>OW569415.2:30712271-32057402 GCA_937662695.2 Halyzia sedecimguttata
TTTATTAATTAAATTGCAGGAGATGTGACAAATCATTTATAGGAAAAACTGGTAGAAATTTTGGCATAAGAATAATTAATTTAAATGATAATTTTTGAAGCGTTAGAGCATTGAAGATTGCTCATATAATCTTGATAAATAAACTATTATTTGAATTGAATTTCCTTTATGATGCAGTTATATCATAAGAATCAATTGATATCATTCCCAAGTCTGAGAAAGCAATACTTTCGGAGATATGATTTGTCGAAGTTTGAACGAGAGGGCTTGAACTAATTTTATTATATCTCTTCAACTACTGGTCGTAGAAACTTGCGATTAAATTTATATTCAGCACGAAAAAAAGGGATACAATGCAACAAATGATAAGTTCCGGTCTGACAAACAGAAAGTGCCATAAATACAGAATTAATAACGGGTTCCTTTCTGGGTTTTCTCTGGCAAACTGAAAAATATCTATGAAATAAAAAAATAATTTATTTTGGAATTGCATCTGCGTTAGAAATACCAGATATTTTTTGGGTCAGACGCAATATACAGCATGAGTCAATAGTGTTCGATCCGTCGATTACTCTTGCTAATTTTGGACTAAGAGGATGGCTCAAATTTTGACGGACTCGACAGTACTCAGCGCGTAAGCTTAAATCATTTTTGACTCTACAGGATGGTCCGGAAGTGCCGAAACACGATACCCTGTTTTCTCAAATGAGAATGCCCAATTCTCATTTCATACTTATATACAGGGTGTCCCAGAAGTCGACGTCAAGTCGGAAGCGGGTGATTACAAGTCATGATAGTTATCAGAAAAATATAAAAAAAAAATTGGTGATCTAATTTCAAAATTATAGGCATTTAAAGATAATCGACAAAATCCATTTTGGAATCCTCATTTAATGCGTCAACTTTTAGAGTTACTTGCCGAACTAGTGTAGTACATTTTTTTTCAGTACAGGCAGTTCAAATTGGACGAAATACGAGCTTTGAATATTGAGTGGGACAAAACGTAACATTTTGCTCCAAACGGGGGCAAAAGTAATGACCATCAAAAAAACTGATTCAAAAAACTGATGTGAAACGCCCTTAATTTAAATCATTCTCACCTTAATGTTTTACCATTAGAAGTTCACTAGGCTTGGAAAATCGCAGAAGCAAATTTTGAAAAATCAGTAGTACATATACAGGGTGAGTTTTCAAGTTGTACATTAATCTCAACCATAAATTTCACACATCGGATGAGAGACTTTTTGACGCTCTTGTTCCTCGGAACGTAGTGCTTATCTATTCGCCCAAATGCCAGTAATTTTCGTTTTTTTGCATGAAAATGGTCTTAAACGTTTTGGTTCGACTCACTGATCAATAATCCGTGGTCAGAATCGATTATGTCCGGTAGGCCGGCCGTACACACGATAACTCTCGAACGGAATGAGCTAGACAGTTGAAATTTTCAGAGTAGGATTGGGAGATAAGTATCTCGGTTAATTTCGTTATTGGGTAAAATCAGCCTTATAGTTCCGGAGTAACGAAAAAATATTTTTTTTACATTACAATTTTTTAATTAATTTTTTTTAAGCTGCAGTTTCATCATAAGAATCCATTGATATCATTTTCAACTGATTTTACAGAATGATGTATCGAAAATGACCGTTCGTATCAATCGTATCTATGAATGTCATCTGTGTTCTGCCATACATTTCATCATTGCCATTCCATCTACAGATAAGAGATATTACGTCAAACAAAGTATGATTGAATGCAAAATGACCAACGGAATAACCTCAGCTATCATAGATAACTCTTGTATAATCGATATGTTGATGATGATGATGGAAATATATATATTTTGGTGAGTTAAACAAATTGGGTTCAGATTACCTCCAGTAAATTACACTTATATGTGTTTGTTGCGCTTTTTCACCCAAAGTCGATCTTGTATCAGAATTAAATTTTCATGAAAAATCTGCTACGTATATCCATTTTTTGGTATGACTCAAAATTTCTTAAACTGAGGAGTAGGGGGTGAAAATAACCCTAAGAAGTGCTTAGTGGTATCAAAATAATGGGTATATGATAGCTGATTTTTCCTGAAAATTTCATTCTGATACAAAACTTCAGGTGAAAAATGGCAAAAAACATATATATAAGGGTGATTTTCACTCATAGCCCCAAAGTTAAGAAATTTTGAGTGATACCAAAAGAATGGATATACGATGGCAGATTTTTCCTGACAATTTCATTCTAATACAAGTCGACTTCAATTAGAAAATCTCAAAAAACACATATGAGGGTGATTTTCACCCCCTAGTCTCCATTTTGAGTGATATCAAAAGAATTGATATAAGACAGCAGATTTTTTCCTGAGAATTTCATTCAGATACAAGATCGACTTCGGATGAGAAAGCGCAAAAAACACATGCAAAGGTGATTTCCACCCCGTAAACCCCATTTTAAAAAATGTTGAGTGATACCAAAAGAATGGACATACGATAACAGATTTTTCCTGAAAATTTCATTCTGTTACAAATCGACTTCAAGAAGTGAAAGAGCGCAAAAGTATATACAATGGTGATCTTCACGCCGGTGCCAAGGGTGAGGTTCGCCGTATAGTATAAGATCGATTTACTCCACTAATAGTTATCGAAGCATTTTTGGTTAGGTTGAGTTCAATATACATTGTGGAAAAGCCTAATGGGATAAATTAATCTTGGTTAACCTACATATTTATGGAAAATCACGAAACACGTCAAATTCAAATGTTGAATTGCCATTATTCTTCGTAAAAATGCGAACCGCACCTTCAACCCCCTTCGAAATACAGGTACAATCCCTAATTTTCAGATAGGAATTATGAGCTTGTGATAGATCGTTTGAAAGGTCTCGATATTCTGTATTCATAAATGTTATCACTTTCATGTTTATTGCAAAAATCAAATTAGAAAAAAAAATCAGCGATTAGTGAAATTTGGAACAATATCAAAAACTAAAATGTAGTAAAAAAAATTGGTTCAAGCCCTATGGACAGGAGCTTTGGCATATCTTCGAAAGTATTGGAAAGAGCTGGGAATTATTAAATGGATTCTTATGATAAAACTTCATAATAGCAAAATTTAAATTCAAACATCATAAAAAAATTCAAATTCAACAAGACTGCCAAAAATTATTGATCCAAAACCAACAGACCAATTCTACCCAACATCTAATTAGCTTGTTAGAGTTAAAAATGACATCAATGGATTCCTATGGTGAAACTGCATCTTGAGAAAAACTTATTTTGGAATTTGTAATGTAGAAAAATTTTTTTTTTTTGTTACTCCGAAACCATCAGACCGATATTGCCCAATAACGAACTTAGCTGAGATATTTATGTTCCAAACCATTTCTGAAAATTTGAACTGTCTAGCTCATTCCGTTCGAGATTTATCGTGTTAACGGCCGGACGGCCGGACAGAATCGATTTTGACCACGTATTCTTGATCAGTGAGTCGAACCAAATCGTTTAACACGTTCGCTGCCAAAGGGCGACACGAGCGAGACTTCAATATATAGCATTTTAATTTTCCTGGCACAGGAGTACGGTACCGAATGTTGTCTAGGCACTCAGGGTAGGTCCTTCAGGCAATGTTAGCATGATTGGTTCAAACTTTTGTTTTCGCGATTCTTGCTGGCACGCCCTGCAATCGGGGCGGTTTAGATTTGGAATACAGCTGGCGATTTATGTATGTTATTGAAGAATTTTTGTGTAGGTACTGGATAGATTCAGTCTGTTTCTGTTTCAACTAATGTAAGGACGCTTTTGGTCGAACTCGCAAGTGATTTTTGTATAGGGCTTCACATGAGACGAGAGAAGGCGAGAGTATAAAATCTCTCGTCTCGCTCTCGCCAATTGCCAAAAAAATAAGTCTCGTTCTCGTCTCGTTATCAGTTGTCTCGTCTCGTCTCGCTTAATTCTGAATAACGATAATAAATATTATAATATATAAACGAAATGGTATCCAATAATGAATAATTTGGTAAAGCTATATCTATTACGCTCTTATACAAAAATATTTGTACATGTAAATATTATTTTTGATTTTAAACACTGATTTTTATTTTTTATTTATTTATTTATTCAATTTCGGGATACAAACAGGAATACTCCCAAAAAAGTATCCTCTGATACACTTAAACAATTTAACTCTAATTTATATGGTGTACAAAAGTCACAATACTACATGAAACAACAAAAATAATTACCGAAAGAAAGCTCCCCTGATACTTCGCTTAAATGACCTTAAATTAACATTAAATGGATCTAAATCATTACAATATTGATTAAATAAGTTGCACATTCTCATGATAGGCGAATTCCTACCAAGATTCGTATTGAATCTACCCTGGAAAAGTAATTTCTTATTTCTAAACGTTCTCTTAGGAACGTGATACATTACCATGGAAGTCAATTCAGGTGAATTGTAAAAGTTATTCAAAATTTTATACATGAAAATCAAATCTAATTTAATTCTTCTGTGCTCTAAAGGTTCCATATGATATTGAGATCTTATTTGTGTTATACCCGAAGTGATATAAATACCGGTCATTTTGTGATGTAAAAATCTAATGAATCTATTCTGCAACCTCTTCAACCTTTGCTTATGCACGGTATAAAATGGATTCCATATAATAGAGGCAAAATTAATTCTGCTGTGTATAAATGCAAAATATATGGCTTTTATTGCTGCCTCGTTCTTAAAATTCCTACATATCCTACAAAGGAAACCCAAATATCTACCGGCAGAAGTGATAAGAGCATCAACGTGAGCAGCGAATGACAGCTTTGAGTCGAAAATCACTCCCAAATCTCTAACCTGACTCACCCTCTTCACCTCACAACCAACCATTCGATAGTTAAATTGAATACTTGCATGGCTTCTAGAAAATGATATGCATAAGCATTTATTTATATTCAGATCTAATTCATTCCGACCGCAATAATCCGTAAACGCGTCAAGATCCTTCTGAAACTCAACACAGTCCCTCACCGACTTGATCACCCCGAACATCTTCAAATCATCTGCGAAAAGTAGAAAGTGAACAAATTTGAAACAATTTCCTATATCGTTCAGAAATATTAAAAATAGTATCGGTCCCAAATGAGACCCCTGGGGTACCCCAGATGTAACTATGAATGGGGCCGACCTAAATCCACTGACACTCACCAGCTGGGTTCGTTTATACAGATAGGTGGAGAACCACCTGAGGAGATCCCCATGCACACCGACCCCAGCAAGCTTGGACAAAAGTAAATTGTGATCAACTCTATCAAAGGCCTTACTGAAATCAGTGTACAAGGAATCCACCTGACACCGACTATCCAAGGCGCCCGAGATAAATTCAGTGTAAATCAACAAATTCGTTTCAATGCCACGACCAGCAAAAAAGCCATGCTGGTTCTCCAGTATTGACGTTTTCAGAGAGTGAAACAACACATCCAAAATAAGACACTCGAACAATTTTGCGAAGACCGACAATTTGCTAACTCCACGATAGTTATCAACCATAAATTTACTACCAGAGTTCTTATAAATAGGAACAAGAAGAGAAGTCTTCCAAGAATCAGGAAATGTACCCGCACGCACCGATTTATTAAAAAGGATCGACAATGGATAACACAAGCTAGAACCACAGTTTTTTAAAAAAAATGAGGGATAATTTCAACTTTTAGATTACTCGATGACCAAGAATTCAACCATAATCACGCTTGCATCACATCATTTTTCAATGATGTACGTGTTTTTGCCATGATCATACCTGCTATGGAATATAATCTTTGATAGGTATGGATGTAGCCATTAATAAATCATGGGCCATGTTGGATAGTGTAGGAAGAACTTTGTCATCACTCTCCACCACAGTAAAATATTTTGATTCCTATTTGCTCTTTGTAACAGCAAATATTCTTCAAACTCAGCTTTCCAATATTTCGAAAGTTTTGTTGATGTTTTAAATAAGCTATCGATGTCGATACATTTTTCAATAGAATTGAACAATTTGGTACCTATAGTTTTCAAAGAATACCTTCCCAGTGGGTAGATCATTGAGGGTGTTATTGGCGTATTCCTCATAACACTTTTCGAAACATTGAATAGCTTCATTTCTATACCAGTTTTATTATACGTAGTTCCACACAGATGTATACAATAATTGTTCACATCTTCACTACAAGGAGCACAAGAGAATACATTTCTACAGATGTTCAGATACAGACGAAATTTTCAAAGCATTGGGATTTAGGGGCAATAAAAGATGTCCGTATTGAATTCATAATGGTATCCGTTTTTATGGTTGTGAATTCTATTTTTTCTTGAAAAATAATCTCGATTATCGCAAGGTCATAACGAATTAATAATCTTCTAAAAAATCGTGTATTTCTAGAACGATCGATGCATAATATAGACAAAATAATTAATTATAGTGGAAACTCTTCATGTTCAATTGTTTTCTGTGGGTGTTGAAAAAAGTCGAGTCGTATATAAAACTTCATACAAAAAATCTAACGAGACCAAAAACGAGACTCTCGTGTTGTGCTGTATGTGGTTTCGGTATCACCTATAATATTTTTGAAAACGTCTCGTCTCGTCTCGTCTCGCTTTTACGAGACGAGAACGAGACGAGACGAGAAAAATCTCGCTCTCGCGTGAAGCCCTATTTTTGTAAGGGTTTTCTCCGGTATTTGGTTCATGCTAAAAAATGGCGGACGATATGGACGTCGCAGGACCCTCGCAACCGAAAAAGTGTAACTATACGAAAACATTGAGCGATGAAGAGTTATTACGGATTTTGGAAGAAAGTAATTTTGAAGATTGTGATGGACTTAGCCATGACGACTTCTATAAAACTTCTAACGAAGGAGAGTCAGATTATGATGATGTCGTGCAGAAAGAATCAGAGGGTGTGCCATGTTATGAAGATATAAAAAATATGAATCAGCCAGTCATTAATAGCGAAAACGTCAGTTAGAAATTGTTTTATTTTAATAATTCATATGATATCCATATTCCTCAATATCTTAATCTTTTAAGTAATCATTGAAGGATACTGTGGGAGGTATACTCATTATTAAAAGGTTTTTTTCTGGGTTTTCTCTCCCAAACTCTGAAAAATATCTATAAAATAAAAATTAATTATTTTGTGATTTGCTTCTGCGTAAGAAACACAAGATATGTGTCAGAAGCAATCAATTGAACAATGTTGCCTAACAAACAACAACGAAACAACATCAACGAAGAAACAACTACATATATCGTAACGTTTCGTAATGTCAGACTCCTTCGTCAGACGCTTAATGAAAATCTTTAGAATTATTTTGTTGATAGTTATTGTAAAATTCAAGAACTATCAACAAAATAATTCGACAGATTTTCATTAAGCGTCTGACGAAGGAGTCTGCATAGACTCCGAAACGTTACGATATAGTTGTTTCTTCGTTGATGATGTTGTTTGTTATAGGCAACATTGTTCAATTGATTGCTTCTGACAAATATCTTGTGTTTCTTACGCAGAAGCAAATTACAAAATAATTAATTTTTATTTAATAGATATTCTCAGAGTTTGAGAGAGAAAAACCCAGAAAAAAACCTTTTAATTACTTAATGTTTATTAATTCATTTTTAGTTTCTGTTGAAAAATGTTCTATATTTGATGAAATAAAGCTTTAATTTGAATGTTAATTTTTTTAATTTCAATAAAATGACTGAACTAGTTCATTGTACAACTAATATGTGATGAATAAATTGGACGCCATATGACGATAGCGGCATTCTACTATCATATTTGATGTGCAGTGCCACTGTCGGCAAATGGCGACAATTCTTTTTTTCGAAAAAACTCGTAATAATACTGAAATTACATTTTAATTGTAAATTGCGATTATTCGAAGTAGTTTTCAAGCCAAAAATTTCGAAAAACCTTCTTGGCTCCTGGCGAAAGTTCACAAAATATCGGTGGCAGCGAACGTGTTAAGAGCATTTTCAGCCAAAAATTCGAAAAATTACAGACATTTGGTCCAATTGATAAGCATTCTGTTCCGAGGATCAAGAGCGCCAAAAATTATGAATTTTAATGAAGTCCTCAACGCGAACGCCTCAAATAAAAATTTCTTCCAACCATTATTCCACATCTCATAAGTGATCATTTTCTTATTTTTCTTTCTATCGCATCTTGAAGGCAAATAAGTTTAGTATTAATGTATTTAGATTTGGGACTATTCGAGGGAATATTATAATGAATTTCGGTAATCGCATGATTTTATAAATTTCAATTTGAATTTTGCAATAAACATGAAGGTGACAACATTTCTGAATAGAGAATGACGAGACCTTTCAAACGATTTATCACAAACCCATATACTATTTGAAAAATTGCGGGTTGTACCTGTCTTTCGAAGGGGGTTGAAGGTAGGGTTCGAATTTTTACGAAGAAGAATGACAATTTAAAATTTTAATTTAATGTGTTTCGGCATTTCCCATAAATATGTGCAGTAACCATGATAATGAATTTATTCCATTTGGCTTTTCCACACTGTGAAATAATAAACTTTCGTATAAAATTGTAACCTAATTTTCTTAAATATTATTGAGTAATTACTCGAATATATTCGAGAATGTTTTCGTTCCAAACCATATGATTCGTTCTTTATTTACTTTCCTCAACGATGCGTATGTTATCAGGAAATCAACACAAATGTTGTTATAACTCATGTATGCTTTTGTAAAACAAACATCGAACTTGGTTACCTGGGTAATTAAATATGATAGATGAGTAAGCGTTTTCGGTATGTCTGAGAAAACTTTGTTTTAACAAAATCCATCGGAATTAATAATTAACATATACTAACTGACAAAGAAACTGCAACGCCCCGAAGGAGCTGTTTAAATTTTTAATTTTTTTGGTAAAACATAGATAGTATAGCAAGGAGTATATGATTAAAATTTGGAGAAAAAACTCGTGCAGGTTTTTCGTATTGTAGTCATTTTTTGCAATTTTTTTAAATTTTACAACAAACCAGCTGTTCGAGGAGATCCAAAGTCGATGTTTAGTTGTTGTTAAAATGCCTAGAGCACATGTACGCGGATATTATCGCCAGCTAAGTGAATTTGAAAGAGGTCTTATTATTGGTCTACGGGAGGCGGGGATGTCATTTCGAGAAATCGCTAACCGTACGTACAGAAATCCAACTACTGTTATGAGATGTTGTCAAGCGTGGTTTGATAATGCCCAAAATCGAAGAAGAGTAGGCACCGGAGCTCGAAGGGGCACAAATGAAGTTCAATATCGACGTCGAAGACTTATGACTATTAGAGACCGATTTGCGACAACTCGATATTTGGCTGATGAGTGGTTAGGAGAACAAGGCCATCCTGTAACTGTCCGAACGGTTTACCGCCGGATAAGGTCTTTTGGACTGCAGCATTATCTACCCCATCTTGTGTTACCTCTGACGGTTGAGAATCGCCGGCAACGATTACAGTATTGCAGAGCACGTCAACATTGGAATGTGGAATGGCATCAGGTCGTCTTTTCTGATGAATCTCGATTCATCATTCACGATGTCGGGGAGAAAGACGTGAACCTCAGTTTGAGATTGAGCGTCATGTACCTACACTGGACCGTAGGCGCTATGGCATGGGGTGCTATTGCACATGCAAGTAGGTCACCTTTAGTCTTTATTCGAGGTAACATGACAGCGCAGCGTTACCTTCAAGAAATAGTGGATCCATATGTTCTCCCTTACCTTAATCGGCTCGAGAATCCAATATGTCAGCAAGATAATGCTCGACCTCATTGCCAGAGTTAGTTTAAACTTCTTTGAAGCGACCCATGTGAATCTCTTGCCATGGCCGCCCAGATCTCTTGCCATGGTCGCCCATAGAGCATGTTTGGGACATCATGGGTAGAAGGCTTGAAGATTTACCCCAGCCCCCACGGAATTTGGCGGCTCTGATACATGAACTACGGGTAGCATGGGATAGTATCACTCAAGAAGAAATAGACCATCTTATTGCATCAATGCCAAGAGGTGTTGGGGAGTGTATAGATAATCGCGGTGGACAAACACATAATTAACAAATTTATTAAAAAAATTGACTGACTTCAAGTGAATTATCATAATCCAATGACAAGTGCTATAAAAAATCCATTAGATTTCATATTAACACATGTATTAATTCGCTTTTTTATTTGTGCAAATTATTAACACTTGTATTCGGGCAGCGAAAACATTTCTCGAATTCGCTGTGACATTGTAACAATTTACATTTCGAAGTACATACAAGACTTGAGTTGAAAATCGAATAACAAACGCTGCAAATTATATACCATAGTTGATTAGTTTCTTTATGAATTTGTCTACTTTTTGGCGAAATTTGGTGAAATTCGTAATTATTTTTTTCGGCAAGCGTGCGGGAAGTGCCCACATCCCGGACGCTTTTTCTTTGAGAAAGAAGCATTTCCCAGCCTAGTCCGGGAAGTACGTACTTCCCGGACTAGGCCGGAAGAATCTCGTCGTTCTGGTCATTGTAAATATGAAAATCTTGGTAGGTATATTTTTGATAAATGAAGTTACCATATCACTGAGAAAACGGCTGACAGTTCATATAAAATTAGTTGTCAACAATTTGCATGTTTTTTGATCCCTTCAATATTAGAAATTGCTCGAATTTTAATATAAATACTAATATAAAAAGAATTAGAATGTTTCTGTTAACATGTGATATTTTCTGTTCTGTTTAATTTCAATATTAATCAAAATATAGAAAACGTAAATGTGTCGTCTCATTGATTTGTTATTCTACACGGTTGCCGAAAAAATATTGTACGCAACACGCCCGAAAAAGGTTTTTTTGGACTCATAGAATTCTAGGACTCGCTTCCGCTCGTCCTAGAATTTTGTCTATTCGTCCAAAAAAACCCTATTATCCGGACTTGTTACGTAAATTACTATTTTCTTAAAAAAATTTCATTTTAGAAACTATTAGTCAGTATCCGCTTAAAATTCAGCACATACCTACCTTCGAGCCAAACATTTTACAATCGAGTACCGAATTTCAGATCGACTTTGTATGAGGCGTTAGTAGCAAATGGAACATGCAAGCAAAAGCTCCTGACTTCTCCTCAGTGCTTTTTGAGAATTTTGGCGCTCTTGTTCCTAGGAACAGAGTGCTTATTAATTTACCAAAATTTCTGTAATTTTGGAATTTTTGGCTGAAAATAGTCTCTAACGTTTTGCTTCGACTCAAGAATCCGTGGTCAAAATCGATTCTGTCCGTCTGTCCGTTAACACGATAACTCTCGAACGGAATGAGCTAGACAGTTAAAATTTTCAGAATAGGTTTGCTAGATAAATATCTCGATTAAGTTCGTTATTGGGTAAAATCTGCGAAATGGTTTCGGAGTAACGAAACATTTTTTTTTATATACATTACAAATTTCAATTATTTTTAAGATGCAGTTTCATCATAAGAACCCATTGATATCATTCTCAACTCTAATAAACTAATACTTTCGAAGATATTATTCTTCAAAATTTCAATAATTAATCGTAATTTTATGATTTCATAGAATGCTCTAATTATAATTTGCTACAAATCATATCTCCGAAGGTATTGGTTTCTCAGAGTTAGGAATGATATCAATTGGTTCTTATGATAGAACTGCATCAGAAAATAAATAAAATTCAAAAAATTGTCATTTAAACTAGCGAAGATTATTCAAACTTTGACAAATCATATATCTGAAAGTATTGATTTCTCAGATTTGGGAATTATATCAATGGATTCTTATGATATAACTGCATCATAAATATAATAGCAGAGTTAGAGCAAGAAATATTGTTTGCAGCCATACCACACTGAATGCTACATACCATCCGAACACTGAAGCCAAGCAGCGTAGGGCGCGGTTAGTACTTGGATGAGTGACCGGATGGGAACACCGCGTGCTGTAAACTTTTTTCAATTTGGCTTATGTGCGTCAATTATCAAGAATTTTAGTAATTCAAAACATCTTTCTATGACTTATCACCCCATGTTGGATTTTCATATATCAGCAAATTATAATTAGAGTATTCCATGAAATCATAGGATTAAGAATAATTATTGAAATTTTGAAAAATCATATCTCCGAAAGTATTAGTTTGTTAGAGTTGAGAATGATATAATTGGATACTTATGATGAAACTGCACCTTAAAAAAATTTAATTTAAAATTTGTAATGTAAAAAATTGGTTCAAGCCCTGTGGCAGGAGCTTTGGCGCTCTTGTTCAAACTTTGACAAATCATATCTCCGAAATTATTGGTCTCTGGGAATGGAAATATAAATGGATTCTTACGATAGAACTGCATCATGAAAGAAATAAAACAGATCGATTCTCCCCAATAACGAACTTATCCGAGATATTCATTCCTGAAATCTACTCTGAAAATTATATTATATCAATTAAAACTTAGACAATATTGCAGTTTTGTTTTTACTGGAGATATTCTGAACCCAATTTGATTATGTATCTTACCAAAGAATACATTTGCATCATTATATAGTTTATCCACGGGCATTATATTATCACCTTAAAAGTATAATATCATCCTCATAATTCTACGATAGCTGATGTTATTTCATTGGTCATTTTGCATTCAATAATAATTTGTTTTCTAGAACGGAAGGTGTATTTTATATCAAGAATAACGAACCAGAAAGAATTTTGACATTTATCTCTCATAGGAAAATAAGATGACATGTAAGAACACAGATCATATAATAATTCATAGATAGAATAAATCAAGTACAGCATTCTGTGAAAACATAGAAAGAAGTACGATTCATAATTGAAATTTCGAAAAATCATATCTACGTAAGTATTAGCATGTTAGAGTTGAAAATGATATCAATGGATTTGAAATTTGTAATTAGAAAAAAAAATTGTTTTCGTTTATTCTGAAACCATGTGGCCGATTTTATCCAGCAACGAACTTAACGAAGATATCCATCTCCCAAACCTACTCTAAAAATTTCAACTGCCTAGCTCAATCTGTTCGAGAGTTATTGTAGAAACAATATTTAAAATTTTTTTTGACACTTTACGGCAACCCGATCAATAAACTCAAACTCAAAAAATGACCATATAAAGGTGATTATTCTACCATTTGATGCTAAATTTCAGATAGATCGAGTGATCGGTTTCGGAAATATTCATAAAAAATGTTTTTACTAAAAACGGCCATAACTCCGAAACCGTTTGGTTGATTTCGCCCGTTAACGAACTCGTCCGAGATATTTACGCTCCAAACTATGCCTCCAAATTTCAATCCTCTAACTCCTTTCATTCGAGAGTTATCGTGTTAACGGCCGGACGGACAGCCGGCCGGACAGAATCGATTTTGACCACGGATTCTTGATCAGTGAGTCGAACCAAATCGTTTAAGACCAATTTCAGCCAAAAGTTCGAAAATTACAGACATTTGGGCAAATTGATAAGCACTGTGTTCCGAGGAACAAGAGCGCCAAAAAGGCATTACTTCAAATAAAATAAACTATGCATCAACTGTCTAAGACATAGTGACAAATTCAAATCCAGGTCGGAACGGAACTGTAAACTTTTTTCGCAATCCACATCTTACGGTACTCCTCGGATAAGAATCGAAGTTGCCACAGAACAAAAAGGCTACTCAACGTAAACCAATCAATCAACTTCCAGTCATAAAAAAACGAAAACGTATATCTAGCTACTGCTCCTATTTGAGGAAAGAACTGCTCACAATTGCGAATATCTCAGACTTGTAATTGATGCAAGGTCGCGAACATCCTTGATAACACTCACTTCCGAGGAACAAGAGCACCAAAAAGGATATTGTTGCTTTGATTGATGATAATTCTGTGGCAAATCAACGCACAGGCGTTTTAATTAAGTCAAACTGGGCGGCATTAAATTTCCTGAAAAAGTTAAATGGCGATTTACTTAGGATTGCTTCCGAACCATATAATAAATATTGGTTCAAACACTGACCTGAAATCAGAATAGTGTCCAATACAGGAGAACAGACAATATAATTCATCATGGTAAATTCGATTAAGAGTGTCCAATAACCATTGGACCGATTATGCCCAAAAACGAACTTATCTCTCCCATTTGGATGAGAATCCTAACCTGAAAATTGCAAGCCCCTATCTCCTTTCGTTAGAAAGTTATCGAGGCAACGGTAACCCATCTAGCTACTGAACTCACAAAAGGCTGCTCGGATCTCCAATAATATAGATACGATCGTGTTCAGACTTGGATCTTGGCAGTAGAGTTAGGTTCTTGAGGCGCTCACATAATTTCAGCGATGTCGGACGAATAGTTTCTGATATACAGTGCTTTTTTGAACGCTTTTCAATGATTTTGAAAAAATTTTTTAGTTATATGAATTTTGCATGAATTTTCAAATTGACATTCTACAACTAATAACCATGTTTGAATTGGATCAGTTTAGTATTTTTCGAGTTATTGAGGAAACAACAACAAAACTTTAGATGGGTATAGCTCCAAAACCGTTTGGCGGATTATGCCTATAAGGAAACTCAAATGTCCCATTCAGATTCTCAACCTAACCTGAAAATTTCAAGTCGCTTTCTATTTCCGTTCTCCGGTTATAGGGACATAAATATTAATTTTTTATAATTTTTTTGAAATTTTCTAGTGACACGATTCCCACAAAATTTCACATACGACTTTAGGTTTACATTCTACAACTACTCACCAAGTTTCAATTCGATCGGACCTATATTGATTAAAAACAAAATGATTACTCGGAAACCGTTGGGCCGATTATGCCCATTAACGAACTTGTCCATCGTATTGGGACGCGCCACCTACCCTGAAAATTTCAAGTCGCTATCTCTTTCCGTTTTCCAAGTTATCTTGGCCCGGACGGCCTGACGGCCAGCATGACAGAATCAAATTTGACCTCGAATTCTTCATCAGTGAGTTGAACTCAATCTTATGAGACCATTTTCGACAAAAAATTCGAAAATTATAGACATTTGGGAAAAATGATAACGCGATGTTCCCCAGAACATACGCGCAAAAACATTTATGGCCAGATGTGAAAATAAGACACTTGGTGCCACCCATTCCCATTTTTTCGCTGTACAGCAATTGTCTTCCGAGTTGTTGAAAATTGAAAAATATATTATATTAGGTATATCCCAACTAGAGAATACAATCCCGGGATCCCGAATCTCGGGATCCCGGCTGTTTTCTGACCCCGAAAATCCCGGGATTGTACTTGGATAATCCCGGGATTTTCGGGATTGTCTCAAACATTAACAAACGCGATCTCATAACAGAATAATAATGGGTAATTGAAGGTGATATGAATAAAAGATAAAAGTATACGTGAAAAATTCGGGGGGATATTAATTCATGATATGATTAGAATTATTAATTGAGTACTCAAAATTTCAATGAATAGGAAAAAATGTTTCAGTAAATAAACCAAACGCTTGCAGAGCAGTAGAAACTATGGGGGTAATCAGGTAAAGTTTCTCTCACAGTTTCTTGTACCCAAACTTGTAAAAATCAGGCAAAATGAAAGAAATATCGATCGCTTGAACGAAAGCTCGAGAAAAAACACATGTGTTTTTATTTTGATTCTAGCTTCAATCCGTATGTGTCTACGGCCCATGATAAAAGGAAAGCTTTTTTTGTTTTCTTTGTATCAAATTAAAAAAATTCAAAGTAGTTTTTCCATTATTTTTTTTTCAAATTATAGTTTTTTATTGAGTGTATTTTTTTCGTCTTTCTTATTATTGTTTGTGATTTGTTCTTTTACATTATAAACATTGTTTCCATTTGAGCTCATTTAGAAACCACATAGTCTAATCCCGGGATAGTCCCGGGATCCCGGGATTGCGCATAAAAAAACCCGTAACCCCGGGATCGAAAAAGGAACCCGGGATTGTATTGTCTAATCCCAACTTAAAGTGGCAAAGTCCAAGAACACTGTAAAAGAGTGTATACTCTTTTACAGTTACAGTTTTACCTAAAATCGAAAATACTATCACGTAAACTATGAATTGAAAACAAATGTAACGGGTCCAATCCTTCCTTTGGAACTTTCTCTTTAATTCCAATTGATTTCATTGACATGAATATAGGTACTATACAGGGTGAGTCTTAAAGTTGTACATTAATTTTAACCATACATTCCTCTCATCAAATAAAACACTCTTTTCATTCACAATTTTTCCAAATTCGGCTCAGCTAAAAAGTTATAAGCGTTAAAAGATTTCACAATGTGCTAATACACCCCTGCATATATATTATCTATGATATTAAAGGTGCACGAGAAAAGGGTACGTTAACGTGATTTACAGGTTGATTCGAGATTCCAACGCTCAGGGGCGGATCCATAAAAATAGTGAAATTTCTGGAATTTCCCATTTTAAAACATTCAATGAAGAATATCACGAAAACTGTGCGTTTCAGGAGAAATGATGAAGAATAATTTATTGTTCCAAAACGATTGAATATTCTTGAAATGACTAAAGATAAAATTATCTGCTTTCTTTATACTAATTTCGTTTAGTTTTATGAATCGACGAGTCTATAACTAGAAAACCAGTAGAAGTAGGAAAAAATTAATACTCGGAAAATATGTATCAGTGCTATAGGAAACTTCACACCAACATTAATTTTATTCAAAATAAGGATGTCAAAGCTACAAAATAAAAACTGTTTTTGTTTCGAAATTTCAACAGCCTGTATCTTTTAACCTAAGCCGAATTTGGAAAAATAGTAAATGAAAAATGGGTTCAAGCCCTGTGGACAGGAGCTTTCTGGCGCTCTAGTTCAAACAGACAAATTATATCTCCGAAAGTATTGGTTTCTCAGAGTTGGGAATTATATCAATGTATTCATATGATAGAACTGCATCATAAAGGAAATTCAATTCAAATAATAGTTTATTTATCAAGATTAAATGAGCAATCATGAGAATGAGAACTGCACCATGGAAGAAAAAATTAAATCTGGCCAATTTTGCCCAATAACGAACTTAACCGAGATATTCATCTCCCTAACCTAATCCGAAAATTTCAACTACCTACCTCATCCCGTTCCAGAGTTATATCTATGTCTATGGATGAAAAGCAGTCTCACTACTCTCAGATTTCTTACTTCATGTTCCGTTCCGAAATGTAAGACTTTTCTGAGAAAAACTAATTTCGGAGCAAACAACTGAGATTTTTCTCACTTCGCTCACAATTCTTCGATTGATTAGATAATGTCATGTCTCAGGAAAATGAGTTGACATTATAACAATTCACACATAGAATAATTATATCAGTCTGTGACAACGTTGAAATACGATTTATTATTGATATTTTGAAAAATCATATCTCCGAAAGTATTAGCTTGTTAGAGTTAAAAATGATATCATTGGATTCTTATGGTAAAACTGCTTATTGAAAAAAATTTAATTTGGAATTTGCTTTGTCAAAAAAAATTTTTTTTTTGTTACTCCGAAACCATCTGTCCGATTTTGCCCAATAACGAACTTAGCCGAGATATTTATCTCCCAAACCTACTCTGAAAATTTCAACTGTCTAGCTCATTCCGTTCGAGAGTTATCGTGCCAAAAAGTGTTTCATTTGATGATACGAATCTATGGTGAAAATTAATGTACAACTTAAAGACTCACCCTGTATATGAAATCAATGCAATTAATCTCACAGTCTAGTAGGTAACGGGTCAGTAGATCATACAATGACCTCGAGTACGCGTGTATCTCCTGCCTAGATGGCACGGTTTTACAGCAGTTTAGGAATTGGCTGGACTTTCGAGTATATTGCACAAACTGACATTCATCATCTTCTATCATGTGTACGCCGTAGTTCCTGGTTCACACCATCTAGCTTTGCTAACAGAATGACCTTCCAAATGTCATCAAATAGTCTGACCCGGAAATAATGACTTCTTCTTGAGTAACCTCGTTATTAAATCTACCATATTAATATCCTTCTATCTCCTTCCTTGCAGTTTTTCCTTGTCCCATCTGGTGTTGTTCTAATATGTATTCCACTCATAGTCAGTCGAATTCTTGTTGAGTCATTTACAGCATGGTACTTAGGTGGAGTTGCTCCTAATAGCGAATTCCATTGGTAGAACTCGTGCGCACTGAGTGCATGAATCGTATTCCATTGGAGAATTTCTACGAGCATTTTGACGTCCATCGGTGAACCAGTGCAACATTTATTGCACTCAGTGCACCACCGGTTTTGCCAATGGAATTCGCTATAAGATTGAATGACATTCCGATTTCTTCCTAAGCCATTCTGTGAATGGAATTGCTGGTGCGGACTCTCTTTTGCGCGCATGTTCGAAGGAACAGCATACTATTAAGGAACAGCGGGCTATCATTTCTCCTAAATGTTTTATAATCCGTCCACAGTGAACTCGAACTATAATATACAGTGCGATTCACAAAGAACGTTCGTTAGAATATTTCAGAGAAAGATTCGAGATAAACACTTGAAATTTCATAGTTAAGCTTTGTTAGGAGAGATTAAATCTTGGAAAAAATTTCAGATTCATTCGACTTCCGGTTTCACCGGAAATTATCCCAACTTTCGTTTTTGGCGCTCGTGATCCTCGGCACAGAGTGCTCATCAATTTGCACAAATGTCTGCAATTTTCGAATTTTTGGCTAAAAATGGTCTTTAACGATTTGGTTCGACTAACTGATCACTGATTCTGTCCGGCCGGCCGTCCAGCCGTCCATCCGTTAACACGATAACTCTCGAACGGAATGAGCTAGGCAGTTGAAATTTTCAGAATAGGTTTGGGGGATAAATATTCTGGTTAAGTTCGTTATCGGGCAAAATCGGCCTGATGGTTTCGGAGTAAGGAAAAAAAATGCAGTTTTATCATAAGAATCCATTGATATCATTTTCAACTCTAATAATAAAATTTCATTAATCATTCATCGTAGTTCTACGTATTCACAGAATCTGTCTGTGTTCACTGTTCATAAATGTCATCTTACCTAGCTATTAGAGACATGTCAATTCGTAGTTTGAAAATATTTTCTGCAAGACTATTTTGAAACCGAAAATCATATTGACAGGTTGCATATTGAATAATTTATGTATAAATTCGGTATGTTTCAGAAGATTTAGAATTGGATCATTTTAATGATGTAGTTTATGAAGGCAATAGGAAAGAAGAACATAATGGAATTCTCAAAACAAATTACTGTTCGTTGACCACTGACGTTAATATTACCTTTTGATTCCTTAAGTAGTGAGACATATTCCTATATACAGTATTTTCATGATGTTGCTAGCAAAAAATTGCTGAAATTTGATACATTTGTGTATCGAATATTTTTTTCTTGAGTTAAGGTTCCTAATACAGAATGAATGTGTTAGAGGTATGAACTATTAAATTATGAAAAGTGGATTGTATTTTATTAATATATTTTGAACTATTCAAATAATTTGTTCGTCAGCCCCTATCAACCCAAATATCAGGAATGCCCAGCCTTGCTCTAGACATTTCGATAATACTTTCCTTATTATTTTAAATGATAATTTTTGAAGCATTAAAGCATTGAAGATTGCTCATTCAACCTTGATAAATAAACTATTATTTGTATTGAATTTCCTTCATGATGCAGTTCTATCATAAAAATCAATTGATATCATTCCCAACTCTGAGAAAGCAATACTTTCGGAGATATAATTTGTCAAATTTTGAACAAGAGCGCCAAAGCTCCTGTCCACAGGGCTTAAACCAATTTTTAAATATAATACCCAGTTTTTTCATTGATAATCAGATTACCCATTGAATTCTACATTGTTTTATTATTCTCAGAAAATTGGTGTGAAATCTGAAAAAAACTCTCAAATTTTTTTCAATTAGGGCTTCATTCCAATGTTAATAACTTGTACATATTTGCATGAAAAATTCCTAATTTTCTAGCTTCTATCAGAAGACATACCAATGCTTCTCCTTCGTTAATTAAAAATTCAATTGAATCTACAGGGTGTTTCCATTTCAATGTCCAAGTAAGTCATGACAAAAACTTCAAAACTTATTTTTTTCAAATGAGAACCCATTTTGTTATTGATTTATTGTTAAAAAATAGTGTAGTTTTTATAATAGATACTACTGCTCTAATATGTTTATTTCTTGATATATTCGGTAAGGGCCCGTTTCTCAATTGCGAGTTGACGAGGTTGCGAGTTAGGCATGTATTTAGCGATATCCATGAACATGTTACACTCAGGTTGCCCGCAACATTGAGTTAACCTGTAATTGAGAAACCGGCCCTAAGTAAAGCAGTAGTATTTATTATAAATATACACTATTTTTTAACGTAGATTTCAGCTGACCAATAAAAAAAATGGGATCTCATCTGAAAAAAATGAGTTTTGAGGTTTTTGTCATGACTGATTTTTATTTGACATCGAAATAGAAACACCCTGTATGTTCAATTGAATTTTTAATTAACGAATGAACTTGTTAAAAAAGTTTATGGCACCCGTTATTCCGTAGTAAATTATTATTTTAAATTTTTTTACTCAAAAAAGTAATTGTCGGATAAAGTACCATCAAAAATGGATTAATATAATAAATATTTACGGAACCAAGACATAGATATTGTTATTCTCTTTAATTACATAGTTCGTTATTAAATTCAATAAAATACCGTGTCATATGCTGCCGACAAATCCAAAAATGCTGTTCCTATTTTCATTTTTTTATTATTAAATTAGGAACCTGATCACAACAATTGTCATTTTTCCTAGAGCTCCCCTGGCAATTCTGTAGAACATCTTCTACATACGATTCAATCCCAAAAATAATCAATCTTTCTAAAATTTTAAAAGGAACACTCAACATACTAATGGGATCAGAAGAATTCTTTCCTCCTTTTAAAATTCCTATGACTTTCGCTTTGCGGAATTATTTTGGAATGTTTTCAGTATTCAGAATTGTATTATAGAATGATAATAACCAGGACAAGGCCCTTTTGACCAAGTTTTTGATTAATTCAGGATAAATTCCATCAAATCTTGCAGCTTTTCGAGATTTAGTGCATTTAACTGCTGCTTTTAATTAATCCAAGTTGAATAGATTGGAGATACTATATACAGATGAAGATGATGTCCTAATTTTTGCAAATTATACTTGATTCTCAATTCAGGATCAATTTTGGAACATGACGATGAGGAGTAGCTTCTCTTAATTTTCTCAAATCATCCCATGTACTCCTTCCTAATCAAATGTGTGAAATTCATATCGGAAACTACACTATTCCATTTTTCCTTATACTTGCATTTATCGAATTTATTAGCTTTGCGCATTTTTCATAAGTTTGGGAATTTTGATAAACCTTGTACCTATATATTTTCTGCCTCAACTGACCAACCAGGAATATACTCTTGGCGGAAACCCATCGGAATAAGTTTTGTAGCTGAAGATTTTACTACACCAACAAATCTAGAGTAATTTTCATAAGTTGGTCGAAACCATCTTATGTCACTATCAACTTTTTCGCTAATTGAACCCAATCAGCCTTCTGGAAATTCCAACGGAGTTTATTCAAATAGGGAGCAAAATAAACCACAGTTCCCATAGTTCATAACATGGGCTTATGCTGGCTACGCGGAAAAACAACTAGAATTTTACGTTTCACTGAAAGAGGTTTAGAAGAAGCATCACAGGAAAGCATGCATAGATCAGGGTTATAGCCTCAAATCCATCTTGAAGAATGGAAAGAAGGTGTATCTTTTGCATCGAAAAAAAAAATCATTGTCTTCCATCCA
Source organism: Halyzia sedecimguttata (assembly GCA_937662695.2). Lineage (NCBI taxonomy): Eukaryota > Metazoa > Arthropoda > Insecta > Coleoptera > Coccinellidae > Halyzia > Halyzia sedecimguttata. The sequence goes on from OW569415.2 coordinate 30,734,115, forward strand.
ATCGGACGAAGCTATACCATTTCTATCATTAACATCATAACCCCACATAACATGATTCGAATTGAAATCTCCTCGGTAAATTGATGAATGATTAACATTTGTGTTGAAATTTCTTGACCAAAAACTATTTGGAGGTTTATAAATGTTGATGACAGAGATATCACAAAATTTGAAGGAAATGAAGAAAACCCCTTCAATCTCACCTTCCCTAATTAACTCAACATTTTGAACAAATGAATTTTTGACATAACAAGCTAGACCGTATAATCGACTTAGAAGATAATCAACTGATACATAATCTTTCAAAAGTCCCCTCTCACGGAAATATTCATCTGTTGCTGTTGCTGGTCTCTTGACGAAGAATCACCTCTGCACCATGCTGGTCCGTTAATTTTGCAAGGTAATCGCACTTATCCTTTGATATCCCTTCAATATTTAAATTTAAAATAGAAACTTTGTTACTGCTCTTCTGCCGGGAAGGTTCTTGAAACCTAGTTAGGCAATCAAAGCGATGATCTTTCGGAACTTCAGATGTTCGAAGACCGCTATAGGACCCTAATGAAGGGCAATCATCTCCCATTGATAAAAGCTTCACTTTCTCCAAAATTTATTCAGGAAATAATAACATCAGATGAATCCATTATAAAGCACAGATCAAATTTCACCGTTGTTTGAATATATCAATTTGAAAAACTGTAGGTACTTGTATCGATTAATTCATATACCTACACATGAATGAGAGACGTAATAATGGAGGTCGTTATCATAGTTATTTCATCATTGGCGTCAATAAGCTGCATAGATGAATTAATTCAGGAATACAGTCGAGTTTGCATGCGGGAACAATTTTCCCACACCGTGTGGGAAAGTGACTCTTTACCACTTGAAATGTGTGTGGGAATAGGGTAGAACCCTTGTTGAAAAAATATGACCCCTAAATCGTATTATTGCATCGTCCCGAGAAATTCGAATCAATAATTAAAAGCATTTCATACACCTCTGGTTTTGCCCTTCAATGTTCAATCATGCCGAATTGCTCGATGTGCTTCAAAAATATCCCACTTAAGAAGAAAATTACATATGAGGTAGGTTCCAACTGCTATCACGCATGCTGTGTCTACGTAACCCCCCAGGAAATGACTTTCTTGAGTGAAAATAACAGCCAACTATCCTGTTCAACATGCATTAGCAAAGTCAGAACACTTTGTAGCAACTCGGCAGCAGAGCTGGGCCAAAGCATTGTGCTTAGTGCTTGAAGCCTTTTTGTGCTCCCGAGCAATTTTTAAAACCAGTGCTTAGTGCTTAGTAACTGAAGCACTTCATGAAAAGGCTTAGTGCTTAGTAATACCTTAAGATCTCCCGAGCACTTCCGAGGATTACTAAGCACTAAGCCTTTCCGAAATCATGTCGTAACACGAATAGACGCTGACGCGCTGTGGTCGGAGGAGTTAATGTGTACCAGGGAGATCAATTGAGGCATGAACGGAACTTGTAAATCTTGTAATTATCAGTTGTTGGTTATTGATTCATGGAATGGGAAGTGGATATGTGAATATTACCAACTCCTGAAAATTATTCAGTATCAAAGCATTATTAGGTGGATCGTATATCAATAAGATATAAGTGAATTATTTTAGAAAATTGTCGTGTGAATTCACAGATTCATCCGATATATTTATATTTAAATTTTCAATGCTAAATTGCTTATGAATACATTCACAATAGAAAATAATGTTATCCGGTTTATGCCGATTATATTTTCGACATTTTGAAAATTTTAAAAAAGCATTTATATCATCTTTATGAATTCAAATTAAACTATGGATTAATGGAAAACTGTCCCAAAAATGCACTGAATTCACGTCAGTGTTTTTTTTTTATTAGTAAGGCACACTTGGCCTAAGTTTCATAATATAATACGATGTTGTTGTCATATATGTTGCGGGTATTATCCCATTTTGAACTTGGGAAATACATTTTATATGTGCAGAAAGAACTGAGACGCTTATAGAATTCATATTTCCATTAATTGTATCATGATATACTGAAATAATAAAGAACTTTTCAAACTGTGTGAGAATAGAACTAATTTTGAGTTCGTTAGTTTCATAGAAATTTGTTTCGCTGCACTCCATTCCTCATCCGGCAATGATGCTAGTTTACATATTTCTTCAATAGAATACAATTTTATATAACCATTCAGAGTAAATATCCTCATTTCCAACAGATTTCTAAAAGTGCTTAGTGCTTAGTGCTCTAAAGATCGAATTACTTTTATAAAGGGCTTAGTAATCGCAAGCCTTTTGTGAAAACGCGGTGCTTTGTGCTCGAGGCTCGTGATCATTTTTATTGAGTGCTTAGTGCTTAGGGCTAAGAGCACTTTTCTTCAGTGCTCGGCACAGCTCTGCTCGGCAGGTTATGCTCTAGACACTTTAAGGGTCGGTTTCTCAATTGCGAGTTAACTCGAGGTTGCGAGTTACGCATGTATTTAGCGATATTCATGAACGCGTAACATTCGGGTTACCCGCAACCTCGAGTTAACTCGCAATTGAGAAACCGGCCCTAAGTAATCTCCAGCAACTTCTCGCGGCCATCCAACTGGACCAAATTGTGGCGAAACTTTCTATTCTGGATCGAATTGCAGATGATGTGACCGGTCGTGAAATCCACTCAAGCTGATCTCTCGGCCAAATTGGAAAATTGTATGGAAGTTCTTGGAACTTATGGTGCCACACTGGCCCAACATACAAATTGAATACATACCGGTCGAGCCCTAATTAATTCACTTAAAAAATCTCAAGAGACCCTAGACAGTGATCTCACAACCGTGATGTAAAATATTGGTCAGCTGACAGAAGTATCGAATTGGATCGCATTCGTATTTTTTGATTTATTCAGGAAATAAAAATGGGTTCAAGCCCTGTGGACAGGAGCTTTCTGGCGCTCTAGTTCAAACAGACAAATTATATCTCCAAAAGTATTGGATTCTCAGAGTTGGGAATTATATCAATGTATTCATATGATAGAACTGCATCCTAAAGGAAATTCAATTCAAATAATAGTTAATTTATCAAGATTAAATGAGCAATCATGAGAATGAGAACTGCACCATGGAAGAAATCAAATTAAATCTGGCCAATTTTGCCCAATAACGAACTCAACCGAGATATTCATCTCCCTAAACTACTCTGAAAATTTCAACTACCTACCTCATTCCGTTCGAGAGTTATATCTATGTCTATGGATGGAAAGCAGTCTCACTACTCTCAGATCTCTTACTTCATGTTCAGTTCCGAAATGTAAGAATTTTCTGAGAAAAACTAATTTCGGAGCAAACAACTGAGATTTTTCTCACTTCGCTCACAATTCTTCGATTGATTAGACATCATTTGACATTATGACAATTCATAGAATAATATCATTCTGTGACAACGTTGATATACGATTTATTATTGAAATTTTGAAAAATCATATCTCCGTAAGTATTAGCTTGTTAGAGTTGAAAATGATATGAATGGATTCTTATGATAAAATTTCTTATTAAAAAAAATTTAATTTGGAATTTGTTTCGTAAAAAAAAAAATTTTTTTTTTGTTACTCCGAAACCATCTGTCCGATTTTGCCCAATAACGAACTTAGCCGAGATATTTATCCCCCAAACCTACTCTGAAAATTTCAACTCTCTAGCTCATTCCGTTCGAGAGTTATCGTGCCTACGGCCGGCCGGCCGGACCGGCCGGCCGGACCGGCGGGCCGGACCGGCCGGACAGAATGAATTTCGACCACGGATTCTTGATCAGTGAGTCGAACCAAATCGTTTAAGACCATTTTCATCGAAATATTCGAAAATTACAGACATTTGGGCAAATTGATAAGCACTCAGTTCCGAGGAACTAGAGCGCCAAAAACTAAATATCAGATGGGTACAACTCCGAAACCGTTTGGCCGATTACGCCCATTAACGAAGTTAATTGTGGCATTCGGATGCGCAGCCTGAAAGTTGATATCTTTTTCATTTAATAAGTTATCGTAACAACAGTCACCCATCCAGCTGCTGAACTCTACCATGGCTGCTCAGCTTCCAAAATATTTTTTCAATATCTCCAAATATACTACGCGACAAATAAACTGCAACGCCTAGATGGAGCTGTTTGAATTTTATTTCTTTTTGGGCAAAACATAGATAATAGAGCAAGGAGTTAATGATAAAATTTGGAAAAAAAAAATCGTGAAGGTTTTTTCATGTAAACAGTATTTGTTACTTACATATTGTAGTCATTTTTTGCATTTTTTTTTAAATTTTACAACAAACCAGCTGTTCGGGGGGATGTAAAGTCGATGTTTAGTTGTTGTTAAAATGCCTAGAGCACACGTGTACGCGGAATTTACCGCCAGCTAAGGGAATTTGAAAGAGGTCGAATTATTGGTCTACGGGAGGCGGGTTTGTCATTTCGAGAAATCGCTAACCGTACGAACAGAAATCCAACTACTGTTATGAGATGTTGTCAAGCGTGGTTTGATAATGCCCAAAATCGAAGAAGAGTAGGCACAGGACGTCGAAGGGGCACAAATCAAGTTCAAGATCGACGTCTAAGACTTATGGCTATTAGAGACCGATTTTCAACAACTCGATCTTAGGCTGATGAGTGGTTAGGAGAACAAGGCCATCCTGTAACTGTCCGAACAGTTTACCGCCAGATAAGGTCTTTTGGACTACAGCATTATCGACCCCATCTTGTGTTACCTCTGATGGTTGAGCATCGCCGGCAACGATTACAGTGGTACAGAGAACGTCATCATTGGAATGTGGAATGGCATCAGGTCGTCTTTTCTGATGAATCTCGATTCTCCTTGGGTGCACATGATTGCCGAAGAAAGGTCGGGGAGAAAGACGTGAACCTCAGTTTGATATTGAGCGTCATGTACACCGGACAGTAGGCGTTATGGTATGGGGTGCTTTGCACATGCAAGTCACCTTTCTCCTTAATCCGAATTTACCATGGTAAATTCGAATTAAGGGTGTCCAATACAGGAGAATGGACAACATAATTTACCATGGTAAATTCGATTAAGGGTGTCCAATACAGAAGAATGGACAATAGAACATACGCGCAAAAGCTTCTGACTTCACGTCAGTGCTTGAACCAATTTTTTTTTCGTGATTTTTTTGAAATTTTCTAGGGGTGCGGTTCTTACATTTTTTTACTTAATTTTTTTCAAATTTTATAGGGGTACGGTTCTTTCAAAATTTTAAACACGTCTTTATGATGATTTTCTGCTACTAGTTACCAAGCTTCAATTCGATCGAATATTTATTTTTTGTGTTATCAAGGAAATAATATTCCAAGTGGGTATATCTCGGAAACCGTTTGACCGATTATGCCCAAAAACGATCTCAACTCTTCCTTTCGGATACGCAATCTACCCTGAAAATTGCAAGTCCCTATCTCCTTTCGTTCGAAAGTTATCGAGGCAACGCTCACCCATCTACTGAACTCACACAAGAATGCTCGAATCTCCAACAATATTCAACCGATCGTGTTAAAACTTGAAACTTGGCAGTACGGTTAGGTTATGAAGGCTCTTGCAAAATTTCAGCAAGTTCAAATGAATAGTAACCGATATATATAATTTTTTTTTTTCAATTTTCAATGATTTTTTTAAATTTTTTACAAATACTATCCTCACGAAATGTTGCAAGAATTTTCGCGTTGGCATTCTACAACTAATTACCATGTTTGAATTCAATCAGTTTAGTATTTTTCGAGTTAATGAGGAACAAAAAACAACCAAATTTCAGATGGCTATAACTCTAAAACCGTTTGGCCGATTATGCTCATAAGGAAACTGAAATGTCGCGTTCTGGTGCACATCCTAACCTCAAAACTTCAAGCCGCTATCTCTTTCCGTTCTCAAGTTATCGTGACAACAAAAATATTTTTTAATAATTTTTTTTGAATTTTCTAGCGATACGATTCGCACAAAATTTCACAAACGTGCTTAGGTTCATATTCTACAACTACTCACCAAGTTTCAATTCGATCGGATTTATATTGGTTAAAAACAAAATTATTACTCGGAAACCGCTGGGCCGGACAGAATCAAATTTGACCTCGAATTCTTCATTGGGGAGTCGAACTTAATCGTTTGAGACCATTTTTTCCAAAAAATTCGAAAGTTACAGACATTTGGGCAAAACTATAACGCGATGTTCCCCAGAACATACGCGCAAAAATGGGTTCAAGCCCTGTGGACAGGAGCTTTCTGGCGCTCTAGTTCAAACAGACAAATTATATCTCCGAAAATATTGGTTTCTCAGAGTTGGGAATTATATCAATGTATTCATCATATGATAGAACTGCATCATAAAGGAAATTCAATTCAAATAATAGTTTATTTATCAAGATTAAATGAGCAATCATGAGAATGAGAACTGCACCATGGAAGAAATCAAATTAAATCTGGCCAATTTTGCCCAATAACGAACTTAACCGAGATATTCATCTCCCTAAACTACTCTGAAAATTTCAACTACCTACCTCATTCCGTTCGAGAGTTATATCTATGTCTATGGATGAAAAGCAGTCTCACTACTCTCAGATCTCTTACTTCATGTTCCGTTCCGAAATGTAAGAATTTTCTGAGAAAACCTAATTTCGGAGCAAACAACTGAGATTTTTCTCACTTCACTCACAATTCTTCGATTGATTAGATAATGTCATGTCTCAGGAGTCAGGAACATCATTTGACATTATGACAATTCATACATAGAATAATATCATTCTGTGACAACGTTGAAATACGATTTATTATTGAAATTTTGAAAAATCATATCTCCGAAAGTATTAGCTTAATAGAGTTAAAAATGATATCATTGGATTCTTATGGTAAAACAGCTTATTGAAGAAAAAATTAAAATTTAATTTGGAATTTGCCTTGTAAAAAAAAATATTTTGTTGTTACTCCTCAACCATCTGTCCGATTTTGCCCAATAACGAGCTTAGCCGAGATATTTATCTCCCAAACCTACTCTGAAAATTTCAACTGTCTAGCTCATTCCGTTCGAGAGTTATCGTGCCTACGGCCGGCCGGACGGCCGGACAGAATGAATTTCGACCACGGATTCTTGATCAGTGAGTCGAACCAAATCGTTTAAGACCATTTTCATCGAAAAATTCGAAAATTATAGACATTTGGGCAAATTGATAAGCACTCAGTTCCGAGGAACTAGAGCGCCAATAATAAGAATATATCAGGACGGGATCTCGGCGCTTTTGATATTGAAAAACAAGCACCAAAATCGGCTGGATGCCGGTACAGACTTGCATTTGGTTTTAAGTGGCACTGAACCAAGGATTCAAAAGTTGATACTATGTAGTCCCAAATATCTCATTGAAATAATACATTCATCTCTGTAATATATAATTTAGTTTGAAACAATTTAAATGAAATATTATCAATGTTTCATATATTTATTAATATAACCACCATTTATTTATTTAGATTCAATATATAGGTATATATTTATCGACTTTTTGAAGATAATATTAACTTCAAAAAGTTGGTGGTCCGTGACAACAAAGAAATTTTGTTAAATGGTCCCTCATTAGGAAAAGGTTAAGAACCACTGGTCTAGAGCGAGGCTGGAGACAATTATAGCAGATTGTCCATTTATTCCTGATATTTGAGTAGGCAGAGGCTGAAGAACAAATTATTTTAATAGTTCAAAATATATTAATAAAATACTATCTTCTTTTCATATTTCGAAATTTAATACTTCATACCACATATTTCAGCATTTTTTTGCCGGCAACATTATGAGAATACTGTATATAGGAACATATCTCACAACTTAAGGAAGTAAAAGGTAATATTAACCTCAGTGGTCAACGAACACTAATTTCTTTTGTTGATTCCATTATGTTCTTCTTTCCTATTGCCTTCATAAACTACATCATTAAAATTTTTCAATTCTAAATCTTCTAAAACATCATCTCGAATATTTATACATAAATTATTCAATATGTACTCAGTCAATATTATTTTCGGTTTCAAAACAGTCTTGTATATATTCACATATTCCAGAATCGGATACTTGTTTTTGAACAGAAAATATTTTCAAACTACGAATTGACAAGTCTCTAATAGCTAGATAAGATAACCATCACATTCTGTGAATACATAGAACTAGGATGTATTTTTGAAATTTTGAAAAATCATATCTCCGAAAGTATTAGCTTGTCAGAGTTGAAAATGATAACAATGGATTTTTATGATGAAACTACATCTTAAAAGAACTTGAATTTGAAATTTGTAATATAAAAACAAATATTTTTTTTCGTTACTCCGAAACCATCATGCCGATTCTACCCAATAACGAACTTAACCGAGATATTTATCACTTAAACCTACTCTGCTTCAAGTGCCTAGCTTTATCTGTTCGAGAGTTATTGTTGAAACAAACTTTTTTTTTTACACTTTACGGCAACCCGATCAATACAAATAAAGGTCATTATTCTACAAATTAGTGCTAAATTTCAGTACATTTCAATACATATAAAGGTCATTATTCTACAATTTAGTGCTTAATTTCAGGTAGATCGAGTGATCGGTTTTGGAAATATTCATAAAAAACCGTGTTAACTAAAAATGGCCATAACTCTTTAACCGATATTTACGCTCCAAACCTACTCTGCAAATTTCAATTCTCTAGCTTCTTTCGTTCGAGAGTTATCGTGTTAACGGAGAGCCGGCTGGACCGGCCGGACAGAATCGATTTCGACCACGGATTCTTGATCAGCGAGTCGAACCAAGTTGTTCAAGGCCATTTTCAGCCAAAAATTCGAAAATTAATGACATTTGGGCAAATTAATAAGCACTCTGTTTCGAGGAACAAGAGCACCAATGACGAAAATAGCTAATATAGCATAGTAAAATGAGTCGGAAAGAAGAAATTGTCAAACATTCTCTTTAGGCGCCATATTCCGATGTGGTGGCGCGAGCGCAAAGAAACGAGGTGGCAATTTAGTTATTCGAAAACAGCAAACCGAAATCTGTAAAACCACCAATTTTCAAAACTGCCGGAGAACTCTTCAAATAAAACTACCAAATAATTGGACTAGCGGGCCACCAAAGAAATACTTCAAATAACCTGACATAGCCCAACTGAGACAAATATACTTCGCTACGATTTAATCACGTGTGGGGCTATAAATTCAAGATTAATTAATCCGGCTGATATGATTTAGTTATCAGAATAAACTTCATGAACTCAATATCAACCAGTGTTGAAATAAGTTCAAAATACTAATATATTCCTTTGTTACAGTGTCGATGTCTAATTGATTGAGGAAGGTCATACATATTAAGACGCAATCACGATGCATTCAACGATTAAATATATAGCTTATATAGATATCAGTTAATTACATTTATTAACTTGTTTTTATTTGATTGTGATGTTCAAGTGAAAACTTCGGAGGTTCTTTCATGAGTATATACACCTATACAGGATCTTTCACGAGGAACCTCACCCATATTTATACGGGAAACTACTGAACGTATTTTCATGAAATTCAGCACTTATAAGTACTTCACGATGCTGATGAAATCTAAAATATTTTCAAGGCATGAGCACCTCCGGTTTTTCCGGAAATGACGTCAACTTCCGTTTTTCAAATTAGAACACCATTTTTTCATTGCAGAAATAGATTCCTTAGAAAATTTCAAGTTATTTTGATGTAACATTTTTCAGTTTTGGTTGGAAAATTCTCTCTGAGCGGGAAAATTCGAAAAAAAAAATCGAATATAGAGCTCCTCTGAAACAAGAATAACTTCGAGGTTTTTGGATGGAAAATTTTCATTTTTGGGATTTTTCAAGATGTAAGATTGATGTATCCACTTTAAAAATCGAAATCGCGATTCATGATACAGGGGGTGAAAAAATCGCTTTCAAAGTTAGGGATGACAAAATCGTGAAAAATCAATTTTTTCAAATTAGAACCCCATTTTTTTATGGCAGATATTGAATCTACCTTAAAAAGTAATGTGAGTGTATGCATCACACCCTTTCCCTAAAGTGGATATTTTCTGAGTTATTCACAAAAAACTGTTTTTCGTCTTGAATTTTCAGCTATTTCTTTTCCCTTCACGCCAAAAAGATAAAATTTTCAGGAACTGTTACTTAAACCATGTTTTAGATTTTACTACCCTAATATGCAAGAGAAAAAAGTTAGAGGTTGTTCCTAAATAGATGGCGAATTTTGATTCGAATTTGTATCGGAAACCTCTTTATTTCAACTAATCGGCCATCGGTTTTCTCTCCAGTGATAAATAAATAATTCCTTATGAACCATATGCAAAAACTTACCATGTTTTACATTCTTTTTTTTTAATGATAGATATCATTAATTACATCTGCCAAATTCCTCTTTATTCAGTAGCATTTTGTGTTTACTATTAATTTGGTGATAATTCGTATTAAGTTATAAAATCGATCACTATGCCTAATTTTACCAATGAAGATTATTTAAATCTCATTCTACTTCATGGAGAAAGTAATAAAGATGTAGATAGAACGATTCGACTGTTCATTGAGAGGTTTCCTGACCGACCCAGACCAACGAGAGATACCATTAACAGAACCATGACAAACTTGAGAAATGTCGGATCTTTCGTTAAGAAAACTATACACAGAGAAAAAAGTGTAGTAGAAGATGAGAACAACGAAATTACAGTTCTTGCATATTTTCGTGTGAATCCTCAAAATTCTCTCAAAGATGCCGAGATTGATCTGGGATTATCTCAATCGAGTGTTTGGAGAATATTAAAAAAACATAAAATGCACCCATATAAATTCAATAGGGTACAGCATTTGAAGGAAACTGATTTCGTCAGGAGAACAGAGTTTTGCGAAGCTATGATGATTCGATTTCAAGAGAATGAAAACTTTTTGGACTGTATAATTTGGACAGATGAATCTAAATTCACAAAGAATGGTTCTTTCAATAGGCATAACAGTCATTATTGGGATGAAGAGAACAACCACCACTTCAGACAATGGAACTTTCAAGAGACCTGGAGTTTCAATGTTTTTTGCGCCATCAAAAATAATGCAATTCTCGATGTTCACATTTATGATGGGACTTTAACTGGTAAGATAGAACACTACACATGTTTGCATTATTTAAAGAATGTTCTCCCTTAGGAGATAGATATTCTGACATATTGACTCAAATAATTGAGCCGTTAGTACAGAACCATAATGACTTATGGTATCAACAAGATGGCGCGCCTCCACACAATTCACTCAATGTGTCAAATATCCTCTACAGGCTATTTGAAGATCGATGGTTGGCGAACAATGGTCCACATCTTTGGCCACCACGTTCTCCCGATTTAACTCCTTTAGACTATTATGTTTGGGGTAGGATAAAAAATATTGTCTACTCAACTCCCCTGACTGATAAAGAGGACTGCATAGAACGAGTCAGAAATGCGTTCAGGTTTGTTTAGATTTTTAGATTCATAGTTTTGAAACTCAATTTGGTTTTTAAACATTTTTGCAGATCTCTTCCTCCCGATGAAATAAGAAGAGCAACGCACGAAGCATTCCTGAGACGTATAAATAAATGTCTAGAAATTAACGGTCAAAACTTTGAGCATCTTCTCTAGTTATAACTGCGAGAGTTTGCCATGGTTCTCCTAATAGTAACTTGAAGTCGGATTCAAGAAGGGGTGAAAAATCTACAGCATGGTTCAAATAACAGTTCCTGAAAATTTCATCTTTTTGGCGTGAAGGGAAAAGAAATAGCTGAAAATTCAAGACGAAAAACAGTTTTTTGTGAATAACTCAGAAAATATCCATTTTAGGGCAAGGGTGTGATGCATACACTCACATTATTTTTTAACGTAGATTCAAGATCTGCCATAAAAAAATGGGGTTCTAATTTGAAAAAATTGATTTTTCACGATTTTGTCATCCCTAACTTTGAAAGCGATTTTTTCACCCCCTGTATCATGAATCGCGATTTCGATTTTTAAAGTGGATACATCAATCTTACATCTTGAAAAATCCCAAAAATGAAAATTTTCCATCCAAAAACCTCGAAGTTATTCTTGTTTCAGCGGAGCTCTATTTTCGATTTTTTTTTCGAATTTTCCCGCTCAGAGAGAATTTTCCAACCAAAACTGAAAAATGTTACATCAAAATATCTTGAAATTTTCTAAGGAATCTATTTCTGCAATAAAAAAATGGTGTTCTAATTTGAAAAACGGAAGTTGACGTCATTTCCGGAAAAACCGGAGGTGCTCATGCCTTGAAAATATTTTAGATTTCATCAGCATCGTGAAATACTTATAAGTGCTGAATTTCATGAAAATACGTTCAGTAGTTTCCCGTATAAATATGGGTGAGGTTCCTCGTGAAAGACCCTGTATATAGGTTTAACGGGTAATTCCACAGAAGGAGCAGATAAAAAAATGGGAAAGCTCTGTGGACAGGGGCTCTTGTCAAACGAGTAATTATTCAAACTTTGACAAGTCATATCTCCGAAAGTATTGGTTTCTCAGAGTTGGGAACGATATCAATGGATTCTTATGATACTGCCTCATAAAATATAGAAAAGCACTGAGGTGAAGTCAGCACTATTTAGCGAGCTTATTCACGTTGGCTGATTTGAATTGAATGATGAGTGTTTCAAGCTCAGTGAGTAGAGAAGGCCGGAAATCTACTCGGAGGTAGGGAATCCAATCCCGCACCAAAACCTCTATCCCGCAAACGCGCGGGATTGAAATAATCAATCCCGCGGATCCGCAAGAATGCGGGATTGTTAAAAATATATATACTCTTTGTACTCAATCTAATAAAAATGCTTATAAAGAGGTCTTATGCAATTAAAAACATACTATAGTAGTAGCACAATAGTTATGTATGTACCAAGGACGAAAAACTGTCTATTATTGTCATGCCTGCAAATTGCAAGCAGGTGAGACAAGAGGCAGATTTTCGCCGTGGTGCATATTAAATTTTTTCGTCGACCTCTACATACTTTTATGAATTTCGGACCACTTAAATAATTTCACTACCTATAGCAAATGGCAGTTATTCTCACATACTCTTATGTTTGTATTGAACCGTATCATGTCGTATCCATAGTGACCACAGCACTGACAGATATTCTTACAGACACTTATGTTTGTATTGGGCCGTATCATACCGTATCCATAGTGACCACAGCGGGCGAGAAAGTAATTTTGCGGACGAAATAGTTATTTTCCTAACAAGTGCGGAAAGTGATACTTTCCCGCACGCGACTGCCGTTGACCCGAACGACGCGAAGCGGAGTTCGGGCAAGCAGTCAAGTGAATCCATTCACAAGTGTGGGAATCAATTCCCAAGTGATTCAAAGCCCATTGAAAATAAGCACTCTGTTCCGAGGCACAAGAGCGCCAAAACAAAATTCGTCAGTAGTTGGTAAGAGATTAGCGCCCATTTTTGGAAAATTCATTAAAACTCAACATTTTTCAATAAACCTCTGGTTCCAAAATGTCATATCTCGAGAAATGAATGAAAGGTTTTGATGAGTATTATCACATCTCAAAATTGGGGGTACAAAGGCTCTGAAATGGGGTTAAAAAGGGATTTACCAAGGCATAGTGTGAAGTGAACATCGCATATAGTTTCATGTCCTGTTGGTTATTTTATAGCAAAAAGCTATCCTGAAAAATAAAATTTTCTGAGTTATCATAGTCTTTTTCCCGACCAGCGATATGTATTACAGGTGCTTTGAGAAAGTGTTCAACCAGAAATGCTTGATTTATATGTTTGAATACCACCACTTTCCAACTAGGAGATGTTTTATATCGACAAAATTTTGGAATAGCTCCTTTACCACCTGTCATGAGTAATATATTCATGGAAAATTTCGAAGAAAAATTTGTGGTTACATATTTGTTGAAACCAAAAGCTTGGTGGCAATATTTTGACGATACATTTGTAACCTGGCAACATGGTAGAGAAGAGTTAGGCAATTGTTCGATTTCATAAATTAAAAAAAATCACCAATAAAATTAACTTTGGAAATAGAGAAGAATAATCAGCTTTCTTTTCTAAATGTTTCGATAATTGAATATCCGAACCATTTTGAAACAAGTGTCTTCAGGAAGCATAGAAATAAAAAGGTATTCGAATTTCTATTCGAACCATCAACTAAGTGTGAAAAGAGGTGTATTATTAAAGCACTTTGCGATAGAGCTAATCTAATTTGTTCTACTCTTGAAATTCGAAATAATGACATTGATTTCATCAAAACATTTCTTAAAGATAATGGATATCCGGGGTAATTCACAAAAACATCTATTTTTAGATTTGGATAGAAGAGGTTCTAATTAAATAACGACGAATGAAGTACAATAATAAAACCAACAAGGATAACAGCTCAATCTATTGAATGTAATCCCCTATGTTCCTGTCCTTTCGGAAAAATCGGGAGATTAGGTTTTAAGTTCAATATAAGAACCGTTTTGAGGAAACAAAATGATCTTGGGTCTTCATTAACTAAGACAAAAACGATTGATGAAAAACAACAAAAATCGAAAAACTGTCTATATAATATTCCTTGTATTTGTGGTAAATCGTATACAGAAGAAATATCGAGACCACTAGAAGTAAGAAGTTGGAACATAAGAACAACTGAAGAAATAGAGACAACAAAAATAAAAATAGCAGAACATGTATGTATCCATGGAGATCACATGATAGATTGGAGTAAAACAAAGATTCTGATGACAGGGTCTGATTACATTAAAAGGAAACTGAAGGGATCCTTCAGTTTCGTTTTCATCAGAATCTTTGTTTTACTCCAATCTATCATGCGATCTCCATGGATTATACATACATACATACAAGTCGACTCGACTTGTATTTTGTTGAACACTTGTTGAGCAATTTTGCCAATTGCTTTATTGGACTTGACCATATTTGGTTGAAATTGTTAAAGGAGTTGGAACTTGGAAATGTTTATGCAAAGGAAAACTATGTTTCTATGCTCTTCAAAGATTATCAATGTGAAAATTTTCGAAATTCAAAATATCTGTCGAAATAATTCTGAAGATTTTCGTTTGGTGTCTGACCATTGTCTAACGAAGAAGTCTGATCTTGTCTCCGAAACGTTACAAGGTAGTTCTATTATCGTTGATGTTGTTTCGTTATTGTTTGTTAGGCAACACTGTTCTATACATTGCTTCTGATAAATATCTTGTGTTTCTAACGCAGACGAAATTTACGAAATAAAATATTATTTCCTTTAGTGGTTACTTAAAAGATAAATGTTTAAAGATTACCGAAAAACTGGAAATTAAACGGAATGGACTCCCGGTCCACCCGATAAATTTCAAATAATTGAAAAATTATATATTATTGAATTAATATGGATTTGCTTCAAGTGAAAGCCACAAGCATGGAATTTCTGAATTTTAATGTCTCCTACAAGCCGAGGAAAATAGCATAGAGAAAATTCAATCTAAAGTTGACAGTTCGACTTCGACAGGATTATATTGCTAGCTTGTATTCTCGAAAAATACAATTTTCTTTGTTCTTGTTGCGTATCATAGGACGGGTATTTATCATCCAGTGTATGAGGACGAAACTGATAAGCAACTGGATAGTACAGTCTAGACAAGGTCGTTATGTAGAGCAGTGGTTTTAAAATTTCGAGATGTTATAATTGAGGTTCACATCAAATGAAATGTTTTTCTAGTGCTGTACACTGGTCCACAATCTTAAACACAAACACAATTTTTTCTCACACTTCGAAGTTCATTTCATCTTTATTTCTGCATTGGGTTTGATAATTTGATGCCAAATCATACGTAATTTCATTGTCGTTATGCTCGAATGTTGAAACCGCCAATATTCCGGAATAGTTTGATGCTATACAGGATGTAGCAAAAAGATGTATCTTAGCCTAAACTTTCGAAATTGACTGTGGAATGATTATGAACACTACATTTGTCAGCCGACAAAATTTGTAAGGGACAATAATGCAGTATAGTGGATAATTCTTGGGGATTAAATGTAATGATATTCAGAATTATTGTGAGAATCTATAGGGTGATACTTTTTTCAAGAAAAATGTTCATATCAAGAGTGTAAATTGAATCATAAGAAGCTACATTTTGTACCGAATATCATTTTGCATAGGTTGCTATGCAAGTTGCTAGGCAACAAATGCAATATTTAATATTTCGTGTTCGATCTGCTGTTTTCCATAACAAAAACTAAGGTGGCTTAGAGAATATAATGCCGAACGACAAATGTCATCCGTTTGTTACAGTTTGTGCATTACAAATAATTCCGTAGGTAGTTATTTCAGTTAATTCAGATTAATATGGAAAGTGCTATCTAGTGATAGTGAATTGGAATTGAGACCTCCAGGTATAACAGAAGCAGCAAATTTAACAAGACTAAATTTATTACCGGACACGTCCAAGAAAATGTTCAAACGGGCTTATAACCTATTTTTGGAGTGGAAAGGAGATCGATACGCAAAATTGTTTTGCAAGAACGTGTTAATGGCTTATTTCGACTCCTTGGCGAACAAATTTAAAGTTCCACATTATGAACACAATACTCAATGCTGCGAACGACTCTCAGTATTCATAATAATATAGACATTGCAAAGTACTTAAAACTGAAAGCATTCCTTAAAGGCGGGTTTATACAGCAAATAAGATACAAATTAAAATAAAATGAGAATTGAGGGTTAAAAGGATCGGTTTATGCAGATGATCTAAAACAAAATAAGAAATAAGAATTAACCAATCAAATCGCAGCTTTTTGACAATTTCAAGCCAGTTTTGTGAATTCCACTCTTTGAGCATGCGCATTGCCATTTTCCAAACAAAATAACATGAAATAAGAAATAAAGATGGGGGTTGGCCAACTTTAGTTCTCATTCTTATTCCTTATTTCATCTTATTTAGTGTACAAACGCTCTCGATGAAATGCACATGTTCAACTTTTTTATTTTAACTTATGTATTTTATTTGCCGTATAAACCCGCCTTACTCGACAGTCCGACGGCTACAGATACAAAAAGTCGAAGACCTTTACAGCAAATGATATCAATAAATTAATTAAGAAGCACCAGATGAGATGTATTTAGCAACAAAAGTAAGTTTTATGAAGCCGGATAATGAAATATATATTTAGTCTATATTTTAGGTCGCATTAATTGTAGGCATAATGGGCGCATGTAGAAGAAATTAATTACATCAAATGAAAATTACTAATTACAATGATTTGGGTTCAGCAGACAATACGAAGTTTTACTGTAACTAGTAATTACAATGAAATTCACAAAAAAAATGCAAATCTCCACCCTTCAAATGTAAATGTCCATGGTTCTTAATTAATTATCAAAAAGGAAAATATACCGTCCAAGGAATAGGCGTGAATAAGCTTTGAGGTTTGGGAAAAGAAATTGCTAAATATTTAAAAATGCCAAACCACCGGACACTGCTTTCGTCGATCTTCATCAACAAGTGGATGCTGGTGGTGACTTTGAAGCGTCTCGGTGGCTGGAAGTCCACGGCAGTCGCCGAGGGATATATCGACAAATCGGAGAAAAATAAAGTTGACACGGCTAATAACATTGTATATGCAAAACAGAGCATTTCAAATATAGGGGAGATGTGGCATGAAGAGCCAGTTTACTAAACAGAGAAATAAAATATACTTTCAATGAAAGGAATACAATTTTTTCCATGAAATTATTATTTATTTATTTAAGTAGGTAATTTTATAAGAAAAAACCTTAAACACAATAAGATGATCAACGACATAGTCATTTCTTAACAATGTGTCTTTCGGCTCTTTCATAACATTTCGGTATTGAAAGAGAAACTACAAGTTGTGAAAGAGCCAGTTTAAATTGAGAAATGTTTTTGTGAAAATTATGCAAAATAAAATGTTTATTGTAATATTAATAAAAAACAAAAAGAAGATTCTAACAAATCCTTTTTATAAACTAATAATATTTTTGAAATATTTTTAATACCGCGGTCATTTTAAGTCATCCTTACAAACGCTTTAATCTAAATATACTAATCAATAATACTTAAGTATTAGAGGCGGATTATTTTATATTAATAACAATTACAACATTTTTTAACAAAGCATCAAATAATATCTTCTATTAAAAACTACATCTTTAAATCTTTAAAAAAAAATATCACTCAGGCTTAACAATTTGCTTAAATTTGAAATTCAGACTTATTAGGAACTTTAGATTGAAATGCTGGAAATTTTCATAAAATTAGAAACATTTCTCGCAAAAGCATTGTAGTTTTTCCTTAATGCCACAGGACTCATGAGCAATTTGGTTTGTTTTGCTTCGAAATACTTTTTTTTTAATTCAGCCAATACGATAGAGTTAGACGAATCAAAGTCATCTTGAACCGAGTCTTGAACGGAATTATCTGCATGTATTTTCGATTTTCTATTAGGGGTTTTTATGGACTGTTTTGTAGTCATTTTCTTAATAATATTTTTTGTTTCTTTGCATTATTTTCTTTCTCTTCTAATGTTTCCTTCTCTGGAGTGTCAGTTGAGATGGCGGACGACATTTTTCTATTTTTGCATGTTATGTTTCGTCTTGGTCCCGCTTTAGAAAATGGTCTTATCATTTCCGGTTATATAATTGGTTGCATAGAAGCACTCATTGTCACAACTGTAGGAGTAGAGGTTAATGTTCGTCTGATATTCTGGTTGGCTATAAAGCCTCATTTCTTCTTCAGGTGGATTTGTAATACAATTGCGTATTTATTGCTACTACATTTTATTTACAAAGATCGAATGCAAGGTTATGAAAGAGCCAGCTCTTTTAAGGCCCATTTACCGGCTCTTTCATAACTTATTCTAGGAAAAAATATAACCTTAAATTAACAAGAATATCGTATCTTTTGCGGCTCAGTTTTAACGTAGCTACAAGGTCAAATATATGCACAAACCCGATCTACAATCCATTTAACTATATAATTTTACAATAAAATACCAAACAAACAAATTAAGTAATGCAAAAAACTTACTTTTGAGTGCGAAAAACTTTGATACGATGTACCGCCGTCCGTTGGTTTCGGTGAACTGTCAAATGTTTGTGGATGACGTAAAATCAGTGTTGCCACTTAAAAATGAAATCATTAACCAAATCTGTTCATTAACTACCGAAAAAATGCATATGGCTCTTTCAAAACCTGGCTCCTTCATGCCACTTCTCCCCTACCACCGACTTCAGGAATAGAAAATCGTGAAATGCCATCTACTTCAACAATGAAAAGTTGTCAATACATATCAATAAACTTTTATTATCCAACATTCCACAAATTCTCCAAAAAGTATATTCAACAATTGAACATTTAAGAATAAATGAAATACGTAGGTAGGAAGTTATTTCATATTTCTTCTTCCTAATTGGTTGGGCACTGCTGTGAAACATAAATGAATAGGTGATTGCTTATGTTCATGAATCCAAATTAGCAAGATATAAAATATTTGTATATTTACATACTTGTATATATTCTTATAATTTTCGTTGTCGTAAAAAAAGTATAGTATGCAACTCACACAAAATATGTAGTAATTTTGCAAATGCGCATCATTTCGTGCTTGTTACATACTAAACTGCTCCACAAGAGTTGGGGATATCATATTAAGTTGTTCTGAGGGGCGTAAAATTTTAAAGACAATATCAAAAACATGATCAACCGCCAATAAAAACTTATTATTTCGATTTGAATGCATATTTTCACCATCTGGTCGTCTTTTTTCTTGAGTTTGGCAGTTTTTCACAGTATTCGTAAGATTTAGCATTTCAATATGCAGTTAATTTATTGTCAGTCTCTTAGCGATATCGAAATTAGTAAATTTCACGAGCTTCTTAAGATGCCAAGACGTAAACTAACAAACGCCGAGGCTAATAGGGCTATCGCTATGCTACAGGGTGGCCTTACTCAAGTCGCTGTGGCAGAAACATTTCAAGTATCGCAAAGTGTAATATCGCGACTATGGAATAGGTTCAATGAGACAGGTTCAGCGCAGGAAAGATATAGGGTTGGTGGACCAAGAAAAACAGCACCCGCACAAGGGTGCATAAACGTGAGCATAAACGACAAAGTTTAGAATGGGCCAGGCAGCATGTTAATCTGAACGTCCAATGGCGTAGTGTACTTTTCACAGATGAATCTAGTTTCGGTCGATTTTCAGATTCTCGAAGAATAAGGGTATGGACTATGCCGCGTATACCCCGAAATCGCCGTCATGTGCAAGAGGTTCATCCATTTCGAGAAGGCTCTGTTATGGTAAGGGCTGGGATATGTTACAACGGGCGCACTGACCTTCACATTTGTTTTGGCAATATGACTGCTTTACATTATAGGGAACATGTCATTGGCAACGTAGTGCCAAATTTCATGCTGCCATTGGTGAAGCTTTCCAATTTCTTGACGATAACGTAAGACCACATCGTGCAGCAATAGTAGAAAATGCGCGAGACGAGCATGGTACTCCACATTTACCAATACCTCCGCATTCGCCAGACTTAAACTGCATAGAACATGCATGGGATATGCTAGATGATCACCAACCTCCACCAGAAACATTGAATGACCTCAAAGCACTACTGCCTCGTTTATGGAATGAAATTCCTCAAGATATGCTCAACACCCTCGTTGGCAGTATGCAACGAATATGTCAGGCGGTAATTGATGCCCATGGTGGTCATACCTTGTATTGAAGGCATAAAAAGACAAAAAAAAACAATAAAATGTCCGGAAATAAAAGTCGTTAAATTTGACCGTATTCTGTTAGTCACCCTGTATATGTTGCAGACCAAAAAACTTACGTGCATTTATAGTTTTGAACATAAAACTATATTAAATTACGTTTTCAGCGCAATCAAAGGTTTCAGAATGTCAGTTATTTTAGTTGAAAAGATTATCCCTTACTCTTGTGGAGCAGTTTATTTCGTATGCCACTTACTATTCACAATATCGCTCTACGATCAGTAATTCACAGAAGAAAATCACGGTCATACAATAATATGATAGAACCTTTCATTAAAAGTCGATTGAAAATGGTGCAATACCCTGTACCATTCCGCTACTAAACGTATATGCGTTTCCCATAAGTCGTTTATATACTCTCTGGAATGATTGTTAAAACAATTAATTAATTGAAGCCGAACATTTAACCCAGTTCGCTCCAATTGCAACAATAATTCTCTCTATTTTCCTAGGAAGAGATATTTGAACTTGTTAAATTGAATTTCCTGACGGAATTTCAGTCACGTTTTCTGAAGGACACAATTATTAAAGCGGAAATGATTGGGAGTTGTTGACCAGAATTTATAAGGGGGAATTGTGTTAATATTATTGAAGAGTATGTGAAAAGATTAAATCAAAATCCGCTGCAAATTTTACACAAAGGTATGCGGTGTGTGGATAAAGTAAGGAACAAAATTCATAACTGCGTTATTGAATGTTTTCAAGATTTCAAGCAAACCGCTCGGATGGGTCAATTTTAGTTTTAAATTAACCACCTTATGGTATCCAAATTTTACTTATGACGACATTTATTTCTACAGGGAGACTTCATATTTTTTTTTGACGAATACCCCAATTTTTTTGCTGTTTTATTACACTTCAAGTTAAAATTTTTTTGAGCAAATACCAGATTTACTGTAAGAAATAAACATGAAACTGTCATGGAACAAAATCTTTATTCAACCCAAAAAACGAACGAAATTTAGCGCAAGTGTTCAAAGTGTGCTACGTTAACCATTTTGCAGTGACCGATACGAGTGTTAGCACTTTGTACGCTTCTCTCAAGGACTTCAGACGTAATTTGCTCCACTTCAAAACAAATATATTCTGAAAATAATTGTTATCTACGGTACCAATTTTTCTTGTTATTTTTTAACATATATATCACAGTTCTGATATCGCTGAAATTTTGCGAGAGCCTTCAAAACCTCATTTTACAGCCAAGTTCCAGATTTAACCACGATCTATATTTTTGTTGAAAATATTATTAAATTTTAAATAGAAATCTTATTTCCAATCAATGATTTTTTTTTCCTGAAATATCAAAACAAACTTTTCGATTTGATCCGTTGCTTCACACTGTTTGTATCGAAAATATTAGTGTGGAAAAGCCAAATGAATAAAGTCATTATCTTGGTTATTGCACATATTTATGGAAAAAACCCGAACCCTACCTTCAATCCCCTTCGAAAGACAGGTACAACCCCCAATTTTTCAAATAGGAAGTATGGGCTTGTGATCGCTTGAAAGGTTGCGTCATTCTCTATTCAGAAATGTTATCACTTTCATGATTGTTGCAAAACTCAGGATAGAAAAAAACAAATCATATGATAACCGAAATTCATGAAAATATTCCCTCGAATATTCCCAAATCTTATTACAAAAATTCTAAACTTATTTGACTTCAAGATGTGATAGAAAGGAAATGAAAAAATAAAAAAAGCACTGTCGGGAAGTCAGTACTCTTTTTCGCGCGTGTTCACGGTAGCTAATTTGAATTGAATGATGAGTACTTCAAGCTCAGTAGATAGAGCGAGCCGGAGATCTACCCAAAGGATAGTGGACACCATTCATTGTCGGTTCAAAAATTAACAGTGCTGTATCTAAGCTGCCATAAGGATATAGTAACAAAGTTGAAAAAGAACACAACTGACTCTCCTAAGTCGCACAGGCTCCTAGAAGATTCTGAGGGATCTCCTTGGGAACGACTTGGGATGGTCAGTATAATCATAATCATGTTAATAGTACGCTCGCCAAAGCAGATTGACCACACGTCAATGTTTTTTTACACTTTTCCTTTCATTGTTAAGTCAATCTGCATTTGGCGCGCGTGCTATAAACATGATTATGATTATAAACCTCTATGGAGGTATAGCATCCTCCACACCAAAACCTCAATCTTCTCAGGAGAAAACTCGAGCAGTTAAATTATTTCTCGTCTGCTTATGCGAATAACAAAAAATGCCCAAAAGACGCAGTTACAGCCCCAGTCGATCACCGTTCAGACCAATTTAAAATTCCACACATCGTTTACGCATTAATTCAATTGCCATGCTAGTAAGTAGTCCATATTTTAATCAGTTGCCCTCGTACATATCGCATTGATTCAGATAAACGCGCAAAAAATACGTCGGAACGAAATCTGATCACCAAATGTTAGAGATATTCCATGTAGGAATTCGAAATGAAATAATTTGTCCAGTTTAGAAGTTCAAAATTATCAATTTTTTTTTAAGACACCTAGTGGTCTGTTCGCAGTGAAATTTTGCACACCCCAAGAGGTCATCTTGGTCACCGAAGTGCCAAAACTGAACTCAATCCGATATTTGGTTTCGGAATTTCAAGCAAAATATTCCGCTAATAGTTAAAAATTTTTGTAATTTTTTCCACTCATGCTATCCCCACGAAATTTCACACAAGTGTTTTCGTTGGTACTTCGCATTTTACTACCGAGCTTCAATTCAATCGGATCAGTATTTTTCGAGTTATAGTGAAAACAAAATTTCAATTACATTTTCAAATGTTTTTTTTCCTAGTTTACAGCCATCCGATCAATACGAGACTTTGCAGGCATATAAAGGTCATGATTATACAATTTGATGCTGAATTTCAGATAGATCGAGTGATCGGTTTCGGAAATATTCTTGAAAAAAAATGTCCGTAACTCCGAAAGGGCTCGTTGGATTTTGCCCATTAACGAACTTGTCCGAGATATTTACGCTCCAAACATACCCTGCAAATTTCAACGCTCTATCTCGCTCCGTTCGAGAGTTATCGTGCTGACGGCCGGACCGAACGGAGGGACAGAATCGAATTTGACCTCGAATTCTTCATCAGGGAGTCGAACTCAATCGTTTGAGACCATTTTCGCAAAAAAATTCGAAAAATACAGACATTGTGACGAAATTATAGCACGCTGTTCCTTGTGGAACACGCGCGTAAAAAGCAGCTGCTTATACACTGTGTGAGAATGTGAAATTAGATGTGATGCTTGACTTTGAAGAAAATAAACATACATCGAAAAGTGATGCCTCCACAACATTCCACGTCAGCCATAGGTACATAGATTCTGAACATATTAAAAGAAAATAAAATGCATTGTTATAAAATGACCCTACCAGGAAGACGATTTTGATAGGAGAACTTATTTTTGTGAGCAAATGATGGACATGTTGGATGACAATATTATCCTTAGTAGTCGTTTTATTTCTGATGAGGGCACTCTCTCAACGGCCATGCTAATCGTCAAAATCGCCGCTACTGAAAATCCTAACTGAAAGAGAGAGAAACACACGTAATTCCCTCAAAAAGTTAATGTTTGGGTAGGAAATATTCGAAACCGTACCATAGGCGCATAGGCCCTTTTTCATTGAGGGCAATTAAATGACGATAAACATTTAGCAATTATTCAAAATTATGTCTTCCAACTTTGGCAAATTCATATCCTGATAAAGGAAATCCTCAAGTTCAACGGAATACGGTATGGATCCAACAGAATGGAACACCAGTACATTACCAACGCAATATCAGGCAGTACCTCCACCGGCCAGCGAGATCCCCTGATCTTAACCCATTAGATTTCGTTTTATGGGGATATGTGAAGAGCATTTAGTACAAAACTAAACCCCTTGATATGAATGACCCAAAAGATCGAATAACGCTTGCGATTAGGTCTATCACTCCTGAGATGTTGAATAATGTTGCAAGAAATTTTTATTTGAGGTTAGGATGTTGCCAATGCGTTCACGGTGAACACTTTGAATATCTACTGCATTAACATTCATGATTTTTGGCGCTCTAGTTCCTCGGAACTGAGTGCTTATCAATTTGCCCAAATGTCTGTAATTTTCGAATATTTAGATGAAAATGGTCTTAAACGATTTGGTTCGACTCACTGATCAAGAATCCGTGGTCGAAATTCATTCTGTCCGGCCGGTCCGGCCGTAGGCACGATAACTCTCGAACGGAATGAGCTAGAGAGTTGAAATTTTCAGAGTAGGTTTGGGGGATAAATATCTCGGCTAAGTTCGTTATTGGGCAAAATCGGACAGATGGTTTCGGAGTAACAAAAAAAAAATTTTTTTTTTACGAAACAAATTCCAAATTAAATTTTTTTTAATAAGAAGTTTTATCATAAGAATCCATTCATATCATTTTTAACTCTAACAAGCTAATACTTTCGGAGATATGATTCTTCAAAATTTCAATGTAAATCGTATTTCACACATTGATATAATTATTCTATGTATGAATTGTCATAATGTCAACTTGACAGAAGGGAATATTGTAACTTCAAAAATATTGGGGTTGAAATACTCGTATTTTAGCGATGCAACGGGGACCTCACCCGAAAATGTTTGAAAATATTACGTAAATATTGAAAGCATAATTCTGTAGTTCGAGAGAGGAGAAAATTTGGTGAACGTAGATCAGGAAATTTTTGATCGATAACAAGGTAATTTTTTATTTATTACTCATCTTCTTTCATATTATTACTCATCTTCTTTCATACCTACATGTTTTATGGAATACCTACTATTTGTAGGTACTTTAAACCTGTTTTGGGCAATTGTCATACGAAACTTGTTTTTTTGGCGCTCTAGTTCCTCGGAACAGAGTGCTTATCAATTTGCCCAAGTGTCTGTAATTTTGGAATTTTTGGCTGAAAATGGTCTCAAACGATTTGGTTCGACTCACTGATCAAGAATCCGAGTGCGAAATCGATTCTGTCCGGCCGGCCGACCGGCCGTAGGCACGATAACTCTCGAACGAAAGGAGTTAGCGGATTGAAAATTGCAAGGTGGTTTTGGAGCGTAAATATCTCGGACAAGTTCGTTCGATCTATCTGAAATTTAGCATCAAATTGTAGAATCATGACCTTTATACGCATGTGAAGTTTTGTATTGACCAGATTACCGCAAAGTGTAAAAAAAAAATTTGAAAATTTAAAAAAAGTTTTTCCACAATAACTCTCGAACGGAATGAGCTAGGTAGTTGAAATTTTCAGAGTAGGTTAGGGAGATGAATATCTCGGCTAAGTTCGTTATTGGTCAAAATTGGCCAGATTTAATTCGATTTCTTCCATGGTGCAGTTCTCATTCTCATGATTGCTCATTTAATCTTGATAAATAAACTATTATTTGAATTGAATTTCCTTTATGATGCAGCTCTATCATATGTATACATTGATATAATTCCCAACTCAGAGAAACCAATACTTTCGGAGATATAATTTGTCTGTTTGAACTAGAGCGCCAGAAAGCTCCTGTCCACAGGGCTTGAGCCCATTTTTTTTTGCTACACATTGTACTACATTTCAGTTTTTGATATTGAATCAAATTTTTGCAATAGCGAATGATGATATCTTTCAAACAATGTATCACAAGCCCATACTTCCTATTTGAAAAATTGGGAGTTGTACCTGTCTTTCGAAAGGGATTGAAGGCAGAGTTCGCATTTTCATAAAGAAGAATGACAATTAATATTTAAATTTGACGTGTTTCGGGATTTTCCATAAATATGTACAGTAACCAAGATAATGAATTTTTTATTCCATTTGGCTTTGTAATACTGTATAAAATATACTGATTTCATTTCGAACTTTGTTCGGAGTTGAAGAAAGAGCATAAGGAGCTGATGTTCGATCACACTGTATTTGTGTCTACATAAGCGAACCAGTCTTTCTAGATAAGAAAGAATATTGAATCAAACGAAATTCATGTAGGTACCTATCACAATTTATTCCAAAGAGGGTTTGAAAATATCAACCATTATAGTAGATATTATTGCGCGTATGTTCTGGGGAACATCGCGTTATCATTTTGCCCAAATGTCTGTAACTTTCGAATTTTTTGACGAAAATGGTCTCAAACGATTAAGTTCGACTCCCCAATGAAGAATTGGAGGTCAAATTTGATTCGAAATTTTGTGCGAATCGTATGGCTAGAAAATTATCAAAAAATTATAAAAAAATATTATTGTTGTCACGATAACTTGAGAACGGAAAGAGATAGCAGCTTCAAGTTTTCAGGTTAGGATGCGCACCAGAACGCGACATTTCAGTTTGTTTATGAGCATAATCGGCCAAACGGCTTTAGAGTTATAGCCATCTGAAATTTTCTGAAATTTGGTGGTTTTTTGTTCCTCGTTAACTCGAAAAATACTGAACCGATTGAATTCAAACACAGTTATTAGTTGTAGAATGCCAACACGGAAATGTTTCCAAAATTTGGTGAGGATAGCATTTGTAGAAAATTTTTAATAAATCATTGAAAATAAAAAAAAAAAATTCTATATATCAGTAACTAATCGTTTGAAATTGCTGAAATTTTGCAAGAGCCTTCATAACGTAACTCTACTGCCAAGTTTCAAGTTTTAATACCATCGGTTAAATATTGTTGGAGATTCGAGCATTCTTGTGTGAGTTCAGTAGATGGGTGACCGTTGCCTCGATAACTTTCGAACGAAAGGAGATAGGGACTTGCAATTTTCAGGGTAGGTTGCGTATCCGAAAAGGAGAGGTGAGTTCGTTTTTGGGCATAATCGGTCTAACGGTTTCCGAGTTATACCCACCTCGAATATTATTTCCTTGATCACTCAAAAAATAAATATTCGATCGAATTGAAGCTTGGTTACTAGTAGTAGAAACTCAACATGAAGACGTGTTTAAAATTTTGCAAGAACCGTACCCCTAGAAAATTTGAAAAAAATGATGAAAAAAAAAATTTTAAGGATCGTACACCTAGAAAATTTCAAAAAAATCACGAAAAAAAAAATTCGCCTGTATTGGACACTTAATTCGAATTTACCATGGCAAATTCGAATTAAGAGTGTCCAATACAGGAGAATGGACAACATAATTTACCATGGTAAATTCGATTAAAGGTGTCCAATACAGAAGAATGGACAATAGAACATACGCGCAAAAGCTTCTGACTTCACGTCAGTGCTTGGACCAATTTTATATATGTAGTATTAAATTACAATATATTTACTCAGATTGAATGTAACAAAATCGGTACATACAGGGTGTTTCAAAAAAAGGTGAGCCTGTCTCTAGGCAAGGTAGAAAACTGAAAAATATTTGGGGTTTGCCCAGTAAAAAAAATTCGTAACGCCGTCCGTATTCACGACAAAGGGCGTTGAAGAAAAAAAATTATACACTTGGTGAAACTCGACATTGTGTACCTTTTTCCGAGTATTTTGATTTGAAAATTATGAAGTAATAGCCGACGCTGGTACGAAGTAATGATAAATGTATTAATTAAACAAAAAATCAAAAGATGAACAGCTGCACTAGAGTTTCCTAAACACTCGCCTAAGGTTAATAATATGTCAGTGTATTCGAAATTTCAGTACATTTTGATTAACAATATCTAATTTAATGAATAACAAGGTTTCAGAAATGTAATTATTGTTGAGTCATGGTGACATTTATCAATGAATGACAGTTTTCCATGGCAAACTCAGCATCGGTTAATAGGTACTTCATGATTTTCAAATCAAAAATTTCGAAAACGGTACACAGTATCGAGTTTTACCAAGAGTGCCATTTTGGTATTAAAGTTTACTTGTAATTTTGCTTAATAAATCTAATACTAAAAATTAGTTCAAGCACTGACGTGAAGTCAGAAGCTTTCGCGCGTATGTTCTATTGTCCATTCGTCCATTCCGTCCATTCATTGTCCATCGAATTTACCATGGCAAATTCGATTAAGGGTGTCCAATACAGAATAAGGGACAATAGAACATACGCGCAAAAGCTTCTGACTTCACGTCAGTGCTTGAAACAATTTTTTTTACGTGATTTTTTTGAAATTTTCTAGGGGTGCGGTTCTTAAAATTTTTTTTTTCGTCATATTTTTCAAATTTTCTAGGGGTACGGTTCTTACAAAGTTTTAAAACCGTCTTTATGATGATTTTCTACTACTAGTTACCAAGCTTCAATTCGATCGAATATTAATTTTTTGAGTTATCAAGGAAATAATATTCCAGGTGCGTATAACTCGGAAACCGTTAGACCGATTATGCCCAAAAACGAACTCAACCCTCCCTTTCGGATACGCAACCTACCCTGAAAATTGCAAGTCCTTATCTCCTTTCGTTCGAAAGTTATCGAGGCAACGGTCACCTATCTACTGAACTCACACAAGAATGCTCGAATCTCCAACATTATTCAACCGATCGTGTTAAAACTTGAAACTTGGCAGTAGGGTTAGGTTATGAAGGCTCTTGCAAAATTTCAGCAATTCCAAACGAATAGTTACTGATATATAGAATTTTTTGTTCAATTTTCAATGATTGTTTAAAATTTTTTACAAATTTTATCCTCACGAAATTTTGCAAGAATTTTCGCATTGGCATTCTACAACTAACTACCATGTTCGAATTCGATCGGTTCAGTATTTTTCGAGTTAATGAGGAACAAAAAACAACCAAATTTCAGATGGCTATAACTCTAAAACCGTTTGGCTGATTATGCTCATAAACAAACTGAAATGTCGCGTTCTGGTGCACATCCTAACCTGAAAACGTCAAGCCGCTACCTCTTTCCGTTCTCAAGTTATCGTGACAACAAAAATATTTTTTAATAATTTTTTTAAAATTTTCTAGCAATATGATTCCCACAAAATTTCACAAACGTGCTTAGGTTCATATTCTACAACTACGCACCAGGTTTCAATTCGATCGGATTTATATTAGTTGAAAACAAAATTATTACTCGGAAACCACTCGGCCGATTATGCCCATTAACGAACTTGTCCGTCGTATTGAGATGCGCCACCCATCCTGAAAATTTCAAGTCGCTAGCTCTTTTCGTTCTCAAGTTATCGTGGCAACGGCCGGACGGCCAGAATCAAATTTGACCTCGAATTCTTCATTGGAGAGTCGAACTAAATCGTTTGAGACCAACATCGTCGAAAAATTCGAAAGTTACAGACATTTGGGCAAAACTATAACGCGATGTTCCCCAGAACATACGCGCAAAAATGGGGAAAACCCTGTGGACAGGAACGTTGGCGCTCCTGAGCAAACTTTGACAATTCATCTCCGAAATTATTGGTTTCTCAGAGTTGGGAATGATATCAATGTATTCTTATAACAGAACTGCATCATAAACGAAACTAAAATAAAATTAAATACCGAACTTATCCGAGATATTCATTCCTCAAATCTCCTCTGGAAATTATATTATATCAATTGAAACTTTGCCAATATTCCGGTTTTGCTTTCACTGAAGATATTCTGAATATGTTTTCATCATCATATGGATTATCCATGGGCACACCTATAGGGTAGCGGTAAATATAATATCCTATAATTGTTCATTCTGCATTCAATCATACTTTGTTAGAACAGAAATCAATATATTTGATATATCTGTCATATAGGTAGATAAGATTTAGGGTGGGTATCACAAAACTTTGACAGCTCTTAATTGCTAAATAAATGTGATTCCATGTCAATTTCCAATTAATTTTTGATGCAACCACCGAATTGAATCAACAATTAAGCTAATCGAAGCTTCGTGAAACCCACCATTAATGTATGAACAGTGAACACAGATAGAACACAGGCAGATAGAATTCGCATTCTGTGATAACATAGAAAGAAGTACGATGTATTATTGAAATTTTGAAAAATTCAGCCAAAAATTGTTAAGCACTCTGTTACCAGTAACAAGAGCGCCAAAAAGTTATGTTCAATACTACTTGGTACGAAACATGTAACTAGCGCTCTCTATGTGAGTCAGACATAAAAACAAATTCATTGGATTCATCAGCTTCCAAAACATATTCGTATAAAATTTCATTACAATGTTGCCAGTAGTTTCAGCAAAATCGTAAGAGATGTGTATAATTTTGTTTTCTTCAACATCCCTTATCTTGAATACAGATGGCGTTACGAAATTTTTTTACTAAAGAAACCCCAATTATTTTTCAGTTCTCTATCTATCCTAGAGGCGGGATCACCTTTTTTTGAAACACCCTCTACATACAAAGGGTGTACCTATTTTAAAATATGAAATATTTTCTCATTATTTCCTTCAAGTAAATTCGAGGCCATTTTTTATTTGATAGGGATTTCTGATATAACCGTATAACGTAGATGACTTTATCCAACTGCTTTGAAATTGTTCCAACTGTTTCGATATTTTTCCAACTTCTTAGAAATTTTTTCAACTGTTTTGAATTTTTTCCGCCTGCTTTAAAATTTTTCCAACTGCTACGAAATTTTTACAACTGCTTCGGAATTTTTCCTATTGCTTTGAATTTTTTCCAACTGCTTCGAAAATTTGCCAACTACGGTCAACATTAGGACCCTTAGGCCAGTGCCTGAACATTAAAACTCGTTTTCCGAAATTAAAACTTATATACAATTTTCATTATTAAAATAAAGAAGCAAACTGCATACTTACATATTTACGTTGCTAAATCAATAGAAATAAGAGCTTTTTAAAATGCTGTTCGACAGTAAGAAACAGCTCAAATTGGTGCCAGATAGTTTGTTTTATGACTACCACCTTTGGGATAACGCAAATGAAAATAAATATTATTATCTGCTGGCTACACACATTGTGCCGAAAACTTTTGAATATTGAGTTTACGGCAACAGGAATGTGTACAAGGGTACATGGTGTTATTCCATGTTATCCCTTCCCTATTATCTGCGTGCTTTGCATTTACCCCGTCAGGTGGTCCTATTCCTTCACATTTCATGACAATTTTATCGGAAATATCCCAACTCCATTGAAATTTTTCCCACTCCTTCGAAATTTTTCCAAATGTGTTGTAAATTTGCCAACTCCGTTCAACATTGGGGGGGAATCATCCACCCTCTGCCAAACCCTCTAAAAACCGACGTCAGATTCGCGTAATTTTTAGGTCCATAAGAAATACATGGGGAATTCAGATCAACGGATCGATCGTAATTCAAAATTCAGAATTTGGTAGTGTTGTTCGAGTGCTAATCTATTCATGATTAAACTGGTAAACCTTTCTGAATGTATAGGATCTGTCACTTTGACAAACGTCATATAAAAGAAATGCATATCGAAAGATATCTCATGCATTTTAAAAAATTGGTTCAAGCACTGACGTGAAGTCAGAAGCTTTTGCGCGTATGTTCTATTGTCCATTCTCCTGTATTGGACACTCTTCTTAATCGAATTTACCATGATGAATTCTATTGTCTATTCTCCTGTATTGGACACTCTTCTCAATCGAATTCACCATGATGAATTCTATTGTCCATTCTCCTGTATTGGAGACTCTTCTTAATCGAATTTGCCATGATGAATTCTATTGTCCAGAATGGACAATAGAATTCATCATGGCAAATTCGATTAAGAAGAGTCTCCAATACAGGAGAATAGACAATAAAAATCATCATGGTGAATTCGATTGAGAAGAGTGTCCAATACAGGAGAATAGACAATAGAATTCATCATGGTAAATTCGATTAAGAAGAGTGTCCAATACAGGAGAATGGACAATAGAACATACGCGCAAAAGCTTCTGACTTCACGTCAGTGCTTGAACCAATTTTTTTCA
The DNA here is from genome assembly GCA_937662695.2 of Halyzia sedecimguttata. Lineage (NCBI taxonomy): Eukaryota > Metazoa > Arthropoda > Insecta > Coleoptera > Coccinellidae > Halyzia > Halyzia sedecimguttata. Next base: position 30,766,769 of record OW569415.2, read on the forward strand.
AATCAAATCCAAAAGCTCTCAAAAAATCACCCGTTATTACATAAAGATATATTCTCATTAGTGATAGAAAAACTGGCCTAGAATTCCTTTCTACCCATCACGAGATTTAATATCCACAAATGAGCCTCTCACCTTACAAGATCAGAAGCCTTCTGCAAAATTCAAAGGTCCCCTCTCGCAAATATACTCCTCTGAAGGCACATGGATCTCTTGAAGAAGAATCGCCTCTCTATTCCTCAAAGATATTCACTCTTGTTCATAGAAATCCCTTCAATATTTAGTTGCCTCCTCCTAAGGAGGATCTCTTTCAAAACCAGGTCTGACCACTAATGTAGGGCTATCATCTAATCTCCTATAGATTTGTGATGAAATAACACGATTTTACCATGAATATATATGTATAATAATATGTCATCATGACATTCATATTTTATTTTTGGAGGTTCTCGCAAAAATACGACCATAGACAACATATCATACGACGATTCGCATCCACCTACCGAACTCACAAAAGGCTGCTCGGTTCTCCAACAATATAGATCCGATCGTGTTCAAACTTGGAATTCTGCAGTAAAGTTAGGTTCTGCAGGCTCTCCCAAAATTTCAGCCATGCCGGACGAATAGTTTATGATATATAGAATTTTTTTCAATTATTTTTAATTATTTTTTTTTGAATTTTCTAGTTATACCATCCTCACGAAATTCTGCAAAAATTTTCGCGTTGGCATTCTACAACTAATAACCATGTTTGAATCCAATCGGTTTTGTATTCTTCGAGTTAATGAGGAACAAAAAACATCCAAATTTCAGAAAATTTCAGATGGCTATAACTCTAAAACCGTTCGGACGATTATGCTCATAAGCAAACTCAAATGTCGCATTCAGATGCACAACCTAACCTGAAATTTTCAAGCCGCAATCTCTTTCCGTTCTCAGGTTATCGTGACAACAAAAATATTTTTTAATAATTTTTTAATAATTTTCTAGCGATACGATGCTCACAAAATTTCATAAACGTGCTTAGGTCTATATTCTACAACTATTCACCATGTTTGAATCCAATCGGTTTTGTATTCTTCGAGTTAATGAGGAACAAAAAACATCCAAATTTCAGAAAATTTCAGATGGCTATAACTCTAAAACCGTTTGGACGATTATGCTCATAAACAAACTCAAATGTCGCATTCAGATGCACAACCTAACCTGAAATTTTCAAGCCGCTATCTCTTTCCGTTCTCAGGTTATCGTGACAACAAAAATATTTTTTAATAATTTTTTAATAATTTTCTAGCAATACGATTCTCACAAAATTTCACGAACGTGCTTAGGTCTATATTCTACAACTATTCACCAAGTTTAAATTCGATCGGATTTATTTTGGTTGAAAACAAAATTATTACTCGGAAACCATTTTGCCGATTATACCCATTAACGAACTTGTCCGTCGTATTGGGATGCGCAACCCACCCTGAAAATTTCAAGTCGCTGGCTCTTTTCGTTCTCAAGTTATCGTGGCAACGGCCGGACGGCCGGACGGCCGGACGGCACCACAGAATTAAATTTCACATTTGGGCAAAACTATAACGCGTATGTTCCCCAGAACATACGCGCAAAAATTGGTTAAAGCCCTGTGGACAGGAGCTTTCTGCCGCTCTTGTTCAAACAGACAAATTATATCTCCGACAGTAATGGTTTCTCAGAGTTGGGAATTATATCAATGGATTCTTATGATAGAACTGCATCATAAAGGAAATTCAATTGAAATAATAGTTTATTTATCAAGATAAAATGAGCAATCTGAGAATGAGAACTGCTCCATGGAAGAAATGAAATTAAAATAGCTGAAATGAATTTTACTCTCTCTTATAGAACAGGATGACATGTACGAGTATGAACACAGATCATATAATAAAGCATAGATAGAATAATTATAGCATTGTGTGAAAACATAGAAGTATGATTCATTATTGAAATTTCGAAAAATCATATCCCGAAAGTATCAGCTCGTTGGAGTTGAAAATGGTATCGATGGATTTTTATGGTGAAACTGCATCTTAAATAAAAACTGAATTTGAAATTTGTTACTTAAAAAAAATTTTTTTTTTCGTTAATCTGAAACCATCGGGCTTATTTTGCCCAAGAACGAACTGAACCGAGATATTCATCTCCCTAACCTACTCTGAAAATTTCAACTGCCTAGCTCATTCCGTTCGAGAGTTATTGTAGAAATAATTTTTTTTTATTTAAAAAAAATTTTTGGCACTTTCCGGCAACTTGATCAATACAAAACTTCACATGCGTATAAAGGTTATGATTCTACAATTTGATGTTAAATTTCAGATAGATCGAGTAACCGGTTTCGGAAATATTCATAAAAAATGGTTTTACTAAAAACGGCCATAACTCCGAAACCCCTTGATGGATTTCGCCCATTGATGAACTCCTCCGAGATATTTACGCTCCAAACCCACCTTGCAAATTTCAATCCTCTAACCCTTTCTTTCGAGAGTTATCGTGCCTACGGCCGGCCGGCCGACCAGCCGGACATAATCGATTTCGACCTCGGATTCTTGATCAGTGAGTCGGACCAAATCGTTTGAGACCATTTTCAGCCAAAAATTAGAAAATTACAGACATTTGGGCAAATTGATAAGCAATCTGTTCCGAGGAACAAGAGCGCCAAAAACACCAAATATAAACTAATAGAGAGAATCGGTAGTAGCTATATTTTGATGAGGAAATAATAAAACCAAAGCGAGAAAATTTCCACAAGGATTTCAATTATTCCTATATTTAGAATAATTATTTCGATTGTAGCGCTAATCGTTAGGTCATTATTTATCAACGTATGTTACGCTAGAACGCAATTCGTATCTTGTTCAATGCATCGCCTAGAGTCCTAGAGAATGTTTCCTTTATTTAAAAAAATTTATGCTTGTGGCTTTTACCTAATGCAAATCCATATTAACCCAATGAAAAATTAAATTATATACGATTTACACTTATAAGTGTAAAAGGTATATAATTTTTCATTGTGTTTCCTTTATACTTGGAACTGGTTTTGTGAGATGTATATTATATGGATATTAAGATTGTGTGGGCTTGCAATATGACCTGTATATTTGAAACAAATTCTTTATATTCGTTAAAATGACTCGTTGTACAATATCTCAAAGTGCGTATTTGCTCGATATATAGGTAATACTTATACAGTGTGCAAAAGCCAATAAATTAATTATCTTGGTTACTGTACATATTTATGGAAAATCCCGAAACACTTCAAATTCAAATTTAAATTTTCATTCTTCTTCGTAAATATGCGAACCCCCAATTTTTCAAATAGGAAGTATGGGCTTGTGATACATCGTTTGAAAGGTCTCGTTATTCTCTATTCAGAAATGTTATCACTATGTTTATTGAAAAAATAAAATAAGAAAAAAATTAAATCAAGTGATTAGCGAAATTTGTTACAATATCAAAAACTAAAATGTAGCAAAAATTAATGAATGTTAATGAAGTAGATGTTCAAAGTCTTCACCGCGAATGCCTTGGCAACATCCTAACCTCAAATAAAAATTTCTTTCAACATCTCTGGAGTAATCATTTTCTTTCTATCACATCTTGAAGGCAAATAAGTTTAGTTTTATCGTAAGATTTGGGAATATTCCAGGGAATATTATAATAAATATCGGTAATCATATGATTTTATTTTTTTCCAATTTGATTTTTCCAATGAACATGAAAATTATAACATTTCTGAATAGATAATGACGAGATCTTCCAAACGATGTCTCACAACTCACAACCCCATCTTTCCTATTTGAAAAATTGGGGGTTGTACCTGTCTTTCGAAGGTTGAAGTAAGGTTCGCATTTTTACGAAGAAGAATGAAAATTTAAAATTTGAATTTGAAGTGTTTCGGGATTTTCCATAAATATGTACAGTAACCAAGGTAATGAATTAATTCCATTTGGCTTTCCACACTGTATACACCGGGAGTGGTCCCATTAGACAATTACGAAGAAATATACAGGGTTATTTTTTATAACCGTACATTAGAAGAATATAGATAATAGAAAATCGTATGGTATTTTGGTGTTGGCTAAAGTCCAGTGCGATCTTTCTACTGAAAATATTTTCAAAATTCGGAAATACCGGCAGTTCATACCTACATATTCTCTTATTTCAAATATGACTTATTACTTTTTTGGATTCAGCAGCTTATTTTAGATGAAATTTCATCAGCATTCCCTATACCTAGCTGCAGTCGTTCTTCAGATAATTCAACTTAAAGAATATTTTTTTACATTTGTAACGTTACGCTTGAAGTAGTCTACCGTCGTCACCTTTGTAGATGCAGCGTTAAAATTGGGGAGATGCTTAGGAGAAGCATTATTTTTGGCGCTCTTGTTACTGGTTATCAATTTGCCCAAATATCTTTAAGTTTCGAATTTTTGGCTGAAAATGGTCTGAAACGATATGGTTCGACTCACTGATCAAGAATCCGTGGTCGAAATCGATTCTGTCCGTTCGTCCGTTAACACGATAACTCTTTAACGGAATGAGGTAGACAAATGAAATTTTCAGAGTAGGTTTGGAGATAAATATCTCGGCTAATTTCGTTATTGGCAAAATCGGCCTGATGGTTCCGGAGTAACGAAAAAAAAAAATTTTTTTTCCATTACAAATTTCGAATTAAATTTTTTTTAAGATGCAGTTTTATCATAAGAATCCATTGATATAATTTTCAACTGTAACAAGCTAATACTTTCGGAGATATGATTTTTCAAAATTTCAATAATACATCGTACTTCCGTGTTATCACAGAATGCGACTTCTATGTTTTTCAACAAACAAGTGTTTATTTGATGATAACTAAGTTTGAAAATTTTGCCATGTATTTCAAATAAAAAAAAATTAATCTCAAGAACTATTGACCCAAATGGCGTTACATGTGAATTATTGAATTCATCAATGTCAAGAAAAATAAAAAGGGCTTGCAATTCAAATAAATATCGATGACGTTACTGCTTGATGACGGGAAATGGTAGAACAATAGGAATGACGGGGAAATTTCCCTTAAAAATTTAATTATTTTGCCTATGAAGCCATTTTTCGATATTCCTGAGAAAATAAATTCATTATTCCATACCTTTGACGCTCACTGTATAATTTTTCATTTGAGTTAATATGGATTTGCATAAAGTAAAAGCCACAAGCATAAAATGCTTGGGGACTTGGAGCGTGCACAAGCAAATTGACCTCACGCCAGAGGTTTTTTTTAGCTTTTTAACTTCTTCCGTAGTAAAATCAATCAACTAGCTTACTTATGTGCATGCTCAGTTCATTCATTACTGATAGTGCTCTCTATAATGCTGCCTGCAGCCAAGTTATGTAAACTCTACCTCGGAAACTACGCTATTTCCTCGAAACTGGCACTGGCTTGCACACACATATTACTGGCATGAGGTGGTAATATGGCCTTCCAGTGCCTTTCTAGTCACTCAATTTCCGACAAAATTTGAAAAAAAAATTAAAATCCACAGATCGTTCATCCACGTTCAATCACCACCGAACTCGCACTTATCAATCCCAGTAAGAAACGACGGAAATGTAAAATTTCTTCAAAACCATGCTATACGTATGCAGAGCTCGCAAAAGATGATTTCACGATTTCTTATTATACTGACTGACAAAGAAACTGCAACACCCAGAAGCAGCTGATTAAATTTTAATTTATTTTTGGTTGAACATAGATAGCATAGCAAGGAGTAAATAATTGAAATTTGAAGAAAAAAAAAACGAAGCGTTCACAATTTTTTTTTAATAAATTTGTTAATAATGTGTTTGTCCACCGCGATTATCTATACACTCCCCAACACGTCTTGACATTAATGCAAGAAGATGGTCTATTTCTTCTTGAGGTATGCTATCCCAGGCTACCTGTACTTCATGTATCAGAGCCGACAAAGTCCGTGGGGGGTGGGGTAAATTTCCAAACCTTCTACCCATGATGTCCCAAACATTCTCTATGGGTGAAATATCGGTGGATCTGGGCGGCCCTGGCAAAAGATTCACGAGGATCGCTCAAGGTAAGCGAGAACATATGGCTCCACTATTTCTTGAAGGTAACGCAGCGCTGTCATGTTACCTCAAATGAAGACTAAAGGTGACCTACTTGCATGTGCAACAGTACCCCATACCATAACGCCTACTGTCCGGTGTACATGACGCTCAATATCAAACTGAGGTTCACGTCTTTCTCCCCGACGTCGTCTAAACCTTCTTCGGCCATCATGTGCACCCAAGAAGAATCGAGATTCATCAGAAAAGACGACCTGATGCCATTCCACATTCTAATGTTGACGTTCTCTGCACCACTGTATTCGCTGCCGGAGATGCTCGACCGTCAGAGGTAACACAAATTAGGGTCGATAATGCTGCAGTCTAAAGGATCTTATCTGGCGGTAAACCGTTCGGACAGTTACAGGATGGACTTGTTCTCTTAACCACTCATCAGCCAAAGATCGAGTTGTCGAAAATCGGTCTCTAATAGTCTTAGATGTCGATCTTGAACTTCATTTGTGCCCCTTCGACGTCCGGTGCCTACTCTTCTTCGATTATGGGCATTATCAAACCACGCTCGACAACATCGCATAACAGTAGTTGATTTCTGTTCGTACGGTTAGCGATTTCTCGAAATGACAACCCCGCCTCCCGTAGAGCAATAATTCGACCTCTTTCAAATTCACTTAGCTGGCGATACATTTCGCGTACACATGCTCTACGTATTTTAGCAACAACTAAACATCGACTCTGGATCTCCTCGAACAGCTGCTTTGTTGTGAAATTTAAAAAAATTAGCAAACAACAACTACAATATGTACGTAACAAAAAATGTTCACATGAAAAAACCTTCATGATTTTTTTCTCCAAATTTTAATAATTTACTCCTTGCTATACTATGTATGTTTCACCAAAAAAAAAAATTCTAAATTAAAAATTGGTTCAAGCACTGACGTGAAGTCAGAAGCTTTTACGCGTATGTTCTATTGTCCATTCTTCTGTATTGGACACCCTTAATCGAATTTACCATGGTAAATTATGTTGTCCATTCTCCTGTATTGGACACTTAATTCGAATTTACCATGGTAAATTCGAATTAAGAGTGTCCAATACAGGAGAATGGACAACATAATTTACCATGGTGAATTCGAATTAAGAGTGTCCAATACAGGAGAATGGACAACATAATTTACCATGGTAAATTCGATTAAGGGTGTCCAATACAGAAGAATGGACAATAGAACATACGCGCAAAAGCTTCTGACTTCACGTCAGTGCTTGAACCAATTTTTTTTTTCGTGATTTTTTTGAAATTTTCTAGAGGTACGGTTCTTAAAAATTTTTTTTCGACATTTTTTTCAAATTTTCTAGGGTTACGGTTCTTACAAAATTTTAAACACGTCTTTATGTTTATTTTCTACTACTAGTTACCAAGCTTCAATTCGATCGAATATTTATTTTTTGAGTTATCAAGGAAATAATATTCCAGGTGGGTATAACTCGGAAACCGTTAGACCGATTATGCCCAAAAACGAACTCAACTCTCCCTTTCGGATACGCAACCCACCCTGAAAATTGCAAATCCCTATCTCCTTTCGTTCAAAAGTTATCGAGGCAACGGTCACCCATCTACTGAACTCACACAAGAATGCTCGAATCTCCAACAATATTTAACCGATCGTATTAAAACTTGAAACTTGGCAGTAAAGTTAGGTTATGAAGGCTCTTGCAAAATTTCAGCAATTTCAAACGATTAGTTACTGATATATAGAATTTTTTCTTTATTTTCAATGATTTATTAAAAATTTTCTACAAATGCTATCCTCACCAAATTTTGCAAACATTTCCGCATTGGCATTCTACAACTAATAATGATGTTTGAATTCAATCGGTTCCGTATTTTTCGAGTTAATGAGGAACAAAAAACCACCAAATTTCAGAAAATTTCAGATGGCTATAACTCTAAAACCGTTTGGCCGATTATGCTCATAAACAAACTGAAATGTCGCGTTCTGGTGCATATCCTAACCTGAAAACTTGAAGCCGCTATCTCTTTCCGTTCTCAAGTTATCGTGACAACAAAAATATTTTTTAATAAATTTTTAATAATTTTCTAGCCATACGATTCGCACAAAATTTCACAAACGTGCTTAGGTTCATAATCTACAACTACTCACCAAGTTTCAATTCGATCGGATTCATGTTGGTTGAAAACAAAATTATTACTCGGAAACCACTGGGCCGATTATGCCCATTAACGAACTAGTCCGTCGTATTGGGATGCGCCACCCACCCTGAAAATTTCAAGTCGCTAGCTCTTTTCGTTCTCAAGTTATCGTGGCAATGGCCGTACAGAATCAAATTTGACCTCGGATTCTTCATTGGGGAGTCGAACTTAATCGTTTGAGTCCATTTTCGTCAAAAAATTCGAAAGTTTCAGACATTTGGGCAAAATAATAACGCGATATTCCCCAGATCATACGCGCAAAAAGCTCCTTCTGGGTGTTGCAGTTTCTTTGTCAGTTAGTATAAAATAAAATTCCATATACCTACCGTTCATATAACGTTTGAATCGCTTCTATAGTTATAATTAATCGATAATACCCATATACCTACAGTGCGCGTCAAAATTATGGAACAAATTCATTTTCTCAGAAGAAAAATATTTGGCAACAAAATCCTGAAACAGGTCAATTTTTGTTTGTACCAAATTTTTATGCATTTTTGAAGGATTTTTGTTACACACTGTGCCATCCCCATCAACCCTCTAAATTTTTTAAATAGGGAAAGTGGGTCATGTGCTACTTTTTTGGCTAGGTCTCTGTATCTTCTTTACAGGCGTGCACAAATTTTCAAGAAAGAAAATTTCTTTTTTGAAAAATAGTTAGTTCAAAGAGGTTTTCAGTATGTGCACTTTGTCACGGCTCATTTACTTTGAGACGATGGTACCTGATGAAATTTGTTAGAATGAAAGTCGACCATTACAGTTTTGTTCGTGCACAACTTTCAACCCCTTTCAACCCCCTTACATTTTTTCTCGATTAGTTCGTAGGGATTGAAAGTTGTGCATGAACAAAACTGTAATGGTCGACTTTCATTCGGTGACAAATTTCATCAGGTACCATCGTCTCAAAGTAAATGAGCCATGACAAAGTGCACATACTGAAAACCTCATTGAACTAACTATTTTTCAAAAAAGAAAAAATTTTTCTTGAAAATTTCTGCACGCCTGTAAAGAAGTAACAAAGACCTTGCCAAAAAAGTACCACATGACCCACTTTCCCAATTCAAACAATCTAGAGGTTTCAAAAATGCATAAAAAATTGGTGAAAGTGAAACAAAAATTGACCTGTTCCAGAATTTTGTTGCCAAATATTTTTCTTCTGAGAAAATGAATTTGTTCCATAATTTTGACGAGCACTGTATACACCCATACTTGCATCGTGAATCATTGCCTTAAACATATGCTTACAGAAGAAATCGCGATAAGAATTTACGTTGCAAACAAAGCATTCCTAATTTGGACAGTTATTTCGAATTTCATATTAGATTTTTTTGCTGATGCTCCTAAGGGTCGGTTTTCCCTGAAATTTTGCACTATCTAAGGGATCATTATTGGTCACCTCAATGCCAAAATTAGAATCTCAAGCAAAATTTTCTGGACAGAATCGATTTTGACCACGGATTCTTGATCAGTGAGTCGAACCAAATCGTTTAAGACCATTTTCATCCAAAAATTCCAGACAGTTGGGTAAATTGATAAGCACTCTGTTCCGAGGAACAAGAGCGCCAAAAACTAGACGTTCAATGTTAATGTGCATTGTATCTACGGGACATAATTTTTAACCATCTAAACCAGCTGACAACGAGCAAAGCCAGATGATTCAGTATAATTTTATGTCAATTACAAAGGTGATTAAAATGAGTGATAGGTTGAGCTATTAAGCGTATTGCAATGAAAATTACAGTATTATAAACTTTTCGATGTACGAACAGTGAAAAAATATGTCTAAATTTTCCACCCAACTGTTTTTAAATATAATTGTAGGTTTTTAATTTTAACTTTCTCGGTATGCGTTAAACGGTTAAACAATTCTGGAATTATACTTTTGCGTACTGCATACAATGTTGACATTCAAACTTCTCGATATTCAAGAGCGAAGTCATTGATTGATAATGAATGATTATTGGAAGAGGAACAGATACAATATATTATAGATATATAGATAAAATTCAATATACATAGCGTTTGATTGATGAAGTGATCCATTATCTCCAAATCTCGAGTACTCTCTGTATCTATCGAAATACAAAGTGAAACAATCAACTGAACAATTTTGATGATTTTATCTATGACACCTGTGTTCAGCAGATAATAAGAGTACATTATATTTATCGAGAACAATTACAGAATATTCTATTAGTTTTTAAAACATATTTTAAGTAATTTCTATAGTCCTATCCATATTGAAGTATAGTTAATTTCGGATAAGGCTATTGAAGTACTTACTTGAAATAATTATAATAATAGCAAGCTTGAAACATTGAACTTCACAAGTAGACCGGCATGATGTGGCTGCATAGTGTTTCTATACGAGGTTTCAAGTCTCGGCAGATTTCTATTCATAAAAGCCATATCGATGAGTCATGTGAATAAAAATATGGAGAAACGGTGTGATACCTAATGACTTCTAAACTGAGATTTTTGCAGCTTCCTCATAACAACACAAAAAAGCTTCAATAGTATTCAAATATAAATGCATGCATAGAAAAAATTGCATAGCTTTCGAAGTACTGATAGAAAGTACATATGTATTAGTACGTTTCAGACTTGTATCTTTTCTTAAATGTTATAACCTTGATGTACTTTCATTTCTGTTCTCATTAAATTGGATTGTCATTTATTCAATTCCTTGCTGTCGCTACAGCATCAAAAATTTATAATAGTATTAAAATATCAATGAATGCATAGAATACATTATATAGCTATGGAAGTACTAATAGATAGGAAAAGACAAAGGTATGTTGAATATTAAGTAATGAATCTACAATTAGTATGGCTTCAACCTCGTATTTTTCCATAAATTTCATAATTTTATTGTTCATTCGTTATGTTTTCGTCAAATTGGATTTTCAATTATTTACCTCCTTGTTGACGCGACACTTGTGGCTAAATTAATATTCACGATTATGAACTTAACAAGAATATGACCCATTTATGTTATCAAAGTAGAGAATAATAATTCTGTCGGCCAAATTATATCACATTTTCCACACGGTTGACGATTAATCAATATGAAAAATTCGAGAAAAGCTTAGTGCAGTCAGAAGCTTTTGCACTTAAGTTCTATTGTGTATTCATGCCTCAGGCACCCTCACAAAATACTGCATGAATCTTTAAACCGTTTTCCAGCATTTACACGTAAGAAAATTGATTGAGCATCAACTGAATTCAACTTTTAAAATAAATAAAATAGTGAAAAAACTAAGCGCGGATGAAGATCTCCTACGCAGCAGGAGAGCATCTCGGTCATCCAGGTGTTGTTAGGTACAGGTAGGTGAGATTTCATGATTTGAAATTTTACAAGAAATAGATAGCAGTTCCAAATTTTATTTTCACAATAATTCCTAAAATAGAAAGCCGATCGAGCTGATATCCAGTATTCGATCGTAAAATAGTTTGTGCAGAATTTCAGCAAAATATGACAAAAATGCTCCTGAAATATGAAATTTTTGAAAAAAAAAATAATTCTGAAGATTTTCGTTAAGTGTCTGACGTAGAGAGTTCGTTAAGAGTCTGATATAGACTCCGAAACGTTACGATATAGTTGTTTCATCGTTCATGTTGTTTCGTTATTGTTTGTTAGGCAACATTGTTCGATTGATTGCTTCTGACAAATCTGTGTTCTTTACGCAGAAGCAGATCACAAAATAATACATTTTTTATTTCATAGATATTTTTCAGAGTTTGGCAGAGAAAACCCAGAAAGAAACCATTCAATAAGAAACATTTTTTCCGGCTTGCAAAAATTTACGCATCGGTATTCTACGTCTGATAACAAAGTTTAAATACGATCGGAAATGTATTCTTTGAGTTATTGAGCAAACAATCTGTCGCATTCGGCTGCAAAACCTACCCTGAATATTTCAAGTAGCTATCTCTTTCCGTTCGAAAGTTACCTCGGCAACGGACGGCCGCACATAATCGAATTCGACCTCGAATTCTTCATCACATAATCGAACCTAATCGTTTGAGACCATTTTCGGCAAAACATTCGAAAATTATAGACATTTGGGCTGTTCTCTAGAACATCTGCGCAAAAATTCCCTAGATTTGACGTAGGCCCTTGAATTGTTAATAATATTATTTATATTAATTATCCCATAGCGGATTTAAAAATATAAGTTTATTTCATCGTGATATCTTTACCCTTGAATGTTTCTGTCAAGAGTTATTATTATCGTTAATATGTACGTTATCAGTAGATTTTGATTCATTTACATTAACAATTTTTTGCAATCAATGAAGAGACCTTGGATATAAGAAAATTCCACTGACAGCAAAAGTTCATTGAAATTCTTTCTGCGAACTTGTATCTCCCATTGTGCCATCAATTAATCGAAATGGCTGCGTTTTGGAAATTTTGTGCCGAAAATAAACCCAAATGTTTATATCAGACCTACGGATCTGAAATTTGATTTGTCCTGCAATATATCAGCCTATAACCTGCAAAATCAATTACTCAGAGATTTAATACTTTCAAAGAAGATTTAAAGCTCGAGAAGAAAGATATTTCTGTACAGGTATTATATTATGCTAGTTGCTCCCTCTGGAATTGTTGGTTTTCTTATATCTCAAGAAGACAGATCCAGTTCCAGATCCAGATCGAGTTCGAATCAAGAAGTTCGTTATAAAATAATGATTTCAATGTTTTTGCATGAAGAAGTTTTTTTTATGAGGAAGAAGTGAAATTCATATATGAATTTCAAGCCGAATCAAGTGAATTTTTCGCGAGACGTCGACCATTTGTGGAATACGATTTCACTTCACTTCACGATCCTCATAAAATTATGCATATTATGCTCATATTTCAGATAGGGAATACATTCAAATGAAAACCAATATAGATAAATATGAATGTTCCAAGTTGACTTCATTAACAAGCCTAAAGGTAGACGTTCACTTAGGCGAAGCGTCGCGAACGGAAGAGGCGCGTCGTTTTTCGCCCAAGAAGTTTACATTGAATTCAATGGAGAGACGCTCACTTAGACGAAGCGAAGAGAAGAGGCGAGTCGGTTAACGCGCGAATGATCTTCGAAGCAACTTGCCCACGGTTTTTGAAAGGCTGATCAACACAAATGTTAACTAATCAGTGATCAATCTCTTGTTAACCCTCATCTTAGTTGGGCAAAGCGTAAAAACTCGGACTGATCTGACAATAACAGTTCTGTTAACTTTGACTAGCCTTTCAGAAACCGGGTGTAAGAGTCGTTTCTCCTGACGCTTCGCCCAAGTGCGTGGTCTCAGGCGAAGAGAAGAGTCAAAATTGCATTCTTAATCCGTGTTCTACAGTCAGTCAGTGGTAGTATTCAGTAGGAAATGCTTGCTGTAGTATTTAAAATATTTCTTTTCCTTTTGTCTGAAGTCGGAAAACAAGTGATGAAATTCACCGTACGTTTCCGTCCTTTGATTTATTTTTCCGACCCGCATTTTTTATTGGCATCTTCTTCTTATTTCATACTGGAAATTAAACCCAAAACAAACAGATCGCCTTCATAGGAAGAGCTGCTCATCTTGACCACACGATGAAATATTCAAATGATACTGAAAAGATTCAAGGGACTCTCAATTCCTTCCGATACGCGACCTGGCGCTTCGTCCCAATGCGCGGTACTCGGCGAAACTACTCTTCTCCTCGCCGCGCTTCCGTTCGCGATGCTTCGTCTAAGTGAGCGTCTACCATTATTCTACTGATTCTGCTGCATTTTTGTTATATTAGATCTGTTGTCTTTTGGCCGCCGAATCCAAAATTAACTGCAGTTTTTGTCTATCATTTCCTGAAGCTACTCGTATAGCGAGAGAACTTTGAAACTACTCCTAGACGAAACTTTTTGTCAAATCGTATATTTCTGAACTGAAATTCCCTTCCTGACAGTGTGGTGCGGGCTTCCCTCGGTCAACGCTTTCAAGATTGAGATTTACCTCCATTTGTATTCGTGATTTGTTGTGGTGGTTTATTTTCTCTTGCATGCGCTCAATTTAACTTTGTTTTCTTCTCGTATTTGTCACTGAAGCAAATTGTTTTTGTGAAATTTCTAAGTTTTCTAGTAACTCACCTATCCTATCATGTATTATTACTCATATAGGAAACGGCCTCATCACTTCTTAATTTTGTGATAATAATAATATGAAGGGTTGGGATAAAGTATATATGGAACCAAGTAATTATCTGCCAGAACGAAGAAGACACTTTGATGCTACTTTTTGAAGGTTAATACCATAGACAAGATCAAGATACATGGTTGTCAGAATACAAAGATATTTTTCTACTTCAGTATTTGCCGATAGATGCCGGCACTAGAAAATTTACCGACATGTCAAATTAAATTCGAAGCTTTGTCTATTCTAGAGGTGTGTTGTGACAGGAAATTTGTGAAGCAGTCACATTGACTGCTCCGGAGAAATCACATCTCCGAAGCTCCTGTTCGGAGCTGTGACTTCTGCGCGAGAGTGGAATGGGAACTAGGGGGAGAACAGGTACTTCCGCTCCTACTAGTGATAAACAGTAAACTTATGGAAGTTTGATGATTGATTTCAATCATTTCTGTAGTCACATTTGCATGGATGAAATGCTCAATTGCAATTACTGATTATTCTATCTAAATAAATATTCATTGAAAAATAGTATTCCATATGGAAACTGTAATCCAATGTTATGTTAATGACTGTCCACACATTGGAATGATGGTGAACTGAGAACTTTGTAGCTTGTCAGAATCTGCCAAATCACTCTAGCGCCATCATCGTTTATAGAGTGAAATCGAATAAGATTTGACAATTCTCTTTCTATTTTTTGAAGGAAAATTTTAATGGGTGTTAGTAGGGTAGTGTCGACAACTTGATGTTCTATGTACCCTTGGCAAGATGGTTCAAGATATGCATAGAATACATTTTGCATACACTCTTTGCCATATTTTCGGCCGAAATGCAGTCGAAATAATGTCAAAATACAACGATATTGTTCTACTTCATTTTTCGCCGATTATACTGGCACTATAAAGTTTACCGATATGTCAAATTGAATTCGAAGTTGTGTTTATTCTAGAGGCGTATTGTAACAGAAACTTTTCGAAGTAGTCACTTTTCGGAGTTGCGACGAGTTGGTTCTGAAACCCTCTCATTTTGCCAGTTCATATGCATGCTGTTCACATTTGCAATTCCAGCCACAAAATGCATAATATACGCTTAACCTTATTTTCCGTTTTGTTTACATTGGCAATGATAAATTATGAGTTCCAAAATGATTGTCACTGAGACATTACTCATCCTCCCGTCCCACTTTGAACCAAAAATTGTTATTATGAAAATAAATTGGTTTAATAGTTGATATAATTCGCATTATCTTTGTAGAAAGTGAAATTTTCAAATAAATGAATTTTTGGATTGAAGTTTTTATTACACGTGATTTTAGGTACATAGCATAATTGCCGAGGCTAACTCTTCTCTGGTTTTACAACAGACCTTGTGATGACCAGAGTAGGGTAAATTGATAAGAAGAAGGATGAATGATAAATGGTACTGGAATTTTACTCCGATTAAGGAGTTTTCTTTCAGAAAATATCAAGTTGACGGAATCTAGAGTGAATTATTCATTAGTTAGGATTCTATTCTCCTAGGTCATTTTCAAGTGACATCATATTAGCTAACAGAAATGAATAATCTATTCCCTTTTTAACATTTGTGGGCCAATATTTTGGCAGCATATTGTTATTGATGATTGGAAGTTGCAGGAATAGCATAGGCGTGCATATGCTATTCCTCTCCTTTTGAAACGCCACTGGTAATCATAGAATGCACGTTGACGGACTGTCACCTTATGTCAGGTTACTTCTCTTCTATGATCTTCGTGTCTGCGTGATGTGGGGAAGCTGATTGACGTTCCTTTTCTGGCTTTCCCCTAATGGGGAAATCATATTTCGTGAATAGTTGAGAATTTCTTATCTGAACTCATCCAGTGTTACCGGTGAAATGTCTAAGTTTTAGTTTGCGAGATAAATAATATTTATTCTCGCTCCTTAGTTGGGACCATATTCACGACACTCCTTGGTTGGGACTACATTTGCTACAATCCTTGGTTGGCTCCACATTGTTTGCACCGAGGTAGAATCATTTGCTGAAGCTTGACTTGCACAGAAACACAATCATTAGCTGAAGCTTGAGTTGAACTGGAGTACAATCAGGAGCTGGAAGCTGCAGTGATTTTTGGCTGTTGCGTTTGCCTGTGCCCACATTTGCTTGGAAGTTAATTTATGGTGGAGGAGCTGGAAGCATACCTGCAGTACAATACGAAGCTGACTTGAGGGCATATTCCCTTACCGAGAACATCTGACAGACACAGAGACATATTGCATTGAAAGTGGAGCCTCGATTTGAACGTTTCTTTTAAGATATGTAGTTATAAGTTTGTGTAATTTGAGAGATTGTAACTGGAACTGTAAATTGAGAATTGTACACCTTGTTCTTTCTACAATATATTGTTAAAAACCTGACTAGGAATCTTGTTGCTGGGGTAATCGAACCTCCCTTGAGAAATTAGTATTAGAATCTCATGCTCGAATGCCCCTTGGGTAAAACTTAACGTTACAAAGTCCTCAATATTATCGTATTGTCTTTTGAAAACCTCATCTTTCAGATATGCAAAGATGCTTAAGTCCAGGGGAGTCAAGTCTGGATAGCGTATTGGAAAGGTAGGCTGGAGTCCTCAACTTATTGTACGTTGTCATATAACTCCTGAAAATAGCTTAGATTTGCAGAAGGAGTGTGGGCAGTTGCCCGATCTTGTTGAAAATATCCGAACTGTATTTCTTCGTCATCTAGTTGGATTATGAATGGCTCCAGTATTATTCTTTTGTACCTTTCGCTCATGAAAGAAAACTGGGCCATATATTCTACACCGAAAAACTGCTAACCACACAGCAACTTTTTGCGAATGTAATGGAGTCTCAATAAAACTGTGGGGATTCTCAGATGTCCAAAATCAGTATTTTTGAGAATTCACATAATCCGACAAGTGAAACCAAGCCTCATTAGTAAAACAAGTTAAGTCCAATGATCTGTCGACGTTAAGATTATTTAGAAGTACTTCAAGGGGATACCTGACTGTAAAGACAATTTATTCAGGGACATTTGAGGATTTTGTTCAACTCATGTTTTCAGTTCTTCAAGGACTTCTCGAGAAATTTGAGGTCTTCCTGTCGATTTTCCCTTGTTTACGTTTCCAGTCTGTATGAACCTGTTTGTAACTCCTCTGATGTGAGCTTTCAGAGAATATTCTAGAATCTGAACATCAGGATATTTCGCCAGATATTCATTTTTACAGGCCTCTACAGAGTAAATCGATTCATCAATGATTAATGTACCATTGTGATAATAGGACATCATAATAAATGTGTTTTGTTCTACAAACATAAGTCATTGCAGATTTAAATAATTTGAAAACTAAATTTTCTCGAATTTTAAAAAGAATCTTAAGAATTGATAATTATTCAATATTGGCTACCAATTTAGTGAGTCTATGATGAAAACAGAACACAAGAAGTGAGAAGTGGCAAATAAAACTCCAGAGCTAACTGCGATGTTACAATCATTTATATAGACCCTGTACTTGAACCCTCTACTAAACTCATCGAAGTATGATTTCAATCATAATTTCTGTAGTCACATCTCACATAACAACTTCTTCAACGTAAGCAATTGAAATTATCAATTTTGATTGCGTTCAATTCAATTTCTTTTTGCTTTGAGAATTGATTATCATTTACTTTTCACTTTTTTATGCGGAAAATATAGTTATTCCTCATTTTGCTTCGATTGTGAATCGTGACTTCTTATTACATTAGCATGGATGTAATGCTCCATTCGAACTACTGATTATTCTGTATTCATTGAATTATAGTATTCCAAATCGAAACTGTAATTGAATAATTATGTTAATGACTGTCCGCATAGTGGAATGAAAGTGGATTGTGAACTTTGTCGCTTGTAAGAATCTGCCAAATTAGAACAAGATTTGAAAATTGTATTTCCGTTTTTGGCGCTGTTTCAAACGATTAGTTTCAACTCACTGATGAACAATCCGAGGATAAAATTGATTACGTCAAATTATATTACGCTCGAACGTAATGAGTTAAAATTGTTAGATTAGGTTTGGAGTCCAAAGGCGCCGGCTAGGCTCGTTAATGGGCAAAATACACCGAGTGGTTTCGGAGTTATAGCCATCTAAAGTTTTGAATTAAATCGCGGCGGTTAGTTTAAACATACTGATACGAAGACTTATGCAAAATCTTGTGAGCATAGCATAACTGGAAAATCTATTTATATTTAAATATATTCTGTATCTCAGAAACTATACGTCAGATATCGTTGAAATTCTGTCAGAGCCTTCCAAACCACATTATTCAGTGAAGTTCTACATTTTAACTCGGATCTGTATTGATGGAGATATTTCTGTAATATCGAAACATTCCAACGATCGAGGTGTTCTGATCCATTTTTTTTACACTCGACGAAGTAAGTTGTCAACAGTTTTTGATTATTGGAGAGAATTTAATGAATCATTTGTATAGATCTTCCGAAGTCAAATTTGACAAGTCGATACGTCAGTAATAACATTTGTCCAATACCTAGTGAGAATTGGATGTGTACCTTATATTGCGGACAATTTCTAGATTCAAACTTGATCGAATAATATATAACATGATGATATTTTTCTGAATTTAGAAATTTGAAAACATTGGTATCAAAGGTCAGTAATAACAATAGTTCAATTGCAGGGTCTCATTTTGGTTACTAACTTCTTCGATAGCCTAGTGGTTGAGCGCGTAGGTTCTTAGCACGTAGGTACCAAGGTCGATTCTCATGGCCGAAATTATTGATCTTTCTAATTTTTTTCCAATTCTATCGAAATAATAACTTCGAGAAAAGGGTTATGGAAGGCTTTAAGTCGATGTTTTCATAAAATTATCATTATAAATATCTATTAAAAAAATTACTGGTATACAGGGCGTTTTCTATCAAATGTAAATTCTTAGTTGCTCATGGCACAACCGTATGATTCGACTGATTTGTATGTGTGTGAAGTTGGCCCAGCACTTTTTGATTTTCAAAAAAAAAAAATTGTGCTGAATTGTGCTAGGTTTGTGCTGCTTTGTGCCGTTGAAATTTCCTTTCTATTTCATGTGGTTCTCAAGATATTTCAAAAATCGATAAAATGGGCTAGCCCAGCACTTTTCGAAAAATTAGGTTTCAATGGCTGAAATAGATTGTGCTATGCATGTACTGAGTTGTGCCGTTCGAATTTTTCCGAAAGTCCCACTAATTTCGCAGAAAATCGAGAAGTAAAAAAAAAGTTAGCCCAGCACTTTTGTTTTTTCTTCTCACAAATGAGTGAAATAACTTGTACTACATTTGTGCTGTCTTGTGCCGTAAATATTTTCACGAAAATTTTGCGAATTTTCTGTGAAATGGCGAAAATGAAAAATGAAGTCAGCCCAGCACTTCCGAATTTTTCCATTGGAAACATGCTCAAAAAATTGTGCTACAAGTAGTATAAGTTGTGCCGTTGAAATTTTCACGAATATCCTGCTAATTTTCCAAAAAATTAAGAAATAAAAAAAAAGTTAGTCAAGCACTTTCGTTTTTTTTTTGACGAATTTATTTTTACCTAATTGAACTTCATTTGTGCTGACTTGTGCTGGTCATATTTTTCAGGAAGAACTTTCAGTTTTCCCTAAAAATGGAGAAAATAAGAAAATTCAGTAGATTGTTTGAAAACTTGCAATGCGTGGCAACAGTGTGCGTGAAGTTGGCCCAGCACTTTTTGATTTTCGAAAAAAATTTTCTCGTACTCAATTGTGCTGGGTTTGTGCTGCTTTGTGCCGTCAACATTTTCGTTTTATCCCATTCCGTTTTCAAAATATCTCACAAAATATCCTTTCGTATAGAGCCTCATTTAGTTATATATGTTGCAACTGACTGAATCCCGTTCGATTAATAAGATTAAATATTTTACTTTTTCACACGAAATGTCCATTTTATTTTTGTTTTGTTTTTCATAAAAAATGTTTCTGTTCTTCGCTTTTTATTCCATCGGTAAGAATATCGAAATTTCAGAGAGAGTTATCAAGCTCTTCGAAAGTTCATGTGAACAGTAAAATTGTTCAAATATAAAAATTTAACTAATGGAAGTAGAGTAAAAATGTCTTACTTACCTAAAGGTTCTTGAGCGAATAGAAGAGTTTAAATATTAAGCATTATTTTGTTGATCATAATACTACTAGTGAAAATACAAATAGTAAGAGACTTTCAATTTCTGTTTTTCCCAGTTGGTTCCTTGAAGGAATTGGAGAACATGAAATTTTCAAATTTTATCTTTCGAAATGCTATTGGAACAGATACACTGAGACACCCAGTATATCGAAATATTTGAAATACCAATTTTTCAGAAACACCCTGTAACTTGATAATCAATCAAGATATCTGGGATATTTTTGCTGGTAATTGATTATCCCGAAAAAAAGGGTATCCTTAAATTTTTTTTTCTAACCCTTATGATTCTCGAGATGCTCTTCTCAGTGATCATCAAATTTCGGATACACTGTACAACCTGTCAATTTCATATTCACAAGAAACAATGAAATAATGAAATCTGTCGACAATCTACTTTTAACTATATTATGGATATTCTGCTCTGAAAGTTGAACTCTGGCAACAGCGCTATCGAAACCCGCGGCAGTTGATGTCGTAAATTAGTACGAATGGAGTATGTAGTGACAGTTGACAGTTATGATCAGAGCGTTGCGGGTTGCAGTTCTCAACGATTAGAATAGTATTTGTTGCTACGTTGCCCTTTACAGATTTCCCTTATCTAATTCCGTAATTTACACGATTAGAAGAAAAAAATTGAAGATGAAAATTATGATTGCTGATACAAAATTGTTTTAATTTCAATTTTCTGCAAAATAGGAGGAAATTTCGGAAAAGTTCGAACGGTACAACTCAATGTATATATAGCACAATCTATTTCAGTTGTTTTACATAAATTTTCCGAAAAGTGCTAAGCTGGCCGGTTCTACACATTTTGTGAGATATCTTGAGAACCGAATGGAATAAAAGAAAAGTGCTGACGGCACAAAGCAGCACAAACCCAGCACAATTGAGTACGAGAAAATTTTTTTCGAAAATCAAAAAGTGCTGGGCCAACTTCACGCACACTGTTGCCACGCATTGCAAGTTTTCAAACAATCTACTGAATTTTCTTATTTTCTCCATTTATAGGGAAAACTGAAAGTTTTTCCTGAAAAATATGACCAGCACAAGTCAGCACAAATGCAATTCAATTAGGTAAAAAAAAATTCGTCAAAAAAAAAACGAAAGTGCTTGACTAACTTTTTTTTTATTTCTTAATTTTTTGGAAAATTAGCAGGATATTCGTGAAAATTTCAACGGCACAACTTATACTACGTGTAGCACAATTTTTTGAGCATGTTTCCAATGGAAAAACTCGAAAGTGCTGGGCTGACTTCATTTTTCATTTTCGCCATTTCACAGAAAATTCGCAAAATTTTCGTGAAAATATTTACGGCACAAGACAGCACAAATGTAGTACAAGTTATTTCACTCATTTTTGAGCAGAAAAAACAAAAGTGCTGGGCTAACTTTTTTTTTACTTCTCGATTTTCTGCGAAATTAGTGGGACTTTCGGAAAAATTCGAACGGCACAACTCAGTACATGCATAGCACAATCTATTTCAGCCATTGAAAACTAATTTTTCGAAAAGTGCTGGGCTAGCCCATTTTATCGATTTTTGAAATATCTTGAGAACCACATGAAATAGAAAGGAAATTTCAACGGCACAAAGCAGCACAAACCTAGCACAATTCAGCACAATTTTTTTTTTTTTGAAAATCAAAAAGTGCTGGGCCAACTTCACACACATCTGATTTGTGTCATAGGAATCATTCTCGTGTGTATTCGAATGGGTCTTTACGAAACCACAACCACAGCAGTCAGTGCTACTGAATATCTTGAGTATGAACGTTGCAAATATTGGAGTCAACAATTCAAGCTAGTTTCATGAAATTGATACCTGTATGATGTTTAGTTTTTTATTCATTAGACGATATGACAATGACAACAACAATAATTGTAAGATTGTAATGTATTGATCTTAGGTGAGTAATTGGAGTGTTAGTGGGTGTTTATTGTTGAGCTCGTAGCATTCTACACGACATCTCTTTCATATTTTGATTGTTTAATTGCCAGTCCCTTCAATTGTGAATTTTTATTGAATTTTGGTACAGATTTGAGGTTTACATTTGATCTCTTTGTGTTTTTTTTTTCTGACTATGTTTTTTTCTTCCATGCAATCTCAATTTAGTTGCTGTTGATTTTTGTGATGTAATTCATATTATGTATTATTTGCTTTTGTTCAATTCAGTTCCAAGATAATGTGTATGTATATTTCTTTGTAGCCTGAGGAAGACGAAAAATAGACGTCGAAACGTAGCTCTAGATCGAAGCATTTTTATTGGTTCCTTCAACCGAAACTATACTTTCAATATTAATATCCATAGGAACGAAAATCTGTATGTGTTCACAGCACTTTTTATTTTCAACCCAACAATCAATGTATGTATCTTAACCTTACGCCATCACAAACACAGCACTATTTATTTTCGACCCAACAGTGAATGTATGTATTTGAGTAGAAACTAATCATCTTGTACGAGTTCAGTAACTGGATGGGCTACCGCTGTGGCTATGAATTTGAACAGCGTCGAAAAGTGTCGACACCTTGATATTCTATGCATCTATTACTGGTTAGAACTTATCAAAGAAATCATTAATCGGTATTTGTGCTGTGTTGGGCAATCGAAATTAAATAACCGAAGACCCTAAAACACTTCGGTGATTGCATCAGCTAAAATCTAGACGAAATTCAAATCGCTGTATTGTAAAGGGTTTTCCAATAAGAGGTGTTATTTTGATATTCAAGGAAAAATGCCATTTTTCAATATAAATGATCGGATGTTTATTTCATTATAAAGAAGAAGCTATGCCGTTAATAGTGAAAAATAACTTCAGGCAAATGATCACCACGACCACGCTTACAGGATCACATCATTTTAATGAAATTTTCCATTACCAAATCGCAAAGTGACTGCCCTATGTCCTCGATAGCCTCACGAATTCCATCTTTGAGGTCTTGAATCGACGCTGGGCTATTGGCGTGGACCTTCTCTTTCACGTAGCCCCAAAGGAAGAAGACGCAAGGTGTTAAATTACAAGATCTCGGTGGCCAATTGTGATCACCTCTTCGAGAGATAACACGGTCCGGTAACTTTTCCCGCAAAAGATCAATGGTTTCGTTGCTTGTGTGGCACGTAGCGCCGTCTTGTTGAAAGTAAACGTTGTCCAGATCAATACCATCCAATTCCGGCCATAAAAAATCATTAATCATCTGTGGATAGCGCAATCCATTCACCGTAACTGTTGCTCCAGCCTCATTTTCGAAAAAGTAAGGTCCAATGACTCCGCCGGACCATAAACCGCACCAAACAGTCACACGTTGAGGAGAGAGAGGCTTTTCAACAATAACTCTCGGGTTTTCCGAGCCCCAGATGCGATAATTTTGCTTTTTGACGAAGCCACCGGGGTGGAAATGTGCCTCATCACTCAAGATGATTTTTCGATGGAATTCCGGATCATTTTCATGCATTTCAACGACCCAATCAGCAAAGACACGACGTTGTTGAAGATCGGCCGGCTCGAGTTCTTATGTTAACTGAACTTTATAAGCCTTAAGACCCAAATCTTTATGCAAAATACGGTGTAATGACGTTTGTGAAATGCCTAATTCCAAAGAACGACGAGGAATGGACAAACCTGAGTTTTCTTCAACACTTTCGGCTACAGCAGCAATATTCTCGACAGTGCTTGAGCAAGGTGCACGGGTTTTCTTCACATAACTAACTTGTCCCAACAGCTCGAATGTTTCCACCAATTTCTTTATTGTGGTCCGACAAGGTACTTCACGACGACCCAAGAATGTTCGAGTTTTACGAACCATCTCTGCCAAATTTTCATGATTTTTATAGTGGATTTTAATAATTTCAATGCGTTCTTGAAGTATGTATCGTTCCATTTTTATCAATGGTGTAGTTTCTACTCGTCAAATGTCAAAAAATTACAGCTTCAAAAGTTACATTTACCGAAATAGCGGGCTATTCAAAATAACACCTCTTATTGGAAAACCCTGTATCTAAGGAGACTATTATGAATAGAACAAGCAAGTGGATATGATGAGAGTATAATTGGGAGATCAATTACAAACTCAAAACCTACGGACATAGCTCTATCATAGAGGTCCATCTTCAATAGATAATTAAATTCGATTATTACATTCCTGCCAATAAACCGACTCAGTGATATCGAATATTGCGATAATGAATCGATCAAATATTCCATATATGAAATTCAGCCATATGGTTTCATTTGCTTAGTATAGGTTCACGGCCAACAAATGCACTCCCACAGCCACACATACCTACTATGCTATTTATAGACTACATAAAATTCCTTATTCTTTTGTTCTGGACCAATGAGGTTGAATACTTTTTAAGATTTCGGAAATCTAAGTACATAGCTGCGAGTAATAAGGTATTTCTAATTTAGCGATGTAGGTTCTAATCACACTAGTAGGTAGATAACAGTCATAGATGGTGGTAAAAAAGTGTCGCGATAAGTTAGCGCTCTTCTGTCGGCTATTGCGGCGTCATCCACTGTGAGGCGAGCTCGCGCGGCAGCAATAATATACTAACTGACAAAGAAACTGCAACAACCAGAAGGAGCTATTTAAATTTAAATTTTTTTATGGTAAAACATATATAGTATAGCAAGGAGTAAATGATTAAAATTTGGAGAAAATAAACGTGAAGGTTTTTTCATGTAAACATTTTTTGTTACTTACCTACATATTGTAGTTTTTTGCAAATTTTTTTAAATTTTGCAACAAACCAGCTGTTCGAGGAGATCCAAAGTCGATGTTTAGTTGTTGTTAAAATGCCTAGAGCACGAGTACGCGAAATTTATCGCCAGCTAAGTGAATTTGAAAGAGGTCGAATTATTGGTCTACGGGAGTCGGGGTTGTCATTTAGAGAAATCGCTAACCGTACGAACAGATATCCAACTACTGTTATGAGATGTTTTCAATAGGGCTTCACGCGAGAGCGAGATTTTTCTCGTCTCGTCTCGTAAAAGCGAGACGAGACGAGACGTTTTCAAAAATATTATAGGCGATACCGAGACCACATACAGCGCAACTCGAGAGTCTCGTCTTTCGTCTCGTTAATTTTTTTGTATGAAGATTCATATACGACTCGACTAATGCAATACCCAAAGAAAAAAGAATTAATATGAAAAGTTTCCACTATAATTACCAATATATATTTTGTCTATATTATGCATCGAACGTTCTCGATTTTTTAGAAGATTATTAATTCGTTATGACCTTGCGATAATTGAGATTATTTATCAAGGTAAAATAGAATTCACAACCATAAAAACGGATGCCATTATGAATTCAATACTCAACGGACAACTTTTATTGCCCCTAAATCCCAATGCTTTTCAATTTCGTCTCTATCTGAACATCTGGAGAAATTTATTCTCTTGTGCTCCTTGTAGTGAAGATGTGAACAATTATTATATACAGCTGTGGAACTACGTATGATAGAACTGGTAAAGAAATGAAGCTATTCAATGTTTCGAAAAGTGTTATGAGGAATACGCCAAGAACACCCTCAACCTCAATGATCTACCCACTGGGAAGGTTTTCTTTGAAATCTATACCAAATTGTTCAATTCTATTAAAAAATGTATCGACATCGATAGCCTATTTAAAACATCAACAAAACTTTCGAAATATTGGAAAGCTGAGTTTGAAGAATATTTGCTGTTAGAAAGAGCCAATAGGAATCAAAATATTTTACAGTGGTGGAGAGTGATGAAAAAGTTCTTCCTACACTTTCCAAGATGACCGATGATTTATTGAAGGTTACATCCGTACCTGTTGAAATATTATTTTCCACAGCAGGTATGATCATGGCAAATACACGTACCTACATCATTGAAACATGATGCGATGCAAGCGTGATTATGTTTGAATTCTTGGTCATCGAGTGATTTAAAAGTTGAAATGATCAGTGTTTAAAATTAAAAATAACATGGACATGTACAAATATTTTTATATAAGAGCGTTATAAATATAGCTTTGCAAAATTATTCTTTATTGTGCACCATTTCGTTATATATTATAATATTTATTATCGTTATTCAGAATTAAGCGAGACGAGACGAGACAACTGATAACGAGACAAGAACGAGACTTAATTTGTTGGGAATGATCGAGAGCGAGGCGAGATTTTTTATACTCTCGCCTACTCTTGTCTCGTGTGAAGCCCTAGTTTACGTCGAAGGGGCACAAATGAAGTTCAAGATCGACGTTTAAGACTTATGGCTAATAGAGACCGATTTGCGACAACTCGATCTTTGGCTGATGAGTGGTTGGATCTGAACTAGGGATGCCAACCGTCCTTTATACGCCAAAACATAAATACTCTATATTCACGCTTAATGGTAATAACAAAAAAGAGTATTCAACCCAGATTACTTTACACCCCCCCCTCCAATCAACGTTACCTGAAAATTTCAAGTCGCTATCTCTTTCCGTTCTTAGGTTATCGTGACGTAAATAATATTTTTTAATAATTTTTTTAAAATTTTCTAGCAATACAAAGTTCACAAAATTTCACAAACGTCCTCTCAGGTTTATATTCTACAACTACTCACCAAGTTTCCATTCGATCGGATTAGTATTGGTCGTAGACAAAATTATTACTCTGAAACCGTTGGGCCGATTATGCCCATTAACGAACTTGTCTGTAGTATTGGGATGCGCCACCTACCCTGAAAATTTCAAGCCGCTATCTCTTTCCGTTCTCAAGTTATCGTGGCAACGGCCGGCCAGACAGAATCGAATTTGACCTAGAATTCTTGATCAGGGAGTCGAACTCAATCGTTTGAGACCATTTTTGGCGAAAAATTCGAAAATCATAGACATTTGGGCAAAATGATAATGCGATGTTCCCCAGAACATACGAGCATAAATGGGCCAGTAGGAACATCTCGATCATTGGAATATTTCGTTATTTCAGAAATATCCCCACCAATATAGATCTGATCGAGTTAAAATCTAGAACTTGACTGTAAAATACGGGTTTGAAGACTCAAACAGAATTTCAACGATATATGAAGGATAGTTTCTGAGATTTCTTTAAATTTCCTTAAATATTTTTTTTGACATTTTCCAGTCATGCGATATTCACAAAATATTGCAAAAAGGACTCCACAAACTGGCGCGGTGGCGTTTGCGATAAGTCGCCGGCCAGAGACGCGATCAAAATCAACACACTCACGCCACAGTTTAGGCCGCGTCACAGGCCGCGCCAGTTTGTGCACCCACATGAATATCCATGTGTTTGCTTTGATCGCTTTGTCTCTATCGCTCTCTGATCGCCACCGCGGCCGCGTCAGTTTGTGTAGTCCTTAAGTCTTCGTGTCAGTATTTTTCAACTAACCACCGCGATTTAATTCGATCAGATCAGTATTTTTCGTTATTGGAAAAACAAAATTTCAGATGGCTTTATTTCCGAAACTACTAGACGGATTTTGTCCATTAACGAACTTGGCCGGCACATTCGGTCTCCAAACGTGCTGACGGCAAGTCCGCCCTTGACAACCATCATTCATATCAAAATATAAAATTGCTGCACGTGTCTATGTTATTATCTAAAAGTAAATTTTTAGACTTTTACCATGTCTTATTTCATTAAGCAAATACTTTGTTGGGTACGAAAGTCTCTGACCTCTGGCCAATGATCTTCGACTACCAGAATATTCCTTACGAGAGACGAGCTTCAACATTATCAAGTTTCGATTTTATATCATCTTCAATTCGAATTCGTTTATCTCTAAATCTTATCAATCCAGGTGTCCATATTTATACATTTCTTAAATGGCCTTCCGTCTGGAATATATGTCAACATAGATAAATAAACAAAGCTTGAATTATATAAAACGAATGATTTCGTAATCAGTATATGAAATGTATGAATTGTATTCGAGGAATATTCATTTTTGTTCCAGGTAATTAGTACCATTTGAACTACGAGAAATAACTATCCATAGGTTATCAGATTCGATATTCATGAAATTCCGCAGAATTTAGCGCATCAGCATTCTACAAGTTTTAATTGGATCGGATCTGTACGACAAAATTTCAGATGTGTATAACTCCCAAACCATTAGGCCGATTATGCCTATTAACGAACTTAAATATCGCATTCGGATGCGCAACCTACCCTGAAAATTGCAAGTCGCTATCTTTTTCCGTTCGAAAGTTATTGTGGCAACAGTCACACATCCAGCTACTGAACTCACCCAAGGGTGCTCGGAATTCCACCAATATAGATCCGATGTTCAAATTTGGAACTTGGCTGTAAAGTTAGGTTTTGAAGGATCTCGCAAAATTTCAGCGATGACGGATGAATATTTTCTGATATATAGATTTTTTTTTCAATGATTCAATGATTTTCTAGTAATATGATCCTCACCTAATTTCGCAAAAATTTGCGCGTCAGTATTCTACAACTAATTACCACGTTTGAATTGGATCGGTTCCGTATTTTTTGGAAATTTGAGGAAATAACACAATTTCAGATAGGAATAATTCCAAAACCGTTTGGCCGACTATGCCTACAAACTCAAATGTGGCTTTTTGTTGCGCACCTACCCTAATAATTGCATGTCGCTATCTCTTTCCGTTCTCAAGTTATCGTGAAATTAATGATATTTTTGCGCGCGTGTTCCGCAAGGAACAGCGTGCTATCATTTCGTCACAATGTCTGTATTTTTCGAATGTTTTTGCGAAAATGGTCGCAAACGATTGGGTTCGACTCCCTGATGAAGAATTCGAGGTCAAATTCAATTATGTCCGTCCGTCCGGCCGGTCCGGTCCGGCCTTTAGCACGATAACTCTCGAACGGAGCAAGTTAGAGCGTTGAAATTTGCAGGGCATGTTTGGAGCGTAAATATCTCGGACAAGTTCGTTAATGGGCAAAATCCATCGAGCCGTTTCGGAGTTACGGCCATTTTTAGTTAAATCGTTTTTCGAGAATATTTCCGAAACCGATCACTCGATCATTCTGAAATTCAGCATGAAATTGTATAATCATGACCTTTATAAGCCTGCTCATATTGATCGGATGGCTGTAAACTAGAAAAAAAAAAGTTAAATATTTGAAAATGAAATTGAAATTTTGTTTTCACTATAACTCGAAAAAACCTGATCCGATTGAGTTGAAGCTCGGTAGTTATATGCGAAGTACCAACGAAAACACTTATGCAAAATTTTGTGGGGGTAGCATGAGTAGAAAAAATTAAAAAAATTTTTAACTATCAGCGGAATATTTTGCTGGAAATTCCGAAACCAAATATGGGAATGAGTTCAGTTTTGGCACTTCGGTGACCAATAATGACCTCTTGGGGTGTGCAAAATTTCACTGGGACAGACCACTAGGAGCCTCAAAAAAAATTTATAATTTTGAACTTCCAAACTGGACAAATTATATTTCATTTCGAATTCCTACATGGAATATCTACAACATCAGGTGATTTCGTTCCGACGTATTTTTTGCGCGTTTATCTGAATGAATGCAATATGTACGAGGGCAACTGATTAAAATATGGACTACTTACTAGCATGGCAATTGAATTAATGCGTAAACGATGTGTGGAATTTTAAATTGGTTTTCAAAATTAGTCTGAACGGTGAACGACTGGGGATGTAACTGCCTCTTTTGGGCATTTTTTGTTATTCGCATAACCAGACGAGAAATAACTTAACTGCTCGAGTTTTCTTCTGAGAAGATTGGGGTTTTGGGGTGGAGGATGCTATTCCTCCATAGAATCCCCCGGTGCCAGTCTGCGCATGCGTGGATTCAAGATGCGATATCTCCTGAACCACTAGTGTTGGAGAATCGCAGTTTTTTGTGACTGACAGGATGGCCATAAAGTGGCAAAAAAAAATTCAAAAAATTTTTATATTTTGTTTCCACGATAACTCGTAAAATACTGATCTGATTGAATAGAAACTCAGTAGTTAGATGACCAAAAAGACAAAAACAAAAAAGCACTGACGTGAAGTCAGTACTCTTTGGCGCGCGTGTTCTCGGTGGCTAATTTGAATTGAGTGATGAGTACTACCTTTTGGGTAGATCTTCGACTCGCTCTATCCACTGAGCTTGAAGTACTCATCATTCAATTCAAATTAGCCACCGTGAACACGCGCGCCAAAGAGTACTGACTTCACGTCAGTGCTTTTTTTTTAATTTTCTGGTGAAACGATCCTCACAAAATTTCACATACCTACCTACGTCTTTATGGTCGGTATTTAACAACAAGTAATCAAGATTCAATTCGAAGGATCTGTACCTATTGTTTGTAAATAAAAAATTGTTTTTGGAAACCGTTGCATAGATTATGCCCATTAACTTAACGAACTTGTCCGTCGCATTTGGACGTGGCTGCTACCCTGGAAATTTCAAGTCACTATATCTTTCCGATCTCAAGTTATCGTAGCAACGGCCGGCCAGACAGAATCAAATTGGACCTCGAATTCTATAATATTGAGTTGAACCTAATCGTTTGACACCATCTTTGTTAAAACATTCGAACTTTACAGACATTTAGGCAAAATGCTCGCTGTTCCCCAGCATATGCGAGCAAAAACTCCACTCAAATAATAGGTAATTTTCAGAATTTCTAAATATGCAGATATACATGATATTTTCTATGCTTTGGAAATCAGAACGACTAAAATCAAGGGCAATGTCATCAGCGTATATCCCACAGATATAAATTGAAACGAAGTGGATCTAAAACTGATCCATGTGGGAGACCATTTTTCAAATTTTGGATACTACAACTATTATTCAAAAAAAAAAAACGCGAGACCTTTTTTCTGTCAGTATATTTTCGATTAAAGAATCATTTTTAACACTTCAAATAGGTATGAAGTTCAAAAATCAAATCATCTTTCCATAATGTGTCTTACGCGCCCGCCGAATCTACAAATGCTGGTCACGTTTTCATTTTATTTGTGAAATCTAATTCAATAAAAGTAATGAGACTAGGAACCTGATCACAATTCCTATTTTTCCTGAAGCCTCCCTGGCAATTCTGTGGAACTTCTTCTACAGACGATTCTATCCCAAAAAGAATCAATCCTTCTAAAATTTTGAAAGGAGCACTCAATGGACTAATGGATCGATAACTGCTAGGATCAGAAGAATACTTTCCACGTTTTAAAATTCCTATGACTTTATAGGTAATACTATTCTTAATACTAGCAATTTTCCGAGGCAATATATAAAGCGAAAGTCATAGGAATTTTAAAACGTGGAAAGTATTCTTCTGATCCTAGCAGTTATCGACCCATTAGTCCATTGAGTGCTCCTTTCAAAATTTTAGAAGGATTGTGTGGATTGTGATTTAGAAGGGTCGAGTGGCTTTGTTCAGCTCTTCAGAAATGCGACCGATATGATATTTTGTTCTATTACCCTACGTATTAAATTCTAAGGACATTTTCAATGGTAATTCAATGGTTTATCTCTGGGTTTCTCTCCAAACTCTGAAAAATATCTATTAACTAAAAATCAATTATTTTGTGAATTGCTTCTGCGTTAGGAACACAAGATATTTGTCAGAAATCGAACAATGTTGCCAAACAAACGATAACGAAACATCATCAACGATGAAACAACTATTTCGTGTAACGTTTCGAAGTCTACATCAGACTCCTTCATCAGACACTTAACGAAAATCGTCAGAATTATTTTTTGTTAATATAGCTATTCGATATCGTTTATTAGGCAAAATTGGTGACAATTCTCGACTTTCAGAATTGCTGTATTGCGGAAGATTTTCGGTGAGTGTCTGACGAAGGAATCTGATTTTGGCTTCGAAACGTTACACGAAATAGTTGTTTCATCGTTGATGTTGTTTCGTTATCGTTTGTTAGGCAACATTGCTCGATTTATTGCTTCTGACAAAAATCTTGGGTTTTTTACGCAGAAGCAATTCACAAAATAATACATTTGTATTTAATAGATATTTTTCAGATTATGGGAGAGAAAACCCAGAAAGAAACCATTCAATAACCAATATACCTCTCACAGTAACCTTTGATGATTATGTTCAATGGTGTTACCATACCTGATGACATCTTTAAGAGTTTTGGCCCTATGAAAAATTTTTAGTCTGGCCAGTTCAGGGCATTTGCAAACAATATGTTCGGCTGTTTCCTTAGCCGATCCACAGAGCCTGCATGTTTTGTCTGCTAGCTTTCCCATGCGGTATAAGAGATATTTGAGCCACCAATGCTGTCAGCAGACTCACTATTACCAGAAGCTCAGCTCGTGGCAGCTGCAGGAGCTTTCTGGTATAGGATGGTGAGAAATCCACGAATCTTTTTGCCTGTGAGAGTTCTGGAGTAATTCTCCAAAGAGTTGTTCTGTTATTTAGCTCCCATTGTTGGTCCGCTGCCTTGTAGTGGTCTTTTCCAAGCCTACAGAAGGGTTCTGGTCCAGCAGATGTTCTGCAAGGCCTTCTCATTTCCTTTAATACCATATTGCCTTGGCATCCATGGAAGAGTCACCTTATTGCCTCTAGCCAGTTGCTTTATGGTATTCCGGCATTCCCAGGACAGTAGGGAACCCTGGATAGGTGATTCCAGTTCTCTCAATGTGGCCTTGCTGTCTGTATAACTTAGATCTACACCTCCTTGAGGTTCCTTTTCAGGCACTTCTGAGCATATGTAGACAGCTAGTGACTCTGCCATTAAGATAGAGGGCTCATATCCTAGGGGCATAGAGATACTCAGTTTTGGCCAATATACCCCAAAGCCTGTGCCCGTATTTGATTTTTATCCAGCCGTATACCAAATGGATGACTCTTTCCAATCGATTAACGAGGTGCACCGCACTTAGACAGTCTCTTCTGACCATCGCAAAGGGTGTTTCGATATCGAGCGTTACATCTGAGGGCTTATCTAAGAGCTTTGAGTCCAGTTGGACCAGCAACCTCATAATGTCCTATCCAGTTTCCAGGTAGAAGTTTCTCACTACGAGAATTCTTATTGCATCCAGTAGGCTACATTTCCTCTCATGTAAGTGCAAAGGAGGCAGATTAAGTA
This sequence comes from Halyzia sedecimguttata, assembly GCA_937662695.2. Taxonomy (NCBI): domain Eukaryota; kingdom Metazoa; phylum Arthropoda; class Insecta; order Coleoptera; family Coccinellidae; genus Halyzia; species Halyzia sedecimguttata. The sequence continues at coordinate 30,800,429 of OW569415.2, forward strand.
TGACGTTAAGCGCTGCTGTGGAAGTAGTATAGCTGGCTCCTCACAGGCAAGCCGTTGCAGTTGCTGCAACCGAGTGCGTGTGGTGGCCTTATCAGTTTATGGCCCACCATGCTAAGGATGCGTAGGTGATAATAGGTAGTACTACTGCAGTGTGTAGCCACATTGCCATTTCTGATTTCAGCACCCATGTCTTACCAAATAGCCTTTTGCAGGTGCACATATTCGCTGTGGAAAGAATTTTGTCTATGTGTTTTCTCTAGTTGAGTTTACTATCTAGTATACTCCTAGATATTGGCACTCACTGGAGAAGTTCAGAGTCTGGCCATTTAGGACCGCTGCTCTGAGATTCAGATTAACCCTTCTACTAAAACGAATCAAGGTTGTCTTAGAGGGATTGACGTCAAGCCCTTCTTCCTCACACCACTTTTTGGTGATACTGAGGGCAGCTTGCATTCGGCTACTCAGTATGCTTTCATGCTTGCCTCTAACAGTTATCACAATGTCATCAGCGTATGCCTGGGCATAAGATGCTATAGAGAGATCATTACCAAGACAGGCTCCTTTTGACCAAGTGTTTTATTAGTTCCAGATACGTGCCATCAAATCCATAGCATTTCGAGATTCAGTACATTCAATTGTTGATTTTAATTAATCCATGTTGAATGGATTTGAGATTCTGTTTACAGATGAAAATGATGTCCTAAATTTGTGCAAATTATGATTGTTCGTCGACTCGTTGTTGATGTTCCCAATTCGGTTGAAATTACAAGATACAAGATCAAAAATCAAAAAGTGGGTTCAAGCCCTGTGGACAGGAGCTTTCTGGCGCTCTAGTTGAAACAGACAAATTATATCTCCGAAAGTATTGGTTTCTCAGAGTTGGGAATTATATCAATGGACCTGCATCATTAGGGAAATTCAATTCAAATAATAGTTTATTTATCAAGATTAAATGAGCAATATGAGAATGAGAACTGCACCATGGAAGAAATCAAATTAAATCTGGCCAATTTTGTCCAATAACGAACTTAACCGAGATATTCATCTCCCTAACCTACTCTGAAAATTTCAACTACTTAGCTCATTCCGTTCGAGAGTTATTGTAGAAAAACTTTTTTTTTGGCACTTTGCGGTAATCTGGTCGATACAAAACTTCACATGCGTATAAAGGTAATGTATCTACAATTTCTAAATTTCAGATAGATCGAGTGATCAGTTTCGGAAATATTCATAAAAAATATTTTTACTAAAATCGGCCATAATTCCGAAACGGCTTAATTGATTTCGCCCATTAACGAACTCGTCCGAGATATTTACGCTCCAAACCCACCTTGCAAATTTCAATCCTCTAACTCCTTTTGTTCGAGAGTTATCATGCCTACGGCCGGCCGGACAGCAATCGATTTCCACCTCGGATTCTTGATCAGTGAGTTGAACCAAATCGTTTGAGACCATTTTCAGCCAAAAAATCGAAAATTACAGACACTTGGGCAAATTGATAAGCACTCTGTTCCGAGGAACTAGAGCGCCAAAAAAACAAGTTTCGTATGACAATTGCCCAAAACAGGTTTAAAGTACCTACAAATAGTAGATATTCCAAAAAACATGTATGAAAGAAGAGAAGTAATAATGAAAAATTACCTTGTAATCGATCAAAAATTTCCTGATCTACGTTCACCAAATTTTCTCCTCTCTCGAACTACAGAATTATGCTTTCAATATTTACGTAATATTTTCAAACATTTTCGGGTGAGGTCCCCGTTGCATCGCTAAAATACGAGTATGTCAACCCCAATATTTTTGAAGTTACAATATTCCCTTCTGTCAAGTTGACATTATGACAATTCATACATAGAATAATTATATCAATGTGTGAAATACGATTTACATTGAAATTTTGAAGAATCATATCTCCGAAAGTATTAGCTTGTTAGAGTTAAAAATGATATGAATGGATTCTTATGATAAAACTTCTTATTAAAAAAAATTTAATTTGGAATTTGTTTAGTAAAAAAAAATTTTTTTTTTGTTACTCCGAAACCATCTGTCCGATTTTGCCCAATAACGAACTTAGCCGAGATATTTATCCCCCACACCTACTCTGAAAATTTCAACTCTCTAGCTCATTCCGTTCGAGAGTTATCGTGCCTACGGCCGGCCGGACCGGCCGGACAGAATGAATTTCGACCACGGATTCTTGATCAGTGAGTCGAACCAAATCGTTTAAGACCATTTTCATCGAAATATTCGAAAATTACAGACATTTGAGCAAATTGATAAGCACTCAGTTCCGAGGAACTAGAGCGCCAAAAAAGATTGAAACAAATATCTCAGAAACTATCCGTCCGATATCGCTGCAATTTTGGGAGAGGCTAAAACCTAACTTTACAGCCAAGTTCCAAATTTGAACAAAAAGGTCCCGACTTCACGTCAATGCTTTTTAAGATTTTTTTTTAATTGAAAAGGTGTAGATAAATTTGTTTTTCACTTTCAACCAGAGGGACGCTGAGCAAGTTAGTGAATTCCGAAATTATACCCTCGACATCAACTGGGGTGTTTTACTTGGCTCATCCAATGCGGCATAACGGCTTCGAAAGAAGTCAAGATGAAAGGTAGATCTAGATTTTATTCCGGTAAGTAGTTCTCAAAAGTTTCGCTTCTCGATTGAGTCCCTATCAAAAAAAAAGTTTTTGAGGAAGAAATTGATAAACGGAACTCATTTTTCATCAAATTAATCAAAATTTCACATGAGTTATTAAATGAAAGAAACCATTTAATAATGAATATACCTCCCACAGTATCCTTCAATGATCATTCACATGAGTTCCTCAAAAAAAAAATTTGTCAGAATTTTATTAGAACACTAGTGATGAAACATTGAAACCTTTAGATTCAGTATGTTGGCATTACGATCATGACCTGTGAAATCAACTGATGTTTCTCTAAATTTTTCCATTGATCGAAAATCTTGGTGCACAGTATATTGTGACGTTAGAGGCAACAAAATCATAATTAAATATTGCAAATGGCTACCAAATCGCCACGCCGGAGAGACCAAATTCTGCATCAGTAAGTAAATAATACAATGTAAGCGTTGCTGAAATACTTAGAGAAGTTTGAGCAAATGGATTTTTTTTTCATGGAAACAAGATTTTATCGGATACATTGTTAATCAATTGTTTAATACCAACGTTTATTCCATTTATAATTGATAAAAATACGATTACGATCAGGAATTTATGCTTTCATTAGTGAGTTTGAATAACAGATGAAAAAAATGATTTACGGTTTGAAGGAGATGATAAGATAAATATCACACGTGTACGCTTATATTAATGTTCAAAACCAAGGATGACTATTATAGAGTGTTAAAAAAATTGATCAAGTTTCAGTGTTTCATTTTCATATTTTGTACCTGTGAAATCGAACACGAAAAACAAATTAGAACCTAGGTACTTGAAAGTTTCATAGTTTACTAGTTGAAGTACATTCAAGTTAAGAATCAAATTAATACCGCTGAGGGTAATCTCATCCAAAGAAATATATCTATTCTCAAAATTTCTCGTCTTAATCAGACGTTCTAATGTTAGCAGGTCTTTATCCGAAATGAGAATGAATATTATTTGGCGAATATTCCAAGGTGATTCACTGTATGCTCGTAAATGATCAGTTTTGGGCGCATGTTCTAGGACTTCTAGGGAACAGCATGCTATCATTTTGACCAAATGTCTGTAATTTATACCTGACCAGTCAGTCAGGTTTGACTGACTGATGAGGAATTCGAAGTCAAAATCGATAATGTCCGGACGGCCTATGCCACGATAACACCCGAACGGAAAGAGATAGCGACTTCAAATTTTCAGGGTAGGTGGCGCCTCCAAATACGACGGACAAGTTCGTTATTAGGCTAAATCGGCTAATATAAATGGTTTCGGAGTTATAGCCATCTGTAGTTTTGTTGTTATTTCCCCAATAACGCAAAAATTCAAAATTGACCGAATTAAAACTTGGATATCAGTTGTAGAATAAAAAAAAATAAATTTTTCTTCAAATATTTTATATTTCGGAAACTATTTGTCAGATTTCACTGAAATTCCGCATAAACCTTCATCCAGCCATTTTACAATAGATTTCCGGATTTCAGCTCGACTGGTTTCGTATTTTTGGAATTATTTTCTTCTAAAATTTGAATTCAGTTGATGCCCAATGAATTTTTTCACGTGTTAACGCATTCTTTATTCATACTCAACTTCATGCGGTATTTCGGCGAGAATAGACAATAGAGCATCAGCGCTAAAGCTCCCGGCTTCACATCATTGCTTTTCAAGAATGTATTATAAATATACATATTATTCACAGTGCAGGTAGTTAAATTTATTTGAGTTGTCATTCCTGTAGTAGGTTTTCTTGGAATGTCTTGAATTTTTCGGTAGAATATCATCAACATGCGTTTACCACTCTTTCTCTTATTGCCGGGGGTGAAAATGAAATTTCTTCGTTATTATTCATTACTTATTGTCTAGAATAATTCGATCAAAATATGTTATTAACTCGAAACGATTCAAACTACTTCGATATTATTACCATTGTTTGTAATGCAGCCATTTCCATGGTTATCGGCTATGAAATAAATTATACGAATTTCTATTGGCTGGAAAATCTGTATCGTAATGAAAATCTGTATCGGAAGTTCATTATGATACAGATTTTATCCTCTTAATGATCGAATTATTTGAAATGGTTGTAGAGAATAGTATATTCTAAAACAAGTTGCAGAATGGGGTCCTATTCAAACACGAATGCGAAATTCAAAACGAGCGACGAAGGAGCAAGTTGGAATTGCCTTCTGCAACGAGTAATAGATGATATTTTCTCTATTTCAGCCAAGTTTTATAAAATATTGTTGAAATTTAATGAAAAATTCGGATTATACATCCTAGTGACTTTTGTATTGTATCTTGGCAGTTGGTGTGACTGTTACGAAAGTTGACAGATTACGGAATTTGAATTTGAATCGTACGTAGGGCATGGAGATCAGATTTAAAACAGTTTCCTAATGGCATGAATGATGCAAAATTAGCAAGATGAAAATCTCTAGTGCCTTAATTTGTGATGAAAATGAAACTTTTCCTCTCAAAAATTATTTCACTATATCCAGATCATATAATATTGACAATAATTGAAATTGTGTTGAAATTTGATAGGATCGAATGTCAGTGTTGACTACCTCAAAACGAAAAATATAACTAGAAACAATGCGAGAATGAGTTCATTACAGCACTGTTTATAGTGCTGTAATGATCTCATTACGATACTGAAATAGAGAAAAGTTTATTATGAAACATCTACGCTACATTCTTCAGCCTGACTCATGTCTCATGACTCATGTGATTTATTTTATGTAGTTTTATTCGACATTATTCGTACTTGAATTCAAGTTTTCCGGCTATTATATTGTTTTTCAGGAATTTATTACATCTGAAACAAACAACATGAAGATGAATGTAAATTGGCATACCCATGACAATTATTTGACCGATATCGCAGCATACTGACTATCACCAAAAAGAAGTGTTGCTATGGTTCACTCGATAAGAATCATAAAAGACTCCGAAGGTCGATATAATTGGCAAAATTCGTATAAACAGGCAATAAAATCGATAAAAACAAACGCGCCTTTTAAGCTTTAATTTTTTGAAGTAATAAAGTAAAGTGCACTTCCGAAGAGTAATGGAAAGTTTTTGAAGTGCTCATTAGGCATTCCGATTATTTTTATAGTATTTGATATTTCCTTCTCTGTAATGAGAATCTCGACAATAAATAAGTGAAAAACAAGGTTTATTATATCTTCATCAAAATTTACTTAAAACATATTATGACGTGCAAAATTCAACTCCAAGTCCAACTTGGAAATCATAGATGCCAGTCAGAAACACGTGTCGGCAAGAACTAGCTGCTCCTTTTTGGCGCTCTTGTTCCTCGGAACAGAGTGCTTATCAATTTGCCAAATGTCTGTAATTTTCGAATTTTTGGCTGAAAATGGTCTTGAACGATTTGGTTCGGCTCACTGATCAAGAATCCATGGTCAAAATCGATTCTGTCCGGCAATCCGTCCGGCCAGCCTTAACACGATAACTATCGAACGGAATGAGCTACACAGTTGAAATTTTCAGAGTAGGTTTGGGAGATAAATATCTCGGTTAAATTCGTTATTGAGTAACATAAAATTTTTTTCTTACTTTACAAATTTTAAATTTAATTTTTTTGCGCGTATGTTCTGGGGAACATCGCGTTATAGTTTTGCCCAAATGTCTGTAACTTTCGAATTTTTTGACGAAATTGGTCTCAAACGATTTAGTTGGACTCCCCGATGAAGAATTCGAGGTCAAATTTGATTCTGTCCGTCCGGCCGTCCGGCCGTCCGGCCGTACGGCCGTCCGTTGCCACGATAATTTGAGAACGAAAAGAGCTAGCGACTTGAAATTTTCAGGGTGGGTGGCGCATCGCAATACGACGGACAAGTTCGTTAATGGGCATAATCGGCCCAGTGGTTTCCGAGTAATAATTTTATTTTCAACCAATATAAATCCGATCGAATTGAAACTTGGTGAATAGTTGTAGAATATGAACCTTAGCACGTTTGTGAAATTTTGGGTGAATCATATGGCTAGAAAATTTTAAAAAAATTATTAAACAATATTTTTTTTGTCACGATAACCTGAGAACGGAAAAAGATAGCGGCTTGAAAATTTCAGGTTATGTTGTGCATATGAATGCCACATTTCAGTTTGTTTATGAGCATAATCAACCAAACGGTTTCAGAGATATAGTCATCTGAAAATTTCTGAAATTTGGTGGTTTTTTGTTCCTCATTAACTCGAAAAATACTGAACCGATTGAATTCGAACATGGTTATTAGTTGTAGAATGCCAACGCAAAAATGTTCGCGAAATTTGGTGAGGATAGCAATTGTAGAAAATTTTTAATAAATCATTGAAAATAAAAAAAAAAAATTCTATATATCAGAAACTATACGTTTGAAATTGCTGAAATTTTGCAAGAGCGTTCATTACCTAACTCTACTGCCAAGTTTCAAGTTTTAACACGATCGGTTGAATATTGTTGTAGAGTCGAGCATTCTTGTGTGAGTTCAGTAGATGGGTGACCGTTGCCTCGATAACTTTCGAACCAAAGGAGATAGGGACTTGCAATTTTCAGGGTAGGTTGCGTATCCGAAAAGGAGAGTTGAGTTCGTTTTTGGGCATAATCGGTTTAACGGTTTCCGAGTTATATCCAGCTGGAATATTGTTTCCTTGATAACTCAAAAAATAAATATTCGATTGAATTGAAGCTTGATAACTAGTAGTAGAAAATCAACACAAAGACGTGTTTAAAATTCTGTAAGAACCGTACTCCTAGAAAATTTGAAAAAAATGACGAAAAAAAAAATTTTAAGAACCGCGCCTCCAGAAAATTAAAAAAAAATCACGAAAAAAAAATTGGTTCAAGCACTGACGTGAAGTCAGAAGCTTTTGCGCGTATGTTCTATTGTCCATTCTTCTGTATTGGACACCCTTAATCGAATTTACTATGGTTAATTATGTCGTCCATTCTCCTGTATTGGACACTTAATTCGAATTTACCATGGTAAATTTGAATTAAGAGTGTCCAATACAGGAGAATGGACGACATAATTAACCATGGTAAATTCGATTAAGGGTGTCCAATACAGAAGAATGGACAATAGAACATACGCGCAAAAGCTTCTGACTTCACGTCAGTGCTTGAACCAATTTTTTAAGATGCAGTTTCATCGTAAGAATCCATTGATATCATTCTGAACTCTAACAAACTGATACTTTTGGAGATATGGTTTTTCAAAATTTCAATAATTATTCTTAATTATTCTATATATTTCATAGAATACTCTAATTATAATTTGCTGATGTATGTAAATCCAACCTGAGATGATTCATAGACCTACGTTTTGAATTTAATTACGAAAATACTTGAAAACTGACGGACAGAAGCCAAATTGAAAAAGTGGGAAGGTCCTGTGGACAGGAGCTTCGTCGCTCTTGTTCACACTTTGACGAATCATAACTCCGAAAGTATTGGTTTTTCAGAGTTGGGAATAATATCAATCGATTCTTATTCAATTTATTTCATTTTATGATGCAGTTCTATCATAAGAATACATTGATATAATTCCCAACTCTGATAAATCTCTTTTGGAGATATGATTTGTGAAAGTTTGAACAAGACCGTCAAAGCTCCTGTCCACAGGGCTTTCCCACATTTCATATATGTATGTATATTGTATACAGCCTGCCAAAAAGTAACGCAACACGTCAATAATTCTTGTACGAAGAATTATCAAGGAAAATCCTCGCACCCGTCAATTTATCCTGTGCTTGTTTGAATTTTATGTTTCTCACCCCCTACTTTATTTTTTCAAATGGGAATACATATATGGATTGTGATACATCAAGTTAATTTGACTTCCTATTCAGCGATGTGGCTAAAAAGTAGAATTGGTTGTGCCGTTTTTTGGCGCTCTTGTTCCTCGGAACAGAGTGCTTATCAATTTGCCCAAATGTCTGTAATTTAAGAATTTTTGGCTGAAAATGGTCCTAAACAATTTGGTTCAAATCACTGATCACGAATCCGTGCCCGAAATCGATAATCTCCGGGCGTCCGTCCAGCCGGCCGTTAACACGATAACTCTCGATCGGAATGAGCTAGCCAGTTGAAATTTTCAGAGTAGGTTTGGCACATAAATATCTCGGTTAACTTCGATATTGGGCAAAATCGGTTTCGGAGTAACCAAAAAAAATATTTTTTTTTACATTACAAATTTCGAATTCAATTTTTATGAAGATGAAGTTTCATCATAAGAATCCATTGATATTATTCTCAACTGTAACAAGCTTATACTTTCGGAGATATGATTTTTCATAATTTCAATAATACATCGTACTTCTGTTTCCACAAAATGCGAATTCTATCTGTCTGTGTTCTATCTGTTTGCGGTAGCTGGCGTTTGGTCCAGTCTGAACGATAAACGTCATTAATGTCAAACAAAACTGAAAGTGTATTTCTTGAGTTTGGTGGACGGTTTCTGAGGAATATAACATGTGGTTTATCTTCCGTTTATCTGGCCAATTCAATAGAATTCAGTAGATAAACTGAAGATAAACTCCATTCAAATGCCTCAGAAACCGGCCCGTACACAATTTTAAAAATTTGGATTCGCTAAGTTCATAGACAGAGTTTTTTGGTAAGTGAGTCGAAAATGAATGATACAAGGAAGTCGAGCATAATGTACGAGTCATTCTCTAATTATGGAAGATTTATAACGGGATTTCCAACTAATGTAGAGGTAGTTATTCCTTAGTAACAGTATTCAAGATTTCCTACATAAGTATTCTGGTTTGAGTTCTCTCTGGACTGATAACATTAGATTTGTTTCATAAATAAAACTGGCTATTTCATTTATTCAATTTTTCAGAAGGACTCCTGATGGTTTTGAAACACTTGTAGTCAAAATTGGACCGTCATATGAAAATTAGATTGAAAGGGATTTTAATTTCTTTCATGATGTATTTTAAGATGCAGTTACTTTCATCATTAGAATCCATTGATATTATTCTCAACTCTAACAAGCTAATACTTTCAGAGATATGATTTTTGAAAATTTCAATAATATATCGTACTTCTATTTTTTCACAGAATGCGAATTCTATCTGGCTGTGTAGAATGGGATTTCCAACTCATGTACAGGTCTTCCTTAGTAACGCTACTTAAGATTCCGTACATAAGGTATTCTGGTTTGAGTTCTCTCTGCTTACATTAGATTTGTTTCGCAAAAAAACTGGCTATTTCATTTACTATATTTTTCAGCATGACTCCCGATCTTGAAATGCTTGTAGCCAAAATTGGACCGTCGTATAAAGATGAGATGCAAATGGATTTTAATTTCCATCATGATGTGGTTCATAATAATCCATTGATGTCATTCCCAACTCTGAGAAACCAATACTTTCGGAGATATGATTTGTCAAATGCTGAACAAGAGCGCCAAAGCTCCTGTCGCAGGGCTTTCCCCCCTTTCTTTTTGAAATTAGGAAATAATTTACAATTTGAGGTTGGAGAGTACTGCACTCAGACCAATATTCTTCGACTAATTATTATCAAGGGAAATCCATATACCCATGGATTTTTAATTTCGAAAGCAGGTCTCTATGCTTTTTTTAATTTGAAATCTCTCAACCTTTACGCTCCACAGCCATCCACGGTTTTTTTCAAATAGGAACATATGGATTGTGATATATCAAATGAAAGGACATTCGATTGCACATTGAGCGGTGTGACTGAAAAAAGAATTTCTTGAACTATTTTTTTATTACAAAATTAACAATTTGTTATTGGTGTGAGGTTCTTATTCTTGAAATAATTAATATTGAGAAATATTTTATCTTGTTCAATAAGTTGGTGGATCAAAAATTATAAAAAATGATATAAAACACGGCCAACTGCGACTTCCAGTATGAGCGGAAATCGCCGTTTTCAAACAAAAATGTCAATTATCTCGGAAAATTCTAACTTTTTGTATGAAATCCTCTAAGTAAACTTGCTGCTTGAAATTACATTTTAGATGAATGTGCAACAATTCGGGTCGGAAAACTGTGAAAATTAGTTTTCCTTTCTTTGATTATAACTCTTTTTAAAATTGAATAATTACCGAACGGAATTATTTTTTGGTGACCAGACAATATTAGTGTCAGCATGACAAGCATGGAAATTTTCTTTTAACTTAGTTTTTCGACATTTGTTCCAATTTCCATAAATCATTGATCATAGAAAATTATTAACTGGCGTTACATCGAACGATGGATATTCATGGCAAAATTCGATTTCAATCAAAAATATAGCTATAAATATGCAATTTGCGACAAGATTTATATTCTTGGGATTCTCGGATGTGAATTGAATGTGAAATTGAGAGATTTTAATGGCGAATATACGAATAGGAACAACTTTGCACCAGAATGAAACGACTTTTGAGTCGAAAAACAAAGTTCCAACCAAATTTACTAGTTACAATCACATTAATGCTGGCACTACTGTCGTCTAGTCACCTAATAAAAATCCGTTAGGTAAGTACTCAATTTTCAAGAGAGTTATGGGCAAAAAGAAGAAAAAATATTTTTCATGGTTTTCCAACCTGAAATTTGGCACATGTATCTAAATTTTAATTTCAAATAAGATTGCTTAAAGCACCTCAACGAAAAGAATTTTCCGAGATAATGGAAATTTCTGTTGGAAAATTACGATTTTTGATGCACCAACTTTTTGTAATTAATAAAATTCTGAAATATTAATAGGAAAGAAAAGTCCCTCTTGGTGCGGAGTTGTTGAGAAGCAGATTTTTTAAAATTGTTTTTTCGATAAATCCACTGCCATTTTTTATGATTTGAAATGGATTTCCGGCATGTGACCACGAGGACTAATCGTTACGACCATACCGTCCCTAACGACCGGCCACTACCTGATATGCAACTGACCTTACGCTGCAAACGAATCTACATATTCCAACTGTTCAAGGAATCCTTCGAAATGAAGTCATCAAATACCAAACCAATGTTGAAGTTGAAGATCATTCTTAATAACATAATAGAACCGCTCCGGGAGATAATATCCAACATAATATGGTCGTCACGTAACCACAGACTTCTTTCTTTTTCGTCGGTTTTAATCGCGACGATCAAAGGCTAGGCGCGCACATGCGATTTTCTATCTCACGATCGTTTAATCGCAAAAATGAAACACATACTGCTAAATACGAATAGACCAGGGTCGAAGCCTTTAAAAATGGTAAAAAGTGAAAATAAAAATTATAGTAGAATAAAAAGGAAGAGAATATAACAGCAATAATTGGAAACATAATTTACGGGCGATCTGAGTTCGGGAAGGGGAAGGGGGTGAGTTTTTAAGGGTAAAAAACGGTTTATCTCGATTTTCGGCAAAACTACAAGTCCTGTGGAAAAGAGTTAAATGGCAAAGTTGTAGGTAATAAAAAGATTTACAACTTTTGTATTTACACTTTTTTCACATAACCTCAAAATTTATGTGAAAATTTCAAATAACCACGTTTTTGGTTTTTAATCATTTACAAAAAATTTTTTTCACCAAATTTGATGAAAACTTACCTTTTTATATCCCAAATACACTGTAATTTCTGGATTCAAAATATATTTTTTTTTCACTTTAATTTGACTCAATATCGATCCTAAAGCATCAATCAAAAATTTTCACGTCAAAATATCTGCTTTTTTAAAAAAGTAGGTGGGGTTTTTGTTCGTTGGAACATCTACTTCCTGATGGTCTAAAAAATATACATAACTATGGTAAATTTTCTCAAAAAATTCTAGGAAATAACAGGTTATAAGGTCCAGACCCTAATAGCCCTTTGCCCAATTCTCTATGAAATAACTTTTGATGGGCTAAAATTTTACGTAGGTCACTAAGGTGTATAAGTTATATTAAAATAGCAATAAATAAGCATCCACGCATATAATTTATAGAAGATATTGTTAGTGTCTTATTAAATATTAACTTTATTAACTTAGCATTTTCTGAGGAAATTTACCTTAGTAATGTAAATTTTTTTTAGACCATCAGGAAGTAGAAATTTCAACGAACAAAAATCCCGCCTACTTTTTAAAAAAGCAGATATTTTGACGTGAGAATTTTTGATTGAAAATTGGTTTTGCTTTATCGATATTAAGTCCAATTAAGGTGAAAAAAAAAATTTATTCCAAAAAATTGGAGTGTATTTGGGACTTAAAAAGGTAAGTTTTTACCAAATTTGGTGAAAAAATTTTTTTTTTGTAAAAGATAAAAATTAAAAACCAAAAACGTGGTTATTTGAATTTCTCAAATAAATTTCGACGTTATGTATTATTATTTTTATTATTATTATTGATAAGGGGTTACGTTGCACCGCGACCTTGAGATCTATTGTGCCCCCCATCAGAGCTGTTCTCACCATTACGCCATCTACAGCTCGCCCTCCAGTTCCAGAGTATAAATGAACCTCAATATCTGGGAAGGCTTCAAGGATATTACGTTATGTAAAAAAAGTGTGAATACAAAAGTTGTAGATCTTTTTATTACCTACAACTTTGCCATTCAACTTTTTTCCAAAGGACTTGTAGTCTTGCCGGAAATCGAAATAACCGTTTTTTTACCTTGAAAACTCACCCCCTTCCCCTTCCCGACCGCAGATCACCCGTAAATTATTTTTCCTATCATTTCTGTTATATTCTCTTCCTTTTACAACGGGTTTCATTCTACTATATTCAAAAATATTCGACCCTGCATTGACACTTAATCGAATTTACCATGGTAAATTCGATTAAGAGTGTCCAATACAGGAGAACGGACAAGAGAATTCACCATGGCAAATTCGATTAAGAGTGTCCAATACAAGAGAATGGACAATAGAACATACGCGCAAAAGCTCCTGACTTCACGTCAGTGCGTGAACCAATTTTTTTTAGTAAATACGTTTTCGCATGAAATGATAACCATCTCTTCAGCTAGAAAAAAATATTCGTTGAATATTTAGTGTCAAGTAGTTTTTACAAAATTAATTTTTTCGATAACAAAGCAGAAGATTACAAAAAATTTGAAAAATCGCCATAGATTTTCGGACTATGGTTCACTCAACTCATGCCGTTGCAAATGACGTCTAGTATATCCCCTTTGAAGGATCAAGTCGAATTACCCAACAGTCAAATGCAGAATATTCTGTTTGTCAATTGTTTAACATATTATAAGCCATTATCAAGTGAGACCAGAAATTTGATAATGTTTCGTTAGGTCATAGCTCAGCGATATATCTTCTCAATTGTAGCTACCACTCCCGAGAATCATCATTCAGACAGCAAATACTCTCCATATTTAAAACAATCAATTTGAAAGTGACTCATTATTACAAGGTTAAGAACACTAGAGTCTCTTGGCAATAACCTTCAGCCATTAAACGATTAATATACATTTTCATGGAACAGAAGCATAACTGTAATTCAAGTACCTAAATGAATTGATAATGATGATTTATTCAAGTTATTAGAATAGTGCAAATGGACATTACAATACCAAGAAGAATTCTGTATTGTTCAATGAATATAATTTTAGGAATAATTTATACCTTTTATTTTATTCTATTTTCATTTTTTAAATTATTATTTTTATGATTCTTCAGGAAATAGTAGAAATTGCGATAGTAATTTCATTGAAATTTAGAGACAACTGTTTCTCTACCAATCCATGTAGGATGTTAATCTGGAAATTTTCATCTAATGGATAAAGCCGAGGATAAAGCGTATAAACAGTGGATATCTAAAAACAACCATAAAGTAGACTACTCCACCTTGAAGCGATTTTCTTCGAAATTATTTTCGCTTCTCGGGTCCGAATAATAAATTAGAATTCAATCACCATCCGATGGAAGTCATTGAATGTTTTTTGTGATATTAGATGTATTATAAGAAGATATAAAGTGTTAAAAGGAAAAAAAATTGGTTCAAGCACTGACGTGAAGTCAGAAGCATTTGCGCGTATGATCTCTTGTCCATTCTCCTTTATTGGACACTCTTAATCGAATTTACCATGGCGAATTCTATTGTCTGTTCTCCTGTATTGGGCACTCCCAATTTACCATGGTAAATTCGACTAAGAGTGGACAAGAGAACATACGCGCAAAAGCTTCTGAGTTCACGTCAGTGCTTGAACCAATTATTTTTTTCAATGAGTTTTTGAAAAATTTCTGGTGCTACGATCCTCACGAAATTTTGTAAGAATGTTTCCGTTGGTATTCTACAACTAATAACCACATTCGAATTGGATCGGATTTGTATTTTTTGAGTTATTGAGGAAATAACAACCAAATTTCAGATTCATATAACTCCAAAACCATTTGGCCGATTATGCTAGTTAACGAACTTAAATGTCGTATTTAGATGCGCAATCTGCCGTGAAAACTGCAAGTCGCTATTTCTTTCCGTTCTCAAGGAATCATGAGATACATAATATTATTTCGTAATTCTTTAAAAAATTTCCCGTGGTACGGTCCTCACAAAATTTTACACACGTCTTCATGTCGATATTCTACAACTAGTTACCATGCTTCAATTTGATCGAGTCTATATTTTTTGAGTTATCGAGGAAATAATATCCCAGATGGGCATAACTCCGAAACCGTTGGGCCGATTGTGGCCAACAGCGAACTTAACTATCCCATTCAGATGTGTAACCTATCCTAAAAATTGCAAGTCCCTATCTCCTTTCGTTCGAGGGTTCTCGAGGCAACGATCACCCATCCAGCTACTGAACTCACACAAGGCTGCTCGGATCTCCAACAATATAGATCCGACCATGTTCAAACTTGGAACTTGGTAGTACAGTTAGGTTCTGAAGGCTATTTCGGACGAATAGTTTCTGATATGTAGAATTTTTTTCAATCATTTTCTATGATTTCTTAAAAAAATTCTAGTTATACGATCCTCACAATATTTCGCAAAAAATTTTCGCACTGCCATTCTACAACTAATAACCATGTTTGAATTGGATCGGTTTTGTATTTTTCGAGTTATTGAGGAAATAACAGCCAAATTTCAGATGGGTATAACTCCAGCACCGTTTGGCCGATTATACCTATAAAAACACGCAAATGGAGCATTCAGATTCTCAATCTAACCTGAGAATTTCAAGTCGCTATCTCTTTCCATTCTTAGGTTATCGTGACGTAAATAATATTTTTTAATAATTTTTTAAACATTTCCTAGCGATACGATGTTCACAAAATTTCACAAACTTCCTAAGGTTTATATTCTACAACTACTCACCAAGTTTCAATTAGATCGGATTAGTATTTTTTGTAGACGAAATTATTAATTGGAAACCATTGGGCCGATTATACCCATAAACGAACTTGTCCGTCCTATTGGGATCCGCCACCTACCCTGAAAATTTCAAGTCGCTATCTCTTTCCGTTCTCAAGTTATCGTGGTAACGGCCGGTCGGACAGAATTAAATTTGACCTCGAATTCTTGATCAGGGAGTCGAACCCAATCGTTTGAGACCATTTTCGGCGAAAAATTCGAAAATTCCAGACATTTGGGCAAAATGATAACGCGATGTTACCCAGAACATACGCGCAAAAACAACATCAATATCGACATACACATAAAGACGTAATCGAAATTCGGTGAAGATCGTATCACTAGAAAATGAAAAAAATTATCGAAAAATATCATTTATCTCACGATAAGTTGAGAACGGAAAGAGATAGCGACTTGCACTTTTTAGGGTAGATCACGCATCCAAATGCGGAATTTCAGTTTATTTTTGGGCATAATCGGCAAAACGGTATTGGAGTTTTACTGATCTGAAGTTTAGTTGTTACTTCTTTTATAACATAAAATATACTAATCCGATCCAATTGAAACAGCGTAGTTTCCCGGCTTGTCCATCGATATCGAGAAACTGAAAACGTGATCGAAAAACCGAAAAGTGGACGCCCAAGCTACCACTTCTGCACAAGATCGGTTTCTTAAGCTGGCCGTCCACTAGGTCGGAAACGCGGCGCGGGGCGGAAATGTAGATCTCCGTCCACTGTGGGGCGGTCGGTCAGGGCCCGTATACTCGACTTTCGTAGAGATGAGTATTCTCATGCGAGAACTCATACGAGAAATCCCATCTCACACATAATATTAATTCCGTATTCTTGACTGAAGACCCGAAAGAGATATGTTGTCCGCTGTTGCCAAACGTAAGTGGTGCAAATAATCTACATCCCAATTCCCAAAATCCAAATACTTCACAGTTTCTGACGTAATGTTAACGGCTATCATAAAAGTAAACAATAAACATATGTTTTATCATCATGTGTTTACATTTCATTTTATTACAGTTATATATTAAAGTTGGGATTAATTA
Organism: Halyzia sedecimguttata; assembly: GCA_937662695.2. Classification (NCBI taxonomy): domain Eukaryota; kingdom Metazoa; phylum Arthropoda; class Insecta; order Coleoptera; family Coccinellidae; genus Halyzia; species Halyzia sedecimguttata. The sequence goes on from OW569415.2 coordinate 30,817,436, forward strand.
ATGGCTTAGATCCTTTCACATTGAATGTTTCTGATCTGGGTAGTGGATAATTCAATTGATGGTGTTCCTCCAATCTTATATATGGATATTGCAACGTATTTGATTTATTATATACCACAACGTACAAGACATACATGTATATTTGCGAATGAAGAGTTCTTGTCTAATAGCACAAGCTGGAATGATTACTTTTAAAAAACACACAGTTGTTACTACCAAATACAAGTGCAACTATTCATCTCACAGTCGCATTTTTGTGATTTTGTTATATGGTCTCCAAATATTTGTTTAGTACGAATGATCTGGAAATATGGGAAAAGAACTTAGAAACTGCTAAGAAATTTCATTCAGAAGTTATTATGCCAGGACTGATGGCAAAATATTCCACATCTGAAGAGGGTACAGCTGAATTTATTCACTATTGCATTTGCAACAGCGGATGATGCATGTGCGATGATAAAATGTGATGGGAATGACTGTCAAATAGAAGATTTCATTTTGATTGTGTATGACCAGTTGACACTCCTAATGGTACCTGATATTGTAATAAATGTGATGAAAAGGTCTGGATTTTTATAAAAATGGAATAGATTACATAAAAAATTCTTGATTTTTTATTTCATGTCCACACATTAATAGCATGGCATGACAAACAAATAATATAAAAACAGATGAAAGCCCTTGGATTTTTCTTCTTATTTATTGATGAATACATAGTAGAATCTGGATATAACAATCCTCGAGGGATCCACGACACTTCATCGTACTGAACGCAGCAGACTGCTGCAAACTCTCTGATACTTGAGCTTTGAAACTTTTCTCTTGATTTCAGCTAGCCATAGGGTTCTTCGCTTTCTGAATAACTCATTTTTACTAGTCAAAAACTTCTGTGTAGTACTTGGAAACATACTATATCCTTGTCGTGATGAGATCCACAGCCAACCATAATGCATGTAAGAGGCATTTTTTTACTTGTATTATTATTCAAAATTAAAAATACAACCCAAATACGCACAGGAAATCAAAAAACGAACAATATACCACTATAATTATGGACATATATCATAAAATTCAAAGTAAACAATACAATGTGTGCCAACAGTCGCCATATTGCTTTAGTTTTGACAGGTCGTTGATACAAAACAAAAAACAACTCGAGAACGAAAGTTGTCTATGGACGAGGTAAAGAACACAGAATACTAATAATGTTAATGGTCAAGAGGAGTCTCCCGAAATTAACAATCTCTACCGCCTATTAGTAGTAGAGAAAGAACACATATATATATTATGAAATCTCCTATGCTTTGATGTGGTTACTGCTTTCAGCGACCTCACGCGGCTGGTTTTGGAAGTTTTCTGGCGGATATTTATAACAAATAAGCGCGAAAATTTGAAATGCTTCATATTGAAATTGAATACTTTCATTCGGATTCTGACACTGCAAATGAAACAAAACGTATTATTCCAATAGGGGTTGTTTCATATCATGTCATATTTTTTCATTTGGACCTAAATTTCAGGAAATTCACAAATGTAGACAGTAAAATAATTTTATTTTCTCATGGGTTTTTCACAATGTTTGATATATTTTGTTTTCGTGATGTTTTTGATTGGGTCCATACTTTGAAAGTTTTGATCCAAAACAATTCTGAATTCACAATCAGTACCCCTCACAATTGCATGAATACTCTCTTACTCCAAAAATATAAATAGCACTTCTTCACAAATAATTCACAGGCAGTAGTTACTGAGTCCACAAACAACACACAGTTAACTGGCCTGAAATCTACTTTTTCCTGTAAAATTAGTTTCAGCACACACTATATTTTCCATGTGGCATAATGATATAATGTAAAAAGCACTGAGTAACTAAGTAATAAAAAACACTGCCTGGTAATATCATTCTTGAATTTTCTGTATATCTTCTAGCCTCGATGCTTGTCTCTGAACACCATCAGCTGGGAGAGTTAGGACAGAGAATCCTTGGACTTCGTGAACATCATTGGTGTCTATTTTAGTTTCAATGTCTTCTCCATTTCCATCTGCATATTCTGCAAATTATAATTATATAATAACAAGTTAAAGAAATCGGTTAAATAGAAAATGAATACAAGTTCTCAGTACTAATTCGTTCATTCAATCCATTGCACCAATGAAATATATATATATACAATTCCTTGTGTATATATTTATTTGGTGCTGAAAACTTAATAAAGCGATATGGTTTTATTTCCAAACTATTGAAAATACATAACTGACAATAGACGAATTGAAGCGAGTAACTGGAACAGAGTGGTTAAGACCAATCCCTTGCTATCATAACCAACATCGGTTATGTTCCACTCTGTTCCGGTGACTCGCTTAAATTCGACAAATGTAACTTACCAGACATATATAAAATTATAAAACGGGGATAGCAGTCTTCCAAAGACCTCTATCTAATTTTACTTCATCTGGGAAATGCCTATCACCAACAAAACAACTCTTGCGTATTTGTTCATTAATTTTGCTTCTCAACAATGGATTGTTCACTTTTTCCGTTCAAGTTTGAAAATGGTTAGCTGGGTATCTGCTCTCGGAAAACTACATTTATCTTAACAATTAGGAACACAGCATTTGTTGGATCCTAAAATATTTTCAACATATTTTCAAATCATCACAATATGAAAATAAAACAGAATGATTAAAACACTAATCTGTAACGAAAAACGTGGATCACTTCGTTCTCCGGATCAACATTCAATACGAATAGAAATTAGAAAGAGGTTTAGTATTAGTATATCTTGTTTATGCGTTTGTTTTGAAGTTTTGCATAACCTCGCAAAATTTCAAAACAAACGAAAAATCAGCAATGCCAGCGTTGCCATTTGCCTGTTTTGGAACTAAAGTAGTGCGCCAGAGATGGCTATCTCAGTCTTCTCTACTACTATTTACTTCATGAGAAAAACTTTCAATCGACAAGAGAGCTCGACGATAGTCAAGAATACGGAGTCTCCTATTTTTCATACGGAGACTGCGCAGAGTTAATGTCACGCGATAAATGTCGCAGGAGAGATTTCGAGAATAGGGCCCCAGGTCGGAAAAATTTTCAGGACAGTTCTCGCTTGGCAGTCGATATATTCGTATCACATGAGGTATGTCTTCTGACAACGAGGACTTGTTCGTGTTTGCTGCTCCATTGGAAGCTGAAGAAGAGGAAGCAGTGAGGAGAAAGAGGAAAAGGATATGGGTTCATGAAATTAATACAAAAAGAAAGGAGCTTGGAGAATTTCATCATCTATTTGATGATCTCCTGAGGGACGAAAATAAATTCTTCAGGTACTTCAGGATGTCGCCAGAAATGTTCTTCAAATTGCTGCAACTTTTGAGGCCAGAGATTGAAAGGCAAAATACTCAATTTCGGGAAGCCATTTCTCCTGAAGAAAGACTGGTGACGTGCCAGGTACCGTAGATATCATATTTCACTAAAATATTGTTTTTACGCGTATGTTCTGGGGAACGTCACGTTATCATTTTGCCCAAATATCTGTAACTTTAGAATTTTTTGCCGAAAATGGACTCAAACGATTAGGTTCGCCTCCCTGATGAAGAATCTGGGGTCAAATTTGATTCTGTCCGCTGGCCGGCCACCGTTGCCACGATAACTTGAGAACGGAACGAAATATCGAATTGAAATATTTTGGGTAGCTGGTGCGTCCCAATGCGACGGACAAGTTCATTAATGGACATAATCGGCCTAATGGTTTCCGAGTACTAATTTTTTATCAACCGTTACCAATCGGATCGAATTGAAACTTGGTGAGTGGTTGAAGAACGTAAACATGGACACTAATGTGCAATTTTGTAAGGTTCGTATCATTAGAAAATTCTAAAAAAATTATTAAAACATATTATTCATCTCACGTTTACTTGAAAACAGAAAAAGATAGCGGCTTGAAATTTTCAGGATATGATGAACATATATGCAAAATTATTATCTATATCACAATAACTTGAGAATAGAAAGAGATAAACTAAACTGAATGAAAAGAAATGAAAGAAACGCGTGCGTCTTTGTCTTCCACTTCACGACGGACTCACAGAAATCGAAACGAAAGTGACCGAGTCGTGCCGAGGTCGGAATATTTCCGCTCCGCCCTCCGTCCATTGGGTCGGCGACGCGGAATTCATGAAACCGCGCCGCGCTCAAGAAGTTTGGATAGATCCCGAGCGCGGAGATTTTTCGACTTCTCCGCGCCGCGCCGCGCTACCGACCTAGTGGACGGAGCTTAGTGTATTTTGGTTCAAAGTTCTAGAACCCATTCCGCCCCGCGCCGCGTTTCCGACCTAGTGGACGGCCAGCTTTACTGTGTCTACCACTTCGTTGTCGTACGTTTTAGAACGACGCCGGGTGTATTCTTGCCTCTCTTTCTAACTTCTTACGTTTATTTTTGACGTTTTGAGGTTAAGCTATTGTGTTTGTATCGTTGAAGCGTGTTGAAGGTTTTTGAAATTTTGATAATGGAGATTGTTTCGAGCTCGAACGAAGAAAATATTGTTATTTTAGGATCAATAGTGTTTTAATAAAACAATTATTTAAATGAGGTTTTGGATGACGAATTGAGTAGCGATGAGGGGGAATGAATTGTTGGAAGATTGGTTTACTAGAGGATTCTCGAAAAACCCTGTGCGAGTGCAGGGTTACATTAATTTCATTACACCGAATATTAGGGACGAACAATTCCGAGAAAGTATCACATTAACTAGATCGTCATTTGATATTCTTCTCACAAAAATTGGAGGATATCATAAACGATAATTTTGTCGCGATTGCATTCAATAACATGATTTGTTCAATTAGAAATCAAACTCATTTTGTTTTTTCCTCTATAAGTAGCAAATAATTTCACCGTAAACTAAACTTCTTCTTCGTGTTCTTAACAAAACGACAAAGGGTAATGAAACGATTAAAACGAGGGAACCTTCTACAGGGTCTTCATGATTAATTATAACATCGCAGTTGGCTCTGAAATATTATTGTTTTTCCGTTTCATATATAAACTGTTCACATTCGCGATTCCATCCACATAATTTAATTTCTGACGATACAATTATCAAGGCTGACTGTCTCAAAGGCCTGTAAAATAGTCAGTATCCTTAGAGAAGAGCGGCAAATAATTATTCAAACCCAACTGCGATGTTACAATCATTTATGAAGACCCCGTGTATTCAAATACATATGTTCAAAACTAATACTAATATCTGCGCAGGACGAGTGATTATTACACATCTATTTTCACGGTTGCAAAGTTGCACACCCCGCCGTGCGTCCTGTCTGTTTCCGAACGGGATTGATATTTGCCCGACGTCGATTCCGAACAGGTCGGGTGCGCGCCGGACAACGTCCTACGTTGATTCCGAACGCAACCCTAAGGATAGACTTTCCTTGTGTTCCGAAATTGCTGGCACTACTGGCCGCAGTAAGTAATTTCGGAACGCTTTTAAGTAACAGTGAGCATCGCCAGTGAATTTCAGTAATATCTGACGTTTCAATTTACTGCTCAGTACTGTTCAGGAATATCGGAACACGGCATTAGAATACTTGTCGAATCATTCAACAGCGCCTTTTGGACGCTACGGGTGTTTTGGTTTCAATTGAAACAGTTCGTCGAAGACATTCAAGACGACTTTTGAGAAGGATTCCACTAACTCAAAATTATATGCGACTTCGATTGGAATGGGTCAATAAGCACGTGAATTGGAACGATCAATGGAGGTCTGTATTGTGCACAAACGAGTCGAGATATGGACGGTTTTCGGATAGTCGGCGTGTTCGGATATGGACCCAACCTCTGGTGCCCCGAATACGCAGATCGGTTCAGGAAGTTCATTCAGAGGTGGGTATACAGTTACTGTTTGGGGAGGCATTTGTTTCAATGGACGTACAGAATGGTTGGTGTTTGATGCTACCTTTAATGCGCAGATACACATAGAGCAAGTCATTGACAATATAATTCCTGTTCATGCTGCTATTGGATAATTTCTTATTTTTGGAGGATAATGCGCCACCCCATCGTGCGAGAATTGTCGATGAAGCTAGGGCTTCACGTGAGAGCAAGATTGTTCTCGTCTCGTTATCGTCTCGTAAAAGCGAGACGAGACGAGACGATTCATTTTCAAAAATATTATACGCGGTACCGAGACCACATACTGCGCAACACGAGAGTCTCGATTTTGGTCTCGTTAAATTTTTTGTATGAAGTTTTATATACCACTCGACTTTTTTCAACACCTACAGAAAACAATTGAATATGAAGAGTTTCCACTATAATTACCAATATATTTTGTCTATATATCTATGGGAGATGATAGCCCTTCTTAAGGGCCCTGTAGCGGGCTTCGAACATCTGAAGTTCTGAATAATCATCGCTTGGACTTGGACCGGTCAGACCTGGTTTTGAAAGAGACCCTCCTGGCCTTACGAGCAACATTTTCATTTTTGAATTCAAATATTGAAGGGATTTCAGGAGTGAATATCTTCGAAAACTAGCGGAGGCGATTCTTCTCCACGAGATCCCATTCGCCTACAGAAAAGTATTTTTGTGAGAGGAGACTTTTGAAAGGTTATGTATTATTTTTAATTTGTTCGTTTCCTCCTCTTGTCTTTTCATTTTTCAGGTTGAGTTTCGGGTACCTTGGAGAAACCTATCCGTTTTTTGACGAGGGAATCCACATTGAAGAAATATATCCCCATCAATATTTTTAAATTTCAGCAAATTTTGTAAACAATAGTTACAAATCACCACACTCACGGGGAGAAAGGGTTTTTTGCTGAGGTTTTTCCCTAAGCTCTTGTATCATACGTCGAATTGTATGGTACCCCTTTACACCAACCTCTGCTAACACATATACAGCTCTCAGTCAAAAGAATATATATATATCGATCGTTCTAGAAATACACGATTTTTTAGAAGATTATTAATTCGTTATGACCTTGATGATAATTGAGATTATTTTTCAAGAAAAAATTGAATTCACAACCATAAAAACGGATACCATTATGAATTAAAGACTTAACGGACAACTTTTATTGCCACTAAATCACAATGCTTTGAAAGTTTCGTCTCTATCTGAACATCTGGAGAAAGATATTATTATAACTGGTGAACAAATGAAGCTATTCAATGTTTCGAAAAGTGTTATGAGAAATACGCCAAGAACACCCTCAATGATCTACCCACTGGGAAGGTATTCTTTGAAAACTATACCAAATTGTTCAATTCCATTAAAAAATTTATCGACATCGATAGCCCATTTAAATCATCAACAAAACTTTCGAAATATTGGAAAGCTGACTTTGAAGAATATATGCTGTTAGAAAGAGCAAATAGGAATCAAAATATTTTACAATGGTGGAGAGTGATGAAAAAGTTTTTCCTAGACTCTCCAAGATGGCCGATGATTTATTGATGGCTACATCCGTACCTGTAGAAAGATTATTTTCCACAGCAGGTATGATCATGGCAAAAACACGTACATCATTGAAAAATGATGTGATGCAAGCGTGATTATGTTTGAATTCTTGGTCATCGAGTAATTTAAAAGATGAAATTATCAGTGTTTAAAATTAAAAATAATATGTACATGTATAAATATTTCTGTATAAGAGCGTAATAGAAATAGCTTTACAAAATTATTCATTATTGTATACCATTTCGTTTATATATTATAATATATTATTCGTATATATATTATCGTTATTCAGAATTAAGCGAGACGAAACGAGACAACTGATAACGAGACGAGATCGAGACTTAAACGAGACTTAATTTTTTGGCAATTGGCGAGAGCTAGACGATATTTTTTATACTCTCGCCTACTCTCGTCTCGTGTAAAGCCCTAGATGAAGCTCTGGAAATCCAGGGTATTCCACATTTGGCCCTGCCCCCTCAGTCGCCGGACCTCAATCCCATTGAACACGCTTGGGATCAGTTACAAAGAGCTTTGGATTCTCATCAACCACCTCCACATACACTTCAAGAACTATGACTGCTTTTACCGCAACTCTGGAGAGAAATTGATCAAGGCTACTTCAACAATCTGATCGAGAAAGTATGCAAAGGCTGTCAGGCTGTGGTTGATGTTCGAGGAGACCATACTCTTTACCGAACTTTATGTTTTCATTTGTTTGAGTGAACTTATTTTGCATTACTGCAAATACTAAACATACATTTTCACCTGAAACTGTGAAAGTTAAAAAAAAATGGGCAAAAGAATCAATTAGATAAGTGAGTAAACATTTAGATTTCTCATATTCATAAAAATTGGTGACAAAAGATCGAAACTTTTGAAACAGTCTAAAAATTTCCTTAACTTGTGTGGAGCACATAATATGTGTTATGTGGTTTCAATCACAAACCCAGCAGGAATCTTTCACTATTTCCCAAATGGTTTACATATAGAAATATAACCATAAATACATATTTTCGGGATATGCTGCCATCTGAGAATTTATGAGAAAGTTATGGTTGACCAAAAATGTTGATGTGGATCGCCTGATTTCTGCAGTACATCGAAACCGCTGCGTGATGAAACTTGCGAAAAATATAAAGATGAATTAAAGACGCAAGAAGCATGCAAAGATGTTTGGATTCAAATTTTAAATGATTTTGATGGATTTGTCGTCGCAAAAATATTGGAATTGCGATTGAGTCTGCCTTTCGGAAGAAATAATGAAACCTAATATGAATCGTGTGAAAGGGTTCGTTTTCGGTTTCAACCGAAAACGAACCGAACCGAATGGAACCGTATGTGAAACAAGCCTCAGGTCAAAATTGTTGCGTATATATTCTCCGAAAATGATGATTGAGGTGTCATTCGATTCAGAATGGCATGTAGTTTTTGAGAAAATGCTAAGGCCGCACGCAAAAATTGCAATAGTTATAAATAATTAAGTGAAAAAAAGAAGGAGGTTTAAGTTTTCGCCAATATCTCAAAAACTATTTGAGATAATTCAAATTTGAGGAAAGATTCAAATTCAGGAGGAAATTTCCTGCAAAAAATTTTGGACCACCAGAACTGTAGGACCAATTTAGATGGGTAATGGAAACACACTAATAATCAGAAGTTTTATTCTATACTTTCAGCGATCGATTTCGGCATGTTAGCCATCATCAGGCCAGCTGAAACACATAATTGTTTATATAAACATAAAATATTGAACAAAAGGATGAACAGGAAAAACAGGTAACTTGAGTAGTAAACTGAAATATCAATGAAAGCGTGAGTGACCTCGAACGCAGACTTACCGTCAATTCATGAAAAAACCATTGGAAATAAAATTCATCACTTGTCTAGAATCTCTAATAGTTTTTTGTTGGATATTAAACTATATTTTAAGGCAAACGTATCAAAATTTCCTCTGTTAGAACCTGTGATCTGCGATGTAAGGTTAAGTTAAATAACAGGATAGGACCCAGAGTTAGGTACAGACTACAGGGACGACGAAATATGCTGTCAACGGTGACCGGTGTGAAATTATCCACATCCACACATACACTCAACGACCAAAAAATGTTCAAATTGAAATATTAATAACTCGATAAGTACTTGGTGAATAATGATGAAATTTGAAAGTGTTGCTCATGGATGCCTAAAGAATCGAAATAAAATGTCAAATAATTTGTGTAGCCCCCAGGGGGCGGTGGCTGGGGGCGGTAAAACGAAAAATGCTAAACTCGGAAAATATTGAGTGTTCCACGATGAGCTTTGGATATGTTGTCTAGAATGGCGTAAATACAAAGATGTAGTAGGTCCCATAGTTTGTGCGGCCCCAGGGGGGCGGCGATCAGGGGCGGTATATCGAAAAAAGCCATAACTCGGAAAATATTGAGTGTTCCACGATGGGCTTTGGATATGTCGTCTAGAATGGCGTAAATAAAAATATGTAGTAGGTCCCAGAGTTTGTGCGGCCCCAGGGGGGCGGCGATCGGGGGCGGTATATAGAAAAATGCCATAACTCGGAAAATATTGAGTGTTCCACGATGAGCTATGGATATCAACGAATCTATCATGTTATATAGATACAATTATGTCTGCAATGGAAGGTAAATTACAGATTGACGCGAATTACACTGACTTTGCAAAGGCCTTTGATAGGGTTCCTCACTGGCTACTGATCATCAAGACAGGGCACTGGGCATTGGATCACCACTGCTGGATTGGATCTGTGATCGTCTGAAAGGAGGAGTACAATACGTTCAAATTTCGGATGTTTGTTCTGAGGGTATTGATGTCACTTCGGGAGTCCCACAGGGTTCACCCATATCACCGCTTTTATTTTTGTGTTTCATTAACGACATCACTGCTGTCATAAGATTCAGTTCATTTCTACTGTTCGCGGATGATCTGAAGGTGTTTCGTGTTGTCAAATCCTTGCAGGATTGTCTGTTATTACAGAGGGATCTTGACAACATTGTTGAATGGTGTTCTAAAAATGACATGGAACTCAATGTTGATAAATGTCAAACTATGAGATTTTATAGAAACAACTCATCAGTATTTTTCGATTATTCAGTGAATGGATCCCGTTTGAAAGCGGTTAACGTGGTAAGAGATCTCGGAATCCTACTGGACGTAAATTTGAGCTTTATTCACCATATAGAAAATGTGTCGGCTAGGGCTCTCAGAATGCTCGGTTTTCTCAAGAGAAATATGAAACATTTTGGAGTTCCTACAATAAAAATTATGTACTTTGCCCATGTAAGAAGTATCCTGGAATATTCCTGCGTAGTGTGGACACCTTTTTATAGAGTTCATATTCAAACCATTGAAAGGGTACAAAATAAATTTTTGAGGTGGATAGCATATAAGTGGGGTTTACCTCGCGAATCTATTAATTATGAAATCATTCGTGATAATTTGTCGATCACTCTTCTCGAAACCAGGCGTCGTAATTTCGGCATTATGCTGATTTATAAAATTATAAAATTATACATAATTTCATCGATTGTCCTTATCTTCTGCATACTGTTGGAATTAATGTTCCTCAGAGGAACTTGAGAGCCTGGGATTTGTTCAGAATTAAGTTCAGTAGAACAAATTATTTAATGAACAACCCTCTTGATAGAGCATTACGTGCTGCTGGTTCGGTGGATATAGATTTATTTCATGTTACAATTTTTCAACTGAAGCGTTTCTTTGGAGTATTTCATTAGTTAGCATTTTTGGTGCTTAGGGCTCCATTTTTACTTTTTTTGCTTGTTTATTTTTTTTTTGATGGAATTTCTGTTAATTTTAATACATGTATATTTTGATTGATAATATTTGTAAAATGGCAAGACCGTTTATAGTTAAATAAATAAATAAATAAATAAATAAATAAATATGTTGTCTGGAATGGCGTAAATACAAAGATGTAGTAGGTCCCATAGTTTGTGCGGCCCCAGGGGGCGGCGATCGGGGGCGGTATATCGAAAAATGCGATTACTCGGAAAATATTGAGCGTTCCACGATGAGCTTTGGATATGTTGTCTGGAATGGCGTAAATACAAAGATGTAGTAGGTCCCATAGTTTGTGCGGCCCCAGGGGGGCGGCCATCGGGGGAGGTATATCGAAAAATGCCATAGCTCGGAAAATATTGAGTGTTCCATGATGAGCTTTGGATATGTGGTCGAGAATGGCGTAATTACAAAGATGCAGTAGATCCCATAGTTTGTGCGGCCCCAGGGGGGCGGCAATCGGGGGCGGTATTTCGAAAAATGCGATAACTCGGAAAATATTGAGTGTTCCACGATGAGCTTTGGATATGTTGTCTGGAATGGCGTAAATACAAAGATGTAGTAGGTCCCATAGTTTGTGCTGCCCCAGGGGAGCGGCGATCGGGGGCGGTGTATCAAAAAATGCCATAACTCGGAAAATATTGAATGTTCCACTATGAGCTTTGGTTAAGTGGTCGAGAATGGCGTAATTGCAAAGATGTAGTAGGTCTCATAGTTTGTGCGGCCCCAGGGGGGCGGCAATCGGGGGCGGTATATCGAAAAATGCGATAACTCGGAATATCTTGGGTGTTCCACGATGAGCTTTGGATATGTCGTCTGGAATGGCGTAAAAACAAAGATGTAGTAGGTCCCATAGTTTGTGCGGCCCCAGGGGGGCGGCGATCGGGGGCGGTATATTGAAAAATGCCATAAATCGGAAAATATTGAGTGTTCCACGATGAGCTTTGGATATGTCGTCTAGAATGGCGTAAATGAAAATATGTAGTAGGTCCCATAGTTTGTGCGGCCCCAGGGGGGCGGTGATCGGGGGCGGTATATCGAAAAATGCCATAACTCGGAAAATATTGAGTGTTCCACGATGAGCTTTTGATATGTGGTCGAGAATGGCGTAATTACAAAGATGTAGTAGGTCCCATAGTTTGTGCGGCCCCAGGGGGGCGTAATATCGAAAAATGCCATAACTCGGAAAATATTGAGTGTTCCACGATGAGCTTTGGATATGTATTCTAGAATGGCGTAAATAAAAATATGTAGTAGGTTGGTATTGGGTGTTCCACGATGAGCTTTGGATATGTCGTCTGGAATGGCGTAAAAACAAAGATGTAGTAGGTCCCATAGTTTGTGCGGCCCCAGGGGGGCGGCGATCGGGGGCGGTATATTGAAAAATGCCATAACTCGGAAAATATTGAGTGTTCCACGATGAGCTTTGGATATGTCGTCTAGAATGGCGTAAATGAAAATATGTAGTAGGTCCCATAGTTTGTGCGGCCCCAGGGGGGCGGCGATCGGGGGCGGTATTTCGAAAAATGCCATTACTCGGAAAATATTGAGTGTTCCACGATGAGCTTAGGATATGTGGTCGAGAATGGCGTAATTACAAAGACGTAGTAGGTCTCATAGTTTGTGCTGCCCCAGGGGGGCGGCAATCGGGGGCGGTATATCGAAAAATGCCGTAACTCGGAAAATATTGAGTGTTCCACGATGAGCTTTGGATATGTTGTCTGGAATGGCGTAAATACAAAGACAACATATCCAAAGCTCATCGTGGAACACTCAATATTTTCCGAGTTATCGGATTTTTCGATATACCGCCCCCAATTGCCGCCCCCCTGGGGCCGCACAAACTATGGGACCTACTACATCTTTGTAATTACGCCATTCTCGACCACATATCCAAAGCTCATCGTGGAACACTCAATATTTTCCGAGTTATGGCATTTTTCGATATACCGCCCCCCTGGGGCCGCACAAACTATGGGACCTACTACATATTTTTATTTACGCCATTCTAGACGACATATCCCAAGCTCATCATGGAACACTCAATATTTTCCGAGTTATCGCATTTTTCGATATACCGCCCCCCTGGGGCCGCACAAACTATGGGACCTACTACATCTTTGTATTTACGCCATTCCAGACAACATATCCAAAGCTCATCGTGGAACACTCAATATTTTCCGAGTAATCGCATTTTTCGATATACCGCCCCCGATTGCCGCCCCCCTGGGGCCGCAAAACTATGGGACCTACTACATCTTTTTATTTACGCCATTCTAGACGACATATCCAAAGCTCATCGTGGAACACTCAATATTTTCCGAGTTATGGCATTTTTCGATATACCGCCCCCGATCGCCGCCCCCCTGGGGCCGCACAAACTATGGGACCTTCTACATATTTTTATTTACGCCATTCTAGACGACATATCCGAAGCTCATCGTGGAACACTCAATATTTTCCGAGTTATGGCATTTTTCGATATACCGCCCCCGATTGACGCCCCCCTGTCAAATAATTTGTGTAGCCCCCAGGGGGCGGTGGCTGGGGGCGGTAAAACGAAAAATGCTAAACTCGGAAAATATTGAGTGTTCCACGATGAGCTTTGGATATGTTGTCTAGAATGGCATAAATACAAAGATGTAGTAGGTCCCATAGTTTGTGCGGCCCCAGGGGGGCGGCGATCAGGGGCGGTATATCGAAAAAAGCCATAACTCGGAAAATATTGAGTGTTCCACGATGGGCTTTGGATATGTCGTCTAGAATGGCGTAAATAAAAATATGTAGTAGGTCCCAGAGTTTGTGCGGCCCCAGGGGGGCGGCGATCGGGGGCGGTATATAGAAAAATGCCATAACTCGGAAAATATTGAGTGTTCCACGATGAGCTTTGGATATGTTGTCTGGAATGGCGTAAATACAAAGATGTAGTAGGTCCCAGACAACATATCCAAAGCTCATCGTGGAACACTCAATATTTTCCGAGTAATCGCATTTTTCGATATACCGCCCCCGATTGCCGCCCCCCTGGGGCCGCAAAACTATGGGACCTACTACATCTTTTTATTTACGCCATTCTAGACGACATATCCAAAGCTCATCGTGGAACACTCAATATTTTCCGAGTTATGGCATTTTTCGATATACCGCCCCCGATCGCCGCCCCCCTGGGGCCGCACAAACTATGGGACCTTCTACATATTTTTATTTACGCCATTCTAGACGACATATCCGAAGACCATCGTGGAACACTCAATATTTTCCGAGTTATGGCATTTTTCGATATACCGCCCCCGATTGACGCCCCCCTGGGGCCGCACAAACTATGGGACCTACTATATCTTTGTAATTACGCCATTCTCGACCACATAGCCAAAGCTCATCGTGGAACACTCAATATTTTCCGAGTTATGGCAGTTTTCGATATACCGCCCCCGATTGACGCCCCCCTGGGGCCGCACAAATTATGGGACCTACTATATCTTTGTAATTACGCCATTTTCGACCACATAGCCAAAGCTCATCGTGGAACACTCAATATTTTCCGAGTTATGGCAGTTTTCGATATACCGCCCCCGATCGCCGCGCCCCTGGGGCCGCACAAACTATGGGACCAACTACATATTTTCATTTACGCCATTCTAGACGACATATCCAAAGCCCATCGTGGAACACTCAACATTTTCCGAGTTATGGCATTTTTCGATATACCGCCCCCGATCGCCGCCCCCCTGGGGCCGCACAAACTATGGGACCTACTACATCTTTTGCGCGCGTGTTCCGCAAGGAACAGCGTGCTATCATTTCGTCACAATGTCTGTATTTTTCGAATTTTTTTTCGAAAATGGTCTCAAACGATTGGGTTCGACTCCCTGATGAAGAATTCGAGGTCAAATTCAATTCTGTCCGTCCGGTCCGGCCGGCCGGCCGTTAGCACGATAACTCTCGAACGGAACGACTTAGAGCGTTGAAATTTGCAGGGTAGTTTCGTAGCGTAAATATCTCGGACAAATTCGTTAACGGGCGAAATCGACCGAGCGGTTTCGGAGTTAAGGCCGTTTTTAGTAAAAACGTTTTTTATGAATATTTCCGGAACCGATCACTCGATCTTTTTGAAATTTGGCATCAGATTGTAGAATCATGACCTTTATATGCCTGCGAAGTTTTGTGTTGAACGGACGGCCCTAAAGTGGCAAAAAAAAATTTTGAAAATTTGAAAATTTTGTTTTCACGATAACTCGAAAAATACTGATCTGATTAAATTGAAACTCAGTAGTTAGATGCAGAAGACCAAAGCAAACACTTTTGCAAAAATTCGTGAAGATCACGTGACATGAAAAAAATAAAAAAATTACTACTATTTTGCGGAATACTTTGCTTTTAATGCCGAAACATATGTTTTTGAGGTTCATGCTGCCCTTTCCGGGCATTTTCCGTATTGCGCATGCGCAGATTAGAAGTCCTTTAACTGCTGTAGTTTTCGTCAGAGAGGATTGGGGTTTTGGGGTGGCGGATGCTATTCCTCCATAGAATTCAGATCCCTGATGAGGGTCTGCGCATGCGTAGATTAAAGATGCGATATCTTCCGAACCACTAGTGTTGGAGAATCGGAGTTTTTTGTAAGGTGTGTTATTTTGAGAGGACTTTTAGCCGCCAGTAGATTGCGCATGCGCAGAAGAGAAGTGACTGTTTTTGGGTTGGATGGGTTATGTTGGGAGTGCTGAGTCGATATTATGAGGTTTTAAAAGAATATTCATAGCAATTCAGTGCAAGGACAAGTCAGTTTGGGGGATGTAGCGTTGTTTCCGAGTTAAAGTGTCCGTACCGTGGCCCTGGGGCTAATTTTGAAATTGATGTTACCCCTTACAGGCATTTTTCGTTATGCGCATGAGCAGACCATCAGTGATTTAACTGGTGGTGTTTTCGTCAGAGAGGATTAGGGTTTTGGGGTGGCGGATGCTATTCCTCTATAGAATCCCCTGTTGAGGATCTGCGCATGCGTGGATTAAAGATGTGATATCTCCTGAACCACTAGTGTTGGAGAATCGGAGTTTTTTGTACGGTGTGTTATTTTGAGAGGACTTTTAGCCGCGAGTAGATTGCGCATGCGCAGAAGAGAAGTGACTGTTTTTGGGTTGGATGGGTTATGTTGGGAGTGCTGAGTCGATATTATGAGGTTTTAAAAGAATATTCATAGCAACTCAGTGCAAGGACAAGTCAGTTTGGGGGATGTAGCGCTGTTTCAGAGTTAAAGTGTCCGTACCGTGGCCCTGGGGCTAATTTCGAAATTCATGTAACCCCTTACGGGCATTTTTCGTTATGCGCATGAGCAGACCATCAGTGATTTAACTGCTGGTGCTTTCGTCAGAGAGGATTGGGGTGTTGGGGTGGCGGATGCTATTCCGCTATAGAATCCTCTGGTGGATTCAAGAAGCGATATCTCCTGAACCACTAGTGTTGGAGAATCGGAGTTTTTTGTGAGGTGTGTAATTTTGGGAGGACTTGCAGCCACGAGTATACTGCGCTTGCGCAGACGAGAAGTGAATGGTTTTGGGTTATTTGGGTTATGTTGGGAGTAATGAGCCGATATTGTGAGGTTTTAAAAGAATATTCATGTCAATTCAGTGCACGGACACAAGTCAGTTTGGGGGAAATAGCGTTGTTTCCGATTTGAAATGTCTGTATGGTGGCCCTGAGGCGAATTTATAAATAACTATATTCGGTAGATCTATATTAAAATAGGTTCGGATTTGGAGAACATGCAATTGCGTCCCTAACGGAGGACCCACAACAGCATTTTTTTCCGCTCTACGGTAAAGCTAACAGCCAAACTGTATTGATAGCTATATTTGTTAAAGGAACTTGAAAAAAAAAAAAAGCACTGACGTGAAGTCAGTACTCTTTGGCGCGCGTGTTCACGGTGGCTAATTTGAATTGAATGATGAGTACTTCAAGCTCAGTGGATAGAGCGAGCCGAAGATCTACCCAAAGGATAGTGGACACCATTCAGTGTCGGTTCAAAAATTAACAGTGCTGTATCTAAGCTGCCATCAGGATAGAGTAACAAAGTTGGAAAAGAATACAAGTGACTCTCCTTAGTCGCACAAGCTCCTAGAAGATTTGGGAGGGTCAGTATAATCCTAATCATGTTTATAGCACGCGCGCAAAAGCAGATTGACTTAACAATGAAAGAAAAAGTGTAAAAAGTCAATCTGCTTTGGCGCACGTGCTATAAACATGATTAGGATTATACTGACCCTCCCAAATCTTCTAGGAGCTTGTGCGACTAAGGAGAGTCACTTGTATTCTTTTCCAACTTTGTTACTCTATCCTGATGGCAGCTTAGATACAGCACTGTTAATTTTTGAACCGACACTGAATGGTGTCCACTATCCTTTGGGTAGATCTTCGGCTCGCTCTATCCACTGAGCTTGAAGTACTCATCATTCAATTCAAATTAGCCACCGTGAACACGCGCGCCAAAGAGTACTGACTTCACGTCAGTGCTTTTTTTTTTATTTACGCCATTCTTGACGACATATCCAAAGCTCATCGTGGAACACTCAATATTTTCCGAGTTATCGCATTTTTCGATATACCGCCCCCGATCGCCGCCCACCTGGGGCCGCACAATCTATATGACCTACTACATCTTTGTAATTACGCCATTCTCGACCACATATCCAAAGCTCATCGTGGAACACTCAATATTTTCCGAGTTATGGCATTTTTCGATATACCGCCCCCGATGGCCGCCCCCCTGGGGCCGCACAAACTATGGGACCTACTACATCTTTGTATTTACGCCATTCCAGACAACATATCCAAAGCTCATCGTGGAACACTCAATATTTTCCGAGTAATCGCATTTTTCGATATACCGCCCCCGATTGCCGCCCCCCTGGGGCCGCACAAACTATGGAACCTACTACATCTTTTTATTTACGCCATTCTAGACGACATATCCAAAGCTCATCGTGGAACACTCAATATTTTCCGAGTTATGGCATTTTTCGATATACCGCCCCCGATCGCCGCCCCCCTGGGGCCGCACAAACTATGGGACCTACTACATCTTTGTATTTACGCCATTCTAGACATTATATCTAAAGCTCATCGTGGAACACTCAATAATTTCCGAGTTATAGCATTTTTCGTTTTACCGCCCCCAGCCACCGCCCCCTGGGGGCTGCACAAATTATTTGTCATTTTATTTCGATTCTTTAGGCATCCATGAGCAACACTTTCAAATTTCATCATTATTCACCAAGTACTTATCGAGTTATTAATATTTCAATTTGAACATTTTTTGGTCGTTGAGTGTATGTGTGGATGTGGATAACTTCACACCGGTTCAACGGTGTAATTGTCATAGAATACGGTATAGGACGATCTTTCAATGATGGAACAATTCTTACAAGCTTTTAAATAAATGTCTCCCCGTGAATTCTGAACTATCATTTAAAAAGTGGATATTATCTTTGTTTTTAAGTACCTATCTCATATTTCTCTAGAAGAACCAATTTTTTATAGTTATTTTCTTTTTGTATTAGAGATAGATTTTCAATTGTGGTCTTATGTTTTCATTCAATTAAATGACTACCTAACGCAGATTTAAGTCTATTCTTTATATGTTCTTTAAATCTCACTGTAGGACCAATATTTATAATTTTCCTAGAGGGTTGAAAATATGCCCCACAACGGGTACTCCGGCTTGCGCAAGCCTCGCCCCCTTCGTTCCTTTGATGAATAAATATTATTTAAACTTATTAAATATGAAAATGAGGAATTGAAAGAATTCAGGTGCCTGCAGTATAGATCAATGAACTATAATCTGTGGTCTAAAAATGTTTAACGCGATTTTTCAATTAGTTATCCATTAGTTAAGTAAAAATTTTTTCTAGCAAGAACATTAACATTGCAAGTACGATAATTGTTAAACTATTAAACTGAGAATTTTTTCCTTTCTTGGAGATATTTTTCAAAGATCTTAGAATATATTTCTATTGAAAAATTATTAAAATTGTTAATTTTCGGTTTGTTATGAGCAATTTACTTAAGTGAAAAATTATAAAGCTTCAACTTATAATATTACTATTGATCCGTTTTCTTATGATCAGAAATTACTTAAAAATGATTTTTAATAATTATTATCTCCTATTGTTTGAAAAATTGGTGTAAACCAATGCTTTGTTTATGAGATAATATTAAATTTTCTTTTGAAAACACAATTGAAGCTTTATAATTTCTCACTTGAGTAAATTGTTAATAACAAAACGACAATTAACAATTTTTCAAATAATCCAACGGGAATCTATTGCATGATTTTTGAAAAATAGCTCCACGAAAGGAAAAAATTCTCAGATCAATAGTTCAACAATTATCGCACTTGCAATGTTAATTTCGTGCTACAGAAAATTGTTATTTAACTAATGGATAACTAATTTAAAAGTCACGATAAACATTTCTGGAACATGGATTATTATTCATTGATCTATTCTGCAGAAGCCTGAATTTTCTAAATTCTTCATTTTCATATTTAATAAGTTTAAATAATATTTATTCATTAAAGGTCCGAGCGGGGCAAGGTTTACGCAAGCCGGAGTACCCATTTTTGGGAGTATTTTCAAGCCTCTGAGAAAATTATGAATATCGGTCGTAGTTCCGGGAGTTAGGATTTTTTTAGGAAATTTCTTCCTCTTCTTTAATTTTTTTTTCAAATTTGAATGATCTCAGATAGTTTTTGAGATATTGGCGAAAAACCAAACCCATTTCTTTTCTTTCACTTAATTGTTTATAAGTATTGCACTTTTTGCGTGCGACCTTAGCATTTACTCAAAAGCTATCTACATGCCATTCTGAATCGAATGAGACCTCAATCATAATTTTCGGATAATAGGCAAAAATTTTGACTTGTTGACTAGACTATTAGACTTTCATCAATGTTTGTTCGTCTTGATTTCGATATCCTAGTTCATGTGTGGTATCTTTAGTTTCTCTGAAAATTCATGAACTTGATGAAGGGAAAAAAAATTTTCCCCAAAAGAATTGTGATTATTAATCACATTAATCAAAAACTGGTGTCGTATTTTCGTCGAGTACATATTATTGTCTACTGGTCTATCTCAACTCTATCTCAACTCATCCCGGTGATTATTTTTCAATTACTTGTAATTTTAATGGTATTTTCTGGCACCTTGAATACATACATTATTGCGCATCACTGAAAATTTGAAGGTAATTATCATTCAGGCTAATTCTTTGTATTTATTTTAATGGAACTGGTCTCGAAAAATATTCCTAGTTCTTTGATGTTTCGTTTCAATATATCTCAAAAAAATTTGGAATCCAGAGCAGAAAATCGTTTCATCCCATCCTGAAATGAATAGTTTTCTTTTAGAAGTACCTACGTAAAATCCACCCCTGGCCCAGCCGGCAGTTTATAATCCCCATAATAATCGTTTTGGATTGATTTTTCCTCAGATAATACAACTTAATGATTGATAAAATATCAAACATCCTAAAATTAGCGTTGAAATTTCCGCTTGCGCAGTGGTGGAGTGTTGAACCAGTAACCGGAGGTCCCCAGTTGAATCCAGGGGCTAGGAAAAACATTTTCTAGTCAGCCAGTAGCAGACCCCATGCACGGTTGAGGTAAAAAAATAGCAGTGCTGTGCCCATAAGGTGGCGTAAGGACACAGTAACACATCCTATAGAGAACAAGACTGATTCTCGAATAGCGTAAAATAGTTTGCTAGGTCGAATTAATTCATATTTCAAGTAACATATTCCCGTGATTCCTATTGTTCTACCATTTCCGGTTACCAAGCAGTAACGTCATCGATATATTTTTTATTAATTGCAAGCCCCTATTTTTTGTCCTGACATAGATAAATCATAAAATTCTGAATTCAGTAATGCACATGTAACACCATTTCCCGAGATCCTCGATATATTAATTTTTTTAAATTTGAAATACATGTGAAAATGTTTGAATGTGGTATCCACCAACTGAACACATCTTCATCGCAAAAATTATAGTACTTATGTTCAAATTGATTGTCATTCGCTTCTTGACAGTACGCCAATAGAGGCATGAAACTCTGATCAAACATTTTAGAGAGTTTCAGGCCCTTTGTTCGTCCCGAATCCTCTGTTTCAATTCCACGATGTTGTTTGGCTGATTGGGTTAAACTTTGCTTTTAATATAACCCCATAAACAAGTCTAACGGAGTCAGATCTGGAGACCGAGCCGTCCGATACATAAATCCTCGCCGACTGGTCCACCTGTTCGGAAACACTTCGTTCAGGTAATCACATTACCTTGATTATAATAGGGTGGTGCTCCATCCTGCTGAAACCGTAGCGTTTCATTTGGGAGATCTGAATCGCCCTCGTTCGGAAAAAGAAGCGCCAACACCGAAATCAGATCATACCGAAATAAATTCAAATATTGGATCTGCAATAAAAATAGGCCCTATAACACCGATCCCAACAGTGCAAACCCATAAATTTACTTTTTCAGGAAGTTGTGTATGTCAGTAATCATTAAAGGATACTTTAGGAGTTACATTCATTATTTAATGGTTCCTTTATGTCTACATTTCTCTCCCAAACTCTGGAAAATATTTATAAAATAAGAAAGATATTTTTTTATGAATTGCGTCTGCGTTAGAAACACAAGATATTTATCAGAAGCAATATATTGAACAATGTTGCCTAATAAAAAATAACGAAACAACATCAATTATAAGACTATTTCGAAACGTTTCGGAGACTAGATCAGACTTCTTCGCCAGACACCGAGAGAAAATCTTCAGAATTATTTTTTGTTGATGGCTATTCTGAAATTGTCACATTGACAGTCTTTGAAGATCATAGTAACATGGGTTCACTTAGCATAGAAATCTCGGTTCCAACTATTTTTCAACAAATTCAACCAAATACGGTCAATTCCAATTGAGCAATTTGCAAAATTGCATTCTCTGTTCAAAATACAAGTCCACTCCTTCAGTTTCCTTTCAATGTTATCAGAATATGTCATCATAATCTTTTCGCGCATATGTTCTGAGGAACATCACATTTTCATCCTGCCCAAATATCTGTAATTTACGAATATTTTGCCGAAAATGGTCTGAAACGATTTGGTTCGACTCTCTAATGAAGAATTCAAGGTCAAATTTGATTCTGTCCGGCCGTTGCCACGATAACTTGATAACGGAAAGATATAGCGCCTTGAAATTTTCAGGGTAGGTGGCATGTCCCAATACAACGGACAAGTTCGTTGATGGGCATAACCGGCCCAATGGTTTCCGACTCGGTTTCCGAGTAATAATTTTGTTTTGAACCAATACAAATCCGATCGCATTGAAACTCGGTGAGTAGTTGTAGAATACAAACTTAAGGACGTTTGTGAAATTTTGTGAGAATTACTAGAAAACAAAAAAAAATTAAGAAATATTTTTTGTCACGATAATCTGAGAACGGAAAGAGATAGCGACTTGAAATTTTTAGGTTAAGTGGCGCATCCGAATGCCAAATTTAAGTTCGTTAATAGGCATAATCAGAAGGTTAGGTTGTGCATATGAATACGATATTTGTGTTTGTTTAAAGGCATAATCGTTCAAACGGTTTGTGAGTTATACCCATCTGAAATTTGGCTGTTATTTCCTCAATTACTCAAAAAATACAAAAGCGATTGAATTCAAGCATGGCTATTAGTCGTAGAATGCTAACGCGAAAAAAAATCTATATATCAGTAACTATTCGTCCGACATCGCTGAAATTTTGCGAGAACCTTCAGAACCTAACTCTACTGCTAAGTTGCAAGTTTGAAAACGATCGGATATATATATTGTTGAAGATTCGAGCAGCCTTCGGTGAGTTCAGTGGCTAGATGGGTGACAGTTGCCTCGATAACAATCGTACGGAAAAACATAGGGACTTGCAATTTTCAGGGTAGGTTGCGCATCCGAATGGGAGAGTTAGGTTCGTTTTTGGGCATAATCGGTCCAACTGTTTCGAAGTTATACCGGCCTGGAATAATATTTTCTCGATAACTCAAAAAATATAGACTAATTCGAATTAAATTCAGATACGACTACCAATTCTGACGATTCGCAATATTCACTGTAGGTACTAGGAGAACACACAACACATCCAGATGGTCTGAAATTTTTTTTTTCAGTTTCAGTATCAATACTTATATAGGTATTTCTTGTAATCAAAAAATGTTTATTTCACTGAGGACGTCACTGCTTGGTAACGGGAAATGGTAGAAAAATAAGAATTACCGAAAATGTTGGAGAAAAAATAAATTACTTTGACCTATCAAACTATTTCTCTATACTCTTGAAAGGGGAGAAAATTAATCCATTATTTCATACTTTTGACGCTCATAGTATATTGATCATTAAATGAGCGATAGCGTTCTACGCTTCGAAGCTCCTGATGTCATATTATGTTTGTGTATTTAATTCATTTTCGATTATACCCACAAAAACATGATAATATGATCGCATAGAAGTAACGTTCTGTTAATCCTATATCAATAAAAGTATGTAAACAATTAGAGATATTAATTGCTGTTTTTGTTCCAGGACAACAAAGTGAAAGATCAACATTCGGAAGGTTGACATGGCAGTTGTAGACATTTTGTAATATTGTACTTTCTTTGTGAAATTTTCGACGAATAAGGCATATTATTTGAAATTTAAATATAGTAGACCTAAACGGGAAGTCTATATTTCCGTTGACATCCTACCAGCAGATAACGAACAATTTATGGAAAAATTCAATGGTCCTGAATTTTCGTTAAATTTCCTATTCTGTTGCGATTATTTTATAAACGAAATGATATTGGATCAATACAATTTTTAATTCTATATCAAATATTTATATTTGCTATTTCCTTGTTTACTATCGCATTTACATTGAGCGGATAGTCAGAGGAGTGGAACGGAAACGAATCATTTCCTTTGTTTACTTTAGGCCTACCTCTATGGAAAAATCCTTCAGGAACACTATAAGACACATTCTCGAAGCCCACATTCATCGGTTCATCCAGACTCCCTACGGAGCTTCCCAGAAAAATATTTTCTTCCTGGTTAGCCAGTGTGTCTATTTTTAATCGATTCGGCACATTCGGTTTGGACGTTTCGCATTGTATGACTTCGTTCAGCTGTTCGGCTGCTGCCGCGCATGCCATCTTTCGCAGGCGCGCGAACGAACACACATACACACACTCTGAATGCCCGATCGACTCTGAAGCCTCGATTACGAATTACGATTAGGCAGTAGGCTTGCTTGATGCTCGATTTCAGTTTTCAGTCGATAGAATGATCTGCGGAGTGCGGAGTAGGATTTCGACAATTGCGATAGCGTATCCACACGACTGAGATTAGGCAGTCCGACCCTTCGCCATTCAAATGGTGGAAGATGATTGTTCGTTTATCTTTTTGCTACTGCTGACAGTTGCGATGTTACCATCAGGGGCGGCTGCAGGGTCGGAGCTAAAAACTTTGGCGCAAATGCAAGGAATCTTCAGGCGCCCCTACCTAAGGAATATGAAAAGTCGGCCGGCGAACTGTAGCCCAGGAAAGTTAGTGCTAAAATGGGGTCTAGTCCCTAATAATTGCTCCAGAGCTGGAAATCGTTGTAACGATTCGAGAGCCTAAAAATTGGTTCGAGCCCTGTGGCCAAGAGCTTTTTGGCGCTCTTGTTCGAACAGACAAATTATATCTCCGAAAGTATTGGTTTCTCAGAGTTTGGTATTATATCAATGGATTCTTATGATAGAACTGCATCATGAATGAAATTTAATTTAAGAAAAGTGTCGTTTTAAAAAAATGCTTCAAACATTATCTTTTAAAACAAAGAGCAATCTGCAATGCTTCAATGCTTCAAGAATTGTCATTAGATTTACTCATCAACATTAAATGAGCAATCTGCAGTTATTCAACCTCGTGGAATGGATTGTTGCAACTTACACCCGGTGCATAGTTTTCACAACTCGAAATACCAAAGGAAAATATTATCGAAAAGTCTAGAGCAAGGCTGGAGACAATCATAGCAGATTGTCCATATATTCCTGATATTTGAGTAGGTAGTGGATTACGAACAAATTATTTTGATACTTCAAAATATATTAATGAAATACTATCCCCTTTTCATAATTTAAAATTTAATAGTTCATACCACTTACACATGCTTTTCTATATTATGGACCTTAACTCAAGAAAAAATGTTTGATACACAAATTTAGATCCATATTTCAGCATTTTTTCGCTAGCAACATTATGAAAATACTGTATATAGGAACATGTCTCACAACTTAAGGAAGTAAAAGGTAATATTAACCTCAGTGGTCAACGAACAGTAATTTCTTCTGAGGATTCCATTATGTTCTTCTTTCCTATTGCCTTCATAAACTATATCATTAAAATGATCCAATTCTAAATCTTCTGAAACATCATCCCCAATATTTATACATAAATTATTCAATATGTAATCAGTCAATATTATTTTCGGTTTCAAAACAGTCTGGTATATTCACAAATTCAAGAATCGGATACTTGTTTTCCAACAGAAAATATTTGCAAACTACGAATTGACAAGTCTCTAATAGCTAGATAATATGACATTTATGAACAGTGAACACAGACAGATTCTGTGTTCACATTCTGTGAATACATAGAACTACGATGTATTATTGAAATTCTGAAAAATCGTATCTCCGAAAGTATTAACTTGTTTGAGTTGAAAATGATAACAATGGGTTCTTCTCATGAAACTGCATCTTAAAAAAAATTTAATTTGTGATTAAAAAATTTTTTTTTCCTTACTCTTAAACCATCATGCCGATTCTACCCAATAACGAACTTAACCGAGATATTTAACTCCTAAACCTACTCTGAAAATTTGAACTGCCTAGCTCAATCCGTTCGAGAGTTATCGTGTTAACGGAGGACTGGCTGGCCGGACCGGCCGGCTAGACAGAATCGATTTTAACCACAGTTTCTTGATCAGCGAGTCAAACCAAATCGTTCAAGATCATTTTCATCAAAAAATTCGAAAATTACAGACATTTGGTCAAATTGATAAGCACTCTGTTCCGAGTAACAAGAGCGCTAAAAACCGCGAAATTTTCGCGCTTTTTTCAATATTTTGCTTATAACTTGAGTAGTGCGTATTCTACAGAAAAAATTTTTTAATAACATTATATATAGCGTCTAATGGCGTAAGAAACATCGAAATCGGTTGAGTAGTTCAGCCGCAATCGCCCGTCAAAAATGAGCATTTTTTACAAACTTAGCTCAAAAGTTGACAAAACTCAACTTCTAACGCTTTTAGGTCGAAAAAAACTGCACCGATTGCAAAATGTCATAGGACCAATCTTGTAGGAAATTCAATTGTAAATTAGATGCTTTTTGAAATTTGCAATTCGCTCACTTCAGTGCTGAGATATGAATTTTAAGCCGAAAGAGTCCGCTAAGGCAGTCCAGCGCAGGAAACTTCGTCTGAACTCAAAACTTCAAACTTTTTCCCTTTTTGGCGCTCTTGTTCCTCGGAACAGAGTGCTTATCAATTTGCCCAAATATATGAAATTTTCGAATTTTTGGCTGAAAATGGTCTTCAACGATTTGGCTCGACTCACTGTTCAAGAATCCGTGGTCGGAATTGATACTGTCCGGCCGTCCGGCCGTCCGTCCGACCGTTAACAGGATAACTCTCGAACGGAATGAGCTAGACAATTGAAATTTTCAGAGTAGGTTTGAGACATAAATATCTCGGTTAAGTTCGTTATTGGGCAAAATCGGTCTAACAGTTTCGGAGTAACAAAAAAAAATATTTTTTTTTACATTACAACTTTTGAATTCAAATTATTTTAAGATGCAGTTTCATCATAAGAATCCATTGTTATCATTTTCAACTCTAACAAGCTAGTACTTTCCGAGATATGATGTTTCAAATTTTCAAAAATACATCATAAGTTCTATGTATTCACAGAATGTGAACACAGAATCTGTATGTGTTCACTGTTCATAAATGTCAACTTTTCTAGCTATTACAGATTGTCAATTCGTATGTTGAAAATACTTTCTCTTCGAAAATAAGTATCCGATTCCTGAATTTGTGAACAAATACAAGACTGTTTTGAAACCGAAAATAATATTGACTGATTACATATTGAATAATTTATGTGTAAATATTGGGCATTCTGTTTCAGAAGATTTAGAACTAGATCATTTTAATGATGTAGTTTATGGAGGCAATAGGAAAGAAGAACATAATGGAATCATCAAAAGAAATTACTGTTCGTTGGCCACTGAGGTTAATATTACCTTTTACTTCCTTAAGTAGTGAGACATGTTCCTATATACAGTATTTTCATAATGTTGCTAGCAAAGAAATACTGAAATATGGATCTAAATTTGTGTAACAAACATTTTTTCTTGAGTTAAGGTTCATAATACAGAAAAGAATGTGTTAGTGGTATGACCTATTAAATTTTAAATTATGAAATGAAAAGAGGATAATATTTTATTAATATATTTTGAACTATTGAGATACTTTGTTCGTAATCCACTACCTACTCAAATATCAGGAATTAATGGACAATCTGCTATGATTGTCTCCAGCCTTGCTCTTGTCATTTCGATGATACTTTCCTTAGGTATTTCGAGTTGTGAAAACTATGCACCGAGTGTGAGTTGCAACATCCCATTCCACGAGGTTGAAGCATTGAAGCATTGTAGATTGCTCTTTTCTTTTAAAACATAATTTTTGAAGCATTTTTTTAAACGACACTTTTTTTAAATTTAATTTCTTTCATGAGGCAGTTCTATCATAGGAATCCATTGATATCATTCCCAACTCTGAGAAACCAATACTTTCGGAGATATAATTTGTCTATTTGAACAAGAGCGCCAAAAAGCTCCTGTCCACAGGGCTTGTTTTTTATTTTTTTCAAGCAAAAGTGAACGTAATCAACTGAATTTAAACTCAAGTTATTTTAAATTATTGAGAACAAACTTTAATAACTTCATGTAGATATAAATAATAGCTTTATTCACTAAGTTTATGATTTTTTTGGAGTACTTAGTTGATCACTACGTGTCACTCAATTAAGTTTGTTACTCATCTATAAAAAGGAAGTGTGTCTAAACAGTGTAGAATTGGTTGAAAGAAACACCCAAATATTTTGTTAGGAATTAAGGGCTTCTCATCGTCACCTTCAAGTTGAAGGACCAAGGAGCTAGGTAGCCTGTCGCGGACTCCTCTTTGGAAGGGCAATCAGCAAACCATGATCTATAGTCCTAACAAAAGCAAGTTATCCTTAAATGGAAAACGACACTTCTTTCTCCATGCCTTCAGCGGCTGTGACACGACCTCTTCATTTTTCTGACAAGGCAAGGTCAAATTCTTCAAAACACTGGCCAAAAATCCTAATCTCCTAAGTATTATCTCGATTTTCCTCGACCACAAAGCCAATCCTGACCAGGTTACTGATGATGTAGTGAAATTCACTGCAGCAGTTTACTCATGCAACAGAGGGCAGTCTTTCAACCAACTGATATTTCAACTCTTCCAAAGGGCCATCTGTAAAAATACAGCCGCTCGCCAACATTCCTTCAGGGCATTTTTGCTGCTGGAGATGTGGAGGGACCGGGAGATGAATGCAGAGCAATCGTGATAGAAATCCGCCCCAGATGGTTTGATGCCTGTCCAAACCACTCGGCCTCCAGCACCCGATGCACTATTAAACTCAATTACCCTCTCCTGAAAATCAGTGTGCAAAAACACATGCTCCTGCCTAAAAGTCGGGCTCAAGTGCTCAGCCATTTGTGCCCAATGCAAGGGGCATGCATGCCTGAATTCAGCCGGTGAGCAGCATGACATAACTATGGACTCCTCTGGACTGCCGAGGATTCCGAAGACAAATTTGATCTGGAGTCAGAATAAGGATCAGTATTGGAAGAGGAGGAAGAGCAGCAAGAACTGGTATGAAGAAGAGTTCCCTGAACAACTTTTGTTCTGCCTACAGAGACGGCGTACTGGCCAAAAGAAAAAGCCACAATTCCCTCATGATTGTAGGACCCATGTAAATACCTCCCCGGTAATTGTAGAGACTTTTTGGCGCTCTTGTTCCTGGGAACAGAGGGCTTATAAAATTTTCCCAAATGTCTGTAAATTTCGAATTTTTGGCTGAAAATGGTCTTAAACGAATTGGTTTGACTCATTGATCAAGAATCCGTGGTCGAAATCGATTCTGTCCGGCCGTTAACACGATACCTCTCGAACGGATATACTGGGATATACCGAAAAGTGCAAACATTTCGCGGTTTTCAGGCGGTCAAATCTGAAGCACAACCGTCGCAAACTCAGACACTTGTTATGCAGGACCACCAAAAGGGGTTAAAACGATTTCCAGCTCTGGAGCAATTTTTAAAGGCCAGAGCACTTATTTGCCTGGGCTACTGAGCCAAAATGTCGCCCCCAGAAAGTTGGCGACTGAAACAGTTGCTTCACTGTTTCACCATCAGCGCCGGCCCTGGCGGCTGGTGAGGGAGGGCTGCGGGCAGGCCCGCCGTAAGTGGGCGTGCAACGCACACGGGTGGCACGTCCAGGGGGGCGGCAAATCGTTCGACTCATCACGTAATTGAAGTCATTGTTATAATGTCCATCCCACCTTAAGTTTA
Organism: Halyzia sedecimguttata; assembly: GCA_937662695.2. NCBI lineage: Eukaryota > Metazoa > Arthropoda > Insecta > Coleoptera > Coccinellidae > Halyzia > Halyzia sedecimguttata. Next base: position 30,847,393 of record OW569415.2, read on the forward strand.
GGAAATGTTATCGCATAGAAAAAAATCCGACCGAATGACCTTAACTCCTCCACCTATTGGAATCCGTTAAAACTATAAGATGCAAATCCAAACTTCGTCTGTGATTCTATGACAAGCAGGACTGGCGAAATTAGGGAAATCCCCTCTGAGCTTTCCTCTCAGTTGGTAGGCGTAGGTTAGGTACCTAGGTACTTGTAGGCATTCGAACAGTACTATTGGTAGATAAACAGTAAAAATGGCACAATAAATTCCAATTATTTTGTTGATAGTTCTTTTGAGGGGGGTTTCAACATAATAATCAATTCGTCCAAGAAAAAAATCAACACAAATTCAATATGACCACAGTGATGAAGTTTTAGTAGGGCCTAAATAATACATAGAGTAGAGTTTTATTTAAGAATCCTAGATTAGACAATAACTTCTTTGAAGGATAGATTCGATGAATTAAATACATTTACCGACATATTTGGCCTTTTTAGTAAGAAATCATTAATTATTCCAATGATAAGTTAATGAAACATTGTAAAGATTTAAATCTAAATCTTAAAGATGATAGTGGATCGGACATTGGCAGTATTGATTTATTCGATGAAATCATTGCATTAATGTTGCATTTCGCAGAAAATCAGTCTAATGATCCACAAACCCTATTACAACACCTTTTTACCAACGACTTAATCTCAACATTTCCGAACGCAGCAATAGGGCTACGTATATCAATGCCGGTTTCACTTGCATCTGATGAAAGATCATTTTCAAAATTAAAATGTGGAAAATCTCTGTGGACAAGAGCTTTGGCTTTCTTGTTCAAACTTTGACAACTCATATCTCCGAAAGTATTGGTTTCTCAGAGTTGGGAATGATGTAAATGAATTTTTATCATACAACTGCATCATGAAAGAAATTAAATTCAAAGAAGTGTAATTAAATAAAAACAAGAGTGCCAAAAATTATCAATATGAAACTATCAGACCGATTCTACCCAATAACGAACTTATCCGAGATATTCATTCCTCAAATCTACTCTGAAAATTATATTATATCAATTGAAACTTAGCCAATATTCCAGTTTTGTTTTTACTGGAGGCATTCTGAACCCAATTTGATAAACCTAGCAAGGTATATATTTCCATCATTATATGGATTATCCAAGGGCATTATATTATCACCCAAAAATTATAATATCCTAATAATCCTCATAATTCTACGATAGCTGAGGTTATTTCATAGCTCATTTTGAATTCAATCATACTTAGTTATCTAGAACAGGAGGTATTTTATATCAAGAGTAACGAGTTTTCATCAAAAAATTCGGAAGGTACGGACATTTGGGCAATTTGATATGCACTCTGTTCCGAGGAACAAGAGCGCCAAAAATGATCAAAAACTATTTAAGATCAACAACGCTCCAGCAAAGACTAAGCTATTCAGCTATAGTTTCAATTGAACATGAAATTTTGAACAGTTTGGATACAAGAAAGTTGATAGAAGATTTTGCAAATTTAGAGGCAAGAAGAGTTACATTTTTGGCGCTCTTGTTACAGGTAACAGAGTGCTTATCAATTTGCTCAAATGTCTGTAATTTTCGAATTTTTGGCTGAAAATGGTCTCAAACGATTTGGTTTGACTCACTGATCAACAATCCGTGGTTGGAATCGATTCTGTCAGTCCATCCGTCCGTCCGTCCGTTAACACGATAACTCTCGAACGGAATGAGCTAGACAGTTGAAATTTTCAGAGTAGGTTTGGGAGATAAATATCTCGGCTAAGTTCGTTATTGGGCAAAATCAGCCTGATGGTTTCGGAGTAACGAAAAAAAAAATTATTTTTTCAAATTAAATTTTTTTCAGATGCAGAAAACGAAACCGGAATATTAGAAAGTTTTAATTGATATAATATAATTTTCAGCGGAGATTTGAGGAATGAATATCTTGGATAGGTTCGTTATTTAATTTTAATTTAGTTTCGTTTATGATGCAGTTCTATTATAAGAATCCATTGGTATCATTCCCAACTCTGGGTAACCAATAATTTCGGAGATAAAATGTCAAAGTTTGAATAAGAGCGCCAAAGCTCCTGTCCACAGGGCTTTCCCACATTTTGTAGATGAATATTTGGGAATATAGTTTCACATTTCAGAAAAACAAAATTAATAAGTAACTAATTCATTTAAAAAAAATGTTATCTTCGTTAAGATGTTTTTCTTTTTTCTCAACATAATGAGAAAACATTAATTATCCTTTTTGCGCGCATGTTCTAGGGAACATCGCGTTATAAATTTGCCCAAATGTCTATAATTTTGGAATTTTTTGCTGAAAATGGTCTCAAACGATTTGGTTCGACTCTCTAATGAAGAATTCGAGGTCTGTCCGGCCGGCCGTCCAGCAATTGCCACGATAACTTGAGAACGAAAATAGATTGCGCCATGAAATTTTCAGGGTAGGTGACGCATCCTAATACGAAGTTAATGGCCATAATCGGCCCAATGGTTTCCGAGTAATAATTTTGTTTTCAACCAATTCAAATCCAATTAAACTGAAACTTGGTGAGTAGTTGTAGAATACAAACCTTAGGACGTTTGTGAAATTTTGTGAGAATCGTATCACTAGAAAATTTCAGAAAAATTATTAGATAATATTATATATGTCACGATATCCTGAGAACGGAAAGAGATTATGGACTCGTGGATTCATAAAACTAAAAGAAATTAGCATAAAGAAAGCATATAATGTTTTTCTTGAGTCATTTCAAGAATATTCCATCAATTTAGAACATTATATCATTCTTCATCATTTCTCCTTAAACGCACCGTTTGCGAGATATTCTTCATTGAATGTTTTATAATGGAAAACTCCAGAAATTTCACTACTTTTATGGATCCGTCCCTGAGCGTTGGAATCCCGAATCAAGCAGTAAGCCACGTTACCATGCCTTATTCTCGTCCGCCAACAATGTCATAGATAATTTATATGCGGGAGTGTATTAGCACATTGTGTAATCTTTAAACGCTTGTAACTTTTTACCTGAGCCGAATCTGGAAAAATGGTAAATGAAAAAAGTGTTTCATTTGATGAGAGGAATCTCCCATTCGGATACGCAACCTACCCTGAAAATTGCAAGTCCCTATCTCCTTTCGTTCGAAAGTTATCGAGGCAACGGTCACCCATCTACTGAACTCTACAAGAGTGCTCGAATCTCCAACAATATTTAACCGATCGTGTTAAAACTTGAAACTTGGCAGTAGAGTTAGGCTATGAAGGCTCTTGCAAAATTTCAGCAATTTCAAACGAATACTTACTGATATATAGAATTTTTTTTTCAATTTTCAATGATTTTTTAAAAATTTTCTACAAATACTATCCTCACGAAATGTTGCAAGAATTTTCGCGTTGGCGTTGTATTTTTCGAGTTAATGAGGAACAAAAAACAACCAAATTTCAGATGGCTATAACTCCAAAACCGTTTATGCTCATAAACAAACTGAAATGTCGCGTTCTGATTCACATCCTAACCTGAAAACTTCAAGCCGCTATCTCTTTCCGTTCTCAAGTTATCGTGACAAACAAAAATATTTTTTAATAATTTTTTAGTAATTTTCTAGCCATATGATTCGCACAAAATTTCACAAACGTGCTTAGGTTCATGTTCTACAACTACTCACCAAGTTTCAATTCGATCGGTTTTATATTGGTTGAAAACAAAATTATTACTCGGAAACCACCGGGCCGATTATGCCCATTAACGAACTTGCCGTCGTATTGGGATACGCCACCTACCCTCAAAATTTCAAGTCGCTAGCTCTTTTCGTTCTCAAGTTATCGTGACAACGGCCGGCCGGACAGAATCAAATTTGACCTCGAATTCTTCATTGGGTAGTCGCACTAAATCGTTTGAGACCATTTTCGTCAAAAAATTCGAAAGTTACAGACATTTGGGCAAAATGATAACGCGATGTTCCCCAGAACATACGCGCAAAAATTGAAACATACATTTCTAGTGCTATGGTTTATACTGAGATTAAAGAATCCGTTTACTTATTAATAATAATAATCATTAATAAGTTAACGGATTCTTAAGTCTGATTATAAACCATAACACTAAAATTTATATCTATATACAGGGTGAGTCTTTGACCGCTGCATTAATTTTAATCAAAAAGTCCTCTCATCAAATGAAACACTTTTTTCATTCAACATTTTTCCAAAATCAGCTCAGGTAAAAAGATACAGGCTGTTGAAATTTTGAAAAAAAATCAGTTTTTATTCTGTAGCTTTGACATCCTTTTTTCGAATAAAATGAATGTTGGCGTAAAGTATCCTATAACTATGATACATATTTTCCAAATATTAGTTATTTTCTACTTCTACTGGTTTTCTAGTTATGGACTCGTGGATTCATAAAAGTAAACGAAATTAGCATAAAGAAAGCATATAAAGTTTTTCTTGAGTCATTTCAAGAATATTCCATCGTTTTAGAACATTATATTATTCTTCATCATTTCTCCTTAAACGCACCGTTTTCGAGATATTCTTCATTGAATGTTTTAAAATGGAAAACTCCAGAAATTTCACTACTTTTATGGATCCGTCCCTGAGCGTTGGAATCCCGAATCAAGCTGTAAACCACGTTACTATGCCTTATTCTCGTCCGCCAACAATGTCATAGATAATTTATATGCGGGAGTGTATTAGCACATTGTGAAATCTTTAAACGCTTGTAACTTTTTACCTGAGCCGAATCTGGAAAAATGGTAAATGAAAAAAGTGTTTCATTTGATGAGAGGAATCTTTGGTTAAAATTAATGCAGTGGTCAAAGACTCACCCTGTATATAATAGGCATAATAGGCCAAATGGTTTTGGAGTTATACCCAAATTTGGTTTTTATTTCCTCAATAAAGCGAAAAATACAAAACCAATCCCATTCATACGTGGTTATTAGTTCTAGAATGCCAACGCGAAAATTTCTTGAGGATCGTATCACTAGAAAATTTTTAAAAAATCAACGAAAATATTTGAAAAAAATTCTATGTATCAGAAACTATTCCTCCTACATAGCTGAAATTTTGCGAGAGCCTTCAGAACCTAACTCTACTGCTAGATTCCAAGCTTGAACACGATCGGATTTATATTGTTGGAGATCCGAAAAGCCTTGTGTGAGTTAAATAGCTGGATGGGTGACCATTGCCTTGATAACTTTCCAACGGAAAGAAATACGGACTAACGAATAGGAGACTTAAGTTCGTTTTTAAGTATAATCGGCCCAACGGTTTCGGAGTTATACCCATCTGGAATATTTTCTTGATACCTGAAAAAATACAAATCCGATTGAATTAATACTTGGTAACTATTTGTGGAATACCGACATAAAGACGTATGTGAAATGTTCTGCCGAACATTTGAGGATCCTAACACCAGAAAATCAAAACAAAATTATTAAAAAAAAATAGGTTCAAGCGCTGACGTGAAGTCATGACCATGAGCTTTTGCGCGCATGTCTGTTGACCATTCTCCTGTATTGGACACTCTTAAGTCTTAATCGAATTTACCATGGTAAATCCGATTAATGAGAAAGGTCAATAGATAATGCGTGCAAAAGCTCATGATTTCACCTCAGAGCTTGAACCAATTTTTTTGACAAAACTCAGAGTAGTCGTAGGGCGACATAATCGTTATTGCACGCGGGTGATGAAACAGCTAGCGGTGGGCCTGGCTGCGAGGTGCCGCCCTCCCTAGAAAAATGACGTACCTACATACATAAACAATCAATTTGTATATTTCATATTCATGCAATTGTCTTCAAACTGGATTCAAGATTCAATTAAAATTAATACATTTTTACCTAGCCACCATATATATTTCACATATATATCGCATATATTGCACTCCGCACTATGCTGGGGGGCGGAATCTCGAAAGCCCAAAGGGTAAACGCCGGTTACCATAGAAACGGCTAACGTGAACAATCAGAGATCAGGATAGTCCGCTAGTTCCACGCAGTTTTCAGTGACGATTTGGGCGAGGAAATAGGAGCCCAGAGAGGAATAAACCGAATAAATAATAGTGCCAATTGTTACGTGTTATAAAGTTGCGTTGAGGATTAAGGACTGACAATGTGGGTGTGTGATCTAACGAAATTAAACTCTAGTTCTTCGGGTTTGGTGGACAAGGTAAATATTCAAAACAATAAACGATCTATGCCCGTATTGAATTTAAGTCAAGTGCAACCCAACTGTAAGAATCGAGCAGGGTTTACGCGGAAGTTTGATACAAATGTAAATACGTAAATACTTTATGGATGTGCGGATGTGAAGATGACCCGAAGTCAGTACTCTTTGGCGCGCGTGTTCATGGTGGCTAATTTGAATTGAATGATGAGTACTTCAAGCTCAGTGGATAGAGCGAGCCGAAGATCTACCCAAAGGATAGTGGACACCATTCACTGTCGGTTCAAAAATTAACAGTGCTGTATCTAAGCTGCCATCAGGATAGAGTAACAAAGTTGGAAAAGAACACAACTGACTCTCCTTAGTCGCACAAGCTCCTAGAAGATTTGGGAGGGTCAGTATAATCCTAATCATGTTTATAGGACGCGCGCCAAAGCAGATTGACTTTTTACACTTTTTCTTTCATTGTTAAGTCACTCTGCTTTTGCGCGCGTGTTATAAACATGATTAGGATTATACTGACCCTCCCAAATCTTCTAGGAGCTTGTGCGACTAAGGAGAGTCAGTTGAGTTCTTTTCCAACTTTGTTACTCTATCTTGATGGCAGCTTTGATACAGCACTGTTAATTTTTGAACCGACAGTGAATGGTGTCCACTATCCTTTGGGTAGATCTTCGGCTCGCTCTATCCACTGAGCTTGAATTCAAATTAGCCACCATGAACACGCGCGCCAAAGAGTACTGACTTCACGTCAGTGCTTTTTTTTTTCAAGTTCCTTTAATAAATATAGCTATCAATACAGTTTGGCTGTTAGCTTTACCGTAGATCAAAAAAAATTGCGGTTGTGGGACCTCCGTTAGGAAAGCAATTGCCTCTTCTCCAAATCCGAACGTATTTTAATATAGATCTACCGAATATAGTTATTTATAAATTTGCCTCAGGGCTACCATACAGACATTTCAACTCGGAAACAACGCTATTTCCCCCAAACTGACTTCTGTCCGTGCACTGAATTGACATGAATATTCTTTTAAAACCTCACAATATCGGCTCATTACTCCCAACAACCCAAACAACCCAAAACCATTCACTTCGCGTCTGCGCATGCGCAATATACTCGTGGCTGCAAGTCCTCCCAAAATTACACACCTCACAAAAAACTCCAATTCTCCAACACTAGTGGTTCAGGAGATATCGCTTCTTGAATCCACGCATGCGCAGACCCTCACCAGGGGCTTCTATAGAGGAATAGCATCCGCCACCCCAAAATCCCAATCCTCTCTGACGAAAGCACCAGCAGTTATATCACTGATGGACTGCTCATGCGCATAACGAAAAATGCCCGTAAGGGGTACATCAATTTCGAAATTAGCCCCAGGGCCACGGTACGGACACTTTAACTCAGAAACAACGCTACATCCCCCAAACTGACTTGTCCTTGCAATGAATTGCCATGAATATTCTTTTGAAACCTCACAATATCGGCTCAGCACTCCCAACATAACCCATACAACCCGAAAACAGTCACTTCTCTTCTGCGCATGCGCAATCTACTTACGGCTAAAAGTCCTCTCAAAATCACACACCTTACAAAAAACTCCGATTCTCCAACACTAGTCGTTCAGGAGATAGCACATCTTTAATCCACGCATGCGCAGACCCTCAATAGGGGATTCTATGGAGGAATAGCATCCGCCACCCCAAAACCCCAATCCTCTCTGACGAAAACACCACCAGTTAAATCACTGATGGTCTGCTCATGCGCATAACGAAAAATGCCTGTAAGGGGTAACATCAATTTCAAAATCAGCCCCAGGGCCACGGTACGAACACTTTAACTCGGAAACAACGCTACATCTCCCAAACTGACTTGTCCTTGAACTGAATTGCTATGAATATTCTTTTAAAACCTCATAATATCGACTCAGCACTCCCAACATAACCCATCCAACCCAAAAACAGTCACTTCCTGCGCATGCGCAATCTACTCGCGGCTAAAAGTACTCTCAAAATAACACACCTTACAAAAAACTCCGATTCTCCAACACTAGTGGTTCAGGAGATATCACATCTTTAATCCACGCATGCACAGACCCTCAACAGGGGATTCTATGGAGGAATAGCATCCGCCACCCTAAAACCCTAATCCTCTCTGACGAAAACACCACCAGTTAAATCACTGATGGTCTGCTCATGCGCATAACAAAAAATGCCTGTAAGGGGTAACATCAATTTCAAAATTAGCCCCAGGGCCACGGTACGGACACTTTAACTCGGAAACAAAGCTACATCCCCCAAACTGACTTTTCCTTGCACTGAATTGCTATGAATATTCTTTTAAAACCTCATAATATCGACTCAGCACTCCCAACATGACCCATCCAACCCAAAAATAGTCACTTCTCTTCTGCGCATGCGCAATCTACTCGCGGCTAAATGTCCTCTCAAAATAACACACCTTACAAAAAACTCCGATTCTCCAAAACTAGTGGTTCAGGAGATATCACATCTTTAATCCACGCATGCGCAGATCCTCAACAGGGGATTCTATGGAGGAATAGCATCAGCCACCCCAGAACCCTAATCCTCTCTGACGAAAACACCACCAGTTTAATCACTGATGGTCTGCTCATGCGCATAACGAAAAATGTCTGTAAGCGGTAACATCAATTTCAAAATTAGCCCCAGGGCCACGGTACGGACACTTTAACTCGGAAACAACGCTACATCCCCCAAACTGACTTGTCCTTGCACTGAATTGCTATGAATATTCTTTTAAAACCTCATAATATCGACTCAGCACTCCCAACATAACCCATCCAACCCAAAAACAGTCACTTCTCTTCTGCGCATGCGCAATCTACTGGCGGCTAAAAGTCCTCTCAAAATAACACACCTTACAAAAAACTACGATTCTCCAACACTAGTGGTTCGGAAGATATCGCATCTTTAATATACGCATGCGCAGACCCCCATCAGGGATCTGAATTCTATGGAGGAATAGCATCCGCCACCCCAAAACCCCAATCCTCTCTGACGAAAACTACAGCAGTTAAAGGACTTCTCATCTGCGCATGCGCAATACGGAAAATGCCCGGAAAGGGCAGCATGAACATCAAAAACATATGTTTTAGCATTAAAAGCAAAGTATTCCGCAAAATAGTAGTAATTTTTTTATTTTTTTCATGTCACGTGATCTTCACGAAATTTTGCAAAAGTGTTTGCTTTGGTCTTTTGCATCTAACTACTGAGTTTCAATTTAATCAGATCAGTATTTTTCGAGTTATCGTGAAAACAAAATTTTGAAATTTTCTAAATTTTTTTTTGCCACTTTAGGGCCGTCCGTTCAACACAAAACTTCGCAGGCATATAAAGGTCATGATTCTACAATCTGATGCCAAATTTCAAAAAGATCGAGTGATCGGTTCCGGAAATATTCATAAAAAACGTTTTTACTAAAAATGGCCTTAACTCCGAAACCGCTCGGTCGATTTCGCCCGTTAACGAACTTGTCCGTTAATTTATTTATTTATTCAAGCTACGAAACTACCCTGCAAATTTCAACGCTCTAGGTCGTTCCGTTCGAGAGTTATCGTGCTAACGGCCGGACCGGACGGACAGAATTGCAATTGACCTCGAATTCTTCATCAGGGAGTCGAACCCAATCGTTTGAGACCATTTTCGAAAAAAAAATAAAAAAAAGCACTGACGTGAAGTCAGTACTCTTTGGCGCGCGTGTTCACGGTGGCTAATTTGAATTGAATGATGAGTAGTTCAAGCTCAGTGGATAGAGCGAGCCGAAGATCTACCCAAAGGATAGTGGACGCCATTCACTGTCGTTTCAAAAATTAACAGTGCTGTATCTAAGCTGCCATCAGGATAGAGTAATAAAGTTGGAAGAGAACACAACTGACTCTCCTTAGTCGCACAAGCTGCTAGAAGATTTGGGAGGGTCAGTATAATCCTAATCATGTTTATAGCACGCGCGCCAAAGCAGATCGACTTTTTACACTTTTTCTTTCATTATTAAGTCAATTTGCTTTTGCGCGCGTGCTATAAACATGATTAGGATTATACTAACCCTCCCAAATCTTCTAGCAGCTTGTGCGACTAAGAAGAGTCAGTTGTGTTCTCTTCCAACTTTAATACTCTATCCTGATGGCAGCTTAGATACAGCACTGTTAATTTTTGAAGCGACAGTGAATGGCGTCCACTATCCTTTGGGTAGATCTTCGGCTCGCTCTATCCACTGAGCTTGAACTACTCATCATTCAATTCAAATTAGCCACCGTGAACACGCGCGCCAAAGAGTACTGACTTCACGTCAGTGCTTTTTTTTTATTTTTTCAAGTTCCTTTAACAAATATAGCTATCAATACAGTTTAACTGTTAGCTTTACCGTAGATCGAAAAAAATTGGGTTGTGGGACCTCTGTTAGGAACGCAATTGCCTCTTCTCCGAATCCGAACGTATTTTAATATAGATCTACCGAATACAGTTATACATAAATTCGCCTCAGGGCCACCATACAGACATTTCAACTCGGAAACAACGCTATTTACCCCAAACTGCCTTGTGTCCGTGCACTGAATTGACATGAATATTCTTTTAAAACCTCAAAATATCGGCTCATTACTCCCAACATAACCCAAATAACCCAAAACCATACACTTCTCGTCTGCGCAAGCGCAATATACTCGTGGCTGCAAGTCTTCCCAAAATTACACACCTCACAAAAACCTCCGATTCTCCAACACTAGTGGTTCAGGAGATATCGCTTCTTGAATCCACGCATGCGCAGACCCTTACCAGGGGATTCTATAGAGGAATAGCATCCGCCACCCCAAAACCCCAATCCTCTCTGACGAAAGCACCAGCAGTTAAATCACTGATGGTCTGCTCATGCGCATAACGAAAAATGCCCGTAAGGGGTAACATCAATTTCGAAATTAGCCCCAGGGCCACGGTACGGACACTTTAACTCGGAAATAACGCTACATCCCCCTAACTGACTTGTCCTTGCACTGAATTGCCATGAATATTCTTTTAAAACCTCAGAATATCGGCTCAGCACTCCCAACATAACCCATACAACCCAAAAACAGGCACTTCTCTTCTGCGCATGCGCAATCTATAGCGGCTGCAAGTCCTCCCAAAATCACACACCTTACAAAAAACTCCGTCTCTCCAACACTAGAGGTTCAGGAGATATTGCATCTTGAATCCACGCATGCGCAGACCCTCACCAGTGGATTCTATGGAAGAATAGCATCCGCCACCCCAAAATTCCAATCCTCTCCGACGAAAATACCAGCAGTTAAATCACTGATGGTCTGCTCATGCGCATAACGAAAATATCCGTAAGGGGTAACATCGATTTCAAAATTAGCCCCAGGGCCACGGTACGAACACTTCAATTCGGAAACAACGCTACATCCCCCAAACTGACTTGCCGTGCACTGAATTGCCATGAATATTTTTTTAAAACCTCACAATATTGGCTCAGCACTCCCGACATAACCCATACAACCCAAAAACAGTCACTTCTCTTCTGCGCATGCGCAGTCTACTTGCGGCTGAAAGTCCTCCCAAAATCACACACCTTACAAAAAACTCCGATTCTCCAACACTAGTGGTACGGGAGATATCGCATCTTTAATCTACGCATGCGCAGACCCTCACCAGTGGATTCTATAGAGGAATAGCATCCGCCACCCCAAAACCCAAATCCTCTCTGACGAAAACTTCAGCAGTTAAATCACTGATGGTCTGCTCATGCGCATAACGAAAAATGCCCGTAAGGGGTAACATCAATTTCAAAATTGGCCCCAGGGCCACGGTATGCAGACTTTAACTCGGAAACAATGCTACATCTCCCAAACTGACTTGTCCTTGCACTGAATTGCCATGAATATTCTTTTGAAACCTCACAATATCGGCTCAGCACTCCCAACATAACCCATACAACCCAAAAACTGTCACTTCTCTTCTGCGCATGCGCAATCTACTTGCGGCTAAAAGTCCTCTCAAAATCACACGCCTTACAAAAAACTCCGATTCCCCAACACTAGTGGTTCGGGAGATATCACATCTTTAATCCACGCATGCGCAGACCCTCAACAGGCGATTCTATGGAGGAATAGCATCCGCAATCCCAAAATCCCAATCATCTCTGACGAAAACACCACCAGTTAAATCTCTGATGGTCTGCTCATGCGCATAACGTAAAATGCCTGTAAGGGGTAACATCAATTTCAAAATCAGCCCCAGGGCCACGATACGGACACTTTAACTCGGAAACAACACTACATCCCCTAAACTGACTTGTCCTTGCACTGAATTGCTATGAATATTCTTTTAAAACCTCACAATATCGACTCAGCACTCCCAACATAACCCATCCAACCCAAAAACAGTCACTTCTCTTCTGCGCATGCGCAATCTACTCGCGGCTAAAAGTCCTCTCAAAATAACACACCTTACAAAAAACTCCGATTCTCCAACACTAGTGGTTCGGGAGATATCGCATCTTTAATCTACGCATGCGCAGACCCTCATCAGGGATAAGGATTCTATGGAGGAATAGCATCCGCCACCCCAAAACCCCAATCCTCTCTGACGAAAACTACAGCAGTTAAATGACTTCTCATCTGCGCATGCGCACAACGAAAAATGCCCGGAAAGGCAGCATGAACCTCAAAAATTGGTTCAAGCACTAACGTGAAGTCAGAAGCTTTTGCGCGTATGTTCTATTGTCCATTCCTCTGTATTGGACACCCTTAATCGAATTTACCATGGTAAATTATGTTGTCCATTCTCCTGTATTGGACACTTAATTCGAATTTACCATAGTAAATTCGAATTTACTATGGTAAATTCGAATTAAGTGTCCAATACAGGAGAATGGACAACATAATTTACCATGGTAAATTCGATTAAGGGTGTCCAATACAGAGGAATGGACAATAGAACATACGCGCAAAAGCTTCTGACTTCACGTCAGTGCTTGAACCAATTTTTTTTTTCGTGATTTTTTTTTAATTTTCTAGGGGTACGGTTCTTAAAATTTTTTTTTTCCTCATTTTTTTCAAATTTTCTAGGGTTACGGTTCTTACAAAATTCTAAACACGTCTTTATGTTGATTTTCAACTACTAGTTACCAAGCACCATTTTGATCGAATATTTATTTTTTGAGTTATTAAGGAAATAATATTCCAGGTGGGTATAACTCGGAAACCGTTAGTCCGATTATGCCCAAAAACGATCTAAACTCTCCCTTTCGGATACGCAACCTACCCTAAAAATTGCAAGTCCCTATCTCCTTTCGTTCGAAAGTTATCGAGGTAACGGTCACCCATTTACTGAACTCACACAAGAATGCTCGAATCTCCAACAATATTTAACCGATCGTATTAAAACTTGAAACTTGGCAGAAGAGTTAGGTTATGAAGGCTCTTGCCAAATTTCAGCAATTTCAAACGGATAGTTACTGATATATAGAATTTTTTTTTTATTTTCAATGATTTATTAAGAATTTTCTACAAATGCTATCCTCACCAAATTTTGCAAACGTCTTCGCGTTGGCATTCTACAACTAACAACCATGTTTGAATTCAATCGGTTCAGTATTTTTCGAGTTAATGAGGAACAAAAACCACCAAATTTCAGAAAATTTCAGATGGCTATAACTCTAAAATCGTTTGGCCGATTATGCTCATAAACAAACTGAAATGTCGCGTTCTGGTACACATCCTAACCTGAAAACTTCAATCGGCTATCTCATTCCGTTCTCAAGTTATCGTGACGACAAAAATATTTTTTAATAATTTTTTTAAAATTTTCTAGCCATACGATTCGCACAAAATTACACAAACGTGCTAAGGTTCATATTCTACAAGTACTCACCAAGTTTCATTTCGATCGGATTTATATTGGTTGAAAACAAAATTATTACTCGTAAACCACTGGGCCGATTATGCCCATTAACGAACTTGTCCGTCGTATTGGGATGCGCCACCTACCCTGAAAATTTCAAGTCGCTAGCTCTCTTCGTTCTCAAGTTATCGTGGCAACGGCCGGACGGCCGGACGGCCGGACGGACAGAATCAAATTTGACCTCGAATTCTTCATTGGGGAGTCAAACTTAATCGTTTGAGACCATTTTCGTCAAAAAATTCGAAAGTTACAGACATTTGGGCAAAACTATAACGCGATGTTCCCCAGAACATACGCGCAAAAGATAGGTTTCGGCATTTTAAGCATAGTATTCCGCAAAATAGTAGTAATTTTTTTATTTTTTTCATGTCACGTGATCTTCACGAAATTTTGCAAAAGTGTTTGCATTGGTCTTTTGCATCTAACTACTGAGTTTCAATTTAATCAGATCAGTATTTTTCGAGTTATCCTGAAAACAAAATTTTAAAATTTTTTAATTTTTTTTTTGCCACTTTAGGGCCGTCCGATCAAAACAAAACTTCGCAGGCATATAAAGGTCATGATTCTACAATTTAATGCCGAATTTCAGAAAGATCGAGTGATCGGTTCCGGAAATATTCATAAAAAACGTTTTGACTAAAAACGGCCTCAACTCCGAAACCGCTCGGTGGATTTCGCCCGTTAACGAACTTGTCCGAGATATTTACGTTACAGAACTACCCTGCAAATTTCAACGCTCTAAGTCGTTCCGTTCGAGAGTTATCGTGCTAACGGCCGGCCGGACCGGACGGACAGAATTGAATTTGACCTCGAATTCTTCATCAGGGAGTCGAACCCAATCGTTTGAGACCATTTTCGAAAAAAAATTCGAAAAATACAGACATTGTGATGAAATGATAGCACGCTGTTCCTTGCGGAACACGCGCGCAAAAATCGAAAAATACAGACATTGTGACGAAATGATAGCAAGCTGTTCCTTGCGGAACACGCGCGCAAAAATTGGTCCAAGCCCTGTAGAAGCTGTAGAGCTTTCTGGCGCTCTTGTTCAAACAGACAAATTATATCTCCGAAAGTATTGGTTTCTCATAGTTGGGAATTATATCAATGGATTCCTATGATAGAAATGCATCATGGAAGAAATTAAATTTAAAAGAAGTGTCGTTTAAAAAAATGCTTCTAAAATTATCTTATAAAAAAAAAAAAAGCACTGACGTGTAGTCAGTACTCTTTGGCGCGCGTGTTCACGGTGGCTAATTTGAATTGAATGATGAGTACTTCAAGCTCAGTAGATAGAGCGAGCCGAAGATCTACCCAAAGGATAGTGGACACCATTCACTGTCGGTTCAAAAATTAACAGTGCTGTATCTAAGCTGCCATCAGGATAGATTAACAAAGTTGGAAAAGAACACAAGTGACTCTCCTTAGTCGCACAAGCTCCTAGAAGATTTGGGAGGGTCAGTATAATCCTAATCATGTTTATCGCACGCGCGCCAAAGCAGATTGACTTTTTACACTTTTTCTTTCATTGTTAAGTCAATCTGCTTTTGCGCGCGTGCGATTAACATGATTAGGATTATACTGACCCTCCCAAATCTTCTAGGAGCTTGTGCGACTAAGGAGAGTCACTTGTGTTCTTTTCCAACTTTGTTAATCTATCCTGATGGCAGCTTAGATACAGCTCTGTTAATTTTTGAACCGACAGTGAATGGTGTCCACTATCCTTTGGGTAGATCTTCGGCTCGCTCTATCTACTGAGCTTGAAGTACTCATCATTCAATTCAAATTAGCCACCGTGAACATGCGCGCCAAAGAGTACTGACTACACGTCAGTGCTTTTTTTTTTTTTTCAAGTTCCTTTAACAAATATAGCTATCAATACAGTTTGGCTGTTAGCTTTACCAAAGATCGAAAAAAAATGCGGTTGTGGGACCTCCATTTGGAACGCAATTGCCTCTTCTCCAAATCCGAACGTATTTTAATATAGATCTACCGAATATAGTTATTTATAAATTCGCCTCAGGGCCACCATACAGACATTTCAACTCGGAAACAACGCTATTTCCCCCAAACTGACTTGTGTCCGTACACTGATTTGACATGAATATTCTTTTAAAACCTCACAATATCGGCTCATTGCTTCCAACATAACCCAAACAACCCAAAACCATTCACTTCTCATCTGCGCAAGCGAAATATACTCGTGCCTGCAAGTCCTCCCAAAATTACACACCTCACAAAAAACTCCGATTTTCCAACACTAGTGGTTCAGGAGATATCGCTTCTTGAATCCACGCATGCGCAGACCCTCACCAGGGGATTCTATAGAGGATTAGCATCCGCCACCCCAAAATCCCAATCCTCTCTGACGAAAGCACCAGCAGTTAAATCACTGATGGTCTGCTCATGCTCATAATGAAAAATGCCCGTAAGGGGTAACATCAATTTCGAAATTAGCCCCAGGGCCACGATACGGACACTTTAACTCGGAAACAACGGTATTTCCCCCAAACTGACTAGTGTCCGAGCACTGAATTGCTATGAATATTCTTTTAAAACCTCACAATATCGACTCAGCACTCCCAACATAACCCATCCAACCCAAAAACAGTCACTTCTCTTCTGCGCATGCGCAATCTACTCGCGGCTAAAAGTCCTTTCAAAATAACACACCTTACAAAAAACTCCGATTCTCCAACACTAGTGGTTTGGAAGATATCGCATCTTTAATCTACGCATGCGCAGACCCTCATCAGGGATCTGGATTCTATGGAGGAATAGCATCCGCCACCCCAAAACCCCAATCCTCTCTGACGAAAACTACAGCAGTTAAATACTTCTCATCTGCGCATGCGCACAACGAAAAATGTCCGGAAAGGGCAGCATGAACCTCAAAAAAATAGGTTTCGGCATTTTAAGCAAAGTATTTCGCAAAATAGTAGTAATTTTTTTATTTTTTTCATGTCACGTGATCTTCACGAAATTTTGCAAAAGTGTTTGCATTGGTCTTTTGCATCTAACTACTGAGTTTCAATTTAATCAGATCAGTATTTTTCGAGTTATCCTGAAAACAAAATTTTAAAATTTTTGAAATTTTTTTTTGCTACTTTAAGGCCGTCCAATCAAAACAAAACTTCGCAGGCATATAAAGGTCATGATTCTACAATTTGCTGCCAAATTTCAGAAAGATCGAGTGATTGGTTCCGGAAATATTCATTAAAAACGTTTTGACTAAAAACGGCCATAACTCCGAAACCGCTCGGTGGATTTCGCCCGTTAACGAACTTGTCCGAGATATTTAAGCTACAAAACTACCCTGCAAATTTCAACGCTCTAAGTCGTTCCGTTCGAGAGTTATCGTGCTAACGGCCGGCCGGACCGGACGGACAGAATTGAATTTGACCTCGAATTCTTCATCAGGAAGTCGAACCAAATCGTTTGAGACCATTTTCGAAAAAAAATTCGAAAAATACAGACATTGTGACAAAATGATAGCCCGCTGTTCCTTGCGGAACACGCGCGCAAAAAATGGGTTCAAGCCCTGTGGACAGGAGCCTTCTGGCGCTCTAGTTCAAACAGACAAATTATATCTCCGAAAGTATTGTTTTCTCAGAGTTGGGATTTAAATCAATGTATTCTTATGAAAGAACTGCATCATAAATGAAATTAAATTCAAATAATAGTTTATTTATCAAGATTAAATGAGCAATCTGAGAATCAGAACTGCACCATGGAAGAAATCAAATTAATAGCTGAAATGAATTAGACTCTTTCTTATAAAACAGGATGAAATGTACGAGTATGAACACAGATCATATAATAAAGCTTAGATAGAATAATTATAGCATTCTTTGAAAACATAGAAGTACGTACGATTCATTATTGAAATTTAGAAAAATCATATCTCCGAAAGTATTAGCTTGTTGCAGTTGAAAATGATATCGATGGATTTTAATGGTGAAACTGCCTCTTAAATAAAAATTACAGACATTTGGGCAAATTGATAAGCACTCAGGTCCGAGGAACTAGAGCGCCAAAAAGTGTAATTCCCTTTCCGGGATTTGAGCCCGCCTTCTCTCGTTCCGAAACCGAAAAACCGACTATTGGGCTCCTCGTACGATCTTGTTGATCTCCGGTATTAGAATAAAACGTCGGTACTTACCTGGGATATATATTCTTAATTTTCACTTTTCGACATAAAATCGCCACATGGGGGTTTATTTGACGGTTTTTTACCCTTGTCTCTCTAAGTCGATTTTGACGTTTCTCGAACCAACTATTAGCAAGGAATTAGACAATGTCATGTCTCAGGAAAATAAGTTGACATTATGACAATTCATACATAGAATAATTATATAATTCTGTGAAAACGTTGAAATAAGATTTATCATTGAAATTTTTAAAAATCATTTCTCCGTAAGTATTAGCTTCTTAGAGTTTAAAATGATATCATTGGATTCTTATGGTAAAACTGCTTATTGAAAAAAATTTAATTTGGAATTTGTTTCGTAAAAAAAAATTTTTTTTGTTGTTACTCCGAAACCATCTGTCCGATTTTGCCCAATAACGAACTTAGCCGAGATATTTATCTCCCAAACCTACTCTGAAAATTTCAACTGTCTAGCTCATTCTGTTCGAGAGTTATCGTGCCTACGGCCGGCCGGACGGCCGGACAGAATGAATTTCGACGGATTCTTGATCAGTGAGTCGAACCAAATCGTTTAAGACCATTTTCATCGAAAAATTCGAAAATTACGGACATTTGGGCAAATTGATAAGCACTCAGTTCCGAGGAACTAGAGCGCCAAAAAGAGCGATCTACAATGCTTCAATGCCTTAATGATTCAAAAATTGTCATTAAATTTATTTATCAAGATTAAATGAGCAATCTGCATTGATTCAACCTCGTGGAATGGGTTGTTGCAATTTACACTCGGTGCATAGTTTTCACAACTCAAAATACCTGAGGAAAGTATCATCGAAATGTCTAGAGCAAGGCTGGAGACAATCATAGCAGATTGTCCTTTTATTCCTGATATTTGAGTAGGTAGTGGATTACGAACAAATTATTTTAATAGTTCAAAATATATTAATAAAATACTATCCTCTTTTCATAATTTAAAATTTAATAGTTCATACCACTAACACATTTTTTCTATATTATGAACCTTAACTCAAGAAAAAATTATTGATACACAAATGATCCATATTTCAGTATTTTTTTGCTAGCAACATTATGAAAATACTGTATATAGGAACATGGCTCACTACTAAAGCATACATTCTGTGAATACATAGAATTTACGATGTATTATTGAAACTTTGAAACATCATATCTCCAATTAGCTTGTTGGAGTTTAAAATGATAACAATAGATTCTTATAATGAAACTGCATCTTAAAAAAAATTGAATTCAAAAGCTGTAATGTAAAAAAAAATATTTTCTTTCGTTACTGCGAAACTATTAGACCGATTTCCACCAATAACGAAACTAACCGAGATTTTCAGATGTGTATAACTCCAAAACAGTTCGGCCTATTATACCTATTAACGAACTTAAATATCGCATTCTGAAGCGCGACCTGCCCTGAAAATTGCAAGTCGCTATCTTTTTCCCTTCTCAAGTTATCGTGAGATACATAATATTTTTCATAATTTTTTTTCTTTAATTTTCTTGTAATATGATTCTAACGAAATGCTTCTTTGCGCTGGTATTCTACAACTAGTTTCATCAGAGTTCCAATACGATCGGATCTGTATTTTTTGAGTTATCGAGAAAATAATACTCCAGTTTGACAAGAAAATTACAGATGGGTATAACTCCAAAACCCGCTTGGCCAATTATATATGCCTATCAACAAACTCAAAAGTCGCATTCGGATGCGCAACTCACCCTGAAAATTACAAGTCGCTATCTCTTTCCGTTCTCAAGTTTGATACGATCCCCACAAAATTTCACGTTCGTATTTGTGTCAGTATTCTACAAGTAGTTTCCAAGTTTCAATTTGATCGGTTCTGTTTTGGTTGGAAACAAAGCTAGCACTTGGAAACCGTTGGGCCGATTATGCCCATTGCCCATTAACGAAACTGTCCGTCACATATGGACCTACCCTGAATATTTCAAATCGCCATTCAGCTCAATTCCAATTGAGGAGTTTACAGAATTTCATTCTCTGTTCAACAAAATACAAGTTGACTCTTTAAGTTTCCTTTTAACGTAATCAGATTCTGTCATCAGAATCTTGGTATTAGTCCAATCCATCATCATGTGACCTCCTTGGATTGTACATACATGTTCTGCTATTTTTGTATGTCACTATTTTTGTATGTTTTGTATGTTCTGGGAAACATTGCGTAATCATTTTGCCCAAATGTCGGTAATTTTCGAATGTTTTGACGAAAATGGTCTCAAACGATTTGGTTCGACTCCCCAATAAAGAATTCGAGGTCAAATTTGATTCTGTCCGGCTGTCCGGCCGTTGCCACGATAACTTGAGAACGGAAAGAGCTAGTGACTTGAAATTTTCAGGGTAGGTGGCGCATCCCAATACGACGGACAAGTTCGTTAATGGGCATAATCGGCCCAATGGTTTCCGAGTAATAATTTTGTTTTCAACCAATATAAATCCGATCGAATTGAAACATACTGAATAGTTGTAGAATATAAACCTAAGCACGTTTGGGAAATTTTGTGCTGATCGTATTGCTAGAAAATTATTAAAAAATATTTTTGTTGTCACGATAACCTGAGAACGGAAAGAGATAGCGGCTGCATCTGAATGCGACATTTGAGTTTGTTAATAAGCACAATCGGCCAAACGGTTTTAGAGTTATAGCCATCTGAAATTTGGTTGTTTTTTTCCACATTAACTCAAAAAATACAAAACCGATTAAATTCGAACATGGTTATTAGTTGTAGAGTGCCAACGCGAAAATTCCTGCAAAATTTCGTGAGAATAGTATTTGTAGAAAATTTTGAAGAAATCATTGAAAATAAAAAAAAATTTCTATATATCAGTAACTATTCGTCTTAAATTGCTGAAATTTTGCAAGAGTATTTAGAAACTAACTCTACTGGCAAGTTTTAAGTTTTAACACGATCGGTTAAATATTGTTGGAGATTCGAGCAGCCTTGTGTGAGTTCAGTAGATGGGTGACCGTTGCCTCGATAACTTTCGAACGAAAGGAGATAGGGACTTGCAATGTTCAGGGTAGGTTGCGCATCCGAATGGGAGAGTTAAGTTCGTTTTTGGCCATAATCGGTGTAATGGTTTCCGAGTTACACCCACCTGGAATATTATTACCTCGATAACTCAAAATATAAAGATTCGATCGAATTGAATCTTGTCGACTAGTAGTAGAAAATCAACATAAATACGTGTTTAAAATTTTGTAAGAACCGTATCCCTAGAAAATTTGAAAAAAATGACGAAAAAAAAAAATGGTTCAGGCACTGACGTGAAGTCAGATGCTTTAGTGCGTATGCTTTATTGTCCATCTTAATCCGAATTTACCATGGTAAATTCGAATAATGTGTCCAATACAGGAGAATGGACAATATAATTTACCATGGTAAATTCAGTTAAGACTGTCCAATACAGGAGAATGGACAATAGAACATACGCGCAAAAGCTTCTGACTTCACATCAGTGCTTGAACCAATTTTCATCATTATGTTTTGTCTTTGTTAATAAAGACCTAAGATTATGTTGTGTCTTAGGGTGTTCGTATATTGAACTCAGAACCGATTCTTCTGATTTTTTCAGAAAGGTCACGAACATTAGGGATCATATTCAACAGATTGTGATGTTCTTATTGTTGATTATTCTGTTGTACTTGATTGATTATTATTTTATTAGAAAATCTTCTCTAGCTTCATGATTGGTGTATCTATGAATTGACTCGGATATCCATTATCTTCAAGAAAATTTTTGATTAACTCGATTTCATTATTTCGAATTTCAAGAGTAGAACAAATCAGATTAACTCTATCGTGAAGTGTTTTAATAACACCTATTTCCACACTGAGTTGATGGTTCGAATAGAAATTCAAATATCTACTGGTATGTGTCTGCTTCCTGAAGACACTTGTTTCTAAATGGTTCGGATACTTAATTATCGAAACATCTATAAAAGAAAGATGATTATTTTTCTCTATTTCCAAAGTGAATATTATTGTTGGTTCCTTTGAATTTATGAAACAAGCATGGTAGAGAAGAGTTAAAAACAATTTCTGTACGGCTGGCGGTTGTTACGCCTTAACAACGGAAAAAGATAGCTACTTGAAATTTTCAGGGTAGGTGGCGGATCTAAATACGACGGACAAGTTCGTTAATGGGCATATTCGGTTCAACAGTTTCCGAGTAATAATTTTGGCATCAACCAATAATACCTACACATTCGATCGAATTGAAACTTGGTAGCTAGTTGAAGAATACTAATTCAAAGACGTTTGCGAAATTCTGTGAGAATCGTGTCACTAGAAAATTAAAAATAAAAATAAATATTTATGTCACGATAACCTGAGAACGAATAGAGACTGCGACTTGCAATTTTTAGGGTAGGTTGTGCATCTGAATGCGATAATTGAGTTTGTTAATAGACAGAATCGGCCATACGGTTTTGGAGTTATAGCCATCAGAAATTTGGTTGTCATTTCCTCAATAACTCGAAAAATACATATCCAATACAATTCTAACATTGTTATTGGTTGTATAATGTGGACGCGAACATTCTTGCAAAATTTCGTGGGGATCGTGTCACTAGAAAATTGAAAAATAATCATTGAAAAAAGTTGTATATATCAGAAACTATTCGTCCGACATCGCTGAAATTTTGCGACAGCCTTCAAAACCTAACTCTACTGCCAAGTTCCAAGTTCAAACACGATCGATTCCTTATTGTTAGAGATCCGAACAGCCTTTAATGAGTTCAGTAGCTGGATGGGTGACCGTTGCCTCGATAACTTTCGAACGAAAGGAGATAGGGACTTCAAATTTTCAGGGTAGTTTGCGCATCTGAATGGGACAGTTCAGTTCTTTGTTGGGCATAATCGGCCAAACGGTTTCGTAGTTATACCCATCAGGAATATCATATTCTCGATAACTCAAAAAATACAGACTCGATCTTATTGAAACATGGTATCTAGTTGTAGAATATCGTCATAAAGAAGTGTCTGAAATTGAAAAAATATTATCACACTCTAATTTGAGTTTTGGAGTTATACTCATCTGAAATTTTGTTGTTATTTCCTCTATAACTCAAAATATACAAATCTGATCTAATTAAAACTCGGCGATAACTTGTAGAATGCCGACCCACTAATTATCGCGGAATTTTGTGGATATCGTATCCTGGAGTCATAATTCAAAAGTATGCCATGAATATGCTATGAAATGTATTTATATTAATATAAAAGGTAAGAAAACGGTATATATCGATGACACATTCGATTAAGAGTGTCCAATATAGAGTATACAATAGAACATGCACGCAAAAACTCCTGACTTCACGTCAGTGCTTGAACCAATTTTTTTATAGAAAATAATGAAAATATCCTTCTAAGTGAGTAAAAATAATAAAAGAAAACATTTTTTTTCTAACGATACGATATTCACGAAATCTCGCGAAAATTAGCGCGTCGGCATACTACAAGTAATAACCAAATTTTAATTGAAACGGATTTGTATATTTTTAGTTATTGAGGAAATAATAAGAACATTTAAGATGGGTATAACTCCGAAACCGTTTGGCGGATTATACCCATTAACGAACTTGACCTTCGTATTTGTATGCGCAACCTACCCTGAAATTTGCAAGTCGCCCTCTCTTTCTGTTCGACAGTTATCGTGTCAACGGACAGCCGGAAGGAATCGATTTTGACCTCGAATTCATCCTCAGTGAATCGAACCTAATCATTCCAGACAACTTTTTGCAACAAATTCGATTATTAACAGACATTGGGGCAAAATTAAGCACGCTGTTCCCGAGAACATGCGCACAAAAAAAGATATTTCATATCATGACGAATTCAGTTTTGGTTCGTTTGTTCGAATATTTGAAATCATTTTTAGTAATATTCAGTCTCTATAAAACCATTTAGTATTCATAAACCTATAATCAAAAGCCAGACAAGTTTTTCAATAAGATTACCTCAATAGATATTACAATAATAATCAAATAACAACATCTGATGAGAATATAATTGAAAACATTGCGTGGGTATTTCATCAGATTTGCATTTTGAAAGCTCAATAAATTGAATATCATTTAATTCGATCTATAGTAATTTTAATCATAAACTAGCTTTATTCAAACTAATTGAACGTTAGGATACATAGATTAACTATATAGAAGCGAAGTTCAGTATGGCATACAAGATATGTCTTCTGCTCTACCGCTTAACTTCTCTTGAAATAATAAATTAATCACATACTGCAATCCAGGAAAAAATTTCAAATATCAAAATGTTCTTACCTATACAGGGTGTCCGGGAAAATGTGGGAAATCTCTCGGATTCAGATAAAACATAAGAAATAAGATGACAATTTCCCATCAATTTTTTTCCTAGAGGCAATTTTCATTAGCCTACCCTAGTTTTATAAATGTCATGATTGTACAACTACGGTAGGCTATTGAAAATTGCGATAAAATCATATTTCATTTCTTCTATCTCCCGAATGATTTCGATTCTTTTCCATTTTTTGGAAAAACAAATTTGGATGCCTTGAAAACGGTTCATATCGACATTGAACAAGAGTACCTTTTCGTAAGCTTGATGTTCAAGGTATCCAAATTTGTTTTTTTTAACTCCTTATCATACAGGGTGTTATAAATGTAAGCATTAAAATGTACAACCTAGTCCGCCCCTGGTAAACTAAACAAGCTGATCTAAATTTAAGGGCAGTATTTTAAGAGGTCCTTACTACTGTTTGTCATATCAAATTTTCATTAAATTATATTAAGTAGTTTAAAATGTATTCCAGTAAAATGGATTTCCAGTGGCGTCATCTAGGAGGCCGTATCTCTGTAGGGAGGACGCTAGGAAAAAAATGAATAGGAACTTGTCATCTTATTTTTTTATGTTTGTAAAATAATGTTTAATTATTTTAATAGGATAGACCCGATGTGTCTACGCATGATCATATATGTTTCAAGTCAATTTGTGGATAAGATGTTTAGTTTTAATTCGATTGTATTATTGATAGTGTGTAGATATAAGATTCTCAAATTGTAATCCGAATAATAACTTATTCTTTTGATTCACTTTTTCAGGTAAATATGCTTTTTGAATTGTTTTATATTTGAAATGAATAAAAACACTTTTTCAGTGCATCATCGATAAGTTATTTTAAAATCAGAAAATTTAAGAATTATAAATCAAGAGAATCGTTATGCCGTTAGATGATAAGAATCCTGGCACTTCAAGTGTACAGATACAAGTTCACCTTGTAGTTGCTGCGGAACCAGATGGAAAAACGATGAAGATAAAATTAACCACGATAAAAGAAGTATGTAGTTCAATAATATTTACGTTTCCTACTGAATATCAGCAAATAAATAAACATCCCGAACTCTTAACATTGAAAACTATGAAAATGGCTTGTTCAAATTTAAAAAAGAAAAATCA
The DNA here is from genome assembly GCA_937662695.2 of Halyzia sedecimguttata. NCBI lineage: Eukaryota > Metazoa > Arthropoda > Insecta > Coleoptera > Coccinellidae > Halyzia > Halyzia sedecimguttata. Next base: position 30,873,118 of record OW569415.2, read on the forward strand.
ATTCAGAAATGTAAAAGTCACTTTAACACCAGAAATTCGACCAATTTATATGGATGAAGATGGAAATTTTGTATTCAATGGATATTTTCTCGATGAATATAATGAAATAGAAGACGAAGAATCAGGTGAACCAATGACAGAATTGATGAAGAAATTTATTTCCACTTCACAACAAAATAAAAATGATTTGGGCTCGGTGACAAAGTCTTTCGTATTGGATAAATTCAAAGGAAAATCACAAAACGCAAAATTTTGGTTGATGGACTTTGAAAATGAATGCGTTCGTCATGAAATTGTTTCAGAAGAAAAGAAAATTGAAGCACTTCGTTTATTTCTGGAGGATGCCGGAAAAGACTGGTTTACAGCAGTACAAATGGAATCATCATTAACAGAAACTTGGGCTGTTTGGAAGCAATCATTTTTGGAGACTTTTGCAGACAAGGGTTGGACTAATGTAAGAATGGCTTTTAATTTTAAGTTTCTTGGAGGGTCTTTGTTAGATTATGCTCTCAAAAAAGAAAAAAAAGAAAAATTATTATTAGAATCAGATAAAGATATGCCCACAAAAACTAGAATTTATTTAATAGTGCTTGGGTTGCCAATTTATATACAAGATAGGTTAGATAAAGAGGAAATAATAACAACAGAAATTTTAATGGGGTATTTACGAAAATTTGAATCTTTGGTTAATAAAAATTTGCAAAAAAATACCGAAAATAAAAATGTTAGTATGAATTTTAGAAGGGATTCAGGAATTAATTTGAATGAAAAAAAACCTTGTACTATATGTGATCATTTAGGAAAACCAGGGCGATATCATCCAATTGAACTCTGTCGTAATAAAAATAAACAAAATGAAATTAAATCAATAAATAGTTTAGAAATGGAAGAAACGCTTAATTTTGAATATAGTGATGAAAGAAAACTAGATCTCATACCACTGATAAAACTGAATGTACTTATAGAAAACAAAAAACAAGTTTCAGCCATTTATGATACAGGCTCAAATATTACACTTATAAATAGAAAAATTGTTGATGAAATAAATCATAAGACTTTCAAAAATAAGAGTACTTTCAGAACTATCGGTGGTGTACAGTTATCAAATAGTATAGTGAGAATAAATATAAAAATTAGAGACATAGAAAATATAGTTGATGTTTTTGTTGTAGATAATAGTTATTTTTCTTATGATATGTTATTAGGACTAGATTCGATAAGAAAATTCAGACTTATTCAGTATGAAAATTTAGATATTATTCAAAAAACGGAAAATAAAATGCTTGAGAAACAGTTTCAAATCAATGAGAATTATAAGGACGATTACGATTTAGATTCAGACATTGAGGTAAACTTCAATGAAAATATAAATATATCAGAATTCGAAGCAGATATCGATCATTTGGAGAGGGATAGACAGATTCCATTAATCAAATTGATGAACAGATATAGTTCCATTTTTGCGAAAAACAAATTTGATATAGGGGTCGGAAAAATCATGAGGCTCACATAAATCTATTAGAGAATAAATACATTTCAAAAAAACCTTACAGGTGCTCAGCACCGGATCAGTTAGAAATTGAACATCAAATAGCCGAATTATTAAAAGCAGATCTCATAGACGAATCTAGTTCTCCATTCGCGTCACCGGTAACTTTAGCCTATAAAAGAGAAGACGGTAGAAAATCTCGTTTATGCATTGATTTTAGGGAATTAAATAAATTGGTAGTACCTGAAGCTCAACCGTTTCCGCACATAGATGATATAATATTGAAAACAAGAGATTGTCGATGGTTCACAGCTTTAGACATAAACTCCGCATTTTGGTCAATTCCTGTTAGAGTAAAGGATAGATATAAAACTGCATTCATTACACAACAAGGTCATTGGCAGTGGAAATGTCTGCCATTTGGGCTGAAAATTTCCCCCGCTATTTTCCAGCGTATTTTAAGTAATATAATTCGAAGAAATAATCTGAATTCCTTTTGCGTAAACTATATAGATGATATTTTGATATTTTCAAAAACATTCAACGAGCATCTGATTCACCTAGACAAAGTTTTAGATGCAATTTATACTGAAGGCTTTCGATTAAAATTTATGAAATGTAATTTTGCAAGGAACTCAATAAAATATTTAGGTCATTTAATCAAAAATAATAAAATTACACCTATGACAGATAATCTGTTATCTATTCGAGAATTTCCTACACCAAAAACAAAAAAATATGTACATCAGTTTCTTGGGAAAATCAATTTCTATCATAGATATTTGAAAGATAGTGCAAAGTTATTAGAACCACTACATAATTTGTTGAGAAAAAATATTGAATTTGAGTGGAACGGGGAATGTGAGAAATCATTTCAAAAAGTAAAAAAATATTTATGCAGTGCACCCATACTAACAATTTTTGATAAAAACTTACCTATATTCATTTATACAGATGCTTGCCTCGACGGGATTGGAGCAATTTTAAAACAAAAACAGTTGAATGGGGAAATTTTACCGGTAGCCTATTTTTCGAAAAAGCTGAATGCAGCACAGAAAAAGAAAAAAGCTATTTATTTAGAATGCTTAGCTATCAAAGAAGCGATAAAATTCTGGCAATATTGGTTGATTGGTTCAAAATTTGTGGTTTTTTCAGATCACAAACCTCTGGAAAACTTAAATATAAAATCTCGTACAGATGAAGAGTTAGGGGATCTTGTATATTATCTGTCTCAGTTTGATTTCTCAGTAAAGTACTGTCCAGGTTTGGATAATTTGGAAGCTGACTGTCTTTCTCGAAATGCGGTATCTGCCACGACTGAAAATTTAGATGACGCCATTAAAGTTGTGAATATAATTGAGGTAAAAGATATTGAGGAAGATCAGAATAATATTGAAACTTTCATAAAAAAATGGGTTCAAGCCCTGTGGACAGGAGCTTTCTGGCGCTCTTGTTCAAACAGACAAATTATATCTCCGAAAGTATTGGTTTCTCTGAGTTGGGAATTATATCAATGCATACATATGATAGAGCTGCATCATAAAGGAAATTCAATTCAAATAATAGTTTATTTATCAAGATTAAATGAGCAATCATGAGAATGAGAACGGCACCATGGAAGAAATCGAATTGAATCTGGCCAATTTTGCCCAATAACGAACTCAACCGAGATATTCATCTCCCTAACCTACTCTGAAAATTTCAACTACCTAGCTCATTCCGTTCGAGAGTTATTGTGGAAAAACTTTTTTTAAATTTTCAAAATTTTTTTTTTACACTTTGCTGTAATCTGGTCAATACAAAACTTCACATGCTTATAAAGGTCATGATTCTACAATTTGATGCTAAATTTCAGATAGATCGAACGAACTTGTCCGAGATATTTACGCTCCAAAACCACCTTGCAATTTTCAATCCGCTAACTCCTTTCGTTCGAGAGTTATCGTGCCTACGGCCGGTCGGCCGGCCGGACAGAATCGATTTCGCACTCGGATTCTTGATCAGTGAGTCGAACCAAATCGTTTGAGACCATTTTCAGCCAAAAATTCCAAAATTACAGACACTTGGGCAAATTGATAAGCACTCTGTTCCGAGGAACTAGAGCGCCAAAAAAACAAGTTTCGTATGACAATTGCCCAAAACAGGTTTAAAGTACCTACAAATAGTAGGAATTCCATAAAAGATGTATGAAAGAAGATAAGTAACAAGAGCACCAATTACCTTGTAATCGATCAAAAATTTCCTGATCTACGTTCACCAAATTTTCTCCTCTCAGCTCGAACTACAGAATTATGCTTTCAATATTTACGTAATATTTTCAAACATTTTCGGGTGAGGTCCCCGTTGCATCGCTAAAATACGAGTATTTCAACCCCAATATTTTTGAAGTTACAATATTCCCTTCTGTCAAGTTGACATTATGAGAATTCATACATAGAATAATTATATCAATGTGTGAAATACGATTTACATTGAAATTTTGAAAAATCATATCTCCGAAAGTATTAGCTTGTTAGAATTAAAAATGATATGAAGGGATTCTTATGATAAAACTGCTTATTAAAAAAAAATTTATTCGGAATTTGTTTTGTAAAAAAAAAAATTTTTTTTCATTACTCCGAAACCTTCTGTCCGATTTTGCCCAGTAACGAACTTAGCCGAGATATTCATCCCCCAAACCCACTCTGAAAATTTCAACTCTCTAGCTCATTCCGTTCGAGAGTTATCGTGCCTACGGCCGGCCGGCCGGACCGGCCGGACGGCCGGACAGAATATATTTCGACCACGGATTCTTGATCAGTGAGTCGAACCAAATCGTTTAAGACCATTTTCATCGAAAAATTCGAAAATTACAGACATTTAGGCAAATTGATAAGCACTCAGTTCCGAGGAACTAGAGCGCCAAAAAGACAAAAAGACATTTAAAAAATTGGTTCAAGCCCTGTGGACAGGAGCTATTGGGCGCATGTTCATCTTCCTTGTGGCCCGTACTGACCAGTAAAGAAAAAAAGCAGTATCATGTTGAATACCTTAATATTATTCTGGAACACAAATTTTCCATTACAATAATCTTCATCTAGCTTCTATTTAGTATCAATTCCTGTAGAACGTGATCATAATAAGTGTTTTCCATATAATAAAATGTGTTTGAACTTGGTATGTAGGAAATCTGACATCAATTATTGGAATTAATTGATTTGACAAACAGCCGTCAAATGAGGTAAATAGATTTTTGTGACGATTTTCTGTGACCATAAAAAAAATTAAGCATTTCATTATTGCATTTCTTTAAATAGGTACCTTTTCAAGTCGATCAACATCGTCCTTCTTTCGACGTCTAAACTATGACTTGATTCTTTATGTTTATGTCTTTGAATTTGTTTTCGGTGGAATTCAAAGAGTTCATAGAATAATCGATGAAAATACTGAGAGAGACCCAGGAAATTTGACACATTTTGTCTTATATCTCCAGAAATTGAAATCGTATAGAGCCAAAATTTTGCACAATGTTGCAAAATACTACAATTGACGTTAGTACAAGTTTTTGTTGCAATCTGATGAATAGTTCACGAAAAAAAAATTTTTTTTTCGAAAAAATTAAAAGAAATATTTTTTTAAAAATTACCAACATTTCGATCATAACAGAATTTTGCCAAAAGTTGCGCGTTTATATCCTCGAACTGACTACCAAGTTTCGATTCAACATCTTCTTTAGTTCCTGAAATATCAGGGAAATAACCTCAAAATTTTAAATGTCTATAACTCCTAAACCGTCCGGCCGATTTTGCCCGTTAACGAACTTAACCGTCGCATTTTGATCAGAAACCTACCCTGAAAGTTTGAAGTCGATAGGACCTTCGGTGCTCCTGTTATCGTGCCTACGGCCGGCCGGCCGGCCGGCCATACGGCACCCAAAAATCTGACACCGGATTCGTAATCAGGGAGTCCGAATTAGTCTATTAGCCAATTTTCAGCTCGAAATTCGAAAATTACAGACATTTGGACGAAATGATAGGACGATGTTCCCCTAGAACATACGCCCAAAAATGAATATTTATTACAAAAAAATAAGAGGCGTAGAGAGAATTTTTATTTCAGAAAAATTAGGAATAAAGTTAATAGAGAAAGTACATACATTCTACGGTCATATTGGAAATCACCAAATAGCTCTAATATTGAGACCATTTTACTATTTCAAGAACATGGATGCAGCTATAAAAAAATACTGTAAAATGTGTGATACCTGTTTGAAAAATAAGTCCCGTATAGGAAGCGAAAATATGGATTTCTTTCTCAGTTGGGACCTGCCTCAAGACCATTTCAAATTGTGTCATTAGACACAATTGGCGGATTTGGTGGTAATAAATCGACCAAAATATATTTGCATTTGTTGGTGGATCATTTTACTAGATTTGCTTTCATTCTCACTTCGAAAAATCAGACATCATCAGATTTTATTGGTTTGTTGGAAAAAGTGTCAAAATATAAAATTGATTTGCTGCTCACTGATCAGTATAGTGGCATAAATTCAGCTGAATTTAAAACTTATTTAAGAAACAGAGATACAGAAATAGTTTTTACAGCTGTCAATTGTGCTTTCTCTAACGGTTTGAATGAAAGAATGAATCAAACACTTGTGAATAGAATTCGGTGTAAGATAAATGAAGAAGATAAGAAGAGAGCTTGGTCCACAATTGCTAAAGAATGTATTGATGAATACAATGGAACTGTACATAGCGTCACAAAATTTTCCCCTGAATATTTATTATTTGGAATAAAGATTCCTGTAGTACCAGAAATTTTGCAATCAAAAAGTAATCTAGATATAGATAGATCCATAGCTTATAAGAATTCTATAGAGCACCACAATAAGAATAAATTAAGGGTTGATAAAAACCGAAAAGCGGCAGAGTTCAAAGAGGGAGATTTTGTATACATTGAAAACAGTAATAAACTCAATAGAAAAAATTGGTTCAAGCACTGACGTGAAGTCAGAAGCTTTTGCGCGTATGTTCTATTGTCCATTCTTCTGTATTGGACACCCTTAATCGAATTTACCATGGTAAATTATGTTGTCCATTCTCCTGTATTGGACACTCTTAATTCGAATTTACCATGGTAAATTCGAATTAAGTGTCCAATACGGGAGAATGGACAACATAATTTACCATGGTAAATTCGATTAAGGGTGTCCAATACAGAAGAATGGACAATAGAACATACGCGCAAAAGCTTCTGACTTCACGTCAGTGCTTGAACCAATTTTTTTTTTCGTGATTTTTTTTGAAATTTTCTAGGGGTACGGATATTAAAATTTTTTTTTTCGTCATTTTTTTCGTATTTTCTAGTGGTACGGTTCTTACAAGCTTTTGAACACGTCTTTATGGTGATTTTCTACTACTAGTTACCAAGCTTCAATTCGATCGAATATTTATTTTTTCAGTTATCAAGAAAATAATATTCCAGGTGGGTATAACTCGGAAACCGTTAGACCGATTATGCCCAAAAACGAACTCAACTCTCCCTTTCGGATACGCAACCTACCCTGAAATATGCAAGTCCCTATCTCCTTTCGTTCGAAAGTTATCGAGGCAACGGTCACCCATCTACTGAATTCACACAAGAATGCTCCAATCTCCAACAATATTAAACCGATCGTATTAAAACTTGAAACTTAGCGGTAGAGTTAGGTTATGAAGGCTCTTGCAAAATTTCATCAATTTCTAACGATTAGTTACTGATATATAGAATTTTTTTTTTAATTTTCAATGATTTATTAAAAATTTTCTACAAATGCTATCCTCACCAAATTTTGCAAACATTTCCGCGTTGGCATTCTACAACTAATAACCATGTTTGAATTCAATCGGTTCAGTACTTTTCGAGTTAATGAGGAACAAAAACCACGAAATTTCAGAAAATTTCAGATGGCTATAACTCTAAAACCGTTTGGCCGATTATGCTCATAAACAAACTGAAATGTCGCGTTCTGGTGCTCATCCTAACCTGAGAATTTCAAGCCGCTATCTCATTCCGTTCTCAAGTTATCGTGACAACAAAAATATTTTTTAATATATTTTTTTTAATTTTCTAGCCATATGATTCGCACAAAATTTCACAAACGTACTTAGGTTCATATTCTACAACTACTCACCAAGTTTCAATTCGATCGGATTTACATTGGATTAAAACAAAATTATTACTCGTAAACCACTGGGCCGATTATGCCCATTAACGAACTTGTCCGTCGTATTGGGATGCGCCACCTACCCTGAAAATTTCAAGTCGCTAGCTCTCTTCGTTCTCAAGTTATCGTGGCAACGGCCGGACGGCCGGCCGGACAGAATCAAATTTGACCTCGAATTCTTCATTGGGGAGTCGAACTTAATCGTTTGAGACCATTTTTTTCAAAAAATTCGAAAGTTACAGACATTTGGGCAAAACTATAACGCGATGTTCCCCAGAACATACGCGCAAAAAGCTTGATGAGCTCCGTTGCGGACCTTATCGAATTTCAAAGAAAATTTCTGATTCTATAGTGCAGGTTGATTGTGGTCATAAAAAAGAAGAATCAAATCTCTATCATGTTACAAAATTATTGCCAGTTACAGAAGAAATTTCATTACAATTTACCTAATGCGGGTAAATTTTGTCTTAGGGGGGAGATGTAAAATAATGTTTAATTATTTTAATAGGATAGACCCGATGTGTCTACGCATGATCATATATGTTTCAAGTCAATTTGTGGATAAGATGTTTAGTTTTAATTCGATTGTATTATTGATAGTGTGTAGATATAAGATTCTCAAATTGTAATCCGAATAATAACTTATTCTTTTGATTCACTTTTTCAGGTAAATATGCTTTTTGAATTGTTTTATATTTGAAATTAATAGGAACACTTTTTCAGGGCATCATCGATAAGTTATTTTAAAATCAGAAAATTTAAGAATTATATGTTTTATCTGAATCCGAGAGATTTCCCACATTTTCCTGGACGCCCTGTATATTATCACTTATCTCAAGATTCAAGATTCAACTAGACTAAAAGTGTACTCAATCCACCAGGCTTGTTCTTAAAGACCTCAGTATGAACATATGTCATCATATTCATTATGATGCTTTGCTATATCGTACGAAGAACTCCTCTCATAGATACCAGTGCGATGGGCCGGGATTATGTATTATTCTTCGTTTATGCATATCTGTCCGGGACGTGATTTTGTTGTATAGGTAAGGCGGTGCCTTAGTTTTAAGAACTTTGAAGTAAAAACTACCATCGATCAAACCTGTACCTCATTGAGAGCCAATGGACAACTTTCATTCTGTGATGGGATATGTGTTGGAATTTTCCTATGCCAAATATAAGCCTCAGACAAGACTTTTGAACCTTCTGAATTCTATTGAATGAATCTTAAACCACAGACTGCGCTAGTACTTCCGAGTAAAGTAAAAAATGAGTTGACCAATGAACTACTCTCATCATGGTCTTCAAACCAACGGGAACAGACGATCTTATGCAGCCTAACTCTTAGATGCTGCTCGTTAAGAATTCCAAAAAATTCAACACATAAATTGAAATCAACATTAGACTCATTAGAAAAATCTGATGTCATATTCAAGGAAACTAATACTTATCAGTGGGTCAATAATATAGTGATTACAGAAAAAAAGGATGGAAAATTACGTGTTTGTTTGGATCCAAGTGATTTGAATAAAAATTCACTTAGAGAACATTTCCAAATTCCACCATCAGATGACATACTGACACCTTCACTGCCACCGATATTTTGTGAACTTTCGCCAGGAGCCGATAAGGTTTTTCGACATTTTTGACTTGAAAACTACTTCAAATAATCGCAATTTATAATTAAAATGTAATTTCAGTATTATTACGACAGTGGCACTGCACATCAAATATGATGACAACAAAAGTTTGAACTAATAATGAGAACAATGCCTGAAGGACCTACCCTGAGTGCCTAGACAACATTCGGTACCGTACTACAGCACCAGGAGAATTAAAATGCTATATATTGAAGTCGCGCTCGTGTCGCCATTTGGCGACGGTGGCACTTGGGAAACGGTTTATGCGTCGCCTAATGGCGACACCGGCAGCGAACGTGTTAACAGATTTATGCGGTAAAAAATATTTTTGAATACTTAATTTGAAAGATTCTGTGCACTAAATTGTCTTAGATGAAAGCTCTCCCAAGTTGTGCACATTTGCAACCCCTTTCAGTAGATATAGGTTTAAAATACTTCTAGTTACCGCAACAGAAATTTGCCAGAAAAAAAATACAGAGATATTTGGTAACATTCTTGATAGCGGAATATACATAGATGGTTTGATAATAACAGGTGAAACTGAAGAAGAACATTATTTGAAGCTATAGCAAGTATTAGACGTTGCTAGATCCGCGGGTAACTCATTTAATTCAGATAAATTTCAGTACAAAATGTCTGAAGTTAAGTTATTAAGTTTCATAGTTTCTAGTAAAGGAATTGAAATAGATAATCAAAGAACCAATGGTATTACTAAAATGAAGAACCCAACTAATAAACTCTTGCGATTTTTAGGTTCAGTTAAATATTTACGCGAATTTCGTTCAAATTCATCTGTGATTAAAACACCTCTCAGAGAACTAACATATAATGATGTAATATTTGAATGGGAGCAAATTCGTTAAAAGCTTAAAGCTTCTCTTTTATTGTGCTCGGCGTGAGCCATCGATTCTACATCCATGCCCTGAGCGGGATTCGAACCCGCGACTCCGGCACCCTAGCTAGTATTTCAACCGCTAGACCACCGGGCCGGCGAGCAAATTCGTTCTGATACAATGTTAAGAAATTTTAGTTGAAGCTCCAATTTTGATACATTATGATGTAAACAAGCCTTTAACAATACAGTGTAATGCTAGTTTAAATTGTTATGGTGCATGCTTGTTGCAGGATGGCAAGCAAATAAGTTTTCGCACTCTTAAAGACTCTGAGAAAAGATATGCGAATATCGAACGTAAACTGTGTTCTATAGTATTTTCAGTAGAAAAACTTAACTATTTTGTATACGGTAGAGAAGTAATTATTAATACAAATCACAAGCCTTTGGTAAATATTTCCAAAAAAAAAATCTTAATAAGGTTTCAACAAGGATACAAAGGTTGTTGAATAGATTGTTTAAATATAACTTAAAATTGGTCTACTTACCTGGTGAGGAAATGTTTATAGCTGACAAGTTGTCACGTACCAGTATTAAAGAAAATAATTAGATTGAATATGAAGATATTCACAATTTATAAAATATATCAGAATATGAAGGGTTATTATTTTATAGTGATATATATTTTATTGAAAATATATGAAGGTTACTTAGGAATAAACAAGTGCCAAGCAAGGGCCAATGAGTGCCTGTACTAACTGGCCTAATATGTCAAAAGAAATTCATAAGTTAATTGCTAATTGTGAAGTTTGTAAAAGATTTTGTAAAAGTAATGCGAGATTACCTATGCTGAGACATGATATTCCTATGAGGCCTTGGAGTAAAATAGGCATGGATATTCTCGATTTCGGTGGTCAATCCTATATTTCTGTAATAGATTATTACTCTAACTGAATGGATAGAATACATACTTTTAATGAATAAGTCAATCAACAAGGTTCTTGAAAGACTCATGAAAATATTTTCCTATGGTTTTCCCGATCAAGTTGTATGCGAGAATATACCATTTAAGTCGTACCAATTTAAAGAATTTGCTAATATCTATAATTTTAAAATGGTTCATTCAAGTCCTAATTACCCTAGGAGCAATCGTATGGCTGAAAACTCGGTTAATATCTGCAAGGGAATCTTGAAAAAATGTTCATATGAAAATGGTAACTTAGAATTGAGGGGTTGAGGGTGTAAGGGTCACTTTCTGCAGCAAAAATTTTTTTTTAAGAGAAAAAATAACATTTCGGGGGGGGGTTTGAACCCCGAAACCCCCCCCCCCCCCCTGGCTACGCCCTTGTGCAAAATACTTTATAAAATGTATTTAAATACAAAATGCAACCCATTTTTTTATTCCAAATACAATATAGTTTTTCATTTTGTATTCAAAATATTTATGATGCTAAATACGTATTTCCTAAATACGTAAATAAGAAGAATATAGGAACATGGTTATTTCGAATTTTTCAGGTTCAAACCAACAAAATACTTTTGTGGCTATATTTACAACATTCCACTTCGTTAAAATGCTTGGAAAACTTTTTCCGCCAGGAAGTTACCTCAGAGGTTCTCTTAAATTAAAATAATGCATAATAATAATAAAAAATATTCATCATCCAAAATCAAAAAAATAGGTTCCACCCTTGTGGCCAGGAGCTTTTTGCCGCTCTTGTTCAAACAGACAAATTATATCTCCGAAAGTATTGGTTTCTCATAGTTGGGAATTATATCAATGGATTCCTATGATAGGAATGCATCATGAAAGAAAGTGAATTTAAAAAAAGTGTCGTTTAAAAATGGGTTCAAGCCCTGTGGACAGGAGCTTTCTGGCGCTCTAGTTCAAACAGACAAATTATATCTCCGAAAGTATTGGTTTCTCAGAGTTGAGAATTATATCAATGTATTCTTATGATAGAACTGCATCATAAAGGAAATTCAATTCAAATAATAGTTTATTTATCAAGATTAAATGAGCAATCTGAGAACTGCACCATGGAAGAAACCAGATTAAAATAGCTGAAATGAATTTGACTCTCTCTTATAGAACAGGATGAAATGTACGAGTATGAACACAGATCATATAATAAAGCTTAGATAGAATAATTATAGCATTCTGTGAAAACAGAAGTACGATTCATTATTGAAATTTAGAACTTCATCTTAGCAGAAATTGAATTCAAACATCATAGAAGAATTTAAATTCAACAAGAGTGCTAAAAATTATCAATCCAAAACCAATAGACAAATTCTACCCAACAACGAACTCATCCGAGATATTCATTTCTCAATTCCAGTTTTGTTTTTAGTGGAGATATTCTGAACTCAATATTATTAACTTACCATTACCATTCCCATCATCATATGGATTGACCATCGACATGAAAATATCAACCAACAAAAGTATGATAATATTCTAATTTTCATATTCATACCATTACTGGAATGAATTACAATGAGACAACGTCAAAGTTGACATTATAACAATTCATAGAATAGCCACAGAATAATTCTATCATTGAAATTTTGAAAAATCATATCTCCGAAAGTATTAGTTTGTTAGAGTTAAAAATGATATGAATGGATTCTTATGGTAAAACTGCTTATTGAAAAAAATTTAATTTGGAATTTGTTCTGTAAAAAAAAAAATTTTTTTTGTTACTCCGAAACACCGATTTTGCCCAATAACGAACTTAGCCGAGATATTTATCTCCCAAACCTACTCTGAAAATTTCAACTGTCTAGCTCATTCCGTTCGAGAGTTATCGTGCCTACGGACGGACCGGCCGGCCGGACAGAATGAATTTCGACCACGGATTCTTGATCAGTGAGTCGAACCAAATCGTTTAAGACCATTTTCATCGAAAAATTCGAAAATTACAGACATTTGGGCAAATTGATAAGCACTCAGTTCCGAGGAACTAGAGCGCCAAAAAAATGCTACAAAAATTATCTTTAAAAAAAAGAGCAATCTACAATGCTTCAATGCCTTGATGCTTCAAAAATTGTCATTAAATTTATTTATCAAGATTAAATGAGCAATCTGCAATGATTCAACCTCGTGGAATGGGTTGTTGCAAATTACACTCGGTGCATAGTTTTCACAACTCGACATACCTAAGGAAAGTATCATCAAAATGTCTAGAGCAAGGCTGGAGACAATCATAGCAGATTGTCCATTTATTCCTGATATTTGAGTAGGTAGTGGATTACGAACAAATTATTTTAATAGTTCAAAATATATTGATAAAATACTATCCTCTTTTCATAATTTAAAATTTAATAGTTCATACCACTAAGACATTCTTTTCTGTATTATGAACCTTAACTCAAGAAAACTTGTTTGATACAAAAATGTAGATCCATATTTCAGTATTTTATTGCTAGCAACATTATGAAAATACTGAAATACTGTATATAGGAACACGTCTCACTACTTAAGGAAGTAAAAGGCAATATTAACCTCAGTGGTCAACGAACAGTAATTTCTTTTACCGAGGTGGCGTTAGCTCCCGGCCGGCCAACTCCAAGCGCTGCTATTCCACCACGGTCAATAGGGTCCCCAACCGTTCTTCTGATATTTTATTCCGATGTTCCGAATAGGTGAATAAGCTTTGTAATCAGCTGAATGCATATACCTAAGGACTAATAAATTAAACAAATTTTTTCGTTCATATGAAATCTTTCTCGTAGCGCTCAGATAGAAGTTTGTAATTTTAGTTTTCTGGATATCTGAATGGCCGGCCAAGAAAGGTTATTAGCAGGAAACATGTGTCGATCAAATACCTAATCAAATTGATTTTTTCGTTCTATTTTGATATCCTTAAGTACCTAGCTCCAAGGATCGAAATATAAGGTTTATCTCATAGTGCTCAGATAGAAGTAGGTAATTTTTTTTTCGAGAGATTCAACTAGCCGACCTAGAAAAATAATTAGCAGGTTACATGTGTCGATCAAATACCTAATCAAATTGATTTTTTCGTTCGATTCAGATATCCTGAAGTACCCAGCTCCAAGAATCGAAATATGAGTTTTATCTCATAGTGCTCAGATAGAAGTTGGAAATTTTTTTTTTTCTAAAGATTCCCCTAGCCGGCCAAGAAAAATAATTAGCAGGATACATGTGTCGATGAAATACCTAATCAAATTGATATTTTCCGTTCGATTCAGATATCCTTAAGTACCCAGCTCCAAGAATCGAAATATGAAGTTTATCTCATAGTGCTCAGATAGAAGTTGGTAATTTTTTTTTCTGAAGATTCAACTAGCCGGCCAAGAAAAATAATTAGTAGGATACATGTGTCGATCAAATACCTAATCAAATTGATTTTTTTCGTTCGATTCAGATATCCTTAAGTACCCAGCTCCAAGATTCGAAATTTGAGGTCTATCTCATAGTGCTCAGATAGAAGTTGGTAATTTTTTATTCTGAAGATTCAACCAAGAAAAATAATTAGCGTTTATTTTTCTCTGCTAATAAACGCGTCTGAACTTAGGGACATAGAAGTTCACTGATGTTTTTTCCACTTCATTTTTCATGTTGATAATGTATAATTGTATTATTTTGAAATAGCATTGCGGGGATAGTGCGTTCATTTCAAACATCTGGGAATTGGGAACCGAAATCGCCATAAACCTCAAGCGATGAGGGGCCGAAACATATTGAAGATAAGGAAAATGAACAATTATTCTTGAATATATTCTACCCTTAATGATTTCAATATGTGTTATGAATTGAGAATACACTCAGATTATTTTTTATTACTCTAAACGAAAACACTTCATCCGTAGCAGTGCCGATAGAATTACAATGCAAGGATAAAAGGATCATGGCGTTGTTGCCAGATTCGACAAAGAGTAAGAAAATGGCCTCCGTGACGAAAAATTCTTCAAATCGCGGATTACTTATTTGTTTCTTGTTTGTCCTTATGTAGCTCTGCCCCTGAATGTAGTTGAATCATTTTTATTTGAATAATATTGAAACGAATTTTAAAATATGTGGGAAAGCCCTGTGGACTAGAGTTTTGGCGTTCTTGTTCAAACTTTAACAATTCATCCCCGAAATTATTGGTTTTTCAGAGTTGGGAATGATATCAAATAGAAATGCATCATAAAAAAAATAAATTGAAATCAACTAACGAACTTATCCGATATATTCATTCCTCAAATCAACTCTGAAAATTAGATATATTATATCAACTGAAACTTAACACATATTCCAGTTTTGTTTTCACTGAAGAGATTCTGAACCCAATTTGATAAACTTAACAGATTATATATTTCCATCATCATATGGATCCGAGGGCATATAGGGTAGGGGTAATTATAATATCCTATAATTGGTCATCTTGCATTCAATCATACTTTGTTTGTTAGAACAGAAATACATTTGACATGTCTGACAGTGAACACAGATAGAACACAGACAGATAGAACACAGGCTGATAGAATTCGCATTCCTTGAAAACATAGAAGTAGGATGTATTATTGAAATTTTGAAAAATCATATCTCCGAAAGTATTAGCTTGTGAGAGTTGATATTGATATCAATGGATTCTTATGATGAAATTCGAACTTTGTAATGTAAAAAAAATCGTTACTCCGAAACTATCTGGCCGATTTTGCCCAATAACGAACCTTATATATGTCCCAAACCTACTCTGAAAATTTCAATTGTCTAGCTCATTCTGTTCAAGAGTTATCGTGTTAATAGGCAGCCGACCGGACAGAATCGATGTTGACCAGGGATTCTTGATCAGTGAGTCTAACCAAATCGTTGAGGACCATTTTTAGCCAAAAGATCTAAAATTACAGATTTTTGGCCAAATTGATAACGCGATGTTCCCCAGAACATACGCGCAAATATGTGTGAAAAGTATACAAGAGCATGCATGAAGTTCCAGAAAAATCAAAGTCACCCTCTATTCCTATTTTGTGGGACACCAACATTACAGACTTCCGTCTGAGCGCACTTAATTAGTTATTGTAATACGCTAATAACCTCTTACAACGTCAAAAAAGATACATACATCTGATAGTAATGTGAAATTCGGTATTAAGTCTTTTGAACAAAAGTGAATAACCGCATATTTATATTCATGGAGCTGGGGACTTGGAGCACTGTATTCTTAAGAAAAAGTTAATTTGATTAGTTATCGATTGAATTCTGCGCATCATTTTTCTTGGCCAGCTATACAAATCTTCAGAAAAAAATTACAAACTTCTATCTGAGAGTTGAAAGGTAAGCCTCGTATTTCGATCCTTGGAGCTGAGTACAAGGATATCAGAAACGAACGAAAAAATCAATTTGATATGTTATTTCATATACACATGCATCCCAAAAATTATTTTTGTCAGCCGACTATTTGAATCTTGAAAAAAAAAATTACTAACTTCTATCTGAGGACTATGAGATAAACCCCTTTTCGATTCTTGGAGCTGGGTACTGAATCAACACATGTATTCTACTAATTATTTTTCTTGGCCGTCTAGTTGTATTTTCAGAAAAAAAATTACCAACTTCTATTTGAGCACTACAATATATACCTCATATTTCGATTCTTGGAGCTGGGTACTTAAGGATATCTGAATCGAACAAAAAAATTAATTTGATTAGGTATTTGATTGACACATGTATCCAGATAATTATTTTTCTTGGCCGGCTAGTTGAATCTTTCGAAAAAAAATGGGTTCAAGCCCTGTGGACAGGAGCTTTCTGGCGCTCTAGTTCAAACAGACAAATTATATCTCCGAAAGTATTGGTTTCTCAGAGTTGGGAATTAAATCAATGTATTCTTATGAAAGAACTGCATCATAAAGGAAATTAAATTCAAATAATAGTTTATTTATCAAGATTAAATGAGCAATCTGAGAATGAGAACTGCACCATGGAAGAAATCAAATTAAAATAGCTGAAATAAATTTGACTCTTTCTTATAAAACAGGATGAAATATACGAGTATGAACACAGATCATATAATAAATCTTAGATAGAATAATTATAGCATTCTTTGAAAACATAGAAGTACGTACGATTCATTATTGAAATTTAGAAAAATCATATCTCCGAAAGTATTAGCTTGTTGGAGTTGAAAATGATATCGATGGATTTTAATGGTGAAACTGCATCTTTAATAAAAATTACAGACATTTGGTCAAATTGATAAGCACTCAGTTCCGAGGAACTAGAGCGCCAAAAAGTGTAATTCCCTTTCCGGGATTTGAGCCCGCCTTCTCTCGTTCTAGAGAGACGAACCGGCTATCGGGCTCCTCGTACGATCTTGTCGATCTCCGGTATTCGAATAAAACGTCGGTACTTACCTGGGATATATATTCTTAATTTTCACTTTTCGACATAAAATCGCCACATGGGGGTTTATTTGACGGTTTTTTACCCTTGTCTCTCTAAGTCGATTTTGACGTTTCTCGAACCAACTATTAGCAAGGAATTAGACAATGTCATGTCTCAGGAAAATAGGTTGACATTATGACAATTCATACTTAGAATAATTATAGAATTCTGTGAAAACGTTGAAATACGATTTATTATTGAAATTTTGAAAAATCATATCTAATGTAAGGGGTAACATAAATTTCAAAATTAGCCCCAGGGCCACGGTATGCACACTTCAACTCGGAAACAATGCTATTTCCCCCAAACTGACTTGTGGCCGTGCACTGAATTGATATGAATATTATTTTAGAACCACACAATATCGGCTGATTACTCCCAACATAACCCATACAAGCCAAAAACAGTCACTTCTCTTCTGCGCATGCGCGATCTACTCGCGGCTACAAGTCCTCCCAAAATCACACACCTTACAAAAAACTCCGATTCTCCAACACTAGTGGTTCAGGAGATATCGCATCTTGAACCCACGCAAGCGCAGACCCTCATCAGGGGATTCTATGGAGGAATAGCACCCAAAATCCCAATTCTCTCTAACGAAAACACCAGCAGTTAAATCACGGATGGTCTGCTCATGCGCATAACGCAAAATGCCCGTAAGGGGTAACATCGATTTCAAAATTAGCCCCAGGGCTACGGTACAGACACTTCAACTCGGAAACAACGCTACATCCCCCCAACTGACTTGTCTGGGCACTGAATTGCTATGAATATTCTTTTAAGACCTCACAATATTCGCTCAGCACTTCCGACATAACCCGTATCACCCAAAAACAGTCACTTCTCTTCTGCGCATGCACAATCTACTCGCGGCTGAAAGTCCTCTCAAAATCACAAACCTAACGAAAAACTCCGATTATCCAACACTAGTGGTTCAGGAGATATCGCATCTTTAATCCACGCATGCGCAGACCCTAACGGGTAACATCAATTTCAAAATTAGCCCCAGGGCCACGGTACGGACACTTCAACTCGGAAGCAACGCTACATCCCCCAAACTGACTTGTCCTTGCACTGAACTGCCATGTATATTCTTTGAAAACCTCACAATATCGGCTCAGCACTCCCAACATAATCCATATAACCTAAAAACTGTCAATTCTCTTCTGCGCATGCACAATCTACTTGCGGCCAAAAGTCCTCTCATAATCACACACCTTACAAAAAACTCCGATTCTCCAACACTAGTGGTTCAGGAGATATCGCATCTTTAATCCACGCATGCGCAGACCCCCACCAGGGGATTCTATGGAGGAATAGCATCCGCCACCCCAAAACCCCAATCCTCTCTGACGAAAACACCACCAGTTAAATCACTGATGGTCTGCTCATGCGCATAACGAAAAATGCCTTTAAGGGGTGACATAAATTTCAAAATTAGCCCCAGGGCCACGGTACGGACACTTCAACTCGGAAACAACGCTACATCCCCCAAACTGACTTGTCCTTGCACTGAATTGCCATGAATATTCTTTTAAAACCTCACAATATCGGCTCAGCACTCCCAACATAACCCATACGACCCAAAAACAGTCAATTCTCTTCTGCGCATGCGCAATCTACTCGCAGCTAAGTCCTCTCAAAATCACACACCTTACAAAAATCCCGCTTCTCCAACACAAGTGATCGCATCTTTAATCCACGCATGCGCAGACCCTCATCAGGGATCTGGATTCTATGGAGGAATAGCATCCGCCACCCCAAAACCCCAATCATCTCTGACGAAAACTAGAACAGTTAAATGACTTCTCATCTGCGCATGCGCATAACGAAAAATGCCCAGAAAGGGCAGCATGAACCTCAACAAAGTAGGGTTCGGCATTTCGAGCAAAGTATTCCGCAAAATAGTAGTCATTTTTTGATTTTTTTTTCATGTCACGTGATCTTCACGAAATTTTGCAAAACTGATTGTTTTGGTCTTTTGCATCTAACTACTGAGTTTCAATTTAATCAGATCAGTATTTTTCAAGTTATCGTGTAAACAAAATTTGAAAATTTTTGGAATTTTTTTTTGCCTCTTAAGGCCGTCCGGTCAGTACAAAACTACGCAGGCATATAAAGGTCATGATTCTACAATTTGTTGCCAAATTTCAGAAAGACCGAGTGTGATCGGTTCCGGAAATATTGATAAAAATCGTTTTCACTGAAAACGGCCTTAACACCGAAACCGTTTGGTGGATTTCGCCCGTTAACGAACTTTTCCGAGATATTTACGCTACAGAACTACCCTGCAAATTTCAACGCTCTAAGTCGTTGAATTCGAGAGTTATCGTGCTAACGGCCGGCCGGCCGGACCGGACAGACAGAATTGAATTTGACCTCGAATTCTTCATCAAGGAGTCGAACCCAATCGTTTGAGACCATTTTCGAAAAAATATTCGAAAAATACAGACATTGTGACGAAATGATATAATGCTGTTCCTTGCAGAACACGCGCGCAAAAACGAAATGGTAGGTACATTATCAAGTACGTATATTAACAAATTAATCAAATATCTATAATGAATTAATAATAAAATCAATATAACAATATAATAATAATATATATTATATATAATTATGTCTGCTTGCAGAGTCCATGTTCCATCAGGTTATAAGGAAAGGACAATACGGCACTCCGAATTCTCTACTTCCATCTGAGAGGGTTTTATGGTATAGACAATGAACCAGTACGCTACCATATGTGCCTCTGGAGATTGAAGCAGTTGTTGGAAATGACATAGCTCGCATCTACTGGAACTATGCGATTCCAACAACTCTGCAGATCCACGCCATGAAGCCAGATATACTCCTGCTGGACAAAGAACTCAAGGGTTGCGTTCGGATTCAACGTCGGACGTTGTCCGGCGCGCACCCGACCCGTTCGGAATCGACATCGGGTAAATATTAACCCCGTTCGGAAACAGACAGGACGCACGTCGGGGTGTGCAACTTTGCAACCGTGAAAATAGATGTGTAATAATCACTCGTCCTGCGCAGATATTACTATTAGTTTTGAACATATGTATTTGAATACACGGGGTCTTCATAAATGATTGTAACATCGCAGTTGGGTTTGAATAATTATTTGCCGCTCTTCGCTAAGGATACTGCCTATTTTACAGGCGTTGGAAATTGTTAGCCTTGATAATTGTATCGTCAGAAACTAAATTATGTGGATGGAATCACGAATGTGAAAAGTTTATATATGAAATGACAAAACAATAATATTTCAAAGCCAACTGCGATGTTACAATTAATTGTGAAGACCCTGTAGAAGGTTCCCTCGTTTTATTACCCGTTGTCGTTTTGTTAAGAACACAAAGAAGTTTAGTTTACGGTGAAGTTATTTGCTACTTATAGACGAAAAAACAAAATGAGTTTGATTTCTAATTGAAAACATCATGTTATTAAAGGCAATCAGGACAGAATTATCATTTATGATATCCTCCAATTTTTGTGAGAAGAATATCAAATGACCACTTAGTTAATGTGATACTTTCTCGGAATTGTTCGTCCCTAATATTTGGTATAATAAAATTAATGTAACCCTGCACTCGCAACGGGGTTTCTCGAAAATCCTCTAGCAATGCCAATCTTCCAACAATTCGTTCTTCCTCAGCGCTACTCAATTCGTCATCCAAAACCTGATTTGAATAATTGTTTCATAAAAACACTATTGATCCTTAAATAACAATATTTTCTTCGTTCGACCTCGTTACAATCTCCATTTTCAATATTTCAAAAAACCTCCAACACGCTTCAACGATACAATTAACACAATAGCCTAACCTCAAAACGTCAAAAATAAACGTAAGAAGTTAGAAAGAGAGGCAAGAATGCACCCGGTGTCGTTCTAAAACGTACGACAACATTTCAAACAACCGGGCGCACTCTACGTCGGACGCACTCGTTGCATCCGACGTTGATTCCGAACGCAACCAAGGAATTGTTTGTCGTCCAATTACCCACCACCCCCTCCCCACAAAAAATAATGTGGTGATGAAAGAACAGCAGAAGAGGGAAAAATACGAGGATTTAATGTTCGAACTGAGGATCCTGTATCAAAGGCATAAGGTTAGGGTGGTCGTACTAATCATAGGATGCCTAGGCGGTATGATAGCGAACTACGTGACCGAATTGAAGATTATTCCGGCCTACAAATCTCTGGCCGAGGATTTAGCTCGCAGAATGCAGAAAGCGGTGTTGCTCGGATCACTTCGAGTCATCAGGTCCCATCAAATGTGAAGGCCGCTTGCAGCTCATCTCATTTGTTAAGGGACTCTGTAAAGGCAGGAAGAATAATTACTCCAAGGAACGTGCGAAAGGTTTTTTAGTGAGTAACCAATCAAGAACTGGAGTTGCACACTCATGAGAGAAGCGGAGACTCTCAGGGCGGGCCTATAAAAGGTTTTTCCTCTCGAGCGGAAAAAAAAATATAACAATAAATTAATATGTATAATAATAAATTAATCAAATGTAAAATGTTAAAGGAAGATTACATGAAAGACATTTTTATGTATTCACCTCATCATTCAAAAATATCATTATATGCGTTTCTTTAATTATGTACAAAAATGAAATACACCAACCTCACTAGAGACTATTAGGAGAAGCACAGTTCCTGAAAGCACTTTAAAAAGTGATTGGTGGCGATCTTATAGAGAGTTTCATGTTCGAATATGAAATATTTGCATATTTTCAACAAAATTTGCTACATTTTGTATAATATGCGTCATATTTAGGTAGTTTCCATGGTTCCGGAGTTTACTTCGCTCTTTTGTGTAAAATCTTGATAAATTTAGGAGCTATCTCTACGATGATATTACGTGTATCATCAGTTTCAATCACTTTGAGGATTATTGAAATTTGCGATGAAAAACATTTCACTAAGTTTCATTTGAATTAGTCCTCAGTCATGGTTCATCTCAGGCTATGTAGACCATTTTGCGATAATTCTTTGGAATCTACCAAGGATATCTCATAGTATTTGCGGTCTCTATATTTCAACTGTATATTTTGATAGTCCAATTTACACGCATCTATTCGTAACAAATGCAAGGCATGAATACAGTCCTTCAAATTGTCGAACTTATAGCCAGTATAGCCTTCGTACCGACTCCAAATGTCTGTTTTATGACCATGATTATAGCGAGACAATGCTAGGCTGGCACAAGCGATCATCGATGGTGGAAATTCTAAGAAATTGTTACCATCCAATAAAGACAGCTCACAGAGATACTGAAAATTGAAATAATATATAATTAATTCACCAATATCAACAATTCAAAATAACCAAGCCTGACCTAATAACAAATGCGTCATTAGCATCAATTTCGGGAATTTTTTATTTAATTTTCAAATAAAACTCTACAGGTGCATACCTAAAGCTTTATATTATGGAGGTTCCTAAAGGACAGTGTTGCATCAGGATTTGTTAGTTGTCAAGTTCAATAATTTTTCAAGTTGGATTTCTTCAATGACTATTTTAGGAATCTTGAACAGCTAGATATGTACTCACCATAGCAAGTGTGATAATTCGTGGCCAAGTATAGTGCAACGATGCAAGGTAGTTCAGATATCCTGAAGGCGTGGGATGCGATAGATCAAACCGCAATAGCTTCAAGACCAATAGTTCCATATGTACGAATTCTCTATGATTGAAGGAATTTTCAGTCAGTGAGAGAAGATACGATACTTTTGTATCATAGAAGGAGTCCTCAAATTTCCTAAAACAATGAAGAAGAAAATAAATTAAATATCGGCACTACGACCCTTCCAAATCACTGCCATTTTGGGCAGGATTATGGTAGGAATGTTTAATTCTCTGTGAGCTGTTGGTTGCAGAATACTTTGTTGATTAACGGCAACGTGAACATAGAAACCATGTAGGAGAGCATCAACCTGAACGTTGAAGGATATATTTGGTTAAAATAGTTTTTCAAAGGAAAGAAAAAGGTTAAAGCTGATGCACCTCTTATCTGGCAAGTGACTGCAGGAGCCGTTGGAAATATTAAAAAAATTCATAAAATCAATAATAATAATATATAGCTCATCTATGCAGACGAAAAAACAAAAAGGAAGACCAGATTTGTTGATAAGATTCATGGGTCGTGTCGTGTACCACACAGCGCGCTAGCATATGCATCTTTATAAACAAGTTTACGACAGTCCGCCATACAGTATGTAAATAGAGTTTGTAAATTAAATAGTATTTAATGAATTTTCCTTTGTACTATTACTAGGAATTGAGGCTGAGATGAATAGTAACGAAAATGTGTCCCTTCCTGTAACAGCTATAGATCTATGGTAATAGCCATTGAACAATTATTATTTATCTTCAAGAAATGAAAATACATTTATCTTCTACCTCTTTATAGCGCAGTTCACAAAAAACTTTTCGAGAACTTCGATGTAATACCTAAAGCAAAGTATACATTTACAGCCAGATTGAAGATATTTATTTATATATTATACATGTATTTCCAGAATACATTTCAAAATCAGGTGGTACCCTTCATTTCATCAAATAAGAACCTTCATATGAAGAAACGAAACCATTCGGGGGATAGAAGAAACAAAAATTAGAAACTTTAGTATGATTTTATCAAAATTTTCATAAGCCTACCCTACTTCTATAAATGTTATGTTATAGGAATGTTGAATGTATGAATGTTGAATATATAGGTTGTTTTTTTAAGAGCTTGAGAACTTTAAATAATAATACAATACAGAAATATTGTTGAAATGAATTTTTTAGTATTATAATCTGGTAGATAATTTCAAGGCATTTACTTTTTAAATATGATTTCCGGCATATTTATAGACCAGGGTCGATAATTTTTGAAACCAAACAAAATTATAGTAGAATGAAATCCGTTGTAAAAGGAAGGGAATATAACAAAAAAGATAGAAAAAATAATTTACGGGCGATCTGAGGTCGGGGAAGGGGGCGAGTTTTTAAGCGTAAAAAATGGTTTATCTGGATTCCCGGCAAAACTACAAGTCCTAGGGAAAAAGTTGTAGGTAATAAAAAGATCTACAACTTTTGTATTCACACTTTTTTGACATAACCTCAAAATTTATGTGAAAAATTCAAATAACCACATTTTTGGTTTTAAATTTAAATCTTTTACAAATTTTTTTTTTCACCAAATTTTGTAAAAACTTACCTTTTTATGTCCCAAATACACTGTAATTTTTTCGATTAAAAACTTTTTTTTCACCTTTATTTGATTTAATATCGAAAAAGCAGCCTAATTTTCAATCAAAAATTCTCACGTCAAAATATCTGTTTTTTTTAAAAAAGTAGGTGGGCTTTTATATACATTACTATGGTAAATGTTCTCAGAAAATGCTATGTTAATAAAGTTAATATTTAATGAGACACTAACAATATTTTGATAACGTTGTAGAATCTTCTCTAAATTATATGCGTAGATTCATATTTATCCCTATTTCAATATAGCTTATACACCTGAGTGACCTACGTAAAATTTTAGCCCATCAAAAGTTATTTCATAGAAAATTGGGCAAAGGGCTATTAGGGTCTGGGCCCTACTGCCTGTTATTTCGAAGCATTTTCTGAGAAATTTTCCAATGTAATGTATATTTTTTTTAGACCATCAGAAAGTAGAGATTTCAGCAAACAAAAAGCACACCTACTTTTTCAAAATATCAGATTTTTTGACGTGAGAATTTCTGATTGAAAATTAGGCTGCTTTTTCGATATCAGGTCAAATTGAGGTGAAAAAAAATTTAAATCCTAAAAATTACAGTTGAATTAAGAAATAAAAAGGTACGTTTTTACCAAATTTGGTGAAAAAAAAAATTGTGGTAAAAGATAAAAATTAAAAACAAAAAACGTCATTATTTCAATTTTTCGAATTAATTTTAAGGTTATGTCAAAAATGTGTAAATACAAAAGTTTTTTCTTACCTACAACTTTGCCATTCAACTTTTTTCCATAGGACTAATAGTTTTGCCGGAAATCGAGATAAACCGTTTTTTACTCCTAAAAACTCACCACCTTCCCCTTCCCGAACTCAGATCGCCCGTAATAGTATATTACGCACCGAGGGAGAAGAGTAGGACATTCACGCTTCGCGGGCGAGGATGTCCTACTTTTCTCCCTAGGTGCGTATACAATTTTTTTCTTCTCCGTCTAATTAACTTTCATCAGAGTTAATCAAATCATTTTTTATTATATTTGTCGGTATTCACTGAAATAATTAACCTTTTTTGACTCAGCTGTCATCAACTTGAGATATAAACACGCGGTTGCTAGGTAACCGGGAGATAAAGTAAAGTACCCGCATGCGCACATTTGCCATCTCACCGGGAGAGAATCGGGTACTTTTGTCCCGTGTGACAGGGACTAAAAGTGAACGTTTCATCCCGGAGGAGAAAAAATTATTTTTCCTATCATTTTTGTTATATTCTCTTCCTTTTCCAATGGGTGTCATTCTACTATAATTTTTTTTCACTTTTTACCAAAGGCTGGTAAAGGTACTTGTACTAGTGAGGCAAGAGATGGCACTCGCGTCAAGTTGGCCGCTTCGTTTCCTATCTTTCTTCTCTTTAATCTTTGAGCTTAATGTAAAGGGTTTTCCAAAAGGACAAATATGATTTTAAAATGAAATATGATATAAATTATTTCAGATATAACTACACTTTTTATATTATTTTAATTTACAATTAATAATTTATGTTTTGAATAGCATGTCGTTTGAATGTCCACCTCGGCTTCGTGTACACAAGTGAATTCGACGAACTGAATTTTCGACGACTTTGTGCAATAAATCGGGCATAATCTTACGAATGCAGCATTCAATGTTCGATCTCAAAGCATCAAGTGTTTGTGGACTGTTTGCATAGACATTCGATTTCAAATAACCCCACAAAAAGTAATCTAGAGGAGTCAAATCACAGCTTCTTATTGGAGGCCAGGCAACAGTTACATTCGTTGAAATTATCCTTTCTACAATTTTTTTCTTGCAGTACGGTTATAGTTTCATCAGCACATCCAAATTGGGACACGAAAAATGTGTCAACACTTATCGGTATCGTTCACTGTAACTGAATTTCCAACCTCGTTTTTGAAGAAAAATGGTCCAACGATATCACCATGCCCTAAACGACACCATACAGTTACCTTCAAGGGATGCAAAGACTTGCCGTGAATCTGTTGTGAGTTGTTTTCACACCAAAAATGGCAATTTTGCTTGTTTACGTATCCACTTAACCATAAATGAGCTTCATCTGAAAAGATAATTTGTTTCACAAAATTGCGATCCCTTTCAAGTCGTTCTAAACTCCAAGCAGCAAATTCACGCACCAAAGATGGTCCAGTGGCTTAAGTTCTTGGGTCAAAACAATCTTGTACGGGTGTAAATTTAAATCTTTTTGCAAACTTTGCCATGTTGGTGTGTTTTTAAGTCCTTACTCTTGAGCACGACGAGGAAATGATGAAATTGTATCTTCTGCAACACTAGCTCTTAGAGCAGCAATATTCCCAACAGTTCTGGCTAGGGGTCGCCAAGTTCTTGAAAATTTCAAGATCTTGTCTTGATTTCAAGACAAGATGTAATATTTGATTTCAAGACAGGACAAGAAATCGTATGTCAATACCAAGATTTCTTGTCAAGAAAACAAGAAATCTTGAAATATCTTGACTAGCAATGAAAACGTTAAAACTTATTTATTTGTGAAAAAGATGACGTAACATATTTTAATTTATTGAACACATTTTTGTCCAGAATGATTCAGAAAAATGTAAATAAAAAAAATTATAATTCTGTAATATAAATCATAATCCTGTTTAAACTAAAATTGAAAACTAGATTTTGAAAAATATCAAAATTAATATTAAATTTATATCGGAATTCATAAGTCAGTCTGGTCGTCTTAAGTTTCATTTTAGATTATTCATTCCTAAACATTAAATAATTGTTAAAATTCTTAATTTCTGAAATACTTGGGAAACGTATGAATATAAGGTAACTTTGAATCGTTTAATGTTACCCGTGATTTGAATTTGGTACATCGGGCAACTTTGAATTTTCATTTTAAGGTGGAGAATGCCACGAAAATTCTCCGAAATTATTGGTTTCTCAGATCTGGGAATGATATCAATGGATTCTTATGATAGAACTGCATTATAGAATAAAATAAATTAAATGAGAATCCATTGATATCATTCCAAACTCTGAGGAACCAATAATTTCGAAGTTATTTTTTAATAGACACATTTTGTTTTATTATAAGAATCCATTGATCATTCTCAACTCTTAGACACCCATACTTTCGGATATATGATTTTTCAAAGTTTCAACAAGAGCACTAAAGCTCCTGTCCACAGGGTTTTCCCACTTTTTTGATAGAAACATTTTGTTTTATACAAAGAATCCATAGATCATTCTTAACTCTGAGACACCAATAATTTCGCAGATATGATTTGTCAAAGTTTCAACAAGAGCGCCAAAGCTCCTGTCCACAGGGCTTCCCCACTTTTTTTTTATTTAACCATTAAGCTAAACCGGTGGAGTTGTCCAAAAAATGACACTTAAATGCGCAGGGCGCGTTTCATTAGTGAATGTATTCAAAGTTACCTAAGATAGAGCTATCTACAAATCTTATTATAGATGGAGCAATTTCAACTAAAGGAACATTTTCTATGTCTGAAATAGGGTTTATTGTTCTACTCAGTGCTATGAAATATTTTTCTAATTGACATGGACTGACATTTTCTTTATGGGTGTCTTGTTTTGTCAATTCAGATGTAATTTATACACGCAAATTTTGGCCATACCTCACTCAAACCTGTAAACTGCGACAAATAATAAAATAAAACACCTCGAAGGGAATTAACTAAAGATTTGAAATTTTCAGAGTAGATTCGAGGAATGAATATTCCAGATAAGTTCATTATTGGGTAGAATCAGACTCATAGTTTTTGGCACACTTGTTTTTGTTCTGAATGAAACTTTTTGAATTTAATTTCTTTCATAATGCAGTTCTATAGTAAGAATCCGATATCATTCCCAACTCTGACAAACCAATAATTTCGGTGATATGATTTGTCTAAATTTGAACAAGAGCGCCAAGAAGCTCAGGGCCACAGGGCTTTCCCACTTTTTATTAATGTCATAGTTTTTAGCTGTTGTCTGTCAAAAAATGACAGTTGCTTGTATAACAGCTGCCAAAGTAGCGGGCTTTTCAAATTGAAACCTCTAATAATTGGAAAACCCTATACATATATGTATAGAAGTGAGTTGTTCCTCCGCTATTATCCATTCTACATTGGAATTTTCCACAAGGAAAATTTTCAGTACCTACTATTCTTAAGTCTGAAATTTTTTCAATTGGCAAATTTCGATTGGTACAAGGCGAAAAATTCAGGTCAGTTGAAAAATGTTCTCACATAAACTTTTGAAATGAATGTATGTACGAACGAATAGTTAGACAGAAAGGTGTATTTGGATCAAATATTGCTTGAGACTCCACGCTTGGTGTCGGTAATATACCATTTGCATCGGATGAATGGTTAACGGTGTTATTAGTGTTCTCCGCGAACAACCCTTACCACTGTTCAACATGAAATAGGATTCCTTTCAAAGGCACTGTTACGGTTCGTAGCTGCCTTTATATTAAGAATTTCGATATTTTTTCATTTATATCCAAAATTTTATTTTGTTTATTCAACCTCAATGGAAATCATCCTTTCAATTCCTAATCTTTTTGCAATTATAGATTTTTGTGTCCTCTCGATATCTCATTCAGTCCTTTTCAAGGTTGATTCAGTTCTAAAATTTAATAGGTAAAGGTTGTTATTCCAAAAGTTTGAGAATTTCAGTTGAAGTTGAACATCAAAATAATGTATAAAAAGAAAACGTTTTCCAGTAACGCCATCTATGAATTAGATAAAGTAACAGTTATTCGACAAATTTATGCACATAGGATAATTATGAATATATTTGACAGGAAAATTTGGATTAAAAGAAAACAACATCAGCACCAAACAAGAGCAACTAAACGAAATTTTGAGTATCGAAGATCTACTAAGATGATAGGCCAGATAAGTTGCAGCATATTGCCCCCAGACTGTTTTCCTTAGTGCTCAAAAGATTATAGGATAAAAAGTAAGGCACATAAGACTTTTCATGGATTCAACACCTAGCTGATTCCTTGGCATGGCTTTGTTATTGTTAAAACTGCTCTTGAAAATAGCCTTTCCGCTATTTAACATCAGACTTGAAAAATATAAAATTATATTTTTCCTCTATAAAAATAAATAAATTTGAGAAAATAAAGGTTTCATCAAGATTTTAATTAATAAAGCGATTTTTTCTGTATATTATCCCCCTTCCCCTTTTATTAGTGGGGGGATATTGTTCAATAACAATACGAGTATTTCGATTAAATATAC
Source organism: Halyzia sedecimguttata (assembly GCA_937662695.2). Classification (NCBI taxonomy): domain Eukaryota; kingdom Metazoa; phylum Arthropoda; class Insecta; order Coleoptera; family Coccinellidae; genus Halyzia; species Halyzia sedecimguttata. The sequence goes on from OW569415.2 coordinate 30,903,128, forward strand.
ATCCACACACTCATACACCCAGACACTCGGACGCAAAATTTTGTTTGCTCAAATGATGTATTTGTACAATTTAGATAATTTTAAGCCATTTTGGGTAAAAAAACAAATTTCCCGATACAATACATGCACTTTTCACTATTTTGATGCGGAGGTACAAAAGAAAAGTTGGCAGAGTATTTTTGTATTTCTCTGGTAATTATTATTAAGGGCTCTGTAACGTGCGACGAGCACAAAAGTGAGTATTATACAAACTATTATAATAAATCTCAAATTACATTTTCTTTACTTTGAACCCGGAATTTTCAATTTTCATGTAAACACTTGTTATTTTTGTGAAAACCTGGTAAACATTTGGCTAATTTATCTTTTTGGCGCTCTAGTTCCTCGGAACTGAGTGCTTATCAATTTGCCCAAAAGTCTGTAATTTTCTAATTTTTTGATGAAAATGGTCTTAAACGATTTGGTTCGACTCACTGATCAAGAATCCGTGGTCAAATTCATTCAGTCCGGCCGGTCCGGCCGGCCGTAGGCACGATAACTCTCGAACGGAATGAGCTAGACAGTTGAAATTTTCAGAGTAGGTTTGGGAGTTAAATGTCTCGGCTAAGTTCGTTATTGGGCAAAATCGGACAGATGGTTTCGGAGTAACAAAAAAAAATTTTTTTTTTTACGAAACAAATTCAAAATTAAATTTTTTTCAATAAGCAGTTTTACCATAAGAATCCAATGATATCATTTTTAACTCTAACAAGCTAATACTTTCGGAGATATGATTTTTCAAAATTTCAATGATAAATCGTATTTCAACGTTGTCACAGAATGATATTATTCTATGTATGAATTGTCATAATGTCAAATGATGTTCCTGAGTCATGTCATTATCTTATCAATCGAAGAATTGTGAACGAAGTGAGAAAAATCTCAGTTGTTTGCTCCGAAATTAGGTTTTAACAAAAAATTCTTACATTTCGGAAGGAAAAATGAAGTAAGAGATCTGAGAGTAGTGAGACTGCTTTTCATCCATAGACATAGATATAACTCTCGAACGGAATGAGGTAGGTAGTTGAAATTTTCAGAGTAGTTTAGGGAGATGAATATCTCGGTTAAGTTCGTTATTGGGCAAAATTGGCCAGATTTAATTTGATTTCTTCCATGGTGCAGTTCTAATTCTCATGATTGCTCATTTAATCTTGATAAATAAACTATTATTTAAATTGAATTTCCTTTATGATGCAGTTATATCATATGAATACATTGATATAATTCACAACTCTGAGAAACCAATACTTTCGGAGATATAATTTGTCTGTTTGAACTAGAGCGCCAGAAAGCTCCTGTCCACAGGGCTTGAACCCATTTTTTGTTTTTGCCGTTGGTACTGATGTCCACCGCAATTTGGAAAACATCACAGAATTTCATTCGGACAGTATTGCCACTAGTACCACTATCCTAAATTGGCGAACGCTTCTAATTTTTCCTTCCGCTACCGCAGACGGCTACGGTTTCAGATTCCGTTTTGTCATTCTCACAGGCACTAGTCGTAGTCGCGTTAGTCTCATCAGTTTATATATTTATTAAAACCGTAACGATTGCCTTTCTGTCTATTGCTTGTTGGTAAATATTTCGAGCCAGAATCGGAGCCAAATGGCTCAGCAGATCTGTCAGCAGCACTGTCACTCATGGTGAAATAAGACTACCACCAGACACCATAGAATATTTCTTCTATTTCTCTATGACTACCACTTCGCTATAATTCGCGATTCAAGGGTAGGTTGCGCCCTCTATAAACATTAAGTTTCAGGAAGCTTCCTGTGTGGGTATAATAAGTGTAATACAAGGATATTTGTTTAGTTTTCACATTTTATTTAGGGAAAAATAATGGCCTAAGATGAAAATAGTGTTTTCCTCAGTCTGAGCGAATATTTTAGAGATTTAGATTCCATTCCCAATAGTAGAAATATATTGGAAGGTGAGTTCATAAAAATTATTGAATATTTTCATTGACTAAACATTTTAGGAGAAGCAGTTTTAAATGCTGGCCACTTAATACTATGTGGAAATTAGGGAAAAAACATGGTATACCAAAAACATTTGCAGAGTTTTAGAAGTGTTTGGTTTGTGTTCACGAACATCGGCCCTCTCAGCACATCCACATGAAATTAGAGGAAAAATTCTCGTAGATGAAGTGTGAGTTATACCAGTTTTCCTCTGATTGGCTCATAAGTACTTTGACATTGAATGTCTTATACTCTGTTTCGTTTCTTTATTTATGTATATATTAATGTATAAATTAAATATGTGTGACGTTCCATGACACTTTCATTAACTTATCCTGAAGGTCTTAAATAATACCTTGATAAAATTATGTAGGTACAAGGTGGTAAGGGTGAGGTTTTTCAAAGCACTACAATGCGATTCAGATAATATAATGTGAAATTTCAAATGAGCAATATATACATTTGGGCAATATTGACGTATTATGGAGCAATACAAAATAATAAATAGAAAGAAAAGTACATTAGGCCTCAAAAATAAAAAAACTACGTACAGAAACGATCTTCAGAAACAAATAGGGTTTGATAAGTTCACAGCACAACATAATTGTCATTATTTCCTCTACTTTGGGAACCAGATTCCATGTCAGAACACTTTATCCCTGTTGGCCAAACTATCCATAAACACAACAAAACACTTTTGATTTGGACATTTGAAGTAATTTATCATTAACCTCAATAGTCTAATATATAAAAGAAATGCAGAAAAATAAATTTTGAGCATTCAATCCTCACAAACAACAGTTAATGCGTTAAGAAATATACCATCTCAAAGCAAAACAAACTCCATTACCCATACACGACGCTTCAAAATTCGCCACCAGGTGGCTCGGAGATCGACTTGAATCGCCAATAACCTCACTTCACTAAACAGTGTAAAGCGAACAACTGCACGACGTCATTTGAATTCGTCAGAAAACAAATAAAGATCGGGGAAGTTCGCCGTGAAATCACCGGTTAATCAAGAAATTTCAAGATCTTCAAATTTCTTGAGTCAAGACAAGATATAACACGTCAAGACAAAATTTTTTTAAATTTCTTGACTTTATCTCAAGACAAGACAAGAAGTTGTTATCAAGACATGAATTCTTGTCTTGTCGACCCCTAGTTCTGGCATTTCGTCTTACTGGAGTTTTTACAACATGAAGAGTAAAATTGCTATCAAATTTCTCAACAATGCGACGACTGGCAAGCACAAAAGGGCGTTTATTTTGACCATAGTTTTCGCGAAGTGTGCGAAAAGTGTTTACAAAAGAACGCCAATGTTCGTGAAATTTTTGGATCATAACCAAACGTTCTTGGAGCAAGTATTTTGGAATAATAAATTGCTAGAGTTTCCTAAACAAAAATGACAACTAGTGACAGGTTTAGCTTTATTACCATGGTTACTACATTGTTTCAATAATTTCATACTTACGCTGCTATGTGGAATGCCGCTATACCAAGGAGTTGAAATCTATCGTGCATTACTGAAAGATGGCTCAGGAAGCGATCTATGTAATGCACGCTCAAAAAAAGCACCTCTTCGGGCAGCTTGAGCGAATCAGCTATATTTGCAAGCCAATCGATCATTTCACTGCGCATGTCATGAGTAATGCTTGGCTGTTTCTTCATGTAATTTGGGTCTACTAAGTCCTTCTTCTGTAAATTAATTGCTGTTTTAGTTATCAGACTTTTGAGAGTTTCTGTAGTTTTGATTTGCACGTTCTTATCAAATTTCACAGGGATTTTTCGTTATTCGAGCGCTTTCACCAACACGATATCACGTCGTCCAAATGCCTGTATTTTGTGAATTTTCTGCCGAATATCCCTTCGGTTGTGCGTATTAGAATTTCAATTAATAAACAGGTTGAGTCTTCAAGTTGTCCGTTAATCTTAACTATAGATTCTTCAAATGAAATTATTTTTTGCGCGCATGTTCTGGGGAACAGCTATCATTTTGACTGTAATGTCTGTAATATTCGATTTTTTTGCCGAAAATAGTCTCAAACGATTAGGTTCTACTCAATGATGAAGGCCAAATATGATTTTGTCCGGCCGGCCGTTGCCACGATAACTTGAGAACGGAAAGATATAGCGACTTTAAATATTCAGGGTAGGTAGCACGTCCAAATGTGACGGACAAGTTCGTTAATGGGCATAATCGGCCCAACTCTTTCCGAGTACTGATTTTGTTTTCAAACAATACAGATCCGATCGAATTGAAACTTGGTAATTAGTTGAAGAATACCGACGTAAAGAAGTATGTGAAACTTTGTGACGATCGTAAAATAAAAAAAAAATATTATAAAATAGTATTTATCTCGCGATAACTTGAGAACTGAAAGTGATAGCGACTTGCAATTTTTAGGGTAGGTTGCGCATTCAAATGCGACATTCGAGTTTGTTAGGAGGCATAATCGAAATTACTTGAGAAGTAACTTTATTGTAACGGTTTTGGAGTGATACCTTTCTCAAATTTTGTTGTTATTTAATCAATAACCCAAAAACTACGAAACCTATTCAATTCAAACATGGTACTTAGCTGTAGAAAACTTTTAAAAAAATCATTGAAAATCATTGAGAAAAATTCTAAATATCAGAAACTATTCGTCTGATATTGCTAAAATTTTTAGAGAGCCCTGAAAACCAAATAAATTTACAACCAATTTACAAATTTGAAGAAGATCGGATCTATATTGTTGGAGATCCGAGCATCCTTGTGTGAGTTATGTAGCTGGATGGGTGACCGTTGGCACGATAACTTTCGAACGGAAAGAGATGGATACTGAAAAAAATCAAGTGGATGTGTTTATAAATGCTGCATTAAGAAGCAAATCATCAGAGTTCAATGAGTAAATAAGTTTTCTTGAACAATTTCACGGAATTTCAAGCATCAGATGATACAGCTGAAGATCTATAATACAGATTATAGTTCTGAGGTGAACGGGTAAACAAAATGCAGGAGTGTATAAGCTCATTGTGATATTTCTAAACACTTGTAACTTTTTAACTCATGCGAATCCGAAAAATGGTAAACGAAAAAGTATTTTACTTGACGAGAGGGATCCACGGTTGAAATTAATGTTCACTTTTCGATGTAAATCTATAGATCCCTAATCAAGTATTGGGAATCAAAAGTCAAAGTTGTTAATTGATATTTTTCAGTAGCCAGTGATATTAATAGTAAAGCAAATTCAAAGCAACGTATAAATATTTTGATTAGATACCATCTATATCTGCCATATAACTGATTTTTTTGAAAAATCAGGTAGGTTCGGATTTTATTATTTTTATTTAGGTACCTATACATAAATTTTAGGATATTCTGGCGAGAATTACGAGATATCGAATATTTCTTGAATTTTTTTTTACGTTTCTACGAATACGATTTCCGTGAAATTTTGCACGAACCTTGTAGTCCTTATTCAACACCTTGATACCAGATTTTTCCGAAACCATTAGGCCGATTTCGGGTAACTATCAAGTTCCTCTTTTCGAAAGTTAGCGTGCTTATGTACGCCCTAACTTAATTGAATTCAAACACGGAGTCTTATTAAAATGGAATTAAAGGACACGCGACGAAATATTCGTCTGTTGGATATCAATAAATATTCTCTCGGCTAGCTACTCCATCGCTGAACGTCCCTCCAAAGAGGAAAGTGTCATTAAGGGCTAATATTTACCAGTTTGATGGCTATTACCCAATCATCAGCATAACTTAGCAACTGAATTACCAACGGAGGAAATCTTAAACCCTATGGTGGTGAAGTACCGGAGAGGCAATCTCACCAGCGCCATCTAGTAAGATACTTACGAACTCCAACCCTCTGTGTTGCGGGTTGGAGTTCGTAATGATCTTCCTAGATGGCGCTGGTAAGATTGCCTTTTCTGTACTTCGCTACCATAGGGTTTTAGAGCTCCTTCGTTTGTCATTCAGTGGATAAGTAACGCTGATGATTGGTAACGACCATAAAACCGTTGTTTGACCGCCGTGATCATGTTATGTTGCCTAACTCGGGTTTGATGTTATTCATCCCGATGAAGAGCGGCACCATGTGGCGCCAGAAAGGGACTAACTAATTTTGATTGTCTGTCAATACACAACGAATTTTTCAAACAACTGACGTACGTTGTGCCTTTTTCGAAACCTTTAAAAATCAAGTAATCTTCTGATATATCCTCGCAGTGATCGCACCATCTTTTTCATCTGTTTTTGCTGTTATAGTAAATATTGAGCAACTCTGAGTGGAGTGCCTTTGTGATTTTCCAATCAATCGGGTGATAACCAAGAAAGCGGGACAGAAGGGAGGTTAATCCCCTGTTCCTTATCCTTTGAACCCCTTCGTTCTGCTACCAGACCGGTGAAGATTCTTTTATTCAGCCCTTTGTTGTAAGTAACTGCACTGTCACTCGTTAAGCTGTTCAATATAATAATAATCATCTGAAATTGCTCGCAAGCCATCACCGTTGAGTATTTAACCGGTATGTAGCTGCCCTGAATGAACGATGAGCAATAACGTGGCTCACGAGGGAATATTTGGTGATATTTAACCGATAAATATTTCACCGTGTGTCTTTTAGTTATTGGCAATTAGCTAAGTCACCTTCGATATTTAAAAGGGAATTGTTTTTGGCTCAAAATTCTACCGAATTACTGAGATTTGGACAAAAAGGTTGCGCCCTGATACGAGCGGCCAATCTAGTAGTTCTTCATCATCATGAATAATTCATTTCGGTAATACTGGGTGATCCAACATAACTTTGTTGGCGTGCATGTGGAAGTTTGAATAATTTATTACAATCATCCTTACGAAGATAATGAAATAATCCTTAAAGTACAGTTTGGGAGGTATACTCATATCTTAATGGTTACTTTCTGGGTTTTCTCCCAAACTCTGAAAAATATCTATAAAATAAAAAAAATAATTATTTTGAAAATTGCTTCTGCGTTAGAAACACAAGATATTTGTCAGAAGCAATAGATAGAACAATGTTGCCTAACAAACAATAACGAAACAACATCAACGATAAAACAACTATTTTGTAAGGTTTCGAATACTAGATCAGACCCCTTCGTCAGACACCTAGCGAAAATCTTTAGAATAATTTTCTTGTTCACAGAATAATAATGGAATGGATATTTTTCTCTCCAAAACTATGATAAATCACTATAAAATAAAAAAATATTATTTTTTGATTTGCGTAAAAAACACAGATTTGTCAGAAGCAATCAATCGAAAAATGTTGCCTCAAAAACAACAACGAAAAAACATCAACGATGAAACAACTATATCGTAACGTTTCGGAGTCTATATCAGACTCCTTCGTCAGACACTTGACGAAAATCTTCAGAATTATGTTTTGAAAACCCAGAAAGAAACCATTTAATAATTATACCTCTCACAGTATCCTTTAATGATTACTTAAATAGATTGAAGTTCACCGTGACTGTTAAACCTTATTCTCACTTTCTATGGGGACATACCTGTATTTCTACCCAATTCTTATAGATGTCAACCATGTATTCGTGCGTTAATATCATCCTTTGGTACCAATCATTTTGTTGTTGTTTTAATTGGTCGCTCCTCTGCGTACTACTTGGTTCAACACTTTCGAATTTAGCCTTTTTCTTAGGATTCTCATCCGTATGTTTTGCACTGTTACTATTTTCTTCCTGTAAATAATCGAAAATAGTAGTAGTAGTCTAGTCTACAATTGCATTTTAGGTCAAAACTTTTTAGAGTTCTGCGAAAATTATGATTGAGATGTCATTCGATGCGGAATGGCATATAAATATTTTAGGAGAAAATTCAAGGGCCGCTCACAATAATTGCAGAAGTTATAAGCAATTAGTGAAAAAAGGGGTTTTTTGTTTTTTACATATTTCTCAAAAACTTTTCGAGATTTTTCAAATTTGTAAAGAAATTCCTTAAGAGGAGGAACTTTCCCCATCAAAGTCCCAACTCCCGGAACTGTAGGACTAATATATATAATTTTCCCAGATGGTTGAAAATACGCCCGAAAAAAGGTACGCCGGCTTGTGCAAGCCATGTCCACTTCGGAGCTTCAATAAAAAATATTTTTCAAACTTTTTGAATACGAAAATTAAGAACTGAAAATTTCAGGTGCCTACAGAACGGATTTTGAATCATCCATTAGTTAATTATCAATTATCAAGGCCTGGAATAGATTCCAGTTGGAAAAATTATATTTTATTATATTTTTGGGCGTATGTTCTGAGGAACATCGCGTTATCATTTTGCTCAAATGTCTGTAACTTTCGAATTTTTTGACGAAAATGGTCTCAAATGATTTAGTTCGACTCCCCGATGAAGAATTCACGGTCAAATTTGATTCTTTCCGGCCGTTCGTCCGGCCGTTGCCACGATAACTTGAGAACAAAAAGCGCTAGCGACTCGAAATTTTCAGGGTAGGTGGTGCATCCCAATACGACGGACAAGTTAGTTAATGGGCATAATCGGCCCAGTGGTTTCCGAGTAATAATTTTGTTTTCAACCAATATAAATCCGATCGAATTGAAACTTGGTGAGTAGTTGTAGAATATGAACCTTAGCACGTTTGTGAAATTTTAGGAGAATCATATTGCTAGAAAATTTAAAAAAAATTATTAAAAAATATTTTTATTTAATGAAAACTTGAGAACGGAAAGAGACAGCAATTTGAAATGTTCAAGTTAGGTTGTGCATCTGAATGCGACACTTGATTTTGTCTACAAGCATAATCGGCCAAACGGTTTTGGAGTTATTATACCCATCTGAAATTTGGTTGTTATTTCCTCAATAACTCGAAAAATATAGAACCGATCCAATTCAAACATGGTTATTAGTTGTAGAATGCCCTGCAAAATTTCGTGAGGGTCGTATCACTAGAAAATTTTAAAAAAATCATTGAAAATCATTGAAAGAAATTCTATATATCAGAAACTATTCGTCCAACATGGCTGAAATTTTGCGAGAGCTTTCAGAACCTAACTCTACTACCAAGTTCCAAGTTTTAACACGAGTGGATCTATATTGTTGGAGATCCGAGCAGCCTTGTGTGAGTTCAGTAGCTGGATAGGTGACCGTTGCCTAGATAACTTCCGAACGAAAGGAGATAGGAACTTGTAATTTTCAGGGTAGGTTGCGCATCTGAATAGGAGAGTTGAGTTCGCTGCTGGCCATAATCAGCCCAACGGTTTCGGAGTTATATCCATGTGGAGTATTATTTCCTCGATAACTCAAAAAATATAGACTCGATCGAATTGAATCTTGCTAACTAGTTGTAGAATATCGACATACAGACGTGTGTAGAATTTCATGAGAACTGTACTTACTGCTAGAAAATTTTAAAAAAATTACGAAAAAAAAATTGGTTCAAGCGCTGACGTGAAGTCAGGAGCTTTTGCGTCCATTGTCCATTCTCCTGTATTGAACACTCTCTATCGAATTTACCATGGGTCAGGCACCAACGTGAAGTCAGGAGCTTTTGCACCATGGTAAATTCAATTAAGAGTGTCTACTACAGGAGAATGGATAATAAAACATACGCGCAAAAACTCCTGACTTCACGACAGTGCTTGAACCAACTACGGAAATAAAATTAGTTCAAGCACTGACGTGAAGTCAGGAGCTTTTGCGCGTATGTTCTATTGTCCATTCTCCTGTATTGGACACTCTTAATCTAATTTACCATGGTGCAAAAGCTCCTGACTTCACATCGGTGCTTGAACTATGGTAAATTCGATTGAGAGTGTCCAATACAGGAGAATGGACAATAGAGCATACGCGCAAAAGCTCCTGACTTCACGTCAGTGCTTGAACCAATTTTTGGCGCTCTAGTTCCTCGGAACTGAGTGCTTATCAATTTGCCCAAATGTCTGTAATTTTCGAATTTTTCGATGAAAATGGTCTTGAACGATTTGGTTCGACTCACTGATCAAGAATTCGTGGTCGAAATTCATTCTGTCCGGCCGGCCGGCCGTAGGCACGATAACTCTCGAACGGGATGAGCTCGACAGTTGAGATTTTCAGAGTAGGTTTGGTAGATAAATATCTCAGCTAAGTTTGTTATTGGGCAAAATCGGACAGATGGTTTCGGAGTAACACAACAAATTCCAAATTAATTTTTTTTCTATAAGCAGTTTTACCTTAAGAATCCAATGATATCATTCTTAACTCTAACAAGCTAATACTTTCGGAGATATGATTTTTCAAAATTTCAATAATAAATCGTATTTCTACGTTTTCACAGAATGATATAATTATTCTATGTATGAATTGTCATAATGTCAACTTATTTTCCTGAGACATGACATTATCTAATCAATCGAAGAATTATGAGAATAAAGTGTAATCCGAAATGAAAGCGAAGTGAGAAAATCTCAGTTGTTTGCTCTGAAATTAGTTTTTCTCAGAAAAGTCTTACATTTCGGAACGGAACATAAAGTGGGAGATCTGAGAGAAGTGAGACTGCTTTTCATCCATAGACATAGAATGCTCAGTTCTCTCACTTAATGACGGGACTGGCGGAAGGGAATATTATAACTTCAAAAATATTATGTTGTTGTTGAAATACTCGTATTTTGGAGATGCAACGGGGACCTTCGCCAAAAATGTTTGAAAATATTACGTAAATATTGAAAGCATAATTCTGTAGTTCGAGAGAGGAGAAAATTTGGTGAACGTAGATCAGGAAATTTTTGATCGATTACAAGGTAATTTTTCATTATTACTCCTCTTCCTTCATACATGTTTTAGGAATATCTACTATTTGTAGGTACTTTAAACCTGTTTTGGGCAATTGTCATACGAAACTGGTTTTTTTGGCGCTCTAGTTCCTCGGAACAGAGTGCTTATCAATTTGCCCAAATGTCTATAATTTTCGAATTTTTGGCTGAAAATGGTCTCAAACGATTTGGTTTGACTCACTGATCAAGAATCCGAGGTCGAAATCGATTCTGTCCGGCCGACCAGCCTGCCGTAGGCACGATAACTCTCGAACGAAAAGAGTTAGAGGATTGAAATTTGCAAGGTGGGTTTGGAGCGTAAATATCTCAGACGAGTTCGTTATTGGGCGAAATCCATCAAGCGGTTTTGGAGTTATGGCCAATTTTAGTAAAAACATTTTTTATGAATATTTCCGAAACTGATCACTCGATCTATCTAAAATTCAGCATCAAATTGTAGAATCATGACCTCCATACGCATGTGAAGTTTTGTATTGACCAGGTTACCGCAAAGCGTAAAAAAAAAATTTTGAAAATTAAAATAAGTTTTTCTACAACAACTCTCGAATGGAATGAGCTAGGTAGTTGAAATTTTCAGAGTAGGTTAGGGAGATGAATATCTCGGTTAAGTTCGTTATTGGGCAAAATTGGACAGATTTAATTTGATTTCTTCCATGGTGCAGTTCTCATTCTCAGATTGCTCATTTAATCTTGATAAATAAACTATTATTTGAATTGAATTTCTTTTATGATGCAGTTCTATCATATGAATACATTGATATAATTCCCAACTCTGAGAAACCGATACTTTCGGAGATATAATTTGTCTGTTTGAACTAGAGTGCCAGAAAGCTCCTGTCCACAGGGCTTGAACCCATTTTTATTGAACATTTAATTTTCTGTTCTCTTTGATTTCATTATTCTCACCTGGTTTTTGATGTTTAATATTACTATAACCTTGAACTAAGATAAGTCCGGGCTACCCCATGTACTCTCTATAATTTGAATTTTTTATCATGCTCAGACCTGTCGTTTGTTTACATAAATGCAGTTCGCAATTCTCATTCCAGTTGACATTCAAGGTTCAAACGTTAATTTTTGATATGTGTTATTAAATTGATTTAAAGAAATAAGTGAAAAAAACGTGTGACTGAAGCTGCGGAGCATGGACAAATATTTGAAATAATATATAAATCACGGATTTTGATCGAACTCTTGATTATTTGAATTTCATCAGAACACCGCCTTGATTAGTTGAACACTTATTATTTTGAACTCTCGATAATTTGAACTTTTTTGCTGGTCCCTAGAGTTTCAAGTTATCGAGAATCGACTGTAGTATCATCATGGTACATATTATTCGACGGTTTTTATCCCTCATCTTCACATTTTGCCATGTTTCCAGTTCGAAAACGGTCCGAATAGGCATATCTCGGGATCTATGCAAACACGTCATGATTCTTTGAATTCTCTCCAGGCACGTCAGATATAATAAAACAAACAGACAAATTATATCTCCGAAAGTATTGGTTTCTCAGAGTTGGGAATTATATCAATGTATTCATATGATAGAACTGCATCCTAAAGGAAATTCAATTCAAATAATAGTTTATTTATCAAGATTAAATGAGCAATCATGAGAATGAGAAAAGCACCATGGAAGAAAACAAATTAAATCTAGCCAATTTTGCCCAATAACGAACTTAACCGAGATATTCATCTCCCTAAACTACTCTGAAAATTTCAACTACCTACCTCATTCCGTTCGAGAGTTATATCTATGTCTATGGATGAAAAGCAGTCTCACTACTCTCAGATCTCTTACTTCATGTTCCGAAATGTAAGACTTTTCTGAGAAAAACTAATTTCGGAGCAAACAACTGAGATTTTTCTCACTTCGCTCACAATTCTTCGAAATATCAATTCTTCAGGAACATATTTGACATTATGACAATTCATATTCATACATAGAATAATATCATTCTGTGACAACGTTGAAATACGATTTATTATTGAAATTTTGAAAAATCATATCTCCGAAAGTATTAGCTTGTTAGAGTTAAAAATGATATGAATGGATTCTTATGATAAAACTTCTTATTAAAAAAAATTTAATTTGGAATTTGTTTCGTAAAAAAAAAATTTTTTTTTTGTTACTCCGAAACCATCTGTCCGATTTCGCCCAATAACGAACTTAGCCGAGATATTTATCCCCCAAACCTGCTCTGTAAATTTCAACTCTCTAGCTTATTCCGTTCGAGAGTTATCGTGCCTACGGCCGGACGGCCGGACCGGCCGGACAGAATGAATTTCGACCACGGATTCTTGATCAGTGAGTCGAACCAAATCGTTTAAGACCATTTTCATCGAAATATTCGAAAATTACAGACATTTGGGCAAATTGATAAGCACTCAGTTCCGAGGAACTAGAGCGCCAAAAACCGTTAACTATTTTGTTTGTCGAGTGTAATCTGACGGATAGTTTCAGAGATACCTACCTAATTTTTTTAAATTATTTTTTTTTAATTTTCCAGTCATACAATACTCAAAAAAATTTTTGAATAAGTCTTCGAACCGTAATTTTTTAACTGACCACCGCGCTTTAATTCGATCAGATCAGTATTGTTAGAGTTAGTGGTAGATTTCAGATAGCTATAACCACCCACTGGATTTTGCCGTTAACGAGCTTAGCCAGGGGATTTGGACTCCAAACCTACTCTGAAAATTTCAACTCTTTCGTTCGACAGTAATTGTGCTGACGCACAGCCGGCCGAACCTCGGATTTTTCATCAGAGAGTCGAAACTAATCGTTTGAGACCATTCTCGGCAGAAAATTGGAAAATTACAGACATTTGGACGGATTGATAGGATTTGTTCATGTGAACAGCGCGCCAAAAACAATGGAACATTTTGCTACCGCCTCCCCAAGGTATTACCCTTCACTAACTTGACCTGAGCCATTTTTAGTTCATTTCATATAGTCCGAAAAACCTAGGGAATGTTCAAATTTTTACTCACTTCCCTCCATTAGTTTCAGAAAAAATAAAAAATTACTGTCTTTAGGGAGTTAAATTCTATAGCATTGTTTTTCGAAGACATTTTTGGCGCCCCTGTTCCTTGGAACAGAGTGCTTATAAATTTTCCCAAAGCGTTTTGGTTCAACCCACTGATCAAGAATCCGTGATCAAAATCGATTCCGTCCGGCCGGCCGTAACCACGATAACTCTCGAACGGTTCTATTCCTATCGGAAATAGTATATTACGTAACAAGAGTTGTAAGTAGCTCATTACAAACGAAGTGAAAAAGTTTTCAAGATTGCGTAATGGGCTTACAACTCGTGTATCGTACTATAGTTTTCTACGCTCACCCATTTTCATTTATTAAAGAAAGGAACGCCTAATTCGTTTGAGAAAATGTTTGGATACTTGTTGTGAAAATTGACAACATAAATCACATGACATTTATTTCCATAGTATACCAAGAAAACGCAACTTAATTCGTGAGAACTGTATAATGTGTTGTCGACATTTGGGGCCATCGCTCTTTCAATCCAAAATGTGTCTCGCTAATGCTAAAAGTACAAGTACCTACATCCTACATACAAGTAATTCCATATATTTTTACTGGAATAAAGGGCATAATACGAAGATGTCCCAAAAGATCTTTTTGGCGCTCTTGTTCCTCGGAACAGATTGCTGATCAATTTGCCCAAATGTCTGTAATTTTGGAATGTTTGGCTGAAAATGCTCTTAGACGATTTGGTTCGACTCACTGATCAAGAATCCATGGTCAAAATTGATTCTGTCCGGCCGTCCGTCCGTCGTTTAAAACGATAACTCTCGAACGGAATGAGCTAGACAGTTGAAATTTTCAGAGTAGCCTTAGGAGATAAATATCTCGGTTAAGTTCGTTATTGGGCAAAATCGGCCAGGTGGTTTTGGAGTAACAACAACAATTTTTTTTGCATCACAAATTTTAAATTCAATTTTTTCAAGATGCAGTCTCATCATAAGAATCCATTGATGGCATTCTCAACTCTAACGATCGAGTACTTTCGGAGATATGATTTTTCAAAATTTCAATAATTATTCTCAATTCTATATGATTTCATAGAATACTCTAATTATAATTTCCTGATGTATATAAAGCCAACATAAGATCATAGTCCTACGTTTTAATTTAATTACGAAAATTCATGAGAATTGCCGCACAGAAGCCAAATTGAAAAGGTGGGAAAGCCCAGTGGACAGGGGCTTTGACGCTCTTGTTCAAACTTTCACAAATCATAACTCCGAAAGTATTGGTTTCTTCGAGTTGGGAATAATATCAATGGATTCTTATTTAATTAATTTTATTTTATTTTATGATGCAGATCATAAGATTCCATTGATATCATTCCCAACTCTGAGAAACCAATACTTTCCGAGATATAAGTTGTTAAATTATGAACAAGAGCGCCAAAGCTCCTGTCCACAGGGCTTTAACCAATTTTTATTACGATGAATGTTTTTATTCTTGTAATGAAAGCAGTGGCGTATCATTTCATTAATTTTAAATATTCATAACCATGTTTCTCGGGACGCCTCTAAATCAAATATTAAATTGTCTTCGCGAAAGGTACCTGGGTACATGGTTAGGCGATGAAATTCATACTTTTTTAAACAATAACTTGAAATGAAAACGCTGAAACCCGTCAATAACTTTTCAATTTTCACCATTTTTTGGCGATGAAATGGAATATTTGCCTTGAACTCCTTGGCTGCAATCCTACCAAACATTGGACATTGGGTTTTCAAATGTAAACATATGTCACGTGTGGGCTTGTAAGAAAGGTTATGAAAAATGGAATCTTACCTTACCCTTTAGAATAATGAATTAATAAAACCTATCAGTATGCTGAGCTAAATACTGGATAAGTTTTTGTTTTATATCGACAAAAAAGATAGAAATTGGTTCATCAACTGACGTGGGGTAAGGAGCTTTTGCGCGCATGTTCTATTGTCCATTCGCCACTATTGGACACTCTTAATCAAATTTACCATCGATATAGACCGTTTTCTCAGCTTTTATGGGATATGAATACATTTCAAAACCTTTTAAGTAATGGGAGAATTGTCTGAATTCAAATTTTTAATTCTGACATATAGAATTTTTGTTGGTTTTTTGCGATACATACAAATTTTTTCAAAGATTTTTTTAAAATTTTTTTAGTTATACGATCCTTACGAAATAGTGCAGAAATTTTTGTGTCAGCATTCTTGAACTAATCGCCATGTTTGAATTTAATCGGGATCGTACTTTTTGAGTAATTGAGGAAATAACAACCAAATTTCAGATTTATATAACTGCAAAACCGTTTGGCCAATTATGACTTTTAACGAAGTCGAATGTCGCATAACGATGCAAAATTTACCCTGAAAATTGCAAGTTGCTATGTATTGCCGTCCTCAAGTAATCTCGAGATAAATAATATTTTTTAATAATTATTTTAAAATTTTCTAGTGATACGATCTTCACAAACTTCTTTGTGTCGGTATTCTGCAACCACTTACCAAGTTTCAATTGAATCGGATCTATATTTATTGAATTATCTAGAGAACAATATTCTAGATGGGTATAACTCTGAAACCGTTGGCCGATTATAACTAACAATGAACATAACTGTCCCATTCGGATGCGCAATCTGCCCTGAAAATTGCAAGTCGCTAACTATTTCCGCTCGAATGTTGTCGTGGCGACGGTCGCCCATCCAGCTACTGAACGTACTCAATGCAATGAATCCGATCGTGTTGGGTGCAAAGTCAGGTTTTGAATTCTTCCGTAAAATTTCAGTGATATCAAACAGATAGTTTCAGAGATATACAATTTTTTTCCAAGATTTTGAATGATTTTTTAAAAAATTTCTGGATATATAATCCTAACGAAATTTCGTCAAAATTTACACGTCGGCATTCTACAACTAATAACCATGTTTTCACTGAATTGGTCTCATATTTTTGGAGTTAAGGAGGAAATAAAAACAAAATTTTAGATAGGTATAACTCCAGAACTGTTCGGCACCTATTACCGAACTCAAATGTTGCATTTGGATGCGCAACCTACCCCGAAAATTGCAAGTCACTACCTTTTTCCGTTCTCAAGTTATCGCGAGATGAATAATATATTTTAATAATTTTTTTTTAAATTTTCGAGACTTACGATTCTCACAAAATTGCACATACGTCTTTAGGTCTGTATTTTACAACTACTCACCAAGTTTCAAGTCGATCGTATATGTATTGGTTCAAAACAAAATTATAACTCGGAAACTGTTTAGCCAATTATGCCCATTAGCGAACTTGTCCGTCGTATTGGGATGTGTCACCTACCCTGAAAATTTCAAGTACTATCTCTTTTCGTTCTCAACTGATCGTGGCAACGGACGGACATAATCAAATTTGACCTCGAATTCTTCTTCATCAGGGGGTTGAACAAATCTTCGAGACTATTTTCGGAAAAAAATTCGAAAATTACAGACATTTGGGCAAAGTGATAACGCCATGTTCCCCAGAACATGCGTGCAAAAAAGTCTTCAGCAGGTGTACGTAGTTGATATCATTTCGCTTGATTTTTCTTTTTATCGAAGTAGAAGGAAAACTAATTAACAGTAACGAAACAACATCAACCATAAAATACTATTCTGCAACATTTCGCAGACTAAATCAGAATGCTTCATAAGACAAAAATCGAAAATGTTCAGAATTGTCAACTATCAACATTGTTCTATGTATTGATGCCTCTGACAAATATCTATTGTTTCTAACGCAGAAGCAATTTCAAAATAATAACATTTTACATTTCATGGATATTTTTCAGAATTTGGGAGAGAAAACCTGGAAAGCAACCATAATAAACCATAACACCCTGTAAATCAGTAAACTTTTTGACCCAAAATCATGCATATATTGATTTCGTTAAATATTGACATTCAACTGAAATTCATACATATTGTATCAAAATACTTACATAAATAGTGGACCATTTTCCAATAAAAGGTAAAGACCTACCTGACTTCTCGGAGTGTTTTCGGCAATTTCCATTGGTTCCATAATTTTCAACACTGATTTCCGCTTGTGCTCACAAATGAACTTAATTCCTTATCTTATAAACTTCGGATCGGAAGTTATTCCTTATCTTATAAACTTCGAAAGTTATCTTTTGTTAAACACTGACAGTTGAAACGTGTATTCACCGGGGTTCCAGTAATGTCGACAAGACAAGACATGAAATATTTTCAAGCGAAATTCATCAAAACACTGTTGCACTGTGCACTTACTTCTGTTCCGTCCAACACGGTTGGTCGGCTACTCTGCTATTGAATTCTTACTTAGTTTTTAGGCCTATGGATCATAATGCACCAGGCAGGTAGAAAGGGAATGCCATTAAGGAAATACGATGTTTCTACATTTTACTGTTATCTATTTGGACGAATAAACATGATTATGAAATTCGCTGAGAAGAATAGTAAAATAATTGAATATTGATTTCAGCTACTGATGAGAACAAATTGAACAAGACTATGACAGGATGTCAAGAACTTACTCGTGTCTTGATTTCATTGATTTCAATTGATTTGTAAAATCTGACATTATTGGAATCCATAGGAGCCCACAAGAGGGGGCAGCGGAGGTCAAATGCCCACCACGCTGGATTTCGAAACCAGTTGAGAATTTGTAAGTTTGGAGAAAAAATCATATTATTCAAATAAAAATTTCAATGAAATTGGTTCAAGCACTGACGTAAAGTCAGGAGCATTTGCGCGCATGTTTCATTGCCTATTCACGGCTCATACGAAGTCGATCGAGCATAGTTTCTAAAATATAAAAAAAAATTTCAAGAAAGCTGAAAAAAATTAAAATTTGAACTTAAACCGATAAAATTACTTTTAATAAAATTTTATTCACCTTGTATTGGATACCCTTAATCGAATTTACCATCGATACAGACCCATTGTAAAAAATGGGTTCAAGCCCTGTGGACATGAGCTTTCTGGCGCTCTAGTTCAAACAGACAAATTATATCTCCGGAAGTATTGGTTTCTCAGAGTTGGGAATTATATCAATGTATTCATATGATAGAACTGCATCATAAAGGAAATTCAATTCAAATAATAGTTTATTTATCAAGATTAAATGAGCAATCATGAGAATGAGAACTGCACCATGGAAGAAATCGAATTAAATCTGGCCAATTTTGCCCAATAACGAACTTAACCGAGATATTCATCTCCCTAACCTACTCTGAAAATTTCAACTACCTAGCTCATTCCGTTCGAGAGTTATTGTGGAAAAACTTTTTTTAAATTTTCAAAATTTTTTTTTTACACTTTGCGGTAATCTGGTCAATACAAAACTTCACATGCGTATAAAGGTCATGATTCTACAATTTGATGCTAAATTTCAGATAGATCGAACGAACTTGTCCGAGATATTTACGCTCCAAAACCACCTTGCAATTTTCAATCCGCTAACTCCTTTCGTTCGAGAGTTATCGTGCCTACGGCCGGTCGGCCGGCCGGACAGAATCGATTTCGCACTCGGATTCTTGATCGGTGAGTCGAACCAAATCGTTTGAGACCATTTTCAGCCAAAAATTCCAAAACTACAGACACTTGGGCAAATTGATAAGCACTCTGTTCCGAGGAACTAGAGCGCCAAAAAAACAAGTTTCGTATGACAATTGCCCAAAACAGGTTTAAAGTATCTACAAATAGTAGGTATTCCATAAAACATGTATGAAAGAAGATAAGTAATAATAAAAAATTTTTTTTATTACTCCGAAACCTTCTGTCCGATTTTGCCCAGTAACGAACTTAGCCGAGATATTTATCCCCCAAACCTAAATGAAAATTTCAACTCTCTAGCTCATTTCGTTCGAGAGTTATCGTGCCTACGGCCGGCCGGCCGGACCGGCCGGACGGCCGGACAGGATGAATTTCCACCACGGATTCTTGATCAGTGAGTCGAACCAAATCGTTTAAGACCATTTTCATCGAAAAATTCGAAAATTACAGACATTTGGGCAAATTGATAAGCACTCAGTTCCGAGGAAGTAGAGCGCCAAAAAATCACGTTTACTTCTAAATAAGCATACAAAATTTAAAATAAACAAAGAAAATCGCGAGCGTCCCACAGTTGCCTAACACACAGCTGTAAGGGGCTAATGAAAACTGAAGGTTGGAGTCCGGTATTCATGCAAACATACCTAAGGTATGATTATATATATATATATATCATATGAATATCAGGATTGAATTCAACGCTCAAAGGTTTTGATGTATTTGAAATTATGAAATTTGAAATTGAGTTCATTTGAAGCTTCAATTTCTACGTAATTTCAGTTCTAGAAATATGAATTATTAAATGCATATATATTATATTATTGAATATTGAATATAAATCGAAAATTTCACTTATTGCGTCGAAAATTTCGTATTTGGAAAGTGACCAATTTTCTTTATACTTGTTTCTGAGATGCATTTCGGCATAACAAATCGATCCCTGTTTGTTTCAATTCCAGGAACCTCCGCGTTCCGGAGATTTAAAATTGTGAAAATTGTAAATTTCACTTATTGCGTCGAAAATTTCGTATCTGGACAGTGACCGATATTCTCTATACTTGTTTCTGAGATGCATTTCGGCATAAAAAATCGATTCCTGTTTGTTTCAATTGCAGGAACCTCCGCGTTCCGGAGATATAAAATTGTGAAAATTCTAAATTTCACTTATTGCGTCGAAAATTTCGTATCTGGACAGTGACCGATTTTCTCCATACTTGTTTCTGAGATGCATTTCGGCATAAGAAATCGATCCCTGTTTGTTTTAATTTCAGGAACCTCCGCGTCCCGGAGAAAATCTGGCAAGATAACAAATCGATCCCTGTTTGTTTAAATTGCAGGAACCTCCGCGTTCCGGAGATATAAAATTGTGAAAATTCTAAATTTCACTTATTGCGTCGACAATTTCGTATCTGGACAAGTACCGATTTTCTCCATACTTGTTTCTGAGATGCATTTCGGCATAACAAATCGATCCCTGTTTGTTTTAATTTCAGGAACCTCCGCGTTGTGAACAAAATCTGGCAAGATACTTAAGTATCCATGGAGTTAGTCAAAATTTCAATTTTCACAATTTTATATCTCCGGAACGTGGAGGTTCCTGGAATCAAAACAAACAGGGATCGATTTGTTATGCCAAAATGCATCTTTGAAACAAGTACCTATGAAGAAAATCGGTCACTGGCCAGATACTACATTTTCGACGCAATAAGTAAAATTTTCAATTTATATTGAATATTCAATAATATATATATATGCATTTAATAATTCATATTTCTAGAACTGAAATTACGTAGACATTGAAGCTTCAAATGAACTCAATTTCAAATTTCATAATTTCAAATACATCAAAACCTTTGAGCGTTGAATTCAATTCGGATATTCATATGATATATATATAATCATACCTTAGGTATGCTTGCATGAATACCGGACTCCAACCTTCAGTTTTCATTAGCCCCTTACAGCTGTGTTAGGCAACACACAACAACTACCGACGAAGACGATCGATAAAGGGGTTTTCACGTTCGGCCAATCAAGAGAAAGCACAGAACTCTAACTAGCAAGTGGGCGGTTTTTCGATGGGTTGCTTCGTTGATGCAGTAAAGTTCGATGCAGTAGAGCGTCTGTGCAATGAGTCTTCCTTGTAGTAAGGCGCACCGCGAAAAAATTAGTACCAAGGATTTGGAAAAAATTCAATAAGAGAAAATATTCATAACAAACCCGGTGGACAGGAGCTTTGGCGCTCTTGTTCAAACTTTGACACATCATATCTCCGAAAGTATTGGTTTCTCAGAGTTGGGAATGATATCAATGTATTCTTATGATATAACTGCATCAATTCAGAAAATAGTTTATTTATCCAGATTAAATGAGTAATCTGTGAATGAGAACTGTACCATGGAAGAAATCAAATTAAAATAGCTGAAATGAATTTGACTCTCTCTTATAGAACATTATGACATGTACGAGTATGAACACAGATCATATAATAATTCATAGATAGAATAATTATAGCATTCTGTGAAGACATAGAAGTACGATTCATTATTGAAATTTCAAAAAATCATATCTCCGAAAGTATTGGCACGTTAGAGTTGAAAATAATATCAGTGGATTTTTACGGTGAAACTGCATTTAAAAAAAATTGAATTTGCAATTTGTAAGTTAAAAAATTTTTTTTTTTTCGTTACTCCGAAACCATCTGGCCTATTTTGACCAATGACGACCTCAACTGAGATATTCATCTACCACACCTACTCTGAAAATCTCAACTGCCTAGCTCATTTTGTTCGAGAGTTATTGTAGAAACAAAATTTTAGAATTAAAAACATTTTTTTTCACACTTTACGGCAACCCGATCAATACAAAACTTTGCATGCGTATAAAGGTCATTATTCTACAATTTGATGTTAAATTTCATATAGATCAAGAGATCGGTTTCGGAAATATTCATAAAAAATGGTTTTACTAAAAACGGCCATAACTCCGAAACCGCTAGGTGAATTTCGCCCGTTAACGAACTTTTTCGAGATATTTACGCTCCAAACCTTCCCTGCAAATTTCAATCCTTTAACTCCTTTCGTTCGAGAGTTATTGTGTAAACGGCTGGACAGAATCGGTTTCTACCACGGATACTTAAGTGAATCGAACCAAATCATTTGAGACCATTTTTTGCCAAAAATTCGAAAATTACAGACATTTGCGCAAATTGATAAGCACTCTGTTCCGAGGAACAAGAGCGCCAGAAAGCATGGAAAACAAACAGTGAATTTCTCAACAGAGCTAACATCACCTATCGCAGCTTCAGCATAATATGCACTTCTATGGGGAATAAAGATGGAGTGCTCAGTGAAAATTATACCTTTCAGCGATTGAAAATAAAGAACTTCGTCATCCATTACCTTTGAATGTATGTTTTTTAAATGCTCCCTCAATTCAGAAACGAGCCTGAAAGATATTTGGCAGTTTTCTTCCAAGCATTTGCTATTGAAGTGAGAAAAATCGTAAGATAATAGTATATTATTTCATAAGGAGGAGAAGTGTCCCTTTTCATGGCAAGCTTGAGTTTACCCGGCGAACGGAGTGAGGCGAGTAATTGAAAGCGGGCCATGAAAAGTCACTTCTACTCCGAATGAAATATGTTATTTTATTTTCAAACGTTTTGTAATTCATAAAAATCTGAATATCCACTTTTGGATTGATTTACATAAATACTTCTATCCATTTACGATCTTTTTATAATTGAACGAATTATGGAACATTTGCCTAGTTACGGTTTCCACGTAAAATTCATTCTGATAGGTATAAAGTAAAATAATTGAAGGGGCAAGTGGAAGAAGGGGTCAAGTGACATTTTCTGAAAATATTCGGTTATATCATGGAAGAAGGTGTTATGTGCATATGTAACTTGTCCCGTCAGGATTTGCTTCTATTCTCCATATCTGAGCAGATACACAGTGGTAGAAGTGGCTATGTTACATGAAACATCAAGCACGCAAAAGAAGAAGGAGTTATGTACGCATGAATCAAAATTTATATCGAAAAGAGATATGATAGCAGAATGCTGTAAATCATGAATAATCATCCAAAAGCTAATCCTCACAATTGCACCAATCAAATTATTAAACTACCTTCCATCAAAAAATGCCAGCTCACTTCACTAAAATCTAATTTTCTCGCAAACTCATATTTGTAACATAACTCCTTCTTCCACTTGCCCCTTCAATTAAGAATTATCATTTGCAAGCTGGTGAGAAGTGGTTGAAAGTGAAAATGTCTTCAGAAATTGAGGTTTTGGCGAATGAAGCAGTCTCTTCCCTTGGACCATCGAAGTCTAGTGAAAAATATTATGCAGCTTACGATCACTTCGTGAATTGGTGCAATTCGAAAAACGTGACAGTTTACCAAGAGAATGTGCTTCTAGCATATTTCAACTCAATGGCTACATAAAAAAAAATGGAAATCCTCTACTTTGTGGGCCCGATATTCAATGATAAAGTCGCAACTAGCCATCAAACATGAAATAGATATTGGTAAATATCTGAAGTTGCGAGCATTTTTGAAAAAATCCAATGAAGGGTATCTTGCAAAAAAATCAAGAGTTTTTTGTAAGGAAGAGTTCGAACGTTTTCTCTTCGAAGCACCGGATGATTCATATTTGGATTAAAGGTAACTATCATATTTCAAGTAATTATAATTTTGTATTTTGATCCGTGGTTGTTTCAGATTCTTCTATTATTCGGAGTAGCTGGTGCCTGCAGATGTGACGAAATGGTGAAAATGAAAACTACAGATATCGAGGACAAGGGAAATATTATAATAGTCGATATTCCTGATAGTAAAACGGGAAAAGTTCGAACATTCACAGTTATTAGGGAGAATAATCTAAATATTTATCGGAGATACACTGCGTTAAGACCTAACGATTTCGTTGAAAATAGATTTTTTTTGAAATATCAATCTGGAAAATGCTACAGAGCTGTGATGGAATACATAGTATAGGAAGTGTTCCAAGAAAGGTTGCCACTTTTTTGCAATTGAATCATCCAAACGAATACACAGGTCATTCATTGAGGCGAACTTCTGCTACACTACTTATAGATGGAGGAGCCAACATTGAGTCTTTGAAACGACACGGAGGTTGGACGTCAAGTAGTGTAGCAGAAGGGTACATCGAGGATTCGTTGCGAAATAAGAATGAGATTGCTGGTAGGATATTGAGCGTTGACGAATTCCCTGCAACTAGCAACTTAGAAGACTCTAATGAGGCATCAGCTTTGGAACAGAATCCGAGACAGAATCCTACCAGTTCATTATTACATGGTTTTAATTTTCAAAATGCGACATTGACCAATTGTACATTCAATGTAACTTTAACGAATAAAAATGACGTTTGAATTGGAGAATTTTTTGTTCATGGTAACCAACTCATCTTTTGCATAGTAACACTTTTCCCGCCGCCGGCAGGAAAAGTGTTGCATAGCAACACTTCTCCTCCTAGGCGGAGAAATAGAACTTTTCGATGATCCTCTAAATCGAAAAATGACGTTATTATTGTACGTTTGAAAATAAACTATTTTTCGTACTTCCGGGCCTAAAGTGACAACTTCACTCCCTTGTGACAGGTACTAAAGTGTCACATTTAATCCCTCCGGGATTAAATATTGACGAAACTCCCGGAACGATTAAATCACAAACAAACGAATTTAAGGGATATTTTATTGAAAAATATAATTAATTAGAATGGTAATTAACGTTAATATTCAAATTAATATTGTGACAGTTCGTCATATTGACCAGTCTTTCCTGGGTTAATGCAGCAGGTAACTGACGAGTAACAGATAGGTCCTTTTCATATTGAACTGGTGTTTGTTTCGAAGATCCTGCGGAAACAGGAAGCGAGAATGAGGACTGTGGCATAACTATAGTGGACGAATCGGCGACTTGACCAAATATTTTATCTGAAATTTTTTGTTTATTTTTAATAGAATATTCAATATATCCCTCGGCCACGTTGGAGGATTTCCATCCTCCATGTCTCTTCAGCACGTCTATTGTTGCTCCCGAATCAGCTAACAAAGACGCAGATGTGCGTCTAAAACAATGTCCCGTATAAGACGTCGCATTTTCTAATTTCAAGAAAGCTGCTATTTGCCGTGGAAATGTACCAAACATGTTTTTTCCTACTACTCGCGTAGTACATTCTTTGTTGATGTATTGAACAAAAATTTTTGAATGAGGTGTCCCTGTCTTTCGCAATGCCACATATTTTCGAAATATCGCCACAAAACTGATGGCACTGTTTTCTGAATTTTTGATCACAAAATTTCGGTCAATTTTATTTTTGGTGTTTCTAATCGCAATTAGGAAGGAATCGCCCAAATCTCTCACATCGTCGATTTCTAAATCAACCAACTCTTTTCCACGACAAGCTCCCGCAACGCCCAAAATAAGTACAACCTAAAAAAAAATTGATTTCTTAAAATTTCTGAATATAAACACATTTCCAAATTTACCTTAAGCATTAAATATTTATCATCCGGAGCCTCCCGTAAGAACTGATCTACCTGCTCAGACGTGAGAATTCTTGACTTCTTTGGCTTAAATCCCTCATTTCTTCTCTTCAAAAAAGCTAATAATTTTGGAAATTTACTTATATCAATATCTTCTCTAATGTTAATAACCGATTTCAGCATTGAGTAATGTGCCCAGAGAGTTGAGGCACAAACCGCTTTTGATTTATCATTGAAGTAGACTAACAGCGCATTTTCAGTAGATTGTCACACATGTTTTAAGCGGCACCACTTTTTAAAAGCATCGTACTGCTACTCGTATAGTTTTCTAGATTTCGGTGGTAACAATTCTTCACCTACTTCGGCTGCTCTTTTATCAATATCAGATACACCTTCTTCACTCATGATACCAATAATTATCAATAACAATGTTTCTTTACAATGACACTAGTAATGACAATGTTTCTAAATTATAATTGTCACAACGCAATGTTACTATGGTAACTTATTTTAAAGACAGTTTATTAAATGAGTTGAAGAGAGAAAAAACTGATTGAAATTATTGAAATAATTAATAAAATCATACCGGAAGTACGAAAAGTATCGTATATACCTTGCGACTGAAGTACATTTAATCCTTCAGGTAAATTATGATAAACTTTACCTTCAGGATTAAATGTACTACTTCAGTCCCGCGGTATATAATATACTATTATTTTCAAACGTACAATAATAAACGTCATTTTTCGATTGAGAGGATCATAGAAAAGTTCTATTTCTCTGCCTAGGAGGAGAAGTGTTGCTATGAAACACTTTCCCTGCCGCCGGCAGGAAAAGTGTTACTATGCAAAAGATGAGTTGGTTACCATGAACAAAAAATTCTCTAACTCTAACGTCATTTTTACTCGTTAAAGTTGCATTGAATGTACAATTGGTCAATGTTGCATTTTGAAAATTAAAACCATGTAATAATGAACTAGTAGGATGCTTTCTGGGATTCTGTTCAAAAGGTGATGCCTCAATAGAGTCATCTGAGTTGCTGGTTCCAGGGAATTCGTTGAAGCTTAATATCCTACCAGCAATCTCATTCTTATTTCGCAACGAATCCTCGATGTAGCCTTCTGCTACACTACTTGACTTCCAACCTCCGTGTCGTTTCAAAGACTCAATGTTGGCTCCTCCATCTATAAGCATAGTGTAGCCAGAAGTTCGCCTCAATGAATGACCTGTGAATTCATTTGGATGATTCAATTGCAAAAAAGTGGCAACCTTTCTAGGAACACTTCCTATACTATGTATTCCCATCACAGCTCTGTAGCATTTTCCAGATTGATATTTCAAAAAAAAATAATTTCAACGAAATCGTTTAGTCTTAACGCAGTGTATCTCCGATAAATATTTAGATTTTTCTCCCTAATAACAGTGAATGTTCGAGCTTTTCTAGTTTTACTATCAGAAATATTGACTATTATACTGCCCTCCTAAGAAAGAAGGCAGTATCTCCACAAATGTTAGTTTCGAGATAATGAAGATTTTGTTAAATTCAGCTGTGCCACCATTCAAATATTTATGGATTCTGGAATTGTTCTACTGGGTTGTTGTTCTTCCGCTTATCATCGAATATGTTCATATTTTTATGCCATATTTCTATAAATTTTAATTGAAATGGCGTTTACTGCTTTTAAGCAAGGCATATCATTACAATCGGTAAGAATGAACTGCATAAAAAAGCAGTATATCCAATTGTTTGGCGGTAACTGCTTTTAAGTGTAGTATTTCTCAAGTTGAAAGCACGGTGACAACAAAAAGCAAAAAGCATTTTTTTTACTTTATCAGTTAAGAATTCTTTTATCACACCATTAACTCAATTATACAGGGTTAGGCATCTGGTTTCATCTATTTTTCATAGTGCGTTGTGGAAATAATAATTTGATTTTGACAATTGTAGTGACACATTCCTATATGTCAATAGTTGCAATTTAATTTGTCAATTCCGATAAATCAACGAATTTATGTCGTAAAACAATTCATAATAAGTAATTCTGTTGTGCAAGTGCAAAGAAATTTTCGACGCGAATTTAATGTGGAAAGACACGGAAGAATTCCAACCCGCCAAACCATAATGAGGTGGGTAAGAGATTTTGATGTTAGTGGGAATGTTCAATCAAATTTTCGTGGTGGTATACGTACAATCAGAACACCCGAAAATATTGAACGGGTAAAACAAGCTGTGATAAGAAGTCCGAATCGATCTGCATCAAGGCAGTCAATTGCGTTGCACATTTCCAACAAGACATTGAGAAGAATTCTGCATTCTGATTTGCACTTCCACCCATACAAAATCCAAGTTGTTCAAAAGTTAAAAGAAGCAGACAAACCACTTCGTGTTGCTTTCTGTAGACAATTTTTACAAATTTTGAGAAATGATGAAAACCAGTTAAATTTCTTGATGATGACAGACGAAGCGCACTTTCATCTAAGCGGATATGTGAATAAGCAAAATTATCGTTATTGGTCCGACGTAAATCCGCAACAGTTTCATGAACGACCCCTCCATGATGAAAAAGTCACCGTATGGTGTGGTGTTTCAATTTTTGGAATCATAGGGCCATATTTTTTTGAGGAGAACAACAGAAATGTTACAATAAATTCCGAACGTTACGTTAACATGTTACGGGTATTTTTACGGCCCGAATTGCGAAGACTAGGACAAAATCATATTTGGTTCCAACAAGATGGGGCTACCGCACATACAGCACGACAAACTCGAATTTTGTTGCAAGAAATGTTCCCCGGTCGCTTGATATCAAAATTTGGTGACATAATATAGCCAGCTAATTCCCCCGATTTGACGGCTCCTGATTTCTTTCTCTGGGGATATCTAAAGGAAAAGGTTTATGAAAGGCGTCCCAATACCATCCAAGAACTTAAAATACGTATTTTGGAAGAAATAAATAATATTGGGGCAGAATTGTTGAAACGTGTTATGCAAAATTTTAGATGCCGATTGCAAAAATGTATAGATAATCAAGGAAGCCATTTAAAGGATGTTATTTTTAAAACATAAATTGCACATATTAATATTGTTATTTTTCATAATTTTATATCAATAAAATGTTTTTGGTTCTTATAACAGATTTTCGAAAATAGGTGACACCAAATGCCTAACCCAGTACATAATACACAAACAAAAACAAATACTTAGACATAAAATCAATCATTCAAAAAACACAAAATCCATGTAGGTATTAAATATCATCAAAATTCGATCTTAAATCAACAGCAGCATCATTGCTCTCTAGCTTTGTAAGGTATACTCATAGTTGTATAAGGAGTCTATAGAAAGAGGAAATTCGAAAATAGTAAAAATTGGAGATACTGCCTTCTTGCTTAGGATGACAGTATAATATTTCCCTTGTCCTCGATATCTGTAGTTTTCATTTTCACCATTTCGTCACATCTGCAGGCACCAGCTACTCCGAATAATCTGAAACAAACACGTGATCGATATACAAAATTATAATTACTTGAAATATGATAGTTACCTTCAATCCTATGAATCATCCGGTGCTTCGAAGAGAAAACGTTCGAACTCTTCCTTAGAAAAAAGTCTTGATTTTTTTGCAAGATACCCGTCATTGGATTTTTCAAAAATGCGCGCAACTTCAGATATTTACCAATATCTATTTCATGTTTGATCGCTAGTTGCGACTTTATCATTGAATATCGGGCCCACAAAGTAGAGGATTTCCATGTTGGCGCTCTAGTTCCTCGGAACTGAGTGCTTATCAATTTACCCAAATGTCTGTAATTTTCGAATTTTTCGATGAAAATGGTCTTAAACGATTTGGTTCGACTCACTGATCAAGAATCCGTGGCCGAAATTCATTCTGTCCGGCCGGTAGGCACGATAACTCTCGAAAGGAATGAGCTAGACAGTTGAAATTTTCAGAGTAGGTTTGGGAGATAAATATCTTAGCTAATTTATTGGGCAAAATCGGACAGATGGTTTCGGAGTAACAAAAAACAAATTTTTTTTTTACAAAACAAATTCCAAATTAACTTTTTTTCAATAAGCTGTTTTACCATAAGAATCCAATGATATCATTTTAAACTCTAACAAGCTAATACTTTCGGAGATATGATTTTTCAAAATTTCAATAATAAATCGTATTTCTACGTTGTCACAGAATAATATAATTATTCTATGTATGAATTGTCATAATGTCAACTTATTTTCCTGAGACATGACATTTTCTAATCAATCGAAGTATTGTGAGCGAAGTGAGAGAAATCTCAGTTGTTTGCTCCGAAATTAGTTTTTCTCAGAAAAGTCTTAAATTTCGGAACGGAACAGGAAGTAAGAGATCTGAGAGTAGTGAGACTGCTTTTCATCCATATACATAGAATGCTCAGTTCTCTCAATTTATGACGGTACTGACGGAAGGGAATATTATAACTTCAAAAATATTGGGGTTGAAATACTCGTATTTTAGCGATGCAACGGGGACCTCACCCAAAAATGTTTGAAAATATTACGTAAATATTGAAAGCATAATTCTGTAGTTCGAGAGAGAAGAAAATTTGGTGAACGTAGATCAGGAAATTTTTGATCGATTACAAGGTAATTTTTCATTATTGCTTCTCTTCTTTCATACGTGTTTTATGGAATATCTACTATTTGTAGGTACTTTAAACCTGTTTTGGGCAATTGTCATACGAAACTTGTTTTTTTGGCGCTCTAGTTCCTCGGAACAGAGTGCTTATCAATTTGCCCAAGTGTCTGTAATTTTGGAATTTTTGGCTGAATATGGTCTCAAACGATTTGGTTCGACTCACTGATCAAGAATCCGAGGTCGAAATCAATTCTGTCCGTAGGCACGATAACTCTCGAACGAAAGGAGTTAGCGGATTGAAATTTGCAAGATGGGTTTGGAGCGTAAATATCTCGGACGAGCTCGTTAATGGGCGAAATCCATCAAGCGGTTTCGGAGTTATGGCCGATTTTAGTAACAATATTTTTTATGAATATTTCCGAAACCGATCACTCGATCTATCTGAAATTTAGCATCAAATTGTAGAATCATGACCTTTATACGCATGTGAAGTTTTGTATTGACCAGATTACCGCAAAGTGTAAAAAAAAATTGAAAATTTAAAAAAAGTTTTTCTACAATAACTCTCGAACGGAATGAGCTAGGTAGTTGAAATTTTCAGAGTAGGTTAGGGAGATGAATATCTCGGTTAAGTTCGTTATTGGGCAAAATTGGCAAGATTTACTTTGATTTCTTCCATGGTGCAGTTCTCATTCTCATGATTGCTCATTTAATCTTGATAAATAAACTATTATTTGAATTGAAATTCCTTTATTTTTTATTAAGTAAGGCTGTACGGAGTACACCGGGCCAGCTAGTTTGATACAAAAACATGAAAAATGCTGCATCATTGAAAACAAGCAAAAGACTTTACATTCATTACGGATAATGATATGGTAGGAGAGTAAATAACTGCTATTAAAACTTTGACATCAATTTAATTTCCTCGTTAGCTCGACAGATGAATTGAAAATTTTAATTTCGAAGGGATATCATAGCAATTTTCCGCAATTGCGGAAGTAATCTGTTTTCCATACTTTCAACTAGAGATAATTGGTTTTTTACTGGTTGTACATTTTCTTGAGCGAAACGCTACATGCTATATCACATGTTAAATATCTAATAATTTACGATAAAACTTACGTCTCAACTAATTTCAGGATACGAAATTCCGCGAAAATTCGCGCGTGGCATTCTACAACTAATTACCGAGTTTTAATTGGATCAGATTTTTATAATTTGAGATATAGAGGAAAAACAACGAATCTTCAGATGTGTATAACTCCAAAACCGTTTGGACGATTATGCCTCTTAACGAACTTAAATGTTGCATTCGGATGCGCAACCTACCGTGAAAATTGAACAGAGTGCTTATAAATTTGCCCAAATGTCTGTAATTTTCGAATTTGGTCTTAAACGATTTGGTTCGACTCACTGATCAAGAATCCGTGGTCGGAATCGATTCTGTCCGGCCGGCCGGCTCGCCGTTAACACGATAACTCTCGAACGGAATGAGCTGAACAGAATAGGCTTGGGAGATAAATATCTCGGCTAGGTTCGTTATTGGGCAAAATCAGTCAGATGGTTTCGGAGTAACAAGAAATATTTTTTTTTTACATTACAAATTTCAAAATGAGTTTTTCTCATGATGCAGTTTCACCATAGGAATCCATTGATGTCATTTTTAACTCTATCAAGCTAATACTTTCGGAGATATGATTTTTCAAAATTTCAATAATAAATCGTACTTCTATGTTTTCACAGAATGCGATAATTATTATATCTATGAATTCTTATAATATGATCTGTGTTGATACATGTCAACTTATTTTCCTGAGACATGATATGTCAAATTTTGATATTTAATGCCCATGCTTAATCCATATGATGATGGGTAATGGTAAGTCAATAATATTGAGTTCAGAATATCTCCAGTAAAAACAAAACTGAAATATTGGCTAAAGTTTCAATTGATATAATATAGTTTTGGTTTGGTTTTGGATTAATAATTTTTAGCACTCTTGTTGAATTAAAATTATTTTATGATGTTTGAATTTAATTTCGGCTATTATGAAGTTCTATCACTAGAATCCATTGATATAATTCCCAACTCTTACCAATACTTTCGAAGATATGATTTGTCAAAATTTGAACAAGAGCGCCAAAGCTTCTGTCCGCAGAGCTTGATCCAATTTTGTTTTTCTGTACCCATTAGGTTGAAATATGCTGGAAGCACATTCTCTTGGTAAACTGTCACGTTTTTCAAATTGGACCAATTCACGAAGTGATCATAAGCAGCAGAATATTTTTCAATCGACTTCGATGGTCCAAGGGAAGAGACTGCTTCATTCGCCAAAACCTTGATTTCTGAAGACGTTTTCACTTTCAACCACTTCTCACCAGCTTGCAAATGATAACTATTAATTATTTTACTTTATATCTGTCAAAATGAATTTTACGTGGCAACCGTAACTAGGCAAATGTTCCATAATTCACTCAATTATAAAACGAACGTAAATGGATAGCATTATTTATGTAAATCAATCCAAAAGTGGATATTCAGATTTTTATTAATTTCAAAACGTTTGAAAATAAAATAACATATTTCATTCGGAGTAGAAGTGACTTTTCATGGCTCGCTTTCAATTACACGCCTCACTCCGTTCGGCGGGTAAACTCAAGCTCGCCATGGAAAGTGACACTTCTCCTCCTTATGAAATAATATACTATTTCTCCTGTTGCTTGTGAATATTTTTCAAATGCCTGTTCAAGCTACTTTGGCAATTGAAGATTTGTGAACAAATTTCGCACGATGCAGGCATCTTGTGTACGCAGTTTTTCTAATTCCAACTAAATATTAAACTATTTAACTATAATTGATAATTTAAGAATAATAGCGTCACTATCAGCGTCGAAATCCACTGAACAGCTAGTAGCGTCCTGCGTCATAAAAGTGGATTAGAATGGAATGATATTTGACATTTTGACAATGACAATCTAATCCTAATCTGATATCTACTTTTGAACAACCTGGCAACAGCGCGGTATGGTATTGCACATTCAGCCGCTCGTCATATCGTCGATGCAATCTCAAATGTCAAATGTCAAAACCGATAACGGTAGAGCGGTATGGCTTTGCCAACGGAGGTGACTTTGCCGAACTGCCTAATATTTTAAGTTTCATTTTATTTTTGTAAAGTTGAATATATCTCACCGGCACTAAGAATGGGAACTGTTAACCACGGTATATCTCCACCGGTTGCGACGGTCGCAGTCGTCTGACTTGCGTTGAATGGAGTGCTACGCTGAGTTATGTGAGTGGTTAAGTTTTTAACGTGTTGATAAATGCGAAATGCTAAGGGTTGTGTAGAAAATATGACAAGCGGTACATCAAAATACATTAAGCAGCTTACTTTACCTGTATTTAGGGTCACAGAAAATAAAAGTTAAAGCATTTGGTTGAGAGGGTTTCTATATTTCGGGAAATTTTTCTATTGTTGCACTTTTGCGGGGGACTTTGCCACATACCAAAATTTATTTTATTTTATTTTTAGACACATCTATGGGTCGTCAATACAAAAAGAAGTCGGGTGCGAGGAAATATCGTTATTATATGGAGGAAACACTAAACCGATAGTAGTGTTCCCTGCTAAAAAACATTGTTAAATATTATGTTGGAGAAGTTATAGAAACAGATGATGATGGGTTTGTAGTGAAATTATTGTAAGAAAAAGAAAAAAAAAGCACTGACGTGAAGTCAGTACTCTTTGGCGCGCGTGTTCACGGTGGCTAATTTGAATTGAATGATGAGTACTTCAAGCTCAGTGGATAGAGCGAGCCGAAGATCTACCCAAAGGATAGTGGACACCATTCACTGTCGGTTCAAAAATTAACAGAGCTGTATCTAAGCTGCCATCAGGATAGAGTAACAAAGTTGGAAAAGAACACAACTGAATCTCCTTAGTCGCGCAAGCTCCTTGAAGATTTGGGAGGGTCAGTATAATCCTAATCATGTTTATAGCACGCGCGCCAAAGCAGATTGACTTTTTACACTTTTTCTTTCATTGTTATATCACTCTGCTTTTGCGCGCGTGCTATGAACATGATTAGGATTATACTGACCCTCCCAAATCTTCTAGGAGCTTGTGCGACTAAGGAGAGTCAGTTGTGTTCTTTTCCAACTTTGTTACTCTATCCTGATGGCAGCTTAGATACAGCACTGTTAATTTTTGAACCGACAGTGAATGGTGTCCACTATCCTTTGGGTAGATCTTCGGCTCGCTCTATCCACTGAGCATGAAGTACTCATCATTCAATTCAAATTAGCCACCGTGAACACGCGCGCCAAAGAGTACTGGCTTCACGTCAGTGCTTTTTTTTTTCAAGTTCCTTTAACAAATATAGCTATCAATACAGTTTGGCTGTTAGCTTTACTGTAGATCAAAAAAATTGCGGTTGTGGGACCTCCGTTAGGAAAGCAATTGCCTCGTCTCCAAATCCGAACGTATTTTAATATAGATCTACCGAATATAGTTATTTATAAATTTGCCTCAGGGCTACCATACAGACATTTCAACTCGGAAACAACGCTATTTCCCCCAAACTGACTTCTGCCCGTGCACTGAATTGACATGAATATTCTTTTAAAACCTCACAATATCGACTCATTACTCCCAACATAACCCAAACAACCCAATACCATTCACTTCTCGTCTGCGCATGCGCAATATACTCGTGGCTGCAAGTCCTCCCAAAATTACACACCTCACAAAAATCTCCAATTCTCCAACACTAGTGGTTCAGGAGATATCACTTCTCGAATCCACGCATGCGCAGACCCTCACCAGGGGATTCTATAGAGGAATAGCATTCGCCACCCCAAAATCCCAATCCTCTCTGACGAAAGCACCAGCAGTTAAATCACTGATGGTCTGCTCATGCGCATAACGAAAAATGCCCGTAAGCGCTACATCAATTTCGAAATTAGCCCCAGGGCCACGGTACGGACACTTCAACTCGGAAACAACGCTACATCCCCCAAACTGACTTATCCTTGCACTGAATTGCCATGAATATTCTTTTGAAACCTCACAATATCGGCTCAGCACTCCCAACATAACCCATACAACCCGAAAACAGTAACTTCTCTCCTGCGCATGCGCAATCTACTTGCGGCTGAAAGTCCTCTCAAAATCACACACCTTACAAAAAACTCCAATTCTCCAACACTAGTGGTTCAGGAGATAGCACATCTTTAATCCACGCATGCGCAGACCCTCAATAGGGGATTCTATGGAGGAATAGCATCCGCCACCCCAAAACCCCAATCCTCTCTGACGAAAACACCACCAGTTAAATCACCGATGGTCTGCTCATGAGCATAACGAAAAATGCCTGTAAGGGGTAAAATCAATTTCAAAATTAGCCCCAGGGCCACGGTACGAACACTTTAACTCGGAAACAACGCTACATCCCCCAAACTGACTTGTCCTTGAACTGAATTGCTATGAATATTCTTTTAAAACCTCACAATATCGACTCAGCACTCCCAACATAACCCATCCAATTAAAAAACAGTCACTTCTCTTCTGCGCATGCGCAATCTACTCGCGGCTAAAAGTCCTCTCAAAATAACACACCTTACAAAAAACTCCGATTCTCCAACACTAGTGGTTCGGGAGATATCGCATCTTTAATCTACGCATGCGCTGACCCTCATCAGGGATCTGGATTCTATGGAGGAATAGCATCCGCCACCCCAAAACCCCAATCCTCTCTGACGAAAAATACAGCAGTTAAATGACTTCTCATCTGCGCATGCGCACAACGAAAAATGCCCGGAAAAGGAAGCATGAACCTCAAAAAAATAGGATTCGGCATTTTAAGCAAAATATTCCACAAAATAGTGGTAATTTTTTGATTTTTTTCATGTCACGTGATCTTCACGAAATTTTGCAAAAGTGTTTGCATTGGTCTTTTGCATCTAACTACTGAGTTTCAATTTAATCAGATCAGTATTTTTCGAGTTATCGTGAAAACAAAATTTTAAAATTTTTGAAATTTTTTTTTGCCACTTTAGGGCCTTCCGGTCATAACAAAACTTCACAGGCATATAAAGGTTATGATTCTACAATTTGATGCCAAATTTCAGAAAGATCGAGTAATCGGTTCCGGAAATACTCATAAAAAACGTTTTGACTAAAAACAGCCTTAACTCCGAAACCGCTCGGTGGATTTCGCCCGTTAACGAACTTGTCCGAGATATTTACGCTACAAAACTACTCTGCAAATTTCAACGCTCTAAGTCGTTCCGTTCGAGAGTTATCGTGCTAACGGCCGGCCGGACCGGACGGACAGAATTGAATTTGACCTCGAATTCTTCATCAGGGAGTCGAACCCAATCGTTTGAGACCATTTTCGAAAAAAAATTCGAAAAATACAGACATTGTGACGAAATGATAGCACGCTGTTCCTTGCGGAACACGCGCGCAAAAATGGATTTGTCTATCCCAAATTTGAGGACATATCATACGTCAAGGAAATGCATGTTGTCACAACATTGGAAAAACCGTCGTCTTCCATTATTATTTCCATAACCTTAGACTTCGTATAAGGGTCGTATTATATTATTAATAAGTCGCACTTCAAGCTCAGTAGATAGAGCGAGCCGAAGATCTACCCAAAGGATAGTGGACACCATTCACTGTCGGTTCAAAAATTAACAGTGCTGTATCTAAGCTGCCATCAGGATAGATTAACAAAGTTGGAAAAGAACACAAGTGACTCTCCTTAGTCGCACAAGCTCCTAGAAGATTTGGGAGGGTCAGTATAATCCTAATCATGTTTATAGCACGCGCACCAAAGCAGATTGACTTTTTGCACTTTTTCTTTCATTGTTAAGTCAATCTGCTTTTGCGCGCGTGCTATAAACATGATTAGGATTATACTGACCCTCCCAAATCTTCTAGGAGCTTGTGCGACTAAGGAGAGTCACTTGTGTTCTTTTCCAACTTTGTTACTCTATCCAGATGGCGGCTTAGATACAGCACTGTTAATTTTTGAACCGACAGTGAATGGTGTCCACTATCCTTTGGGTAGATCTTCGGCTCGCTCTATCCACTGAGCTTGAAGTACTCATCATTCAATTCAAATTAGCCACCGTGAACACGCGCGCCAAAGAGTACTGACTTCACGTCAGTGCTTTTTTTTTCAAGTTCCTTTAACAAATATAGCTATCAATACAGTTTGGCTGTTAGCTTTACCGTAGATCGGAAAAAAAAACGGTTGTGGGTCCTCCGATAGGGACGCAATTGCATCTTCTCCAAATCCGAACGTATTTTAATATAGATCTACCGAATATAGTTATTTATAAATTCGCCTCAGGGCCACCATACAGACATTTCAAATCGGAAACAACGCTATTTCCCCCAAACTGACTTGTGTCCGTGCACTGAATTGACATGAATATTCTTGTAAAACCTCACAATATCGATTCATTACTCCCAACATAACCCAAACAACCCAAAACCATTCACTTCTCGTCTGCGCAAGCGCAGTATACCCGTGGCTGCAAGTCCTCCCAAAATTACACACCTCTCAAAAAACTCCGATTCTCCAACACTAGTGGTTCAGGAGATATCGCTTCTTGATTCCACGCATGCGCAGACCCTCACCAGGGGATTCTATAGCGGAATAGCATCCGCCACCCCAAAACCCCAATCCTCTCTGACGAAAGCACCAGCAGTTAAATCACTGATGGTCTGCTCATGCGCATAACGAAAAATGCCCGTACGGGGTACATCAATTTCGAAATTAGCCCCAGGGCCACGGTACGGAAACTTTTACTCTGAAACAACGCTACATCCCTCAAACTGACTTGTCCTTGCACTGAATTGCTATGAATATTCTTTTAAAACCTCATAATATCGACTCAGCACTCCCAACATAACCCATCCAACCCAAAAACAGTCACTTCTCTTCTGCGCATGCGCAATCTACTCGCGGCTAAAAGTCCTCTCAAAATAACACACCTTACAAAAAACTCAGATTCTCCAACACTAGTGGTTCAGGAGATATCACATCTTTAATCCACGCATGCGCAGACCCTCAACAGGGGATTCTATAGAGGAATAGCATCGCCACCCCAAAACCCTAATCCTCTCTGACGAAAACACCACCAGTTAAATCACTGATGGTCTGCTCATGCGCATAACGAAAAATGCCTGTAATGGGTAACATCAATTTCAAAATTAGCCCCAGGGCCACGGTACGGACACTTTAACTCGGAAACAACGCTACATCCCCCAAACTGACTTGTCCTTGCTCTGAATTGCTATGAATATTCTTTTAAAATCTCATAATATCGACTCAGCACTCCCAACATAACCCATCCAACCCAAAAATAGTCACTTGTCTTCTGCGCATGCGCAATCTACTCGCGGCTAAAAGTCCTCTCAAAATAACACACCTTACAAATAAATCCGATTCTCCAACACTAGTGGTTCAGGATATATCACATCTTTAATCCACGCATGCGCAGACCCTCAACAGGGGATTCTATAGAGGAATAGCATCCACCACCCCAAAACCCTAATCCTCTCTGACGAAAACACCACCAGTTAAATCACTGATGGTCTGCTCATGCGCATAACGAAAAATGCCTGTAAGGGGTAACATCAATTTCAAAATTAGCCCCAGGGCCACGGTACGGACACTTTAACTCGGAAACAACGCTACATCCCCCAAACTGACTTGTCCTTGCACTGAATTGCTATGAATATTCTTTTAAAACCTCATAATATCGACTCAGCACTTCCAACATAACCCATCCAACCCAAAAATAGTCACTTATCTTCTGCGCATGCGCAATCTACTCGCGGCTAAAAGTCCTCTCAAAATAACACACCTTACAAAAAACTCCGATTCACCAACACTAGTGGTTCAGGAGATATCACATCTTTAATCCACGCATGCGCAGACCCTCAACAGGGGATTCTATGGAGGAATAGCATCCGCCACCCCAAAACCCTAATCCTCTCTGACGAAAACACCACCAGTTAAATCACTGATGGTCTGCTCATGCGCATAACGAAAAATGCCT
The DNA here is from genome assembly GCA_937662695.2 of Halyzia sedecimguttata. Classification (NCBI taxonomy): domain Eukaryota; kingdom Metazoa; phylum Arthropoda; class Insecta; order Coleoptera; family Coccinellidae; genus Halyzia; species Halyzia sedecimguttata. The sequence goes on from OW569415.2 coordinate 30,942,699, forward strand.
GTAAGCGGTAACATCAATTTCAAAATTAGCCCCAGGGTCACGGTACGGATACTTTAACTCAGAAACAACGCTACATCCCCCAAACTGACTTGTCCTTGCTCTGAATTGCTATGAATATTCTTTTAAAACCTCATAATATCGACTCAGCACTCCCAACATAACCCATCCAACCCAAAAACAGTCACTTCTCTTCTTAGCATGCGCCATCTACTCGCGGCTAACTGTCCTCTCAAAATAACACACCTTACAAAAAACTCCGATTCACCAACACTAGTGGTTCAGGAGATATCACATCTTTAATCCACGCATGCGCAGACCCTCAACAGGGGATTCTATGGAGGAATAGCATCCGCCACCCCAAAACCCTAATCCTCTCTGACGAAAACACCACTAGTTAAATCACTGATGGTCTGCTCATGCGCATAACGAAAAATGCCTGTAAGCGGTAACATCAATTTCAAAATCAGCCCCAGGGCCACGGTTCGGACACTTTAACTCGGAAACAACGCTACATCCCCCAAACTGACTTGTCCTTGCACTGAATTGCTATGAATATTCTTTTAAAACCTCATAATATCGACTCAGCACTCCAACATAACCCATCCAACCCAAAAACAGTCACTTCTCTTCTGCGCATGCGCAATCTACTGGCGGCTAAAAGTCCTTTCAAAATAACACACCTTACAAAAAACTCCGATTCTCCAACACTAGTGGTTCGGAAGATATCGCATCTTTAATCTACGCATGCGCAGACCCTCATCAGGGATCTGAATTCTATGGAGGAATAGCATCCGCCACCCCAAAACCCCAATCCTCTCTGACGAAAACTACAGCAGTTATAGGACTTCTCATCTGCGCATGCGCAATACGAAAAATGCCCGGAAAGGGCAGCATGAACCTCAAAAACATATGTTTCGGCATTAAAAGCAAAGTATTCCGCAAAATAGTAGTAATTTTTTTTGTTTTTTTCATGTCACGTGATCTTCACGAAATTTTGCAAAAGTGTTTGCTTTGGTCTTTTGCATCTAACTACTGAGTTTCAATTCAATCAGATCAGTATTTTTCGAGTTATCGTGAAAACAAAATTTTCAAATTTTCGAATTTTTTTTTTGCCACTTTAGGGCCGTCCGTTCAACACAAACCTTCGCAGGCATATAAAGGTCATGATTCTACAATCTGATTCCAAGTTTCAAAAAGATCGAGTGATCGGTTCCGGAAATATTCATAAAAAACGTTTTTATTAAAAACGGCCTTAACTCCGAAACCGCTCCGTCGATTTCGCCCGTTAACGAACTTGTCCGAGATATTTACGCTACAAAACTACTCTGCAAATTTCAACGCTCTAAGTCGTTCCGTTCGAGAGTTATCGTGCTAACGGCCGGACCGGACGGACAGAATTGAATTTGACCTCGAATTCTTCATCAGGGAGTCGAACCCAATCGTTTGAGACCATTTTAGAAAAAAAATTCGAAAAATACAGACATTGTGACGAAATGATAGCACGCTGTTCCTTGCGGAACACGCGCGCAAAAAGAATGTTGCGCACCCTTTCTTATGTTTGTAACAACAGCAGTAGATAGCTAAAATGTTGAAATTATACATAGAATACGAAGGACTCATTTTACGTAAAAATAAAAAACTTACAACAAGAAAACTATGAAAAGTAGTGTAAAGTCACACCACTCTACGGAATGTGAAAATTTATAGCTTCGAGATAAAGGCGTTTGAATATCCCCAGAAGTTCACTAACTAAATTTCAACATTCGTGGTTTTGACACTGTACCGACGATATATGAATGACGCGGCCTCCTAAAGATAAATATTGTAATATTTACGTTGCAGGTCCATGTAATTCATTTACCAAAATGCAGAACGAACTGGATCGTGAAAAAGCCAGGAAATAACTAAAATGACATATACTTTACCTGAAAAATGCTCGGAGCAGCCACATTTTTGTCATGGTTCAATACCAAACATATAATGAATATGAGGTGAATTCATGTACTAACATATTCTAATGCTGGGGCCACACTAGCGGTCTAAGATTTTTATGGCCTTATCGCGATGTTCTTGTCTACATCTGCAGACAATATGACGTGACGATTATTCTTGCGAATTGAAATGGAGGAAGCAGTGGCGTTCTATTATATGTTGTCGAATAATTATCTACTACAAGTCCTAAGTTTCCTCCGAAATCAAACTTACACTCAAAATCTGGAACGCTACTGAACTGAACTCTGAAGTCGAATGTTGTATCCATAGACAAGTTGTATCATAAAAAACCCTTTGATGCGTGCCAGTTTACACAGCGATTCCACAAAGTGCCCGGCCACACTTGTCGCGAAAGCGCGATTATTCGCAGAATCGCGCTAGTGTGGCCCGAGTATTATACCTGCTACAAATAATCTTGCTCCTCTTTTTCAGGCCAAGTAAACCCAAACATTAGCCGGTGCACCGAAATAACTAATTATTTCGGTGTAAATGGCCGGGGCCAGAGTACGAATGCCCCATTTAAATGCCATAGGCTGTCATACATATATATTCCATTCACATTTATAAAGTCTCCCGGTTGGCCATGAAAATTTGACACATTTCACCATGTATATTTTGAAAATGTCAGGTTATAGTCATTTTCCTGTCAGATAACTACGCAACGTTGTCCTCTCTACATAGAAGTCCTAGTAATTACGTATTTTCGCAATGTGAATTTACTCCGGAAAAATAATGAATTTGAGAAGATATTATGTGAATTCAATAAGTCCTGGCGACAGTAGAAGAAAATTTCTACTCTGTTATTACTGGAAATATTTCACGTATATAAACTGGTTGGAATATTCCATTATACTATTTTCTTGTATGGAAATCAAGAATCAATTTTATTGAAAAATAATGGATAGACTAGTCCGTTACTTTGTGATAGTTCATTTGAAAAAAAAAATGAAACTACCTGAATAACCAGGCAGGAAAACTTCTAAACGAACAGACGTACCTATGGAATTCCTCACTTTTCGAAATTCTCAAGAAATAAGCCTACAGAAGACATTTAAATACCTTGTTTCACAACTTGAAATACACCATCAGTTTCAAAATGTAGTAGTACTACGAAACCCGAGTCATTCTTATACCTTAATAAATATATAGTGATAGGAAACTAAGTCATTTCATTCGAGAGTTCAACATGTCAGAATGAAGTTTTCCTATTGCAGATTTCGGTTCTGTTCTTTATTATATTCAAAGATAATGGTCTGTGATAATATCTAGTCTAAGATTAAATTATGATTATGTTGAGAGTAGAATTGGCAACGTCTCACCGGATTGTTTTGACCTTGACGATATTTCAGCAGTGCCAACCTGCCTGTGTTTTAGTTACAAAAACGTGATAGACCTAAATCATGGCCAACCAGGAGACTTTATAAAAGTGAATGGAGTATACGTTTGCGACGCTGCCTGCAGTGATATGCCGACCTACCGACCATCATACGTGGCCATAACAGAAATGTAGATATCATACATACAGTGTGGAAAAGCCGAATGGAATAAATTCATTATCTTGGTGCATATTAAAGGAAAATCCCGAACCATGTCAAATTCAAATTTAAAATTGTCATTCTTCTTCGTAAAAATACGAACTCCCAATTTTTCAATTAGGAAGTATGAGCTTTTGATACATCGTTTGAAAGGTCGCGTTATTCCCTATTCAGAAATCTTATCGCTTCCATGTTTATTGCAAAACTCATAATAGAAAAAAATAAAGTCATGTGATTACCGAAATTCATTACAATATTCCCTCGAATATTCCCAAATTACATACATTACAACATAACATTGTGTTTTCCAGATGATAGCATGAAAACTACGTAAAACACTTTCTGTGGCAATGTTAGTTTCTTTAGAATGCCTTCGCAAATTGTTTTGTGCTGATAAGTTTTATAGAGTAGTTTATAAATTGTCTAATTTGTGTTTGAATTGCATTAACATCAATTCTGCATAATGGTTCCATTAACGGAAATGCACAAAATAACAAGTCTCTTGTTTCATGAGAAATTTCCGGATTTGCCGCTTATATAACCCAAGGAACATAAGTAAAAAGGAGAAGCAGTTTCGCGAGTGTGGGCATGCAAGACAGATTAAAAAAGCAGCTGCTAATACAATGTGTGAAATTAGATGTGATGCTTGACTTAGAAGAAAATCCACATAAATCGAGTAGAGATGCCTCCACAACATTCAACGTCAGCCATACATCGATTCTAAACATATTTTAACAAAATAAAATGCATCCCTATAAAATGATACTTACCTAGGAGCTCTTGAAAGATGATTTTGAACTTATTTTTGTGAACAAATGATGGACATGTTGGATAACAATATTATCCATAATTGGAAACAAAAAGTCTATTAATATAGATGTTTTGTTTTCTGATGGAGTGGACTTTTTCTGTCAATGCTAATCGTCAAAATTGCCGCTAATGGTTTACCGAAAATCCTCAGTGGATGAGAGAGGAACACGCGCAATTTCCTGAAAAGAGTAATGTTTGAGCAGGAAATGTTCTAAGCCATATAATAGGCACCTTTTTTATTGCGGGCAATTTTAATGGTGATAAATATTAAGCACAACTTCAAGATTATGTCATTCCAAGTTCGGCAAATTTAAATCCTGATCAAGGAAATTCTCAAGTTGCCACATTACCAATGCAATGTCCGGCAGTACCTCAACGCAATATTTCCAAATCGGTGTATTGGAACGCGAGGAACGATAAAATGGCCAACGCGATCTCCTGATCTTAACCAATTACATTTCTTTTTATGGGCATATTTGAAGAGCATTTTGTACAAAACAAAAACCCTTGATTTTAATCACCTAAAATAATGAATAACGCTTACGATTAGGTCGATCACCACTGAGATGTTGAATTATGTTGGAATAAATTTGTATTTGAGGTTAGGATGTTGCCAAGGCGTTCAAGGTGAACACTTTGAACATCTACTATTCTACTTCATTAACATTCATAATTTTTCTGCTACATTTTTTATTACATTTTAGTTTTTGATATTCAAACAAATTTCTCTTATCACTTCATTTTTTTTTCTTGTAATTTGATTTTTGCAATAAACATGGAAGTGACAACATTTCTGAAGAGAGAATGAGGAGACCTTTCAAACGATGTATCACAAGCTTATACTTCCTATTTGAAAAATTGGTGGTTGTCTTTCGAAGAGGGTTGAAGGTAGGGTTCGCATTTTTATGAAGAAGAATGACAATTTGAAATTTGAGTTTGACGTGTTTTGAGATTCTCCGTCAATATGTACAGTAACCAAGATAATGAATTTATTACATTTGGCTTTTCAACACTGTATATGAATGACGTGGCAATCAATGTGTTAAAATCGAATATCTTATTTTTTCAAATAGCCTATCATTATTTCCTTGGAACAGATCGATAGAAAATTTGATTCGTACCATTTTTGGCAAGAGTTCCATATAGCTATCATCAATCGTTTCCAAGAAAACATACTTTCATTAAAATTTTCTAGATTCATTCGGTTTATTAAGGATCTTAGATGGCTATAAGGCTCTGTTACCACTGTATAAAGTAAGCTAAATATCTTTGTTTCATACTGATACATTATGAAGAAATAAATCCCTAGTTACCATAACTATAAACATGGTTATAACTCCCTTGGAATTATACTAAGCAGTTATAGATCTTTTACTCCCTCCAATGTATTTACAAAAACAAACCAACAATTGCCAAATTTTCAAACTATCAAAATTTCAATTGTCAATTTTTTTTTCATTCAGTATGAAATAAAATTAATTATCTATCACGTGAGTTATTGGATGTTAACAAGCTAGGGCAACTTAACAACCCCTCGGGACTTACGTCCCTCGGGATTGCAATCTGTTGCCCTTTGTAATTAACATCCTCATAACTCCCTTGATGCATAAATAACTTGACCAATATTTAATTATTTATTATTTGTTTCTCACTATGATTATTATAAGTGTTCCTAATTTCACATGTCGAAATGGAAAATGGCGGTTTTCGTTATTCAACAATTATCAAATATTTCGCCAAAAATGGTCTCGAACGATTAGATTCGACTCACGTGGTCAAATTCAATTCTGTCCGGCCAGCCGTCCGTTGCCACGATAACTCCCGAAGGAAAAGACATAGCGACTTGCAATATCCAGAGTTGGTTGAAACGTTGTTGTTCATTCCTCAGTAACTCCGAAAATACATCTCCGATTGAATTGAAACTTCGTAAGGGGTTGTAGAAAAAAAAAATATTTCATAAAAAAAATTTTCCTCAGGAATTTTATATTTCAGATTCCCTATTAATTTCTCCTGAATTTCCACACAAACTTTCAAGCCGAATATTATTTTTCCAATATTTTCAAAAATACAGATCTGATCGAATTGAAATCTATAACTCCGTTTAAAAAATATTAAAAGCACTGACGTGAGGTCAGTACTCTTTGGCGCGTGTGTACAGGTTGGCTAATTTGAATTAAATTATGAATGTTTCAAGTTCAGTGGATAGAGCGAGCCGGAGATCATCCTAGAGGGCAATGGACACCATTCGCTGTCGGGTCAAAAATTAACAATTGCTGTGTCTAAGCTGGCGTAAGGATAGAGTAAAGAAGTTGACAAATAACACAACTGACTCTCCTTAGTCACACAAGCTCCTAGAAGCTTCTGAGGAGTCTACTTGGGGAAGACTTTGGAGGGTCAGTATAATCATAATCATGTTTATAGCACGCGCGCAAATGCAGATTGACTTCACAATGGAAGAAAGAAGCTAAAAAAGAATTTACGTCGGGTCAATCTGCTTTGGCGCGCGTGCTATAAACATGATTATGATTATACTGACTCTCCTAATTCATCCCCAAGTAGATCCTTCAGAAGCTTCTAGGAGCTTTCGTGACTAAGGAGAGTCAGTTTTGTTCTTTGTCAACTTTGTTACTCTATCCTTACGCCAGCTTCGACATAGCACTGTTAATTTTCGACCCGACTCATCATTTAGAATACGTTCCGTAAATCAACTTGGTTGTTTCGGTTACTACCATAGACAAGAAATACTGCTACTTTTCCGTTCCGTAAATATGAAATGTTCGGTTGGTTCCTGAAATATAGGTTATTTAAAGAACTTGGTTCCTGAAAAAGAGATAGATCTTTAGGCACCAGAACAACCGACGAATTTCTTTGGTAACATCAACAACAATATCAACAATATTTCATATTCAAAAACTACAAATTTCTGTTGCAATTATAATGGATTCCTTAATTGAGGTAGATTAGATATTATTTGTTCGACTTCAAGTTAACTGATGATTTCTTTTTAGGACAATACATCTTTCGCTTGTGCTTACTGCAAATTCGTTTAATTACTTATTTTTTCTTTCTAGTAAATTTTTTGTTAATTGTGATTTATTTTTGGAGGAATATTGTGATTCCTTGTCATCAATATGTGATCTCAATTTTTGGGAATATTTTGTAAAGTTTTCTGAACAATTGGTGAGTGTGATATTCAAATTAATATTTATATACCTACCGACTATATATTCTTACATCTGAAACATTCCCTTCAATTGCCAAATGAAAAATATGGATCAATTCATGAATTTGATATGAAAATTTGTTGAATGAGAAAAAAATCTGGATGAATCAAAATATTTGTTTGTTTATGAATTTTTATTAATACTGAAATCAATTTGCAACAGCTTATTGTTGGAACAGCTCGTCTACTTGTACTCGAATCAGAATTCAGAAGTTCATTGAATAACAAAGCGGCATCACGATCCATCATATAATTAATAAGTGTATAATGAATTTAAAACCCAAAAATTAAAACTAATGAGATATAACACAGCAATGAGCAATACAGAAGTCACAAATAAAAATAATTAACAAAAATTAATCTTTAAACCTAAACAACTGACAGAAAGACTGACAGATGAGTGGTGTCCCGTAAATAAATACCAAGCGTGGTCACCGGATAGTAGCCATTCTCACCAGTGTAGTTGCCGCACCTGAAAATATCGGTTGATTTATTGAAATTAGCCAACGTGAACACGCGCGCCAAAGAGTACTGACTTCACGTCATGCTTTTTTATATTTTTAATCTGAGGTATCCACATTACCATTTTTCACGTCAATAGTAGAACTATTTGCTCTTGAGAAATACCGTAACTGCGTGCAACATGTAAATAAGAAATTTCCGAAATTCTTGCGCCTGAATTGAATATTCAAACTAATTAATAGTGTTTATCATTTTGAATATTTCTTTTTATTATTAAAGCCTCGAATTCCCCGTGCAAAAGTTTAGCAATATTCAGTTCATTATAATATCAGTTTGTATTTACAATGTTTATATTTCTAGTGGCTTTATCCTTTTTGAATTACGTACAATGTATAGATCAAGCAGCTTATGACTTCAAGGTGAAATATCTGGAGGATCTAATCAACAAGGAGGTTGAAAAAGCTGGAACGTACAAAATAAGAAATAGCAATAAAGATCTTCTGGGAAATGCAGGTGACTCGAAAATAATAGGTAAGTTAGGGAAAAGTAACACAAATTTAGAAGATTGGAATTCGTTCATGACCAATGGAATCTTAAAAAATTGGTTCAAGCACTGACGTGATGTCAGGAGCTTTTGCGCGTAGGTTCTATTGTCCATTCTATTGTATTGGACACTCTTAATCGAATTTACCATGGTAAATTCGATTGAGAGTGTCCAATACAGGAGAACGGACAATATAATTCACCATGGTAAATTCAATTAAGAGTGTCCAATACAATAGAAAGGACAATAGAACATACGCGCAAAAGCTCCTGACTTCACGTCAGAGCTTGAACCATTTTTTTTTTCGTAATTTTTTCGAAATTTTCTCAGATTACGGTTCTCGCAAAAAATTTTTTTTTTCGTAATTTTTCTGAGATTTTCTAGGGGTACGGTTCTTACAAAATTTCAAACACGTCTTTGATTCGATATTCTACAACTAGTTACCAAGCTTCAATTCGATCGAGTTTATATTGTTTGAGTTATCGAGGAAATAATATTCCAGGTGGGTATAACTCCGGAACCGTTGGACCGATTATGCCCGTAAACGAACTATACTCTCCCATTCGGATACGCAACATACCCTGAAAAGTCCCTACCTCCTTTCGTCCGAATGTTATCGAGGAAACGGTCACCCATCCATCTACTGAACTCACACAAGGCTGCTCGAATCTCCAACAATATATATCCAATCGTGTTCAAACTTAGGACTTGGTAGGCGAGTTAGATTTTGAAGGCTTTCGCAAAATTTCAGCGATATTGGATGAATTGTTTTTGATATATAGGATAGTTTTCAATAATTTTCAATGATTTTTTAAACGTTTTCTACTGATACGATCCTCAGGAAATTTTGCAGGAGCTTTTGCGTTGGCATTCTATATCTAATAACCATGTTTGAATTGGATTACTTCTATATTTTTTGAGTTATTGAAGAAATAATTAATAATAATAACAACAAAATTCAGATGAATATAACGCCAAAACCGTTTGGCCGATTATGCTTATGAACAAACTCAAATGTCGCATTCAGATGTACAACCTAACCTGAAAATTTCAAATCGCTTGCTCTTTCCGTTCTCAGGTTATCGCGTATTAAAAAATATTTTTTAATAATTTTTTTTAATTTTCTAGCGATACGATTCCCACAAAATTCCACGAACTTGCTTAGGTTTATATTCTACAACTATTCACCAAGTTCCAATTCGATCGGATTAATATTGGTTGAAAACAAAATTATTACTCGGAAACCGTTGGGCCGATTATGCCCATTAACGAACTTGTTCGTCGTATTGGGATGCGCCACCTACCTTGAAAATTTCAAGTCGCTAGCTCTTTCCGTTCTCAAGTTATCGTGGCAACGGCCGGCCGGACAAAATCAAATTTGACCACAAATTCTTCATCGGGGAGTCGAACCAAATCGTTTGAGACCATTTTCGTCAAAAAATTCGGAAGTTACAGACATTTAGGCAAAATGATAACGCGATGTTCCCCAGAACATACGCGCAAAAATATTCCTATTATTTTTCATGGGAAGAGAACACCGCTTCATTTTCTCTTACCTAATGAAAGTATAAAATTCAGGGCCAATTAAGTAGGGATTACTCTATAATTGTCGTAAATTAAATGAATATATAATTCTTGATCAAGTTCTAAATATGCTGTAAACCTTTCCAATTGTTTTAAATGTAAAGACGCATTTTACCGGAATAAGACAGTCATACACACCGATTTCGACACTAACATTTTCAATTATCTCCCGACATGGATACTTTTCATTTTCATATGGGCTTATGAATTTTTAAATTAATTTTGAATAGAACACACAGGCAATATTCTATGTTGGATGAGCCTCTGTTCTTGTTTGTTTGTTTGAGTTTGACATTCCTTTTCTTATTGTAATTAAATGTATTATTGAGGTTCAAATAAATATTATTTTATTTTTTACAGATTTTGGTACATTCGATTTTATCATTATTGGTGGTGGATCAGCAGGATCTGTGGTTGCCAGCAGACTTACTGAAAATCTTAATTGGAAAGTATTGCTTCTTGAAGCAGGAGATGTAAATGATGATTACTCTGATATGCCTTTCGTTTTCGATGCTTCCGGATTGTCAGACAGAAATTGGGGCTACTTGACGATACCACAAAAAAATGGATGTTATGGTAGGCCAACAACACGTGAAATTAAATTGAATAATTCAGAAAAATGAAAATAAGATTGGTTCAAGCACTGACGTGAAGTCAGGAGCTCTTGCGCGTATGTATATTGTCCATTCTCCTGTATTGGACACTCTTAATTGACGTGGCCAATACAGGAGAATGGACAATAGAACATACGCCCAAAAGTTCCTGACTTCACGTCAGTGCTTGAACCAATTTTTCTTCGGATACGGTTCTCACAAAACTTTACACACGTCTTTATGTCGATAAACTAGTTACCAAGCTTCAATTCAATTGAGTCTATACTTTTTGAGTTATCGAGGAAATACTATTCCAGGTGGGTATAACTCCGAAACCGATGGACCGATTATGCCCAAAAACGAATACATATAAGTCTCCCATTGGGATGTGCAACCTACCCAGAAAATTGCAAGTCTCTATCTCTATTCGTTCGAAAGTTATCGAGGCAACGGTCACCCATCCAGCTACTGAATTTACACAAGGCTGCTCCGATCTCCAACAATATGGATCCGATCGTGTTCAAACTTGGAACTTGGCAGTATACTCAGGTTTTGAAGGCTCTTGTAAAATTTCAGCGATATCGGAAAAATAGTTTCTGATATTTAGAATTTTTTTCAATAATTTTTTAAAAATTTTCTAGTTATACGATCCTCACGAAATTTCGCAAGAATTTTCGTGTTGGCATTCTTAAACTGATAACCATGTTTGAATTGGATTGGTGTTGTATTTTTCGAGTAGTTGAGGAAATAACCAAATTTCAGATGGAAATAACTCCAAAACCGTTTGGCAATTATGCCTGTAAATAAACTCAAATGTTCCATTCATACGCACAACCTTACCCGAAAATTTCAAGTAGATCTTTCCGTTCTCAGGTTATCGAGACTTAGATAATATTTTTAGATTATTTTTTAAAAAATTTCTATGAGACGATTCTTACCAAATTTCACAAACGTCCTTAGGTTTGTATTCTACAACTACTCACCAAGATTAAATTCGATTGGACTTATACAAAAAAAAAAAAATTATTACTCGGAAACCATTGGTTGGCCACTCTCGCTAAAATGTAGAAATTATAACCGTTTGATACCGGTATTAAGCGGTTTCGTCGCTAAAAAATGATTATAGTATAATGTGTATTGGTCAGCCGAAGTCAAATTTGACAAGTCCATACGTCATTAATAACATTGGTTCAATATCTAGTGAGAATTGGAAATTTACCTTATTTTACAGCCAAGTTCTCGATTTAAACTTGATCGAATAATATGTAACATGACGATATTATTCTGAAATTAGACATTTGAAAACAAGGTATCAAAGGTCAGTTATAATATTCGTTTAATTCCCGGATTTCACCATACTTCTCTGTACAGGGCGGGTAGTGCAGCTGGTAGAGATCCGTATTCTTAGCAAGTAGGTGCCGGGATATATTCCGGTAGCCAAAATTATTAATCTTTTTCATTTTTTTTCCAATTCTATCGAAATAATAACATTGTGAAAAGGATTGTGGACGGAATTAAGTTGATATTTTCATGAAATCACGTGAAACGTGAGTATTTTCATATATTATAGGAAATTAAAAAAACTACTGCTATACAGGGTATCTTTTTTAAAATGTCGATTTATAGTTCCCCATGTCACAACCGTAAGATTCGACTGATTTGTGTCATAGGAATAATTCTCGGAATAAACTATTGAAAATAAACCACTGCTATATAGGCATTTTTTATCTAATGACACAATTGTATGATTGAGCTGATTTGTGTCCTTGCACCGCCACAAACAAAGCACTGTTTATTTTCGATCCAACGATAAATGTATGTGTTCGAATGGATCCAGAATTTTTTATTTTTGACAGTTAATGTATGTATTTGAACAAAGACCTTACGCCACCACAAACACAGCACTGTTCATTTTCGAACCAACATGAATGTATGTATTTGAGTCGAAACTGATCGACTAGTTTTTTTTTGGACGCTTGTGTTTACAGTCGGATTTATATTCTTGGAAATATTGGGAGTATTATTTCTTTCCTGGAGCTAAGCAGCTTTGAGCGAGTTCAGTACCTGGATGGGTGACCGCTCTGGCTATACATTTGAAGAACGCACCAAAGATCCTGGTCACAGTGCTTTTGCAACTTGTCTAAAATGTATTTCAGTTTACGTTCGTTCCTACTTGAGAAAACCATAACGTTAACAACATCTATATTTGCAATCTCATTCAACCATTTTGTCGTAATTGTGATTCGAAAGTTTACAACGAAATTTCTTTCTCTATTTCAGTATCGTAATGAGTTCATTACAGCACTAAAAACAGTGCGGGAATGAACTAATTCCCGCATTGTTTCTAGTTATATTTTTCGTTTTGTGGTAGTCAGCACTAACATTCTATTCTATCAAATTTCAACACACGTCAATTGTCAATATAATATAATCTGGATATAGTGAAATAATTGTTGAGAGGAAAAGTTTTATTTTCATTAAAAAGTAAGGTACTAGAGATTTTCTTCTTGCTAATTTTGAATGATTCATGCTATTAGGAAACTATTTTAAATTTGATCTCCATGCCCTACTTAGGATTCAAATTCAAATTCCGTAATCTGTCAAATGTCGTAAGAGTCACACCAACTGCCAAGATACAATACAAAAGTCACTGGGAAGTATAATCCGAATTTTCCACAAAATTTCAACAGTATTTTACAAAACTTGCCTGAAATAGAGAAAATATCGTATAATACTCGTTGCAGAAGGCAATTCCAACATTCATGCGCTCGAAAACTCGCTCCTTCGTCGCTCGTTTTCGAATTTCGCATTCGTGTTTGAATAGGAGTCCATTCGGCAACTTGTTTTAGAATATACTTTTCCGTTCCGTTCAACTTTCACATGAACTGATAATTGTAGGAACGTCGTGAAATGTCAAAGAAACTCTGTGATCCTTCGAATTCCCGTGAAATCTCACTTTTCTCGATTATTTTCTGAAGAAATGGAATATATTTTTGCTAAAGGTGTCTGACCCCAATTCGCTAGTTATCAAATGGCAGAAATCGCTGAATTTCAACTCCACAATTGAGGTCTAGCAGTCCATTGTTGCTAGTTCCGGATACATAAAGTGCATCCTATATGTTACAAAGTTGATTTTAATTTCCAGGAAGAAATGGAAAACAGTGCCCTTATCCTCGTGGTAAGATCCTTGGTGGATCTGGCAGCATAAATGGACTGTTTTGGTCTCGAGGTATCAAGGCAGACTACGACAAATGGGCCTCGGCAGGGAATCCAGGATGGTCATGGAACGACGTTCTACCATATTTCAAGAAACTCGAAAATTTTGAATCTGAACACATCGACTTGAGATACAGAGGATTCGGCGGTCCTATAAACGTAGCTCACATAAAGCCTGAAACTGTACCCCAAAAAGCCTTCATTAGAGCCAGTGAGGAAATAGGTATACCGTACGTTCAAGATTACAATGCGGCCAACATAAATGGGGCGTCTTGGCTCCAACATAACATCCAGAACGGTAAGAGGGTCAGTGGTGCCAACAACTATGTCAGACCTGCATGGAACAGGATAAATTTCAACTTAACTTTGAGAGCATTCGCCACGAAAATTCTTATAGATCCCAAGACTCGAGCAGCTAATGGTGTGGAATTTGTGAAGGACAATGTCAAGTACTTTGCCACTGCAAGCAAAGAAGTTATACTGTCCGGAGGTTCTGTGAATTCTCCCCAGTTACTGATGCTCTCAGGAATTGGTCCAAAATCTGAACTTAGCAGGCATGGAATCCAGGTAATTCAGGATTTACCCGTAGGACAATTCATGAAGGACCATATTTGGTTTCTAGGGCTGCACTTCAACTCAAATTACGTCGAACCTAAAATCACAACAAACCAACTTGTGAAGAAGTATCTTGGAGGAGTTGCTTCCATGCACCAAAGGAGCGTATCTTACTTCAACTCGAGAAATTGGAGTTCGCCATTTCCAAACATAGAATTATCATTCGCCCCCCCATTCCCCACAGAACTTAAATTTCCGGCATTCGATAATGCAAACAATGAAATTCGACTATTCGATAGCAAAATCAACACCTCGACGGACTGGCAACTTCAGTTATCTCTGATTCATCCCAAATCATCTGGGAACTTGAAGTTGAGATCAGCCAATCCTAACGACTTTCCACTCATCGACAGTGCTGTTTTTGAAGATGTGGAGGATCTCGAAGATTTGTACAGGGCTATAGAGGTTGCGTTAAATATGGCTGATACTTCTGTGGGGAGGAATTTCAATTTGACCCTCAATTTAAATCTTCCCTCTTGTCCAAATAAGAACGCGAGGATTAATCCTAGGAAATTTTGGTACTGCGTTCTCCGTCAAATCGCCTTACCAGCGTTTCATCTGTCTTCTACGGTTAAAATGGGACCACCAACCGATCCTTTGTCTAGCGTAAACCATGAACTTAAGGTATATGGAATCAAAAACTTGAGAGTTATAGATGTAAGTATAGTTCCGAGTACTGTGACTGGACACATCAACGCACAAGCATTTCTGATTGGGGAAAAGGGGGCTGATTTGATCAAGAAAGATCATTTGTAGTGTTTTTTTGTTGAATAAAGTCGTCAATCCCTTATTTGCATGTATAATTTTACTTGAATGATAATGGTTGGAGTAAGAAGTAGAGATATCCTTAAAGGAGAATATCGTTATTTTGTGCTCAACTGCAACATAACGATTGTTATGTTGCAGTACAAAATAACGATATTCGCTTGTGCGAGTAAAAATTGATGTTTTTCAGAAAAAATGGGTTCAAGCCCAGGAGCTTTCTTGCGCTCTAGTTCAAACAGACAAATTATATCTCCGAAGGTATTGGTTTCTCAGAGTTGGGAATTATATCAATGTATTCTTATGAAAGAACTGCATCATAAAGGAAATTCAATTCAAATAATAGTTTATTTATCAAGATTAAATGAGCAATCTGAGAATGAGAACTGCACCATGGAAGAAATCAAATTAAAATAGCTGAAATGAATTTGACTCTTTCTTATAGAACAGGATGAAATGTACGAGTATGAACACAGATCATATAATAAAGCTCAGATAGAATAATTATAGCATTCTGTGAAAACATAGAAGTACGTACGCTACATTATTGAAATTTAGAAAAATCATATCTCCGAAAGTATTAGCTTTGAAAGTACTAGAGTTGAAAAATCGATGGATTTTAATGGTGAAACTGCATCTTAAATAAAAATTAAAGACATTTGGGCAAATTGATAAGCACTCAGTTCCGAGGAACTAGAGCGCCAAAAAGTGTAATTCCCTTTCCGGGATTTGAGCCCGCCTACGAACTTATCGATCTCCGGTATTAGAATAAAACGTCGGTACTTACCTGGGATATATATTCTTAATTTTCACTTATTTGACGGTTTTTTACCCTTGTCTCTCTAAGTCGATTTTGACGTTTCTCCAACCAACTATTAGCAAGAAACTAATGTCATTTCTAAGGAAAATAAGTTGACATTATGACAATTCATACATAGAATAATTATATAATTCTGTGAAAACGTGAAAATATGATTTTTTATTGAAATTTTGAAAAATCATATCTCCGAAGGTATTAGCTTGTTAGAGTTAAAAATGATATCATTGGATTCTTATGATAAAACAGCTTATTGAAAAAAATTTTATTTGGAATTTGTTTTGTGACAAAAAAATTTTTTTTTGTTACTCCGAAACCATCTGTCCGATTTTGCCCAATAACGAATTTAGCCGAGATATTTATCTCTCAAACCTACTCTGAAAATTTCAACTGTCTAGCTCATTCCGTTCGAGAGTTATCGTGCCTACGGCCGGACCGGACGGCCGGACCGGCCGGCCGGACAGAATGAATTTCGACATCAGATTCTTGATCAGTGAGTCGAACCAAATTGTTTTAGACCATTTTCATCGAAAAATTCGAAAATTACAGACATTTGGGCAAATTGATTAGCACTCAGTTCCGAGGAACTAGAGCGCCAAAAATGACCAACAGACGTTGAAATCAGGACAATATCAAAAAGTCTCTTGAAGAAATATTGCTCAGAGTTTCATTTTATGCCAAAGTGCCAAATTTCATAGTGAAATTCCGAAATTTGTTGATATTAATATTTTGATGACAGCACGCTAGAGGTAGTTTTGGGCTTTGCGGAAATCTGAAAAAATATTCGTAATGTAACTCCAATGAAAGAAACATTACCATAATTCAAATAAAGTTCATATTAATTTAATGTTCCTCATAAATTATGATTTCTATAGTGAAAACCTCACAATCTTGGTGCAAACCGGATTATACTTGAGAAATCAAATGCGCAAAGAGCTAATATCTCGCTAATTATTCTTGGAACATCATAAGAAAACAAATTCTTCGATTTCACAATTGAAGAATAATTCTCAACTCTCTAAAATCACTTTTGAATATATTTACTCAAATACCACTAAAAACGCAATATAAAGCTAATCTAAAACAAAGATAAGTAATCATTAAAGGATACTGTGGGAGCTATACTCATTATTGAAAGGTTTTTTTCTGGGTTTTCTCTCCCAAACTCTGAAAAATATCTATAAAATAAAAATTAATTATTTTGTGATTTGCTTCTGCGTAAGAAACACAGGATATTTGTCAGAAGCAATCAATTGAACAATGTTGCCTAACAAACAACAACGAAACAACATCAACGAAGAAACAACTATATCGTAACGTTTCGGAGTCTATATGAGACTCCGTCAGACGCTTAATGAAAATCGTTAGAATTATTTTGTTGATTATTTTTCCGACCCAAATATCGACCAATAGAATTGCAACATTCGACGTCACGTGGTACAACCTACATGGTATTATACTGATTATATAACTCATGTTATAATGAACCAATAGAATTCCTGAATTTCCCTTAGTAACGTCGTATAGATAACTGAATATACCGCTTGACGACGGTATATAATCGTTTTGGTGATTCGCCTCCAGCCATATTGGAATAATTTCCATAGTGACGATAAATGTCAATGAAATGTCAGTGCATTTTTGAAGATGCATCGTTTTGGTTTGAGTTCAAGTGGTGAAATTGACCAAGAAATTGTTAATTTAACACCAGAAAATACCACGAAGACACATAATTATGTTTGGAAACAGTTCACGGTGTTTTGTGAACATCGAAATTACAAACTTCGTGCTGATATTTCAAATGATGAAGTAGCGAATATTTTGAAAGATTGGGCATTCAATATGAAACGTGCAGATGGAAAAGAATATAAAGAAAGTACAGTTAAAACCATTTGGAATATTTCTGCTAAACTCTTACAGAAAAAGTTTCATGAAGACTTCAACAGAGAAATAAATCCATTTAAAGATACAATTTTCGAAAATGCGAGAAAGGCCCGTACAGCCAAGAGGAAAAAATTACAAGCAATCCCCGACAGGAAAAAAGAGAGCTCAGCCGCTCTTAATAAGAATGAAATACTCAAAATTATTTCAAGTTTCCATGAAAATACACCAGATGGTTTGCAAAAAAAAAATTTATCAAATTTGTGCTGTGGAATTGGCATGGCGTGGTAATGAAGCAGCCTTTTGCTTAACTGACTATTTCAAAAAGGAGTTCGACAATTACGGTCAAAATACGGGACGAATCGAATACAATCCAGTATTTTCAAAAACAGCACAAGGTGGTGAACAACGTACCACAAATTCTAAATGGTTGGTAACGAATAAAGAGTCCACGAATCAGTGTCCAGTACGTCTCTTGGATAAATTATTGAGCAAAAGGACTCCAAATATCACAACCAATCGTCTTTTTTTAACACCTAATATTGATTGGCAGAAAACAGGAAAATGGTATAAAAATTGCCCTGTAGGTTTAAATCAGTTGAGTAAATGGACACGTACAGCAGCTGAAAGTATCGGACTAGATACGAAAAATAGGAAAATTACGAATCATTCGAATCGCTCCTCTGCTGTGAGTATCTTGTCACACTCAGGGGCAAACTTGCAAGAAATTACCAAAATAACAGGCCACTCGTCATCGGAATCTCTGAAACCGTATTTGAAACTCACTGCAGAACACCATAGACAAATAATTGAGAAAATGAGAAACATACCTAATCCTTCCACATCCAGTGTCAGCAATAGTACCAACACTACAAATTCCGAAAATATCAATACATCAAATATGTACCTATTATAATAATTGTACTTTCAATATTAATATTAATCAATAAAAGAATTAAAATATTACTCTTTATATAATCGTAACGAATACCAACTCGAGCAAAGACAATATGTTTCGATTATTCACCTCTTCACTAGACGTATTTCGCGAAACACCACTCGAGCTACGCTCTCGTGATGTTTCGCGAAAACGTCACGTAAATCGGTAAATAATCGAATATTGTCTATGCTCTTGTGATATTATAACTGATAATTTTTTGATTATTTTCTCTGGTAGTTGCTATATATAAAAAACAGTCAAATTAACCACACGTCAAACTGACAGGTTGAATTCAATTGTGAAAATTGGAGATTTTGCATGAAAATGAGTCGATTTGGAGTTTGTTCTCTGTCCACCATCGATAAAAAAGTCAAAGGAAATGTTCCCATTAATACGGAGAAGGCAAAAAATACAGTTTGGAACCAATTTACTACTTTTTGTACTGAGAGGGAATACACATTGAGTGCTGAAACGAGTGAAGCGCAATTGGCAAACATTATGAAAGATTACGCTTACAATATGAAGAAAATGGATGGAGAAGACTATAAGGAAGGTACAATTATGAAATTCTTATTTGTTAACTGTTCATTTCATCTCATGGTGCAATTCTATTGGACGGAAAAATAATCCCCCGAATACCACACGAGCTTCAAAATTATCTGGCATTTCCCTCAAGGTTCCCTGCAAACAAATAAAGTCGTCAAGTTTTTCAGGAAAAATCACTCGCGCTTCGCGCTCGTGATTTTATAACCTGAAAAACTTGACTCCTTCATTTGTTTGCAACGAACCTATCGGGAAAAATACCCGATAATTTTGAAGCTCTTGTGGTATTATAAGTGATAGTTATTTTGTGAAATCCAAAAATTGTCAGGCTATGGGAAGCTCAGTTCAGTTGAATTGAAGATGAAGACCAAAAAGTCTGTAACATATCTGTTCTTGCTTTTCGGCATATTAATGAAGTACCCTGAGTGTTAATTTAATTTGGAAACTATATGCATAAGTTTAATAATTTTTCGAACCCATTTCGAGACCTTATTGGCAGAACGCTCTGGACTTGTTGATTTATTATCGGTATCGGCAATTTTTGGCGCTCTTGTTCTTCGGAACAGAGTGCTTATCAATTTGCCCAAATGTATGTAATTTTCGAATTTTTGGATGAAAATGGTCTCAAACGATTTGGTTCGACTCACTGATCCAGAATCCGTGGTAAGAATCGATTCTGTCCGGCCGGTCCGGCCGTAGACACAATAACTGTAGATAAATGATGGTTTCGGAGTAACGAAAATAAAATTCTTACAATACAACTTTTGAATTAAATTTTTTTCAAGATGCAGTTTCATCATAAAAATCCATCATTAGAATCATATTCAACTCTAACAATGAATACTTTCGGAGATATGATATTTCAAAATTTCAATATTAAATCGTAGCTCTATGATTATGTCATATGTGTTCATGCATTTCATCACTGTCATCTCATCTACAGGCAAGAGATATTATGTCAAACAAAGTATGATTGAATGCAAAATGTCGGACGGAACTAATCTCAGCTATCGTAGATAGCTTTTGTATAATCCATATGATGATGATGATGATGGGAATATATACTTTGTTGAGTTAAACAAATTGGGTTCAGATTATCGTCAGTAAAAAGAAAACTGAAATATTAACTGAGTTCAATTGATATATTATAATTTATTCCATACTGATACATTATGAAGAAATAAACCCTTAGTTACCGTAACTATAAACATGGTTATAACTCCCTTGGTATAATACTAAGCAGTGATAAATCTTTAACTCCCTCTAATGTATTTACAAAAACAAATCCACAATTGTCAAATTCTCAAACTATCAAATTTTCAATTGTCAAATTTTTTTTCATTCAGTATGAAATAAAATTAATTATCTATCACGTGAGATATTGAATGTTAACAATCTCGGGCAACTTAACAATCCCTCGGGACTTACGTCTCTCGGGACTCATCTGTTGCCCTCTGTAGTTAACATCCTCATAACTCCCTTGATACATAAATAACTATTTCATAGTAGATTTGAGGAATGATTATCTCGGATAAGTTCGTTATTGGATCTGTTGATTTTGGATTAAAAATTTTCGGCACACTTGTTGAATTCAAATTCTTTTATGATGTTTGAATTTAATTTCTTTTATGATGAAGTTCTATCATTACAATGCATCGATATCATTCCCAACTCTGAGAAACCAATACTTTCAGAGATATTTCAATATTAAATTGAGAACGCTAAACAGAGTTCATGGCCATAGGAAGATATTATACTCCATTCACTTTTATGAAGTCTCCCCGTTGGCCATGAAAATTTGACACATTTCACCATGTATATTTTGAAAATGTTAGGTTATAGTTATTTTCCTGTCAGATAACTACGCAACGTTGTCGTCTCTACAAAGAAGTCGTAGTAACTACGTATTTTCACAATGTGAATTTACTTCGGAAAAATTATTAAGTTGAGAAGATATTTTGTGAATTCAATAATTCCACAGTCCTGGCGACTGTAGAAGAAAATGTTTTCTCTGTTGTTACTGGAAATTTTTCACGTATATAAACTAGTTGGAAGATTCAATTATGCTATTTTCTTGTATGGAAATCAAGAATCAAGTGTTGGAATTATATTGAATTATATTGAAAAATAATGGATAGAGTAGTCCGTTACTTTGTGATAGTTCATTTGAAGATACAATAAAAGTACCTGAATAACCCGGCAGGAAAACTTCTAAAGGAATAGACGTACCTATGGAATTCCCCAATTTTTCCAAGAATACATTTAAATACCTTGCTGCACAACTTGAAATACACCAGTTTCAATATGTAGTAGTAGGGTAGACTGGGTACGGTTGTGACAATTTTGGTTTGATCACCAATAATTTTGTTTATATACTAGTTATGATGAAGAAGAGTACTATGTATTTTTGCCTGCGTAAAAACCCCAAAATATTGCCCCTAAATGCGCTGTACCATGTGGAGCATCTATTTAAAAAAAAAGAGAAAGTGTCACAACCGGCCACAACCCAAGGACGGTTGTGACAGTGGTTGTGGTCGGTATTGACAAACATCAACAAACACAGAAATTGTTTTTAATCACTTTTATTGTTAGAAATTAAAAGCTTCCACATTCGTTCTATTAAAACTTATAGCTCTTGAAAGGCTTGTAGCCTGAGCTACGCGTACAGAGAGTGATGGGTTCCTATTCATGAATGAACGGAACCATTCCTCACCAGTCATCTTATTCTCATCCCAAGTGACAGGTCGCTTTATATCATATTTAGTTGTTAGTCAAATGCCCGCTTCCGTATCTCTTTTGTAGATTGTAGATATTACTCAACGAGTAATATATTGTGATAGCTGCTGTTCTTGCTCATTGGAGAATACTTCACTATGAGCAACATATCCCATGCTGATGCTGTTTTCATCGTGATTCGCACTGGCTTAATTACGTTTACGAATATATCGCAACAACGACGTACGATTAACTCGGTCTTCCGCAAGCGTTTTCTGGGCATCTGAAAGCAAAAATATGAAAAAAACATATGTCACAACCGTACCCAGCATAGACTTTTGAATTCAAACGATCGCCGTGACTTTGCTAAATAATTTTCGTAAAAAGTAATCTTACGTAATTAACTACTAATATCGAACTTCTAACAAAAAAATATAGGACATCGACTATCTGCATACAAATAACAGTAACTATAAAAAGAAATTGATCAAAAAACTTACTTTTGACGGTTGAAAAGCAATGTGGCAACCTGTTTGGGTTCACGTCGCGCGCCGGCTTAAGCAATACTGGACAATGCGTTGAGACTTGCAATACTTGCATGGTGCTTCTCTCTCCCCTTGCACCCTACCCCGCATTCCGTATAGTTTCACTGTTATGACGACTGTCACTACCGTACCCTGGCACAACCGTACCCAGTCTACCCTACTACGAAACAAAAGTCATTCTCACCTCAATAAAATATAATGATAGGAAACTAAGAAATTTCATTCGAGAGTTCAACATGTCAGAATGAAATTTTCCTATTGCAGATTTCGGTTCTGTATAGCACTTCTGCTTCTTCAAAACTACTTTCGGCATTTTCAATTTCAAAGCGAAGAGTTCTTTATTATTCGAAGATAATGGTCTGTGATAATATCTTGTCTAAGATTGAAGATTATGATATGATTATGTTGAGAGTATAAATTGGCAACGTTTCGGCGAATTGTTTTGACCTTGACGAAATTTCAGCAGTGCCAACCTGCCTGTGTTTTAGTTACAAAAACGTGATAGACCTAAATGATGGCCAACCGGGAGACTTTATAAAAGTGAATGGAGTATAATGCCTGAGCGCTGTGGGGGTCTTTTCTGGATTAATATCGGGTACATACGTCTTCCCGGTTCAAATTTCAACAGGGAGGGCCCAATTCTTTGTTTTATCTCACAAGTGACGTGAGCGTTTATATACAGGGTGTTTCATGAATATTGCGGACACATTTAGGATATTAATCTCTGAGTTATTTGGTGTCGGAATGATCCTTTAGGACTTTGTTCGGAACTGATTCGTTTGCAAGATACAGGTCCTTACATGTTTTCCGAATAGATGACAAACTGCTCGATATTTTCGAAACGACATGAGATATTTGAACGAGATGTGGTAAAAAGGAACATCTTATTAAGGTAAGTGGCATGCCTACTGGCAATAACATTCATAACTTTGAAGAAAAAAATAATACGCAAGTGGCTTTTTTTCAAAATTAAATCAATTTCTACAATTCTCAGTAAAAAATTGATAACCGTTTGTTATTCAAAAAAATACTCGAGTAGAGCATTCGAACAATGAATCTTATTTTATCAAAAAGCTTTTCAAATTATAAGAATGATTGAAAATGGTCGCCTCCAGCTAGGATACAAGAGTCTTCTCCTTATAGATTGCCAAATTTTTTCAAAAACATCAGGGTTGCCTCTAATAGGTCTCTTGCATGTATCACGAAATACCAATGTTTATGTATTTCTGAATCTACTTCAATATCAGATCATCATGTATGCCTTCATCCACTTTCAAAATGTATAAAATAAAGAAAGTAAAGAATATAGGAAATGAGGTGAAACGCTTCTGATTGCTAGAATCGGCTGAACTAATCAAGATCTGCCCTCTGCTGGTCTGCAAGTTTTCAAAATTCTCTACTGGTCTAGTGTATACCAATGACTTAAGATAGCTCCATAGAAAATAATCCAGAGAATTTAAGTTTAAGAATTCCCCAAACATTTCAACTACTATCATTCAAAATATTCGCGACTTTTCGAGTAGATGTACCTGGATCTTTCTCTATCATACATAGCACATTTTCTTCAAATTTTACTGAACGCACGGTCATTGGTTTTCCTGGGCCTCCAGTCCTTTTCGATATGCCTGTTCATTGAAGACGCTGGTGAATTCTTTGGTAGATTATTCTGTGAGGGACATTGCAGTCAGGAAAGCGCTTAGGGTATATTCGCTCAGCTTCTACCGTTTTGCCCATGGTGCAAGAATACATGTATTCTTGTATTCTTACACCATGGTATTGCCATCAGCAAGTCCATAAATGAGATGCATATGCGGCATTTCGGCGTTTGTGTAGTGAATCATTGTAGAAAATATGTCGAAGAGGCTAATGGCGATTTCCATTGACGCTCGGATCAGCCGGAGTCATATTTGAAAGATATTTTTGGTTCAATTGGACAGATGAGATCGATTTCGAATGCTTCGAGCGTGTCAATAGAAATCGCTATAAGCTGTAATTACTTAACTGACAGTTGCTAAGAGGGATTGCTATGGTGATCATTAAAACGAGCCAACTATTTTTGGCGCTCTTGTTCTTCGGAACAGAGTGCTTATCAATTTGCCCAAATGTCTGTAATTTTCGAATTTTTGGCTGAAAATGGTCTTAAACAATATGCTTTGACTCAATGATCAAGAATCCGTGGTCGAAATCGATTCGATCGACCTTCCGTCGTTAACACGTATACTCTCGAACGAAAGGAGTTAGAGGATTGAAATTTGCAGGGTAGGTTTGGAGCGTAAATATCCCGGACGAGTTCATTAAGGGGCGAAATCCACCTAGGAGTAATGGCTGTTTTTAGTAAAAACATTTTTTATGAATATTTTCGAGACCGATCACTCGATCTGCCTGAAATTTTGCATCAAATTGTAGAATCATTACCTTTATATGCATGCGAGTTTTGTATTGATCGGGTTGCCGTAATGTGTCAAAAAAAAAATTTAAATTTTGTTTCTACAATAACTCTCGAACAGAATGAGCTAGGCAGTTGAAATTTTCAGAGTACGTTTGGGAGCTAAATATCTTGGTTGAGTTCGTTATTGGACAAAATTGGTATAGTGCGATGGTTTCAGAGTAACGAAAAAAAATTTTTTTTTACATTACAAATTTCAAATTCATTTTTTGGCGCTCTAGTTCCTCGGAACTGAGTGCTTATCAATTTGCCCAAATGTCTGTAATTTTCGAATGTTTCGATGAAAATGGTCTTAAGCGATTTGGTTCGACTCACTGATCAAGAATCCGTGGAATAAATTCATTCTGTCCGGCCGTCCGGCCGGCCGGTCGTAGGCACGATAACTCTTGAACGGAATGAGCTAGACAGTTGAAATTTTCAGAGTAGGTTTGGGAGATAAATATATCGGCTAAGTTCGTTATTGGGCAAAATCGGACAGATGGTTTCGGAGTAACAAAAAAAATGTTTTTTTTACAAAACAAATTCCAAATTAAATTTTTTTCAATAAGCAGTTTCATCATAAGAATCCAATGATATCATTTTTAACTCTATCAAGCTAATACTTTCGGAGATATGATTTTTCAATAATAAATCGTATTTCTATGTTTTCACAGAATTATATAATTATTCTATGTATGAATTGTCATAGTGTCAACTTATTTTCCTGAGATATGACATTGTCTAATTCCTTGCTAATAGTTGGTTCGAGAAACGTCAAAATCGACTTAGAGAGACAAGGGTAAAAAACCATCAAATAAACCCCCATGTGGCGATTTTATGTCGAAAAGTGAAAATTAAGAATATATATCCCAGGTAAGTACCGACGTTTTATGCTAATACCGGAGATCGACAAGATCGTACAAGGAGCCCGATAGCTGGTTGGTCTAGGCCCTAGGCCGTCGGGTTTTTGGTTTCGGAACGAGAAAAGGCGGGCTCAAATTCCGGAAGGGGAATTACACTTTTTGGCGCTCTAGTTCCTCGGAACTGAGTGCTTATCAATTTGCCCAAATGTCTGTAATTTTTATTTAAGATGCAGTTTCACCATTAAAATCCATCGATATCATTTTCAACTCCAACAAGCTAATACTTTCGGAGATATGATTTTTCTAAATTTCAGTACTGAATCGTACGTACTTCTATGTTTTCACAGAATGCTATAATTATTCTATCTAAGATTTATTATATGATCTGTGTTCATACTCGTACATTTCATCCTGTTCTACAAGAAAGAGTCAAATTCAATTCAGCTATTTTAATTTGATTTCTTCCATGGTGCAGTTCTCATTCTCAGATTGCTCATTTAATCTTGATAAATAAACTATTATTTGAATTTAATTTCCTTTATGATGCAGTTCTTTCATAAGAATACATTGATTTAATTCCCAACTCTGAGAAACCAATACTTTCGGAGATATAATTTGTCTGTTTGAACTAGAGCGCCAGAAAGCTCCTGTCCACAGGGCTTGAGCCCATTCTTTTAAGATGCAGTCTCACCATAAAAATCCATTGATATTATTTTCACCTCTAACGAGCTAATACTTTCGGAGATATGATTTTTAAAAATTCCAATAATGAATCGTTTTCACAGAATGCTGTACCTAATTATTCTATCCATGAATTATAATATGATCTGTGTTCTTAGATGTCATCTTATTTTCCTATTAGAGATAAATGTCAAAATTATTTCTAGTTCGTTATTCTTGATATAAAATACACCTCCTGTTCTAGAAAACAAAATAGGATTGAATGCAAAATGACCAATGAAATAACCTCAGCTATCGTAGAATTATGAGGATGATATGATATTATACTTTTAAGGTGATAATATAATGCCCGTGGATAATCCATATGATGATGGAAATATATAATATTTGGTAAGATACATAATCAAATTGGGTTCAGAATATCCAAGTCCAAGTTTCAATAGATATCATATAATTTTCAGAGTAGATTTGAAGAATGAATATCTCAGATAAGTTCGTTACTGGGAACAATTAGTCTGTTTGAATTTAATTCCTTTCATGATGCAGGTCTATCGTAAGAATCCATTAATATCATTCCCAGAGACCAATCATTTCGGAGATATGTTTTGTCAAAGTCTGAACAAGAGCGCCAAAGCTCCTGTCCACAGGGCATAAACCAATTTTTTTGGTGGATAGTTCGATAGAATTTTCATTCAAAATACAAACAGATTTCAATGTTTTACTAAAAGTGGTTCACCCTAGAAAAAAACGTAGATACCCTTTTCATTCTAAATTGGATAAGAATTGTAGGAATGAATTTTAGTTTGGAAAAAGTCACTGGCGTACAATGTTATTCCTCAAAAATATGAAAGTTGATGTCAATTAAAACTACGCTGTAGTTGCTGAAGACGAGGTATTTAACGTAACATAATGACCTTAATGAGGTGTTCCTTTCTACCAAATATCCATAAAATATCTCAAGCCATTTCGATAATATCGTGGAATTTGTTATTTGTTTGGAAAACATATAACGCCCAGTAACTTGGAAATAAAGCATTTCCGGCCAAAGGCCGGCAGGAACTTTCCGACTAAAAATAACTCAGCTGAATTTGTTCGCAATGTCCATGAAACACCCTGTTTATATCCTCTAAGGCCGGCTATGGGGAGCTCAACATGGCTCAGTTTACTTGAATTTGTCGAGAGCTGCAGAACACTGATGAAGACCAATGAGTCCACAACGCGTCTGCTCTTGCTTTCTGTCAAATTGAGGAAATGCCCCGTGTGTTAATTTTGATTTGGGATATGCATAATACTCTATTCACTTTTATAAAGTCGCCCGGTTGTCCATGTTTTTGTAACTAAAACCAAGGAAGGTTGGCACTGCTGAAATATCGTCAATGTCAATACAATTGGATGAGAAGTTGCCAATTTCTAGTCTCAACATAATCATAACATAATCTTCCATCTCAGACAAGATATTATCACAGATCATTATCTTCGAATAATAAAGAGCTCTTCGCTTTGAAATTGAGAATGCCGAAAATAGTTTTGAAGAAGCATAGACAAAGTAT
The DNA here is from genome assembly GCA_937662695.2 of Halyzia sedecimguttata. Taxonomy (NCBI): domain Eukaryota; kingdom Metazoa; phylum Arthropoda; class Insecta; order Coleoptera; family Coccinellidae; genus Halyzia; species Halyzia sedecimguttata. Next base: position 30,970,995 of record OW569415.2, read on the forward strand.
CAGGAAGTGCTTTACAAAACCGAAATCTGCAATAGGAAAACTTCATTCTGACATGTTGAACTCTCGAATGAAATTACTTAGTTTCCTATCACTATATATTTATTAAGGTATAAGAATGACTCGGTTTTCGCAGTACTACTACATTTTGAAACTGGTTTATTCCAAGTTGTGCAACAAGGTATTTAAATGTCTTCTTGAGAAAAGCTGGGAATTCCATAGGTACGTCTGTTCGTTAAGAAGTATTCCTGCCGGCTTATTCAGGTACTTTTATTCTTTTTTGGTTTGAACTATCACAAAGTAACGGACTACTCTATCCATTATTTTTGCGCTTATGTTCTGGGGAACATCGCATTATAATTGTACCCAAATGTCTGTAATTTTCGAATTTTTCGCCGAAAATGGTCTCAAACGATTGAGTTCGACTCCCTGATCAAGAATTCGAGGTCAAATTTGATTCTGTCCGGCCGGCCGTCCGGCCATCCGACCGGCCGTTGCCACGATAACAAGCGAACGGAAAGAGATAGCAACTTGAAATTTTCAGGTTAGGTGGCGCATCCCAATAGGACGGACAAGTTCGTTAATGGGCATAATATGCTCAACGGTTTTCGAGTAATAATTTTGTCTACAACCAATACTAATCAGATATTCATTTTTACAGACCTCTACATAGTATTTCCATTCACCATTAATGTACCATTGCGGTAATAGACATCACAATTATGTTCTAAATTATAAGTCATTGCAGATTTAAATAATTTGGAAACTCAATCTTAAAAATAATTTTAATAATTGACAATAATTCAAAATTCAATATTGGCTCTGGTTGTCAGTGTAGAAATTCTATGTTATGAACAGAACACAAGAAGTGGGAAGCGGCTATATAATAATATCCATATCAATATTGAATTCTATAATTAAAGCCAATCAATTTTTGATCAATCGATAAGTAGAGACGAAGGTAAGTGCTTTTCTGAGACCTCAAGGAATGCAGTGAAATTTATGGAAATCTGAAGAGCACAAACATTTTTCCGAGATTTTCTCTAATTTCCGGTTCGTACCCCATAATTTTTGCCCAGCCACCTATTGAAATTTTCGGATATCAATGCTCAAACCTTAGAAGCCTAAATAACTATTGTGTTCTTAAGACGTTGCCACGTCTATACGTAATATGGCAAGATCAGACATTCAAAAATGTTTAAATGAAATATGAATATTCAGAAATTCTTACTAAATGTAATAATTTCATAATATTTTTACTTGTTGAATACAAGGTTCTCATTTGTCGATTGCCTGAAAATTCATTCAAATAATTACATACTTTTATTTTCGTACGTATACAACTAACATAATAACAAGTGAAGTATGAATAATAATTAATCACATACATTTCCGAAGTAAATAACTGCATGGAATTTAAATATGATTTATCTATGTTAATATAATGGATTTTTAAGAAATGTTTTCGTTTGACGCAAACTGTTAGGATATAACGATAGTAGTAACACTAGGTACCGCGACCATGAGCCTATTAATATATTTTTGTCTGATATCTCTCGTTTTCGGTGTCGATCAAGATGCCCGAAATCTAAAAATCGAATATTTAAAAAACTTAATCGAAACTGAATTGGAGAAGATCAAGAATTATAAGATCAGAACAGATAATGAGGATTTACTTGGGAGTGGCGAACGAACAAAACTGGTCCAGGGTGAGTTGAGGTGGGTTCATACACCAAATAAAACAAATTAAAATAAAATGCAAAACAAATAATAAAAAATTGGTTCAAGCACTGACGTGAAGTCAGAAGCTTCTGCGCGTATGTTCTATTGTCCATTCTTCTGTATTGGACACCCTTAATCGAATTTACCATGGTTAATTATGTCGTCCATTCTCCTGTATTGGACACTCTTAATTCAAATTTACCATGGTAAATTCGAATTAAGTGTCCAATACAGGAGAATGGACGACATAATTAACCATGGTAAATTCGATTAAGGGTGTCCAATACAGAAGAATGGACAATAGAACATACGCGCAAAAGCTTCTGACTTCACGTCAGTGCTTGAACCAATTTTTTTTTCGTGATTTTTTTTTAATTTTCTGGAGGCGCGGTTCTTAAAATTTTTTTTTTTCGTCATTTTTTTCAAATTTTCTAGGAGTACGGTTCTTACAGAATTTTAAACACGTCTTTGTGTTGATTTTCTACTACTAGTTACAAAGCTTCAATTCAATCGAATATTTATTTTTTTAGTTATCAAGGAAACCATATTCCAGGTGGATATAACTCGGAAACCGTTAAACCGATTATGCCCAAAAACGAACTCAACTCTCCCTTTCGGATACGCAACCTACCCTGAAAATAGCAAGTCCCTATCTCCTTTGGTTCGAAAGTTATCGAGGCAACGGTCACCCATCTACTGAACTCACACAAGAATGCTCGAATCTCCAACAATATTCAACCGATCGTGTTAAAACTTGAAACTTGGCAGTAGAGTTAGGTAATGAACGCTCTTGCAAAATTTCAGCAATTTCAAACGTATAGTTACTGATATATGGAATTTTTTTTTTTTTATTTTCAATGATTTATTTAGAATTTTCTACAAATGCTATCCTCACCAAATTTCGCAAACATTTTCGCGTTGGCATTCTACAACTAACAACCATGTTTGAATTCAATCGGTTCAGTATTTTTCGAGTTAATGAGGAACAAAAAACCACCAAATTTCAGAAAATTTCAGATGGCTATAACTCTGAAACCGTTTGGTCGATTATGCTCATAAACAAACTCAAATGTGGCATTCATATGCACAACATAACCTGAAATTTTCAAGCCGCTATCTCTTTCCGTTCTCAGGTTATCGTGACAAAAAAAATATTTTTTAATAATTTTTTTAAAATTTTCTAGCCATACGATTCGCCCAAAATCTCACAAACGTGCTTAGGTTCATATTCTACAACTACTCACCAAGTTTCAATTCGATCGGATTTATATTGGTTGAAAACAAAATTATTACTCGGAAACCACTGGGCCGATTATGCCCATTAACGAACTTGTCCGTCGTATTGCGATGCGCCACCCACCCTGAAAATTTCAAGTCGCTAGCTCTTTTCGTTCTCAAATTATCGTGGCAACGGACGGCCGGACGGCCGGACGGACAGAATCAAATTTGACCTCGGATTCTTCATCGGGGAGTCGAACTTAATCGTTTGAGACCAATTTCGTCAAAAAATTCGAAAGTTACAGACATTTGGGCAAAACTATAACGCGATGTTCCCCAGAACATACGCGCAAAAAGAGAGTGAAATATGCACACCTGTATTTGACACTCTTAGTCGAATTTACTATCGATATAGAGCATTTTCTCAGCTTTTATTAGATATTACTACATTTATTACCTACCATTTTAATGACTTGAGACATAAGATAATCATCTAAGATCACATAATTTCCATTTCTGACATCATGTATTCTATCGGAATTGAAATTCGTTAAATATCTAATAAAATACAAAAAAACTCACTCGTATCTCAAGTAAATTTAGGATACGATATTCTCCAAAGTCCGCAAAAATTAGTGCGTCGGCATTCTACAAGTAATTACCGAGTTTTAATTGGATCAGATCTGTATATTTTGAGTTATAGAGGAAATAACAACAAAACCTCACTTGAGTATAACTCCAAAACCGTTTGGCCCATTATGCCTATTAACGAAATTGAATGTCGCATTCGGATGCGCAACCTACCCTGAAAATGCCAAGTCGCTCTTCCTTACCGTTCTCAAGTTATATAATGTTTTCATCATCTTTTTAAAATTTTCTAGTTGTACGATCCTCACAAATTTTCACAGACATCCTTTGTCGATATTCTACAACCAAGTTATCAAGTTTTAATTCGATCGGGCCTGTATTTTTTGAGTTATAGAAAATAGTATCCCAGATGGGTATAGGATATAACTCCGAAATCGTTTGGCCGATTATGCCGAACAACAAACATAACTCTCCCATTCCGATGCGAAACCTACCCTGAAAATTGCCACTCCCTATCTCTTTCCGTTCGAAACTTATCGAGGCAACGAAAACCCATCCAGCTTCTGAACTCACCCAAGGCTGCACAGATCTCCATGGATCCCATCGTGTTCAAATTTGAAACTTGGCTGTAAAGTTGGGTTTTGAAGGATCTCGCAAAATTTCAGCAATATCGGCCAGATAGTTTCTGAGTTAAGTTTAGATTTTTTTTTCAATGATTTTCAATGAATTCTTCAAAATTTTCTAGCGATACGATTCTCACGAAACTTCGCAAAAATGTGTGCAACGGCATTCTACAACTAAACATCTTGTTTGTATTGGATTGATTTCGTATTTATTAAGTTATTAAGGAAATACCAACAAAATTTTAGATAGGTATAACTCCAAAACCGTTCGGCCGATTTTGCCTATTAACAGACTCAGATATCACATTTGGATGCAAATCCCGCTCTAAAAATTGCAAGTCGCTATCTCTTTCCGTTCTCAAGTTATCGTAAGATATTCTAGTTCGAGTTCACTGTGGAATTATTATGAACACAACAAAAGGTACTACACTCTGGTCCACTACAATTTTTATCGTCTTACAGATGTTTCAGAAACAAAATGTCCATCTTCAAAGACGAATCGTTACTAAATCATGCTACCAATTTCTACACTCAAGTATGGGTTAACATTATACTCTTAGTCATAAACCGATTAGTGAGAATAATGAGTTGTTAATAGGGGTCAGATCATTATCGAGTAAAATATCTTTTCTCTTATACATTTCGATCCCTCCGAGTGTTCTTAAGTACAAAAGTATTCCAATAAATTGTACTTGAAGGAATCGAAATGTTTAAGAGATAACATATTTTACTCAATAATGATCTAACCCCTAGTAACAATTCATTATTCTCACTAATTGGTTTATGACTAAAGATATAATGTTAACCCATACTTAGTGTAGAAATTGATGCATGCTTTAGTAACGATTCGTCTTTGAAGATGGAAACTTAGTTTCCGAAATATATGTCAGAAGACAAAACCTGTAGTAGACAAGAGTGTAGTTACTTTTATAGTGTTATCGTAAGATAAATAATATTTTTGAATAATTTTTTAAAAATTTATAGTTATACGATCCTCACGTACGTCTGTATGTCGGTATTCTAAAACTACCCACCAAAACAAAATTTGTACTCGGAAACTGTTCTAATCGGCAGAACAGTTTCCGAGTACAAATTTTGTCCATTAACGAACTTGTCCGTTGCATTTGGATGCGCCATCTACCCTGAAAATTCATGTCGTTATCTCTTTCCGTTCAAAAGTTATCGTGGCAACGTGTGACCGGACAGAGTCAAGTTTAACCTCAGATTCTTCATCAGTGAGTTGATATTCGAAAGTTACATACATTTGGACAAAATGATAGCACACTGTTTCCCAGAACATCCGCGCAAAAAGCTGTGATTTGACTGGTTCATTCGTTTTTGGCGCTCTTGTTCCTCGGAACAGAGTGCTTATCAATTTGCCCATATGTTTGTAGTTTTCAAATTTTTGGCTGAAAATGATCTCAAACGTTTTGATCCTCACGAAATTTCGATCCTTCACGGTGATTTCAGATAACGAAAAATAAAAATTTTTTTCGCATTAAAAATTTCAAATTCAAGAATATCAGGTTGTTGATTGGTGCAATTGAGACTTCGGCAACTTCATTATTGGCGTTATTGGTCATACTGAGTTCTATTGAAAAATTACATCAACAAGAGTGGACGTTGAAGTGAAACAGGCAAATTGTTTCACAGTTTTGTAAGTTAGGACAGTACAAACAACATGGAACGTTTATCATCACAAGAACCTTGCTAAAATATTAGAATTTACTATCAAACCCAAAGCTTAATAGAGGCAACTTAGCGCTTATGACATGGAGGGATGAAGGCTATAATCCCCGCATGATCTGCAAATTTGAGTTTACGCTGATTATCTAAACAAAAATCGTATCAAAAATGCAAGAATTGCAGACAAAATTAAAGCTCTGAGAAAAAGTGTTCAGGATAATATTTTTGACATCGTTTTCAGCAATTATTGAACTTTACAATTTGGATTAACCATGGTTGTAATATCCCGTGATTTCAAGAGCTAATGGTAATGGTAACTTCTATGTCATAAAATAGCTATAAATAATGAACGGTGATTACTCGGTTCGAATGAAAATGCTCTGTGCTTATTGGTTCGATAATAATAATAAGTTATTCAAGGGGAGACAAGACGGAAATATATAGATAATTGAGCGCTTGTTCCGACAGGGTAGGATTCGGGCATAAATATCTCGGCTAAGTTCGTTAATGGGCGAAATCCACCTTTTGGTTTAGGAGTTATGGCAATTTTTAGTTGAATAATGAATTCTGAATATTTCCGAACCTATTCACTCGATTTATCTGAAGTTTACAACCTAATTGTAGAATTACGACCTTTATACGCATGCGAAGTTTTGTATTGTTCAGATGACATGTATGTACAGAAAAAAATTGGTTCAAGCCCTGTGGACAGGAGCTTTTTGGCGCTCTTGTTCAAACAGACAAATTATATCTCCGAAAGTATTAGTTTCTCAGACTTGGGAATTATATCAATGGATTCTTATGATAGAGCTGCGTCATGAAAGATTTTAAATTTGTAAAAAGTGTCGTTTACAAAATAATGCTCCAAAAATTATCATTTAAAAATAATGAACCAGAAATAATTTTGCATTTATTTCTCATAGGAAAATAAGGTGACATTTAAGAACACAGATCATATAATAATTCATAGATAGAATAATTAAGTAGGTACAGCATTACTCATTATTGAAATTTCGAAAATTCATATCTCCGAGAGTATTAGCTTGTTAGAGTTGAAAATGATATCAATGGATTTTTATGGTGGAAATGCATCTTAACAAGAATTGAAATTGAAATTTGTAGTGTAAAAAAAATTTTTTTTTTCGTTACTCCGAAACCATCAGGCCGATTTTGCCGAATATCGAACTTCACCGATATATTTATTTCCCAAACCTACTCTGCAAATTTCAACAACATAGCACATTCTGTTCGAGAGTTATTGTAGAAACAAAATTCAAAAAATTTTAAAATTTTTTTTGGCACTTTACGGCAACCCGATCAATACGAAATTTCGCATGCCTATAAAGGTCACTATTCTACAATTTCATGCCAAATTTCAGACAAATCGAGTGATTGGATTTGGAAATATTCATAACAAAATGTTTTTACTAAAAACGGCCATAACTCCGAAACCTCTTGGTGGATTTCGCCCGTTAACGAACTTGTCTGAGATATTTAGGCTCAAAACCTATCCTGCGAATTTCAATCCTCTAACTCCTTTCGTTCGAGAGTTATCGTGTTAACAGCCGGCCGGACAGAATCGATTTCGACCACGGATTCTTGATCAGTGGGTCGAACCAAATCGTTTAGGACCATTTTCAGCCAAAAATTCGAAAATTACAGACATTTGAGCAAATAGATAAGCACTCTGTTCCGAGGAACAAAGCGCCAAAAAGATTGTTTGTTTTCACAATAACTCGAGAAATACTGATCTGATCAAATTGAAACTCGGTAGACTTATACAAAATTTCATGATGATCACAAAACAAAACATAAATATTCAACTATACAGGGTACTCTATGAGTGTAGATAGTTTCATGGTGAATAGATGGTAACCAGGGGAGCCAGATAATAACAGTTATTAAAAGTGGGGTAAGGCTCGTCGTTTCTGAGATACAGGGGGTGATTTATCGATTTGAGCAAATTTTTTGGTTAGCTATAACTCCCGAACCGTTCACCGAATTATTTTTTTTTTCGTGATTTATTTAATTTGTTTTGCATTTGTTAGTTTAGAACATTCTTTGAAACTAAATTGTATTTTGTTATTAGCACATCCCACCATTTGATTTACCATTCAGTGGATATTCAATTGATGTTAGGAAGGGGTAGAAAACTGTGCGCATGCGTTCGGGTGCCATGCATTCACTATCGCTCTGTCTCTTTCTATTCCCCCTCCCCAGGAGCGTTGAACGTTTAACACAACAGTGCTTTCATACCCCATCCATGGTAGCGTTAAAAGTTTAACGCTCCTGGGGAGGGGGAATAGAAAGAGACCGAGTGAGAGTGAATGCGCAGCACTCGAAGGCATGCTCGTAGTTTTCTACCCCTTCCTATTCTCATTTCCACATTACGAAGTTTCACTTTCGAGCGGAGGGACTCCACGCACACATTTTTTTTATTGTATTCTTCACAAATTTTGATACAATTAGAACGTTAGATTCAACTAGAAATTGTTATATAAATGAACTTCTTTTGGAAACAACGAGTGATTTACCACGTGACCACGAGTTATTTAAATATTAAATGACCAGAAATGGAATAATATTTTACTTCGACACCCACCATCACTCGTGGTTTCCAAAAAAAGTTCTGTGACTAGAGTCCTAACTCGGGATCCATGACCAGTCCCATGACGTCATTACATTCGGGACTGATATTTGGTACCTACATCTAGTCTCGAATAACGACATCAAATGACGTCATTAAAAATCGTGGCGGGACTGGCGGTCCGTCCAGAAAATATAAGAAGAATGATACCTCCATTAGGCACATACGTGATATTATTTAATTTAATTCAAATAAATGTCTCAAAATTATAGTTTCGAAAAATTTGATTTCAAAGTCACTAATGTTGTTTACAGAAAGTAAAGTAATTTTCATCCTAAATTTAAACATTCTAATGTGTGCATTTTGAAGAGTACCACTGCCCCTTTGGAATTTTCATAACGTTTATGCATTTCAAATGAAAATACTGAAGGCTTTACATTTTGTTGAGACTATGCAAGAATCTAACATTGTGTCGCATAACATACCGCACATTTCGCATAGATATTTATTAGCGTCCTTTTCAGATGGTCAACTTCGGGATCCTTAACGACGTCCGACACTTCTTTCAATATGGCAAACATCAACTTTTTCACCAATTTGAATAGCATTATGTATGTATATGCTGCTTCTTCTTCTCTTAAAATCCGAGACCAGTTTTCTTTTTATACCAAGTTAGCAAAATCCACAACTTCGTTTTTCTCTTTTACTTCTCGTCGATTGCGGTAAGATCAGAACCTTTTGGTGTATCTTTCTTTATAACAATCTCTGGCATTTTTATGGACCCAATATCCAAATAATTGGACATATTTTCATCTTGCCAAATCCCATCCGGTTAAGTTTGGCTATCAATTTATTTTGGATTTTGGATTTGATTGATAAATGATCTCCGAAAAGGATGCTAATAAAAATATATATGCGAAATGTGCTGTATGTTATGCGATATAATGTTAGATTCATGCATCGTCTTAATAAAATGTAAAACCTGCCTTCAGTGTTTCCCTTTGAAATGCATAAACGTTAAGAAAATTCCAAAGGTGCTGTTTAAAATGCACATGTTAGAATGTTTAAATTTAGGATGCAAATTACTTTAATTTCAATAATTTCTGAAACAGCATTAGTGACTTTGAAATAAAATTTTTCAAAAATATAATATGGTAACATTCATTTCAATTAAATAATATCAGGTTTGTGCCTAATTTAGGTATGATTCTTCTTATAATTTCGGGACCGTATGCTGGTCCCGAGTCGGAACGGATCACCAGTCCCGACAAGTCTCCTAATGACGTCATTTGATGTCGTTATTCGAGACTACATGTAGGTATCGAATATCAGTCCCGAATTCAATGACGTCATTCGGGACTGGACACGGATCCCGAGTCGGGACTCTAGTCTCAGCGTTCAATATTTGCTTGAACCGTAATTACCTCTTTTAGGCTATGGAGAATTCGACTTCATTATAATCGGAGGAGGTTCTGCAGGTTCGGCACTTGCCAGTGGGTTATCGGAAATTGAAAAATGGAAGATTCTTCTCTTGGAAGCTGGTGATGTGAATGACGAATTGACGGACATACCATATTTTTTCGAACCTGCTTTGAATTCTGAGAGGAACTGGGGTTATTTTACTGTACCACAGAAGAAAGCTTGTCTTGGTAAGGAGAATACGATGTATATAAGTATATAAACTTCACATGAAGATAATAAGAATTGGATGACACGGAAAAGTAGTTTTAAAGGAGAAGGTTTATCGAGATACGAGTATTTCGCAAAAGTAGCAGTATTTAAATATACTATATCTGATGGCATATCACAATGACAACGTTATGTCACTCAATTTAAATGACATAAGGAAGCTCATTATGGTACTTAGTCCCATAATGAATTAATTATGGTACTAAGTACCATAATTAAATTAGATATGGAAAACATGGGATGATGAGATCAAAAAGTTTATTCAAAATACATTACTATGTACAAAACTTGTAACGTTAAGTTTTACCCAAGGGGTATTCGAGCATGAGATTCTAATTCTAATACTAATTTCTCAAGGGAGGTTTGATTACCCCAGCAACAAGATTCCTAGTCAGGTTTTTAACAATATATTGTAGAAAGAACAAGGTGTACAATTCTCAATTTACATTTCCAGTACGATCTCTCAAATTACACAAACTTATAACTACTTATCTTAAAGGAAACGTTCAAATCGTGGCTCCACTTTCAATGCAATGTTTCTCTGCGTCTGTCAGATGTTCTCGGTAAGGGAATATGCCCTCAAGTCAGCTTCGTATTGTACTACAGGTATGCTTCCAGCTCCTCCACCATAAATTAACTTCCAAGCAAATGTAGGTACAGGCAAACGTAACAGCCAAAAATTACTACAGCTTCCAGCTCCTGATTGTACTCCAGTTCGAGTCAAGCTTCAGCCTATGATTGTGTCTCGGTGCAGGCCAAGCTTCAGCAAATGATTCTATTTCGAGTGCAACAACATGGACCCAACCAAGGAGTGTAATCTAACTCGTGTGGTCCCAACCAAGGAGTATAACAAATTTTTCCCAACCAAGGAGCGAGAATAAATATTATTTATCTCGCAAACTAAAACTTAGAAATTTCACTGGGATACTCGATGACTTAAGATCAAAATTCTCAACGATATCTGAAAGATGATTTCTCCTTCAGAGAAAAGCCTGAAAAAGAACCGTCAATCCGCTTTCTTAAATTACGCAGATACGAAGATCATAGAAGAGAAATAACCTGACATAAGGTGACAGTCCGTCCACGTGCATTCTATGAGTGGCGTTTCAAAAGGAAATGAATAACATAGGCGTGCAAGACGTTGCAAACTATTTATTAAGAATGGTAAAAGAGCAATTAGTACAATTTGCAATATTAATTCCAATGGCTTCTGTAGTTCGTACATCAGTAGTTTATGCTTTTTGGTAAACTTGTAATCCTCTTTGGTTGTTGGCACAAACATTGCTTCTGATATTTTTTTCTTTTGCTGTTTCGAATTTTCGATGTAAGCTTCAGCAACAGTATAGCTTCTCCATCCGTCATGCCAGCCAAAAATGAAGCAGACCATCGCCGAAAACAATGTCCGGTATATATTCTTCAGAGTGAGGTAAATTGAAAGAAGTGGTAAAAACTTTTGTCATTTTAGCACAGGTGTGAATTCCAACGGGTTGTTTCATGTATTTCTTATTTTTATAAGTGACAAAAAAAATCGATGGTTTATGTATCATCTGATGCTTCCGTTAAAAAACTTTATGATATTTTGTTTAGTAAAAATTTTGGAATTTTATCTCTGTAACCTTATGATTTACGTTCGAGTAATGCAACCAGCTGTAGGTACTAACTAATATCGACGTTTCTTCTGTTAATAAAATACTTCTAATCATCAAATAATACGACCAGAGAGAAGATGGTTTTCTTTCCTTAGATGAGCATTAAAAGTAAGCCAATAATACTTTTTCATGATTGATATTCTTGATTTTTTCAGTAGAACACCATTCTTCGTATACCGATTAAACGCTGTTTCATATACACTCCGTGATTTTTCCAGCAAAGTGGAGTCCACGATATTTCGCGTCATTTCTTCCAAATCAGAAGGTAAACTACCAGTTTCAGAATCACTCTTTGTTATTTAAATTATATTCAATTCTACGCGACAATTGTGTATGACAGCAGATAAATTAATATTGCCCATAGACATACAATAACATGGACTGGTTGTGAGAATGAGACCATTGATATCAGCATTGGAAAAAGACAGACCTTGCGTTCCGAAATTGCTGGCATTACTGGCCACACTAGTAAGCAATATCGGAATGCTTTTCAGTGACAGTAATCTCAAACTGTTGTTAATTTTCGGAACGTTCGAGCAGTAGCGAACGAAGCTTTGAACGAAGGAACAACATAACCTATAATTTTCATATTTGAAGTCCTTTAAAATGTTAGGTCCGTAATCGGTGGGTGAAACGATGGCTGAAATTAACCAAGTCTTATTGAATTCAACACTCAGGGATAGCGATTTTACCATTTTGATGTCGATTAGTACATAAAAACACTCATAACCTAAACTATTTGATTTTGGGGAAGGAATACTGGCAGTACTGGCACTATACGACCACTTCTGTGGCAGTAAAATCAGTAAATTTCTAGTCTCCAACAGGGTATCAAAAAAGTGGCGCGAAATCATTACCAGTGAATTTCAGTAATATCGGAACGACGTAATTTACTGCACAGTACTGTTCAGGCATATCGGAACGCAATCAATATAGTTAAAGGCCAAACCACGATATAAGAACATATTCTAATACTGTGGCAATTGGCAAAACATTGGTTTCCTTGGTATAATCCTTTCCTTTCCTGTATTTTTGGCGCTCTAGTTCCTCGGAACTGAGTGCTTATCAATTTGCCCAAATGTCTGTAATTTTCGAATTTTTCGATGAAAATGGTCTTAAACGATTTGGTTCGACTCACTGATCAAGAATCCGTGGTCGAAATTCATTCTGTCCGACTGGCCGTAGGCACGATTACTCTCGAACGGAATAAGCTAGACAGTTGAAATTTTCAAGGTAGGTTTGGGGGATAAATATCTCGGTTAAGTTCGTTATTGGGCGAAATCGGACAGATGGTTTCGGAGTAACAAAAAAAATTTTTTTTTACATAACAAATTCCAAATTAAATTTTTTTCAATATGCAGTTTTACCATAAGAATCCATTGATATCATTTTTAACTCTAACAAGCTAATACTTTCGGAGATATGATTTTTCAAAATTTCAATATAAATCGTATTTCTATGTTCTCGCAGAATGATATAATCATCGATCTCATCTGTCATGCACCTGTCCAATTGAACCGAAAATATCTGTCAAATATGACTCCGAGTGATCCGAGCGTGTCAATGGAAATCGCCATAATTCTATCCTTCATAACATCTCTCTCTCTCTCTCTCTCTCTAATGTATTCCGCAACGAACTGTGTAATGAAGTGAGGGCCAGTCCATGTTATTCTATGTCTATGATATTGTCGTTACAACCTGACGTTGACAAGAAAATGACACAGCTCTCTTACCTTCTAATATTTGAAAATACATATATACTCCTTAGTTAGACTATAGAAGAGAGAGGAGAGGACGGATAACATATTCCCTGACATTGAAACCAAATGGGCACCACATGACCACAGAACCAGGCTCCTTTTTCCTGCTGTGGCTTTTACAGCCATAAGCTGCACATCCTACCATTATGTGTATTTTAGTTTTATAACAAACATAACAAAGGTCCGTAAACGCTCAGATAAACACAAGAAACAAACGTCGACCACATCGTTTGGTTTCCACCACATCGTTTGGTGGAAATTTTATTGTGGAGTTCCTCAAGATATCACATATGTAACGAGAGTAAGACATTGCTATTGCAAGCTTCTCAAGTAATCGAGCGCGAGTTCAACAAGAAAGAGAAATTAGGAAGGTGTTGTAGAGATCTATTTCATGCCTAGCGACTTCTCGTTTCCACCGATAGATGGCGCAATCATCTACGCCATATTCGGAAGGACAACGGCATCGTTAATAACCCAAGTCATATCTCGATCCACGAATTGAAGTGCCGTCTCCGGTGTAACACTTCTACAGCAAATTTGAAAGATATATAGATCCATATCGCAGTGATATTCTCTCAGTATTGCCCAGGGTGAGCTGTTTGGTAACTTCTCCATGTGATATCTCTGAGATGTAAAGGACTCCACAAACTGACGCGGCCGCGGTGGCGATCAGAGAGCGCCGAGAGCTGTATAGACCGCGATCAAAACAAACACATGGATATTCATGTGGGTGCACAAACTGGCGCGGCCTGAGACGCTGCCTGAACTGTGGCGTGAGTGTGTGTCCATTTTGTGGTGTCCTTTACTGGTCTCATCCCCTGTGGCGGACATTTTGAGGAGATATAAAGCTCCTGGTGAGCTTCCAGTGATATCACAGGGAATCTTTCAAACTATTCCCTAGAGTGAGCTGTTTGAGAACTTCCCAATGTGATATATTTGAGATGCTACTGAGCTCATCCTATGTAGCAGATATTTGGAGGTGATATAGTGTTCGTGGCGACATCAGCGATATCGCAAAAGGCGTCACAATATTCTGGAAGGAGCTCGCAGAGATATTTTTGGGAGGTCTGTGTTGCCTGGGTCAGGATAAGGTCGCATCTCACAAGTTTCTTATGCTTCCTCCTTGTGAATGCCATAGTTTTCGTCCAAAATGGAGATCCTAGAGCTGAAGACACAAATTAGTTGCTCGCTCCTGGTATAGTGTAACCTATGTTTTCAGTTTTCTTGCCACCTTTTCCTTGGTTTCAAAGTTGCCTTACCCTGAAGAAGCTAATAAGCAGTCGGCAAGTACTAACAGCAAAGGTTCTTATTTTTTCCTACCCTCTTTGAGGAATATTCCGATAAACCTTTTCGTTCACACGAAGTGTTTCAATTCCCATCAATATTAATTTTAAAGTTTAAACTTGAGGAAATTTGATAAAATATATTTTTTTTCATCCGAATTTTTATAATGGATTTTCAAGAAATAAAGAATCCTAATCATAGTATAATGTAATCTTCAAGAATACTGCTCGGATATCTCCCTCGGTTCACGGAAGAAATACTAAATAAATACTTCGAAAGGAGACATATTTTTTTCCGTAGTGAGAATTATTTACGACGCAAAAACATTTTTTTCAGGAAGAATCAATAACCGATGTCCATATGCCCAAGGAAAAATACTCGGTGGATCTGGCACTATGAGTGGTCTCGTCTATTCCAGAGGTATCAAAAATGACTACGACAAATGGACATCGCAAGGTATTCCTGGATGGTCATGGAACGAAGTTCTACCATATTACAAAAAAATTGAAAATTACGAATCACAAAATCTCGACTTGAAATACAGAGGATTCAAAGGTCCCCTCAACGTAGCTTACGTTAAACCAAGAAGTCCAATACATGCGGCAATCATAGAGGCCCATGAAGAAATTGGCTTATCATTCAATGAAGACTACAACGCAGAGAAAATTAGTGGAATTTCATTCACTCAACATAATACCCAAAAAGGAAAAAGGGTGAGTGGAGCGAATAATTTCGTAAGACCAGCTTGGAACAGAATCAATTTCAACGTCACCCTCAATGCTTTCGCCACGAAAATACTGATAAACCCTGTAACAAAAACCGCGTATGGTGTTCAATTTGTGAAGGATAATAGAATATATAAAGCATTAGCGAAAAGGGAAGTTATCAGTTCAGCAGGTTCGATCAACTCCCCTCAGCTTCTGATGCTATCTGGAATTGGGCCAAAAGAAGACTTGAAGAAACTGGGTATTGAGGTGATACAGGATCTTCCAGTTGGCAAGCGAACGAAAGACCATATCGGATTTCAGTCATTTTATCTCAAATCGAACTATGTTGAACCCATAATTCCAACCAACGAGCTCGTGAAACAATATCTGAATGCTGAAGGATTTTACACAGCACCTACGAATTATCGTTTGATATCATACTATAACACTAGAAATTTAACTTCGCCGTATCCAAACATTGAAGTAGAATTTTCCTTTCCAAAACCTCTGGCTGCTGGATATCCAGGGTTGAACAATTTCAAGAAAGACATCAATACTTTCCTTGAAAAAGTGAATCAGTCCACAACTTGGAGTTTGGAACTTTTCTTTCTCCATCCCAAATCCTCTGGAACAGTGAAATTAAAATCGTCCAATCCCAGAGACTTTCCCTTGATAGACAGTAACATTTTTTATGAAGACGAGGATTTAGAAGACATCTACAAGGGTGTTGAAATTTCTTTAAGGTTGCTGGATACTGCAGTCGGTAAGTCTTTGAACCTCACCCTTGACTTGAAGGTAGCTCCGTGTGATGGGGAAAAATACAGATCTAAAAAGTTTTGGTTTTGTGTTCTACGTCATTTGGTTGGACCTGCTCTACACCTCTCGTCTTCAACTAAAATGGGAAACTCAACTGACCCCCTGGCTGTTGTGGATCATGAGCTGAAAGTTTATGGAATTAAAGGGCTGAGAGTTGCAGATGTTGGTGTGGTTCCAGGTACAGTTACAGGACATATAAACGCTCAAGCCTTTCTAATTGGGGAGAGGGCAGCTGATATGATTAAGAAACAATATTTAAAATTATAAATGAAGACGAATAATGATGTTATAGACATTTACTTATTTCTTAACTTTTTTTGTTCTGCAAAAACAACAACTCCTTATTCCCTACGATCAAATATCGAATATCGTGACTCCATTATAACTGCAGGAAACAATGAAAGAGTTTTTAAACTAAATGCTTTCTCTTCTCAGACCTTTCTTTTCGTGGACAGCTTCTTGATTGCGCTTCACTTGTCCAAATCTGCAGAACGTTTTTTTTATTTCGAGCCGTGAATGTTCTGAAACGATTCCGTCTTCTATTAAAGTAAGATGCTCAAATATCTGTGATTTTAGAATTTGAAACGATTCCATCTTCTGTGAAAGTAAGATGCTCAAATGTCTGTGATTTTCGAATTTTTTGCCGAGAATGGTCTCAAACGATTAGGTTCAACTCACTGATGGAACTCGAGGTCAAATTTGATTCTGTCCTGCCATCAGACCGGTCGTTGTCACGAAACTTGAGAACGGAAAGAGATAGCGACTTGAAATTTTTAGGGTTGGTGACGCATCCCAATACGATGCTCAAATGTCTGTGATTTTCGATTTTTTTGCCGAGAATGGTCTCAAACGATTAGGTTCAACTCACTGATGGAATTCGAGGTCAAATTTGATTCTGTCCGGCCATCCGAACGGCCGTTGCCACGATAACTTGAGAACGGAAATAGATAGCGACTTGAAATTTTTAGGATTGGTGACGCATCCCAATACGACGAACAAGTTCGTTAATGGGCATAATCGGCCCAAAGGTTTCCGAGTAATAACTTTGACATGAACCAATATAGATCCGATCGCAATGAAACTTGGTAGCTAGTTGTAATAATAATGCAAGTACCTTTATGAATGGAACGAAAAGAGATAGAGACTGTTAATAGGCATTATCAGACAAACGGTTTTGGAGTTATTCCCATCTGAAATTTAGTTATTTCCTCAATAACTCGCAAAATACGAAACCGATCCAAATCAAATATGGTTATTAGTTGTAGAATGCCGACACGAAAATTCTTGCAAAATGTAGGGAGGTTCGTATTACAAGAAAATTCTTAAAAAATCATTGAAAAAAATTCTATTAATAAGAAACAATTCGCCCGACATTGCTGAAATTTTTGCGAGGGCATCAGAACCTAACTCTACTGCCAAGTTCCAAGTTTGAACATGATCGAATCTATATTGTTGAAGATCCGAGCAGCCTTGGATTAGTTCAGTAGCTAGATGGTTGACCGCTGCCTCGATAACTTTCGAACGAAAAGAGATGGGGCAATTTTACGGGTAGGCTGAGTATCCAAATGGGAGAGTGAAGTTTGTTGTTGGGCATAATCGGCCCAACGGTTTCGGAGTTTCACCCATCTGGAAAATTATTTTCTCGATAACTCAAAAAATATAGACCTGGTCGAATTGAAGCTTGGTAACAGGTTAATTTAAAATTTCTTTTTTTGATATAACCATATCTAATAACCATAAATTCCAGTAATGTACGGTGTAACAGATCAATAAAATATTTCGATAATTATACGAACGAGCATGGGAAGGCTCCTGTGACTATGTCAGGGCATTTTGATAATTTCCACTCCACTTCTCATTTTTCAAGCCAGTATTTTTTTATTATCTTCACTCCAACTTTTATGTGTATTTTTTTTTCATAAAATCGCGCGATCCATTGAATTTTCAACTCCTTCGATTTCAGTGTGATCAAGTTGTATGTGTGTTAAGTTAAATACATCATATCATATATCAAATACATATATACATCATCCACTCTGCCGCTAATAATTGTCTCTCGGTGTAATTACTTTCAAGTACAGATATGAGTACGACCTTGGTTCATATTCCAAGTGGTTAGAGCACTGCATTTGAATTTATATGGAAAGGAGAATATCTTGTCGCATTCTGGAATTCTCAGAAAGTTATAGTGAACTTTGATACTGGTAGCGCCATCTATGGAGGAGAAAGCCCTCGTAGGTGAAGGAATTCTCGTATCGATCGAGGGTCGATAATATCACCATTGTTGTTTTTATATCAGGTGACTGACGCTAAGTACTATCATTTTTTGGTGAAGATATTTTCGTCTTAACACTCTGTTGAACTAGACCACAGTCCTTTAAGAATTCAGATTAAAAAAATTGGTTCAAGCACTGACGTGAAGTCAGAAGCTTTTGCGCGTATGTTCTATTGTCCATTCTTTTGTATTGGACAACCTTGATCGAATTTACCATGGTAAATTATGTTGTCCATTCTCCTGTATTGGACACCCCAGATACACCCACCGTTCTTTTAAAAGACATCGGAAAGATTTCTACAAAACTCACGTTTCAGAACATTCTGATAGATGGCACAATATCTCATTATTTAATACCGATATTTGTAAACAGACTAAACGTTGGTACTTCTAAATCTCATAATTTATAATAGAACAAAGTGCGAATTATCCCAAGAGTTTTGTTGTGACTTAGCATGGCTGACAGGAGGTGAGTAAATTTGCTACTATAATGAAATTTTATGCAAACAGGGCTCTGTTATATCTGTGAAGTGGTGTATTAATACGATGTTCATACAGAATTGAGGTTATATAAATGAAGATGAACGAAACCACACTAAGAAAAGATGCATGTTCTTTTAAAAGAACGGTGGGAAAATCAACTATCATTATACATTTTTTCAGTTATTGGACGAGACCCCTGAAACTTCATGAGATATTGGAAGAAATCGAAAAGGACGACTGGAATATTCCAGATGATATCTTTTTATTTCCGCCAACGAACGATATCCATACAGATGAGGATTCGGGGGAGGAAGATAATGTGAATTTGAACAATCTACCCGGGAGTCAACTACTGACTGAAATTGAAGTTGCTGGTGCTGGGTCAGATTCTGAATACAATTCTGATAGTGAAGATGATTTGCCGTTGTCAATTTATAGAACGAAAATAAGGAGAGACAAAATTGTAAAGAGGAGAAGAATTTACAAGTGGTGCAAGCAAGA
Organism: Halyzia sedecimguttata; assembly: GCA_937662695.2. Lineage (NCBI taxonomy): Eukaryota > Metazoa > Arthropoda > Insecta > Coleoptera > Coccinellidae > Halyzia > Halyzia sedecimguttata. The sequence goes on from OW569415.2 coordinate 30,990,580, forward strand.
TTTGAATCGTCAAATAATTCCCTGCAAAAACGCAAATGGACCGAAACAACAGTATACCCCTTCGGAAGCATTCTCTTTATTTTTTAGTGACGAAGTATTCGATTTGCTCATACAGTATACGAATATGTATGCTCAATATCATAATAGAAATGGGGATATTACAAGAGATGAAATGCGATGTTTTGTTGGAGTTCTTCTACTCAGTGGATATACATGTCACCCCAGGCTTTGGCAAAATTCCAAAGATAGAAATAATATATTAGTTTCGGAAGCTATATCTAGAAATCGATTTGATTTTATAATGCAAAATATTCATTGCTGCGATAATAATAATTTGGTTCAGAATGATAAATTCACAAAACTAAGACCTCTTATTGAAGTTCTTAATGAAAAATTTGTTGCAATGGCCCCCATGGAGGCAGCACACAGTGTTGATGAAAGTATGGTACCATACTTTGGAAGACATGGGTCAAAACAATTCATTAGAGGTAAACCAATCAGATGGGGGTACAAATTATGGACTGGAACCACTAAATCTGGATATATTGAATGGTTTGAACCATATCAGGGCGCAACGACTGTAATTTTTAACAAATATAAAGATTTAGGTCTAGGGATGGGTGTTGTATTACATTTCGCCGATATTCTTCTGGAAAGATATCCTAATATTCCTTTTCATCTCTATTTTGATAACTTTTTCACAACTTTACAGTTGATTGAGGAACTGGATAGAATGGGGTTGAAAGGGACAGGCACAATAAGAGAAAATCGTATCGGCAAGGAATGCAGTCTTTCTCCCTCTATGGTTATGAAAAAGAAAGATAGAGGTTCCTTTGAGTATGTGGCAGCAGATTCAAAAAATATCGTGTTATGCAAATGGCATGATAACAGCGTTGTTACTATCGCCTCAAATTATGATAAAGTTTTACCAACTGTTCCAGTGAAACGATATTCCCAAAAAGAAAAAAAAAATATTTTAGTGCCACAACCTCAAATAATCAAAAAATATAATGAGAATATGGGAGGGGTGGATAGGGCAGATCAGAACATCAGCCTCTACAGAACTTCAATAAGAGGTAAAAAGTGGTATTTTCCACTCATATGCCATTGCTTAGATATGGCTACACAGAATGCATGGCAACTATATAGGCAAGGCGGCGGACCGAAAGACCATCTGTCTTTCAGACGATCTGTGGCTCTATCCATATTAGAAACTTTCAAAAAAACTTCCAGACGTGGACCAAGTCGTCCATCTGCAAGCTTACATGAACAATCGAAGTATGATAAGCTCGATCACTTAGTCGTTTATAAGGAAAAACAGACCCGATGTGGCGTATGCCATAAAAATTGCAATTTTATTTGTAAAAAATGCTCTATTGCATTGCACCCCAAACACTGTTTTCTCAGCTATCATACTGTTTGAGTTGGATCTAATTGTATTATGTTCTGAATATATGTTAATGTTTTTCACCAATAGTATCTTATTTTCCCACTGTTTTTTTAAAAGAACACCATTTTCCAAAAAAACTGAGAATTTTTCTCAAAAAAAATTCAACAATGTCATTATGTGGCTTTGGTAAGTCACAAAAATATTAATGAATTATTGTTTTTGTCAAGAAAAAGTTTTGGGGATATCTGGGTCAATTCGAATTTACCATGGCAAACGCTTCTGACTTCACGTCAGTACTTGAACCAATTTTTTTTTTTTTTGATTTTTTTTTAATTTTCTAGGGGTACGGTTCTCACAAAATTTTAAACACGTCTTTATGTTGATCTTCTACTACTAGTTAACAAGCTTCAATTCGATCGAATATTTATTTTTTGAGTTATCAAGGAAATAATATTCCAGGTGGGTATAACTCGGAAACCGTTAAACCGATTATGCCCAAAAACGAACTCAACTCTCCCTTTCGGATACGCAACCTACCCTGAAAATTGCAAGTCCCTATCTCTTTTCGTTCGAAAGTTATCGAGGCAACGGTCACCCATCTACTGAACTCACACAAGAATGCTCGAATCTCCAACAATATTTAACCGATGGTTTTAAAACTTGAAACTTGGCAGTAGAGTTAGGTTATGAAGGCTCTTGCAAAATTTCAGCAATTTCAAACGAATAGTTTCTGATATAAAGAATTTTTTTTTTATTTTCAATGATTTATTAAAAATTTTCTACAAATGCTATCCTCACCAAATTTTGCAAACATTTTCGCGTTGGCATTCTACAACTAATAACCATGTTTGAATTCAATCGGTTCAGTATTTTTCGAGTTGAGGAATGAGGAACAAAAAACCACCAAATTTCAGAAAATTTCAGATGGCTATAACTCTAAAACCGTTTAGCAGATTATGCTCATAAACAAACTCAAATGTCGCATTCAGATGCACAACCTAACCTGAAATTTTCAAGCCGCTATCTCTTTCCGTTCTCAGGTTATCGTGACAACAAAAATATTTTTTAATAATTTTTTAGCGATACGATTCTCACAAAATTTCACAAACGTGCTTAGGTTTATATTCTACAACTATTCACCAAGTTTCAATTCGATCGGATCTATATTGGTTGAAAACAAAATTATTACTCGGAAACCACTGGGCCGATTATGCCCATTAACGAACTCGTCCGTCGTATTGAGATGCGCCACCTACTCTGAAAATTTCAAGTCGCTAGCTCTTTCTGTTCTCAAGTTATCGTGGCAACGGCCGGACGGCCGGCCGGACCTAATCAAATTTGACCTCGAATTCTTCATTGGGGTGTCGAACCAAATCGTTTGAGACCATTTTCGTAAAAAAATTCAAAAGTTACAGACATTTGGGCAAAATGATAATGCGATGTTCCCCAGAACATACGCGCAATGTACTATTTCTCTAATAGACGGATTTTAATCGATTTAATCCAAGTCAGGGCGAAAACTAATCAGTTATTTGGCTGATCGTCCATTTTTGTGGAGATCTGATCAGTTGAATACATAGTCTAAGATCCGAACCTAAGTCGACCTTCACCGAGCTGATAATAGAATGAAACATATCTTATAATGAATTTTGTATATTAGAAAATATACTAAAAATGGGTTGCCTGAAAAAATCCTGGACAGACTATTTTTAATTATTTTTGCGCGTATGTTCTGGATAACATCGCGTTATCATTTTGTCCAAATGTCTGTAATTTTCGAATTTTTCGCCGAAAATGGTCTCAAACGATTGGGTTCGACTCCCTGATGTAGAATTCGAGGTCAAGTTTGATCCTGTCCGGCCGTTACCACGATAACTTGAGAACGGAGAGAGCTAGTGACTCGAAATTTTCAGGGTAGGTGACGGACAAGTTCGTTAATGGGCATAATCGGCTCAATGGTTTCCGAGTAATAATTTTGTTTTCAACCAATATGAATCCGGTCGAATTGAAACTTGGTGAATTGTTGTAGAATATAAACCTAAGCAAGTTTATGAATTTTTGTGAGAATCTTATCACTAGAAATTTTTCTAAAAATCATTGAAAATCATTGAAAAAGTTCTATATAACAAAAACTATTCATCCGACATGGCAGGTATTTTGCGAGAGCCTCCAGAACCTAACTCTACTACCAAGTTCCAAGTTTGAACACGATCGGATCTATATTGTTGGAGATAAAAAAAAAAAAAAAAAAAAAAAATGGTTCAAGCCCAGTGGACAGGAGCTTTTTGGCGCTCTTGTTCAAACAGACAAATTATATCTCCGAAAGTATTGGTTTCTCAGAGTTGGGAATTATATCAATGGATTCTTATGATAGAACTGCATCATGAAAGAAATTGAACTTTAAAAAAAGTTTTTGAAAACAATGCTTCAATAATTATCTTTGAGAAAAAGAGCAACCTACAATGCTTCAATGCTTTAATCCTTCAAAAATTGTCATTGAATTTATTTATCAAGATTAAATGAGCTATCTACAATGATTCAACCTCGTGGATTGGGTTGTTGCAACTTACACTCGGTGCATAGTTTTCACAACTCGAAATACCTAAGGAAAGTATCATCGAAATGTCTAGAGCAAGGCTGGAGACAATCATAGCAGATTGTCCATTCATTCCTGATATTTGAGTAGGTAGTGGATTACGAACAAATTATCTTAATAGTTCAAAATATATCAATAAAATACTATCCTCTTTTCATAATTTAAAATTTAATAGTTTATACCACTAACACATTCTTCTATGTATTATGGAGCTTACCTCAAGAAAAAAACCGGCGTGAAGTTAGCCTGAAAAGTTATCCTGTGAAATCGCCGAGTTCGCCCGAAGGCTCATTGGCGTGCACTCTCACATTGCTGTATGTCGGAAATTTCTTGGAAGTAGAAGGGAATATTGAATGTTGAATGTTGAATGTGATTTTCATTCGTGGTCCAGTGGTCAACTCTTCAAGTGAATTACAAACTCCTTCATGATCACATGAAGGAGCAAGTAAACTTCGTTCTTACGAATATACTGCATAATGCCACCCAAACTCGACCTTGCTACAGAATAAAATTGCCAGAAAAAATCATATATACTTTGTTGTGATAATCTCTTAAAATGGGGACTAGGGGGTGAAAATCACCCTTATATGTGTTTTTTGCGCTTTTACACCTGAAGTCTCTCTTGTATCGGAATGAAATTTTCAGGAAAGTTCTGCTATCGTATATCCATTCCTTTGATATGACTCAAAATTTCTTAAAATTGGGACTTGGGGGTGAAAATCTCCCTTATATGTGTTTTTTCGCTTTTTCACCTGAAGTCGGTCTTGTATCAGAATGAAAGTTTCAGCATGTTCTGCTATCGTATATCCATTCCTTTGATATGACTCAAATTTCTTAAAATGGGGACTTGGGGGTGAAAATCAACCTTATATGTGTTTTTTGCGCTTTTTCACCTGAAGTCGGTCTTGTATCAGAATGAAATTTTCAGGAAAGTTCTGCTATCGTATATCCGTTCCTTTGATATGACTCAAAATTTCTTAATATGGGGACTTGGGGGTGAAAATCTCCCTTATATGCGTTTTTTGCGCTTTTTAACCTAAAGTCGGTTTTGTATCAGAATGAAATTTTCAGCAAAGTTCTGCTATCGTATATCCATTCCTTTGATATGACTCAAAATTTCTTAAAATGGGGACTTGGGGGTGAAAATCTCCCTTATATGTGTTTTTTGCGCTTTTTCACCTGAAGCCGGTCTATGTATCAGAATGAAATTTCCAGGAAAGTTCTGCTATCGTATTTCCATTCCTTTGATATGACTCAAAATTTCTTAAAATGGGGACATGGGGTTAAAATCACCCTTATATGTGATTTTTGTGCTTTTCATCCTGAAGTCGGTCTTGTATCAGAATGAAATTTTCAGCAAAGTTCTGCTATCGTATATCCATTCCTTTGATATGACTCAAAATTTCTTAAAATGGGGACTTGGGGTTGAAAATCTCCCTTATATGTGTTTTTTGCGCTTTTTCACCTGAAGTCGGTCTTGTATCAGAATGAAATTTTCAGGAAAGTTCTGCTATCGTATATCCATTCCTTTGTTATGAATCAAAATTTCTTAAAATGGGGACTTGGGGGTGCAAATCACCCCTATATGTGATTTTTGTGCTTTTCAACCTGAAGTCGGTCTTGTATCAGAATGAAATTTTCAGGAAAGTTCTGCTATCGTATATCCATTCCTTTGAAATGACTGAAAATTTCTTAAAATGGGGAAGAGGGGGTGAAAATTACCCTTATATGTATTTTTTGCGCTTTTCCACCTGAAGTCGGTCTTGTATCAGAATGAAATTTTCAGGAAAGTTCTGCTATCGTATATCCATTCCTTTGATATGACTCAAAATTTCTTAAAATGGGGACTTGGGGGTGAAAATCACCCTTATATGTGATTTTTGTGCTTTTTCACCCGAAGTCGGTCTTGTATCAGAATGAAATTTTCAGGAAAGTTCTGCTATCGTATATCCGTTCCTTTGATATGACTCAAAATTTCTTAAAATGGGGACTTGGGGGTGAAAATCACCCTTATATGTGATTTTTGTGCTTTTCAACCTGAAGTCGGTCTTGTATCAGAATGAAATTTTCAGGAAAGTTCTGCTATCGTATATCCATTCCTTTGATATGACTCAAAATTTCTTAAAATGGGGACTTGGGGGTGAAAATCTCCCTTATATGTGTTTTTTGCGCTTTTTCACCTGAAGTCGGTCTTGTATCAGAATGAAATTTTCAGGAAAGTTCTGCTATCGTATATCCATTCCTTTGATATGACTCAAAATTTCTTAAAATGGGGACTTGGGGGTGAAAATCACCCTTATATGTGATTTTTGTGCTTTTTCACCCGAAGTCGGTCTTGTATCAGAATGAAATTCTCAGGAAAGTTCTGCTATCGTATATCCGTTCCTTTGATATGACTCAAAAATTCTTAAAATGGGGACTTGGGGGTGAAAATCACCCTTATATGTGATTTTTGTGCTTTTCAACCTGAAGTCGGTCTTGTATCAGAATGAAATTTTCAGGAAAGTTCTGCTATCGTATATCCATTCCTTTGATATGACTCAAAATTTCTTAAAATGGGGACTTGGGGGTAAAAATCTCCCTTATATGTGTTTTTTGCGCTTTTTCACCTGAAGTCGGCCTTGTATCAGAATGAAATTTTCAGCAAAGTTCTGCTATCGTATTACCATTCCTTTGATATGACTCAAAATTTCTTAAAATGGGGACTTGGGGGTGAAAATCACCCTTATATGTGATTTTTGTGCTTTTTCACCTGAAGTCGGTCTTGTATCAGAATGAAATTTTCAGGAAAGTTCTGCTATCGTATATCCATTCCTTTGATATGACTCAAAATTCCTTAAAATGGGGACTTGGGGGTGAAAATCTCCCTTATATGTGTTTTTTGCGCTTTTTCACCTGAAGTCGGTCTTGTATCAAAATGAAATTTTCAGGAAAGTTCTGCTATCGTATATCCATTCCTTTGTTATGAATCAAAATTTCTTAAAATGGGGACTTGGGGATGCAAATCACCCTTATATGTGATTTTTGTGCTTTTCAACCTGAAGTCGGTCTTGTATCAGAATGAAATTTTCAGGAAAGTTCTGCTATCGTATATCCATTCCTTTGATATGACTCAAAATTTCTTAAAATGGGGACTTGGCGGTGAAAATCACCCTTATATGTGATTTTTGTGCTTTTTCACCCGAAGTCGGACTTGTATCAGAATGAAATTTCCAGGCAAGTTCTGCTATCGTATATCCGTTCCTTTGATATGACTCAAAATTTCTTAAAATGGGGACTTGGGGGTGAAAATCACCCTTATATGTGATTTTTGTGCTTTTCAACCTGAAGTCGGTCTTGTATCAGAATGAAATTTTCAGGAAAGTTCTGCTATCTTATATCCATTCCTTTGAAATGACTGAAAATTTCTTAAAATGAGGAGAAGGGGGTGAAAATTACCCTTATATGTATTTTTTGCGCTTTTCCACCTGAAGTCGGTCTTGTATCAGAATGAAATTTTCAGGAAAGTTCTGCTATCGTATATCCATTCCTTTGATATGACTCAAAATTTCTTAAAATTAGGGACTTGGGGGTGAAAATCACCCTTATATGTGATCTTTGTGTTTTTTCACCCGAAGTCGGTCTTGTATCAGAATGAAATTTTCAGGAAAGTTCTGCTATCGTATATCCGTTCCTTTGATATGACTCAAAATTTCTTAAAATGGGGACTTGGGGGTGAAAATCACCCTTATATGTGATTTTTGTGCTTTTCAACCTGAAGTCGGTCTTGTATCAGAATGAAATTTTCAGCAAAGTTCTGCTATCGTATTACCATTCCTTTGATATGACTCAAAATTTCTTAAAATGGGGACTTGGGGGTGTAAATCACCCTTATATGTGATTTTTGTGCTTTTTCCCCTGAAGTCGGTCTTGTATCAGAATGAAATTTTCAGGAAAGTTCTGCTATCGTATATCCATTCCTTTGATATGACTCAAAATTTCTTAAAATGGGGACTTGGGGGTGAAAATCACCCTTATATGTGATTTTTGTGCTTTTCAACCTGAAGTCGGTCTTGTATCAGAATGAAATTTTCAGGAAAGTTCTGCTATTGTATATCCATTTCTTTGATATGACTCAAAATTTCTTAAAATGGGGACTTGGGGGTGAAAAACTCCCTTATATGTGTTTTTTGCGCTTTTTCACCTGAAGTCGGTCTTGTATCAGAATGAAATTTTCAGCAAAGTTCTGCTATCGTATATCCATTCCTTTGAGATGACTCAAAATTTCTTAAAATGGGGACTTGGGGGTGAAAATCTCCCTTAAATGTGTTTTTTGCGCTTTTCCACCTGAAGTCGGTCTTGTATCAGAATGAAATTTTCAGGAAAGTTCTGCTATCGTATATCCATTCCTTTGATATGACTCAAAATTTCTTAAAATTAGGGACTTGGGGGTGAAAATCTCCCTTATATGTGTTTTTTGCGCTTTTTCACCTGAATTCGGTCTTGTATCAGAAAGAAATTTTCAGGAAAGTTCTGCTATCGTATTACCATTTCTTTGATATGACTCAAAATTTCTTAAAATGGGGACTTGGGGGTGAAAATTTCCCTTATATGTGTTTTTTGCGCTTTTTCACCTGAAGTCGATCTTGTATCAGAATGAAATTTTCAGGAAAGTTCTGCTATCGTATATCCATTCCTTTGATATGAATCAAAATCTTAAAATGGGGACTTGGGGGTGCAAATCACCCTTATATGTGATTTTTGTGCTTTTCAACCTGAAGTCGGTCTTGTATCAGAATGAAATTTTCAGGAAAGTTCTGCTATCGTATATCCATTCCTTTGAAACTTTGCTGATAATTTCATTCTGATACAAGACCGACTTCAGGTTTAAACGCACAAAAACCTCATATAAGGGAGATTTTCACCCCCAAGTCCCCATTTTAAGAAATTTTGAGTCATACCAAAGGAATGGATATATGATAGCAGAACTTTGCTGAAAATTTCATTCTGATACAAGACCGACTTCAGGTTGAAACGCACAAAAACCACATATAAGGGAGATTTTCACCCCCAAGTCCCCATTTTAAGAAATTTTGAGTCATATCAAAGGAATGGATATACGATAGCAGAACTTTCCTGAAAATTTCATTCTGATACAAGACCGACTTCAGGTTGAAAAGCACAAAAAACACATATAAGGGTGATTTTCACCCCCTAGTCCCCTTTTTAAGAAACTTTGAGTCATATCAAAGGAATTGATATACGATAGCAGAATTTTCCTGAATATTTCATTCTGATACAAGACCGACTTCAGGTGAAAACGCGCAAAAAACACATATAAGGGAGATTTTCACCCCCAAGTCGCCATTTTAAGAAATTTTGAGTCATACCAAAGGAATGGATATATGAAAGCAGAAGTTTGCTGAAAATTTCATTCCGATACAAGACCGACTTCAGGTTGAAACGCACAAAAACCACCTATGAGGGAGGTTTTCACCCCCAAGTCCCCATTTTAAGAAATTTTGAGTCATATCAAAGGATTGGATATACGATAGCAGAACTTTCCTGAAAATTTCATTCTGATACAAGACCGACTTCAGGTGAAAAAGTGCAAAAAACACATATAAGGGAGATTTTCACCCCCAAGTCCCCATTTTAAGAAATTTTGAGTCATATCAAAGGAATGGATATACGATAGCAGAACTTTGCTGAAAATTTCATTCTGATACAAGACCGACTTCAGGTTGAAACGCACAAAAACTACATATAAGGGAGATTTTCACCCCCAAGTCCCCATTTTAAGAAATTTTGAGTAATACCAAAGGAATGGATATACGATAGTAGAACTTTGCTGAAAATTTCATTCTGATACAAGACCGACTTCAGGTTGAAACGCACAAAAAACACATATAAGGGAGATTTTCACCCCCAAGTCCCCATTTTAAGAAATTTTGAGTCATACCAAAGGAATGGATATATGATAGCAGAACTTTGCTGAAAATTTCATTCTGATACAAGACCGACTTCAGGTTTAAACGCACAAAAACCACATATAAGGGAGATTTTCACCCCCAAGTCCCCATTTTAAGAAATTCTGAGTCATACCAAAGGAATGGATATATGATAGCAGAACTTTGCTGAAAATTTCATTCTGATACAAGACCGACTTCAGGTTGAAACGCACAAAAACTACATATAAGGGAGATTTTCACCCCCAAGTCCCCATTTTAAGAAATTTTGAGTCATATCAAAGGAATGGATATACGATAGCAGATTTTTCCTGAAAATTTCATTCTGATACAAGACCGACTTCAGGTGAAAAAGAGCAAAAAACACATATAAGGGAGATTTTCACCCCCAAGTCCCCATTTTAAGAAATTCTGAGTCATACCAAAGGAATGGATATATGATAGCAGAACTTTGCTGAAAATTTCATTCTGATACAAGACCGACTTCAGGTTTAAACGCACAAAAACCACATATAAGGGAGATTTTCACCCCCAAGTCCCCATTTTAAGAAATTTTGAGTCATATCAAAGGAATGGATATACGATAGCAGAACTTTCCTGAAAATTGCATTCTGATACAAGACCGACTTCAGGTTGAAAAGCACAAAAAACACATATAAGGGTGATTTTCACCCCCTAGTCCCCTTTTTAAAAAATTTTGAGTCATATCAAAGGGATGGATATACGATAGCAGAACTTTCCTGAAAATTTCATTCTGATACAAGACCGACTTCAGGTTGAAAAGCACAAAAAACACATATAAGGGCGATTTTCGCCCCCTAGTCCCCATTTTAAGAAACCTTGAGTCATATCAAAGGAATGGATATACGATAGCAGAACTTTTCTGAATATTTCATTCTGATACAAGACCGACTTCAGGTTGAAAAGCACAAAAAACACATCTAAGGGAGATTTTTACCCCCAAGTCCCCATTTTAAGAAATTCTGAGTCATACCAAAGAAATGGATATATGATAGCAGGACTTTTCTGAAAATTTCATTCTGATACAAGACCGACTTCAGGTTTAAACGCACAAAAAACACATATAAGGGAGATTTTCACCCCCAAGTCCCCATTTTAAGAAATTTTGAGTCATACCAAACGAATGGATATATGATAGCAGAACTTTGCTGAAAATTTCATTCTGATACAAGACCGACTTCAGGTTGAAACGCACAAAAACTACATATAAGAGAGATTTTCACCCCCAAGTCCCCATTTTAAGGTATTTTGAGTCATATCAAAGGAATGGATATACGATAGCAGAGCTTTCCTGAAATTTCATTCTGATACAAGACCGACTTCAGGTTGAAAAGCACAAAAAACACATATAAGGGTGATTTTCACCCTCTAGTCCCCTTTTTAAGAAACTTTGAGTCATATCAAAGGAATTGATATACGATAGCAGAACTTTCCTGAATATTTCATTCTGATACAAGTCCGACTTCAGGTGAAAACGCGCAAAAAACACATATAAGGGAGATTTTCACCCCCAAGTCCCCATTTTAAGAAATTTTGAGTCATACCAAAGGAATGGATATATGATAGCAGAACTTTGCTGAAAATTTCATTCTGATACAAGACCGACTTCAGGTTGAAACGCACAAAAACCACATATAAGAGAGATTTTCACCCCCAAGTCCCCATTTTAAGAAATTTTGAGTCATATCAAAGGAATGGATATACGATAGCAGAGCTTTCCTGAAAATTTCATTCTGATACAAGACCGACTTCAGGTTGAAAAGCACAAAAAACACATATAAGGGTGATTTTCACCCTCTAGTCCCCTTTTTAAGAAACTTTGAGTCATATCAAAGGAATTGATATACGATAGAAGAACTTTCCTGAATATTTCATTCTGATACAAGTCCGACTTCAGGTGAAAACGCGCAAAAAACACATATAAGGGAGATTTTCACCCCCAAGTCCCCATTTTAAGAAATTTTGAGTCATACCAAAGGAATGGATATATGATAGCAGAAGTTTGCTGAAAATTTCATCCTGATACAAGACCGACTTCAGGTTGAAACGCACAAAAACCACATATGAGGGAGGTTTTCACCCCCAAGTCCCCATTTAAAGAAATTTTGAGTCATATCAAAGGAATGGATATACGATAGCAGAACTTTCCTGAAAATTTCATTCTGATACAAGACCGACTTCAGGTGAAAAAGTGCAAAAAACACATATAAGGGAGATTTTCACCCCCTAGTCCCCAGTTTAAGAAATTTTGAGTCATACCAAAGGAATGGATATACGATAGCAGAACTTTGCTGAAAATTTCATTCTGATACAAGACCAACTTCAGGTGAAAACGCGCAAAAAACACATATAAGGGAGATTTTCACCCCCAAGTCCCCATTTTAAGAAATTCTGAGTCATACCAAAGGAATGGATATATGATAGCAGAACTTTGCTGAAAATTTCATTCTGATACAAGACCGACTTTAGGTTTAAACGCACAAAAACCACATATAGGGGAGAATTTCACCCCCAAGTCCCCATTTTAAGAAATTTTGAGTCATACCAAAGGAATGGATATACGATAGCAGAACTTTGCTGAAAATTTCATTCTGATACAAGACCGGACTTCAGGTTGAAACGCACAAAAAACACATATAAGGGTGATTTTCACCCCCTAGTCCCCATTTTAAGAAATTTTGAGTAATATCAAAGGATTGGATATACGATAGCAGAACTTTCCTGAAAATTTCATTCTGATACAAGAGCGACTTCAGGTGTAAAAGCGCAAAAAACATATATAAGGGAGATTTTCGCCCCCAAGTTCCCATTTTAAGAAATTTTGAGTCATACCAAAGGAATGGATATACGATAGTAGAACTTTGCTGAAAATTTCATTCTGATACAAGACCGACTTCAGGTTGAAACGCACAAAAAACACATATAAGGGAGATTTTCACCCCCAAGTCCCCATTTTAAGAAATTTTGAGTCATACCAAAGGAATGGATATATATATATATATTCTTTTGAACTTGAGCATTACAATTAATTTTTCATCTAACAATAAAGCATGTGTATTTAAAAAGTGTTAGCAGAGGTTAGTGTAACGGGGTACCATATAATTTGATATATGATACTAGAGCTTAGGGAAAAAACCTCAGCAAAAAAACCCTATCTCCCCGTTAGTGTTGTGATTTATGAAAATTGAAATTGTTAACAAAATATGCTGAAATATTAAATATTGAAGGGCATCTTTTTCTTCATTATCGCTTCTTCCTTCAACAATCAGAGAAGTTTTCTCCAAGGTACCCGAAACCCAATCTGGAAAAGGAAAAGGCAAAGGGAGAAAACGAACAAATTAAAAATGGAATATTCTATATTTTATTAAATAGATTTAAAACTCGCTACCCATTCTAAAAAAGATTCAGAAACATTATGAATAGCCCTAAAACCATCTTTGAATCTATATATGCGACAATTATTAACTAAATGATCTATGGTTTCCTCTGCTTCCCCGCATTCACAACTAGGGCTCTCAACTGAGTTCCACCTGAAAAGCATGCTGTTGCAACGACCATGACCGGTTCTTAGACGATTCAGAATAGACCATATTCTCCTTGGAAGATCAAACCCCGGAACTCTATTTGAAGGATCAGAAATTAAATCTTTGTTGAATAAATTGCAAGAAATCCATTCAGACCGCCAAACTTCCTTGTCACTTTTATTCGAATTAAGAAAACAGTTGGACCATAAAGGGTTTCGTGACTTCAATCTGGGAATCTTATTGTCTGGAATGTAGGAGATAATCGGAAATGAATTCGGAAAAGAATGAAATTTATTCCAAGAATTTGAAACAGCAGTCTGCCTGCGAATGTGGGGCGGGACAATGTTTGAAAGAACTGGCAACCAATGAATAGGTGTAGATCTAATAGTTCCAGTGATGATTCGCATAGATGAATTCAACTGTGCATCAATTTTTTGAGTATGAGCACTATTAAACCAGACGGGGCAACAATATTCAGCGGCAGAAAAAACCAAGGCTAAGGCAGCCGTTCGAAGAGTAGCTGCATCAGCACCCCATGAAGTACCAGCTAATTTCTGCAGAATATTATTTTTCGTTTTCAACTTCAGACGCAAATCATCCAAATGAGCTTTGAAATTCAAAGATGAATCTAGTTTCACTCCTAGATATTTAGGATAAAAATTATGTCTCAAGAAAGAATCACCGAAAGACACACTCAATGTTCTATATTTTTGGTGATTGTTCAAATGAAAGCAAGAAACCTCAGTGTTATTCGGATTCGAACACAAACGCCACTGAAATAGGTACTTTTTCAGAATATCTAAATCTGCAGATAGATTTTTTTCTATACTTTGGAAATCAGAATGACGAAATGCAAGGGCAATGTCATCAGCGTAGATGAATTTCTCAGACGAAGTAGCAGGAATATCACACAGATATAAATTGAAAAGAAGAGGTGCTAAAACTGAACCTTGTGGGAGACCATTATTCAAATTCTTGAATTTACTACTATTATTATCAATAAAAACACGAAACCTTCTATCCGAGAGCATATTTTCGAGTAAACGAACCATTTTTCCACACTTTAAATGAGTATAAAGTTTGGAAATCAAACCATCTTTCCATACCGTGTCATATGCTGCCGACAAATCCACAAATGCTGTTCCTGTTTTCATTTTACTATTGAAACCTGTTTCGATATAAGTAGTTAGACTAAGAACCTGATCACAACAATTTCTATTTTTCCTGAAGCCCCCCTGGCAATTCTGTAGAACGTCTTCTACAGACGATTCAATCCTAAAAAGAATCAATCTTTCTAAAATTTTAAAAGGAACACTCAACAGACTAATGGGTCGATAACTGCTAGGATCGGAAGAATCCTTTCCACGTTTTAAAATTCCTATGACTTTAGCTTTGCGGAATTCTTTTGGAATATTTCCAGTATTCAGAATATTATTATAGAATGATAATAGCCAGGACATGGCTTTTTTGCCCAAGTGTTTGATGAATTCAGGATAAATTCCGTCAAATCCGGCTGCTTTCCGAGATTTAGTGCATTTAAGTGCTGCTTTTAATTCATCCAAGTTGAATATATTCGAGATACTGTCTACAGATGAAGATGATGTCCTAAATTTGTGCAAATTATACTTCATATTCTTGATTTTTGATTTTGAAATTCCAACCGAATTGGAAACATCAACTAGCCGACGAGCAATCAATTCAGGGTCAATTTTAGAAGATGACAATGTTAGAGGAGTAGCTTCCCCTAATTTTCTCAAATCATCCCATGTACTCCTACTCGAATGTGTGAAATTCATATCGGAAACTACACTATTCCACTTTTCCTTACGACTTGCATTTATAGAATTCATTAGCTTCTCGCATTTTTCAGTAGTTGGCGAATTTTGATAATCCTTATATAAATTTTCTGTTTCAACTGACCAACCAGGAATATACTCTTGACGGAAACCCCTCGGAATGAATTTCTTAGCTGAAGCTTTTACTACACCAACAAATCTATAGTAATTGTCATAAGTTGGTCGAATCCATCTTATGTCACTATCCACTTTTTTCGCGAATTGAACCCAATTAGCCTTCTGGAAATTCCAACGGGGTTTATTCAAACAGGGAGCAAAATGAACCACATTTCCTATAGTTAATAACATGGGCTTATGCTGACTACGTGGAAAAACACCTAAAATTACACGTTTTACTGAAATAGGTTTAGAAGAAGCATCACAGGAAACCATGCATAAGTCAGGGTTATAGCCTTTATTCCATCTTGAAGAATGGAAAGAAGGTGTATCTTTTGCATCGAAAATCAAAAAATAATCATTGTCTTCCATCCAATCGGTCAAAGCTATACCATTTCTATCATTAACATCATAACCCCATGTAACATGATGCGAATTGAAATCTCCGCAGTAAATTGATGGATGATTAACATTTATATTGAAATTTCTTGGCCAAAAACTATTTGGAGGTTTATAAATGTTGATGACAGAAATGTCACAAAATTTGAAGGAAATGAAGAAAACTCCTTCAATCTCACCTTTCCTAATTAACTCAACATTTTGAACAGAGGAATTCTTGACATAACAAGCTAGACCGTAAATTCGACTTAGCTATATGATAGCAGAACTTTGCTGAAAATTTCATTCTGATACAAGACCGACTTCAGGTTTAAACGCACAAAAACCACATATAAGGGAGATTTTCACCCCCAAGTCCCCATTTTAAGAAATTCTGAGTCATACCAAAGGAATGGATATATGATAGCAGAACTTTGCTGAAAATTTCATTCTGATACAAGACCGACTTTAGGTTTAAACGCACAAAAATCACATATAGGGGAGAATTTCACCCCCAAGTCCCCATTTAAAGAAATTTTGAGTCATACCAAAGGAATGGATATACGATAGCAGAACTTTGCTGAAAATTTCATTTTGATACAAGACCGACTTCAGGTTGAAACGCACAAAAAACACATATAGGGGAGAATTTCACCCCCAAGTCCCCATTTTAAGAAATTTTGAGTCATACCAAAGGAATGGATATACGATAGCAGAACTTTGCTGAAAATTTCATTCTGATACAAGACCGACTTCAGGTTGAAACGCACAAAAAACACATATAAGGGTGATTTTCACCCCCTAGTACCCATTTTAAGAAATTTTGAGTAATATCAAAGGATTGGATATACGATAGCAGAACTTTCCTGAAAATTTCATTCTGATACAAGAGCGACTTCAGGTGTAAAAGCGCAAAAAACACATATAAGGGAGATTTTCGCCCCCAAGTCCCCATTTTAAGAAATTTTGAGTCATACCAAAGGAATGGATATACGATAGTAGAACTTTGCTGAAAATTTCATTCTGATACAAGACCGACTTCAGGTTGAAACGCACAAAAAACACATATAAGGGAGATTTTCACCCCCAAGTCCCCATTTTAAGAAATTTTGAGTCATACCAAAGGAATGGATATATGATAGCAGAACTTTGCTGAAAATTTCATTCTGATACAAGACCGACTTCAGGTTTAAACGCACAAAAACCACATATAAGGGAGATTTTCACCCCCAAGTCCCCATTTTAAGAAATTTTGAGTCATATCAAAGGAATGGATATACGATAGCAGAACTTTCCTGAAAATTGCATTCTGATACAAGACCGACTTCAGGTTGAAAAGCACAAAAAACACATATAAGGGTGATTTTCACCCCCTAGTCCCCTTTTTAAGAAATTTTGAGTCATATCAAAGGGATGGATATACGATAGCAGAACTTTCCTGAAAATTTCATTCTGATACAAGACCGACTTCAGGTTGAAAAGCACAAAAAACACATATAAGGGTGATTTTCACCCCCTAGTCCCCATTTTAAGAAACCTTGAGTCATATCAAAGGAATGGATATACGATAGCAGAACTTTTCTGAATATTTCATTCTGATACAAGACCGACTTCAGGTTGAAATGCACAAAAAACACATATAAGGGTGATTTTCACCCCCAAATCCCCATTTTAAGAAATTTTGAGTCATATCAAAGGAATGGATATATGATAGCAGAACTTTCCTGAAAATTTCATTCTGATACAAGACCGACTTCAGGTGAAAACGCGCAAAAAACACATATAAGGGAGATTTTCACCCCCAAGTCCCAATTTTAAGAAATTTTGAGTCATACCAAAGGAATGGATATATGATAGCAGAACTTTGCTGAAAATTTCATTCTGATACAAGACCGACTTCAGGTTTAAACGCACAAAAAACACATATAAGGGAGATTTTCACCCCCAAGTCCCCATTTTAAGAAATTTTGAGTCATATCAAAGGAATGGATATACGATAGCAGAACTTTCCTGAAAATTGCATTCTGATACAAGACCGACTTCAGGTTGAAAAGCACAAAAAACACATATAAGGGTGATTTTCACCCCCTAGTCCCCTTTTTAAGAAATTTTGAGTCATATCAAAGGGATGGATATACGATAGCAGAACTTTCCTGAAAATTTCATTCTGATACAAGACCGACTTCAGGTTGAAAAGCACAAAAAACACATATAAGGGTGATTTTCACCCCCTAGTCCCCATTTTAAGAAACCTTGAGTCATATCAAAGGAATGGATATACGATAGCAGAACTTTTCTGAATATTTCATTCTGATACAAGACCGACTTCAGGTTGAAATGCACAAAAAACACATATAAGGGTGATTTTCACCCCCAAATCCCCATTTTAAGAAATTTTGAGTCATATCAAAGGAATGGATATATGATAGCAGAACTTTCCTGAAAATTTCATTCTGATACAAGACCGACTTCAGGTGAAAACGCGCAAAAAACACATATAAGGGAGATTTTCACCCCCAAGTCCCATTTTTAAGAAATTTTGAGTCATACCAAAGGAATGGATATATGATAGCAGAACTTTGCTGAAAATTTCATTCTGATACAAGACCGACTTCAGGTTTAAACGCACAAAAAACACATATAAGGGAGATTTTCACCCCCAAGTCCCCATTTTAAGAAATTTTGAGTCATATCAAAGGAATGGATATACGATAGCAGAACTTTCCTGAAAATTTCATTCTGATACAAGACCGACTTCAGGTTGAAAAGCAAAAAAAAACACATATAAGGGTGATTTTTACCCCCTAGTCCCCATTTTAAGAGATTATCACAACAAAGTATATATGATTTTTTCTGGCAATTTTATTCTGTTGCAAGGTCGAGTTTGGGTGGCATTATGCAGTATATTCGTAAGAACGAAGTTTACTTGCTCCTTCATGATCACGTTTGTAATTCACTTGAAGAGTTGACCACTGGACCACGAATGAAAATCACATTCAACATTCAACATTCAATATTCCCTTCTACTTCCAAGAAATTTCCGACATACAGCAATGTGAGAGTGCACGCCAATGAGCCTTCGGGCGAACTCGGCGATTTCACAGGATAACTTTTCAGGCTAACTTCACGCCGGTAAGAAAAAAGGTTTGATACACAGATGTAGATCCATATTTCAGTACTTTTTTGCTAGCAACATTATGAAAATACTGTATATAGGAACATGTCTCACCACTTAAGGAAGTAAAAGGTAATATTAACCTAAATGGTCAACGAACAGTAATTTATTTTGATGATTCCATTATGTTCTTCTTTCCTATTGCCTCCATAAACTACATCATTAAAATGATCCAATTCTAAATCCTCTGGAACATCATCCCCAACATTTATACATAAATTATTCAATATGTAATCAGTCAATATTATTTTCGGTTTCAAAACAGTCTTGTATATATTGACAAATTCAAAAATCGGATACTTATTTTCCAAGAGAAAGTATTTTCAACCTTCGAATTGACAATTTCTAATAGCTATAAAAGTTGACATATATGAACAGTGAACACAGACAGATTCTGTGTTCACATTCTGTGAATACATAGAACTTACGATGTATTATTGAAACTTTGAAACTTCATATCTCGGAAAGTATAAGCTTATTAGAGTTGAAAATGATAACAATGGATTCTAATGATGAAACTGCATCGTAAAATAATTTGAATTCAAAAGTTGTAATGTAAAGAAAATTTTTTTTTTTCGTTACTCCGATACTATTAGACCGACTTATCCGAATAACGAACATAACCGATATATTTATCCCTCAAACCTACTCGGAAAAATTCAACTGTCTAGCTCATTCTGTTCGAGAGTTATTATCGTGTTAACGGCTGAACGGACGGACGGACGGCCGGACAGAATCGATTTCGACCACGGATTCTTGATCAGTGAGTCAAACCAAATCGTTCAAGACCATTTTCAGCCAAAAGTTCGAAAATTACAGACATTTGGGCAAATTGATAAGCACTCTGTTCCGAGGAACAAGAGCGCCAAAAATAGTCTGTCCAGGATATTTTCAGGCAACCCATTTTTATTTTATTATCTAATATACAAAATTTATTATAAAATATGTTTCATTCTATTATCAGCTCGGTGAAGGTCGACGTAGGTTCGGATCTTCTACTAACACGAGAGTGGATATTTCTTGGCGAAAGGAACCGGTAAGCGGTGAGTGTTTTATCGTAGCTTGTGAATGCGTTATATTAGATTGTCATAAAAAGACATTGTACGTTATTCAAAAGTATATCTCGAAAATAATGTATGGAAAAAAGATGAGTTTTTCTAGTAAGAGTTTGTACGAAATATCCGGAGTAGGTACTCGGTATAAGACAAATATATGCATGTAAAATAATAATGCACATAAAACAACTTAAAATATCAATAGTATCAAGGGAGCATAAGTAATTATTCAACGAGAGCAAGATAGTAACTACCTAGCGCCACGATTATATCCGATGGTACCAACAGCCAAACGAAGTGTTAAAAATAGAAGTAAATTAAAAAAAGACCTTATTGAATGTATCACTAAAGAAGACCAAGGAAAAAACATAAAATAATCAATTCTATATAAAAGTAAAAAATGTCGAAATACTTCAGAGATAAATAGGTGACGTAACCCCGAAGAAGACAAAACACCAGACCAAGACGAAGTTCCTGAATAGACTGAGATTCCTATTGAGACTGAATTACCGATCAGGAAAAAAAATCATAACCAATTGTGTACCTGTATTTGAGGTTCATTTTGGGTACTCAACTTCGAAGAAGTCTAGTTGAGTTGATATCCGTTAGAATAAAATTTTAATTTGTAAAAACTGTGAACAGTTATTCCCTAATCCTAGGAAATAACTCACAGTTACCTATTCGAAGTTTATTATAATATGATAGTTGTATATCGAATATTGAATAAAATTTTCATTCATTAATTCATTCAGCCAGGGTCGTCTTTCACATATTAGAGGCACTGGGCACATTAGAATAATGGGGAACTAAGACCATTTGAAACACCATTTTGTTAGAATAGACAAAGAATGTGGATATGCAAAGTTTAAGCTTTATTATTTGTTTCATTACATGCACAATAGATATGAAAATTAGTTAATACAATGCAATCCACACTAGGTAACCAGCAACCACGATTGTATAAGGATCTATGCTGATTGAAGATGTACCCTTCTAGATTGAAGTTAAACAAAATCGTTAAACACATCTTCAAAATCAATGATCTCGAGCATATCCCATTTTATCGACAATTGTACAAACTGTTTAATCTCTCTTGAAGCATTGTACTTCTTAATTCATTTTTTTTTTCGTTTTAACCTGGAGAAGGAGCGTTCTCCACTGCGGTTAGTTACAATCATGTTTAAAAAGATTCTCAGTGCGATTTCTACATTACGAAATATGTCTTCATTTTCATTCTCGTTCTCGTTTATTTCTTCATGATAGATTTCAGCCAATTTTTTGCAACTTTGTCTCAACTCTTCAGAATTCATAGATTTCAGGCGAAAAGATAAACCAAAACATTGACTGATGTTCATATACGAACTGAATCGCTGTTTACGATGAACGACCAGGGTATCTATTATTGGGACAAAGGTTTCGATTTTTAATCTTTCTTTTCAATTCAGTTGGACTGATGGCGCAGAGCCATCGAAAAATGTCTTGTGTGAGCTTTTACGTCTGGTTCTTTGAGATAGGTCCTTATAGTCAGATTCGGGGTTTTTTCTTTGGAGGACGATTCGAAGTAATCATATTTATTATTGAACGGTTTTTTTCTGGGTTTTCTCTCCCAAACTCTGAAAAATATCTATAAAATAAAAATTAATTATTTTGTGATTTGCTTCTGCGTAAGAAACACAGGATATTTGTCAGAAGCAATCAATTGAACAATGTTGCCTAACAAACAACAACGAAACAACATCAACGAAGAAACAACTATATCGTAACGTTTCGGAGTCTATATCAGACTCCTTCGTCAGACGCTCAATGAAATTCGTTAGAATTATTTTGTTGATAGTTATTTTGTGAAATTCAAGAATTGTCACATTGACAGTATTTAAAAATCATAGCTAACATAGTTTTACTTTACATACAGAAATGAAAAATAGCAGAACATGTATGTACAATCCGAGGAGATCACATGATGGATTGGAGTAATACAAAGATTCTAATGACAGAACCTGATTTTTTGAAAAGGAAACTTAAGGAGTCAACTTGTATTTTATTGAACAGAGAATGCAATTTTGCAAATTGCTCAATTGGTTTTGACCATATTTGGCTAAATTAATTGAAAAAGGAGTTGGAACTTGGAAATTTCTATGCAAAGTAAAACTATGTTAGCTATGATTTTTAAATACCTACTGTCAATGTGACAATTCTTGAATTTCACAAAATAACTATCAACAAAATAATTCTAACGATTTTCATTGAGCGTCTGACGAAGGAGTCTGATATAGACTCCGAAACGTTACGATATAGTTGTTTCTTCGTTGATGTTGTTTCGTTGTTGTTTGTTAGGCAACATTGTTCAATTGATTGCTTCTGACAAATATCCTGGGTTTCTTACGCAGAAGCAAATCACAAAATAATTAATTTTTATTTTATAGATATTTTTCAAAGTTTGGGAGAGAAAACCCAGAAAAAAACCGTTCAATAATGAGTATACCTCCCACAGTATCCTTTAATGATTACTTAATCATATTTATCCCTGAGGCTAATAATATAATCATCGAGTGCAGTTTAAAAATATTGTCGCGACGACCAGTGTTACTGTTTCTTTAAGAAGATAATTGCTTGTTTTGTCTATCCTTTCTTCCTTTCCAATATAGAGCTCCAAATTTCTGTTAGTATAATAAATTATAGTTTTTCCATTTTTCTGGGCAGACTAAGGGCTTCATCTCTATTGTTTCTTGTGCCTATTTTGTATCTGTTGCGATGGATATCAGAGCTTCGCTAACTTGTTTATGACCATCAAGCAAGGTGCTCACTGCATCAGCTCGGGCTGACCATCTTATTTGTTAAAGGCTTTCAACAACTTTCTGTTATGTTATCTTTAACTACTTCCATTCATAATTTCAGTACAGGTTTTAGTCTAAGATGTAAGTAGAAATAACACATTTTATTATTACCGACTGTTTTTTGGCGCTCTTGTTCCTCGGAACAGAGTGCTTATCAATTTGCCCAAATGTCTGTAATTTTAGAATGTTTGGCTGAAAATGGTCTTGAACGATTTGGTTCGACTCACTAATCAAGAATCCGTGGTTGAAATCGATTCTATCCGGCCGGCCGTCCGGCCGTTAACACGATAACTCTCTAACGGAATGAGCTAGACAGTTGAAATTTGTAGAGTAGGTTTGAGGGATAAATATCTCGGTCAAGTTCGTTATTGGGCAAAATTGGTGTAATAGTTTCGGAGTAACGAAAAAAAATATTTTTTTTTAGATTACAACTTTTGAATTCAAATTTTTCAAGACGCAGTTTCATCATAAGAATCCATTGTTATCATTTTCTACTCCAACAAGCTAATACTTTCGGAAATATGATGTTTCAAAGTTTCAATAATACATCGTAAGTTCTATGTATTCACAGAATGTGAACACAGAATCTGTCTGCGATCACTATTCATAAATGTCACCTTTTCTAGCTATTAGAGATTGTCAATTCATAGTTGTTATTTTCTCTTGGAAAGCAAGTATTCGATTCTTGAATTTGTGAATATATACAAGACTGTTTTGATGTAGTTTATGGAGGCAATAGGAAAGAAGAACATAATGGAATCATCAAAAGAAATTACTGTTCGTTGACCACTGAGGTTACCTTTTACTTCTTTAAGTAGTGAGACATGTTCCTATATACAGTATTTTCATAATGTTGCTAGCAAAAAAATACTGGAATACGGATCTGCATTTGTGTATCAATCATTTATTCTTGAGTTAAGGTTCATAATACAGAAAAGAATGTGTTAGTGGTATGAACTATTCAATTTTTAATTATGAAAAGAGGATAGTATTTTATTAATATATTTTGAACTATTAAAATAATTTGTTCGTAATCCACTACCTACTCAAATAATAAATAAATGGACAATCTGCTATGATTGCCTCCAGCCTTGCTCTAGATATTTCGATGATACTTTCCTTAGGTATTTCGAGTTGTGAAAACTATGTACCGAGTGTAAGTTGCATCAACCCATTCCACGGGGTTGAATCAATGCAGATTGCTAATTTAATCTTGATAAATGAATTTAATGACAATTTTTGAAGCATTAAGGCATTGAAGCATTGTAGATTGCTCTTTTTTTATAAGATAATTTTTAAAGATTTTTTTTTAAACGACACTTGTTTTAAATTTAATTTCTTTCATGATGCATTTCTATCATAGGAATCCATAGATATAATTCCCAACTCTGAGAAACCAATACTTTCGGAGATATAATTTGTCTGTTTGAAAAAGAGCGCCAAAAAGCTCCTGTCCACAGGGCTTGAATTAATTTTTCCATTTATACTTCAATGGAATTAATCCACATCTAATGGCTGTAATAATATACAATAAAAAATAATATACAATACAACCCGAGATACAACCCATGTATTGGAATAAAAGCAAACAATGATAATAATATTTTCTCTGTAAAAGGTGCTCAGAGCAATACAATTCTTTTTGCCGCTCTTGTTCCTCGAAACAGAGTGCTTATCAATTTGCCAAATGCCTGTAATTTTCGAATTTTTGGCTGAAAATGGTCTTAAACGATTTGGTTCGACTCACTGATCAAGAATACGTGGTCGAAATCGATTCTGTCCGGCCGGCCGTTAACACGATAACTCTCGAACGGAATGAGCTAGACAGTTGAAATTTTCGGAATAGGTTTGGGAGATAAATATCTCGGCTAAGTTCATTACTGGGCAAAATCGGTCAGAAATTTTTTTTTACATTACAAATTTCAAAATAAGTTTTTCTCAAAATACAGTTTCACCATATGAATCCATTGATGTCATTTTTAACTCTACCAAGCTAACACTTTCGGAGATATGATTTTTCAAAATTCCAATAATAAATCGTACTTCTGTGTTCTCACATAATGCGATAATTATTCTATCTATGAATTATTATAATATGATCTGTGTTGATACATGTCAACTCATTTTCCTGAGACAAATTTTGACATTTAATGCCCATGGTTAATCCATATGATGATGGGAATGGTAATGGTAAGTTAATAATATTGAGTTCAGAATATCTCCAGTAAAAACAAAACTTAAATATTGGCTAAAGTTTCTATTGATTTAATATAAATTTCAGAGTGGATTTGAGGAAAAAATATATCGTTCATCATAGAATTGAGGAACGAATATCTCGGATGAGTTCGTTGTTGGGTAGAATTGGTTTATTGGTTTTGGATTCATAATTTTTGGCACTCTTGTTGAATTCAAATTCTTTTATGACGTTTGAATTTAATTTCTGCTATTATGAAGTTCTATCATAAGAATCCATTGATATAATTCCCAACTCTTACCAATACTTTCGAAGATATGATTAGTCAAAATTTGAACAAGAGCGCCAAAGCTCCTGTCCACAGGGCTTGAACCAATTTTTTTCGACCAATCTGAAATCCCTATCTTAAACCTATCTCCTTTGATATCGCCACCTGACAATCACTATTCGAATCAGCAAGTACCTTCCATCTTGTACCAATTATTTCTGCATCTATGCGGAATTACCCCATAAGCCTTTTTTCCTCAATTACTAGTTAGCTCAGATCCAAGCGGACCCAAATATCATAAATCATTATTTAAGCTCCGGAGCTTCCTCTCTTGACTCGACTGATCTAAGATCGAGAAAGAAACCTTTGATTTGATTTTCTTTAAAACAGTTCAATTTAAATAAATAAAATTGGTTCAAGCCCTGTGGACAGGAGCTTTGGCGCTGTTGTTCAAACTTGGACAAATCATATCTCCGAAATCATTGGTCTCGGGGAATGATATAAATGGATTCTTACGAGAGAACTTCATCATGAAAGAAATTAAATTCGAATAGACCGATTCTCCCCAACAACGAAAGTATCCGAGATATTCATTCCTCAAATCTGCTCTCAAAATTATATCATATCAATTAAAACTTAGACAATATTGCAGTTTTGTTTTAACTGGGGATAATCTCATAATCCCAATTTGATTATGTATCTTAACAAAGAATATATTTCCATCATTATATGGACTATCCACGGGCATTATATTATCACCTTAAAAGTATAATATCATATCATCCACATAATTCTACGATAGCTGAGGTTATTTCATTGATCATTTTGTATTCAATCATAGGTACTTCGTTTTATAGAACAGGAGGTTTAGTTTATATGAAGAATAACGAACCAGAAATAATTTTAACATTTATCTCTCATAGAAAAATGAGATGACATGTAAGACCACACATCATAATAATTCATAGATAGAAAAATTAAGTACAGCATTCTGTGTAAACATAGTACGATTCATTTTTGAAATTTCGAAAAATCATATCTCCGAAAGTATTAGCTTGTAGGAGTTGAAAATATGATCAACAGATTTTTATGGTGAAACTGTAAATTGAATTTGAAATTTGTAATGTGAAAAAAAATTATTTTTTTTCGTTACTCTGAAGCCATCAGGCCGATTTGCCCAATAACGAACATAACCAAGATTTTTATCCCCCAAACCTACTCTGAAAATTTGAACTCCCTAGCTCATTCTGTTCGAGAGTTATTGTAGAAATAAAATATAAAAATTTTTTGAAACTTACCGACATCCCGATCAATACAAAACTTCGCATGCATATAAAGGTCATTATTCTACAATTTAATGCTAAATTTCAGATATATCAGCTTCGGAAATATTCATAAAAAATGTTTTTACTAAAAACGGCCATAACTCCGAAACCTTGCTTGGTGGATTTCGCCCGTTAACGAACTCGTCCGAGATATTTACGCTACAAACCTACCCTGCAAATTTCAATCCTCTAACTCCTCTCGTTTGAGAGTTCTCGTGTTAACGGCCGGACGGACGGCCGGACAGAATCAATTTCGACCACGGCTTCTTGATCAGTGAGTCGAACCAAATCGTTTAAGACCAATTTCAGCCAAAAATTCGAAAACTACAGACATTTGGGCAAATTGATAAGCACTTTGTTCCGAGGAAAAAGAGCACCAATAATATCGAATTTTTATATATTAAAATCATCAAACATGCTGCATTCGGGAATTCTCGGGAATTTTCAAGCGAGCATAGAGTAGCTGTCGGTTATGTTTCGATAATCGGTTTGGGACTAGAGGGCAGGGGGCCCCGATCCATTGCGGGGCCCTGGGCACGTGCCCAGTGGGGAAGAGGGGCCTGCATTCAACACCCCATCAGGGCTACGATACAACCGGTCAGGGACCTACGTTCCTATTCCTTCATTCCATGAGGATATGCTATAATAAATAATCACACAAATAATCAAAAAAAAATCCCTACCTGAGATTTGTACCTCTCTGCATAATATCGCTATAAAGAAACTGACATCATATTAAAATAGTCTCAAGCTCTATATACGGGGCCGTAGATAGGGGGGGGGGCATAATGGGGCAATGCCCTACCTTTAATTTCCAATGCCCTACCTTAAAAAATAGTAACAATTAAAATAATATGCTTAGGAAAATGTGTTTTCATAATGTGACGTGAGGAAAAAAATTATTACTCGCAAAGCAATTCCGAATTAACCACACGCTACATTTTCAGAAGCACCTCATGTACTAATTCCTACACTGAAAGTCCCTATCTCCTCTCGTTCGAATGTTATCGAGACAACGGTCACCCATCCAGCTACTGAACTCACACAAGGCTGCTCGGATCTCCAACAATATAGATCCGATCATGTTCATACTTGGAACTTGGCAGTAGAGTTAGGTTCTGAGGCTCTCGAAAAATTTCAGCGATGTCGGACGAATAGTTTTTGATATATAGAATTGTTTTCAATGATTTTTTAAAAATTTTGTTGTGATACGATCCTCACGAAATTTCGCAAGAATTTTTGCGCTGGCATTCTACAACTGAGAACAATGTGTGAATTGGATCGCTTTTGTATAGATGGGTATGACTCCTAAACCGTTTGGCCAATTATGCCTATGAACAAACCTCAAATGTCCCATTTAGATGCACAACCTAACCCGAAAGTTTCAAGTCGCTATCTCTTTCTGTTCTCATCAGTTTATCCTGACATAAATAATATTTTTTAGTATATTTTTATAAATTTTTTAGTGATACGATTCTCACAAAATTTCACAAGCGTTCGTAGGTTTGTATTCCACAACTACTCACCCAGTTTCAATTCGATCGGATTTGTATTGGTTGAAAACAAAATTATTACTCGGAAACCATTGGGCCGATTATGCCCATTAACGAACTTGTCCGTCGTATTGGGATGCGCCACCTATACTGAAAATTTCAAGTCGCTATCTCTTTCCGTTCTCAAGTTACCAACGGAGACGGCCAGCCGGCCGGACAGAATCAAATTTGAACTCGAATTCTTCATCAGGGAGTCGATCCCAATCGTTTCAGACCATTTTCAGCAAAAAATTCGAAAATTACAGACATTTGGGCAAAATGATAACGCGATGTTCCCCAGAACATACGCGCAAAAATAAGATTATCGTTAAGTGTCTGACGAAAGTGTCTGATATAGACTCCGAAACGTTACGAAATAGTTGTTTCATCGTTGTTGTTTTCGTTATTGTGGTTAGGCAACCTGGTTCAATTGATTGCTTCTGACAAATATCTTGTGTTTCTTACGCAGAAGCATTTCACAAAATTATTTTTTTTTTATTTTATGGATAGGTATTTTCAGAGTTTGGGAGAGAAAACCCAGAAAGAACCCATTTAATAATGAATATACCCCCCACAGTCTCATTTAATTATTATGGTATTTCTGGCCTTTGAAAAGAGAAGAACTGATGATTCAGTTGATCTGAATGAAGTCCTTCGCATATTTAATAATATGGCAAATCGAAGGATTCAGGGGTTTTGAGGAAGATTTTTATCAACGTTATAATAATCACAATATGTTAAAAGGAATAAAATGAACCTGAAGAAATAAGTATTTTAATATTAACTACCTATTTCACTCAAAAGAAGGTACGATGAAAATTGATTCTTCAGATCACATCAAGTACATTTTTTTACTTCTGCCCTACCCGTAACCTCCTTTGCCCTACCTTAAATTCATCTCTAGCTACGGCCCTGTCTATATAGCTAGCCAGGAGTACAAATAGTCCTTCATAGAACAAGCTGGTGATAATCTACTCGAAATCCTCAATTAAATGATTACAATAAAACTGCACATGAAGTACTGATGTTTTAATATTAAGGTGTGTTTACATCGTCTGCTGCATGGATTATCAGGAAACTGATCATAAATTTGGGTATTATACTAAATAAACGTATTGCATCCATTGAAAAACGTATTTTTCCGACCCGTTAAATACAGATTATCTGATCCAGTAAAAAATTTTCCTTATAAAGAACTACAAATCTAACATACAAAATAATAAACTAGATATATCTAATAGTACATTGATCACATAGTCTTCTGAACAACTAGTATACTTCAATACTTTACTCTTCTCTCTATAGTAACAATACATTCCATACTCTCATAATATTTTTTTATTGGCGGCATCATTGAAAATGAACAAGTGATGAATTTGGTATATTGTCCATTTTTTTTCGTCTTAAGCTTTGTCCAATATGTTCCAAATATACGTATTAAAAACTCAACAAAACTCTAAACTTTTTTATATACAAAATATAACATGGTAATAAATCAATAAACAATGAAGGAATAAGAAAATGATAAATTTTCTTTAAGATATGGAGACTAGCATAACTTTACATTTCCGACATGGTCAGGCGGTTTGATATTTTTATTCTTATAGTCTTTTTTGTTGTCGTCACAGTATGATTGCAATCTATATTTTCGGAGTTTTGAAAATATAAAGGATAGAGGAACAACAATGATCTTGCTCCCCTCTGAAATATTGAACGATGAAATTTTGCTAATAGATAATGGTTCTACTGCTATAATACAAAACTGCATTTTATATTTGTCTGTGATTGAACAATGCAGTTCATCGTATGTTTTCGACTTTATTTAATTATCTGATCACTCAAAGAAGTCAGAGATGGAGGTCTCTGGTGGGAAACAATGAATATAAAAAAATAACTGAAAAATAACTGAAGAGACCTGAGTCAATTTCATCTGATAAAATATAAAGTTGACAATTCATCAAAAATTGCAGAAATAAATGGCTCTTATGCAATAGCCGTAGAAAAAGTATATTTAATATACCTATAACTCACACGGAGTGATAAATGAGTAAGTATCATTCCATATTTGTTCAACAATATACTAGATTTATTCATATCATAAATTCGAATAACGAAATTCAATTTTCTGAAGTTTTGCATTGCAGATTGAATTCATAATAAACCACATTTGGAAACCCCTATCTAATTCACTAAGAAATATCTCTCCTTCTTTCAATATAACTTTGCACTACTGCTTCATTCAAGTAAATACATAATATACTCTTGTTGTTTTTGAATGGGGTAGATAGTTCTCGTGTACCTTTAATAAGTATAGGTGATTCAATCTAACATAAAGTCATTTTATATACATATGAAAAATTTCATTTATAGCGTAGTGAAATAAATCAATTGAGTCAGCCTAAGATTATTCCATACAACCAAAAAATGGGCGGAATCACCAATGCTGAGTCAACATAAGGTGGTTGCTGGTTAGCCTGATTCCAAATGATTTCATGTAATGCTGGACTTATCTATCACAGGCAGGTATTACCACGAATAACCAGTTTTAATGAATAATAAATAGTTGTTTGATTTTCGAATCAATCACACAGAAATACTCAAATTACTTCAGATTAAGTATAAATTCTCATGAATTCGCTCATTCCATAGGGAATCTGGCAGTTCAGTCAAAGGAGTATTTCACTGGAATCATATTTAATCTCAAACTACCAACAAATCTGAATTGTGAAGAACTCAACCTCAACCTGCAGATATTTGAATATTATTAAACTATTTCCAGGAATGGAAAACGGTATAAAAATATGGATTCTCAAGCAGCATAATGAAGTCCGAAACGACTGAACAAATATGCAGGTCAAGATTTTACTAAAACTTTTCCCATATTTATATGAAATATATTATTGTTTCGCAAAAACAGCATACATTACATTTTGAATATTTAAATCTGTCACGACAATATGCTCTTTATTTACTGGCGTACCTAACAATTCAGAATATTTTCGAAATAGATTAGGCCACAGCCACCTCTGATAAAAGCCATGGACAGAGAAAAGCAATGCCTTAAGTTCTCAATCTGGGAGTCCCATGTTATTAGTACGTACTTCGTGTCTCGTATCTCTTCTATAAATAATTGTTACCAAAATACTACTTACATGCCATAATTTCTGCCAAAATTTACTATATGTTTTGTTTTGAATTATTACAAAAGGTATTTCTCAACAACAACTTTTTCCCTAGACGTTAAGGTTGAGGATATATTAGATATATAGGTAATTATTGTTATGTAAGTCATTATTTGGTGATATATTAAATAAATACTTTGTATAATGGCAAACATAAACGCAAATGACATGCCTAATATGTATGTTGTTATTATGATAATTATTTGATGCACCAGATTTTATTATTATAACCGAATTGGATCCTGTCTGAACTAGACCCAATCAATAAATAACACTCAAAAACGGATTACTTCTGCAATCTGAAACCTCATTTGCACTTTTTTTATCACAACTTACCCATGCTTTTTCGCGGCATCACTAAGACCTATGGTAGTAGGGCTACATGACATTGTTGCCTTTGTTTCCTTTGCATGGCTTTTATTAGAGAGATTTAGTTAATCGAAATGTTAGGTATCTGATGTAGATACTTCTTGTATGTTAGCTAAGCAATTGTTATCTATAAAAGAAATATGCGGCAATGTCGAATATAACAATGCAATCATATATTATCATAATGTAGGTATAATTTTTTTTAAACGGCTGTATTTTATTTTTTTCTTATTTGATTTTTGCATGAAAGTGATAACATTTCTGAATAGAGAATGACGAGAACTTTCTAACGATGTTTCACAGGCTCATACTTCCTATTTGAAAAATTGGAGGTGTACTTGTCTTTCGAAGGGGGTTGAAGGTAGGGTTCGCATTTTTACGAAGAAGAATGACAATTTAAAATTTGATTTTGACGTGTTTTGGGGTTTTCCTTAAATATGTAAGTACAGTAACCAAGATAATGAATTTATTCCAATTGGCTTTTCCACACTGTATACCTTTTCTATAAACCATTCATTGATTTTTAAAGTATATTCACAGTCCACAGGGCACGGTTGCATTTATGTTAACTGTCTTAAAAATTCCAATTGTCTCTAATTTTGATTCCAAATATGATTGAACATACATATCTCCATGTTTCCTAAACTAATTAAGACAAGACATTACTTTGCCTAATACATTGCGTAAGTCCAACCTACAATAAAGGAATAGAAAAAATATGTCATCGACTATCTGAAAAAGTAACTTAAGATAAGTATTTAAGTTACTATTTTTAAAGAGTAACTCAATACCAAAGTTAACTTCCGAAACTCTTTCAAAATGTATCTCATATAGTAGCGAGATTATTTCCCAAAGTATCTTTGACAGCTTTGCTTATGATTCACGGAAAAATAAGTTTCTATAATTTTAGTAGGAATGATCCTAGGCAAACTTCTCTGTACATCTATATACAAAATAATAATTATCTAAACTGGCCTTTAGGAAGAGTAGGTAAGTCGCCATTTCTGACTCTCCGAAGCACTATTACACCTCTCAGCAGTAATACCTCGGACATCGTTCAATCTAGAGTCTAAACATAAAGGATACTTCGCGTGACGTAAGAGACCACCTGGTTCGATTCGATGCCATTTCTGATTATCAGAACCATCGCATACCCTCATCACCACTTGTGATCCTTTCATGAAACTGGGAAGAGAAAGACATAGGTCGTGGTGCCTTATGAAACCTGTGCTGGTGAGGCTCCATTCTTGGTTGCCACCAGTGTGGTGGCATTGGTAGAGGGCCACGTATCCATCTAGAAGATGACCCATGGTGTCCAGGCAGAACATGCCCTGTCTGAACTCTCCGGTGTGCGATGTAGTGGAATGTGGAATGGAAAGTTCTGGGTAGACGTTCTGCAGGTACCATTTGAAGGGTTTGCACTGCAGTTCGTTCCGAAGTCTTACACGTTCGGATATGCTGAAATGCGTGAAAGATTTCGTTAACAACCGAGAATTGACATCATTATACAGTTTGGACCGCTGACTAGAAAGCCCTGGCTTTCGCCGACGACTGCATGAAATTGTTTCGAAAATCAACATACTGCAGTAATGCATAGTAAATGGTGCTTTTAGATATTGAAAAGGCAAATATTCGATTAGATTAAAGGTTCTCATTTGCTTCCTTCACAAAGCTCACGATTTACCTGGGAGTTTATGGATTCTAATACCTGCAGGTGTTAGTGTCGCGACTTCAAGCAAATCTCATTATTTCTAATTCCTCTTTTGAGCCCATGTTCTAGTGAACAGTATGCTACCATTCTGCCCAAATCTCTGAAATTATCGAAATTTTTCCGGGAATGGTGTGAAATTTTCTCAATTTCCTCAATATCTCGAAAGTACAGATCTGATCGAATTGAAACTTGGTGATTAGTTGTAGAAGTTCGTGAGGATCGTATAACCATAGAAAAAAAGATAAACATTCCTCTTCAATAAACATTTTAATTTTTCATCTTATATTTTATATAGGATGAAAATCCACTCAAACCTTCCACCTGCATTCTACTTTCTCAATATTTCTAAAAACACAGATCCGCTCAAATTCAAATCGAGTAGGTACTCAATTGAAAAAAAATATAAAAAACTCTGACGTGAAGTCAGTACTCTTTGGCGCACAAAAGCAGCGCCAAAGCGACTAAAGCGAGTGAGTTGTGTTCGTTGTCGACTTTGTTACTGTATACTTAAGCTCACTCTATCCACTGAGCTAACTAATAATTCAATTCAAATTAGCTAGCGTGAACAAGCCCACAAGCGCTGTCTATTAATACAGTCTGGCTATGAGTTTTACCGTAGGTCCAAATAAAAAAAAAAGATTGCGCTAAGGAGAGTCCCGTTAGGAACGCAATTGCTTACGCCTATTCTTCAAATCAAATTGTAAATTAATATAGATCTTCCAAATAAAGTTATTTACAAATTGGCTCCATGGCCACGATACAGACATTTCAACTCGAAAACAACGCTATTTCCTCGAAACTGACTTGTCCATGCCCAGAATTGCCATGAATTTTCTTTAAAACCTCACAATATCGGCTCAGCACCAAATCCATGACCGCTAGAAGTATACCACTCCCAACATAAGCAATACAATCCAACATGAGTCACTTTTCCTCTGCGCATGCGCAATCTACTTGTGCCGGAAAGTCCTCTCAAAATCACATATCTCACACAACACTGTGATTCTTCAATACCAGTGGTTCAGGAGATATCACAGATCCAATCCACACATGCGCGGACTTTCCCAAGGGGATTCCATGGAGGAATAGCATCCTGCACCTCAAAACCCTAATCCTCTCAGACTAAAGCTCCAGCAGTTGAATCACTTGTCTGCTCATGCGCATAACGAAAAAAGCCCGAAGGAGGTATTAAGATGAATTTCGAAAATTGGCCCAAGGACCACGTTATGGACACTCCTCACTTGGGCACTACGCTATTTCCTGGTAACTGGCTTGTACACTCACAAAATTGACATGAGGTGGTAATATGGCCCTGTAGTTTCTCTCCAGTCTCTCAACTTTCAGATTAATTTTGGAAAAAAATTTAAAATTCCACATATCGTTCACTCATTTATCCAATCGTCACCTTATATAGACGTCCATATTTGAATGAGTTGCCCTTGTAGATATGCTAGCGTTCGCAATAATCAGATAAAACACGTATAGGAACCGAAGTCGAATATATTGTATATACCAGATGAGATTTCCCACGTAGGAACACACCCTAAGGCTCAAATCGATATTTGGTTTCGGAATTTCAAGCAAAATATGTAGTTGAACAATTTTTGAAATTTTCTCATGTTATCCTCATGAAATTTTGCACAAGCAAAAGTGTTGGTAATTTGCATCTAAATACCGAGTGTCAATTCAATCAGATCAGTATTTTTCGAGTTATTGTGAAAACAAAATATTCAATTTTTTTTATTTTTTTTTCAGTTTGTAGCCATCCGATCAATACCAGTCTTCGCATGCACATAAAGGTCGTCATTCTTCAATTTGATGCCAAATTTCAGATAGATCGAGAGATCGGGTTCGGGAATATTCAAAAAAATTTTAACTAAAAATGGCCAAAACTCCGAAACCGTTTGGTGGATTTCGCCGATTTACGAACTTTTTACGCCCTGCACTACCCTGCCAATTTGAACTCTCTAACTTATTTCGTTCGAGTGTTATCATGCTAACGGACTGCCAGACCTGCCGGCCGGACTAACAAACAGAATTGACCCCGGATTATTCCTCAGTGAGTAGAACTATATCGTTTGAGACCATTTTCGGCAAAAACTTGAATAAATACAAACAACCGCGCAAAATGATAGGCACGCTGTTACCTGAACGCCAAAAGACGCCAAAAAGGCAGCTTGATGGTTCATCCAGGCTGAGGCGTGAATAGTCAAAAGAAAAGCTTCTGACTTGAAATCAGCCTAAATGTCTGTAATTTTAAAATTTTTGCCGAAAATGTTCTCAAACGATTAGTTTCGACTCACTGATGAACAATTCGAAGTAAAATTCGATTCTGTCCGGCTGGCCGTTGCCAAGATAACTTTAGAAATAGCGACTTAAAATTTTCAGGGTAGGTTGCGCATTAGAATCCAACGGTTGAATTGATTAGGGCGCATACTCGGCCAAACGGCTTCGGAGTTGAAATTTTGTTTTCAAACAATAAAGATCCGATCGAATTGAAACTTGGTTACTGTTTGTAGAATGCTGACACAAAAATCTATGCGAAATTTCGGGAGGATCGTATGACAAGAAAGTTTTAGAAACATTTTTTTAGAAATATTCTGTATCTCATAAACTATCCGTCCGATATCGCTGACATTTTGCGAGAGCCTTCAAAATCTAATTCTACAGCCAAGTTCCAAATTTGAACACGATCGGATCCATATTGTTGGAGTTATTGAAAAAATACTGGAAACCCAGTGTTGGGCGAGTTCAGAATCTGGATGGCTGATCATTACCACGATAACTTTTGAATGGCCAAGGAGAGCGAATTGAAACTTAAGTTCGTTAATGGGTATAATCAGCCGAACGGTTTTGTTTTCTCAATAACTCAAACAATACAGATCCGATCGAAAGAATTCGCCAAATTTCGTGAGGATCGTATTGCCAGATAATTTTTGAAAAATTATTGAAAAA
This sequence comes from Halyzia sedecimguttata, assembly GCA_937662695.2. Taxonomy (NCBI): domain Eukaryota; kingdom Metazoa; phylum Arthropoda; class Insecta; order Coleoptera; family Coccinellidae; genus Halyzia; species Halyzia sedecimguttata. Next base: position 31,026,989 of record OW569415.2, read on the forward strand.
TATTCTGTATCTTAGAAACTATCCATAAGATATCACTGAAATTTCGCCGAGTTATACCCATTTGTAGTTTTGCTGTTATTTCCTCAATAACTCAAGAAATACAAAACCAATCAAATTGAAACTTGGTAACCTACAAATTCGTGCGAAAGTTTACGAAAATCTGATAACTAGAAAAAATTAAAAAAAAAAGCTTTCTTATAAAAATTTATATTTCAAAAACATATTGTCAGATTCCGCTGAAATTCCACGCATACCTTCAAGCAGCCATTTTACAGAACTCGGATTCAGTTGATGCCTATGAATATTTTTACGCGTAAATGCTTCATTTATTCATGCTCAACTTCATGCAGTATTTGGTGATGGTGTGTGTGGCATGAATATACGATAAAACATGCGCGCTAAAGCACCTAACTCCTGAGTTGGAAACACAATAGTGTGATATAATACTTTGAGCTCAGAAGACATTTGCGTTAGAGTATCCATCGGAAATGACAAGATTTCTGGAATTATAATCATGGATTATGCACCATCATATTGAATCACCGCACAAAGTCGTCTTTCAGCCAGAAACTCGACCACATCGAGGAAGAGGTTCAGAGTTGACCGATACGATCTTTTGTTCTATAGGGTAATAGAACAAAAGATCGTATCGGTCGCAGTTCTGAAGGGCTGACCTTGCCTAACGCACCTGTTCTAAAAATAATAATAAGTTATCGTCTTCAACTCCTTCAGTGAAATTGTTTCATGGCTTCCATCGACTCTGAACCTCTTCCTCGATGTGGCTTATTGAATCCTGAGGACATTCTATATATATTGTATATTGTAGTAGCGGGTAACGTTGCACTGTAACCTGAAGGTCTATTGTGCCCCCCCGTCAGAGCTGTCAATGTCATCACCATCTACAGCTCTACAGTTCCGGAATTCTGATGAACTCTAGTATCTGGGATGGCTTCAAGGAAGCTTCGTCTTCGCTGCTGCAGATTTCTTCCTCAAAGCATTCCTTGCGTTGGTTTGAGATGGCGAGGCATTCCATTATCAGGTGATCAGGAGTTTCAACCTCCTCCCAACAGAATCTGCACTCGTCAATTTCCTAACCCTAATCTCATCATATGCTTCCTAAGGCCGCAGTGCCCTGTGTGGAAATCCTTAGGATGTATCTTAATCCTAAGAACGTCATCAGATATTCTAAGGACATATATGATGACATCCTTAGGAGCCTTGGCTATTACATCTGTTGACTTGCCCATGCGGTACAATTTGTATTTGTACCGACAGTGCACTGTGAGCAGTACCACCATTACCCGAAGCTCAGCTCGTGGCAGCTGCAGGAGCTTTCTGGTATAGGATGCTGGATGGAGATCATACCTTAAACGGTTAAGGTAATGTGGGCCTGGTTCAAGCTCTGTCGTAGATTGGAAGCGAAGGAGTGTACCTCAAAGACGCTAAAATCTGAGTTACTGCCAAAATACATTAAACAATTTCTGATAGGCAACCTTTACACAGAATGTTGGAATGTAGTATGTGGTTTGTGGATCTAGGCTCTTGATACCTTTCACTCCAAATCCATGAACGCAAAATTCATGGCGCGAATAACGACTCACTCGATCAAAACAATTTGTCGATTATTTAGTACACCATGTAAACTGGGTTCATCCCCGTATTCGCCTTGGAGTTTTATATTGCTCCGCGATAACATTCCGATACGAGGGATAGTCTCCTTGTCCTCTAAGGAAGGGAAAATTTATATTGTCGCATATATCAAGCGCTTACACCGAGAATTTCGCGAAAAATTTAAATACCTTAGGATTTATGACTCAACATCCCTTTAATGGGATGCTGAGAGAGCACAGATACTGGAGAAGGCTGGAGCAGGAAATAGAATACCGCATTGGGGTATTACGTGTAAAACTGACTTCATTTCTTTAGGCACCCCCTAATTTTATAGGATCAAGAAGGGAGTATTTCGAAGTGGATATTAGGTTTCATATCCTTTGAAATTGGAACCGAAATTTGTTTCATTATGAAACGCTGGCGTAAAAAAGTTCGGCTAGGGAGAGGAATATTTCAATATCGAACAAAGATATCGAAATTAGCGGGGGAATATCATTACTGATCAATTCTTCTCCTATTTTTGCTCGTTCGTACCAGGGGTGAGAGGAAAGTTGCCTAATTTTGGATACTTCATTAGTTCCTATATTTAGGGACGAAAAAATTGTTTTTATATCAAGGTCGATATACGACTCTTTAGAAATCGATAGAAAAATTATCATTTAGGACGCTCGCGGCCGAGGCAAGATTATCTCGAAGATTGTGCTGAAAAATCGTGGCCATGATGTACTAGGTGAATTAATCACAAATTCTTTTCTGGGTTTTCTCTGCCAAACTATGAAAAATATCAATAAAATAAAAAAATTATTATTTTGAACTTTCTTCTGCGTTAGGAAGATATTTGTCACAAGCAATATATAGATGAATGTTGCCTAGCAAACAGTAACGAAACAACATCAACGATAAAACAACTGTTTTGGAACGTTTCGGAGCTATTGGAACTTTTTAATTCTTCTTTGGAATCGTTTAAAAATACTGTTAAAGATTGTAATTGATTGATTTTTTTTTTTTTTGGTATTTTTTTTGTTGTTGTTATTTTTCCCCTACATTTGGTTCATGGTTATGGATTATATTTACAGTGTATACGTGTGAATTTGTAAAGTATATTGTATTAAATAGGCAATGCCGTTAATAAATAAATAAATAAATAAATAAATAAATCAGCCTCGTTCTTCAGACACCAACCGAAAATCATCAGAATGATTCATTTTACACTATATTCTGAAATTCGAAATAAAAAAAGATTTTCGCTTGGTGTCTGAAGAAGGAGACTGATTTAGTCTCTGAAACGTTACAAAACAGTTATCTTATCGTTGATATTGTTTCGTTACTGTTTGCTAGGCAACATTGTTCTATATATTAATTCTGACAAATATCTTGTGTTTCTAACGCAGAAGAAAATTCAAAATAGTAACTTTTTTAACTGATAGATATTTGTCAGAGTTTGGGGGAGAAAACCCAGAAAGGAACCCCTTCGTGAAGAATATAATTATTACATATTACGGAAAAAATTCATTAATAATTCAAAATATTCGGATTTCCTTTTTCAAATGGAGATCGAATTTCTATGGAATTTCGTACCGACATTTATGAGAAATATTTTCTCGTAACTGATAATGATAGATCTATGCCGCGTACTTAAATGTAGATGTAGTCGATTCTGCTATTGCTATTGGGTAATTAGTATACCTATCTTAAAAGTAAGTAAAAAACATTATGTCCGTAAAGGACAGTATGGAAAATTATCTCGAAATACTACATGAACATTGAAGCCGTCTTTTTTCAACCGAGTAATAGATTTCCATTCGATCGGATCTATATTTCTTTAAATATTGGGGAAATTTAATTAGGCTTGAAGATTTGTGCGGAATTTCAGCGGAACCTGACAAATAGTCAAAATTTTTGAAGAACAACAGAAGAAAACAAAATTTCAGATGGTATAACTCCGAAATCGTTTGGCCTATTATGCCTATTAATGAACTTGAATTTCTCACTTGGATGGGCAACCTACCCTGAACATTGCGAGTCGCTATATCTTTCCGTTCTCAAGTTATCGTGAGATACATAATATTTTTTCATAATTTTTTTTTAATTTACTAGTATTATTATCCTCACAAAATTTCACATACGTCTTTGCGTCGGTAATCTAAAATTAGTTATCAAGTTTCAATCTGATCAGATTAGTATTCTTTGAATTATGGAGAAAATAATATTCCAGTTGGACAAGAAAATTTCAGATGTGTATAATTCCGAAATCGTTTGGGGGATTATGCCTATTAACAAACTTTAATGTCGTATTCGGAGGCGCAACCCACCCCGAAAATTGCAAGTCGCTATCTCTTAGAGATATCGTAGGGTAAATTATATTTCTTAATTTTTTATTAATTTTCTAGTTATACGATCCCCACAAAATTTCGACCCCTTTCGGCAATAAATTACAAAATTAGAGACATTGGGGCAAAATGATGGCGTGCTATTCCCCAGAACATGCGCGCAAAAATGATTCGAATGGAAGTCAATGTTTTGTAGTTTAGTAATAGTGCCGTGTATAACTTACTCTCCAAATGGAATATTCTTAGCCAAAGGCACTGAGGCGTAATAAAAATGTTTGTAGTCATCCATCCATACTTCTGCTGCTCTCCTCGTATTCTTTGCGAACACATTTCCACTTCCTCCTGGAAATGTGTATGGATGACGTTTGCGGAATACATGACCTACCTGAAATTTAATTCAGTCATCATTATTTTATTTATTTTTATTTGGATGGAGTTCATGTCAGGACAAGCTCAAGAATGTATACCCACACTGAGAAAAAACATTAATTACAACAAATGAAATTTGTGACTTGCTATAGACACAAATAACTTTTTTAGTTGCAACAAGTTCGCGTGTTATCTGATAAAAAGTAGCCTATCACAAGCTAGCAAAGTTAATTGTAGTAAGTATTTCATTTTTATTCAGAATAACTGACTTTATTGACTTGATCCAAGTAGCATGTGTTACTTGATAGAAAATCCAGCTAAACACCAGAACTAAAAATGCTATTCGGTGTAAGTAACGTTTCAACGTACCCTTATCATAATGTTTTCATATCGCAAGTATTTTTGTTACTGCTGTTAGTAAGAACCTCTGTCTGTTACAAGTAACTTTTTCACTTAGATCAAATAAAAAGTTTGTGTTGGCAATTACATATTTTGTTTACGTTAAAGAGACTTAGCGCAAGTACACATTGTCAAAAATTTAGAGGGAAGTCAAACCTTTCAGTTTTTTAGTAAAATGTTCAAATATAAATGCATATTGAATGGTTTATTTCTGGGTTTTCTCTCCCAAATTCTGAAAAATATCTGTTAAATAAAAATTTATTATTTTGTGAATTGCTTCTGCGTAATAAAGACAAGATATTTGTCAGAAGCAATAAATCGAACAATGTTGCCTAACAAACAATAACGACACAACATCAACGATAAAACAACTAAATTTCGTAACGTTTCGGAGTCTAAATCAGACTCCTTCGTCAGACACTTAGCGAAAACCTTCAGAATTATTTTTTGTTGATGTAGCTATTCTGAAATTCGAGACGAAGAAGTCTGATTTAGACTTCGAAACGTTACGAAATTTGCTTGGACAATTCTCGAATTTCAGAATAGCTACATAAACAAAAAATAATTCTGAAGATTCGTTAAGTACGTCTGACGAAAGAGTATGATTTACTCCGAAACTTTACGAAATTTAGTTGTTCTATCGTTGATGTTGTGTCGTTATTGTTTGTTAGGCAACATTGTTCGATTTATTGCTTCTGACAAATATCTTGTGTTTATTACGCAGAAGCAATTCACAAAATAATACATTTTTATTTAACAGATATTTTTCGGAGTTTCGGAGAGAAATCCCAGAAAGAAACCATTTAATTTGCATATATATTTGAACATTGTACTAAAACACTGAAAGGTTTGACTTACCTCTAAATTTTCCACGTAATATTCGAACCCCCATTGCTGGAAGATATCTTCGTAATCCATTTTAGGAAAATTCAATAAACATGCACAAGTAAAAGTGGAGAAATTTAACACTAAACGTATAAATATAACCGCAGACTCTGTTCGAAAGAATATCTCGATTAACTCTCGTAATCAGTGAAACACAACTCGACGATACCGGCGGGGTGCGAATTCAACCATTCTTTATAGATGATGATTCCTTTGGCCTTTACGCTCTGAATTCTGACCAGATGTAACATCTAGCGGCTATCTTCAAAGGATCAACGAGATCGGGTGCTCTTCGGCTCAAATCGGTTACTTTACGAATATTTTTTACACTTATTATAATAAACACAGGTACCTTCCCCAATTCGATGTTTGAATATGTCAAATAACTTTGTTATTCGCAGCTAATGAAAATGCGTAAGCGAAAAAGTAACTTGTGATAAGTGAAATGAAAGCTTGGCTTGTAAACGCAGATTATTTATCATTAGCAAACAAAATTTAAATACCAGCGCTATTCGGTTTCAATAACTTTTTAAGTGGTATTAAGAAAAACAGTTACTTCTAACAATTGTCAATTTTAAGGTGAACGTGTCTGTTAACGATAAATATATGATTATCTGCAGCAAATAGATGTTTGTTTATCGCTGATGAAAATTTATTTATCTCAAGTAAAACGTAGTCAAGTGAAAAAAGTTAGTTGCAACTTTTTTCTCAGTGCACTAATAATTACAATGGTGCTTTAAAACTAACAGTACAATTCGCTTACAATATAGATTATACATAGAAACGAAGAAAACAGTTTTACAATTCAAAATGATTTATAAAGAATCGCCTTAAAATACTTGAAAATCGACCCAATGATTGTCAAAAAGGATCCACAGTAACAAGGTTAGAAATGGAATTACATGACCTAGACCTCTAACCAGAGGAGAATTCAGAAGATAATTAGTTGAACTTTGGCGTATATAAAATAAAATTTAATTTCCGAGCAATGTGATGTTGGCACTTTGAAGGGAAGCATATTAACAAGTTCGGAACAATCTAAAACATATATATGATCTTGTACACAAATTTCAAATCTCTCATCACTCGTTGATCGGCCGGGCTTATCAACTTTAAATCCTTCATAATTCGGCCATTGTTATTAACGGTGTCTTGATAAAAATTCTTATTGATATAAGTATCTTATAAATTTATTCTATATAGCTGTATTCGAATTGATTAATATAAATATTATAGCGGGAGTTCCAGATAACCGATCCAATGTATGTTAGAGTACTTTGCACGTATGCCACATACAGAGGTCGGATAGACTTATGATGATGAAAATGTTTACAAATGAGAAATGTGAAAATGATTCTCAAGAATAAATCCTTTGATACTTTTTTGAAACGATGATGAGTTTTGTAGTTCAGTTTCCAAGAAAATTGATATTTTTCGTTTAACATGAATTGAGAACAAATATAATAATAAATGTTTTCAGTTAGACTCTGTTCAGACAGATGAGGGCATTCAACCCTCAAAAATGTTACATTTTAAGGCTGATAATATACATATTATATACTCATACTTGATGGTGAAGAAATATTTTCCGCTTTCAAGTTCCATTCATAGCTTACTTGAATAACCCTTGGAAGTTGAAAACCCTACTTTTAAGGATTTTTTCATCGCTCACTTTCACAAAATATGAAGAACTTACTACATTTTTTTGGAATTGATGAACGGTGAAATACTTCTATGTATGTCAAAAATCAAAAGCAGCGAACACATACTATTATTTATAATAACTCACCCTGCTGCAAGGAATAATTTCTAAGTTCCCACCACATTGCCAGACTCGGAAGGATATCTCAAGATTCTCTCCTCCCCAGATGTCCATCTGCATATCGTACTTTCCCAGTTTGTTGAAGTAATTTTTATCTATAACGAAGAGTCCTCCTGCTATCATCGGTGTCCGGATAGCCTGAAAAATATCCCCATGTAAATTTCTTTAAAAGCTGAACACTCAGAATTTATCAAGACAAATTATATTCAAAGATATTTTCAGTTATGAATTACCTAAAAGAACGATTGAAAAAGAATATATTATGAGGATACCCCTTTAAATATCATGGTTATAGAATGCTTGATCTTTGGTGCCTTTTTGTTTATTTCTCTGCTCAATCGGTCCAATAACGCTGTGTAGTATTCAGAATTGATCCTTCTTCCTTTCTCCAGATAGTCAATGAACCAAATTCCCAGCGCATCCCAGAATACCGACGCCATAACGTTACCAACCGACTGACGTATCTTGGGTCGCTTTGAAATGCTTCCATCCACCTCAACCCACACAGCTGATGACCAATTTGACTCTGGAGTGTAATGGTGTATCCAGATTTCATCCATGAGCACATACCATGCAACGATATTGCACGTCTATGGAGAAATTAAATGGACGATACGCCTCGATTTCAAGGCCTTGCGTCAATTTAAACGCGCCGAACACCAGCGCGAGGCCGCGCGTGCAGCGCTGTATCGGCGTCTCCATTTTTTTCATTTTTGAGATTCCAGAATTTCTGGCTTCTTGTATGCCATCCGGAAGATTTTTATATGGTATTTTGATCGTAAGATTTTCGAGTTGAATTATCGGAAAGAATTGTGGTATAATTGTCGGTAAGTATTATATTTGATACTATAATAACTCAGAAGCCTCACCAGGAAAGAAAAGTTAATTTTAAGATCATAGTTTTTTCAGTGTCATCCATTTTGTGGAAGCAATCTCAGATTTGGTATATTCCGTAGAAGTTGTTTTATATTCTGAACAAAACTACTGCTCAGTTTTATTTTGTGACATATGATTATTTGTAAATGTTTGGTCAGAAACCGAGAAGGAGTTGTAAGAGTTTTTCGTATTATAATTTCTTCGTTCGTTTCCCCAATTGCACCTTGGCTGGGATTGAATATTTACCGAAAAATCACCGAGATATATCTACTTCCCTTGGAATTGGAAAATCAACGAGGTACCTCTTTTGGACTGAGAAAATAACCAGAAGGTATATCCTTGGAATTAGAAAATTATCAGGAAATAGTTTCTTTGGAATTGGAAAATCACCGAGAGATACTTTCCTTGGATTCAAAACATCGAATTGGAAATTGCAGGCCCGAAGTTCCCACTGGGACAGATCTAGATTCAAATACAGGCTGATCATAATATCGTACTCCGAGGAAGCCACTACATTCCTTGTTTTCTGTTAAGTTATGTAATATGAGACTGTGTAGAATGAAAAATGGCGGACCTATTGTAAATTTTCAATTTTAATATATATTGTGAAATTGTAGGAGGGAGTTTTCTTGCCAACTTTGCCAACCACCCCTGGAAAATAAGTATGTTATGCTCAACAATCGTCCATAAGTGGACAATTGTAACATTACAACAGACGCAAAAAATACGCGTTATTATGGTTAAAAAGCTCCAGAGAGACCTCTGAATTGTCGAATCGATGCTGTTTTTGTCCGGTGTTAACAAACGCGGCACCCACTTTGTGTTGAGTTTTTCATACCCAAATTTTGGTGTAAAATAGTAAGCACTCTACCATGATAACTTTTAAATCTCTGCTATCTCACTCACTTTAATTTTGCGGTCAGTTAAACCAATTTTCCGGATTTTTTTTGACGTCTACGAAGAAAAAAACCGTATTTGGGCGACTACTGTATTTAGCATCGTTGACGTCACCTAATTTTGCGGTCAGGGTTGTGTTCGAATATTAACTCCGTAGAGTAATATTTACTCCATTACGTTCGAAAACTGAAAGGTTGGGTAAATTTTACTCCATGACTTTCGTTCGAAATGTCAGAGTATTCGACTCCGAGTTCATTTTATTCCTGTCAAAATTGACATAACTCATGGAACGGAAAATCTAGTATCTTTGTCTCACTGTTTTATGAATGTCCTATGAGGTCATTTAATAGTTTTAATACTGCTCACAATATATATTTATGATAAGAGTAACATATATGTGATGAAAACAATAATAATAGGTTCTTTCTTAAACCAACATAATCTATTTTCCGATATTGGCACCTTCTGTCACTGTCAGTGTCAGTGTCAGAGTAAACTCCAGAGTAAATCTGTCAAACCTTCAAAAACTCTACTCTACTCCGTGGAGTTAATTTTCGAACACAACCCAGTAAAACAAATTTTCCGGATTTTTTGACGTTTACGAAGAAAAAACCGTATTTGGGCGACTACTGCATTTAGCATCGTTGCCGTTGCTATGAGGTCGTTTAAATCCATTATACCATTCGCGGGCTGTTGATTTCCCTGGAGTAGAGTCCTAATAACGCTTATCAAGCCATTCTTTCGCGTCAGCGCATTTTTCCGATCAAAAAATATGCTTTATCAACACACGAAATTCTTTTTTGTCCTTCTTTCAACAAAAACACCAAAGTTGCTTGACACAAACAGCTATAGCTTGAGAACGATTGTCATGAAATGTTGACACATACCCCGCTTATGGATGGCACTATCGAATGCCTTAATCCTTCAGAATAATTTTGTCTGGTGGCCTCCAAGCCAAAATCTTATTGCTAAAAACGGTGCAATCCGACTTTTGATGAGCCCATTTCCTTTGATCGCCTCAAAATGGACATATTGCATTTCAGTCAAACTTTCAGCAACTGCGCAATACTTTCTGTGGATTTGACCGGGTGAAAACAAGTTGGTGTCTTCACATCAGAATCTTGGCCATGGATTTTGAATTCGTTAAATTCACTAAATAGAATCCATTGAATTTTCACCATTTCAATACAAGTCACATATGGTAAATACATCTGAGCGCTCGGATCACTCGATAGTGTTCGTTATTTACAAATCGAGTACACGGAGTGATCAAAATGACGCTCGAAAGGCTCGAAAATCACGTGATCATAAAATCCGCTCGATCTTATCGGCTCAGTGATGTAATTACCATATGCACTCATTGTCGACTCTCGATAACTTGAAACTCTAGAGACCAGCAAAAAAGTTCAAATTATCGAGAGTTCAAAAGAATAAGTGTTCAAATAATCAAGAGGGTGTTCTGATGAAATTCAAATAATCAAGAGTTCGATCAAAATTATTGATTAATGTATTATTTCAAATATTTGTCCATCCTCCACAGCTTCAATCACACGCTTTCTTGAAATCATTTTAATAACACAAATCAAAAATTTCCGTTTAAACTTTGAATGTAAACTGGAATGAGAATTGCGAACTGCATTTATGTAAACAAACGATAGGTCTGAGCATGATAAAAAATTCAAATTATAGAGTGTGGTGTAGCCCTGACTTCAAATTATTGAATGTTGGCGGGCAAGATATCGTTCCTTCAACTTCAAATTACCGAGGGGACCAATTAGCATTGATTTTTTTCAACTTATCGAGTATTTTTCAAGGGACTGGAAAAAAAAATTCAAATTATCAAGCGATTCAAATTAACGAGTGTCAATTTATCGAGTCGACTGTACTTCCATATCTAATACAACTCCTAGAGGTTCCAAAACCTTACTCTATTAGCCAGATTCTACTATCAATGTTCCAAAACTCACTTTGATGAATTATTTTACGCTTTTCCAATAACCTGTCCAAAACCTGTCAGGATCACCGTAGGTTAGACAGTTAGGCTGAGCCACTAAAAAAGATCTAAAATAACAAAAGGTATGTTGTAAAAAATTTCAAATTGTTTCATGAACTTTTACGATGCCTACAAAACTGCAATTATTATTTCTTTCACCATTGAAATTATAAGAATCGATTTCAAATAATACAATTATTTCGCCTAATTGAATAATTGTTCAGCATACCTACGATTATTTTCAGAAACATCCCGAAACAAAGCAATGATATACGTTAGGTTAAAGGTTGAGTTGCTGTCATACCACAGAATAGTCAAACACTGTTCCAAAACCCAGCGCACTCTGTGCAAACCAATACCTTGACTTGCTTTCCCTCTTAGCATAGAGTAAGATTTGGAACATAACCCTAGTTTTCACTTGTCAAATATCACAGCCTGGAACACAGTCTGACAACGCCGCAATTTATCGTCTCTTAGAGGCATACTTCCTTCAATGCGGAAGCGCTGGATATAGTATGTTTGGAATTTAAAACTCTAGTGAACTAATTGAATAGGTTTTCCTGCTTGGAATCCCTGGATGAAGTAACAATATGAGACCCTTCTTTTTCAATAATATCAATAAGTTGAAATAGAAAGCTATAGGTAGTTGTTATTCAATTCATTGTTCAGCAAGAAGCACGAGAAGGTGTAGGGTTAACTATTGCCAAAACAATTATAAACTTGGATGAAATTCTCAAAATAAAATTATATTCTCAAATATAACAATTATAAGACTAATATGACTTAGGCTAATGAAAATTGTGATAATCATCTTAGAGTTTGTCATTTTTTGGTTCTTACTATAATGGTTAGTTTCTGGTAGTACAGTCATTTAGTATTTTTACTTGGAAAGTTTTCCGGGAGTTTTGAAAATTGGTAATTTTATAGATTTTGATATGCTCTTTCCAAATTTCAACTTTGCCACCTCGTACGTATGCCGCTCGCGCCGTCATATTGAAAAAATGGCGCCCAAAAGCAGTATTTTGATAATAACTCCTTCCTGGCGCATCTTACAGGAAAAACATATCTACACAAAATGAAAGTAGAGAAAATTTCCTACAATTTATGTCATTTCCTTTTTTTCCCTAAAATTAATAGTTTCGGCGTAAAGTGTAATTCAATACACGTTTCGGCAGAAATACTCATTTCCACACCACCATGAGGTAGGTTAATCGGCACGTTTTTTTTATCGTGGTATCCCCAGTAGGCCTAATCCACATCTGACTCACTATTTAAATATTTAGTTCAATTTCCTTCGCTTCATTCTTGTTGACGGACCAGGTGTTGGGTTTTCATCGTCTTCAATACCGATTGAAATATCGAAGACGGAAGTTTCTTCGGCATCATCGACGATGGGATCATCAGTTTCATCGTGGTCCTCTTCGTTCTCGATTTCCTCGTTTATTTGCTCGAGAATAGTGTCCGTTCCTTCTTTTTCAATGCCGTCTTGTGACTGAAATTGCGAATTATCGCAAGAACCACCACAGTTCGTGTACACAACGGAGCTCTTTAGTCCTGCTTTTCTGCATCCGCAAGCCTTTTGACAACCTTTCTTGCATTTGCAATAAATAAGTTTCAGTAAGCTTTCCGGAGCAGGGGGATCAAATGTAGCAACCGGAATGAAAAAAATTCGAAAAAGTTTCAGGGATATCTGACCCGACATCTTCAAAAAAATTGTCTGATGGAGTATAATGATTTGTCTCGTACACCTTAGACCGAATATCTTCTGTAACAATTATTGCTGCTGCCTTTATAATACGCTTACGTTCTTCTTATTTGTTGTCACTTTTTTCATTGTACCAGGCATCCGTTAATAACTTATACCCTATACTTCAAAAACACACCACAGGCGCCTTATTGGCAGTGACAGCAATTAAAATATCATCACCATATTTTTTAAGCAGTTGTGCATCACTGTTTTTATGTGTGGACGGTAATCACCTTCAATTTTTGTCATTAGTTCGTCCAATTTTTGTCATTAGTCGCAGCCGATGCACAATTTCACAATTCGTGTATGAAGAAATTGTATCAAACGCCCTCGACCGAAGAAAGAACAAAAGAGGTCCGTATGCAAGCGAGATTGATACCGTGATGCAATACATTTATTCATATCTCGAAGAAAATTCCGAAGAATGTCAGTTTTCTCTGGACGAACTAATGACAAAAATTGAAGGTGATTACCGTTCACACATAAAAACAGTGAAAGCACAACTGCTCAAAAAATATGGTGATGATATTTTAATTGCTGTCACTGCCAATAAGGCGCTTTTGGTGTGTTTTCGAAGTACAGGGTTTAAGTTATTAACGGATGCCTGGTACAATGAAAAAAGTGACAACAAATTAGAAGAACGTAAGCGTATTATAAAGGCAGCAGCAATAATTGTTACAGAAGATATTCGGTCTAAGGTGTACGAGACAAATCATTATCCCCCATCAGACAATTTTTTTTGAAGATGTCGAGTCAAATATTCCTGAAACTTTGCGAATTTTTCCCATTCCGGTTACTACATTCGATCCCCCTGCTCCGGAAAGCTTACTGAAACTTATTTCTTGCAAATGCAAGAAAGGTTGTCAAAAAGCTTGCGGATGCAGAAAAGCAGGACTAAAGTGCTCCGTTGTGTGCACGAACTGTGGTGGTTCTTGCGATAATTCGCAATTTCCGTCACAAGACGGCATTGAAGAAGAAGGAATGGACACTATTCTCGAGCAAATAAACGACGAAATCGAGAACGAAGAGGACCACGATGTAACTGATGATCCCATCGTCGATGATGCCGAAGAAACTTCCGTCTTCGATATTTCAATCGGTATTGAAGACGATGAAAACCCAACACCTGGTCCGTCAACAAGAAATAAGAATGAAGCGACGGAAATTGAACTAAATATTTAAATAGTGAGTCAGATGTGGATTAGGCCTACTGGGGATACCACGATAAAAAAAAACGCGCCGATTACTCTACCTCATGGTGGTGTGGAAATGAGTATTTCTGCCGAAACGTGTATTGAATTACACTTTACGGCGCTCCTACGCCGAAACTATTGATTTTAGGGAAAATAGGTTATAACATAAATTGTAGGAAATTTTCCCTACTTTTATTATGTGTAGAAATGTTTTTCCTGTAAAATGCGCCGGAAAGGAGTTATTATCAAAACACTGCTTTTGGGCGCCATTTTTTCAATATGGCGGCGCGAGCGGCAAACATACGAGGTGGCAAAGTTGAAATTTGGAAAGAGCATATCAAAATCTATAAAATTGCCAATTTTCAAAACTCCCGGAAAACTTTCTAGGTAACCTCTATTTGTTCGACCAAATGACTGTACTATTCGGAGGACATTAACATTGTTATTGGTATTTTCAACAAAATTTTTCAAAAGTAAATTTGCGAAAACAGAACAAAGTGAATTTATAAGGATTTACGAATGTAGACCACAACTACAAGTCTCTGTGAATTCTGAATAATAATGCAATGCTACAAAGAGTAAATTCCCATAAAATTATTTTGTGACCTGAACTGTGTAAAAATGTTGATAAAAAAAATGATAAATTCTGAATCTGAATCCCCATTAATTATATTTCTATAGCAGGAAAGCAGATTAGTAAGCAGACCATCTGCTCAGGGTTAGATCGAAAGGAAGGAACCATTGCAAATCACTGCAGGAAATCTGAACAATCTTAATGAATAATTTAAGATGCATTAGGTCCTTATTGATTTCAACTGAAGAAACATCCACAGATGAAGACTTTTCGAAATTGATCACATACATAAAATTAAATAGATTTTGAGCTTCCTGATCTCCCATCCAGATGTATCAATTTTTGTTGAAAAATTAGCAGGAAGGTCATCAAAATCTTTTACAAACTCGGAAGAAATGAAAGTTCTATTTCACTCATATTTCTAGTTCATCTTGTTGTCTATAGTCTCAACTAAAATGTACTCATCTCCAAGTAGAAATGTTCCAAAGGAAATTTCACTATTTACACACTGCAGTTTAATCACAGAACAAAAATATCCCACCATATTTATCACTGCATTGCATTAATTCACACCGTTATACACAAATATACCACGAAATACCCGCGAAAAACAATACTGGATCATAACTAATCGTCCATTTACAATAACAAACGTTCGACTGAATCGCCTGGCGTACGACTCATAGCAGTGTTGCCATTTTATCATCTTCCAGCTAGTTCGATATAGTGGGCTATATCAAATATCAACTGTCATTTTTTTATTGACAGTTCAAAAATGGCGCGAAATTTACAATATAACCTCTACATATCCTAAATCAATTATTTCAATTACCTGCGTGGGGTCCCTTTGTCGGCTCTCCCTTTCGGCATAGCTCAAATACTCCCACTTGAACACCAGATTCCAGTCGAACCCTCCACGCAGATCGGCCGAGGCACCAATATACTGGAAAGTATCCATGCTAATAACGTCAATTACAGGGCAAACTACCCTAGTCGGATCCTGTAACAAAGAAATAATGACGCAATGTAACACGATGGTCATAAAGTTCACATGTAATTTCTGATGCATTCAGTTTGATTCAACGCAATATGTAATTATGATTAATACCACTCCCAGCCTAATCAGTAATGAAACTGACACCAAGCCTTCGCTGGGAATTACAGGGACTGCTACTAATTAATGTGTGGGTGCTTTTGAAAGAGAAAATTGGATGAAGCGTATAAAACTACTGAAACTTCACACTGATTATTGTTTACTTATGGTGGATTTACACAGCACGAATTAACAATTGAACCTCAAAGAGTAATACATACAAATAATTTGTAGGCCGGAAATTCCACTGATTCAACAAAATGCTTACAAAGTACAAAAGTGAATCCAGGAGCTTTTGCGAGCATGTTCTTTTGTCTATTCACGCCTAGCATACCCTCACGAAATACTGCAAGAACCTTCAAGCAGTCTTTTTGGCGCTCTAGTTCCTCGGAACTGAGTGCTTATCAATTTGCCCAAATGTCTGTAATTTTCGAATATTTCGATGAAAATGGTCTTAAACGATATGGTTCGACTCACTGATCAAGAATCCGTGCTCGAAATTCATTCTGTCCGGCCGTCCGGCCGTAGGCACGATAACTCTCGAACGGAATGAGCTAGATAGTTGAAATTTTCAGAGTAGGTTTGAAAGATAAATATCTCGGCCAAGTTCGTTACTGGGCAAAATCGGACAGATGGTTTCGGAGTAACAAAAAAAAAATTTTTTTTTACAGAACAAATTCCAAATTAAATTTTTTTCAATAAGCAGTTTTACCATAAGAATCCAATGATATCATTTTTAACTCTAACAAGCTAATACTTTCGGAGATATGATTTTTCAAAATTTCAATGATAAATCGTATTTCACAGAGTGATATAATTAATCTATGTATGAATTGTCATAATGTCAACTTATTATCCTGAGACATGACATTATCTAATCAATCGAAGAATTATGAGAATAAAGTGTATTCCGAAATGTGAGCGAAGTGTGAAAAATCTCAGTTGTTTGCTCCGAAATTAGTTTTTCCCAGAAAAGTCTTACATTTCGGAACGGAATATGAAGTAAGAGATCTGAGAGTAGTGAGACTGCTTTTCATCCATAGACATAGAATGCAAATAGAATGTAAATATTGAAAGCATAATTCTGCAGTTCGAGAGAGGAGAAAATTTGGTGAACGTAGATCAGGAAATTTTTGATCGATTACAAGGTAATTTTTCATTATTACTCTTCTTTGATACATGTTTTATGAAAAATCTACTATTTGTAGGTACTTCAAACCTGTTTTGGGCAATTGTCATACGAAACTTGTTGGCGCTCTAGTTCCTCGGAACTGAGTGCTTATCAATTTGCCCAAATGTCTGTAATTTTCGAATTTTTCGATGAAAATGGTCTTAAACGATTTGGTTCGACTTAGGCACGATAACTCTCGAACGAAAGGAGTTAGCGGATTGAAATTTGCAAGGTGGGTTTGGAGCGTAAATATCTCGGACGAGCTCGTTAATGGGAGAAATCCATCAAGCGGTTTCGGAGTTATGGCCGATTTTAGTAAAAATATTTTATATGAATATTTCCGAAACCGATCACTCGATCTATCTAAAATTTAGCATCAAATTGTAGAATCATGACCTTTATACGCATGTGAAGTTTTGTATTGACCAGATTACCGCAAAGTGTCAAAAAAAATTTCAAAATTTAAAAAAAGTTTTTCTACAATAACTCTCGAACGGATTGAGCTAGGTAGTTGAAATTTTCAGAGTAGGTTGGGGAGATGAATATCTCGGTTAAGTTCGTTATTGGGCAAAATTGGCCAAATTCGATTTCTTCCATGGTGCAGTTCTCATTCTCAGATTGCTCATTTAATCTTGATAAATTAACTATTATTTGAATTGAATTTCCTTTATGATGCAGTTCTATCATAAGAATACATTGATATAATTCCCAACTCTGAGAAACCAATACTTTCGGAGATATAATTTGTCTGTTTGAACTAGAGCGCCAGAAAGCTCCTGTTCACAGGGCTTGAACCCATTTTTAACGGAGTATGTACTAGATTTCAATGGATGGGATCTGAATTTTTAGAAAATAAAATGCTCCTTGAAGGTTTGTGCGGAATTTCAGAAGAATCCTGCGGATAATTATTGAAAAATAATATTTCTGAAGGAAAATTTTGCAATTTTTTTCGAATAAAAAATGATAGTTGCCAAGAATGACAATGCACAATTGGGATTTCAGCACACTTAAGCTTATCTAAACTGATCTCGGGCAACGATGGTCCCCATTATTAAAACCAAGAGTTGGATTTTTCCTGTGATATATAATGAACTTACAACTCGTGTATCGTACTATGGTTTTTCTACGCCCACCCATTTTCTTTTATTAAATAAAGGAACTCATAATTCGTATGAGAAAATGTTTGGATACTTTTTGTAAAAATTGACAACATAAATGACATGATGTTTATTTCCATAGTATACTAAGAAAACGCGATTTAATTTATGAGAACTGTATCATGTGTTGCCGACATTTGGGGCCATCACTCTTTTAATCCAAAATGTCTCACTAATGCTAAAAGTTTATATGTTTTTCAATCGACTACATTTATGTAAATCGACCAGATAAAGTCCAACTTAGATAAAAATTTGATTGCAATCTAATTAAACCAATAAATTTAAGTTGTCTTATCAAAACGCACGTGTATACTTCATTCACTTTTATAAAGTCTCCCGGTTGGCCATGAAAATTTCACACATTTCACCTCGGATATTTTGAAAATGTTAGGTTATAGTCATTTTCCTGTCAGATAATTCCGCAAAGTTGTCCTCTCTATATAGAAGTCGTAGTAATTATGTATTTTCACAATGTGAATCTAATTCGAAGAAATAATGAATTTCAGAATATATTAAGTGACTTCAATAATTCCACAGTTCTGGCGACTGTAGAAGAAAATTTTTCCTCTGTTGTTACTAGAAATATTTCACGTATACAAACTCGTTGGAATATTCAATTATGCTTTTTTCCTGTAAGGAAATCAAGAATCAAGTGTTGAAATTTTATTGAAAAATAATAGATAGAGTAGTCCGTTACTTTGTGATAGTTCATTTGAAAATAGAATAAATGTACCTGAATAACCAGGCAGGAAAACTTCTAACCAAACAGACGTAGGTACCTATGAAATTTCCCACTTTTCTCAAAAAGACATTAAAATACCTTGTTGCACAACTTGAAATACACCAGTTTCAAAATGTGGTAGTACTATGAAACCCGAGTCATTCTTATACCTCAATTGAATATAATGATACGAAACGAATGCAGCCCATATACGCTCAATATTATTGTACAATATTTTGGTTTATGCAATAAAATTGATTGTGTGTGGGCGATATTGAAAGGTTGCGGAATAGCGCAATATATTGCACAATCATCAATATCGTCTCCATATGATACAAATGTTTGGACCTACCAACATATTGTACAATAATATTGACCATCTAGAGGACACCGTCAATATATTGTGCAACCCACATTGCACAATAATATTGAGCCTGTATCGGACGCTCGAGTAATTTCATTCGAGAGTTCAACATGTCAGAATGAAGTTTTCCTATTGCAGATTTCGGTTCTGTATAGCACTTCATGATACCTTGTCTCTGCTTCTTCAAACCTACCTCCGGGTATTTTCAATTTCAAAGCGAAGAGTTCTTTATTATTCGAAGATAATGGTCTGTGATAATATCTTGTCTAAGATTGAATATTATGTTATGATTATGTTGAGAGTAGAAATTGGCAACGTCTCGGCGAATTGTTTTGACCTTGACGATATTTCAGCAGTTTTAGTTACAAAAACGTGATAGACCTAAATCATGGCCAACCGGTGAGTGGAGTATGTTATGACATCTCATTACGTGCATGTTATTGTAAAACAGTGCGATTTTTGACGTTTACTGACATGGGCGTAGAAAAAATGATTTATTCGTTGACCGATACCTATTCAAATATCACAAATAAATGAGCAATCTGCAATAATTGAACCTCATAGATTGGGTTGGTTTTTGTTATATTTTATTTTTTATTTTAAAGTTTGAATTCAGTTGATAAAACCAATGAATTATCATACGTATTAATGCTAAAAAGACGGCTTGAAGGTTCAAGCAGTATTTCGTGAGGGTGTCTGAACTCTGACATTGTGTTCCGAAATTGCTGGCACTACTGGCCGCAGTAAGTAATTTCGGAACGCTCTTAAGTAACAGTAAGCATCGCCAGTGAATTTCAGTAATATCTGACGTTTCAATTTACTGCTCAGCACTGTTCAGGAATATCGGAACACGGCATGAAGCGTGGATATACGATAGAACATGCGGGCTCCTGACTTCATCTCCGTTATTTTCAATGTTCTCTCATGTCGTTCTCTCCATCTCTCTCTCTCTCTCTCTTTCTCTCTCGTACTTTGGGCGATGTCAGGCAGTCCTCCGCGACATTGCCATGTCATACTTCATCCTTGAATAGTTGCCACGTTTTCCGATAGATATTTTGGGCAAATTATATCTTATCTAAGTGACGGATTCGAACAAACTATCCAATTTGAGGAAGATAATTAACTGGATTATTTTGTTGGTCATCGAGGTGGTTTAGTTCTAGTTGATTGTACACTATTGTGGATTGGCTTTGCGTGAAAAACTGGCCAGTTTAATCTGATTTCAAAATGGGTGCCTTGTTAGTGAGTTTTAATCTTATGTAGGAAGTTATGTCACTGTCATCCCTTCCACTTGGCGAATACTTCGTGTCCATCACGAGAAATAGTGACCTTTCACCTACGCAGCAACCTTGAGTTTTGGGAAAACAATCGATAAATCAATCCCGAACCTAAGTTCGTAGAGAGAATATTTAAGCAGAGACTTGAAGTATTCACTGCTAGTTAACCGAGTAACAAGGATAGGCCAGTTCACCTTTTTGCACGCATGTTCTAGGGAGCAGTGTGCTATCATTTTGTCCAAGTATCTGTAATTCTCGATTTTTTGCAGAAAATGGTCTCAAACGATTAGGTTCGAATTCGAGATCAATTTCAATTCAGTCCGGCCTGCCGTCTAACTTTCGAACGGAAAGAGATAGTGACTTCCCTTATCAGGCTAGGTTGACCATCCGGATGCGATGGTTAAGTTAGTTAATGGGCATAATCGGCCAAATGGTTCCCGGGTTATACCCATCTGAAGTTTTGGTGTTATCTCCGCAATAACTCAAAAAATACAGATCCGATTAAATTGAAACTTGGTAGTCCTTTGGAGAAAGTCCACGCGAACATTTTCGCAAAATTTCGTGGAATCGTATCTCTAGAAAAAAAATAAAAATTTTTCTTCAAAAAAAATTTCTTGGCACTGATGTGAAGTCAGAAGCTTTTGCGTGCATGTTTCATTGTCTACTCATGCCTCGTACTTAGTCCATCGAGCTTAGTTATATACTTTTTCGTTCGAAACTTGTCGTGGCAACGGTCACCCAGCTACTGAACTCACTCAAGGTTGCTCGGATGTCCAACACTATCGATCATGTTCAAATTTGGAACTTGGTTGTAGAGTTAGGTTTCAGCGATGTCGGACTAATAGTTAATGACATATATAATTTTTTTCAATGATTTTTGCGCGATAATTCGATGTTCCCCAGTACATCTGGGGAACATCCCATTATCATTTGGCCTAAAAGTCTGTAATTTTCGAACTTTTTGCCGAAAATGGTCTCAAACGATTGGGTTCTATTCCCTGATGAAGAATTCGAGGTCAAATTTGATTCTGTCCGGACGGCCGTTGCCACGATAACTTGAGAACGCAAAAATATAGCCAATTTTCAGGGTAGGTGGCGCATCCAAATGCGACGGAAAAGTTAGTTAATCGGTCCAACGGTTTACGAGTTATAATTTTGTCATCAACCAATACAGATCCGATCGCATTGAAACTTGGTAACTAGTTGTAGAATACTAGTACAAATACGATTGTGAAATTTTGTGAGAATCGTGTGACTAAAAAATTGAAAAAAAATTAAAAAAAAATCTTATTTATGTCACGATAACCGGAGAACGGATTTAGGGTTGGTTGTGCATCTGAATGCGACATTTTAATTTGTTAATAGGCATAATCGGCCAAACGGTTTCTGAGTTACACCAATCTGAAATTTGGTTGTTATTTTCCCTATAACTTGAAAACTACTAAACCAATCCAATTCAAACATGGTTGTTAGTTGTAGAATGTCGGCGCGAAAATTTCGTGAGAATCGTAAAGCAAAAAAATAAAAAAAAATCATTGAAAATCATCGAAACAAATTCTATCGAATTGACCATGGTAAATTCAATGAAGAGTGTCCAATAAAGGAGAACGGACAATCGAATTCACCATGGTAAATTCGATTAAGAGTGCCCAAAAGTTCCTGACGTCACGTCAGAGCTTGAACCAATTTTTTTTTTAATAATTTTTTGATAATTTTACAGTGAGACGATCCTCACAAAATCTGGCAAGCATTTGCGCGTCGGCATTCTATAACTAACTACCAAGTTGGAATTGGATAGGTTTCGTATTTTTTGAGTTAATGGGTAAATTACAACAACATTTCAGAAGTATAACCCTAAAATCGTTTCGCCGATTATGCCTATTAACGAACTTGTATTTGGACACGCCACACTGCCACACCTACCCTGAAAATTTCAAGTCGCTATCTCTTTCCCATCTCAAGTTATCGTAGAAACGGCCACGTTCTTCGTTGTGAAATTCAAATGAATAATAATTATAGAAATAAAAGCAGTAGTATATTAAAGTGATAAATGGATGTTCACCTACTTATTTAAGCATGAGCATAAGTTGTTGTTTCACGTTCACAAAATTTAATTTTAGCTGCAAAATGAACACTTTGACTATCACGTTTTATCATGAATTTTCCCGTGAATAATTCCCGTGACTTTATAATCCGACTTCCGGCATCTACGCCCAAAACTGAATTACGTATTCAGGCCTCGCATCCCGCAAACTGCATTCACAAGAACAAAATAGTGACACTTCGGGCGAACCTGGGCTTTCCAGCACTCTGCAGTTATACAAATCGGATTAAATTTCCTCGCAAAGTGCTGCACTTCGCGAGTTCCGCGAGCGAAACTGTACAAACATGGCTGTCAGATCAAGAAATTATTTCGTTTTATAACTGTCTAGGATTTCCAACGTCTCCGCAATTAGGAAGCAGTGGCCTGGACACGAGGGGATAAGTCCTCGTTTTATTAAAATGGATATTTACAAGTATAAATGGATCTCTCGGTGATTGTTTGAAGAAAAAAAAAATTGGTTCAAACACTGACGTGAAGTCAGGAGCTTTTGCGCGTATGTTCTATTGTCCATTCTTCTGTATTGCACACTCTTAACCGACTCTACCATGGTGAATTCTATTGTCCGTTCTCCTGTATTGGACACTCTTAATCGAATTTACACTGCTTGAACCAATTTTCTTTTCATAATTTTTTTGAAATTTTCTAGGGGTAGATACGGTTCTTATAAAATTTCAAACACGTCTTTACGTCGATAGTCTACAACAAGATACCAAGCTTCAATTCGATCGAGTCAATATGTTTTGAGTTATCGAGGAAATAATATTACAGTTGGGTATAACTCTGAAGCCGTTGGACCGATTATGCCCGTAATCGAACACTCACATTCGGATACGCAACATACCCTGAAAATTGCAAGTCCCTATCTCCTTTCGTTCGAAAGATATCGAGGCAACGGTCACCCATCCATCTACTAAACTCACACAAGGCTGCCCGAATCTCCAACAATATTTATCCGATCGTGTTCAAACTTTGAAGTTGGTAATAGAGGTTATGAAGGCTCTCGCAAAATTTGAGCGATGTCGGACGAATAGTTACTGATATACAGGGTGTCCCAAGTTCGAGTGTCTATTAGACGTTTCTGGAGTTCTGGACATATTTGAAATCTGAAAATTGGGATTATGATATTGCTTGAAATTCTCTACTAAAATATTTTCCAAGCCCAAGCACTTTCGGTTATACAGGGAGTGAAAATAAATTTTATGAAACATTTTTTTTCAAGTTTTGCATTCCTGTTATGATCCTGTATTCAATGCTGAATACATTTCTGTTATAACCATTGTATTCATTCGAATAGTTTTAAACATATCGAAAAAAAGACCGGAAAAAAAAATCAAATATGTTATGTCAGCATTATGTTCATTATTCTTATTTGAGACATCCTGAACGTAAACCGTTTTTACAACATCGAAGAGGAAGAATGTGGAAAGGTCATGCATATTCTGAATTTCAGTAATATCATCACAGGGTGCTTAAAATTTTGTGTCGAAAATTGTGATCAAAAATTGGCCATAACTTCTGTTTTTCAAATTAGAACCCTATTTCTTTATGATTGCGTTGGATTCTGCGGTGAAAATTAATGATAGTTTTCCATCATGATTAGGCTCCTAAATTCAATAATTTCTGAGTTTTTTTTCAATTTAGGAGAGTGATGATTTTCGCGTCGGCATTATACAACTAATAACCATGTTTAATTTTAATCGGATTTGTATTTTTCGAGTTATTGAGGAAATAATAACCAAATTTGAGATGAGTATAACTCCAAAACCGTTTGTCCGATTATGGCCATAGACAAACTCAAATGTCGCATTCAGATGCACAACCTAACCTGGAAATTTCAAGTCGCTATCTCCCCCCATTCTCAGGTTAATGTGACATAAAAAATATTTTTTAATAATTTTTTAAAATTTTCTAGAGACACGATTCTCACAAAATTTCACAAACGTGGATAGATTTATATTCTACAACCATCCACCAAGTTTCAATTTGAACGGATTAATATTGGTTGAAATTAAATTATTACTCGGAAACCATTATTATGCCCATTTACGTCCGCCGTATTGGGATGCGCCACGTATCCTGAAAATTTCAAGTCGCTATCTCATTCCGTTATCGTGGCAACGGATGGTCGGCCAGAATCAAATTTGTCCTCGAATTCTTTATCAGGTAATCGAACTCGTTTGAGAGCATTTTCGGCAGAAAATTCGAAAATTACAGACATTTGGGCAAAATGATGTTCCCAGAACATACGCGCGAAAACACAATCTAAAATTAATTTGACTTGAGTCATGGCCAAATTCGCTGTCTAGTATCACCTTTTTAATGACAAGATAGGGGTATAGTTCAATACCATTTTTGTTCATTTGGTTAATTCAAGTCTTACCTCTGCAACTCTTTCAAGTAATGGTTCCAACCAGTTGACGTTACATTCACAGTGACTGTCCAAAAAAGTAAGAACTTCTGCTTTGGCGGCATCTGCACCTTTGACCCTAGATCTCATGAGACCCTCTCTCCTCTCATTTCTCAGTACTCTTACTTTTTGAATTTTGGCCAATTCTTCTCCATCCTCAGCTGAAAGACATCTTCAATAAGTCTTCACGAATGAAAATAGGTTCATAAATATACAGTTAGTTGATTCTGTCAGTTGGCTGGTGATTGAGATAAACCACACTAAATCATTAAGTGTAGGAGGTGAAATCTGATGAACTGACAAAGTCTGTGCAATCTTACTTGAACAAGTCATTAAAAAATCAGTTACAGATATTCTTTTGAAATTTAGCCGCTTCCTTGGCGAATGCATTAAAGTACTAGTGTTGAAAATAAGATAAAAGACGTTAATGCGTAAATATATTGATTTCTAATGTCGAAGCAGCGAAATTTCAGAGGCTCAGCTGTAACAGATTTTTAATGACTTCTTCAAGTAATATTGCACAGACTATAGGTGTGGAAAACATGGAATTTATTTAATATCTTCATATTTCGTCACATAGTTGGAAATACTGAAATACGGCCATTTCAAATTGGTCAGTAATAGCCTATGAATTTCATCATTAAATTGCATTCCTTTCAGGACATAATTGCAACCTTCAAACCGATTCAAAAGTTCTAGGTTTGTAGTACCCGGAGGGAATGAAAATTTTCACGTGGTAGTGTAATTCAAGAAAATAAAATTGACGTGTCACTGACATGAGTGCCGGTAGTACATGGCCTTCATAAATGATAGTATCATGGCAGTTGGCTTTGGATTTTCAATTGCCACTTCTCACATCTTGTGTTTTGCTTATATAATAGAATTTCTAAACTGCAATATTAAATTATTGTCTTGAAATTATTTTAAAAAATCGTGAAAATTCAGTTTCCAAATTATTTAAATCTGCAATGTCTTCAGATTTAGGACAAAACCACAATGGCACGTTAATCAACAGTGAATGGATTTACTCTGTACTCCGTAGAGGCCGGTGAAAATGGATATCTGGCAAAATATTCTGATGTTCAGAATATAGAATCTTCTCTAAAAGCCCACATCAAAGGTGTTGTAAACAGATTCATGCAGACTGGGAACGTTAACAAGAGCAAATTGCCAGGAAGACCTCAAGTTTCTCAAGAAGCTGTTGAAGAACTGAGAACACGAGTTGGACAAAATCCTCAAATGTCCCTGAATAAATTATCCTTACAATCTGGTGTCACCTTGAGTACTTGCCAAAAAGTATTGAAAAAAAACTGAAGTTGTACCCTTACAAAATAACGATGGTACAGCCACTCCAACCAAAAGATATTCCACGTTGCCTAAAGTACTGCTATTGTTTTCTTAATAATCTTAACATCGACAGATTATTGGACTTAACTTTTCTTAGTGATGAGGTTCGATTTCACCAGGGTTATGTGAATTCTCAAAACTACAGATTTTGGACATCTGAGAATGGCCACAGATTTATTGAGACTCCATTACATTCGCAAAAAGTTGGTGTGTTTGCAGTTTCTTGACGTAGAATATATGGCCCAGTTTTCTTTCATGATACCATTAATGATGAAAGATACAAAAGAATAATACTGTAGCCATAAACCAACTAGAGGACCAAGAAACACAGTTGGAATAATTTCAACAAGAGGAGGCAACTGCCCACATTACTCCTGCAAATCTAAGCTATTTTCAGACTTGACTACCCTGGACATTAGCATCTATGCATATCTGAAAGATGAGGTTTTCAAAAGGCAATACGATAATATTGTAGTTAGGTTGGCTCAGTGAGAGAGCATTTGACTTGGGAGCGGAAGCCCCAAGTTCAATTCCGAGGCTAGGAAAGAAATTTTCTAGTCACGGTAATCACCACCATTCACAAGCTCTTCGAGAGCTTATGAGGGGTCTCCTTGGGGAAGGCCTAGGAGGATCAGCATAATAATATACAATATACAATATCTCCAATCATCAATAACATTGTGCTGCCAAAATATTGGCCCACAAATGTTCAAATAAATTTGACAACAAACGAAAAAAAAATTATAAATGCCTTGAGAATAATGCAACACATTTTGAACATTTGATGTGAATTTATTGTTAGTTTTGTCACAAATGGACAATTCAACAGTTATTCAATGTATTCTGCCCATTTGTATTGATTTATTACCTGCATTCGAACAGTAAAATTAGTTTAACAGTATGCTTTCAGTAAGCACTAACATCTTGAAAATTCAAAATAGGATTTCACAAATTCTTCCATTCAAACACAAGGGAACAGATCATTCATTTATGTTCAGTAGCTAATATTATATCTCTAGAAAATTATCTGAATCAAATGACCCTACTCTGGTCATCATAAAGTTGTTGTGAACCCAGAGAAATAATTAGGCTCAGCAGTTATGCTATGTACCCAATAACACGTGTAATAAAAACTTAAATCCAAAAATTAATTCTAAAGTTCACTTTCTACAAACTTAATGCGAACTATATCAATTATTAAATCAATTTATTTTGTATAATAAAAATGTTTGTTTCTATCTGGGACGGGAGGAAAAGTAACGTCCCAGTGACAATTATTTTCCAACTCATTATTTATCATTGCCAATGTAAACAAAGGATAAAGTGAGGTTAAGCGTATATTATGAAGTCTGTGGCTGGAATTGCAAATGTGAACAGCATGCATATGAAGCGGCAAAATGACAGTGTTTCAGAACCAACTATGATGTTACAATCATTTATAATTTATAAAGACACTGTAGTTCGAAACACTCCTGTTTATGACATAATTGCTCTTATCCCTAATGGGTCAAAGTTTCATAACACTGTGCCTAAGGTGGCATAAGGTTGCAGCAAAAAGTTTAACAGGAGTAAAATTGATCCTTCTATCTTGTACGAGCTCTTGAAATAGCCTCGTCTGGTATTCTCGAAAGAAATAGTAGTTTCGGTATATTCAATCATCAATTCGACATGTGTCAAAACAGCGAATTAATTTCATTTGATTTTTTCCACACTGAGTGCGCGTTTTACAGTGCTTGGGAGTACAAGTGTGCTATCAGCGATACACATTATCTCTTCCGAGTCATCTGCTACAAACGTAAGTAAACAAAGATTCAGTTTTCATTCGGAAACACATTCTGAATAGGACTACCTTCAAATCAGTTTTCCTTAGGGCAACTAAGTCACCGAAATCATGGCTAACAGCATTTCATGGCAAACTATGAAAAAAAGAAAATTTTCAAATCTTTCTCCGGAATCGAAAGCTCAGCAATTGAAGTCAGCAATAGATTTCAATACTTGGACAATAATCCAAATACTGAAGACACTACAGAAACAACGCCAATTATACCCAAATCACCACCTATCTTTATACACGGAGTAACAGACTATCAGGAAATGAGAACTATGTTATCAACAGTTATTAACGATGAACAATATTATTCAAAATCACTCTCAAACAACTGCATCAAAATAAACGTTAATATACCAGACACCTACAGACCATTAGTAAGATTTCTACGCGATGAAAACATTATTTTCCATACCTACCAGATCAAACAAGAAAGAGCCTATAGGGTGGTCATACGAAACCTTCATTTCAGCGTCGCAAGCGATGAAATCAAAACAAAAATAGAAAAATTAGGGCATACAGTTAGAAACATCAGCAACATAAAAGACCGAATGAAAAATCCACTTCCACTTTTTTATGTCGACTTAGAACCAAAAGCAAACAACAAAGAAATATACGATATGAAATTCATACTCAATCAAAAAATAGATATCGAACCTCCAAAAAGAAAACGTGAAATCATTCAATGTACCAGATGCCAAGAATACGGGCACTCGAAAACATACTGCAACAAACCTTTTATGTGTGTTAAATGCGGCCAACAACATGATTATAAAACCTGTACAAAACCAAAAACAAACTCCAGCAAGATGTGCATTATGTGAAGGAAGCCACCCATCCAATTACAAAGGATGCCAAGTCTACAAACTTCTGACAAGGACAAAAATCCACAATAAAACCTTCAGACAACCTGACAGAGAAAACTTTCCAGAAACAACGTATGAAATGGATCAGGGTCCAGCCAAAATAACAAACCAACCGAGAAAAATGTCGTATGCCCAAGCACTCCAACAAACCAAGGCACAAGAAGATAATATTTTTCAGAACCAACAAGCTCCTCTAGAAATAGTGATGACATATTTTCTTTTCAGACAATGATAACGCAAATGATGAACCAGAACCAGATTATTCTTAATCTCTTAACAACACTCGTCAATAAATTAAAATAGAACCAAAAATGGCAGGGTTCATATGTATTGCGTCATGGAACGCCAACGGCCTTACAAACCACAAACATGAAATACAAACCTTCATGAATATTTATAAAATAGATATAATGTTGATATCGGAAAGTCATTTCACGGAGAGAACTGTTTTTAAACTTCCGCAATATTACACATATTCTGCTGAACATCCAAATGGAAGAGCACATGGTGGCTCAGCTATTCTTATTCGTAAGAACCTCAAACACCATACATTGCCAAATTATATTACTGAAGAGATACAAGCAACAAAAATCAGAGTATATACATCTACATGGAGCTTTGATGCAACAGCCATCTATTCTCCGCCTCGACATAACATCACAGAAAACGAATATATGGAATTTTTCGATAGCTTTGAACAAAGGATCATAATAGGATGAGACTGGAATGCCAAGAATACTCACTGGGGATCACGACTGATAACTCCTAAAGGACGCAACCTGTTGAAGGTAATAATGAACAGAAATCTAGACGCAGTTTCTTCAGGAACACCAACTTACTGGCCAACTGATCCAAACAAAATCCCAGACCTTCTCGACTTTTTCATCACGAAAGGTATTGCAAATGGCTACCTTCAAACAGAATCAACCTTGGATCTATCATCAGATCATTCGCCCATATTACTGAACCTAAGTACAACTGCTGAATTCTGGAAGACTACACCAACTCTCACAACACATGAGACAAACCGGGACTCATTTCAACAAATTTTAACTGAAAACATTAAACTGGATATAAAACTCAAAGATCCTGAAAAATTGAATGCAGCCTCCAAATATATTGTAGAAATTATTCAGAAAGCAGCCTGGAATAGCACACCAACACACTCTAAAGAAGATAGAAAAAAGAAATTACCTCTACACATTCGAGAACTGGTAATCGCAAAACGACAAGCGAGAGGTAGATGGCAGAGATCTCGTAATTTGGCAGATAGAAAAAAATACAATTACCTAACCAGAAAACTGCATAAGATCCTACAAGAGTACTCCAATTCACAATTCCAACACCACATAGAGAACATTGACAATAACGGTGATCACAACATCTGGAAGGCAACAAAAAACTACAAAAGACCAATTAAGCGAAATCCTCCGATCAAAAAGTTGAATGGAGAATGGGCTAGCTCGGATGAGGATAAATCAACACTGTTCGCAACACATCTGTCAAAAGTATTTACCCCAGATGATCCCCATCTAGGAATCAACGATACAGAAGTTGAGTCTTTCTTAGATACTGCCTGTCAAATGTCGCTCCCTGTTAAACCCTTCAAGCCAAAAGAAGTTTTTCAGGAAATAAAAAAGTTAAAGAATAAGAAAGCACCAGGATTCGACTTGATAACAGCTGAAAGTTTGAAACAACTGCCACAGAAAGCTATCATATTCATCAATACCCTATTCAATCGAATGATGAGTCTGTCTTATCCATATCCAACGAATCTCGTCCTTGTATTCAACTCAGGAAATAGGGATCTTGGCTGCAGGACTGCTACTAGGGTGAATAATACACTTCTTTCAAAGTAGTTTCAAAGTATTTATTGAGAATTCTCAATAAATACTTTTACACTCCTGAAGAATATCCCAAATAGGATCGAAACGTCGACAGTTTGAAAGAAGTGTATTATTCACCCTAGTAGCAGTCCTGCAGCCAAGATCCCTATTTCCTGAGTCTGTCTTATTTTCCCACAATCTGGAAATATGCTGAGGTGATAATGATATCAAAACCAAACAAACCTGAACATGACGTTAAATCCTATAGACCCATAAGTCTCTTACCAATCTTGGGAAAACTGTTCGAGAAACTCCTATTCAATATATTGAAGAAGGAAATGGACATGAACACACTCATACCCAATCATCAACTAGGTTTTAGAGAAAACCACTCTGCAATTCACCAAATACACCGTGTAGTGAACACTATTTCAACAAGCTTAGAAGAGAACAAATACTGCACTGCTGTATTCCTGGATTCATCTCAAGCTTTCGATAAAGTATGGCACAACGGACTTCTATACAAATTGAAGAATCTCCTCCCCCAACCTTATTATCTGATGCTGAAATCCTATCTTACGGATCGACACTTCGCCGAGAAATATGGTGATGCTATATCAACCCCAACTGAAATAAAAGCAGGAGTTCCACAAGGAGGTATATTGGGTCCACTACTCTACCTAGTATATACATCTGACATTCCAGAAAATCCAAATGCCACATTAGCCTCATTTGCAGACGATATAGCGACAATTACAACTCACGAAAATGCTGATACAGCCTCCAAAACCCTCCAGGAACATCTGATTGAGTTGGGACAATGATATCGAAAATGGCGACTCACTATCAACGGAACAAAGTCAGTACAAGTCACATTCACCAATAAAAGAAAAATCTGCCCCCCGGTCCAAATCCATGATATCCAAGTACCAGTTATAACAGAAGCAAAATACCTTGGCATTCATCTAGACCAACGCCTCACTTGGAAACCACACGTTTTAGCCAAAAAAAACACAAATAAACATGAAGATCAGACAATAATGTATTGGCTCATAGGAAAAGAATCCAAATTGTCCCTTAAGAATAAGATACTGATTCACAAGGCAATAATAAAACCCATATGGACATACGGCATAAAATTCTGGGGATGTGCTAAGAAATCAAATATACAAATAATACAGAGACTCCAGTCCAAAATACTTCGCTCGATAACAAATGCGCCTTGGTACGTATCCAACTACATCATACATAATGATTAGATGATACCATTTATTGATGATAAAATCAAAAAACGTACAACAAAATACCATCAAAATCTTGAAGGACATGACAACAACCTCATAGATCAACTGGCACAAAACCCCTTCAGACAAAGAAGATTACAGAGAACTTGGTCAATTGACTTTAGTTAAAGTATTGTACAGAAGTTTCAATATTGTTTGATAACTTCTCCATGTCAGTTAAATTATCAAGACATTTACTTAATACTTATGAATAGTAGATTGTAAATTTCAATAAACGTGTTAAAAAAAAATATTTTTTTTCCACACTGTATACTTCAACAATGGAATTGACAAAGGTGAAGTAAGAAATTAACTATTAATTAATAAAACTGTTCTGGGGAAAGTCATACGTACGGTTGTCGCTGAAGTCGTCCACTAGAATGATCTCTTTTATCAGATGTTCAGGACTTCGATTGAGTACACTGTGAACAAAAGAATGACGTATTATACAGTGTCTTTTCACAGGTCGATGCTTTTGGCTCGCTTGTTCCCCTGAATAGAGCACCTATAAATTTGCACTAATGTCGGAAATTTTATAAATTTAGGCCAAGAATAATCTCAAACGTTTAGTTTCTTCTTACTGATGAAGAATCCAAGGTCAAACTTAATTCTGTTCAGCCACATTTCTCTCGAACGAAATGGGTTGAAATTTGTAGGGTAGGTTTGGGGACCAAAAGTCTAACTAAGTTCGTCAATGGGCAAATTCCGCCAAGTGGTTTGGGAGTTATATCCATCTGAAATTTTTTATTCCCAATAACTGGGAAAATACTGGTCTGATCGAATCGAAACTAGGTAGTTAGTTGGAAAATACCGAGCGCATGACTAGGAAATGACAGACAACTCCTAAATATAAACTGGAACGGATCTATATTGAATCATACGTGAAGCAGGAGCTTTTGCGCGCATATTCTATAGTCTATTCACCTCTATTGGACACTCTTAATCGAATTTACTATCGATATAGACCGTTTCCTCAGCTTTTATATGATATGAATACATTTCTATGTAAATTGAAACCCTGTTGCTGTCACTGTGTCATTAGTGCCTAATAACCATCATTTAGCCTTAATGACGCAATCAACTGAAAGGCGGAATTTTAGAATGAATTTTTGAGAAGGAAAAAAAAACGAAAAAGAATTATCTCGTCTCCAGCAAACGATTCCGTAGTGTCTTTAGTTACCTTCGAAATATTTTCACAATCTTTGAATTTCAGGATACGATATTCACGAAATCCCGCGTTAATTAACGCGTCAGCATTCTACAAGTTTATTACCCAGTTTAAATTGGAACGAATTTGTATATTTCGAGATTAGAGTTATAGACGAAATAACAATAAAATTTCAAATGGGTACAACTCCAAAACCATTGGGCCGATTGATTATGCCTATAACGAACTTGAATATAGCATTCGGATGCGCAACCTATCCTGAAAATTGCAAGTCGCTATCTCTTTCCGTTCGAAAGTTATCGTGGCAAGGGTCACCCCTCCAGCTACTGAACTTACCCAATGCTGCTCCAGAGATCTCCAGAAATATATATTCTATCATGTTCCAATTGGGAAGATAGGTTTTGAAGGCTCTCGCAAAATTTCCGCGATATCAGACAGATAGTTTCTCAGATATACATATAATTTTTTCAAGAATTTTTTATTTTACATTTTTTAGTCATACGATTCTCACGAAATTTGCTTGTCGGCATTCCACAACAAACTACCATGTTTGAATTGTATTCGTATTTTTTTAATCATTGAGGAAATGACAGAATATCGGATAGGTAAAACTCGAAAACCGTTTGGCCGATTATGCCTATTAACGAACTCAAATGTTCCATTTGGATGCCCAACCTACCATGAAAATAGCAAGTCTTTCCGTTCTCAAGTTATCGTGAGATAAATATTTTTTAATAATCTTTTCAAAATTTTTTATCGATACGATCCTCAGAAAATTTCACATACGTCTTTATATCGGTAATCTACAACTACTTACCAAGTTTCAATTCGATCGGATCTATTTTGGTTCAAAACAAAATTAGTACTCGGAAACCGGTTGGCCGTTTAGGCCCATTAACGAACTTGTCCGTCACATTTAGACGCGCCAACTACCCTGAAAGTTATCGCGACAACGGCCAGCCGAAAATAATCAAATTTGATCTCGGATTCTTTATCAGTGAGTCGAACCTAATCGTTTGGGACTCTTTTCGGCTAAGAATTCTAATATTGATAATAAATGATATCACGCTATTCCCTAGAAAATTCGCGCAAAAATGAACGTAGATTCTGGTTGGTAATAATGATTCTGGTTGGTAATATTATGTGATAATACATTTCAAATGACGTGTTAAGATTTAGGGATTTTAAATATCCTTTGCAGCCAACGCTTTTAATAACTATAGAAGATGCAGAGAAAGGCACACCAGAAGGAATGGAGTGCTAAATAGTATATTCTAAACAAGTTGCAGAATGGGCTCCTATTAAAACACGAATGCGAAATTCGAAAACGGGTGACGAAGGAGCGAGTTTTCGAACGCATGAGTGTTGGAATTGCCTTCTGCAACGAGTGTTAGACGATATTTTCTCTATTTCAGGCAAGTTTTGTAAAATACTGTTGAAATTTAATGAAAAATTTGGGTTATACATCCTAGTGACTTTTGTATTGTATCTTGGTAGTTGGTGTGACTGTTACGAAAGTTGACAGATTACGGAATTAGAATTTGAAACGTACGTAGGGCATTGATATCAGATTTAAAACAGTTTCCTAATAGCATGAATGATTCAAAATTAGCAAGAAGGAAATCTCTAGTACCATATTTTTTTATGAAAATAAAGCTTTTCCTCAACAATTATTTCCCTATATCCAGATTATATTGAATTGTCAATTGACGTGTGTTGATATTTGATAGGATCGAATGTCAGTGCTGACTACCACAAAACGAATAATATAACTAGAAACAATGCGGGAATGGGTTCATTCCAGCACTGTTTCCAGTGCTGGAATGGACTCATTACGATACTGAAATAGAGAAAATGAGATTCCAGTGCCAGTCGGAACATAGAGTACTACATGGCGATCCAATTAGTGCAGTACACTTGTCTATGGTAATAGAGTAAATATCTTTGTTTACTTGAAATGTCAGTTTCGAAGGAGGTTGAAAAACAGTTGTTTAGATGTATTTATATCAAATATGGTATATTGAACGTGAGGGGACTACCTCTTCACCGTCACGGTGGCGCGCCCTGTGGGGTGACTACTGCGTTACGGTTATTGTTGGCGCTGCCAACCATGTTAACGCTACCCCCGACATAGAGCGCCACAAGATACATAAGCAAGCCCTTGAAGCGGAGATACACCACCAGGGGGCCAAACTACCAACGGCAACGGATAGATGGCTCCCCGGAATAGATATCACTCGAAAGCGAGTTCACACTTTATATAAAGTCGAGGAAGCGCAACCAAAAAGGCAGAACAGTCATAATGTATTGAAGTGCTTTGATCTTGTGTTGTGTTGTGTTGTTTATTGTCAGTATATATATAATCCATGTTTTTGACTGTTTTATTTATTAACCTAACTAGGAGTAGGCAGATTGAGGCCTAGTTAGGAAACTTTATTTTTGCTGACTGGGAGTAGGCAGATTGAGGCCTAGTCAGCGCATGTTTACTTTCGTTGTTATTCCGAGTTAATCAGGAGTAGGCAGATTGAGGCCTGATTAAACCTCGGCATCGACCAAATCGCCATACTGTCCCAAAACTGGTGACCCCGACGTGATCAACGTCAACTTTATGAGTGACAGGGACGATTTGCCCGCGGACATAACCCCGATCGCCAAGATGCCGAACCAATCCGCCGCAGCACCCACACCAGAAGTACTAGCACGTCTCAAAATCCCCGTATTCACCCCAGATGACCCGGAAGTATGGTTCTAGCAAGTCGAGTGGGCACTCGAAGATGTCGGTCTAACAGCCAGCTCAGCCAAATTCCGTCAGGTTGCAAAATCACTCGACGGAAGGTACGCGAAAGAGATCCGCGACCTGATTATCGACCCTCCAGCCGAAAAGCCGTACGAAACGCTAAAAGAGCAACTTCTCCAACGACTGGGGAAATCACAGGCCCAAAAGACGCGGCAACTTCTAGAGAGAGTAGAAATTGGAGACCGGAAGCCGTCCCAGTTCCTGAGGTACCTGCAACAGCTCGCTGGGGGCAACGCCGCAGACGAGATCGTCCGCGCCCTATGGATGGAGCGGATAAACCCACTCGCTCGTGCCAGCATTGCCGCACAGGCTGCCCAACCAAACGTCACCATGGACGACCTAGCCAAAACCGCCGATTGCGTAATGGAGGCGCTAGATGCTGTCGCGCCGCAACAAGTGTCTGCGGTGTCATCTGGCGAATCCCAGCTGTGTGAAGTGTAGGAGAGGTTGACAGTGCGCTTGGACGAACAAAGTCGCGAGTTGAACGAGCTACGGGCGGAAGTGCGCGGTCGCTTGCAGAACCGCAATAGTCCTACATCGCGTCGTCACTCGCGCTCCCGATCACGAACTCGGTTCGGTGGTATGTGTTTTTACCACTATCGGATGGGGGACAAGGCACATAGGTGCGAAGAACCGTGCACCTACGCTGGTAACGACAACGTGAATGAGGGAAACGGCAAGGGCAGTCGCTAAACGCGGCAGACGACGGCTGCCCCAACACACGCCGCTTGTTTTTGACGGACCGAAGCAGTGGAGTAGACATTTTGATCGACACCGGCGCTGACTTGTGCGTGTTTCCGCGACGTTTAGTGAAAGGCCGACGGGTAAAAACAGGGTACGAGCTAACCGCGGCTAACGGTAGTGCGATCGACACGTATGGTTCGATTCCGCTGACACTCAACCTCGGTCTCCGCCGTGATTTTGCGTGGAGTTCCGTCATCGCGGACGTGTCCAAGGCCATCATCGGGGTGGATTTTCTGACTCATTACGACCTCCTCGTGGATCTGCGCAACGGACGCTTACTTGACCGATCCACGAGTGTCAGTGTCACGGGACGGGACTCCAAGTGCGCGACTATCGCCGGAGTTCGGACATCCGCGGGTGATACCCGCTATCACGCGTTGCTCCAACAGTTCCCGGAGCTGACGCGCCCCGATGGCGCTTGCAAAGCAGCTGATGTGAAACACCGTACGGTGCAATACATTCACACCACACCACGACAACCCGTCTCACAGAAGCCACGTCGCCTAGCCGCGGACCGCTACCTCGCCGCTAGGAAGGAATTCGAATCCATGTTGCAATTGGGTATTTGTCGCCCATCGCAGAGCAGTTGGGCTTCGCCACTCCACATGGTGCTAAAGAAGGGAGATGAATGGCGTCCTTGTGGAGACTACCGGGGACTAAACGCGCGCACTTTACCAGACCGATATCCAGTGCGCCACATCCAAGACTTCGCCCAAATGCTCCGTGGAAAGTCAATTTTTTCCACCATTGACCTGGTACGAGCGTACCATCATATCCCGGTGGCCCCTGAAGACGTGGAGAAGACGGCCATCACTACTCCGTTCGGATTGTTCGAATTCCCGGCGATGAGTTTTGGACTACGAAACGCCGCCCAAACGTTCCAGCGGTTCATCGACGAGGTTCTCCGGGGACTTGACTTCGTGTACGCCTATATTGACGACCTACTGGTGGCCTCCTCGTCCGAGGAAGAGCATCATGAACATCTCCGCATTCTTTTCGAACGTCTCCGGCTGTACGGAATTGTCGTCAATTCAGCGAAATGTTGCTTTGGCGTTAGGGAAGTCAAGTTCTTGGGAAACATAGTATCTGGTGATGGAACAAAACCGCTCCCCGAGAAAGTCGCTGCCATCCACGAATATCCTCCCAGGCCAACAACAGCAAAAGATCTCCGGCAATTCCTGGGCATGTTGAACTTCTACAGGCGTTTCATGCCGGGACTGCTAAGACCCAGGCGCCACTCAATGACCTGCTCCAAGGAAACATAAAAAAGAAGACACCAGTGAATTGGAACGACCACGCTGATGCCGCATTCGCCGCCTGCAAGGAAGAACTTGCAAAAGCGACACTTCTGGCACACCCCAAACTTGGTGCCGAGGTCTCCTTGGTTTGTGATGCATCAGACCACACCATTGGAGCCGCACTGCACCAACGGGCTGGCAACGAGTGGGAACCACTTGGATTTTTTTCGAAGAAGCTGGCTGGCGCTGAGTGCAAGTACAGCGCCTACGATCGGGAACTCCTGGCCATCTACAATTCGGTCAAGTACTTCCGACACATGGTTGAAGGACGCCACTTCTTCATTTTAACTGACCATAAGCCGCTGACCTTCGCCTTCAGTCAAAGGTCCGATCAATGCTCCCCACGCCGCTACCGCCACCTGGACTTCATCGGGCAGTTCACTACAGATATCCGGCATATATCCGGAAAGGAAAACGTCGTCGCAGATGCCTCTTCCAGGGTGGACGAGATCGCAGCACCACTCGACTTCGAGACCCTCGCAGCATCCCAGCAATGTGACCCAGAGCTCCAAGAGTTCCGCCAGAAGCAAGATTCTGGCTTACTTCTGCGCCAAGTCACGATACCAGGATCCAACGTTGCGGTCTTCTGCGATATATCCACCACAAAGGCACGACCCTTCCTGACAGGTCCATTCCGGAAACCAGCTTTTGACGCCATCCACGGTCTGTCCCATCCAGGCGCCAAGGCCACCACCAAGCTGATGAAGCAACGATACATCTGGCCCTCCATCTCCAAAGATTGTCGAGCGTGGTCCCGAGTCTGCATCCAGTGCCAGCGGTCAAAAGTGTCACGACATGTTTCGTCTCCGATCGGTAACTTTACACCGCCGTCGAGCCGTTTCGAACATGTGCACATCGACCTGATCGTGATGCCATTTTCCAAAGGATATCGGTATTGCCTCACCTGCGTAGATCGATTTTCTGGATGGCCAGAAGCAATACCGCTGCAAGACCAGACAGCAGAAACCGTCGCCCGAGCATTTTACACTAACTGGGTTGCCAGGTTTGGCGTCCCACTCCGAGTAACTACAGACCAAGGACGGCAATTCGAGTCCTACCTATTTCGCTGCTTGAACAATCTACTGGGGACGGACCATCTCAGAACCACGGCATACCACCCGGCCGCCAACGGAATGGTCGAGCGACTCCACCGTCAGCTCAAAGCTTCCATTAAATGCTTGGATTCTGGCACGTGGGTCCACGCACTACCCACTGCACTACTGGGGATCCGCTCCGCTTGGAAAGAAGATCTCCAATCCACTGCTGCTGAGATGATATACGGAGAACCACTCCGTCTTCCTGGCGAGTTCCTGGTTTCAACGTCTACCATGAACCCGGATAACTCCGACGATTTCGTTCGCGACCTGCGCCAGCACTTTCAGGCGCTCCGACCAGTCAACGGCACCAGACACGGTGAGCGGAAGATCTTCGTCTTTAAAGATCTCGCCACCGCATCCCACGTCTTCGTAAGGCACGACGCCGTTCGGCGTCCGCTCCAGCACCCCTACGATGGACCATTCGAGGTGGTTTCTCGAACCGAAAAACACTACACAACATCCGAATTCACGGTACCAACGTTCCGGTTTCAATCGACAGGCTGAAACCAGCCTACATCGTGGTCAACGAAAATTCACCGGAGGACGCTGTAAATCCGAACGAGGCCGACGACGACGAAGGAATTCTTTTCTTTTTGCCAGGCGAGAACTCACCTCCGGCCCAACAACCTATCCCACCTGCACCAGCAGAACCAGAGACAGTAACACAAGTGCCAGCAGCTTACACGACCAGATCAGGTCGGCAAGTTCGTTTCCCCGAGCGTTTCCAGGCAGGGCTGTAATGCAATTGGTATCGTTAATCACTAGCAAGGGGGTACTGTGGGGACTACCTCTTCACCGTCACGGTGGCGCGCCCTGTGGGGTGACTACTGCGTTACGGTTATTGTTGGCGCTGCCAACCATGTTAACGCTACCCCCGACAGAGAGCGCCACAAGATACATAAGCAAGCCCTTGAAGCGGAGATACACCACCAGGGGGCCAAACTACCAACGGCAACGGATAGATGGCTCCCCGGAATAGATATCACTCGAAAGCGAGTTCACACTTTATATAAAGTCGAGGAAGCGCAACCAAAAAGGCAGAACAGTCATAATGTATTGAAGTGCTTTGATCTTGTGTTGTGTTGTGTTGTTTATTGTCAGTATATATCTAATCCATGTTTTTCACTGTTTTATTTATTAACCTAACTAGGAGTAGGCAGATTGAGGCCTAGTTAGGAAACTTTATTTTTGCTGACTGGGGGTAGGCAGATTGAGGCCTAGTCAGCGCATGATTACTTCCGTTGTTATTCCGAGTTAATCAGGAGTAGGCAGATTGAGGCCTGATTAAACCTCGGCATCGACCAAATCGCCATACTGTCCCAAAAAACGTATTTTAATGAAACTTTCAGGTTTGAAGATAATCCGCCGTATTCACAAAGCATTCGATCTCCGTTAAGTCCTAACTGAGGTCCTCAGTTAAGGATAAATAAGAATCGCAACCTCAGTTAACGTATGTAACGGTGCTGAAACAGGCCTGTTTCACGTTAATTTTCACTTAAACTGAGGTTGCGATTCTTATTTATCCTTAACTGAGGACCTCAGTTAGGACTTAATGGAGATTGAATGCTTTGTGAATACGGCGGACTATTAACGATAAATGCAATCGGTTCAATCAAAGGAATCATACAAGATTTAATTGGTTTCTTGATATGTACTTAGATATATGGTCAGATAGAAGCGGAGGAATAGTTTGTATTGAGACTCATTCTTAAAATCTATTCAAGCATTTATGACTGTCTTGTTAAAATTATTTTACTTGAATATGGAATAGGAGTTAAAATGAAAAAGTTTCCGGATCATTATCACAGTATGTATGTAGGAAATATTTTTCCACCCTTGTAAATAGTACACTTGAGACTTAAGATTAGCTTTAAGGGTGCATACAACGTTTACCCCTATCTGAAGAAATTCTGAACAGTCCCCATACCATGTAAATATTCACTTAAGGGGTGCCTCGAAGCCGATTAATCCGTCTAGAGACATCTAATATTTTTTCCCACAACAGGAACGGCTTAAACATAATAATGTCACACGTCTCATAAATTTTGGAGCAACACTCATCTCACTTCGTCGGGGGCCCAAGTTCTCGGAATTTTTCTTGGACACGAGGATCGTTTCAGTAGAAAGCCATTGCTCTGAACGAATTATCTCAGCCAGAAATTCACCAAACAGCTTCAACACCACCTTGGTTGTACAACCCTATGAGATGAAAAGCCAGAAGGAGTACATTCGGGACTTTTAGAAGTGTGAAAGAAGGTTATAGACATGAGACACTAAGTCCGAGTGTAAGAGTGTAAGAAAGGCGACGTAGTTGAATTATCAAGACGACATGATTCTCAGTAAATTACTATATTTTCTCTATTTCAGTATCCTAATGAGTTCATTACAGCACTAAAAACAGTGCTGTAATGAACTCATTCCCGCATTGTTTCTAGTAATATTTTTCGTGGTGTAGCAGCCAGCACTGACAATCAATCCTATCAAATTTCAACACACTTCAATTGTCAATATAATATAATCTGGATATAGTGAAATAATTGTTGAGATGAAAAGTTTTATTTTCATTAAAAAAAAGATACTAAAGATTTCCTTCAGGCTAATTTTCAATCATTCATGCTATTAGGAAACTGTTTTAAATTTGATCTCCGCTCGATACGTACGATTTAAATTCCGTAATCTGTCAACTTTCGTAACAGTCACACGAACTGCCAATATACAATACAAAAGTCACTAGGATGAATAATCCGAATTTTTCATTAAATTCCAACAGTATTTTACAAAATTTGCCTGAAATAGAGAAAATATCGTCTAATACTCGTTGCAGAAGGCAATTCCAACACTCGCTCCTTCGTCGCTCGTTTTCGAATTTCGCATTCGTGTTTGAATAGGAGCCCATTCTGCTACTTGTTTTAGAATATACTTATTATGTATTTTTGATTACAACAGCGATAAGTAGACGAATATTTATTCCTGTAAATAAACGTATACATATCAGCATACAGCGTTCTGTTCATAATCCCAAGGGTGTAGGCAATAATCGTTATAGCCCTAGACAACGATAAAAATCCTGTATGTATTTGAAACAATCCGTTTTGTAGCATCATTATACCTCCCTTGTTGCTACCTACATACACTGTTACGTCCGAATCTCTGCTCTACAATGTCCAATATCAATATATCAAAATATACTGCTCCACAAAAGTTTACGACGTTCAGAAATTTTGTGACCGTTTCAATAGTTGGCGATTATTGTCCACCAAATATTCATTGAATGGTTTTTTTGGTCCTCGTTCGACAAC
Organism: Halyzia sedecimguttata; assembly: GCA_937662695.2. Classification (NCBI taxonomy): domain Eukaryota; kingdom Metazoa; phylum Arthropoda; class Insecta; order Coleoptera; family Coccinellidae; genus Halyzia; species Halyzia sedecimguttata. Next base: position 31,069,532 of record OW569415.2, read on the forward strand.
TTTTTCAGTTTCAGGCAAGTTCTTGTCGTTTACGTTTCTGAGAATTTTAGGTCTGTTATGGTCTATGATTCAAAATCTGAAAATTTGTTTTGCAATAATGCTTAGACGTAAACGTAGTGCGGATGAAGCCGATAGGGCTATTGATATGATCGAGGCGGAACGTAATCAGAGAGATATGGCGAATTTCTTTCAAGTTATTGAAAGCGTAGATTCCTGGCTGGTCGATCGATATCGAGAAACAAGAAACATGACCGAAAGACCAAGAAGTGGACGCCCAAGAATTACCACTCCTGCACAAGATCGGTTTCTGACTGTAGCTACCCGTAGAGAGCCTTCGAGTAATTGTCGAATCATAATCAACAGCGTCTTTTGAACGCTACCGGTGTTTTGGTTTCGATTGAAACAGTTCGTCGAAGACTTTGAGACGTTAATCTACATTCTCGACGACTTTTGAGAAGGATTCCACTAACTCAAAATCATGTGCGACTTCTAATGGACCAATGAGCACGTGAATTGGAATGATCCATGGAGGTCTGTATTGTTCACTGATGAGTCGAAAAATGGCCGGTTTTTTGAAAGTCGGCATGTTCGGGTATGGATCCATCCTCTAGTCCTCAGAAATCACAGTTCGGTTCGTGAAGTTCATCCGTTCAGAGGTGGTACAGTTACTGTTTGAGGAGGCATTTGTTTCAATGGACATACATAATTGTTGGTGCTTGATGCTACCATGAATGCGCAGATTTACATAGAGCAAGTCATTGACAATATTATTCCTTTGTTTCATGCAGCTATTCGGCCAAATTTCATATATTTGGACGATAATGCGCCACCATATCGTGAAAGAACCTCCATAAAGTTAGCAGAGGCACTCGCGAAAATTTTAATGAAACCTATTGCATTAATTGTCGAATATTTGTCGAGAATTTGTCGTTAAAGAAAAAAAATTGTCACGCGCTTAGTTTTTTTAATATGGGGTGGCTCTGCTAACTTAATATTAAGTTAGCAGAGCCACTTGCAAGAATTTAAATGCATTAATTGTCGAGTAATTGTCGAGAATATAACCCCATATAAAAAAAAACTAAGCGTGAGACAAACTTTTTTCTGTCATGACGAATATGTTCTGGTCGTTCGACAATTATTTAGCTCATTTCTGGTAGAAAAAAATTAAATTAAACAAGTTACGTGATTTGTGTGTGGCCCCTTTAACCTAATATTGAGTTAGCCCACATAAAAAAAAACGAAGCCCGCGACAAACTTTTTTCTTTCACGACAAAATCTCGACAATTATTCGACAATTGATGCAATAGGTTTCACTGAAATTCTTGCAAGTGGCTCTACTAACTTAATATTAAGTTAGCAGAGCCACCCCATATAAAAAAAAACTAAGCGTGCGACAAACCTTTTTCTGCCACGATGGATATGTTTTGGTCGTTCGACAATTATTCAGCTAATTTCTGGTTGAAAAAAAATACAATTAAACAAGTTACGTTATTTGTGTGTGGTCCCGTTAACCAAATATTAAGTTAGCCCATATAAAAAAAAGAAGCGCGCAACAAACTTTTTTAATTCACGTCAAATTCTCGACAATTATTTGACAATTAATGCAATAGGTTTCATTGAAATTCTTGCAAGTGGCTCTACTAACTTAATATTAAGTTAGCAGAGCCACCCCATATAAAAAAAAAACTAAGCGTGCGACAAACTTTTTTTGCCACGATGGATATGTTTTGGTCGTTCGACAATTATTCAGCTAATTTCTGGTTGAAAAAAAATACAATTAACCAAGTTACGTGATTTGTGTGTGGTCCCGTTAACCTAATATTAAGTTAGCCCATATAAAAAAAAACGAAGCGCGCAACAAACTTTTTTCTTTCACGTCAAATTCTCGACAATTATTTGACAATTAATGCAATAGGTTTCATTGAAATTCTTGCAAGTGGCTCTGCTAACTTAATATTAAGATAGCAGAGCCACCCCATATAAAAAAAAACTAAGCATGCGACAAAATTTTTCTGCCACGATGAATATGTTTTGGTGGCCGGCTCAGGTGGTGCAGTTGGTATAAAGACCTGCTGTGGTGCCGGGGTCGCGGGTTCGAGTCCCGCTCAGGGCATGGATGTTGGTTGTGATTGTCCGGATGAATGTTAAGAAATTGAACTCTGCTGGTTAATGACGAAAGTCAAGACCATACTTAGGGACTAGGTCCAATATGATTAAAAAAAAAAAAAAAATGTTTTGGTCGTTCAACAATTATTCAGCTCATTTCAGGTTGAAAAAAAAAAAATTAACCAAGTTACGTGATTTGTGTGTGGCCCCTTTAACCTAATATTAAGTTAGCCCATATGAAAAAAATGAAGCGCGCGACAAACTTTGTTCTTTCACGACAAATTCTCGACAATTGATGCAATAGGTTTCATTGAAATTTTCGCAAGTGGCTCTGCTAACTTTATGGACGTCGTGAAAGAATTTACTCAACTTTATTTTTTAAATGTTTCGAGGGAACTGATTTTGTACTACGAAAACTAAAAATAACTTTTCAACTGAAACTGTCAAACTTATAGAGAAATACGCATGAGAATGAGTTAGATAAGTCAGCAAACATTTAGATTTCTCATACTTAAAAAATTGGTAAAAAAGATGGAAAGTTTGACTAAAAATTTTTGAACTTCCTTAACTTTTGTGGAGCAGTATATTTGTACTGGTCGGCTCTCATAAACCGGATTCTTCACAAATAACTAAAGAAATTTTTATTCCGCGTCAAATTATCGAAGATAATACGTTGAAATTAAAACCATGCCATGCTACCTACATATATATACGGAATATATAAATATAATCATGAATAATTAGAACGCATAAAAATATAAATATGACTGTGTTAAGAATTGCTGATGTAGCTATTACTGATAACGCCACGTGCGACGCTTCTCATTGTTTATAAACTATAAATAGCCTCCTACTCAATTAGTCGAGGAGAATCAGAGTACGAGTCAGTAAGAATGTAATTGTATCACTTCATCCATCAATTTCTTCCGCTGTAAATAAAATCTGTTTCAATTTTTAAAAACAGTGTTTTCTCCCCAAAACTCATAAATGGCGACGAGCGATGTGATTATACGCCGGTTTTCGTGAATAGATTGTGAAAAATCGTAAAAAAACAAACTTTCCGAAAAACTGTCAATTTCAATTGTTAAGGTGTAGAGTGAACTAATGCGAGGATATTGTGGTAAAAAACAAGAAGCCCTGATCACTGGAGTAGCGACCGTGACGACTTCAACCCTTCAACAGCGTAGAACATTGGTGAGTGAGAGCAATTCCCTTACTCCTCTTTAATTTTTTCCCCAGTTTCCTAATCTGGTCCAAAATTAGTCAACCTTTTATCCAAGTTTTGTGTGTAAAACTTGTACAAATAGTTTTTCCTAGGTTTCTTTCAAAAACCGACTAAGATAGTTTTTCCCAGGTTTTTCTATTTTATAAAACCCGAATTAAAAAAGTTTTCCCTGTGTTTCTTATAATAAAAAAACCGTGAATTTCTAAACTATAATTAATAATAATTGAAAATAATCAATATTACGTCAATTGAGCATTTTTCTGGTCATAAAACTAAAAAATCAAATCGCAAAATGGCTATGGAAAGAACAGATTTGTCATTAGCGGAGAAATTTGGCACTCTCCTACCAAAATTTTCGGGTATTGAAAATGAATTACATTCATTCATTAAAAGCTCGGAACAATATTTAATGATGTTTTTAAATAAACCGCAGATAGTTAAAGATTATTGTTTTGCTGTCGTAAAATCGAAATTAATAGATAGAGCTTTAGCAGAAGTTTCAACTTCGGATGTTCCAAATAATTGGGAACTTTTAAAACAATTTCTCTATGTGTAGTTTGGAGATCAAATTAATTTAGATGTTTTGATACATCAGTTACAGTTTTTAAGTAAAAATCCAAATGAGGATTTATTGAATTTTATAGATACTATCATTTCAATGAAAATCAGGATAAATTATAGAATAGATGCCGATATGATGCCTGATCCTGAAAAGCAATTATTCAAGACAAATGTATTTAGAATATGTAAAACGGTACTTATTTCGAATTCACCTATTGAATGACGAACATACCTTATTACCAATAATAATTTCACATTTGACCAAACTATAAATGCAGTAAAAGATTATATTTCTAATATGGCACAATACGATTTACTCGACAGGAGCCGTCGAAATAAAAATACTCAATCTCATCAGAATGTGAGAAATTTTCCTCAAAATAATTTTTTTCCTAATTACAGAAACAATTATCAGAATCCAAGAAATAATTTTAAAAATTTTAATCAAAATCCTTTTAATAATTATAATAATCGAAGCTTTCCGTCACAACCCATACATTTCCAACGAAGTAATGTTAGTACAAATTATCCAACTAATCGACAAGTATTCGGTACCCCTAATACAAATTATATAAATACCCCTAAACAAAATACAAATGTTTTCAAACCTAATCGCTAATCAAAGAATACAAACCCCTGCAGAAAGAATGTCGATACAGACAAGAAACTACCCCCAAAAACGTGGCAATTATTCCACCCAATTTCAGATAAACCCCCAAAAGAAATTTTATACTAATAACCAGAATCCCCAAAGAAATCTCAATATGAATAATCAAAGCCCTCATTATACATTTGAAGAGCTAACTCATTTAGAATCTCCTTCTACTTCAAAACAAGAAGTCAGTAATTTTAACAATTCTACGAAAATAAATTTTCGAGGAAACGCCTCAACAGAAGCGTTGACATAAATTCGACATTAGATAATTTTAATCAACTTCCTTATATTGAATTCCAAAATCCCAAATGTAAACTTTTAATAGATAGTGGATGTTCTGTGTGTCTGATAGACCCAAAATTTGCTTACAATAATTTCCTTCAAAATATTTTCAAGGAACAAACGACATTAACTTCATGTCATAAAAAACAAACTACTAATGAAAGAGTTCTAATACCATTATTTTCAGAATTTCACTTAAATGATTTGCATCCGTTTGTTGTGTATAAATTTCATAAAAATTATGATGGACTCATAGGAGCCGACTTCATGAATAAATATGGCCTTAGCCTAGATTTTAAAAATCAAATTTTGAGAAATGAATATTGTCAAATACCTTTTAGCTATCAACAAGTTTGTCAAAAACAGACAAAAATTCCAATTGACCTTTCTCATTTACAACCAGAGATAAGCACCCAATTAACTAAAATTTTTCAAACGAATAAAAAAGTACTTCAACTACCGGGTCAACCATTAAATTTTTCTAATAGAGTGAAACATAATATTCGAACAATGGACGAAGTCCCTGTTCATTGCAAAATTTATAGATGTCCCGAGGTACAATACAACGACAAATTAAAGAAATGTTAGATAAAAAAATAATTAGACCTAGTATTTCACCTTTTCCTGTGGTAATAGTAAGGTAAAAAGGAATATTTATCTGGTAAAACGAAATGGCGCATTGCAATTGATTATAGAAAGTTGAACGATAAAACTATTGATGATAAATACCCTTTACCTCAAATTGAAGCTATTTTAGATAAACTTGGAAATAAAAAATATTTTACAACACTTGATTTAGCATCCGGGTTTCATCAAATTGAATTAGATAAAGAATCTATAGAAAAAACTGCATTTACTGTCGAAAATGGACATTATGAATTTTTGAGAATGCCATTTGGACTTAAAAACGCTCCAGCGACTTTTCAACGATTAATGAATGACGTTTTAAAAGATTATATTGGAAAAAATTGTTATGTTTATATGGATGATGTTGTTATATTTTCCGAAACAATTGAACAACATTTAGCAGATATCCAACAGTTTAGAAGTTTTCGAAAAAGATAATTTGAAAATTCAGTTAGATAAATGTCATTTCTTCAAAACAGAAATTGAATTTCTAGGACATATTATTACACCTGATGGAATTAAACCTAAACAAATTGAATGCTATTACAAAATTCCCAATTCCAAAAACCCAAAAGGAAATTAAGTCATTCCTTGGTTTAGTAGGATATTATCGTAAATTCGTTCCTAATTTTGCAAAATTAACGAAACCTTTAACAACTTGTCTAAAAAAACAAGCTGAAATAGATATTTATAATTCAAAATAATATATTGAAGCCTTTGAAATTTGTAAACGAAGTTTATTGAATCATCCTATATTGAAATATCCAGATTTTAAAAAAGATTTTATTTTAACAACACATGCTTCTGGATTCGCATTAGGGTCAGTTTTGTCCCAGGGTATCAACCCTAACGATCTCCCTATATCTTTCGCAAGCAGAACATAAACGATGCTGAAACTAGATACAGTACAATTGAAAAAGAATTATTAGCTATTGTATGGTCATGTAATCACTTCAGACCGTATTAATGGTAGAAAATTTACTATTTATACAGACCACAAACCTTTAACATGGTTGTTTTCATTGAAAGAACCAAATTCACGCCTTATGCGTTGGCGAATTAAATTAGAAGAATTCGATTACGATATCAAATATAAGAAAGGCTCGACTAATAATGCAGATGCTCTTAGTAGAATTATTTTAGAATCAACCGATGAATTAACTTATAAAAATTTCATTGAAGTAAATGAAAACAATGATATCAGAAATGCCCCTAATATAACTGAGAAAGTAGAAAATTTATTTAAAGTTCCAAAAAAATATGCTTTAGCGCATTGTGTTTCCAGAGATTTTCATATGAATAAAGGTATAGCCTTAAATTTTAAACAAAAATTCGGTCGAGTAGACGAATTAATCGCACAAAAGAAATTAATAGGCGAAGTAGCAACATTACGTATAAATGAAAGAAATATTTATTATTTAATTACGAAAGAATATTATTATGACAAACCGGAATATAAAGATGTTTTCCAGTCACTGTTAAATTTGAAAGAATTATGTATTTTTAATAATGAAAAATATTTAGCGTTACCACGCATTGCTTGTGGTTTAGACCAATTGGAATGGTCTATTGTATTTAAAATGATAAACTATATTTTCCTGAATTCTAATATAAAAGTTGTCGTACATTCTATGACCAACCGTCGTCAAGAATGCTTAGAAAACAAAAATATTGAATTTAACGGAATAGAAGATGATGTAATTTCTATGATGAACCAAATAACCGATGAAGAGTTAGATGAATGTTTAGATCTCTTGAATGTTAAGGATCAACGTGAAAATAGTGATTTAGAAGTTTTAGACGGTGATTTATTTGAACAGGACGCAAGTGATTCAACTATTCATAGTAATGTAGAAAATCCTATTTTAGAACTTCCTTATACAGAAAGAAGTTTGAATTCGTCAAATTTTCAAATAATTTTCAAAATTACTCCGAATTATAAGGTGACAAAAACTAAAATTTTTGGAGAAAAACTTAGATTTAGAGTTGAAATAAATTCAATAGACAAAGATCTATTCAAATTTATTAAAGAATATATCCGACCAAAATGTTCGTATACTTTATATTTTATATCTCAAGAACTAGAAAAACCCCTTATACGAATATTACAAAAAAAGTTTGATTATAAATCATTTGACTTAAAAATTTCGAAAACATGGTTAGAAGACGTAGAAGACGAAGAAGAACGTTTACTTAGAATACAGCAATATCATGAAAGAAAAACTGTTCATCTTGGATTAAGAGAAAATTTAATTAGTCTCAAATCGAAATATTACTGGCCAAATATGATTAAAAATATTCAAAATTATATTAACTCGTGCGAGATATGTCAAAAAAGTAAATATGAGAGAACTCCTATACAGTTGCAATTTAAACCTAACCCTATAGGATCGAAACCATTTACACATATTTATTGCGATACAATAAGATTCGGTCAAACAAATTGTTTAAGTTTAATCGATTCATTTTCAAGACTAGGACAATGTTATCCTTTACTCCAAAAGACAGAATTAGAAATCGTAGATAAACTAATAATTTATTTCAGGGTTTATGGAATACCTAACAAGATAACATGTGACAATGGAATAGAATTTAAAAATAGTGTTGTCCAAGATTTCTGTAAAATTCATTAAATCGAAATTCTATTGTATTTAAAATGATAAACTATATTTTCCTGAATTCTAATATAAAAGTTGTCGTACATTCTATGACCAACCGTCGTCAAGAATGCTTAGAAAACAAAAATATTGAATTTAACGGAATAGAAGATGATGTAATTTCTATGATGAACCAAATAACCGATGAAGAGTTAGATGAATGTTTAGATCTCTTGAATGTTAAGGATCAACGTGAAAATAGTGATTTAGAAGTTTTAGACGGTGATTTATTTGAACAGGACGCAAGTGATTCAACTATTCATAGTAATGTAGAAAATCCTATTTTAGAACTTCCTTATACAGAAAGAAGTTTGAATTCGTCAAATTTTCAAATAATTTTCAAAATTACTCCGAATTATAAGGTGACAAAAACTAAAATTTTTGGAGAAAAACTTAGATTTAGAGTTGAAATAAATTCAATAGACAAAGATCTATTCAAATTTATTAAAGAATATATCCGACCAAAATGTTCGTATACTTTATATTTTATATCTCAAGAACTAGAAAAACCCCTTATACGAATATTACAAAAAAAGTTTGATTATAAATCATTTGACTTAAAAATTTCGAAAACATGGTTAGAAGACGTAGAAGACGAAGAAGAACGTTTACTTAGAATACAGCAATATCATGAAAGAAAAACTGTTCATCTTGGATTAAGAGAAAATTTAATTAGTCTCAAATCGAAATATTACTGGCCAAATATGATTAAAAATATTCAAAATTATATTAACTCGTGCGAGATATGTCAAAAAAGTAAATATGAGAGAACTCCTATACAGTTGCAATTTAAACCTAACCCTATAGGATCGAAACCATTTACACATATTTATTGCGATACAATAAGATTCGGTCAAACAAATTGTTTAAGTTTAATCGATTCATTTTCAAGACTAGGACAATGTTATCCTTTACTCCAAAAGACAGAATTAGAAATCGTAGATAAACTAATAATTTATTTCAGGGTTTATGGAATACCTAACAAGATAACATGTGACAATGGAATAGAATTTAAAAATAGTGTTGTCCAAGATTTCTGTAAAATTCATTAAATCGAAATTCATTATATTACAAATTACAATCCAAATTCAAATGCCCTAGTAGAAAGATTTCATTCCACATTAATTGAACAATTAAGAAAACTTGACAATAAAAATTCCACTTTTAAAATAAGCTTTCTCGAGCTTTATTGAGTTATAATAATTCCAATCATTCCAGTTTGGAGAGAACTCCAATGCAAATTATTAAAGCCGACTTAAATTATTCCTTACCGATTGAGCGAACTCATAATGAACAAGTCCAGGATTATGTAGAAAATTATGTAGAAAACTTAAGGGATATATCGAAACACTTAGAAAAAGGCAAAGAAAAGAATTTAGAACGTTTAGGAAAAACTAATGAAAAACGGTCAGCTAAAGAAAAATATACTCTAAATGAAAATCCCGTTTATATTAAAGGACGTGTTATACGTAAATTAGATCCAGCCTACAAAAGAATAGAGGCTAGAGAAATTGATACTCATAGGATACAAGATGACAAAAATAAACACATTTATCATAAGAAAATAATGAAACAAAGAAAGAAAGTATTTAAGTAATATTTTATTTTATTGCAGATCCACTATGGAAACCCTAGTTATAATCATATTATTGAAAATAATCACTACAACCGTAGCTATAGAAATGATACCTTTACAAAATAATGTATTGCCTATTTTATTGGGAAAAGCTTATGTGACCAATAGAAACTTACAATTGATTTATCATATAGACCTAAATAAAATGGAAGAATTAATTATCAGATATCAAAGAGAAATTGAGAATTTGAAAGATCAACAATTAGGTTTTGCACAAACGGCAAACCATAGATATTTGCAGCATTCGAATAAAATTAATATTAACACACTCGAAGAACTTCTTAACGAGAAAATTAGAATTAAAAGAGGATTGATAAATTTAGGTGGCAAAATTTCAAAGATATTATTCGGAACATAGATTCTGATGATGAGGAATTATATAGAATTTATTTTAATAGCATAGAGAAGAATGAGAATACACTTATGAGGAATCAAAAACAAATTGCTACTATAGTAAATGATTTGAAAAATAAATATATTGATAAATTCCAAAAGATGAATGAAAATCTTGAATTATTAAAAATTGTTCCAGAGTTAAGAGCTGTTGAACAAATGCATCTTATGACCTTTGAACTCAAAGATATCAAAATTATATTGGATGAAATTCAAACTGCAGTAAGCTTTGCAAGATTGCACCTGCTACATGAATCTATTTTACCATATACCAAATTTGCAGAATTGATCAAAAATGTTACTATAATACCAGTATACCATCTGAAAGATTATTATCAATTATGTCATACAAAAGTAGTCTTTCGAAATAAAACTTTATTATTCTTAATATCGATTCCCACTATTTATGAACGGAGTTATGATCTGTACAAGTTTTATTACCTATCCCAAAGTAATGTAACCCTTCCTCAAACCTATCCTTATATGCTCTCCCAAGAAGAAATTCTAAAATGGTCGACAAACCAATGTCATCCAATAGAAGAAGACTTTTTATGTGATCAAGATTCCCTTAACAAACCTCCACAATGTTTGGAAAATATCCTTAGGAATCATACAGAAAATTGCTCAAGAACCAAATCTATTCCTGCATCAGATTTAAAATTATTAGAAGATGGAAGCATTCTATCATTAGAGAACGAGAAAATCCAAGAGAAATGTCCTCAACAAATAAAACATTATTTTATTCCCCCAGCTGCAATTCTTCGATCCAAATGTGTAATTAGTAATACTCAAAAAGACATTTATCCCGTAACTACTATCAACGAAGAAAAATACACTATTCTACCCAGGATGACCACATCCATAAAGAACCATTCTAATGATGAAGATTTCAAGAAAGAAGATGAAATTCCTGACATCGACTTAGAAGAACTGGATCAGTGGAATCATCACCCTTCGAAATTCAGCTTTTTATTATTTCTATTGATAACCATTATAATCATTATAATCATTGCTTGTATTTTGAAATATTTTAGAAAATACTTAAATTTTACTAAAGTCACACCTTCAGCTGATGCCTTTCTCCAAGAAGGGGAGCAATCATGTAATAATGCCCCCTATTAATTAAATACCTTTATAATTAGAACGCATAAGAATATAAATATGACTGTTTTAAGAATTGCTGATGTAGCTATTACTGATAACGCCACGTGCGACGCTTCTCATTTTTTATAAACTATAAATAGCCTCCTACTCAATTAGTCGAGGAGAATCAGAGTACAAGTCAGTAAGAATGTAATTGTATCACTTCATCCATCAATTTCTTCCGCTGTAAATAAAATCTGTTTCAATTTTTAAAAACAGTTTTTTCTCCCCAAAACTCATAAATATATTCATTCTGCGTTGCGTTCGAATATTAACTCCGTAGAGTATCATTTACTAAATTGCCTTCGAAAACCGAAAAGTTGTGTATATTTTACCATAAGACCGTCGTTCCAAAATATCAGAGTACTCCAAGTTAACTCTCGTAACTCTACAAAATTCGGGGTTCTTTCAACTTCACAGAATTGGTATACCTCATGGGGCGGAAAATCTCTTATTTCAGTCTCACCGTTTTATGAGTATTATATTTCATTTTCTGTAAGTACTTCGGCCGAACTCAAGTTGAGGTGATTTAATAGTTTTATTTCAAAACTGCTCACAATAATATTTATAACTTTAGTTGCATATATGCGAAGAAAACAACAATAACAATAGGTTCTTTTTTAATACCAACATAACCTATTCCGATACAAAATGAAAACCAGAGCCGTTCGAATATTACATGAAGAGTAGACAACTCCAGAATATATTCATCAAATCTTCCAAAACTCCACTCCACTCAGTGTAGTTAATATTCGAACGCAACCCTGGTGTCAAAATAGCGAGTTGCAGATATTATTCCTTCTGGGCAAGGCCGTCTTAAACTATGCTGGGGCCCTTGGGCACACAATAATTTGGGGCCCTTTTGGAAAATAAAGAAAGCGAATTATACATTTTTCTGATAACTGATAACCTGATAACTCTTGAACGGAATGAGTTGGACAGTTGAAATCTTCAGAGTTGGTTTAGGATATAAATATCTCGGTTAAGTTTGTTATTGGGTAAAATCGGTGGTTTAGGATTCACATAAAAAAATTTTAGCATTACAAATTTCGAATTCAATTTTTTTTAAGATACAGTTTCATCATAAGAATCGACTGATATCATTCTCAACTCTAACAAAATAATACTTTCGGAGATATGATTTTTCAATATTTATGATGCAGTCAAAGTTTGAATAATTACTAGTACTTTGACAAGAGGGCCAAAGCCCCGGTCTAAAGAGCTTTCCCACTTTTTGCGCGTATGTTCTGTCACGATAACTTGAGAACGGAAAGAGATAGCGACTTGAAATTTTCAGAGAAAGTGGCGCATCCCAATACGACAGATAAGTTCGTTAATGGACATAATCGGCCCAATGGTTTCCGAGTAATAATTTTGTTTTCAACCATTACAACTCCGATAGAATTGAAACTTGGTAAGTGGTTGTAAAATACAAACCTAAGGACGCTTGGGAAATTTTGTGAGAATCTTAGCACTAGAAAATGTTGAAAAAATCATTAAAAAATATTATTTATGTCACGATAACCTGAGAACGGAAAGAGATAGCGACTTGAAATTTCCAGGTTAGGTTGTGAATCTGAATGCAACATTTGAGTTTGTTTATAGCCAAACGATTTTGCAGTTATACCTATCTGAAATTTGGTTATTATTTCCTAAATAACTCGAAAAATGCGAAACCGATCCAATTCAAATACGGTTATTAGTTGTAGAATGGCAACGCAACAATTTTTGCGAAATTTCGTGGGGATCGTATCACTAGAAAATTTTTAAAAAATCATTGAAAATCATTGAAAAAAAATCAATATATCCGAAACTATTCGTCCGACATCGCTGAAATTTTGCGAGAGCCTTCAAAGCCTAACGCTAGTGTCAAGGTCCAAGTTTAAACACGATCGGATCTATACTGTTGGAGATCCGAGTAGCCTTGTGTGAGTTCAGTAGCTGGATGGGTAACCGTTGCCTCGATAACTTTCGAACGAAAGGATATAGGGACTCGCAATTTTCAGGGCGGGTTGCGCATCCCAATGAGAGGGTTAATATCGTTTTTGAGCATAATCGGTCCAACGGTTTTGAGTTTATGCCCACCTGGAATATTATTTCCTCGATAATTCAGAAAACATAGACTCGATCGAATTGAAGCTTGGAAACTAGTTGTAGAATATCGACACAAAGAAGTGTGTGAAATTTTGTGAGAACCGTACCCCTAGAAAATTTGAAAAAAATTATTAAAAAATATTATTTGTCACGATATGGACATTTTATACTTCAAAAATAAAATAGGCAAAGTTTGACTTGATTTTGTCTTAATTTGGTTATATAAGCATAATTTTGATTTGAATTTTAAGACCAAAGTAAATTTAATTTTCGACACGGGTGCTTACTGTTACTGTGCCCGTCAAAAATGTTTTTAGAATAAATGTGATAGGCATTGTCTGTCTTTCAGGGCCCCCCTAAGGATGGGGGCCCCGGGCACGGGCCCCGTGTGCCCTTAGGGTAAAGACGGTATTGCTTCTGGGAGTAACAAAGATGAAACCGCTGAGGATAATATAGCTTGAAAGCTGAAGCATTTTCTGCATGGATTCACACATTATACCAATGCCACGGAGAGTAAGCGAGCTTCATAGTTGAAAATTGAATATGACAACATCATTATTATATTCCTGAATATTTGTATTACACTTTCGAACAAAAATTTGCGACAGAGTAGATACACGGAGCTGAAAACATTTATACAAAATAGTACATATCGATATTGCAACCTACAACAGGAAGAGATATATTAGTTTTAACTGGGTTAATCGATCGGGTTGCATCAATATGGTTATATAACGTATGTGATTTCGCACTCGAATTAAATTAAATTTGCTGATGCCGAATCACTTAATTTCATATTCCAACTACCCGGCAGTTATTTTAATGACGTATCGACTGGTTATTACAGAGTTTTTGATCTGCCCTCGATCGATATAAGGGTCATCCATCAATTGACGTATTCTAATTCTTTTTATGAATTTAAATCGGTCTACTTCTCGGTATTTGCCGACAGGTTTAATGAATATGGTGTTTTATTAAGATTTAATTTGCGATAAATATACAGGGTGATTCCTTAATTTTTCACTCGGGGCGAAAAATTAAGGAACGTACAGGCTGATATTTTTGATAAAAAATGTAAAATAAAATGTTTGCATATGGCTTTGTTGATATTAGACTTCAAAGTTTCTGCATGTTCTCAATTTTCAATTTCAATACATAATATAAAATAGGTTCAAGCACTGACGTGAAGTCAGAAGCTTTTGCGCGTATGTTCTCTTGTCCATTCTTCTGTATTGGACACTCTTAATCGAATTTACTATGGTGAATTCTATTGTCTGTTCTCCTGTATTGGACACTACTAATTTACCATGGTAAATTACAATACAGGATAATACAGGAGAACAGACAATAGAACTCACCATGGTTGCGCGTATGTTCTATTGTCTACTTGGTAGTAGAGTTAGGTTCTGAAGGCACTCGCAATGTTTCAGCGATATCGGACGAATAGTTTCTGATATATAGAATTTTTTTCAATAGTTTTCTATGTTTTTAAAAAAAAAATTCTAGTTATATGATCCTCACAAAATTTTGCAAGAATTTTCGCGTTGCCATTCTACAAGAAATACCCATGTTTGAATTGGATCAGTTTTGTATTTTTCGAGATATTGAGGAAAAAACAACCAAATTTCAGATGGGTATAACTCCAAAACCGTTTTGCCGGCCGATTATGCCTATAAGCAAACTCGAATGGCGCCTCCAGATTCCGCAAGAATTTTCGCGTTAGCATTCTACCTAATAACCATGTTTGAATTCAATCGGTTTCGTATTTTTCGAGTTATTGAGGAAATAACAACCAAATTTCAGATGGGTAAAATTCCAAAACCGTTTGGCCGATTATTGACAAATTCAAATGTCGCATTCAGATGCACAACCTAACCTGAAAATTTCAAGTCGCTATCTCTTTCCGTACTAAGGTTATCGCGAAGTAAATATTATTATTTAATCATTTTTTTAAAATTTTCTAACGATACGATGTTCACAAAATTTGACAAACGTGCTTAGGTTTATATTCTACAACTTCTCACCAAGTTTCAACTCGATCGGATTAGTATTGGTTGTAGACAAATCTATTACTCGGAAAGCATTGGGCAGATTATGCCCATTAACGAACTTGTCCGTCCTATTGGGATGCGCCACCTACCCGGAAAATTTCAAGTCGCTATCTCCTTCCGTTCTCAAGTTATCGTGGCAACGGCCGGCCAGACGGAATCGAACCCAATCGTTTGAGACCATTTTCGGCGAAAAATTCGAAAATTACAGACATTTGGGCAAAATTATAACGCGATGTTCCCCAGAACATATGCGGAAAAATACAAAAATTATTGAATCGCATGTTCAAAAATACCACCATTAGCATCTATACAGGCTTGGAAACGCAAAATGAGGGAATCGTATACTAATTGCATTCTTGGCCTATTTTAAGTGGATTCGACTGCAATAATAATTCGTTTCATTGATTGTTCTTTATTATAAATTTCCACTGCGTAATTTAGTTGTTTTAAATGACCCCATACAAAATAATACAAATGATTCAAGTCAGGTGGTCTCGCAGGCAATAGCACCCGACCACGCCGATCAATGCATCTCCTTGAAAGTCCATTAAAAGTTTGGCTCAACCAGGCGGCAAAATTTTGTCCAACATGCGGTGGTGCCTTGTCGTGCTAATACTACAAACGATTGTATACCAAATCCACAGGGAAATCTTTATGTAAATTTGCTAGATAGTTTTCTTAGAATTGCAAGTACGCATCGGCATTCAAGCGATTAAAAAGGACTTGAATTAGAATTAATTGTCCGTTAAAGACTCTGCCCCATACATTAATAGAGAATCTTTGTTGAGAACCTATTCTTTTAAAAGCGTGAGGATTATCTAGAGACCACACATGGTTATTAGGGCAGTTATTTATACCATCCCGAGTGAAAGTAGCTTCGTCCGACCAAGGCGTCTCCCTGAAGAAATTTTCATTCTGTTCATGCTGCTGAGAAGCCATTGACAAAAGGCGAGTCTCTGCATGTGATCTCCAGGGTACAAATTATGTACTTCATATTTATGAAATGGAGGTAAAACTTCGTCTTCTCCAAACAAAACTTTGGGACACATTAACACGGGCAGCAATACGTCTATATAGTACTAATTTCCAAATTATTTATTACAGTATCATAATAATTATTTCGGGTAGCACCACCAGCACCAGTGAGGGAATTGCCAATTCCAAATTGTCGCAGCCTTTGAAAATCGTCGAAAAACACACGGCGAGATGGTTGTCGTGTATTAGGGGCCGTCCAATAATCACGTGATGTTTTTTTTAGCGTTTTTTAACCCCTTTCCCTTTGGTGATACTTGGTGAAGTTTAAGCTCACCCCAACACCCCCAACCCAAATCACGTGTATTTTTTAGAACCACCAAAGAATCTTAAATTTTTCTAGAATATCATCTTCAATTACAGATATAAAGTATAATCTAATTTTATCCGGAAATCGGTTTAGAAATCACGCGTTTGGCGAAGGGTGCGTTCCAATTTCCGATATCCCTGAACAGTACTGTGCAGTGAATTTAGTCGTCTAATATTACTGATATTCACTGGTGATGCCTACTGTCACTAGAGAGCGTTCCGAAATTATTTATTGCGGCCAGTATTGCCAGCAATAATGGAAACACATTTTTTTTCGTAATTTTTTTGAAATTTTCTAGGGGTACAGTTGTTAATAAAATTTCAAACACCCCTTATTTCGATATTCTACAACTAGTTACCAAGCTTCAATTCGATCGGGTCTATATTTTTTGAGTTATTGAGGAAATAATATTCCAGGTGGGTATAACTCTGAAACCGTTGGACCGATTATGCCCGTAAACGATCTCAACTCCCATTCGGATACGGAACATACCCTGAAAATTGCAAGTCACTATCTCCTTTCGTTCGAAAGTTATCGAGGCAACGGTCACCCATCCATCTACCGAACTCACACAATCTGCAACAATATAGATCCGATCGTGTTCAAACTTGGAACTTGGCAGTAGAGTTAGGTTCTGAAGGCTCTCGCAAAATTTCAGCGATGTCGGACGAATAGTTACGGATATATAAAAAATTTTCAATAAATTTCAATGATTTTTTTCAAATTTTCTAGTTACACAATCGTCACGAAATTTTGCAAGAATTTGCGCGTTGGGATTATGCAACTAATAACCATGTTTGAATTCAACCGGTTTTGTATTTTTCGAGTTATTGAGGAAATAACCAAATTTCAGATGGGTATAACTCCAAAACCGTTTGGATTATTATGCCTATGAACAAACTCAAATGCCACTTTTAGATGCACAACCTAACCTGAAAATTTCAAGTCGCTATCTCGTTCCGTTCTCAAGTTATTGAGGCCGATCAAATTCGACCTCGAATTCTTCATTAGGGAGTCGAACCCAATAGTTTGAGACCATTTTCTGCAAACAATTCGAAAATTACAGACATTTGGGCAAAATGATAACGCGATGTTCCCCAGAACATACGCGCAAGAAATAAATACACGTGATATCTTACTACACCCCCCCCCCCCCTCGTGATGTTTCGTGGTTTTTGCCAACACCCCCCCTCCCCTTTTCGAGCCTCACGTGATTAATGGACGATCCCTTAGGGAATCTCCTGCTGTACCCCAGAAAAGCTTTTATTGCATTGCCATCACAAAAACCGTAGACAAAAATAATATCTGCATATTCTTCGTTAGAAAACTGATTGTTTAACAAAAAATTGGTTCAAGCCCTGTGGACAGGGCCTTTGGCGCTCTTGTTGATGATTGGCCTCTGGGAATGATATAAATGGATTCTAACGATAGAACTGCATCATGAAAGAAATTTAATTCAAACAGACCGATTCTCCACAATAACGAACTGATCCGAGATATTCATTCCTCATATAATCTACTCTGAAAATTATATTATATCCATTAAAACTTAGATAATATTGCAGTTTTGTTTTTACTGGAGATATTGTGAACCCAATTTTATTATGTATCTTACCAAAGAATGTACAGGGTCCGGCAGAGATGTATGAAGTTTTTGAAAAAATCATAACTCAGTGAGATTTTGAGGAAAATCAAATTTTATTTTTTTTTAATGTATATGAGAGTTGCCATTGATACCACATCAAAAAAAAAAGATAAAAAATAATCATGAGCGGAAGATGATGTCATCTAAGTGGTTGCTCTGTTTTTCCACAAACTCCTGCAGCCGATTTGTGAAGTTGTCCATGCATCGTTCCAGCATGTTGTTTGGAATTGCTTGAATTTTGCGGGTGATTGCAAGAGAAAGTTCGTCAAGGGTACGTGGCTTGTCAATAAATACACGAGCTTTTAGGTACCCCCACAGAAAAAAATCACATGGGGTGAGATCAGGCGATCGTGGAGGCCACTCAATATCCCCTCTTAGCGAAATCAGTCGTCCAGGAAAATGCTGTCTCAAAAATGCCATAGATTCCCTTGACGTGTGACAAGTTGGTCTTGCTGGAAGAAAACATTTCTAATGGCTATACGACGCCGACGCCTTCTCAATTCAGGAAGGACAAATTCACGCAGCATCGTGACGTAGCGCTGTGTGTTTACAGTCACTGTCCGCCCCCCTTCTCGGAAAAAGTACGGACCGATTACTCCGAATCTGCCAAGAGCGCACCAAACAGTAACTTTGTCACTATGAAGAGGTGTTTCGTGGAGTTCCCGAGGATTTACGTCTGACCAGTAGCGACAGTTCTGTTTATTTACGTACCCCGATAGGTAAATGGAAGTGCGCTTCATCACTCATTATGACAATGATGTCATCTGTCATCTCTTGCAGCATTCTTTCAGCGAATCGGAGCCTCCGTGCATAAACATTTGGTTGAAGTTGTTGAACAACCATAATTTTGTACGGGTGGAAATGAAGGTCAAAGTGTAAAATTCTTCTTACTGACCTGTCACTCATCCGTAGAGCACGAGCATGCTGCAAAGCAGATCGTCGCGGACTTGCTTCGATAGCTGCTTTAACACGACCGACATTTTCCGGAGTTCTAACAGTTCTTTCTCTGCCCCTAGGTACACCAGGGCTGAACGATGCTCTCGTCCGGAGATTGTGCACCCACTTTAGGATGGTGTTTCGTGAAGGAACACGTCCATGCCTTCCAACATTAAAATTTGTTCGAAATCTACGTTGAGTTGCTACCACATAACGACCGGTTTCAATGAAACTATCGTACACAAACACCCGTTGCTCTAGCGTCCACGGGTCCATGGCGACTGAACAAGAAATAATGGCAACTCCTTGCGGTCACATATCAACCATTGCGAAAAAGTTAGGCTTCCCCTTCGCCGAGTTACACGCATCCAAAAAACGTCATACATCTCTGCCGGACCCTCTATTTCCATCATCATATGGATTATCCACGAGCATTATATTATCACCTTAAGAGTATAATATCATATCATCCTCATAATTCTACGGTAGCTGAATAACCAACCAGAAATAATTCTGACATTTATATCTCATAGGAAAATAGGATGACATGTAAGAACACAGATCATATAATAATTCATAGATAGAATAATTCAATAATTAAGTACAGCATTCGTTGAAAACATAGAGGTACGATACATTATTGAAATTTTGAAAAATCATATCTCCGAAAGTATTAGCTTCTTAGAGTTGAAAATGATATCAATGAATTTTTATGGTAAAACTGCATCTTGAAAAAAAATTAATTTGAAATTTGTAATGTGAAAAAATTTATTTTTTTTCGTTACTCCGAAACCATCAGGCTGATTCAGTCCAGTAACGAACTTAACCAAGATATTTATCTCCCAAACCTACTCTGAAAATTTCAACTGCCTAGCTCATTCTATTCGAGAGTTAATTTAGAAACAGAATTTGAAAATGAAAAATTTTTTTTACACTTTACGGCAACCTAATTAATACAAAACTTCGCATGCGTATTGAGGTCATTATTCTACAATCTGATGCTAAATTTCAGATAGATCGAGTAATCCGTTTCGGAAATATTCATAAAAAATATTTTTAATAAAAACGGCCATAACTCCGAAACCGCTTGGTGGATTTCACCCGTTAACGAACTTGTCCGACATATTTATGCTGCAAACCTGCCCTGCAAATTTCAATCCTCTGACTCCTTTCGTTCGAGAGTTATTGTGTTAACGGCCGGACGGACAGAATCGATTTCGACCACGGATTCTTGATCGGTGAGTCCAACCAAATCGTTTAAGACCATTTTCAGCCAAAAGTTTGAAAATTACAGACATTTGGACAAATTGATGAGCACTCTGTTCCGAGGAACAAGAGCGCCAACAACTAATCCAACAAAGCAACTTCTAAATTGGAGACAAATTGTGTTCACTAGGTCACCAGGTGACAATCAACTCATTTATTTATTTATATAGTGTAATGTATGAAAGTAAATTGATCGCATGAGGCTTTGGAAGTGAAGCCTCATCGGCAAAGAATTTCTTTTAAGTTTTATCAAGACTGTCAGTCTGTATACGTTCTCTAATTTTTCGCCCCGAGTTTTGAATCACTGTATTCTAGGCAGGCAGGATTTTGATGAAACATCTCTACAGGGTATTTACAAAAGCATGCCGAATTTAGTTTCGAGTTTCCATAAAAAACTTCCTTATTTCAAATGGAGACCCATATATTGTTTATTGAATTATGATTCTATTCATATGTTGTATCATCTATATGAGTAAAATATACGATTTTTGATATATTCAAGAAATAACACGTTTTTGAGGTGAGTAACGTATTCAGTTCCGATTATTTATCAGTCCCATTTTTGTTGGGTGTTTACTAAAGTTTCGACAAAATGCCTGATTTCACGAAGGGTGGGTACTCCAATCTCATTCTTATTCATGGCGAATGTAATCCAGTTGTAAATATAACAATTATTAAACTCTACATTGAGAGAATTCCTGATCAATGGAATTTCAACTGGTAACATAAGACGCTCGGAGGATGGGTTCTTTTTAACACGCTTTTATAAGCTTCAACTGTATGTTTGCTTGCATTGTTTGTAACCGACTTCTTTGAACGCTATTTTGACCCACTTTAGACGATTAGATTTCATTTAAACATTGCAGACTTTTCAGGAGTCGATGACATTACAACAATTTGAAAGAATATCCCATTATCCAGACTAGCATTGCCAGGATTAATATATTTCGTTAGGGATTTCCTGTTACCAGCACCTTCACCATTTTGCAATACATATATGAGGAATTGTTCTCTAACGAATTATTTAGAAATGTACCTTTGTAACATGCTTTTTGAACGTGATTTTGACTCATTTTAGACGACCAGATTTCATTTAAACATTGCAGACTTTTCAGAGGCCGATGACTTTACAATGATTTGATAAGGGTATCCCATTAACCTGACCCAGATCGCCAGGATTAATAAATTTCGTTAGGAATCCTCTGCATGACAGTAAGAGAGTAAAAGATCTAAGCATGCGATAAATAGAGCTTAAAACAAGAAAATAAATAATAATAAAAAAACACGCTTTAATGATAAATCGAACTAAAAAGTATGAAATAATTTTTTAGCCTTTAAACAAAATGATGGACGAAAACTGTAAGTATTATTCAGAGAAACGCGTGAGGTGCTCAATTATATCAGTTCTTGAGAATATTCGATTGGTACAATCAGTGAAAAAATAGTTAAGACCTCCAAAAGTGTACGATTCATAAAATATAAAAAAAAAGTCGTGTGAAAGGCATAAAAAATATGGTTCAGAGCATCCCACGCTCTTCTCTGAATAATATTTACATTTTTCGTTGTTCATTTAGTTTGAATGCTCAAAAATTATTTTATACTTTTTAGTTCAATATCTCTTTGACATGTGTTTTATTAATTTTTAATTTTTTATTTATAATTCGAATACTTACTTTTAGTAGATGGATATTCAGAGATGTCACCTCCAATGGACACTCTACTACGAACTGAGCATTACATTTCATACCAATTTTATGACAGACTTTAGTATAACGAGAGAATCGTCTATGATCACAGAATTTTCAATTCTCACATATGTATTCTGTTGGAATTGAAATACGAAAAAACTTACGCCTCAAGTAACTCCAGGATATGATATTCACGAAATTCCGCGAATATTAGTGGGTCGGCATTCTACAAGTAATCACCGAGATTAAATTGGATCAGATTTTTATATTGTGAGTTATAGAGGAAATTTTAACAAAATTTCAGATGAGTAAAACTACAAATCAATTTGGCTGATTTTGCTATTTAACGATCCTAAATGTCGCATTCGGATGCGCACCCTACCATTAACACCTAAAGGAATATTCTTTCGGTGTTAATGACCCTACCCTGAAAATTGCAAGTCGCTATCTCTTTCCGTTCTCAGGTTATCGTGACATAAAAAATATTTTTAAATAGTATTTTTTAACAGTGGCACGGGCCTCACAAAATTTCACACACGTTTTTATGTTAATATTCTACAACTAGTAACCAAGCTTCAATTAGATGGGGTCTGTATTTGTTTAATTATCGAGAAAATAATATTCCAGATGGGTATAACTCCGAAACCGTTGGGCCGATTATGCCCAAAAACGAACTTAACTCTCCCATTCGGATGCGCAACCTACCCTAAAAGTCGTAAGTTCCTATCTTTTTGTTATCGAGGCAAGGGTCACCCATCCAGCTACTGAACTCACACAGGGCTGATCGGATCTCCAACAATATAGATCCGGTTGTGTTCAAACTTGAACCTTGGCAGTGGAGTTCGATTTTGACGACTCTTCAGCGACGTCGAACAAATAGTTTCAGATGTATAATACTGTTTCCAATGAGTTTTTAAAAAATTTTCAGTGATACGATCCTCACCAAATTTTGCAAGAATTTATGCAACGGTATGTTACAACCCATGACTGAACTGGATCGGTTCCGTATTTTTCGAGTTATTGAGGAAATAATAACCAAATGTCAGATGGGTCCGAAACTGTTTGGACGATTATGCCTATTAACAAACACAAATGTTGCATTCAGTTGCATAACCTACCTAAAAATCGCCAGTCGCTATCTCTATCTGTTCTCAGGTTCTCGTGACATAAATAATATTTTTTAATAATTTTTTTTTACATTTTCTAGTGAAACGATTCTCGAAAAATTTTACGAGCGTCATTAATTTTGTATTCTACAATTACTCACCATCAGATTTCAATTCGATCGGATTTTTATTGGTTGAAAACAAAATGATTACCCGGAAACCATTGAGCTGATTATGCCCATTAACGAAATTGTCCGTCGTATTGAAAGTTATCGTGGCAAAAAATTCGAAAATTGCAGACATTTGGGAAAAATGATAACGAGATGTCCGCACAACGTGCAAAACCTAAGTTGATAGCCACTTCCGGTAACAAAAATGACAAAAACATGACAATATTTTGGATTTTCTCGGCATCCCGGATAACACACTGAAAATGAATTTCATGGAAACATCTTGAGTAGTTATCCGTATAATTTTGGTTGAGGTTAAGGAAGAAGCACCTGTATAGTCTAAGGTTTGTTCGGTGAAAATGTGGTATGGAAGAACTCCGAATCGGAATTCCTAAGAGGCCCTTTCAAAATCGCCCTGAAACCACGATGAATCTGAAGTCACGCAAATGTGTAAATTCCGAATGTCTACTTCGACGATAACACAAAATTCTCCCTTTAACAGAGCATAAAACAGGCAAAGTTCCTCCCAGAGGGGCCCTCAGACTCCAATTATACGTATGAACTCAGCTCGAGAGCGATTTATCATAGTAGCCCACCGATCTACGGTTTTTACACAGATTTTCCGGGCAAAAATATCGTTCAGAACGAAGAGTAATAGCTGTCGCCTGCGCCACAAAGTACGAAATAAATAGTTTTTCGGATGTTGAAGTTTAGTTTTCCCATTATCGTTGTGTCACTGTGATACTAACCCGAAAACTGAATCCTATTATTTTTATAGGTCCACGATATCTACATGGGTGATACAATTATTAGTAGTTTAGGGTTTATTGTAACGTGTGTACAATGAAGGACTAGGCGAACATTTAGGGGGATTTCTAGGATAGAATTTGCTGAAATTTCATTAGGCCGGCTCCACACGTTGGGCCAACGTTGGATCCAACGTTGACCGGTTAACTTCGTGAGGTGTCTACGCGTCGGCGCCAACGTTGTACCCAAGGTTGGCTATGCCAGTCAGGGGGGTGAAACTTCGCCTTCTGTGGTCCTTAGCAACCCAATAAGATGGCGGCTTCGGCATAAGCCGAAGTTATCCTATTCAACTATTATCGAGGTAAACATTCAGCGGTTTAGCCATTTTACAAATAGAATATTTTTGGGAGATTTCGAGAAAAAAACTGGAATCATTAAAAATCTAAAGGTGGGGTTGTTGATACAAGTATATTCTATTCATTTGATTCTTCTGTTATGCCTTGCCATTTTTTAAATACTCCGTTTTAATTAGTGATAAATCTATTTTTAATCAGAAAAATAATTTTCAGTTCACTTTCAAGGTGCCATTTGAGTCCATTAGATAAGGAGAAGGTATAATATTTTTATTGTTTCATGTAATTGGGTGAGTACAACCATTATTGCTCATTGTTTGTACCTTTTCCTTCTATTTTACATATAAAATGTCAGAAGCTACAACTGTATAGTGTATCTCCATGTTCTAGGATTGTAGCCTATTCTGGCAAGTCTACCTCATGAGAGAATGCATTTTATTCCGATGTATACAGGGTGAGTCTTTGATCACTGCATTAATTTTAACCAAAGATTCCTCTCATCAAATGAAACACTTTTTTCATTTAACATTTTTCCAAATTCAGCTCAGGTAAAAAGATACAGGCTGTTGAAATTTTGAAAAAAAAATCAGTTTTTATTTTGTAGCTTTGACATCCTTTTTTCGAATAAAATAAATGTTGGCGTAAAGTTTCCTATAACTATGATACATATTTTCCAAATATTAGTTATTTTCTACTTCTACTGGTTTTCTAGTTATGGACTCGTGGATTCATAAAACTAAACGAAATTAGCATAAAGAAAGCATATAAAGTTTTTCTTGAGTCATTTCAAGAATATTCCATCGTTTTAGAACATTATATTATTCTTCATCATTTCTCCTTAAACGCACCGTTTTCGAGATATTCTTCATTGAATGTTTTAAAATGGAAAACTCCAGAAATTTCACTACTTTTATGGATCCGTCCTTAGCGTTGGAATCCCGAATCAAGCTGTAAACCACGTTACCATGCCTTATTCTCGTCCGCCAACAATGTCATAGATAATTTATATGCGGGAGTGTATTAGCACATTGTGAAATCTTTAAACGCTTGTAACTTTTTACGTGAGCCGAATCTGGAAAAATGGTAAATGAAAAAAGTGTTTCATTTGATGAGAGGAATCTTTGGTTAAAATTAATGCAGTGGTCAAAGACTCACCCTGTATAAACATCGAAAGAATCAGAATCAGAAATCTGTTCGATTTAAGGGGATACATGTCGATCAACTGCTTGGAAGCGAGTTTGCTCTATCAGTTCAACAAACAGCTCTGAAAGTAACTGTTATAAATAATTTCGCCTCTTCTATTTTAAAATCATATAAATGTGGAAACCATTTCTGTCAATATTTAGGTAATTTTGGGTATTTCATTCAAAAATTTGCAATCACTAATGACAACATCGTAGGTGAAGATTTCACTTGTTTTCCTGATATCATTGATGATGGAGATGCTATGACCGAGATAAATTATGCCAGTCCTAACGTAGAATTGTTACCACATTCCAATATTTTGCTTTTTATGAATTCTGATACTGATTTTTTTTCAAATACTCTTTCGATAAGAATAGGACTGGACAATGCCTGATTGCAACAAACACTGTGATATTACCTATATTTTTTTGTTTTATTGTCTAAGCCTTATAGTCTAGTCAACAAGTGCCTTTTAGGTCAAAAATTTTTCGAAGAATCGGAAAAATATGGTTGAGGGCTCATTCGATTCGTGATATCATTTAGGAAGTTTCTGACAAAATTCAAGATGCGCTCGCAAAAATTATAAAAGTTGTAAACAATTAACTAAAAAAAAGGGGGGTGTCGTTTTTTGCTTATATATTCTCTATATATGAATGAAAATGATTATTATTGTTGAATTAGAAAATAAATACATTGTTGAAATTTATTGTTGCATTTTTACACCTCTAATTCAACTTTTCAGTTTATTTATCACCAATGTAATGTTCTCACAATTATTCAAGGATATACTGAGTTAATCAGATTTTATGAAACAGAGTTCTGAATTTACATTGAAGATTAATAAATACAATACCCCAGAAAGTGCAATTGTATGGTATAAGGTACCTTGAGGACATGCATATATTCAAAATTCCCGCCGTTTGAATTATTCCACAACTCAAAAAGATGGCAGCTTTGACGCCATCTTTGTTGCCCCCGATTAGTACTAAGTTTTCACTTCTTATATATTAGTGTTCTGTGATGCCAGTTCTCTCCCGTTAGAGCCAGCGTGAAGATGTCCGATATAGAAATCGAAATTGCTCTGAACGATTGTTTCCATAGTATAATGATTTTATCTCAACTTTTTCCGCTGTTGTTCGCACCATTTTTACCTCAATTAAACAGAATTTTCGGTTCATGATTAAAATTAAAAAAATTACTACATTGTATGTAGAGAATGAAAAGACCTTTCAACTGATATGCCACACGACCTACCTTCCCTATTCAAAATTTTGATGCTGCCAACAGGGGTGGCACGGGGTTTACGCAGGGGTGAAAATTTTTAGGTCAAAGTTCGTCCCCCTCAAAACAAAAGTCAACCTGTCTGAGCTTACATACTGTTACTGATACAGAACTCCCGCATGACAAATCATGGATTGGTCACCCCAACTTCTTCGCTAAAACTCGATTTTTTTTTCATCAATAATAGTCTCCTTCAAGAGAGATACAATCTTTCTAGCGATACGATATTGGCGAAATTCCGCGAAATTTAGGGCTTCGGCATCGGCATTCTTCTTGTAATTACCGAGTTCAATTGGATCGGATTGGTATATTTTGAGTTATAGAAGAAATAACAAATTTCAGATGTGCTTAACTCCAATACCTTTTTACCGATTATGCCTTTATCGAAATCAAATGTTGCATTCGATGCGCAACCTACCCTGAAAATTGCAAGTCGCTATTTCTTCTTGTTATAAGGTTCAGTATAATAATAATAATAATAATAATAATAATATCGTGAGATAAAAATAATTTTTTCAGAATTCTTTTTTATATCGTGGGACGTCTTTATTTCGGTACTCCACAACTAGTTACCAAGCTTCAATTCTATCAGATCTGTATTTTATGAGTTATCTAGAAAATAATATTCCAGATTGGTATAACTCCGAAACCGTTGGGCCGATTATGCTCAACAACAAACTTAACTGTACCCTTCGAATACGCAACCTACCCTGAAAATTTCAAGTCGTTATCTCTTTCCGTTCGAAAGTTATCGTGGCAACGGTCCCCCATCCAGCTACTGAACTCACCCAAGGCTGCTAGGATATCCAACAATATGAATAAAAATTTCAGCGGTGTCGGACGAATAGTTTTTTCATCTTTGCGCGTATGTCTTGGGGAACATCGCGTTATCATTTTATGCCGAAACGATTGGGTTCGACTCCCTGATGAAGAATTCCAGGTCAAATTTGATTCTGTCCGGCCGACCGGCCAGTTGTGCGTTGCCACGATAACTTGAGAACGGAATGAGATGGCAAATTGAAATTTTCAGGGTAGGTGGCGAATCCCAATGCGACCGACAAGTTCGCTAATGGGCACAATAGGCCCACTGGTTTCGGAGTAATTTTGTTTTCAACCATTTCAAATCCGATCGAATGGAAACTTGGTGAGTAGTTGTAGAATACCTAAGAACCTAAGAACGTTTGTGAAATTTTGTGAGAATCATATCACTAGAAAATTTTTAAAAAATTTTAAAAAAATATTATTTCTGTCACGATAACCTGAGAACGGAAAGAGATAGCGACTTGAAATTTTCAGGTTAGGTTGTGCATCTGAATACAACAATTGAGTTTGTTTATGGGCATAATCGACCAAACAGTTTTGGTGTTATACCCTTCTGAATGATGGTTGTTATTTCCTTAATAACTCGAAAAATACAAAACCGATCCAATTCAAACAAGGTTATTAGTTGTAGAATGCCAACGTGAAAACTCTTATAAAATTTCGTGAGGATCACATCACTGGAAAATGGTTAGAAAATCATCTGAAATCATTGAAAAAATTCTATATATCAGGAACTATTCATCCGAAATCGCTGAAATTTTGCAAGAGACTTCAACCTTACTTTACTACCAAGTTCCAAGTTTGAACATGATCGGATCTCTATTGTTGGAGATCCGAGCAGCCTTGAGTGAGTTCAGTAGCTGGATGGGTAACCGTTGCCTCAATAACTTTCGAACGAGAGAAGATAGGTACTTGCAATTTTCAGGGTAGGTTGCACATCCGAATGGGAAAGTTAAGTTCGTTTTTGGGCATAATCGGTCTAACGGTTTCCGAGTTATACCCACCTGAAATATTATTTCCTCGATAACTCAAAAAAATATAGACTCGATCGAATTGGAGCTTGGTAACTAGTTGTAGAAAATCGACATCAAGACGTGTGTAAAATTTTTTGAGAATTTTTTTTTCAAATTACGAACAAAAATTGGTTCAAGCAGTGGCGTGAAGTCAGGTTCTTTAGGGCGCATATTCTATTGTCCATTCTCCTGTATTGGACACTCTTAATCGAATTTACGATGGTAAATTCAAGAGTGTCCAATACAGGAGAATGGATAATAGAACATGCGTGCCAAAGTTTCTGACTTCACGTCAGTGCTTGAACAATTTTTTTTTAATTACGATCCATCCGTGGACCCTATCCCATAGAAACATTAGGATAACAAACCGCTCGTCAAAACAAATGATATTTTTTCCAAAGATGCATATTTTCCGAATCATCTTAATAATTTTCTTCGATTACATAAACTTATGAAAATTATGAAAACTGTCTTCTGGTTAAATTTCTTTCAAGTTTAACTAATGTATCATGTCATTAGGTATCGATTTCCTTAGTCAGAAATCCCTCTAGAGCTGTATGTGATGCCTAGAATCGGTAGAAGTACTGGCTGATACTGTTTGTGCCTCGTTCATGGAGGAGCCTGATGGACCGATACCTCTGCAGGGTTTGCTTCCCGCCTGGACCAGATGGTTTCACATCAGGAATTTTCAGGAATAGCTCTGGTGTCCTCTCCGAGCTTCTAGCACCGATATTTGAGGAGTCTTTTCACTCTCACACTCTATTCTAGCCAACAAGTGCTTTTTAGGTCAAAATTTTTGCGTATTCTTCGAAAATTATTATTGAGGTGTCATTCGATTCGGAATGGCATGTAGATAGTTTTTGAGAAAATGCCAAGGCCGCTCGCAAAAATTGCAATAGTTATAAACAATTAAGTGAAAAAAAAAGAAGGGGGGTTTGGTTTTTCACCAATATCTCAAAAACTATCTGAGATAATTCAAATTTGAAAAAAGATTCAAGAAGAGGAAGAAATTTCCTAAAAAGTCCCAATTCCCGGAACAAGGACCAATATTTATAATTTTACCACAGGGTTGAAAATACTCCCGAAAACGGGCACTCCGGCTTGCTTAAGCTTCGCCCCCTTCGGACCTTTCATGAATAAATATAATTTAAACTTATTAAATATGGAAATCAAAAATTGAAAAATTCAGGCTTCTTCAGGATACATCATTGAACAATAATCCGTGTTCCAAAAATGTTTATCTCGAGTATTCAATTAGTTATCCATTAATTAATTAATAATTTTTTGTCGCACCAACATTAACATTGCAAGTGCGATAATTGTTAAACTATTAATGTGAGAATTTTTTCCTTTCGTGGAGCTATTTTCCAAACGTCTTGGAATAGATTCCCGTTGGAAAATTAAAAAAATTGTTGATTTTCGTTTTGTTATTAACAATTTACTCAAGTGAAAAATTATTAGCTTCATTTATGTTTTCAAAAGAAATTTTGAATTATCTCATAAACAACGTATTGGTTTATAACAATTTTTTTAACAATAGGAGATAATAATTATTGAAAATCATTTTTAAGTAGTTTCTGATCTTAAGAAAACGGATCAATAGTAATATTATAAATTAAAGCTATATAATTTTTCACTTAACTAAATTGTTCATAACAGAACAAAAAATAGATTTTTTTCAAATTTTCCAATAGGAATCCATTCAAAAGCCTTTGAAGAATAGCTCCAAGAAAGGAAAAAATTCTCAGATCAATAGTTTAACAATTATCGCACTTGCAATGTTAATGTTCGTCATAGTTAATTAACCAATCGATAGCCAGGCACGGGCCTAAGGGAGGAGGGGTGGAGGGGGGATGATCCCCCGCAATGTTGAACTAGGTTTTTTTTTTTTCAACACAGTTGGAAAAATTTCGAAGGAGTTGGAAAAAATTTTGAAGGAGATGGAAAAAAATTCGAAGCACTTGGAAAAATTTCGATGGAGTTGGAAGAAATTTCGAAGGAGTTGGAAAAAATTTCGAAGCAGCTGGAAAAATTTCGAAGAAGTTGGAAAAAATTTCGAAGCAGTTGGAAAAATTTCAATGGAGTTGGAATATTCCCGAAAGGAATCTGACCGCCTGACCGGTTAAAGGAAGAGCAGGCAGATAATAGGGATATAGTTTCGAAAATCGAATTGGGAGTGAGGGTTACATTGGTTTGATTTGGGAAGATAACAGGTACCTTGCACTCGTCTCGAAAGAGGATCTAACGACCTTTCTGCAAATCTAAGAGTTGACCACGTGAACGATCTTGGCGACTTTGACAGGTATGTGTTAGATGTTCTATTCTCGTCATTTATAGTGGAATCAATTCAGGTCGTAATTATATTTCTATATCCAGAACATCGCTGTGTGCTTGAAGAATTATTTGGTGGAGGCACGACAAGATTTGGTGTCGAAGCAAACGTGTGCAGGACAACCCCGAACATCAGGGTATGTACGAATTCTATAACTGTTGCATAACAACGAATAATTGGTCTGATTAATATTATGATAACCGAAATTATTATGTATTGCGAAAATTCATTTGTTTCTTATCCGAGAGAAGTCACTGATGATTTCTTTTCTGTCATCAGGGTTTTTGTAACATCAGGAGTTTTTGTGTGCCAGCACGATTTTTATATCAAGAGGAATAGAAGTTTTTGTGGCAGTCCGAAGTTTTTGTGGCAGTCCGAAGTTTATGGTGGCAGGAGTTTTTGAGGCCAGCACGATTTTTTTATATCAGGAAGAGTGTAACTGAGACATTCGAATATATACAAGGTGGTCCATAAGTAGCGCTGTGAGACAGCCAACGCCGTGTTACCGATCCCGAGTATATACAAGGTGGTCAGGAAGCAGCGCTGGGGGACATTCAGTCAAAAGTCGCAGACGGCGAGTACAAAGGGAAGGAGAACGGTATTGCGAGACCATCGAGGCAATAATACGTTCAGGCACAAGGAATAGCACGCAAGTTGTAGAAAACATATCCCGAATCATCTTATACCTACTATATATATAACTTGAACATATATTGTTATCAATTATCTAGGTTATTATTATTGGAAAGCGGAGGTTGGGGCAAGATTTGTAGTAATCGTATATGATCATAGAGGAGAAACGTGAATGCGCCTGAGCTCAAGCGACGCGTATTTGAATCCAAGAATAATATCTACGTACAATTTCCGCCACCCTTATTCAGGGTTTCATAATAGTTAAATTTTGCTGGATCTAAAGACCTGGGTTGTATGCTATTAGAATAAACTGTTTGTTATTAGCGTGAATATTCTTTTGGTGAATTTAGGAATTAGTACATTACGCAGGGGTATCTGGGAGACTTAAATTTACCTGGCGCCCATTTACTAGGTTCCCTTTTTAGGAATCCACTCCCATCTCCACTGGAGCTAGACCGCGGATCCCTGAGTTCTAGTAGCTCCGATATTAACCACTGCGACTTGGGAACAGTCGCATGTCGTTATATATTTATCATAATATTGCGTTATCCTAAAGCGGTTAGCTCTCTAGATGTTTCAGTTTCGCCGAGTAGTCATGAAACAAACCATCTGGTACCAAGTTGGGCTGTTTCTCACTGTCGAGCGGCATTTTAAAAAGCATACATTTCAAATAAATTTATTAACGCAGTTTGCTCCTTTCTTTTTGGCGCTCTTGTCCCTCGAGACAGAGTTCTTATCAATTTGCCCAAATGCCAAGAATTTTCGAATTTTTGGCTGAAAATGGTTCGACACACTGATCAAGAATCCATGATCCAAATCGATTGTGTTCGGCGGTCCGTTAACACGATAGCTCTCGAACGGAATGAGCTAGACAGTTCAGATTGTCAAAGTAGGTTTGGGAGATGAATATCTCGGTTAAGTTGGTTATTGGGAAAATTGGGCAGGTGGTTTCGGAGTAACAAAAAAAAAATTACATTACTAATTTTAAATTCAATTTTTATAAAATGTACTTTCATCATAAGAATCCATTGGTATCATTCTCAACTGTAACAAACTAATAGTTTATGAGATATGATTTTTAAAAATTTCAATAATTATTCTCAATTCTATATGATTTCATAGAATACTCTAATAAATTATAATTTGCTGATGTATGTAAATCCAACATGAGATGAGTCATAGACCTACATTTTGGATTTAATTACGAAAAATCTTGAAAATTGACGCACAAAAGCAAAATTGAAAAAGGCGGAAAGCCCTTATTCAAACTTTGAAAACTCATAACTCCGAAAATATTGTTTTCTCAGAGTTGGAAATGATATCAATGGATTCTTTTTTAATTTTTATTATCTTATGATGCAGTTATATCATAAGAATCCACTGATATAATTCCCAACTCTGAGAAACCAATATTTTCGGAGATATGATTTGTCAAAGTTTTAAAATCAATTTTTTTTATTATATAGTTCTTTCACAAGAATCCATTGATCCATTGAATTCTGAGATACTAATACTTTCGGAGATGGGATTTGTCACAGATTGAACAAGAGCGCGAAAGCTCCTGCCAAAGGGATTTCCCCCTTTTCGCGCGTATGTTCTGGGGAACATCGCGTTATCATTTTGACCAAATGTCTGTAATTTTCGAATTTTTCGCCGAAAATGGTTTCAAACGATTGGGTTCGACTCCCTGATGAAGAATTCGAGGTCAAATTTGATTCTGACCGTCGGGTCGGCCGTCCGGCCGGCCATCCGGCCGTTGCCATGATAACTTGAGAACGGAAAGAGCTAGCGACTTGAAATTTGCAGGGTAGGTGGCGGATTTCAATACGACGGAAAAGTTCGTTAATGGGCATAATCGGCCCAATGGTTTCCTAGTAATAATTTTGTTTTCAACGAATATAAATCCGATCGAATTGAAACTTGGTGAATAGTTGTAGAATATAAACCTGAGCACGTTTATGAAATTTTGTGAGAATCATAGCACTAGAAAATTTTTAAAAAATTATTAAAAAATATTTTTTATGTGTCGATAACCTGAGAACGCAAAGAGATAGCGACTTGAAATTTTCAGGTTAGGTTGTTCATCTGAATGTGACATTTGAGTTTGCTTATAAGTATAATCAGCCGAACGGTTTTGGAGTTTACCCCATCTGAAATTAGGTTGTTATTTCCTTAATAACTCGAAAAATACCAAACCGATCCAATTTAGATATGTGGATCGTATCACTAGAATTTTTTTTTAAAAATCATTGAAAATCATCAAAAATTCTATATATCAGAAACTATTCGACCGACATGGCAGATATTTTGCGAGAGCCTTCAGAACCTATATCTACTACCAAGTTCCAAGTTTGAACACGATCGGATCTATATTGTTGGAGATCTGAGCAGCCTTGTGTGAGTTCAGTAGCTGGATGGGTGACCGTTGCCTCGATAACTCCCGAACGAAAGGAGATAGGGACTTGCAATTTTCAGGGTAGGTTGCGCATCTAAATGGGAGAGTTAATTTCGCTGTTGCCCATAATCGGCCCAACGGTTTCGAAGTTATACCCATCTGGAATATTATTTCCTCGATGACCCAAAAAATATGGACCCGATTGTAGCTTGCTAACTAGTTGTAGAATATCGACATAAAGCCGTGTGTAGAATTTTGTGAGAACCGTTCCCCTAGACAATTTAAAAAAAAATACGAAAAAAAATTGGTTCAAGCACTGACGTGAAGTCAGGAGCTTTTGCGCGTATGTTCAATTGTCCATTCTCCTGTATTGGACACTCTTAATCAAATATACCATGGAGAATTATATTATCCGTTCTCCTGTATTGAACACTCTTAATCGAATTTACCATGGTAAATTCGAATAACAGAGTGTCCAATACAGGAGAAAAAAAAACTTCACAAATGCTGCATGAATATTATTTAAAACCATTTAATAAGACTTTAGTGAGTAAATAAGTTTTTTGAAAAAATTTCATTGAATTTCGAGAATCCAGTAAGTGTTTCTGTGTTCAGCAGTTAAAGAAAGTGCATGGGTGGATTAGCACTTTGTAAAATCTTCAAACGCCTGTTACTTTTTATCTGAGCCGAAAATTGATAAATGAAAAAAAGTGGACAGGATAGGCAGAGAATTAATATAATATTTCCAAGAATTTAAATCCGACAGTAAAAACAAGCGTCCAAAAAAAACTGGTAGACTTCTTGGCCGAGAATAGTATCAAACGATTAGTTTCAATTCACATACATACATTCACTGTTGGTTCGAAAATGAACGGTGCTGTGTTCGCGGTATCATATGGTCCCATTTAAATACATTCATTCACTATTGGTTCGAAAATGAACAGTGCTTTGTGGCGTATGGTGCCTATTCAAATACATAATTTAACTGTTGGGTTGAAAACAAACAGTGCTGTGTTTGTGGTGGCATAAGGACCCATTCGAGTTCATGCATTACATGATACAGTCGATATTGACGTTTACTGTGATACAGAATAATGCTATGTATAATATGTGCATGAAGCTTATGAATGAATTACATTGATTACTACATAGGAGAATTAATTCTTCCATAGTAAAATGTGAGCCTTATAATGTACAGGAATATTTTGAATGTTGTACAGCTGAAAGAACTTGTTTTCTTCAATGTAACTATTGTTGATATTTTTTCCTGTACAGATCTCTGTACTTTGAATTGAATAACCTATCTTTATATCTAGCTATCTATTTTTGTAAGGGGTAACGTTGCACTACGACCTTAAGGTCTATTGTGACCCCCCCCCCCCCCCACCAGAGATGTGAATGTCATCACCATCTACAGCTTGCCTTCCAGTTCTAGAATTCTAATGAATTCCAATGTGTTGGCTTCCTCATTTCCTTTAATTCCCGAGTGACCAGGTACCCCGACCAAGGAGATCCTGTTGTTCTTGCCTACTTCATTAAGTTTTCTTCGGAACTCCCATATTAGCTTAGTCTGGATAACATGAGAGCTCAGAGCTTTAATAGCAGCTTGACTGTCAGAGTGGATTGCTATATCACATCTCTGATAGTTTCTTTCTTGGTTCATTTCCACACTTCTTTCAATTGCGAGTATTTCTGCCTGAAAGATGATCGGATAGGAGACTAATGAAATGTACCTGGTAAGAGAGGACCATGCTTTCTGGTTTTTAATACTCTCATTACTTGTTTCTTTCCTAGATATTCTGAGAATGGCTTCATGGGCCACTTTGTCTATCACAATGCGAAGGTTTGAGATTTGTGATAATCTCAAGTGCCCTGGTAAGACAGGTTCCCATGTCTGACACACTTATGCAAGCCTTTTTATTTTTTCGAGTGTTTTCCTCGTACTATTCTGACTTATTTTTGTATACCAGATTACTGCCGCATACGTGATTATGTGTCTCGCAATCATGACGTACAACCATCGCAGTCCATAAGTATTACCGGCTATATTTCTGCACTCCATTAAAGCCTTTATAGCTTTATTAGCAGCGATGAAATTATTCCACAAAAGTTGACTATCTATTGTTACTCCTAGATATTCAACTTCAGACTTCCATTCTATAATATATCCGTTCAAAAAGAATTATCTCACAACTGGAAGTTTCCATTTCCAATCACGGAATCACTGTTGTCCAATATTAAAGGATACTTTGGGAGGTATATTCATTATTAAATGGTTCCTTTCTGGGTTTTCTCTCCTCATATCACATAATGAACTGGGAATCGGAATAACGCTGATTCGGCAATTAAGAGCTGTCAAAGCTGTGTGAAACCCTTTAAAAGATATCAATTTCAGTAAAAAACCTACATAAGTAAGCACTTTCTGACCAAATACTTGCATTTATCAAATCGTTGAAGTTTCCTTCGGATATTTCCACTTTAAAATACATATTTCTTCTTTTGCTTGGGAAAAATGTTTTTGGATATCTAATCATTTTCGAATCTTTGTGTGTAACTTGACAAACTGGTTCTTAATCCTTTTACTATGTTTTATTATTTATTTCTCATCATCTTCAAACTGGTTTGTCTGTCAACTTGTCCCTGTCATGTCAGAGAATGAAATGAACGCGAACATAGGACGCTATGCTATATGACATCACAGAACACGAATAATCATCTATGCTAACACGTCATGATTACTTATATTCTTTCAAAAACCAAAAACTGTTGACAATTTGTTAGGTTGAATGTAAAACTAGTGGACCAGTTCACCCAGATCTTTGGAATATATCGATATTATGGCAATATCTTCACCAATATAGATCGGGCTCAAATCTAGAACTTTACTGTATAATAAGGTTTTGAAGGCTCTCGTAGAATTTCAACGTTATCTGACGGATAGTTTCTGAGATACAGCATTTTTTAATATTTTTTTTTATTTTACAGCCAGCAATCCTCAAAAAATTCTGCATAAGTTTTCGTGTCGGTATTTTTCAACTAATTACTGTGCTCTGTTTCAAAGTGATTAGTATTTTTCGAGTTATTGGGAGAATACAATTTCAAATGGCTATAACTCTGAAACCACTTGGTGGATTTTACCAATTAACGAACTTAGCCGCCGCATTTGGACTCAAAACCTACCCTGAAAATTTCAACTCTCTAACTCATTACGTTCGAGCGTAATCGTGCGGACGGCCGGACGGACAGAATCAAATTTTAACCTCGGATTATGGATCATTGAGGCGAAACTAATCGTTTAAGACCATTCACGGCCAAATATTTGAAAATTACAGAGATTTGGACGAATTTATAGGCACTCTGTTCATAGAACAGCGTGCCAAAAAGTGTTCCATTTGATGAGAGGAATGATATTAATTCACAACTCAAAGAATCAACCTGTATATTCAAAAATTGTAGACATTTAGGCAAATTGATAGGTTCTCTGTTCGGGGGAACAAGCGCACGAAAAACGATGACAAATACTATTCACATGTTTCGATTGAGTTGTTCATTCTTCATGGTAAATGTAATCAAATCATAGCAAGAACATGCACAAAGTGCAATTAAATGTATAGCGATTTACAATGCGTGAACGAGGGAAAATGTATACAATTATAAAATCCTACCTACTATATATTGATGTTTCTTGCATTCTACAAGCAGTGTCTAGTAATACTCACCTGATGAAGTCATGATATGACGAAACAATTGTTGTTAAATAGAATATTAGCGGAAATCAAATATTGTTTTTGTTCATAATTCAAGATGAATTTCCGTCAAGTGAAGACCAATACAATCAAAGAATTATAAAATCATTACATACAGTTTAAACAGAAAGCGAAACAAAATTTATTTCTTTAAACCAAAGAAACATCATTGTGCTTTTAATATGCGGATTATTCGAATAATTTCTTTTTCGTACTAACCTCACAACTGTCCTCAATAAGGTTGATCTGGCTTCATTGTGGAAAGTGATGATGACACTGGTTGGTGAAAGCTCCATAATATCCCATTTTTTCCTTCGACACCTATAAGAGAAGAAATTTTCGTTAATTAAAATATACCAACTGTATAGGCACCTATAGGTTTGGCAAATTTTCTCTACATTCACATATTACTGCTTTTACTTTACGGTCATCCTATGATTGGGATATTGTCTCTCGAAATAATGACGTTTGATCTTAGGAATCCACACATAAGGCAGCCTGATTACAGCAGCTGTGCTGAGGCAACCCATAGAATTATCGCAATTTTTATTTGATAATTTATATGTATATTCTGAGAAATTCGAATACATTTGAAAAAGTAGCTATATTCATATTATACAGGGTGTTTCCAAATTGATGCAAAAAAGATGTTTATTTAGCAAAAATCAAAGGAGGTCTTGATCTCAGCTCCTTTCCTCCAAGTTACTGCTCTTTGATGCCTAATATAAAAATTGGTTCACGCCTCATACAAAGTCGATCGAACATTTTTTGAAATATAAAATGTTTCCATATAGCTAAAAAAAATTTAAATTCAAAATTAAAGTGACAAAATTACGGTAATTAATATTTTAGTAGCCTCTATTGGACACTCTTAATCGAATTTACTCAGCTTTTATAAGATATGAATACATTTCGTACCATTTTAATGACAGACTTGAGTAATGAGAGAATCGTCTATGATCACAAAATTTTTAATTCTAACATGTAATTAGTATTTTATTGGAATTGAAACTCCTTAAATATCTAATAATAAACGAAAAAATTTACTTCTGAAGTAATTTCAGGATACGATATTCA
Source organism: Halyzia sedecimguttata (assembly GCA_937662695.2). Lineage (NCBI taxonomy): Eukaryota > Metazoa > Arthropoda > Insecta > Coleoptera > Coccinellidae > Halyzia > Halyzia sedecimguttata. The sequence goes on from OW569415.2 coordinate 31,108,699, forward strand.
CGAAATTCCGTGATAATTTGCGTGTCGGCATTCTACAAGTAATTACCGAGTTTTGATTGGATCTGATCTGTATATTTTGAGTTTTAGAGGAAATAACAACCAACATTCAGATGTGTATAACTCCAAAACCATTTGTCCAATTATATTATATTGTATTTATTTCCAGCACTCCTGCAGAAAGGTATGGAAGAGATTCTTGCCCATCTGCTGGAAATCATGAGAAGCAGTTTAGCCTTGGTTCAAGTACCTAGTAAATGGAGAAGGCGAAAGTATCCTTCATACCAAAAATGGGGAAGAAGGATGGGACTGATCCCCGATCTTTCAGACCCATTTGTCTAACATCGTTTCTACTTGGATGGAACGATGGAGAAGGTAGTGGACAACTACATAAGAACGTAGAATCTGGAGAGCACTCCACTTCACAGCTCTCTACTTCAGTCAGCATACTCACAGGGCGGGCTGATCTACAGAAGAGGCTGCTCGTATCAGCTGACTGAAGTCATCCAGAGAACTCTGGACAATGAAGAAATCGCAATGTGTGCATTCCTGGATATATCTGGGGCCTTTGACAACAAAATACATGTGTCGGTCAAAGATGCACTTGAAAGGCGAGGAGTGAATAAAACCATTATAAAATGGATGTATGAGCTGATGTCGACGAAGATAGCCGAAGCACAGGTGGTCAATAAGACCACTTCTGTCAAAGCCACTCGTGGAATACCCCAAGGAGGAGTAACATCTCCCCTTCTTTGGAGCCTAGTAGTGGACGAGCTCCTCCACAGGCTAACGGAGCTCGACTTTGAGTGTATAGGCTATGCCGATGACATAGTCCTAATGGTGAGAGGTAAATTCGAGGGCACCTTGTGTAACTTACTACAGGAGGCCCTTAAAATTATCGAGAAGTGGTGCTTGTCAGTGGGGCTCAGCACAAACCCGAACAAGACCACAGTGATTCTGTTTACTCGGAGAAGGAAACTTCCAGCTGTTAGATCCCTCTTTTCCAATGGTGATATTATAGAATGGAAGACTGAATGTAAATATCCAGGGGTAATGCTAGATAGTAAACTTCTGTGGAATAGGCATGTTGACATCACTGCCAGTAAAGCAACAAAAGCAGGAATCTAGCCGGTGAGACTTGGGGCTGCAACCCTAAGATACTGCGATGGATGTACGTCATGATTGTGACACTCATAATTACGTATGGGGTAGTAGTCTGGTACTCAAAAACAAGCCATAATAATACGAGCAAAACCCTCGACAAAGTACAAAGGAGGGCCTGTGTGTGTATCACTGGAGCTATGGGAGCCTGTCCTACCAGGGCACTTGAGATTTTAAAAAATCTCACACCACTTCATTTAGTGATAGAGAAAATGACCCATGAAGCCATTCGCAGAATATCTAGGAAAGGAACAGGATATGAGAATATTAAAAACCAGAAAGCCTGGTCCTCTTTTACCAGGTACATTTCATCAGCCAATCTTCCTAGTGACGAAATGATCAAGAACGTAAGCATCGAAAATAACTTCACTACGATGCTCGGTAGGAAAAAAGACTGGGAAAGGGAATCCACCACCCAAGTTCTTATAAGAAATGCCATTAAATGGTACACAGACGGTTCAAAAACCACTAGAGGAGCTGACACTGGAGTATATGGGCCAGGCATCAAATGCTCACTATCGCTAGGCTCCTATCCGAGCATCTTTTAGGCAGAAGTACTTGCAATAGGAAGATACCCGGAAATGAACCTAGAAAGAAACTGTCAGAGATGTGATATAGCAATCCACTCTGGCAGTCAAGCTGATATTAAAGCTCTGAGCTCCCATGTTTTCGAGTCCAACCAAATATGGGAGTTCCAAATAAAACTCAATGAAGTAGGCAAGAACAACATGGTCTCCTTGGTCTGGGTTCCTGGTCCGGGAATCATAGGAAATAAGGAAGCCAACACACTTGCCAAGAAAGGAGCACAAATCCCCTTTATTGGCCCGGAACCCTATTGTGGGATTCTGCATCATAAAGGAAATGCAATTCAAATAATAGTTTATTTATCAAGATTAAATGAGCAATCATGAGAATGAGAACTGCACCATGGAAGAAATCAAATTAAATCTGGCCAATTTTACCCAATAACGAACTTAACCGAGATATTCATCTCCCTAACCTACTCTGAAAATTTCAACTACCTAGCTCATTCCGTTCGAGAGTTATATCTATGTCTATGGATGAAAAGCAGTCTCACTAGTCTCAGATCTCTTACTTCATGTTCCGTTCCGAAATGTAAGACTTTTCTGAGAAAAACTAATTTCGGAGCAAGCAACTGAGATTTTTCTCACTTCGCTCACAATTCTTCGATTGATTAGATAATGTCATGTCTCAGGAAAATAAGTTGACATTATGACAATTCATACATAGAATAATTATATCATTCTGTGACAACGTTGAAATACGATTTATTATTGAAATTTTAAAAATCATATCTCCGTAAGTATTAGCTTGTTAAAGTTAAAAATGATATCATTGGATTCTTATGGTAAAACTGCTTATTGAAAAAAATTTAATGTGGAATTTGTTTCGTAAAAAAAAATTTTTTTTTTGTTACTCCGAAACCATCTGTCTGATTTTGCCCAATAACGAACTTAGCCGAGATATTTATCTCCCAAACCTACTCTGAAAATTTCAACTGTCTAGCTCATTCAGTTCGAGAGTTATCGTGCCTACGGCCGGCTGGACGGACCGGCCGGACAGAATGAATTTCGACCACGGATTCTTGATCAGTGAGTCGAACCAAATCGTTTAAGACCATTTTCATCGAAAAATTCGAAAATTACAGACAATTGGGCAAATTGATAAGCACTCAGTTCCGAGGAACTAGAGCGCCAAAAAAATGAATTTGAAATTTGTAATGTTGAAAAAATTTTTTTGTTTGTTACTCCGAAACCATATGGCCTATTTTGTCGAATAAAGAACTCAACCGAGATATTTATCTCCCAAACCTACTCTGAAAATTTCAACTGCCTAGCTCATTCTATTCGAGAGTTCTTGTAGAAAAAAAATTTGAAAATTAAAACAATTTTGTTTTACACTTTACGGCGACTCGAGTAACATCGCATGCCTTTAAAGGTCATTATTCTACAATTTAATGCTAAATTTCAGATAGAAGATTGCATAAATTGTGACGTGTAATATGTAATGTATTGGTGTTTGAATAAACTTTTTTCTTTTTTTTATCAGCTTCGGAAATATTCAAAAAAATTGTTTTTCATAAAAACGGCCATAGTTCCGAAACCGCTTGGTGGATTTCGCCCGTTAACGAAATCTTCAGAGATATTTACGCTCCAAACCTAACCTGCAAAGTTCAATCCTCTAGCTCCTTTCGTTCGAGAGTGAACGTGTTAACTGATGGCAGGCCGGGCAGAATCGATTTTGACCACGGATTCTTGATCAGTGGGTCGAACCAAATCGTTTGAGATCATTTTCAGCGAAAAATTCGAAAATTACAGACATTTGAGCTAATCTATAAGCACTTTGTTCCGAGGAACAAGAGCGCCAAAAATTGGATCAAGCACTGACGTGAAGTCAGGAGCTTTTGCACGCATGTCTTATTGTCCATTCACCTGTATTGGACGCTCTTATTCGAATTGAATCGGCATCGTACTTCTTGAATTATAGAGGAAATAACAACAACATTTTAGATTGATATAACTCCAGAAAAGTTTGGCCGATTATACCTTTTAATGAACTCGAATGTCGCATTAGGATGCACAACCTATCGTAAAAATTGCAAGACGCTATGTTTTTCCGTTCTCAAGTAATCCTGAGATAATGAATATTTTTTAATAGTTTTTTTTTAATTTTCCAGTAACACACCCTCACAAAATTCTTTGCGTCGGTATTCCACAACTACTTAACAAGCTTCAATTCAATTGGATCTATATTTTTTGAGTTATCGAGAAAACAATAATCCAGATCCTCACAAAATTTTCATTAATTTTTTTCAGAATGCCGATTCTACAACTAATTACCAAGTTTGAATTGGAGTGGTTTCATATATTTTGAGTTAAGGAGGGGGAGGGAATAAAAACAAAATTTCAGATAGGTATACCTTCAGAACTGTTTTGTCGATTATGCCTATTATATTTATATTATATTAACGACTCAAATGATGCATTCGGATGCTCCACCTACCCTGCAAAATGCAAGTCGCTATCTCTTTCCGTTCTCAAGTTATCGTGAGATGAAAAATAATTTTCAATAATTTTTTTATGTATCTTAGCAACACTATTCTCACAAAATTGCACATACGTCTTTGAGTCTGTATTCTACAACTACTCAATTCGATCGGATCTATATTGGTTGAAAACAAAATTATTACTAGGAAACCGTTGGGCCGATGATGCCCATTGACAAACTTGTGCGTCGTATTCGGACGGGCCACCTACCCTGAATATTTCAAGTTGCTATGTCTTTCTGTTCTCAAGTTATCGTGGCAACGACCGGACGGCTGGCCGGACGGACAGAATAAAATTTGACCTCGAATTCTTCATCAGGTAGTCGAACCCATTCGTTTGAGACCATTTTCGGCAAAATATTCGAAAATTACAGACATTTGGCCAAAATGATAACGATGTTCCCCAGAACATACTTGCTAAAACACACTGTTTTGGGCGCTCTTTTTCCTCGGAATAGAGTACTTATCAATTTGGCCAAATGCCTGTAATTTTCGAATTTTAAGCTGAAAATGGTTTCGAACGATTTGGTTCGACTCATTGATCAAGAATACGTGTTCGAAATCGATTCTGTCCGGCCGTCCATCCGTCCGTTAACACGATAACTCTCGAACGAAAGTAGTTAGGATTAAAATTTACAGGGTAGGTTTGGAGCGTAAATATCTCGGAAGAGTTCGTTAACGGGCGGAATCCACCAAGCGGTTTCGGAGTTATGGCCGTTTTTAGTAAAAATATTTTCAATGAATATTTCTGAAACCGATCACTCGATCTATCTGAAATTTAGCATCAGATTGTAAAATAATGACTCATGCGAAGTTTTGTATAGATCGGGTTGCCATAAAGTGTAAAAAAAAATTATTCAATTTTTAAATTTTGTTTCTACAATAACTCTTTAAAGAAATGAGCTGGGTAGTTAAAATTTTCAGAGTAGGTTCGGGAGATAAATATTTCGGTTAAGTTTGTTATTGGGCAAAATAGCCCTGATGGTTACGGAGTAACGAAAACAATTTTTTTTTTCAAATTACAAATTTCAAATTCAATTTGTTTAAGATGCAGTTTCACCATATAAATCCACTGATATAATTTTCAACTCTAACAAGCCAATACTTTCGGAGATATGATTTTTCGAAATTTCAATAATAAATCGTACTTCTCTTTTCACAGAATGGTGTAATTATTCTATCTATGAATTATTATATGATCTGTGTTCATACTTGTACATGTCATCCTGTTCTATAAGAGAGTAAAATTCATTTCAGCTATTTTAATTTGATATCTTCCATGGTGCAGTTTCATTCTTAGATTGCTCATTTAATCTTGATAAATAAACTATTATTTGAATTCACTCAGAGAAACCAATACAATAGGATGTGTCAAAGTTTGAACCTGAGAGCCAAAGCTTCTGTCCACAGGGCTTGAACCAATTTTAATTTATTTATTCTTAGGCGGTCAATTTCGGTTTACAATGAAACCATCATCAGGCCACCTGAAAGTATACAATAAAATTAAATTATTCATCCTTATTTTTAAATAATAAATATGAAACGAAGTCAGTATATGCAACCCACCGTTCTCAAAGGCAAAATGACTAATAACTCGATTTCATCAAGTGATGTATTATTTGATATGAGTAACAATTGGAAAACTCATGATAACTAATAGAGAACATAAAATCCCTCAAATTAGACCTCCATAAAAAATACACCCTTTTCTCCTTCGATGTTGTAAACCTAATACACCACCGTTCACGTTAAAGATTCTCTGATTATAATTGATGAACATATAATGCCATTGATGGTGAAAGGTACAAAAGACTAATGCTGGAGCCATTCATGAACCTAAAATGTGCAAGATTATCAGAAACTATCTGAGAGACAGGAATTCCTACGTCAGAATAGAGGATGAATCTTTCTCTATATTAGGTACATAGAAGCAGAAGTGCCCCAAGGATCTGTTCTAGGCCACTTCTGTACAACATCTATATCCACGATATGCCAAAAATACACGCACGATGGTAACCCTCTACGCAGATGAAAGAGGAATTGCTTTCAGACATCGGCGAGCAGATGTCATACAACGAAGACTACAGGAAGCAACCGAAGAATTAAACGAGTGATGCATAAAATGGAAAATCCAGATAAACCGACGAAAGAGTTAAGCCATCCTACTAAAGAAGAGACAAATGAAAGTTGAAAGAAACCTTATAATATATGGTGCAGAAGTAAATTGGGAAAAAGAGGCCAAATATCTAGGGGTGATCCGCTAATAGGAAGGAAGAGCCGTAAGACTAAAAATAAAAAAACTGACGATGATTAAAACTATAGCGAGACCGCAACTCACCTATGGTTCGACAGCGTCGGACTTCGCAGCCAAAAGCCACATCAAGAGGAGCAATGGACGTACCATGGTTTGTGAGAAATAGACAAATACATAAAGACTTAGAATGGGAGCCGATCACAACTTTCATGATGAAAAAAGCCGATAAGATATTTGAAAAAGCCAACCTACATGCCAATGAGGAACTGAGAAGACTTGTAAACTACGACCCAATAGAACATGCCAGAAATATAAAGCCCTACTACATAAGGCCAAGAGATCAACTACTTGGAGAACGAAATTAAGTTAGAAATTTAATTTCAAAATATACTGACAGGAGAAAAGATGCCCCTTCATCAAACATGGTGAAGGAAGACATTAAACACAAACACGACTTAGATCGTATGAGAAATTCCCAAGGAAGAGCGATAACTGGTTTATAGGCAAAATGCCCGGAACCCGATCACAGGAGTTTTAGTGGGTGACCGCCTTCAGGAGAAGGACGGAGTCCCACATTGTTCCACTCGAAGTGGTTCGTCCATAAAGGATTTCTCCTGTTAAAAAAAAAAAAACATAAACCAATTAGATGACGAAGAAATTCATTTCGGTTACTTTCAACAAGATGGGACAACTGCCCACACCAATTCTGCAAATCTGAGCTATTTGCAGGACTTTTGTGACAACCGTACAATAAGTCGAGGACTCCAGCTTTCCTTTCCAACACGCTCTCCAGACTTGACTCCCTTCTACTTTAGCATCTTTGAATATCTGAAAGATGAGGTTTTCAAAAGACAATACGATTATATTGAAGACCTCCAATCTACAATAACAATGTTCTGCCATTATATTGGCCCACAAATGTTACAAAATATATTTGACAACAAACGAAAACGAATTTATGATGATATGCCTTGAGAATAATGGTGCAAATTTTGAACAGTTGATGTGAATTCATTGTTAGAATTCTCATAAATAACAGAATTTCCAAACTGGTAGTTATCCAATGTATTCTGTTAATTTGTATTGATTTTTGGCGCTCTTGTTCCTTGGAACAGAGTGCTTATCAATTTGCCCAAATATCTGTAATTTTCGATTTTTTGGCTGAAAATGGTATCAAACGATTTGGGTTTGACTCACTGATCAAGAATCCGTGGTCGAAATCGATTCTGTCCGGCCGGCCGTTCGTTAACACGATAACTCTCGAAAGAAAGGAGTTAGAGGATTGCAATTTGCAGGGTAGGTTTGGAGCGTAAATATCTCGGACGAGTTCGTTATCGAGCGGTTTCGGAGTTATGGTCCTTTTTACTAAAAACGTTTTTTATGACTATTTCTGAAAACTCGATCTATCTGAAATTCAGCATCAAATTGTAGAATCATGACCTTTAGACGCATGTGAAGTTTTGTATTGATCGGATTACCGTAAAGTGTAAAAAAAAAAAAATTTGAAAATTTTTAAATTTTGTTTCCTCAATAACTCTCGAACGGAATGAGCTAGGCAGTAGTTCAGAGTAGGTTAGGGAGTTAAATATCTCGGTTAAGTTCGCTATTGGGCAGAATAGGCCAAATGGTTTCGGAGTAACGAAACAAAAATTTTTTCTTAACTTGCAAATTTCAAAATAATTTTTTTTTAAGATGCAGTTTCACCATAAATATCTATTGATATCATTCTCAACTCCCGCAGGCTAATACTTTCGGAGATATGATTTTCCGAAATTTCAATAATAAAGCGTACTTCTATGTTTTCACAGAATGCTATAATTATTCTATCTATGAATCATCATATGATCTGTGTTCATACTCATACATGTCATCCTATTCTATAAGAGCGAGTCGAATTCATTTCAGCTATTTTAATTTGATTTCTTCCATGGTGCAGTTCTCATTCTCAGATTGCTCGTTTAATCTTGATAAATAAACTATTATTTGAATTGAATTTCCTTTATGATGCAGTTCTATCATAAGAATACATTGATATAATTCTCAACTCTGAGAAGCCAATACTTTCGGAGATATAATTTGTCTGTTTGAAGAAGAGCGCCAGAAAGCTCCTGTCCACAGCGCTTGAACCAATTTTTACAAATCGAAATACCTAAGGAAAGTATCATCGAAATGTCTAGAGCAAGGCTGGAGACAATCATAGCAGATTGTCTATTTATTCCTGATATTCGAGTAGATAGTGGATTACGAACAAATTATTTTAATAGTTCAAAATATATAAATAAAATACTATCCTCTTTTCATGATTTAAAATTCAATAGTTCATACCACTAACACATTCTTTTCTGTATTATGAACCTTAACTCAAGAAAAAATTATTGATACACAAATGTAGATCCATATTTCAGTATTTTTTTGCTAGCAACATTATGAAAATACTGTATATAGGAACATGTCTCACTACTTAAGGAAGTAAAAGGTAATATTAACCTCAGTGGTCAACGAACAGTAATTTCTTTTGATGATTCCATTATGTTCTTCTTTCCTATTCCATAAACTACATCAAAACAGTCTTGTATATATTCACAAATTCAATAATCGAATACTTGATTTCCAAGAGAAAATAACAACTCCGAATTGACAATCTCTAATAGCTAGAAAAGATGACATTTATGAATAGTGATCACAGACAGATTCTGTGTTCACATTCTGTGAATACATAGAACTTACGATGTAATATTGAAACTTTGAAACATCATATCTCCGAAAGTATTAGCTTGAAATCAATTACAAAATAATAACAGTGGATTCTTATGATGAAACTGCATCTTAGAAAAAAATTTAATTCAAAAGTTGTAGTGTAAAAAAAAATATTTTTTTTCGTTACTCCGAAACTATTAGACCGATAACGAACTTATCCGAGATATTTATCCCTCAAACGTACTCTGAAAATTTCAACTGTCTAGCTCATTCCGTTCGAGAGTTATCCTGTTAATGGCCAGACGGCCGGACGGCCGGCCGGACAGAATCGATGTCGACCACGGATTCTTGATCAGTGAGTCGAACCAAATCGTTCAAGACCATTTTCAGCCAAAAATTTGAAAATTACAGATATTTGGGCAAATTTATAAGCACTCTGTTCCGAGGAACAAGAGCGCCAAAATTGATTGGTCCAAACTGTGAAGGGAGGAAACGTAATCTTCCAGTGACAATCATTTTGAAACTCATCATTGTAAATTTTAAACAAAGGAAAAGTGAGGTTCTGCGTATATTATGCATTCCACAGAATAAGTGTATATTCTGTGATGAATTCTGTGGCTGGAATTGCAAATGTGTTCAGCAGGCATATGAAGCGACAAAATGAGAGGGTTTCTGAATCAACTACGGTGTTACAATCAATTATAAGGACCCTGTACATATTTTGTGTTTCGTTGACCAATTCCTGAACATTTTTGACATTGCACTATTTCTGGAAACTATGTTTACTACCTTCATTGAAATGAAGTAACGAATCGTTTCACTGAACAAGCTATGGTTGGCAATGATGTAAAGTTGTCAATAATATACAAACACCCGAATATTTCGCATTATTGAACCCGATAATAGCATAAGCGATAAACAAATTTGAAAAAGAATTCTAAAGTAATTCATGAAAAGGCATAAAATTTGAATAATTCGTCCGATAACTGATAAAAATGCTTCCACGTCAAAGGAAAATAACGTCAATATATACCTAATGCTAATTATTCAAAATTCACTGAACATTATTTCCGACATGATTCTTCTGACATGGCTGATGCTCTTCACGCCATACGTTATCTGTTTAGATCTTGAAGCCTATAATCTGGAAGTGAAGTATTTGGAGGATTTGGTTAACAAAGAGGTGGAGAAAGCACACAATTACGAAGAAAGAATTGATAATCGAGATCTGCTGGGCGATGCAGAAAATTCGAAAGATGTTCAAAGTGAGTGACTGTGTTGTGGATAGCTTTTCGTGGTGGAGGGGATATTACTTGATATCGATTCCTATAAAAAAATTTTAAATCTCTATACCTTTTCAAATGAAATTTCGGGAAAAGTAAAACGAATTTCGGAAAAAGCAAAACCAATTTCGGACAAAATATTCAGATTTACTCAGTACAATTTTGTGTTCATTAGACCCATTTTCATTGTGTTCGTAATGAATATCTTCTTTCTTGTGATTTCAATTCGCACGTTATGTGACTTGAAAGAATGGAGTGGAAGAAGGAAAAATATTTAGGTATCGACTAATTGCAAACCTACCTACTCGGAGGGGTTTGGGCATTTGGGTCTGGTGGATCAGTTTACATTTGTTTCTCAGTCGGTATTTCGGAAATTTCGGAGTTTTTTTGGCGCTTTTGTTCCACGGAAAAGAGTGCTTATCAATTTGCCCAAACTTCTGAAATTTTCGAATTTTTGCCTGAAAACGTTCTTAAACGATTTGGTGGAAGAAAACTATCCTATCCGGCCAGCCGTCTGTTAACACGATAACTCTCGAACGGAATGAGCTAGACAGTTGAAACTTTCACAGTAGGTTTGGGACCTAAATATCTCGGTTAAGATCGTTATTGGGCAAAATGATTTCGAAGTAACAGAAAAAACAATTTTTTTTACATTACAAATTTCGAATTCAATTTTTTTCAAGATGCAGTTTCATCATCAGAATCCATTGATATTACTCTCAACTCTAACAAGCTAATACTTTTGGAGATATGATTTTTCAATAATATCTACATCGTCATTCTATGTTTCCACAGAATGCGAATTACATCTGCCTGAGTGTTCTATCTGCTTGCGGTTAGGTCCAGTTTGAAAGAGAAACGTCATTAATGTCAAACGAAACTGAAAGTGTATTCCTGGAGAGTTTGGTTGATGTGAGCATGTAAACAATTTAAAATTAGGATTCGCTAAGTTCTTAGGCAGAGTTTTTTTGTTAGTGATTCAAAAAAGAATGACACAAGGATGTCGAGCATAATTAACGAGTCATTCATGGAAGATTTAGAACGGGATTTCCAACTAATGTATAGGTAGTTATACCTTAGTAACACTATTTAAGATTTCCTACATAAGTATTTTGGTTTGAGTTCTCTCTGGACTGATAACATTAGATTTGTTTCAAAAATAAGACTGGCTATTTCATTTACTCAATTTTTCAGAACGACTGATAATTTTGAAACACTTGTAGCCAAAATTGGACCCTCATATAAAGATAAGATTCAAAGGGATTTTAATTTCTTTCATGATGTAGTTCAATCATAAAAATCCATTGATATCATTCCCAATTCTGAGAAACCAATACTTTCGGAGATATGATTTGTCACAAGATTGGACAATAGCGCCAAAGCTCCTGCCACAGGGCTTTCCCCTTTTTTTTAGCGAAACGAATTGTACGTTAAAAGTGAACAAATGGAGCGGATGCTTTTGTATTTTGTTGGGGGTCATTATTGCAATATACAGGGTGTTAATGAGAAGTGTATGCCTTGAATGCTTAAATTGATTTTTAAAATGATTCAGATTCGTATCCTTGACTGAAGATGTGGTGCTGTAAAAGATTCATTACTATGGGATGATATGATTATTATTATACTGACACTCCTAGGTCTTTTGAGGATACCACTCATGAGTTCTAGACAGCTTTTGTGAGTTAGGAGAATTATTAGTTGTGTTCCCTTTAGAATTTGTAACTGTATTCTTACGCCACCTTATGCACAGGAGTGTTAATTTTTGACCCAACAGTGAACGGTGGGCATTACCGTTTGAGAAGGAAATTTCTCTCTTATCCTCGGACTTGAACTCAGTACCTCAGTTTTCCTGTCCAACTTTACAGGCCGGTAATCACATGTGAATGCTGGAAAGAATTATATTAAAGTTCTTAAAGTGCCTATTGTATAGTAGCCTATTGGTTTAGTAAGAGAATTAAGACGGTTGACTTCGAGCACCTAAACCCTTCCCTATGCCTAAATACCCCCTTCCCCTATCTACTCCACTGGTGAGCGATTGTTAAGGAGTTAGGTGTAGTCAGAGACACGAAAAATTGACAATATTTGGCGCTCTAGTTCCTCGGAACTGAGTGCTTATCAATTTGCCCAAATGTCTGTAATTTTCGAATTTTTCGATGAAAATGGTCTTAAACGATTTGGTTCGACTCACTGATCAAGAATTCGTGGTCGAAATTCATTCTGTCCGGCCGTCCGGTCCAGCCGGCCGGCCGTAGGCACGATAACTCTCGAACGGAATGAGCTAGACAGTTGAAATTTTCAGAGTAGGTTTGGGGGATAAATATCTCGGAAAAGTTCGTTATTGGGCAAAATCGGACAGATGGTTTCGGAGTAACAAAAAAAAAATTTTTTTTTACAGAACAAATTCCAAATTAAATTTTTTTTAATAAACAGTTTTATCATAAGAATCCATTCATATCATTTTTAACTCTAACAAGCTAATACTTTCGGAGATATGATTTTTCAAAATTTCAATGTAAATCTTATTTCTACGATTTCACAGAATGATAGAATTATTATGTGGGTATTCTATGAATTGTTATAATGTCAACTTATTCTCCTGAGACATGACGTTGTTTCATTCCAGCAATCGTATAAATATGAGAATGATAATATAATATCATACTTTTTTGGTTGATATTTTCATGCCGATGGTCAATCCATATGATGATGGGAATGGTAATGGTAAGTTAATAATATTGAGTTCAGAATATCTCCACTAAAAACAAAACTGGAATATTGGTGTATTGGAGTAGATTTGAGGAAAGATATATATTATCGTTCATCATAGAATTAAGGAATGAATATCTCGGATGAGTTCGTTGTTGGGTAGAATTCGTCTATTGGTTTTGGATTGATAATTTTTGGCACTCTTGTTGAATTTAAATTCTTCTATGATGTTTGAATTCAATTTCTGCTAAGATGAAGTTCTAAATTTCAATAATGAATCGTACGTCTATGTTTTCACTGAATGCTATAATTATTCTATCTAAGCTTTATTATATGATCTGTGTTCATACTCGTACATTTCATCCTGTTCTATAAGAGAGAGTCAAATTCATTTCAGCTATTTTAATTTGCTTTCTTCCATGGTGCAGTTCTCATTCTCAGATTGCTCTATTAATCTAGATAAATGAACTATTATTTGAATTGAATTTCTTTTATGATGCAGTTCTATCATAAGAATAAATTGATATAATTCTCAACTCTGAGAAACCAATACTTTCGGAGATATAATTTGTCTGTTTGAACTAGAGCGCCAGAAAGCTCCTGTCCACAGGGCTTGAACCCATTTTTAATATTTTTTTTTGCCAGTAAATTATACTATTTTATAAAAGTAAAATTACAGCATCATTAAATAAGGCTTCGACTTGATTTGACAGAAATTTCAGAAAAAAAAATTGAATATTGCAAAAGTAATGGCTGTTTGTGTTGATCCAGTTCCAACGGAAGCTCCTTGCGGTGATCATCACTTATCCTTGGAGATTCATCAAAATTCAATCGGGCAAAAAAAATTAGTTTTATTAATAGATATTCTAGTGCCTGATCGAAGCTTATTTTTTTCTTTCAAATTAACAAAATGGCAGCCTCAGGAAAACTTTTTCCATATTTTCGGAAAAAAAACCAAAAGTTAATTGTTTATAAAAAATCGAAATTAAAAAAAAAGAAAATCCTTCGATCAGGCACTAGCTTTTCATGTTTTTGAAAAGCTGTATAAATTTCATTAAAATCTACCAAGAGGTTTTCTAGCTACAGTGGTCACTAGTTCAAAGAACATAGTTTTGAGAAAAACGCATTTGAAGTTTAACACTCAATTTACTTATTATTTGATTACTTACAGGGTCATCTATTCCTGGGCCATATAATAGTTCTTTAGCCGTTGTGACAGCCTCCAAAATATATAATTGATGCTGTCTACGAAGGATTCTACCTTCTGGAGAGTTGTCGTTAGCACGCTAGTTGCTAGCTACCTGCTCTCAGCTACCTGCTCTCGCCTAGAGCGCCCGAGAGCCCTTTGCTAATCATCGAATAACTAGAAAAGTATTTGTCGGATTTACTTCAAATTTTTGGAAAATATTTCTGAGATATTATGCTTCAAGAAGATGCAAAAAAACAAAAAAAGGATTCTTGAAAAATATGACTACACCTAACCCCTTAAGCAGATACTCAATCTGTCCATTTTTGGAGCTCTTGTCCTCGGAACAGAGTGCTTATCAATTTGCCTAAATGTCTGTAACTTTAGAATTTTTGGAAGAAAATGGTCTTAAAAGATTTCGTTCCACTCACCGATCAAGAATCCGTGGTCGAAATCAATTCTGTCCGGCCGTAGGCACGATAACTCTCGAACGAAAGGAGTTAGAGAATTGAAATTTGCAGAGTAGGTTTGTAGCGGAAATATCTCGTACGAGTTCGTTAACGGGCAAAATCCACCAAGCGGTTTCGGAGTTATGGCCCTTTTTAGTAAAAACATTTTTTATGAATATTTCCGAAACCGATCACTCGATCTATCTGAAATTTAGCATCAAATTGTAGAATAATGACTTCTATATGCATGCGAAGTTTTGTTTAGACCGGGTTGCAATAAGGTATCAAAAAAATTTTTTTTTAATTTTTAAATTTCGTTTCTACAATAACTCTCGAACAGAATGAGCTAGGCAGTTGACATTTTCAGAGTAGGTTTGAGGGATAATTATCTCTGTTGAATTTGTTACTGGACAAAATTGGCCTGATCGTTTCGGTGAAACGAAAAAACATATTTTTTTTACAACAAAAATTTCAAATTTAATTTCTGTAAGATGCAGTTTCACCATAAAAATCCATTGATATCATTTTCAACTCTAACAACCCAGACGGCACCCAATATTCCTGGAATATGCCTACAATATCCTATTTTCCAATAGATATTGCAATATCCCTGGAATATTCCATGAATATGCCATTATCTTATATCCATAAAGCATATTCCTGGAATATACTACCACGAATATTCCACAGATATTCTCCTTGAATATGACTGGCATATTCAAACGGCATATCAAACTGAAATTTGAGCATTCGAATATCCTATGAATATTCAAAAAGCATTTTCATTGCACATTTCTCTATAGATACGTAATAATTTTTGTACTATCAATTAGAAACATTTCGTTAGAAAACCAGCTGGGAAAATTCTTAGTTGAAGCTTCGCAGCCAACATGGAGCATTTAGTAACGTTAGACTTTTAATTATGACAATGTATAACAACAAATTGCGCCTTTATATAGGAAAAATTATTTGTTTATACGCTGTATGTAGGGAACTGCGGCTACATCTTCACAGATCTACCTTATTTCAAAATGCTCTTTCAAATCTTTTTTGTACATTCACACAACCAGTGTTGGGTTGTTGAATGGATGCCTTGAGCGGGATTCTAACCCAGGACAGAGACAACTTTGTTGTCTCTGCCCAGGACCTCTGGTATCCTAGCTAGAACGAAGATAAAATTTAAATTTTATCCGCCGACAGATGTTTTGTGAGCTATGGACGAGGATGACCGTCGAGCGTAGTCGTTCCATCGCCGCGACCTACCGACCGATATTTTTATTATTTTTATACTGAGACCATATGAAGACTATATCTTGTCTATAGAAGCTTTATCCTATATAGTGTTCTGTGGTCATCATCTGACAAATAAATAGTTTTCCTTTGTTTCCATTGTCAAAACAAAAGAATATCAAGTTTGAAATCTGTTTTGTAGTTGGCTGGTCTTTATTTGATATGGACAAACAGTGAATTGGTGAAATTAAGGAATTGTGTTGTTATTTAACAAGTAAGTAGTGCTTTTAGAGGAGTATTATATTTATATAACTCAATTTTTGGTGAATACCATTTATCTGATATATCAACCTTTGGCTAGGTGAAAAGGTATCAAGGGTTTTACAGAGTACCTATTTACTTGCAGTCCGTGTTTTGTTTTGCTACATAATGAAGAAATCTTTTTTGAGCAAAGTGAAAAGATTGTCCGGCCAAACATTGTTGTTTACTGAAGAGCACAATATTACTGATGATTCGCAAGAATATGACCAGAGGACTGAAGATACCTGATACAGTAGATAGTTGTTCTACTGAAACTATTCCAGCCTTGACTCTACCAGAAAACCGAAGTATTGTTACTGGATTCAGTCACGATCTTCAGTTACCGGGTAATGTAGTCGGAAATACTTGTCTCTCAGGACCTAGACAGAGTTTTCAGGAAGATATTAAATTGTGGGCTGTACCTATATATTGAGTTTCCCCACTGGCATAAAATCAGTAATTCTCTATTTCTAATGAAATTTATATTTATTTGCTTTTATATCATCAAATAGCATCAAATAGCAGAATTAGATATTTTTCCATTTTATCAGTCACAACAAGCCGGCTCATCACAGTCTGAAGCAGCATTAGAAGTGGTGCAAAGAAACTTGAATTTAGAAAAGGAAGTGACACAGCAATACAATATTCCAAAACTTCAACTCGGATGCGTCTACCTCCAGAACTTCAACTTCCACTGCAGCAAAACAGAAATGTTTATCCAGTAAAGGTTAGTACACCTCTTATATATTTATGTATTTGTGACTTTGAACCTTATTTTGTTTTTTATAGACTACTGAAATTATAAGAATGCTACATAAATTTAATGGAAGGGTCGAGCAAAATACAGAATTGATAATGGCAATGCTGAATTCGAGGAGTGAAAATACTGCCCAAGATATCAATATTCCAAAACCAATAGTAGATACCAATATACCAGAGTAGAAATAGAAAACAAATCATTTTATTCATAGTTGACTAAGCTTGTCCATGTTGGAGGCACTAACACAAAAGATGTTGTCAGAAGACGCATGCACCAGTTGGTCGATGATGTCATTTTGAAGCAGTTAAGCTGGGTTGGAGGGCAAGAAGTTTTCTGTTCTTCACTTGGCTACATTAATCAAAGGTAAAAATATAATCCAGTAGTCTGTTAATTCCATTTTCTCTTTACTAATTTTATATTGGGTTTTTGACATATTTGAGAAACATATTCCCTGTGTTGTCCAACTATTCTTGAATATATTATCTGTGTTTCGGTATTTCCATAATCTGTATTTAGAACAACTCTGCCATAGGCTTTTTTTCAACTGAATGTCAATACCATCTTCACTTTACAAAATAAAATTTCTATTCACCAAATGAATCAATATGCATAATTAGCAGAGGAAATATCATTGACATAGAGATAATATATTAATACTGTTTTCAGTGGTATGCAGGAAAAACCCACTTACGAAGTAATGCACTGAAAAGGAAGTAGAAAAAAGGATTGCTATTTTCCTGACTAAAAAGCAACTGAAACTGTGAGAAAATTATTCTATGACGAAGTGTTTTATCTTATATTCGTTGGTTTTAGGAATAAGGAATACAAACAAAATCACCCGGAGGAAGAATTGGTGCTATAAATACATAGTAGTATTAATAAGATGTTATTTAAATTTATTATTTGTTCAAGTTCTCTAATATTAATTAGATATAGTAACTTCAATGTATTTAATGACATCTCCAGAATGCAAATCGTGAAAACTCTGCGGTCTCTGTTATTTTGTAAGATATAGGCGTGGTTTTTTTCAATAATATCCAATATTCACAACGTAAAAAAAAAGAATATCTAAGCGACTAAAAATTTTGCGGGTTTACCGCAATATATACATATTTTATATATAATATTTTTTGTGTATTTTCTGCGAAAAAATATGTTTGTTTTTTGTAATAAATATTTTCTGATTTAGTTTTGTATTTCTCAAAATAACTAACCTACATTTGACCATATAGTGGAAGTAGAAAAAAAATATATACAGGGTGAGTCTTAAAGTTGTACATTAATGTTAACCATAGATTCTTATCATCAAATGAAACACTTTTTTCACTTACCATTTTTCCCAATTCAGCTAAGGTAAAAAGATACAGGCTCTTGAAATTTTGAAAAAAAATCAGTTTCTATTTTGTATAGCTTTGACGTTCTTTTTCTGAATTAAACGAATGTTGGTGTTGAAGTTTCCTATAACTATGATACATATTTTCCAGAAAAACACGTCAAAAAACAAGTTACAATATAAAATGATATTTTTTTTTGAAATTTCAACAGCCTGTATCTTTATACCTGAGTCAAATTTGGAAAAGATGTTGAATGAAAAAAGCATTCAATTTGATGAGAGGAATTTATGGTTAAATTTAATGTACGTCTTAAAGACTCACCCTGTATAATTTTTTGATATTAATATTCAAAAAGCATATGCTATACAGTAGGAAAATATATTCCTGGCATATGCCATGAATATCTGTTAGGAGATTAAAACATATTCCCGGGATATCCATAGAATATGCGTATCATATGTTTTGGAGGATATGGAATATCCCTTGCATATGCCAATATGCCGGTGGGATATGCATGGCATATTCATGCAATATGTTTGTGCCGTCTGGGAAGCTAATACTTTCGGAGATATGATTTTTCGAAATTTCAATAATGAATCGTACTTCTGTACTTCTTATGTTTCCATCGAATGCTGTAATCAATTATTGTATCTATGAATTATTATATGATCTGTGTTCTTACATGTCATCTTATTTTCCTATGAGAGATGAATGTCAAAATTATTTCTGGTACGCCTCTATTTCTAGTTTTCTATAAGATAATTTTTGAAGCATTTATTTTAAACGACACTTTTTTCAAATTTAATTTATTTCATGATGTACTTCTATCATAGGAATCCATTGATATAATTCCCAACTCTGAGAAACCAATACTTTCGGAGATATAATTTGTCTGTTTGAACAAGAGCGCCAAAAAGCTCTTGTCCACAGGGCTTGAATCATTTTTTTTCCAGATTTTGGCACCTTTGACTTCATCGTGATTGGAGGAGGATCAGCGGGTTCAGTGGTAGCAAGCAGATTGTCCGAGGTTATAAATTTCAACGTTTTATTGCTTGAAGCTGGCGATGTGAATGACGACTTCACTGATATTCCATATGTGTTTGATGCTTCTGGAAGATCAGACAGAAATTGGGGATATTTAACTGTTCCGCAAAGAAATGGCTGCTTTGGTACGTAAAATACTTCTCTTTTGTGGCATGTTTCGTTCGTAACAGCGTGCTATTAGTATACCCACCTGTGTGTATGTTTGCGCGCATTTTCTGGGGACAGGGTGCAACCATATTGCACAAATGTCTGTAACGTTCGATTTTTTCCGAAAATGATATCAAAAGAATAGGTTTGACTCACTGCTGAAGAATTCGAGGTCAAATTTGATTCCGTCCAGCTGGCCATTGCGCCGATAACTTTCGAAAGGAAAGATATAGCGACTCGGGATAGGTAGTGCGTCCAAATACGACGGCCAAGTTAGTTAATGGGCCTAATCGGCCCAACGGTTTCCGAGTACTAATTATGTCTTCAACCAATACAGATCAGATCGAATTGAAAGTAGTCGTAGACTACCGACATAAAAACGTATGTGAAATTTTGTGAGGATTGTATAATCAGAAAAAATAAAAAAAAAGTATTAGAAACAGTTACACATCTCGCGATAAGTTGAAGTCGGAAAGAGATAGCGGCTTGCAATCCTTAAGGTGGGTTGCGCAACCCAATGCGACATTTGAGTTTGGTAATAGGTATAATCGGTCAAACGGGTTTGGAGTTATACATATCTGAAATTTTGATGTCATTCACTGAGTAACTCAAAAATTACGAAACCAATCCAATTCAATCATGGTAATTAGTTGTAGAATTCCGGCGCGAAAATTTCTACGACATTTCGTGTGGATCAAAATTTTAAACAAATTATTGAAATTTTTTGAAAAAAATTCTATACAGGGTCTTTGGTAAACATACCGCAACAATTCAAGAGGTTATTCCTTTGACTATTTTAAGAATAGTTTCCTTGAAAATTTATGAAAATCTGCTTTGGTTAGAAGATACAGGGTGAACAATATTTGCGACAACCATTGTTGATATTTGTCAAAATAATACGATATAGTAGTGGAAAGACAAAAACTATCCTCTTCAAACGCATCGACAATAAATTAATAGGAAGTATCTCACAAAAGTTGTCAATCTAATGATCTACTGATCAATCAGGCGACGTATCCAAATTAAATTGACGTCTGTTAGTGGATCAAACAGCCTGGATCTCAATAGATTGGAGAACTAAAATTTGTACTTGATAATCCCATTGTCGTATGCCGTACTTTCTTCTACATTAATTATTTTGGCAAATATCAACAATGGTTGTCACCCTGTATCTTCGAAACAAGGCAGATTTTCATAAGTCATCAAGGAACTGAATATTCTTAGAATAGTCCAGGGAATAACCTCTTGATTTTTGCCACATGTTTACCAAACACCCTGTATATCAGAAGCTAATCTTTCGACATCGATGAAATTTTGCGAGATATTTCAAAACAATTAGTAAAATGTATTCATTATTCAGTGGACGAGGGTGCTGAAGCTCCTGAGACCACGTCGGTGCTTTCACAATCTTGTTAAATAATCTGTTTACTTCCAGGAAGAGAAAATAGACGATGCCCTTACATTCGGGGTAAAATTTTAGGTGGATCAGGAACCATAAACGGTTTGGTATACTCCAGAGGCATAAAGAACGATTTTGATAAATGGGAGAAGGAGGGAAATCCAGGTTGGTCCTGGGAAAATGTTCTTCCGTATATCAAGAAGCTTGAAAACTTCCAGTCGGCCAACATAGACTTAAAATATAGAGGTTTCAACGGACCTTTGAATGTGGCCTATGTTAAACCTAATATACCATCACAAAAAGCCTTCATAAAAGCTAACGAAGAAATCGGTATTCCATTTTTAGAAGATTACAATGCTGAGAAAGTCAGTGGCGTCGCTTACGTTCAGCATAATATTCAGAACGGAAAACGTGCCAGTGGTGCTAACAACTATGTGAGACCTGCTTGGAATAGAATAAACTTGAATGTTACGTTAAAAGCCTTCGTTACTAAAGTATTAATCGATGAAAAGAGGAAAACTGCGTACGGTGTCGAATTTGTGCATGATAATCGTAAATTCAAGGCCACAGCGAGAAAAGAGGTTATTATCTCTGGTGGCGCTGCGAATACTCCACAACTCCTTATGCTATCTGGTATTGGTCCAAAATCTGAATTGGAGACTCTGAAAATCAAGATCATTCAAGATCTTCCAGTAGGACAATACATGAAAGACCATATTGGATTCCTCAATCTCTTCGTCAGTTCAAATTATGCAGAACCTGCTCAGAGCACGAACCAGTTGATCAAGCAATATCTTGCCGGTCAAGGGGCATTTACAGCTCCTTCATTTTATAGGGCCGTCTCCTACTACAATACCCGAAATAGAAGTTCACCTTATCCGAATATGGAGATAGACTTTGCACCTCCTAGCCCTGTTGCGATAAAATTCCCACAACACGCGAACTATAAGAAGGAAGTAAGCACATATGTCAGCAGTATCAATCAATCGACGCATTGGAATTTCCAGATATTTTTCTTGCATCCTAAATCATCAGGCACTCTTCGTTTGAAATCGGCCAATGCTCGAGACTTTCCATTGATCGATAGTAAGATTTTCGATAATCCGGACGACATAGAAGACATGTACCAAGGGATAAAAATTGCATTGAAACTAATAGACACATCAGTGGGTAAGGATTTGGATCTCAAACTTGATTTGAATCTACCGTCTTGTTCGAAGATAAAACCACTGACGAAGGCGTATTGGTTTTGCCTTTTACGGCAACTAGCGCTACCAGCATACCATTTGTCTTCAACTGCAAGAATGGGACCTTCTAACGATCCCCTAGCCGTAGTAAATAATGAGCTTAAGGTATATGGAATCAAAAACCTTAGAGTTATAGATGTGAGTATAGTACCGAGTACTGTGACAGGGCACATCAACGCACAGGCTTTTCTGATCGGGGAAAAAGGAGCTGACTTAATCAAAAAAGACCACCAGAATATTGTGAATTGAATAAACTCTTGTCCCGTACATGTTGCATTTGATTTAAAAACCGCACCAGAATATAATGGGTCGTACGGGTCCAGACGGGTGTAATGTAACACGTAATGCAAGGCGTGATTAGCGTCCACACGGAGAATTCGCCTTACATTACGCCTTGCATTACGTGTTACATTACACCCGTCTTGACCCAGCTTCAGGTATTGTGATTTAATGAAAACGTAAAGAATAGCATGCTAAATATTGAGAGAGCTTTACAATTTCTCATCGAATAGCACGAAGAGGGATATCGAATTATCGTTTGACGTCGCCATACAGAGAACCGCGGAACTGCCCCTCCTGCAAAACAAAACAAGCGTCGAGTCTGGACTCAGTTTGACTGTTAACACTTCAATATCACCAGGTACCAGTATCATATCAGCGGCCGTCAGGGGAAAGCGCCGGAAATTTGTGTTTAAATACATATCAGCTATAACAAAGTCTGAAAAAGTCATCTCATTCTGAACTACTATGCTAGATCTATAAATGAAAGAAATTACGGTCAGAATTAATAAATAAATAAATAATAAAGTTTATTGGTGAAGAAGGATATAAGACACAGAAATTCAGTAAAACTCAAAGTCGTCTCCACAATATATATTTCAGCCCAATGTTGAGGGGAGGTATGTCAACGCAATTATAACAAGAAACCTTGTCAGAGATTACGTGACACAAAATTCAAAAACATGTTTTCGAGCATAGAGATGCTCATCATCAGTTGAAGTAATACAGGAATTGATCTGAAAACAGCAAAGAACAATAATTACAATTTTGAAAAATATGGAGGTAACAATGAAAAAACTCAGATTCAAAATGGATACTCACATAACATGGAGAATTGAAGTTTAAAAAATTGATATAAAATTATGAGAACAATAATGAAGTGTGGCGCAAATTAGGGCCCAACACCATGATATTAAGGTGGAATGGTTGGAGACCATTCTGGCAGTGGAACTACCATCAAAAACATTAATTGTTATTTAAAACACTTGTTAAACTTAGACAACAAGAATTTCGTGTAGCATGGAATGAAACAGAAAAAGAAAGAAACAGATCGGAATTATCGATAAAGAAGACCTGGTTTTAACCATAGCCTCATATATCGGAGAAAAGATACAATTATTAATGAACGAAATAGTATCAAAATTATTAGCGTAGTTAGCTGTTCTGAAAAGCAAGAAAAAGCCTGAAAATATCTGTAATGAAAAGTTGATTTAAACAGTAGCGTCATCTATCAAAAGGAAGGTATCAAAAATGGAATGTCAATATTTAAAGCAGGTAACTATCTGTAACACAGTGGTAGTTCCACTGCCAGAATGGTCTCCAACCATTCCACCTTAATATCATGGTGTTGGGCCCTAATTTGCGCCACACTTCATTATTGTTCTCATAATTTTATATCAATTTTTTAAACTTCAATTCTCCATGTTATGTGAGTATCCATTTTGAATCTGAGTTTTTTCATTGTTACCTCCATATTTTTCAAAATTGTAATTATTGTTCTTTGCTGTTTTCAGTTTAATTCCTGTATTACTTCAACTGATGATGAGCATCTCTATGCTCGAAAACATGTTTTTGAATTTTGTGTCACGTAATCTCTGACAAGGTTTCTTGTTATAATTGCGTTGACATACCTCCCCTCAACATTGGGCTGAAATATATATTGTGGAGACGACTTTGAGTTTTACTGAATTTCTGTGACATTGAAACTCCACTTTGAGCATGGACTACTTCCTCCAAATGGATATAAGACATTTCTAAGAAGCCATTTCGTGAGTTGGATAGAACCTATACATATAGTGGAAATACATATATAAAGTTCCTCATGGGACACCTTGCATACAAGGAAATTATTGAATCTTCTTAAAAAAAATGAAAGAAATAAGATCAGCAATTATGTGCTGATTCTATATTCAGACCTATTCTGTTTGCGCATATAGCAATAATGCTAAGAAAAAGATATTGCTTCCACAGCAAGAATCGAAATATTGCTATTCTGATCATCGATTTTGGGCAATATGATCTGTCATCTATGTTTTTGGCACTCTGGTTCCTCGGAACAGTGTGCTTATCAATTTGCCAAATGTCTGTCATTTTGGAATTTTTGGCTCAAAATGGTCTCAAACGATTTGGTTCGAATCACTGATGAATAATACGTGGTCAAAATGGATTCTGTCCGTCCGTCCGTTAATACGATAACTCTCGAACGGAATGAGCTAGATAGTTGAAATTTTCAGAATAGGTTTGGGAGATAGATATCTCGGCTAAGTTCGTTATTGGGCAAAATTGGTCGGATGCTTTCGGAGTAACAAAAAAAATATCTTATTTTACATTACAAATTTCAGAATAAGTTTTTCTCAAGATGCAGTTTCACCGTAGGAATGCATTGATGTCATTTTTAACTCTAACAAGCTAATACTTTCGGAGATATGATTTTTCAAAATTTCAACAATAAATCGTACTTCTGTGTTTTCACAGAATGCGATAATTATTCTATCTATGAATTATTATAATATGATCTGTGTTGATACATGTCAACTTATTTTCCTGAGACATGATATGCCAAATTTTGATATTTAATGCCCTTGGTTAATTCATATGATGATGGGAATCGTAATGGTAAGTTAATAATATTGAGTTCAGAATATCTCCAGTAAAAACAAAACTGAAATATTGGCTAAAGTTTCAATTGATATAATATAATTTTCAGAGTGGATTTGAGGAAAAAATATATCGTTCATCATAGAATTTAGGAACGGATATCTCGGATGAGTTCGTTGTTGGGTAGAATTGGTCTATTGGTTTTGGATTAATAATTTTTAGCACTCTTGTTGAATTTAAATTCATATTATATGATGTTTGAATTCGATTTCTGCTATTATGGAGTTCTATCATAAGAATCCATTGATATAGTTCCCAATTCTTACCAATACTTTCGAAGCTTGCAAAAAAATGCTGAAATATGGATCTACATTTGTGTATCAAAAATGTTTTCTTGATTTAAGGTTCATAATGTGGTAGTGGTATGAACTATTAAATTATGAAAAGAGAATTGTATTTTATTAGTATATTTTGAACATTTAAAATAATTTGTTCGTCAGCCTTTACCTACTCAAATATCAGGAATAAATGTACAATCTGCTATGATTGTCTGCAGCCTTGCTCTAGACATTTCGATGATACTTTCCTTATTATTTTAAATGATAATTTTTGAAGCATTAAAGCATTGCTGATTTAATCTTGATGAATAAACTATTATTTGAATTGAATTTCTTTCATGATGGAGTTCTATCATAAGAATCCATTGATCCCATTCCCAACTCTGAGAAAGCAATACTTTCGGAGATATGATTCGTCAAAGTTTGAACAAGAGCGCCAAAGCTCCTGTCCACAGGGCTTGAACCAATTTTTTTTATGAACATATTGCTATCTCAGCAACTTCATATTAGTACTTGCTAAGAGCATAACAAGATTTGGAATATGGCAGATAACCACTTTTTACTTCCAAGAATTCGAAAATATTGATAATTATAGGTATACATAACCGTATCTATTTGTAAAAGATACCTACTTCAAAATTGTTAATTTGAAGGGAATTTCTAAGACTTAAGTCTGACACTAACAATCCTTTCTATTTGTTAACAGAAAAGTTCACAAACGATTCAACCTTGATAATAAGAGGCCTGCCTTTGGCTTCAATGAAGAGCTGAAGGAATTTTATTCATTTATTTATTTATCCATGAGCAAATTAAGATAGATACTATCCGCCGTATTCACAAAGCATTCAATCTCTGTTAAGTCCTAACTGAGTTCCTCAGTTAAGGATAAATTTGAATCGCAACCTCAGTTAAAGTATTTAACGATGGTGACACACATCTGTTTCACGTTTATTTTCACGTTAACTGAGGTTGCGATTCAAATTTATCCTTAGCTGAGGACCTCACTTAGGACTTAATGGAGAGTGAATACGGCAGTATATCTTTCAAGTTAGAGATATGCATTACAAGACTGACCGACTGGAAGAAAAAAAAAAAAACTATTAATTCAGCCTTAATAAACAGATGACTGCTTTTGATTTAATTGAAGAGCCGTGAGAATTTTGTTCATTTATTTATTTGTTCATGAGCAATGCTTCATGTGCATTCGAAGACCGACTGACTGGACGAAAAATATTATATAAACTATTAATTCAGCCTTAATACAAAGATGGCTTCTCTTGATTTAATTGAAGAACTGAGGGAATTTTTTCAGTAGAAAACTAGGACACAAACCACCGTATTCACAAAGCATTCAAAATCCGTTAAGTCCAAACTGAGGTCCTCAGTTGAGGATAAATTTGAATCGCAACCTTAGTTAACGTATTTAACGGTGGTGAAACAGGCCTGTTTCACGTTAAGTTCCACGTTAACTGAGGTAGGGATTCAAATTTATCCTTAACTGAGGACCTCAGTTAGGACTTAACGGAAATTGAATGCTTTGTGAATACGGCGGATGTTGTTCCGGTCCACTTAGAAGTGTGCATTCGAAGTCTAGCTGAAGACAGGAAAAAATTTAAATCTAATATTTGTTTTAGGCAATTTTTCGGTTATGGCAAAGGTTACCAATATTCAGTGTGTTTCCTGAAAATTGATCAATAACTCAGTCTTGTTAGTTTCATAAATAACATAGTTTTTCGCCTTCGTGAAATTTTATATATCTGGTTAGGAATTACGAATAGCCACCGAAAATCATACGTACAAGTAAGATTAAATTCTTCTTCTATTTCACATGAAAGTCATAAAATACAGTGTTATCAGCTCTCAAATCAATGAATTTTAAACTACTTGATAGCAATATTGCTGGGAGAAAATTGATAACCAACATTGCTACAACAGTCCGAACAGAATACTCAATACCATAGCGATTTTGTTAAAGATAAGGAGTATAGCAATATGACTTGAATAGCAATGTTTATAGCAATACGCAAACAGTATAGGTCTGATTGTATTATATGAGTTCGTTAAAGTTATATCGAACTTCATATATGCTAAACCTTCAATGCGAATGGTTTCAAACCAACCATACTTACTAAAGGGTTTTCCAATAAGAGGTGTTATTTTGACATTCAAAGAAAAATGCCATTTTTCAATATAAATGATCGGATGTTTATTTCATTATAAAGAAGAAGCTATGCCGTTAATAGTGGAAAATAACATCAGGCAAATGACCACCGCGACCACGCTTACATGACCATATCCTATTAATGAAATTTTCCATTACCAAACCGCAAAGTGGCTGCCCTATGTCCTCGATAGCCTCACGAATTCCATCTTTGAGGTCTTGAATCGACGCTGGGCTATTGGCGTAGACCTTCTCTTTCACGTGGCCCCAAAGGAAGAAGTTGCAAGGTGTTAAATCACAAGATCTCGGTGGCCAAGTGTGATCACCTCTTCGAGAGATAACACGGTCCGGAAACTTTTCCCGCAAAAGATCAATGGTTTCGTTGCTTGTGTGGCACGTAGCGCCGTCTTGTTGAAAGTAAACGTTGTCCAGATCAACACCATCCAATTCCGGCCATAAAAAAATCATTAGTCATCTCTCGATAGCGCAATCCATTCACCGTAACTGTTGCTCTAGCCTCATTTTCGAGAAAGTAAGGTCCAATGACTCCGCCGGACCATAAACCGCACCAAACAGTCACACGTTGAGGATAGAGAGGCTTTTCAACAATAATTCTTGGGTTTTCCGAGCCTCATCAGATGCGACAATTTTGCTTGTTGACGAAGCCACCGAGGTGGAAATGGGCCTCATCACTCAAGATGATTTTTCGATGGAATTCCGGATCATTTTCATGCATTTCAACGACCCAATCAGCAAAGACACGACGTTGTTCATGATCGGCCGGCTTGAGTTCTTGGGTTAACTGAACTTTATAAGCCTTAAGACCCAAATCTTTATGCAAAATACGGTGTAATGACGTTTGTGGAATGCCTAATTCCAAAGAACGACGAGGAATGGACAAACCTGGGTTTTCTTCAACACTTTCGGCTACATCAGCAATATTTAGGCTGTTCTTGAGCGACGTGCACGGGTTTTATTCTTCACATAACTAACTTGTCCCAACAGCTCGAATTTTTCCTACAATTTCTTTATTGCGGTCCGACAAGGTGCTTCACGACGACCAAAAAATGTTCGAGTTTTACGAACCGTCTCTGCCAAATTTTCACCATTTTTCGCGCTCTAGTTCCTCGGAACTGAGTGCTTATCAATTTGCCCAAATGTCTGTAATTTTCGAATATTTCGATGAAAATGGTCTTAAACGATTTGGTTCGACTCACTGATCAAGAATCCGTGGTCGAAATTCATTCTGTCCGGCCGGTCCGGCCGGCCGTTCGGCCGTAGGCACGATAAGTTCGTTACTGGGCAAAATCGGACAGATGGTTTCGGAGTAACAAAAAAAAAATTTTTTTTTACAAAACAAATTCCAAATTAAATTTTTTTTAATAAGCAGTTTTATCATAAGAATCCATTCATATCATTTTTAACTCTAACAAGCTAATAATTTCGTAGATATGATTTTTCAAAATTTCAATGTAAATCGTATTTCAAAGATTGATATAATTATTCTATGTATGAATTGACATAATGTTAACTTGACAGAAGGGAATATTGTAACTTCAAAAATATTGGGGTTGAAATACTCGTATTTTAGCGATGCAACGGGGACCTCACCCGAAAATGTTTGAAAATATTACGTAAATATTGAAAGCATAATTCTGTAGTTCGAGAGAGGAGAAAATTTGGTGAACGTAGATCAGGAAATTTTTGATCGATTACAAGGTAGTTTTTTATTATTCCTTATCTTCTCTCATACATGTTTTATGGAATACCTACTATTTGTAGGTACTTTAAACCTGTTTTGGGCAATTGTCATACGAAACTTGTTTTTTTGGCGCTCTAGTTCCTCGGAACAGAGTGCATATCAATTTGCCCATGTGTCTGTAATTTTGGAATTTTTGGCTGAAAATGGTCTCAAACGATTTGGTTTGACTCACTGATCAAGAATCCGAGTGCGAAATCGATCCTGTCCGGCCGGCCGACCGGCCGTAGGCACTATAACTCTCGAACAAAAGGAGTTAGCGGATTGAAAATTGCAGGGTGGTTTTGGAGCGTAAATATCTCGGTCAAGTTCGTTAATGGGCGAAATCCATCAAGGGTTTCGGAGTTATGGCCGATTTTAGTAAAAATATTTTTTATGAATATTTCCGAAACCGATCACTCGATCTATCTGAAATTTAGCATCAAATTGTAGAATCATGACCTTCATACGCATGTGAAGTTTTGTATTGACCAGATTACCGCAAAGTGTCAAAAAAAAAATTTGAAAATGTGGTGCAGTTCTCATTCTCATGATTGCTCATTTAATCTTGATAAATGCAGTTCTATATTATGAATATATTGATATAATTCCCAACTCTGAGAAACCAATACTTTCGGAGATATAATTTGTCTGTTTGAACTAGAGCGCCAGAAAGCTCCTGTCCACAGGGCTTGAACCCATTTTTATAGTAAATTTTAACAATTTCAATGCGTTCTTGAAGCGTGTATCGTTCCATCTTTATTAATGGCGTAGTTTCTACTTGTCAAATGTCAAACAATGACAGCTTCAAAAGTGACATCTACCGAAATAGCGGGCTATTCAAAATAACACCTCTTATTGGAAAACCCTTTATTTCTGTGTCTTCATCACATCGTAAATAGTATCGATATTCCATTCTTGATAGTTGTTAAATTAAAATCGTCACAGGATACACCTTCACAATACAATCATTGCAAGTGTAGGTTGAAATTGAATGAATTTGATTACTAGATAGATGTTTAGCACAGAGACATCGAAATTCAAGGTGTGGTTAATATAGTGTGTGGATAAAGTAAGGAACACAATTCATAGCTGCCTTATCGAACGTTTTCAAGCAAAACGCTCGGACAGGTCAATTTTAGTTTTTAACTAACCATTAATTTGTAAATTTCACTTATGACGTCATTCGCTTTAACAGAGTGACATCATAATTTACTCTAGGAAATAAAAATGAAACTTTCATGAAAGAAACTCTTTATTCAACCCAAGGAGCAAAATAAATTTATCGCAAATGTTCAAATTGTGCTCCGTTAACCATATGGCACAGACCGATACTAGTGTAAACACTTTGTACACTTCTGCTCCTCTTCAGCGCGAATTCTTTGCCGTAACTATTCTAAATTATTTGTTCTATTAAAATAAACCTTTGATTTTTGATAACTTCACAAAAAAAATATGAGGGATTCAAGTCTGGGGAACGTTGTGGCCACTCAATAGGTCCTCGACTTCCTATCCACCTTCCAGGAAATGTGGGGTCAAGATATTGACGGACGTTTATTCCAAAGTGAGGAGGAGCCCCCTTTAAACCTGTTTTGGGCAATTGTCATACGAAACTTGTTTTTTTGGCGCTCTAGTTCCTCGGAACAGAGTGCTTATCAATTTGCCCAAGTGTCTGTAATTTTGGAATTTTTGGCTGAAAATGGTCTCAAACGATTTGGTTTGACTCACTGATCAAGAATCCGAGTGCGAAATCGATCCTGTCCGGCCGGCCGACCGGCCGTAGGCACGATAACTCTCGAACGAAAGTAGTTAGCGGATTGAAAATTGCAGGGTGGTTTTGGAGCGTAAATATCTCGGACAAGTTCGTTAATGGACGAAATCCATCAAGGGTTTCGGAGTTATGGCCAATTTTAGTAAAAATATTTTTTATGAATATTTCCGAAACCGATCACTCGATCTATCTGAAATTTAGCATCAAATTGTAGAATCATGACCTTTATTCGCATGTGAAGTTTTGTATTGACCAGATTACCGCAAAGTGTCAAAAAAAAATATGAAAATGTGGTGCAGTTCTCATTCTCATGATTGCTCATTTAATCTTGATAAATGCAGTTCTATCATATGAATACATTGATATAATTCCCAACTCTGAGAAACCAATACTTTCGGAGATATAATTTGTCTGTTTGAACTAGAGCACCAGAAAGCTCCTGTCCACAGGGCTTGAACCCATTTTTTCATACAGAAAATGGGTTATTTTCTGAAAAAAATTGTTATCGACGGTATCAATTTTTCAGAGCATCATTTAAGTATGTTGCACCATCTAATAAAGCCGCAAAAAAAAAATTGGGGTGGTCATTTAAAAAACTTATGATCTGTTATAATGAATGACGTCATAAGTAAAATTTGTATGCGATAAGGTTATTTAAAAACTGAAATAGACCTGTCCGAGCGTATTGCTTGAAAACATCAAATAACGCAGTTATGAATTTTGTTCCTTACTGTATCCATTTCCACACACTGTATCTTTGCAATTGTTTTGTATTCAATGTAAGATTTTAATGCTTGAAGGAATTGTTGATTTTACCTACATTCCTCATTATACCTGTATAAACATATTCCGAAGGTTCTATTTGAAATTCAGGGTCGTGAAAATGAACGAAATATTTACTTAACCAAGTTAGGTTCTTCTTATCGTTTCTTTATCAAATCATAAGTTATGAGTTGTACAAGGACAGAAGATGAATGAATACCGCATGGAATGAACATCGGTCTGGTTTTGTGTAGTTAATAAAGGGTGTTTTTCAATAGTATGAGAACTTCGAGTTGAAGTCAAACCTGAAAGAATTTATGGAATGTTTGATTAATTATTTTTGCGCGGAGTTTCTAGGGAACAATGTGCAAGCATTTTGTCCAAATGTATGTAATTTTCGATTTTTTGGCGCTCTTGTTCCTCGGAACAGAGTGCTCATCAATTTAGCCAAATGTCTGTAATTTTCGAATTTTTCGATGAAAATGGTCTTAAACGATTTGGTTCGACTCACTGATCAAGAATCCGTGGTCGAAATTCATTCTGTCCAGCCGGTCCGGCCGTAGGCACGATAACTCTCGAACGGAATGAGCTAGACAGTTGAAATTTTCAGAGTAGGTTTGGGAGATAAATATATCGGCGAAGTTCGTAATTGGGCAAAATCGGACAGATGGTTTCGGAGTAACAAAAAAAAAATTTTTCACATAACAAATTCCAAATTAATTTTTTTTCAATAAGCAGTTTTACCATAAGAATCCATTGATATCATTTCTAACTCTACCAAGCTAATGCTTTCGGAGATATGATTTTTCAAAATTTCAAAAATAAATCGTATTTCTATGTTTTCACAGAATGATATAATTATTCTATCTATGGATTGTTATAATGTCAACTTATTTTCCTGAGACATGACATTATCCAATTCATTGCAGCAACCGGAACTGAGTGCTTATCAAAATGCCCAAATGTCTGTAATTTTCGAATTTTTCGATGAAAATGGTCTTAAACGATTTGGTTCGACTCACTGATCAAGAATCCGTGGTCGAAATTCATTCTGTCCGGCCGGTCCGGCCGGCCGGCCGTAGGCACGATAACTCTCGAACGGAATGAGCTATACAGTTGAAATTTTCAGAGTAGGTTTGGGAGATAATTATCTCAGCTAAGTTCGTTATTGGGTAAAATCGGACGGATGGTTTCGGAGTAACAAAAAAAAAATTTTTCAGAACAAATTCCAAATTAATTTTTTTCAATAAGCAGTTTTACCATAAGAATCCAATGATATCATTTTTAACTCTAACAAGCTAATACTTTCGAAGATATGATTTTTCAAAATTTCAATAATAAATCCTATTTCTACGTTGTCACAGAATGATAAAATTATTCTATGTATGAATTGTCATAATGTCAACTTATTTTCCTGAGACATGACATTATCTAATCAATCGAAGAATGGTGAGCGAAGTGAGAAAAATCTCAGTTGTTTGCTCCAAAATTAGATTTTCTCAGAAAAGTCTTACATTTCGGAACGGAACATGAAGTAAGAGATCTGAGAGTAGTGAGACTGCTTTTCATCCATAGACATACAATGCTCAGTTCTCTCAATTTATGACGGGACTGACGGAAGGGAATATTATAACTTCAAAAATATTGGGGTTGAAATACTCGTATTTTAGCGATGCAACGGGGACCTCACCCAAAAATGTTTGAAAATATTACGTAAATATTGAAAGCATAATTCTGTAGTTTCAGAGAGGAGAAAATTTGTTGAACGTAGATCAGGAAATTTTTGATAGATTACAAGGTAATTTTCCATTATTATTTTTCTTCTTTCATACATGTTTTATGGAATATCTACTATTTGTAGGTAATTTAAAACTGTTTTGGGCAATTGTCTTACGAAACTTGTTTTTTTGGCGCTCTAGTTCGTCGGAACAGAGTGCTTAGCAATTTGCCCAAGTGTCTGTAATTTTGGAATTTTTGGCCGAAAATGATCTCAAACGATTTGGTTCGACTCACTGATCAAGAATCCGAAGTCGATATCGATTCTGTCCGGCCGGCCGTAGGCACGATAACTCTCGAACGAAAGGAGTTAGCGGATTGAAATTTGCAAGGTGGGTTTGGAGCGTAAATATCTCGGGCGAGTTCGTTTATGGGCGAAATCCATCGAGCGGTTTCGGAGTTATGGCCGATTTTAGTAAAAATATTTTTTATGAATATTTCCGAAACCGATCACACGATCTATCTAAAATTTAGCATCAAATTGTAGAATCATGACCTTTATACACATTTGAAGTTTTTTATTCACCAGAATACCGCAAAGTGTAAAAAAAAAATCTGAAAATTTAAAAAAAGTTTTTCTACAATTACTCTCGAACGGAATGAGCTAGGTAGTTGAAATTTTCAGAGTAGGTTAGGGAGATGAATATCTCAGTTGAGTTCGTTATTGGGCAAAATTTGCCAGATTTAATTTGATTTCTTCCATGGTGCAGTTCTCATTCTCATGATTGCTTATTTAATCTTGATAAATAAACTATTATTTGAATTGAATTTCCTTTATGATGCAGTTCTATCATATGAATACATTGATATAATTCCCAACTCTGAGAAACCAATACTTTCGGAGATATAATTTGTCTGTTTGAACTAGAGCGCCAGAAATCTCTTATCCACAGGGCTTATTTACAGACGTCTTTATGCCGATATTCTACAACTAGTTCCAAACTTCAATTCAATCGAGTCTATATTTTGTGAGTTACCAAGGAAACAATATTTCAGGTGGGTATAACTCCGAAACTGATGGACCGATTATGCCCTAAATCGTACTTTACCCTCCCATTCGGATGCCCAACCAACCCTGAGATTTGTAATTTCCTATCTCGCTTCGTTCGAAAGTGATCGAGGCATCGGTCACCCATCCAGCTACTGAACTCACACAAGGCTGCTACGGTCTCCAACAATATAGATCCGATCGTGTTCGAACTTGATACTTGGCAGTAGAGTTAGGTTCTCAAGGCTGTCGCAAAATTTCAGCGAAGTCGGAGGAATTATTTTCTGATCTATAGAATAATTTTTGAAAACATTTCAAGTGATACGACCCTCACGAAATTTTGCAAGAATTTTTGCGTTGGCATTCTACAACTAGTAACCATGTTTGAATTGGATTGGTTCCGTATTTTTCGAGTTATTGGGGAAGTAACAACCAAATTTCAGAAAGCTATAGCTCCAAAACCGTTGGGTCAGTTATGCCTATAAACAAACTCAAATGTCGCATTCGGCTGCGCAACCAAACCTGAAAATTACAAATCGTTATCTCTTTAAGTTCTCAACTTATCGTGAGATACATAATATAGTTTCGTAATTTTTTTAACATTTACTAGTGGTACAATCCTCACAAAATTTCGCACACGTCTTTATGGCGATATTCTACAACTAGATACCAAGTTTCAATTCGATCGGGTCTATATTATTTGAGTTATCCAGAAAATAATATTCCAGATGGTTATAACTCCGAAACAGTTGGGCCGATTATGGCCAACAACGAACTTAACTCTCCCATTCGGATGCGCAACCAAGGCAGAAAATTTTAACTCCATACCTATTTTCGTCCGAAAGTTATCGAGGCAACGGTCACCCACCCAAGAACTGGACATAACCAAGACTGATAGGATCTTTGAAAATATACATCCTATCATGTTCAAACTTGGAATTTGGTAGTAGAGTGAGGTTTTGAAGGCTCTCGCAAAATTTCAGTGATGTCGGGCGAAACGTTTCTGATATATAGAATTTTTTTCAATTATTTTTCTTTCATTTTCTAGTGATACGATTCTCGCGAATTTTTGCAAGAATTTGCGAGCCAGCATTTTACAATTAGTAACCAAGTTTGAATGGGATCGCTTCTGTATTTTTCGTGTTATTGAGGAAATAAAAACCAAATTTCAGAAGGTTATAACTCCGAAACCGTTTAGCCGATTATGCCTATTAATAAACACAAATGTCGCATTCAGATGCATAACCTACCCTAAAAATAGCAAGTCGCTATCTCATTCCTTTCTTGTGTTATCGTGACTTCATTAATATTTTTTAATATATTTGTTTTAATGATCTAGCGACATCATTCTCACAAAATGTCACAAACGTCTTCTTATTTGTATTCTACAACTTGCTACTCAGTTCCAATGCGATCGGATCTGTATTGATTGATAACAAAATTATTACTCGGAAACCATTGGACCGATAATGCCCTTTAACGAACTTGTCCGTCGTATTTAGATGCGCCACCTACCCTGAAAATTTCAAGTCGCTATCTCTTTTCGTTCTCAAGTTATCGTGGCAATAGCTGGCCGGACATAATCAAATATGACCTCAAATTATTCATCAGTGAGTTGAACCTAGCAATTTGAGACCATTCTCGTCAAAAAATTTGAAAATTATAGACATTTGGGCAAAACTATGACGCGATGTCCGCCAGAATATACGCGCAAAAATACATAAAGGTGGCAAGTGAGTATAACATAACGTTACACTGTTGAGTAACTTTCGTAACGTTTTAAAATTATCAACTCGAGTTAGAAAATCCTCGAATGAACTGGTTTATGGATTATACACCATTCTCATAATAATATTCAAGTAATCGTTCAACGAAAACGTAAGATATGGGTTTCACAATTATGTTCCCTCCATTCGAAATAAATTGGTCAACGACATATCGCAACAGATAACCTGCTTTTAGAGGCTCGAGTCTGGTATTTCTCGAAAAAATAATGGAATTGCTATTATTCAGTCAGTAAGCATGGTTGAGATAAGACAATATGCAATGAAACCAATCTTTGTAGTGTTTTTGTTATCATATGCGAGTGTCGTGAAGAACGAGAAAAATAGTGATTTGGAACTGAAAATTGATTATTATGAAGCCCTTATCAAGAAAGGTGTCAAAGATGCAGCGAACTATAAACCTAGGATCGATAATAGTGATTTTTTGTCGGGTGTTGATGAAACGCAAGTCAACGGTAAGGATATATCCATTTCGCTAAAATTCTGCGGCAATATCAACATATTTTTGAACAGATAATGGAAATCAAAATACGATCGCTAATTTAATGTAATTTAAACGGACACACATTTGCTTCTAAAACTTCAAAGTTCATTTTGTTTTTATACGCGCTTGTTCCCCAAGGAGCAGAGGGCTATCATTTACTCTGCCCGGATGTCTGTATTTTTGGAATTTGTTTGCTGAAAATGGTCTCAAAGGATTGAGTTCGACCCACTGATGAATAATTAATCCGCGGTCGAATCTTATTCTGTCCGGCCGTCCGTAGGCATGATAACTCTCGAACGGAATGAGTTAGACAGTTGACAATTGAAGGGTAGTTTTGGAGCGTAAATATCTCGGATAAGTTCGTCAATCTACCAAGCGGTTTCGGAGTTATGGCGATTTTTAGCTAAAACATTTTCTATGAATATTTCCGAAACCGATTACTCCATCTATCTGAAGTTTAGCATCAAATTGTAGAATTATGATCTTTTATTTCATGCGAAGTATTGTAACGATCAGATGGCTATAAACTGGAATTTTAAAATTTTGTTTTCACAATAACTCGAAAAATACTGACCTGATTGAATTGAAACTCGGTAGTTGAGTTTAATTTGGCATTACGGTGACCAATAATGACCTCTTGAAGGTGTTCAAAATTCCACTGAGAACAGACCATTAGGAGCATCAAAAAAAATTACTAATTTAGAACTTCCAAACTGGGCAAATTATTTCAGTTTTCAGTTTTCCTACTTGGAAAATCACATCTGGTATACATTCTTCCAACTCCGACTTCAGGTCCAACACGTGTTTTAGCCGATTATTGCACTTGTTAGCATATGTACAAGGACAACTAATTTAAATATGGACGTGTATACAGGGTAAGTCGTACTGAATATTGAAGGACGTTATTATTCAGGTCATTTCTGATGAATTTGGTCCTATAATATGTTCTCCGAAATTTCACCTTTATTGAGATATTGAGTTTTAAAGATTTTTTTTTAAACCCTCATATTTTGGATATTTTATAGATTTTTTCTAGGATTAGAGCTCCTAGAGTACGTTTTTTGATGTATCTGGTTAGAGGAAATGCCAATTAATAAAAATGATCAACAAAAACTGCACCTACTAGTAACATCTTAAAAAGACTGTTTGACAAAGGTTAGAATTGAATAATTTTCACTGAATGTTTTTATCTTCCTAACGCTTTTCTTCAAAAACAATGTATTTAAGTTATTCTGCAGATGTTTTTAAAAACTCATTCGTCTCTTCAGCTAATCAAAAAGGTATAACACTTGCCATTAAATAGGCAAAACAGTTAAGCTAGTAAGGGGTACATTTTTAGTTTGAGTTAAAAGAAGCTGATAATACGTAATAATATTTTAAAAAATAGAATAAAATTTTCATAACTCTTGTTCGACATGGCCGTCGCCATTTCTTATACAAATTATCATAGTTGCCTGAAGAAGGTTCTGTACGCCTATTAATCGAAGATGGTATTCATTTCGATCGACGGCTTGGTATTACATTTCCCAGTGGAAAGTCTGGTTCGTAATGCACACTTCTGGGCTATTGCCTTACTATCATGCCCTCTGCCGATATTGAAGATACGTTTTTTTTTTAATAAAATCATGTGGGCAGATGAATAGAAATTTGATAAAGACGGCATCACAAATTATCATAACGTCCATTATTGGGCTCCCGAAGCGCGAGGTAACCCAAAGAAAAAATGAACAAAAGGGTCACAAAGGAGATTCAGTCTAAACGTGTGGATGGCCATTATATCAAATTACTGGATAGGACCATACTTCCTGCCCGATAATTTGAATGGCGAAACATATGAAAACTTTTTGAGGGAGGAGTTACCCTCTTTGTTGGAAGACTTGCCTATTACAGTGAGACGAGACATGTTCGTTCAACATATAGCTGTCCAGCGTACTACAGAAGAAGTGTTCGAGCATGGTTGGACAAGAAGTACCCAAATAAATGTATTGGAAGAGGAGGACCCATATCATGGCCCGCGAGGAGCCCCGATTTAACGTCGATGGATTTGTATGTGTGGGGTCATATAAAAAGCCAAGTGTATGACCAAATGACGCCGAGACGGAGGCCTGCAAACTTCTGTCGTGAAAAATAATTTAAGGAAACGAATGAGAATTTGTACAAGAAATGGCGGCCATTTCGAACAAGAGTTATAAAAATATTATTCTGTTTCATTCACGTATTATTAGCTTCTTTTACCTCAAACTAAAAATGTACCCTCTACTAATTCTACTGTAATTTGGTCAATGTTTTGCCTATTCAATAGCAAGTGTTATACCTTTTTGAACAGCTGAAGAGACGAAGAAGTTTTAAAAGTATCTGCAGAATCATTTCCGTACATTCTTTTTTAAGAAAAGCGCTTCAAAGTTACAAACATTCAGTGAAAATTCTTCAATTTTAACCTTTGTCAAGCAGTCGGTTTGAGCTATTAGTAGTAGGTTCAGTTTTTGTTGATAATTTTCATTGATTGACATCCCCTCTAACTAGATCGATAAAAAAGCCAAAAAATGAGGGATTTGAGAAAAAATCTTCAAAATTCAATAACTCAGTAACGGTGAATTTTCGGACAACATATTATACGAGCAAAATTATCAG
This sequence comes from Halyzia sedecimguttata, assembly GCA_937662695.2. Lineage (NCBI taxonomy): Eukaryota > Metazoa > Arthropoda > Insecta > Coleoptera > Coccinellidae > Halyzia > Halyzia sedecimguttata. Next base: position 31,148,270 of record OW569415.2, read on the forward strand.
AAATAACCTGAATAATAACGTCCATTCAGTACGACTTACCCTGTAACCCTGTATGCTGTGGCAATTGAATGAATAGGTTAATGAGGTGTGTAATCTTAAATTGTTTTTCAAAATTTGTTTGAACTGGAGGGTGATATTACCACCTCATGTCAATTCTGTGAGTGTACAAGCAAGTTTCGAGGAAATGGGTGAAGTGTCCATAACGTGGCCCTTGGGCCAATTTTTGAAATTCATGTTACCCCTTTCGGGCATTTTTCTTTTTGTGCGTGAGCAGTCGTGAAGTGTTTTAACTTCTGGAGTTTTCGTCCGAAAGGATTGTAGTTTTGAGGGGCAGGATGCTATTCCTTCATAGGATCCTCTTAGGGGAGTCCGCGCATGCGTGGATTAAGGCTGCGATATCTCCTGAACCATAGGTGTTGAAGAATCAGAGTTTTGTGTGAGGCGTGTGATTCTGAGAGGACTTTTAGCCACGAGTGGTTTGCGCATGCACAGAGAAGAAGTGACCCTTTTTGAGTTGTAGAGCTCATGTTGGGAGTGGTATACGTCCAGCGGTCATGGATTTGGTGCTGAGCCGATATTGTGAAGTTTTAAACGACAATTAATAGCAATTCTGTGTACGGACAAGTCAGTTTCGAGAAAATAGCATTGTTTCCGAGTTGAAATGTCTGTACCGTGGCCCTAGGGCCAATAAAAAACTAACTTTTTTTGGAAGATCTATATTATATTACATTAGGATTTGAACAATAGACGTGAGCAATTGCGTTGTTCTTGGGAACAGAGGAATTTGCCCAAATGTCTGTAATTTTCGAATTTTTTGATGAGAATGATCTTGAACGATTTGGTTCGACTCACCGATCAAGAATCCGTGGTCCAAATCGAATTTGTCCAGCCGTCCGGCCGACCCCCCGTTAACACAATAACTCTCGAACGCAATGAACCATACACTTAAGTTCGTTAGTAGGCAAAATCGGCCAGATGATTTTGAAGTAACGAAAAAAAAATTTTTTTTTTACATTACAAATTCCAAAATCCATTTATTTTAAGATGCAGTTTCACCATAAGGATCCACTGATATCATCAACTCTAAGAAGTAATACTTTCGGAGATATGATTTTTCAATGTTTCAATAATAAATCGTACTTCTATGTTTTCACAGAATGCTGTACTTATTTTTATTTCGACCTACGGTAAAACTAATAGCCAGGATATATTAATAGACATAATTTTCAAAGAACCTTGAAAAAATATAAAAAAGCACTGATGTGGAGTTAGTACTCTTTGGCGCGCTTGTTCACGTTGGCTAATTTGAATAGAATGAGTGCTTCAAGCTCAGTGGATAGAACGAGATAGTCAGAGGGCCATGCAATGTTGGGTCGAAAATTAACAGTGCTGTGCATAAGCTGGCGTTCGGATACAGTAATAAAGTCGACAAAGAACATAACTGACTCTCCATAGTCGCACAAGCTCCTAGGAGCTTCTGAGGAATTTCCTTGGGAAGACCTATGAGGGTCAGTATAATAATAATAATAATGTCTATAGCAAGCGCGCCAATGTAGATTAAATTCAATATGAAAGAAGTAAAAACACTGAAAAAGCATTGGCATGGGCTCAATCTGCTTTGGCGCGCTTGTTATAGACTGATTATGATTATAATTCCCAAAAGAGATCCTTGAGAAGCTACTAGGAGCTTGTGCGACTAAGGAAAGTCAATTGTGCTTTTTGTCAACTTTGTTATTGTATCCTCATGCTAGCTTAGACACAGCACTGATGATTTTTGACTTGGCAGTGAATGGTATCCACTACCTTCTGAATAGATCTCCGGTTCGCTCTATCCAGTGAACTTGAAGCACTCATCATTCAATTCAAATTAACCAACGTGAACAAGCGCTTCAAAGAGTATTGACTTCACGCCAGTGTTTCTTGGCGCTCTTGTTCCTCGGAACAGAGTGCTTGTCAATTTGTCCAAATGTCTGTAATTTTTGAATTGTTGGCTGAAAATGGTCTTGAACGTTTTGGTTTGACCTACTGATTAAGAATCCGTGGTCAAAATTGATTCTGTCCGACCGTCCCTGCGTCCGACCGTAAACACGATAACTCCCGAACGGAATGAGCTAGACAGTTGAAATTTGTAGAGTAGGTTTGGGAGATAAAAATCTCGGTTAGGTTCGTTATTGGGCAAAATCGGAGTAACGAAAAAAATGACAAATTTCAAATTCAACTCTTTTAAGATATAGTTTCATCATAAGAGTCCATCGATATCATTCTCAATTCTAACAAACTAATTCTTTGGGAGATGTGAGTTTCCAATATTTCAATACTCAGAGAAATACTTTCGGAGACAATATGATTTGTCAAAGTTTGCACCAAAGCTCCTGTCCACAGGACTTTCCCACATTTTATATTTTTGCGCGTATGTTCTTGGGAACATCGCGTTATAGTTTTGCCCAAATGTCTGTAACTTTCGAATTTTTTGACGCAATTGGTCTCAAACGATTCAGTTCGACTCCCCAATGAAGAATTTGATTCTGTCCGTTCGGCCGTCCGTTGCCACGATAATTTGAGAACGAAAAGAGCTAGCGACTTGAAATTTTCAGGGTGGATAGCGCATCGCAATACGACGGACAAGTTCGTTAATGGGCATAATCGACCCAGTGGTTTCCGAGTAATAATTTTGTTTTCAACCAATATAAATCCGATCGAATTGAAACTTGGTGAGTAGTTGTAGAATATGAACCTAAGCACGTTTGTGAAATTTTGGGCGAATCGTGAGGCTAGAAAATTTTAAAAAAATTATTAAAAAATATTTTTGTTGTCACGATAACCTGAGAACGGAAAGAGATAGCGACTTGAAAATTTCAGGTTAGGTTGTGCATCTGAATGCGACATTTGAGTTTGTTTATGAGCATAATCGGCCAAACGGTTTTAGAGTTATAGCCATCTGAAATTTTCTGAAATTTGGTGTTTTTTTTTTCCTCATTTACTCGAAAAATACCAAACCGATTGAATTCAAACTTGGTTATTAGTTGTAGAATGCCAACGCAAAAATGTTTGCAAAATTTTGTGAGGATAGCATTTGTAGAAAATTTTTAATAAATCATTGAAAATTAAAAAAAAATTCTATATATCAGTAACTATCCGTTCGAAATTGCTGAAATTTTGCAAGAGCGTTCATAACCTAACTCTACTGCCAAGTTTCAAGTTTTAACACAATCGGTTGAATATTGTTGGAGATTCGAGCATTCTTGTGTGAGTTCAGTAAATGAGTGACCGTTGCCTCGATAACTTTCGAACGAAAGAAGATAGGGACATGTAGGGTAGGTTGCGTATCCGAAAAGGAGAGTTGAGTTTGTTTTTGGGCATAATCGGTTTAACGGTTTCCGAGTTATATCCACCTGGAATATTATTTCCTTGATAACTAAAAAAATAAAGATTCGATTGAATTGAAGCTTGGTAACTAGTAGTAGAAAATCAGCATAAAGACGTGTTTGAAATTTTGTAAGAACCGTACCCCTAGAAAATTTGAAAAAAATGACGAAAAAAAAAATTTAAGAACCGCACCCCTAGAAAATTAAAAAAAAATCACGAAAGAAAAATTGGTTCAAGCACTGACGTGAAGTCAGAAGCTTTTGCGCGTATGTTCTATTGTCCATTCTTCTGTATTGGACACCCTTAATCGAATTTACCATGGTAAATTATGTTGTCCATTCTCCTGTATTGGACACTTAATTCGAATTTACCATGGTAAATTTGAATTAAGAGTGTCCAATACAGGAGAATGGATGACATAATTAACCATGGTAAATTCGATAAAGGGTGTCCAATACAGAAGAATGGACAATAGAACATACGCGCAAAAGCTTCTGACTTCACGTCAGTGCTTGAACCAATTTTTTATGTTTGTATTGGTAACAACTATTCGATGAAACCATATCATTTAACAATAATGAATGAATACAACGAGAATACCCACGTTCTTATCGATATAATTTCATTTCTAAATACAGAAAACAAGTGAGTTAAATAAGGTGATGAAAAGAAGAATAAGAAGAAAACTAGTGTTCGTACACCATAGGTACGAGAAACTTCAACGCAAATATATAATCGCATCATTATACTGTCGTTATCTGTTTCAAAATTTTCACCTCCTCTTATAATTACAGATTATGGTGAATACGATTTTATAATCGTTGGAGCTGGATCGTCTGGTTCCGTGGTTGCAAGCAGATTGTCGGAGAATCTAAACTGGAAAATTCTATTATTAGAAGCAGGGGATCGAGAAAACGATCTGTCAGAAATTCCTGGATTGCATGTTCTATTACCCAATAGCGAAAAAAACTGGGGTTATACAACGACAAAACAAAATAATGGATGCTTGGGTGAGTGAACTAGAACCCTTATTTTTCGATAATAATAATAATCAATTGATTCTTTGAGACATTTAACAATGTATACGATAAGATATGTGTTATGTCGGGAGGATCAACCCCGCCTAGGGCTTCACACGAGACGTAAGTAGGAGATAATATAAAAATCTCATCTCGATCTCGCCAATTCCCAAAATATTAAGTCTCATTTAAGTCTCGGCCTCGTCTCGTTATCAGTTGTCTCGTGTCGTTTCGCTTTATTCTGAATAACGATAATAAATTATAATATATAAACGAAATGTTAGATAACAATAAATAATCGTGTAAAGCTATATTTAATACGCTCCTATACAAAAATATTTTTGCAAGTAGGTACATAATTTTAAACACTGTTAATTTCATCTTTCAAACTACTCGATGACCAAGAATTCAAACATAATCACGCTTGCATCACATCATCTTTCAATGATGTACCTGTTTTTGCCATGATCATACGTGCTGTGGAAAATAATCTTTCAACAGGTACGGATGTAGCCATTAATAAATCATCGGCCATCTTGGAAAGTGTAAGAACTTTTGCATGCATTTTCCACCACTCTAAAATACGCTATATTTTTTAATAGAATTGGATAAATTGGTATCGTTCTCAATTAATACCTTCCCAGTGGATAGATCATTGAGGGTGTTCTTGGCGTATTCCTCATAAAACTTTTCGGAACATTTTTCATTTCTTTGCCAGTTATATTATATGTATGTACAAATTGTAATAAACACGTGAAAAAAATTTAATTTAGAATAAAATATTGCAGACATAGTCACAAGATTATTCAACGGTTTTTTTCTGGGTTTTCTCTCCCAAACTCTGAAAAATATCTATAAAATAAAAATTAATTATTTTGTGATTTACTTCTGCGTAAGAAACACAGGATATTTGTCAGAAGCAATCAATTGAACAATGTTGCCTAACAAACAACAACGAAACAACATCAACGAAGAAACAACTATAGCGTAACGTTTCGGAGTCTATATCAGACCCGAACATGTATGTACAATCCAAGGAGATCACATGATGGATTGGAGTAATACAAAGATTCTAATTTTCTGATTTTATGAAAAGGAAACTTAAGGAGTCAACTTGTATTTTATTGAACAGAGAATGCAATTTTGCAAATTGCTCAATTGGTATTGACCATATTTGGCTATATTTATTGAAAAAGGAGTTGGAACTTGGAAATTTCTATGCGAAGTAAAACTATGTTAGCTATGATTTTTAAATACTGTCAATGTGACAATTCTTGAATTTCACCAAATAACTATCAACAAAATAATTCTCTCGATTTTCGTTGAGCGTCTGAAGAAGGGGTCTGATATAGACTCCGAAACGTTACGCTATAGTTGTTTCTTCGTTGATGTTGTTTCGTTGTCGTTTGTTAGGCAACATTGTTCAATTGATTGCTTCTGACAAATATCCTATGTTTCTTACGCAGAAGCAAATCACAAAATAATTAATTTTTATTTTATAGATATTTTTCAGAGTTTGGGAGAGAAAACCCAGAAAAAAACCGTTGAATAATGAGTGTACCTCCCACAGTATCCTTTAATGATTACTTATAGTCACAAGACTCGATATTTTATACAATATATTGATCTCTATGTAGATCTTTTCAATTTTTTCGAATAAAAACTTAAACTTAAAATTTAACGAGACCAAAAACGAGACTGTCGGGTTGCGCTGTATGTGGTCTCGCTATCGCCTATAATATTTTTCAAAACATCACGTCTCGTCTCGTCTCGCTTTTCCGAGACGAGAACGAGACGAGACGAGACAAATCTAGCTCTCGTGTGAAGGCCTAACCCCACCTCGCCACTGCGACCAGTCAGTCTATTGTGCTACAATTAAATCTATACTTCACCCACAGGCTCAAGCCTTCTGATGAGGGAGAGAGCCTAGGTGGTGAGAACCTGTCCAGTTCCCTCAGTCGCTGCTTGTGAATTCCTAGTTCTTTTAAACTAATCAATAATTGTTGTGCGAGCATGTCTGAGACCAGATATGCTGCTCCAGAGTTCTTAGACCTATTGGTCCAATCATATGTTGTTCTCCCACCTTGTTGCCTTGAGATGTTTAGGATGAGCCACATAAAAATAACATATTAAGCTTAGGGTATAATAAAAAAGATTGACCTTAATTCACCAGAGATTCATTGATACTATAGTAGCACTTTTCCAATAATTGATCCTTGACACCCCTTGACACTGTATCACTTTCAAGGCAATGGAAATGTGTGGCAAATGGTTTTAAAATTTCGTCGGTGTTAACTCAAATGTGGCAGTGTGGTTGGTGTCTAGGAATACATAGAGCATAATTCGTCGGCGACACCGCAAAACCAAGTAACTGCAAAAACCAACATTATCAGAAGGCACTAAAAACTTCATAATTTTGGATTGATGAATTAGTTTAAATTAAAAATAGTTACAAACCAATTGATATTGATTATCTCAGGGTCTGTTTACTCTTTGAATAGAATTTGCACACCTGTCCTTACAAATACAATTAAATCATTACCGCCAAAATCTCATTTTTGAATTTTGAAGATACTTGGTTTTGCGGTGTCGCCGACGATATCTAGTCTGACCCCAAAAAGTACCTCTAAAAAAATCACCCGTTACAAGGTGAATATATCCATATCATTGTCAAATAGTGAAAGCGTCGGTACAACAAAAACATCACTCAGAATCATTTTCTTGTGTCATTAATGTCTGCAACTGCACAATAATACAAATCACGTAAGAGCTAGTGTCATGGATCAACTTTCACCGGTGCATTTTTCTGCTAAAGTGGAGGAAATAATTCCATGAATTGAGGGGCTATACTATTATGGAATTCGTAATATTCTTCAGTATTGTATGAACTCTACAAGGTATACAAAAAACACTACAAAAGTAACTACACTCTTGTCCACTACAGTTTTTGTGGTCTGACATATGTTTCGGAAACATCTTCCATCTTCAAAGAAGAAGCGTTACTAAAGCATGCTATCAATTTCTGCACGTAAGTATGGGTTGACATTATACCTTTAAGGTGCCTACAGACACACGAACAAGAACGCGAACATGAACTCATGTACGCGTTTATCCTGTCAACTCTATACACATACGTACTTGTGTATCAGTCTTCTAGGCATAGCGGTTTTATTTTATTAAGATGTCGAGTGAAGATGAATCAGATTTACTAGCAGTGGCAGTGTTTGTTTTTTTTTTAAAAACCTCAATTACAGAAAAGACACCAACCACGAACGAAATGGGTGAAAGAATCGCTTTTGGAGCGGAATGTATATACTCATATTAATTTTACGAGCTACGAATCCTGTTGATTGGCGAAACTATCTTTGTATGGACGTGTATGTATCACTTTTAGAGATAGTTACACCACTAATTGTGAGACAGGACACCCTTATGAGATCTGCTATATCGCTATATCAGCCACACTTCGGTATTTGACCACTGGGAGAAATTATGTAGATTTAAAATTTTCTACTATAATTTATCCTCAATCACCTAATTCCAGAGTCATGGATACTAGAAACAGATGATCTAGGAATGTTTTGATCTCCAACAAAAAATAGGAGATCATAATACCACAGATGTGGAACATATATATCATCTGAAGCGTTACAGAAACGCTTCTTCTTTTGAAATGAAAACATCGTTTCCGGATCATATGTCAGACGACAAAATTTGAAGTGGATAAGAGTGTAGTTACTTTTGTAGTGTTCATAATCAGTCCGGAGTAAACTTACTAGAATATTTCTGGATCTGTATGAAACATTCATAATTGAAAACTTGATGTTACATATATTATAATAGCGATTTAAAGTTTTAATTTAATTTAATTCTTTCCAGGGATGCTCGGACAAAAATGCCCTTACGCAAGAGGAAAATCTGTAGGAGGTACTGGTGCCATAAATGGAATGATGTACATCAGAGGAAATAAAGCCGATTACGACAAATGGGAAGAAATGGGAAATCTTGGATGGTCATACCAGAATGTGTCGTATTATTTTAAGAAATCAGAGAATACTCAAATTCCAGACGGCGAAAAAGAATACCACGGTTTCGCAGGACCAATAAATAATTGCTACACAGCACCAGAGTCACCCTTGGTTCGAGCTTTCATAGATGCAAATAAAGAAATTGGGGCCAAGTACATAGACGTGAATGGAGGTCAAGCTGAAGGAGTTGGAAGGTGTCAAAACAGTGTGCTATTTGGAAGAAGAGTAAGCGCAGCAAGTTCCTACTTGACGAATGCACTGAACAGGGTTAATCTCAACCTAACCACAAATGCTCTCGTAACAAAAATCATCATCGATGAACAAACCAAAACAGCACAAGGAGTTTCGTTTGTAAGAAACGGAAAATCATACACAGCATCCGCAGCTAAAGAAGTCATCGTATCAGGTGGAGCTATTAACACCCCTCAACTCCTTATGCTTTCTGGCATCGGTCCCAAGGAAGAACTGGAAAAGCACAAAATAAACGTAATTCAAGATTCACCAGTTGGGAAAATAATCAGGGATCACATTGCCTTCAATACAGTATTCTTCAGGACTAACCATACTGAAGAAATGGTACCATTGAGGAACCAAATAAAAGACTACCTGCGTGGTTTTGGTGCACTCACAACCTCTTTCTCCCATAAAGCTTTGAGCTTCAAGAACTTCGGTGACGGTCATATTGAGTTCATTATTATCCCCCCTAGTGGCAGAGGAAAAAAGGTTGGTGCTCCTAGAAACTTTAATAAAGACGTACTAGAGTCCTTCAAGTCTTTCGATGGAACCACCGACTTCCTCATTTCAACTATTCTTTTGAATCCTAAATCCAAAGGCAGGCTAACTTTGAAATCTTCAGACCCTAAGGAATTTCCTGAGATTGATATCGGTATTTTTTCCGCAGAGGAGGACCTGGAGACGCTGTATGAAGCAGTAAAATATGCGAAAACTTTCGGCGACACAAATGCCTTCCGCAAATTCAACGCAAAACAATATTTCAAATTCCAGCCATGTGAGCAATATGGGTATGATACGAAGAGATTTTGGATATGTGCTATAAAACATCTTTCTTTTAACGGGTATCACATGTCTTCAACAGCACGAATGGGCCCCAAAGAGGATACATTGGCAGTAGTTGATAGTGAGCTTAAAGTGTATGGTGTAAAGAGTTTACGGGTTATAGATTGCAGTATTATGCCAGACACAATTTCTGGACATACTAATGCTATTGCCTTCGCGATAGGAGAAAAGGGAGCTGATATGATCAAATATAACTATCGATTGATTTAGATAAAGATATGCGAATTGAATGATTTATTATTATTATTATTATTATAAGGTTCTGAGTTGAGGTAAACCTATAAACTCACAAAAAGCTAAAATAAGATCAACATTTAAAAAAATTCTCGATAGCTAACACTCATCATATCTCTTCTTGAAAATGTTTATTGATGGGGAGTTAACAGTATCAGCAGGTTGTCGTTTTCAAACACCCTATTGGTGATGAAATCGGTCACGACATGAAGTGCCCTGAAGGTAATTATCAGGTTGCCGCCGAGTCGACCGTCAGAAAACGGTGGCGGAGTAGTCATTCTTCATTAATGCTGAAAGGAATTGGAGTAATCCACATCTGAAGATTTTCGAGGAGCCAAATCACGTACCTGCCAGGGACACTCCACCAAACCATCAAACTCCAGAATCGGTCGTGAATAATTGTTATATAGGATAGATCTGGGTTCTGAAAAGATTTCTGAATAATGTAGGTCATCCACTGAGCCTTATTCATGATATGCTGTACGTGCGCTGACCATGACAGGGTACTGGAAATCACAACCCTCAAATCCACATGTGATGTAAAGCTCCGTATCACTGTGCCGCTGATGGTGTACCCAAAAGTAACACAGAGCATTTAAAGTGATTCAGGGCTATCAATCATTCTGAACACCAAAATGCTATGGTATCCACATCTCGTTGAATTTCGACACTCTTATCGGTTGGACAGTTGAAACACTTGAGATCATTCGTATTGTCACACGGGGGGACGATAAAACTCTGGGAAGATCACCCATCTAGGCTAGGAACAGAAGATGACCCAACACCATACCCTGTGGAACACCACTAATTGAATCTTGGACAAATCTCGTGTTGCCAGTTTTTATAGAGAATGGTCTATTTATGAGAAAAACGGTAATCAAATAGAGCAAATCGGCCAAATGTTTCAAGTTCTGACGCAGCCGTCGACATCCATTGGGACTTCTTTATCAAGTGCTTTGGTCCACATATGGAGGGCCACGGCTAATAATGATCAGGGTCCATTTTGATGAGTTCTTGGAAATCTCAATTTGAAAGTTCAAAAGTCTATTCTTGGGGCTTGAAAAAGGATTAAATAAATGATTTCAGCTCAGGTTGAGAGATAAAGCATTTAATTATGGAAATTTAACGAAACTTCATTATAAAAAAAATGTGTATTCCTATAATAAGGCCTGATGTAAAAAATTAAGTGGACTCTGATCGTTTTTGATCGTCATTCATCCTCGTCAATAGGTGGGTCGTCTGCAAATTCGACAAAATCTTCTCCTGTATCATTGTCAGGAACCAATGATTCATACATTTTTTTTGCTTCTGAGTTCACCAAAAATTTCGTGAGCTGCAGAAGATCCTTATATCTGGCTTTTCTTATGGCCAATGGCTGATTATAGAGAATTTGCAGAGGGGTAGTAGTTAATTTTGGCTTTCGTTTCTTTTGCTGTTTTGAGGTGGATAACACCACAGAACTGTAGTAACTCCCGAAGTAATTGGACTTATGAAGTACAAATCGAGGCTGATCTTTACTGATTTTCAGTATTCTTATGGGTCTTGTTGGCATAGGGTATTTCAGTGTGTATGACTGGGCGAGAAAGTCCAAGTTTGAAACTTAATTTCTTTGCCGCAGTTTATTACTTTGAAGGGCGTTGGCTTGATCCTACTGTTTCTTAGGACATCCCTCCAGTCGTCTGGTGTTTCTGTATACGATTTGGAATTTACTAGACTCATGTCCATGTCACACTCCATATAGAAATGACCACGAAGTGATTTCATTACATCAGTCATTTTGCCCGTTTTTTCCTTTTTTTAACACTACCATTGATTTGAGTTTTCTGTTCACTATCTGTATCACTTAGTTCACTGGACATCGATAATTAAAACTAGAAATATTTCTGATATTAACCTCACAGAATCCAACAAAGAACTAACAGCAATGAACGAATTCCATCAGCGGCGGGTGACTTCGAGGGCGAATATGAGGACATGTGATTTAAGGACTCTGATCGTTTTTGCACGTGCGCGCTCGGACCTTGATCGTTTTTACGCAACACCACATATCTTTTCTCATTATTTTCTTTGGAACTATAACCATTCTTTGCTGGTACCATCCCTGCATCGATTCTTTTCATAATAAGCTACCAGATGGCACCATCATCTCATTTTCGATCTAAAGTGGACTCTGATCATTATTAGCCGTGGCCCTTCATATCTGAATATAGCAAACTTGTAGAGATGGATCTTCCTGGGACAAAACCATGTTGTTAAGTTGGTGTACATTATTTGTTCTACGAAGATGGATCTTCCTGGGACAAAACCATGTTGTTAATTTGGTGTCCATTATTTGTTCTACGGATAATTGAGGAGGAGTTCGGAGATATTAATCTCCAATACTTTAGAGACCGATGAAGTAAGATGATGATCGTATATTAATAGCGCACCACTCTGGAAATTCGAAATTTATCATGTCACGCTGGGAATTGGATAAATTGGTTATTGTGGTGTAGCCTATCTGGATTGATATCATATAAAGGGTGTTTCAATAATAGCTCAATAGTTCAATAAGAGATGATTTTCTGTGAAAAAGTCTTTTGTTATATTTTTCGAGTCATAATGTATAGAAAAGTTTTTTGTTAAATTTTTCGAGTCATAATGTATAGGTCATAGAATTACGTATGGAATAACGCTTTTGGAAATGGCCGTCAGGGCGTACCAAAGGCGAAATACCGAAGATGTTAAATCGCAAGAGCAACGGAGGCTCATTTTGGAGATGAAACCTGGAGATGGTACGACCAGAAACAAACTCTTGCAAGACCATCGATATTAATTGAAGTATAAACATTTTATATTATTATTCATTCTGTTCCATGCACAAAATGAGTTTTTCCAACACTTTTAGCATAAGATTGTAAGAATGGGTCTTCCACTTCAAAATATGTGATTGTTCAATATGTGTGATTGATGATATTTCATATTTTAATAGTTATGTAAATATTAGATTAGTACCTATTATAACAATTTAACATTTGTAGTATGCTCAATAGCATTTAATTTTTCACACTAAAAAGTGAAATTAGTAGTGTTAATACATATAGATTGTATATATTTAAAAGTAATAAGTACCTGAATACAGAATTAGTTCTTGTAATATATATATATATATAAGTTATATTAAATGTTTTGTATAGTTTACTGAATATTTAAATTGAATAAACTCCATTTGAGCTATTACTCAATAAAAGATGGTTCACAAAAAAAAAATGCGAATTTCAAAAAAAAAATAATACTCACGAATTTATAGAGCAATTCCGAAAACTTGGTACAAAAATTTCGACCACAGATAATCTCAATCGGATTAATTTCCTTCAAGAATGAAACATTGGAGGTCGAAATAAACAAAATACAACTACTCTTTCAGAACTGGTAAATAATTTTGATGAAGGATAGTAATATCAACATATAACCATAATTTTATGCCAGCACATTAATTGATGCTCCAGGAAAGCTTTTTTCTTAATTTCAATTCCCAATTTTTACCCCTCAGAATGAAATGATGAAACTGATCCCAATAAGATCCTGGTTACATTACACGAGTAACTATACTCCTGTATAACAGTGTTATGACGACTTGACGTTTGGTTTAAAAGTTACAGGTGCTTTATTAGTTAGTTAGGAGCTTTTGCTCCCACGTTCTTTCGTCTATTCATGCCTCACCCTCACGAAATACTATATACAGCTCTTTTTGCGGGGGTGTTCCGCAAGGAACAGCGTGCTACCATTTTGCCCCAATGTCTGTACTTTTCGAATTTTTTGCCGAAAATGATCTCAAACGATTGGGTTCGACTCTCTGATAAATAATCCGAGGTCAAATCCAATTCTGTCCGTCCAGCCGACCGCTCCGGCCGTTAGCACGATAACTCTCGAACGAAAGGAGCTAGATGATTGAAATTTGCAGGGTAGTTTTGCAGCGAAAATATCTCGGATAAGTTCGTTAACGAGCAAAATCCACACAGCGGTTTCGGAGTTGGCCATTTTTGGTTAAAATATTTTTTATGAATATTTCCGAAACCGATCATTCGATTTATCTGAAATTAAACATCAAATTGAAGAATTATGACCTTTATATGTGTGCCACGTTTTGTATTGATCAGATGGTTATCAACTGAAAATAAAAATTTCAAAATTTTGTTCTCACGATAACTCGAAAATTACTGATCCGATTAAATTGAAACTTGGTAGTTAGATGCAAAAAACCGACGCAAACACGTAGGGATAGCACGATTAGGAAAAATTAAAAAAATGTTCAACTATTAGCGGAATATTTTCCCTGAAATACCAAACCCAAATATCGGATTAAGTTCAATTTTGGCCCTTCGTTGATCAATGATGATCTCTTGGGGTGTGCAAAATTTCACTGAGAACAGGCCACTAGGAACATAAATAAATTTTAATAATTTTGAACTTCCAAAATGGGCAAATTATTTCAATTGTTGCTTTCCTACGCGGAAAATAACATATGGTAAACATTCGACGTGTTTTATCTGATCTGAAATATCGCGATACTTACGAGGGCAACTGATTCCAATATCGACGAGTAATTACCGTGGCAATTGAATTAGTGGATGAACGATGTGTGGAATTTTAAATTGGTTTTCAAAATTTGAGCACTGATCGACTGGGAGTGTAACTAGAAGGCCGTATTAACAGCTAATGTGAACTATGTGATTGTGCAATCCAATTTCGAGGAAACAGCGCAGTGTCCGAGGTGTAGTATTCATAACATAATCCTTGGAGCCAATATTGAAATTCATGCTGCCTCTTTCGGGCATTTTTCGTTATTCGCATGAGCAGACGAGAAATGATTTAACTGTTGTAGTTTTGAGGCGGAGGATGCTACTCCTCCATTAAATCTACTTGTGAGAGTCCGCGCATGCGTGGATTGAAGATGCAATATCTCCGGCGTAGGAGAATCGGAATTTTGTGTGGGGTTTTTGGTTTAGAGAGGACTTTCAGCCACGAGTCTATTGCATATGTGCAGAGGAGAAATGACTGTTTTTGGGTTGTATAGGTTATTTTGGGATTGGTTTAGGACTATCGTTCATGGGTCTGGTGTTGAGCCGATATTGTGAGGTTTTAAAAGAAAATTCATAGCAATTCTGTACACGGACAAGTCAGTTTGGGGGAAATATCGTTGTTTCCGAGTTGGAGTGTCCATACCGTGACCCTGGGGCCAATTTTGATATTCATGTTATCCTTTTCGGGCATTTTCTTTATGCGCATGAGCAGACGAGAAGTGATTTAACTGCTGGAGTTTTCGTCTGAGAGGATTGGGGTTTTGAGGTGCAGGATGCTACTCCTCCATAGAATCCCCTTGGGAGGGTCCACGCATGCATGGGTTGAAGCTGTGATATCTCCTGACCCACTAGTGATTTGTGTGAGATGTGTTACTACGACAACCCGACAACACCGAATGTTATCGAGTAGCCACGAAGCAGCGGAGTCTGTCGGGAGTATTATGGAAACTTTATACGGTCCCCGGTCCACAAATGAAATTCCACCCCATGGTAACACTCCCGTCTCCCGTTCTGCACTCATTGAAATTCGTAGCGACGTACTGAGTATTGTGCAAGCTAATACCGCTGCATGTAACATATGCACTTATGGAAATTCGTACCGAAGCTTCGAGGCTTTGAGTATTCTGCAGGAGCTAGTAAATCATATCTCCGAAATTGTGAAACTGCATAAAAACAAAATTGAATTTGTAATGTAGAGAAAAAAAATTTTTCGTTACTCCGAAACCATCAGGCCAATTATTCCCAATAACGAACTTAGGTTCGTTATTGACCCAGATATTTACTCAAACCTAATCTGAAAATTTCAACTGTCTAGCCCATTCTGTTCGAGAGTTATCGTGTTAACGGCCAGCCGGACCGGCCGGACAGAATCGATTTTGACCACGGATTCTCCAAATCGTTTGAGACCATTTTCATCTAAAAATTCGAAAATTACATACATTTGGGCAATTTGATAAGCTCTTTGTTATGAAGAACAAGAGCGACAAAAACAAGAAACGAGATATCAAATTTAAAAAAACATTACAAAACAAATTAGTGTTCGCCAGCGGACTGCTAATTTATGTTATTTGTTTTACATATTGGAGATCTCATTTCTTGTTGTTTATATTTTATTTCGAATATAGACGTTTTATATATTGAATCTTTCCTTGTCGATTGCTCCGCCCAATTTTAGAACTGTGACAGGACTACTGCATCGGGAGTTTTTAATTTATTCTTTCCTTTATTCTTCAACTTTTTCAACTTTATTATATACATATATATACTATTTGAATTTTTTCCCTTTGCGGAGTTGGACCTGCCGAAACTAGTCGAGCAGATTTTTTTTTGTATTCGTTAATAAAAAGTTTTACCAGAAATAAGGCATAATAGTAGTTAAATTTCCTTGATATAATGGTGGACGCCAAAGGGTTTGGACAAATTAATTTATAATTGACTATTCTTCTCGCTCAATATTTAGTTGAACATTTCCCCTGCCAACGGTCGTTTAACAGCGATGAAATATGCACCCCGGCAAAACCAACAACATGGTTTTCCAGCGATAACATTTGTTATTTCATTATTTCAAGATAGCATAGAAATGGAATATTAGTCAAATAAAACTTTCATCTTAGGTGCCTTGTTGGATATTGTGTTTTATTTATGACAGTTTATCGTTTTTCCATTTATATTATCTTGAAATTGTGGGTAAGATTTCTCTCTTGCAAAATTCAAGTTTATTGCTTTTCGCAAATTTTGCTCATGACATTTTTTCCAAAATATTCACTTCATCGCTCGTGATTTCGATACAAAAGTCATTCGCGAAAGTTCCAAGCAATAAGTTTCATATTACACTCGAGAAATTTTGCCGCCCAAATTTCATCTCTAGTGGTATTATTTATGAAAATACGGGACGCTTGAGCTCTGCAGAATATAATTCCTCGGAATATATTTTCTCGGATTTAAGTGAAGTTAATGATGATTAAAAATTCCTGAAGATTTTCAAGTATCTTTGCGATAAATCAAAACGGAGTAAGCCCAAATTTGTGGTTCAGACTGAAAATGAAAACCTCTCCAGTCCGCACGATATCTCAGATTATAATGATTATTTTCAGATTACGGCCATTTTGACTTCATTGTTGTTGGTGCCGGAAGTACTGGTTGTGTTTTAATTAATCGGTTATCAGAGATTGAAAGTTGGAAGATTCTGGGGCTTGAAGCAGGTGAAGATGAAGATGATTTGTCTGAAATTCCAGGCTTACATACTTTGACGTCAAATTTTCGAAAAAACTGGGGCTACATCTCTACTGCCCAGAAAAATGGATGTAAAGGTAAGGAAATTGAAAATATAATGTCATAAAGTTGGAGAATTGAAGAATTTTGAGGTACTCACTTGGCGTCATGAGCTTTTGCGATTTGTAACACCATACACTTCTGCAATTCATGGTTAGTGGAGTTAGGTATATCAAGAAAACAGAATTTCAAATTGGCATATTCTGCAAATTGTTTGAAATATGTATTCGAATAAATACGCAAATACATTCAAATTTTTAGATAAAAATCTATGGATTTTTTTTTGGTTTCATGAATGAAATCAAAATCAAAGTATCGTCATCTATTGAAATTTTTGTATATATCAAATTCATAGCTTCGAATCAATAGTTTAATGAAATGCTATCATTAACAAAACAATCCTTATTATCTGTTGTGATAAAAACGTTATATACCTGGAAATGAACATATACAGGGTGGACGAACAAAAACTTCATACCCCGATTTTCCAGTTTTAAAATCTGAGCAAACGCTAGTGATTACTCGATATTTCTTGCAACGATATTGCACGTCTATGGAGAAATGAGGGGGACGATAAGCCTCCGTTTTAATCATTTGCATGAATTGCAACGCGTCGTATACCAGCACGAGGCTGCGCGTAAATCAGTGTCGAAATTGTCATTCCTCATTGAATCCTGGAGGTTCTTTCTTGTTGCGTTCCGGAAGATTTCAATCTAGCATTTTTGATCCTAATATTTCCGAGTTGAATTAACGGCGAGAATTGTGCTGAAATTCTTGCACCTCGGCTGGTATTGAATTTGTACCGAAAAATCACCCAGAAATATCTATTTCCCTTGGAATTGGGAAATCAACGTGGAACTTCTTTTGGATGGGAACATAACCAGAGGATACTTTCCTTGGAATTAGAACACCATCAGGAAGTAGTTCCTGTGGAATCGGAAAATCATCGAGATATACTTTAATTGGATTCAGAACATCGAATTGGAAATTGCAGTGCCGAAGTTCCCACTGGGACAGTTCCAGATCCATCTACAGGGTGATCACAATATCGTACTCTGAGGAAATCACGACATTACTTGTTTTATGTTGAGTTAAGTTATATGACACTGTGTAGAGTGAAAAGGGTCGACTTGTTATAATTTTTCAATTTTAATATATATATTCTGAAAACCTGGTAGGGAGTTTTTTTTCCGAATCAAGCCAGCCTAGTCGCCCACCCCTAGAAAATTAGAAGTAGATTCTCATGCTCGGCAATCGTCCATAAGAGGATAATAGGCACGTTGCATTCTCGGAACAAATAGATATGCTAAAAGAAAAAAAAATCTCTGAAAAAATCCAATACTGTATCATCACCAGTTTCAGGGTATTTTTGACCTGTCCGAGATAAGTAACTCCGAGATAAGTAAATGAATTTTCAAATTTGAAGCTGCCAAATCTTTGTTCCCAATAATGATAAATTTCACTCACCTGAATTAAACCATGATTTATTATGTCAGGAAGCAACTTACCTGGAAAGAAATAAAATGCATTCATTACATTTTTATAATCATTCCCAAATTTGTTCATGAATGGTATTGGGATTCAATGAAATATTACTGACAGAGATATTGAACTGACTATACAATATCACTTCTTTTTCGAGATATTTAGGTGAATGAGGGTTAGACAATGTTCTGCGTTTCATACATTTAGGTCTAAGATCCAAAGAAGGTATTCTGCATTCATCGACTTTGTTTTCATTCATTCTAATAGATATATGAATACATCCCGGAAGTATTTATTGTCTTTTGAATATGTTTATGGCTATTAAATAAAATGCAATTATTCGTTTTCAAAAGTATTCACTTAAACTGAGGTTTACTCGCATAAAAGGTTAGGTTAGGTTAGGTTAGGTTAGTAATCGGGATTCAATGAAATATTACTGACAGAGATATTGAACTGACTATACAATATCACTTCTTTTTCGAGATATATATAGGTGAATGAGGGTTAGACAATGTTCTGCGTTTCATACATTTAGGTCTAAGATCCAAAGAAGGTCGTTCTGCATTCATCGACTTTGTTTTCATTCATTCTAATAGATATATGAATACATCCCGGAAGTATTTATTATCTTTTGAATATGTTTATGGCTATTAAATAAAATGCAATTATTCGTTTTCAAAAGTATTCACTTAAACTGAGGTTTACTCGTATGAAAGGTAAGATTAAAAAAAATATATTTAGCACTAATACATTTTTTTGATATAAGTATTTTCCAGCAATTAAATGTATGATATTAAGATAAGAAAATATCTGTCAAAGTAATGTATTATTGATGAATATTCTTCATTTCTTACCTGGTATGTGGAGGATATCTCAGTATAAATAAAGAAGGAAATAAATTGAAAAAAAAAACATATTTTGATCGGCAATACAATAATAAGTGGTCTATAGAAAGCAATCAAAATTCTTCATGTTGTTCTCGTAATTAATCTCAAGGTCAAATATGCTAGAATCCCGCCAAAGGTGCAGTTAATCATCTGGCCAACCAATCACTCACTTGAACTGTTGTCATCTCGGCGGGAAGTCATAGGCTATTTATATACTAACT
Organism: Halyzia sedecimguttata; assembly: GCA_937662695.2. Lineage (NCBI taxonomy): Eukaryota > Metazoa > Arthropoda > Insecta > Coleoptera > Coccinellidae > Halyzia > Halyzia sedecimguttata. The sequence goes on from OW569415.2 coordinate 31,167,921, forward strand.
GACAAAGAAACTGCAACACCCAGAAGGAGCTGTTTAAATTCTATATATTTTTTTTGTAAAACATAGATAGTATAGCAAGGAGTAAATGATTAAAATTTGGAAAAAAATCGTGAAGGTTTTTTCATTTTTTGTTACTTGCATATTGTTGTCGTTTTTTGCAATTTTTTTGAATTTTACAATAAACCAGCTGTCCGAGGAGATCCAAAGTCGATGTTTAGTTGTTTGTAAAATGCCTAGAGCACGTGTACGCGGAATTTATCTCCAGCTATGTGAATTTGAAAGAGGTCGAATTATTGGTCTACGGGAGGCGGGGTTGTCATTTCGAGAAATCGCTAACCGTATGAACAGAAAACCAAATACTGTTATGAGATGTTGTCAAGCGTGGTTTGATAATGCCCAAAATCGAAGAAGAGTAGGCACCGGGCGTCGAAGGGGCAAAAATGAAGTTCTAGATCGACGTCTAAGACTTATGGATATTAGAGACCGATTTGCAAAAACTCTATCTTAGGCTGATGAGTGGTTAGAAGAACAAGGCCATCTTGTAACTGTCCGAACGGTTTACCGCCAGATAAGGTCTCTTGGACTGCAGCATTATCGACCCCATCTTGTGTTACCTCTGATGGTTGAGCATCGCCGGCAACGATTACAGTGGTGCAGAGAACGTCAACTTTGGAATGTGGAATGACATCAGCTCGTCTTTTCTGATGAATCTCGATTCTCCTCAGGTGCACATGATGGCCGAAGAATGGTTAGACGACGTCGGGGAACGTGAACCTCAGTTTGATATTGAGCGTCATGTACACCGGACAGTAGGCGTTATAGTATGGGGTGCTATTGCACATGCAAGTAGGTCACCTTTAAGTTGGATTTATACACTCTGTCGTTCCGGGCATAGTTCGCCGTTGTTTGATACTTGTCATCACACCGCTTCCTGACGTGACAAAATACAAGATCATGATTGGCCAACAAGCGAACAGCGAATTAAACTGCAAGGAACGACAGAGTTTATAAATCCAGCTTTAGTCTTTATTCGAGGTAACACGACAGCGCTGCGTTACCTTCAAGAAATAGTGGAACCATATGTTGTCCCTTACCTTAACCGGCTTGAGAATAAAATATTTCAGCAAGATAATGCTCGACCTCATTTTGCCAGAGTTAGTTTGAACTTTTTTGAAGCGAGCTATGTGAATATTTTGCCATGGCCGCCCAGATCCCCCGATCCTTCGCCCATAGAGCATGTTTGGGATATCATGGGTAGAAGGCTTGGAAATGTACCCCAGCCCCTACGGACTTTAGCGGCTCTGATACACGAACTACAGGTAGCTTGGGACAGTATCCCTCAAGAAGAAATAGACCATCTTATTGCATCAATGCCAAGACGTGTTGGAGAGTGTATAGATAATTGCGGTGGACAAACACATTATTAACAAATTTATTTAAAAAAATTGTAAACCCTTGGTTTTTGGCGCTCTAGTTCCTCGGAACTGAGTGCTTATCAATTTGCCCAAATGTCTGTAATTTTCGAATATTTCGAAGAAAATGGTCTTAAACGATTTGGTTCGACTCACTGATCAATAATCCGTGGTCGAAATTCATTCTGTCCGGCCGGTCCCGCCGCCCGGCCGGCCGTAGGCACGATAACTCTCGAACGGAATGAGCTAGAGAGTTGAAATTTTCAGAGTAGGTTTGGGGGATGAATATCTCAGCTAAGTTCGTTACTGGGCAAAATCGGACAGAAGGTTTCTGAGTAATAAAAAAAAAATTTTTTTTCACAAAACAAATTCCAAATTAAATTTTTTTTAATAAGCAGTTTTATCATAAGAATCCATTCATATCATTTTCAACTCTAACAAGCTAATACTTTCGGAGATATGATTTTTCAAAATTTCAATGTAAATCGTATTTCACAGATTGATATAATTATTCTATGTATATACATAGAATGTACTATGTATGAATTGTCATAAAGTCAACTTGACAGAAGGGAATATTGTAACTTCAAGAATATTGGGGTTGAAATACTCGTATTTTAGCGATGCAACGGGGACCTCACCCGAAAATGTTTGAAAATATTACGTAAATATTGAAAGCATAATTCTGTAGTTCGAGAGAGGAGAAAATTTTGTGAACGTAGATCAGGAAATTTTTGATCGATTAGAAGGTAATTTATTATTATTTATCTTCTTTTATACATGTTTTATGGAATACCTACTATTTGTAGGTACTTTAAACCTGTTTTGGGCAATTGTCATACGAAACTTGTTTTTTTGGCGCTCTAGTTCCTCGGAACAGAGTGCTTATCAATTTGCCCAAGTGTCTGTAATTTTGGAATTTTTGGCTGAAAATGGTCTCAAATGATTTGGTTCGACTCACTGATCAAGAATCCGAGTGCGAAATCGATTCTGTCCGGCCGGCCGACCGGCCGTAGGCACGATAACTCTCGAACGAAAGGAGTTAGCGGATTGAAAATTGCAAGGTGGTTTTGGAGCGTAAATATCTCGGACAAGTTCGTTAATGGGCGAAAACCATCAAGGGGTTTCGGAGTTATGGCCATTTTAGTAAAAATATTTTTTATGAATATTTCCGAAACCGATCACTCGATCTATCTGAAATTTAGCACCAAATTGTAGAACCATGACCTTTATACGCATGTGAAGTTTTGTATTGACCAGATTACCGCAAAGTGTCAAAAAAAAAATTTGAAAATGTGGTGCAGTTCTCATTCTCATGATTGCTCATTTAATCTTGATAAATAAACTATTATTTGAATTGAATTTCCTTTATTATGCAGTTCTATCCTATGAATACATTGATATAATTCCCAACTCTGAGAAACCAATACCAGATATAATTTGTCTGTTTGAACTAGAGCGCCAGAAAGCTCCTGTCCACAGGGCTTGAACCCATTTTTGGCGCTCTAGTTCCTCGGAACTGAGTGCTTATCAATTTGCCCAAATGTCTGTAATTTTCGAATTTTTCGATGAAAATGGTCTTGAACGATTTGGTTCGACTCACTGATCAAGAATTCGTGGTCGAAATTCATTCTGTCCGGCCAGCCGGCCGTCCGGCCGTAGGCACGATAACTCTCGAACGGAATGAGCTAGACAGTTGAAATTTTCAGAGTAGGTTTGGGGGATAAATATCTCGGCTAAGTTCGTTATTGGGCAAAATCTGACAGATGGTTTCGGAGAAACAAAAAAAAAATTTTTTTTTACAGAACAAATTCCATATTAAATTTTTTTCAATAAGCAGTTTTACCATAAGAATCCATTCATATCATTTCAAACTCTAACAAGCTAATACTTTCGGAGATATGATTTTTCAAAATTTCAATGATAGAATTATTCTGTGGCTATTCTATGAATTGTTATAATGTCAACTTTGATGTTGTCTCATTGTCAATCATTCCAGTAATGGTATCAATATGAGAATTATAATATGAGGAGCAACTTATCAAAATGCATTAAGTCCAAAAACCATTTTATTGGGAATCAACGAAAAACGATTTTTTCTTCCTCCCTGGCTTATAATTTGAGTATGTCGAGTTTGTTTGATAGAAATTTACATCTAAAGGTAATAACTAATCTCATTTAAATCAATATTGATCAGATATACACAGAAATTGTAAAAAACGTTTGGACTTAATGCGTTTTGATTCATCTCATTGTATATAATGCGTTTTGATGTGGTTGAAATTGAAAATAATGCTGTTTGTTGCGATTTTTTATACATTTAGAGAAAACAGTCTGCACAGTAAGTGTTGGCCTGTAACCTAATTGACATGAGCAAATCGATAAAACATGTTTTTGGTTATATTTTATTTCTTTTAAAAATGCATACGTAAACATAATTCATTGCGATGCGGCTTATACTTTGGATTTGAATTGCAGAGGGACATAATGCCATTTGGAAGATTTTGTTTACATAGGGCTATAGAGCAACAGAAAACATTTCTGAATCCGCTTCAAACTCAATTTCGCCCAAATTGGACATAATGCGTTTTGAAAAGTTACTGCTCATATAATATCATACTTTTTGTTGGTTGATATTTTCATGCCGATGGTCAATCCATATGATGATGGGAATGGTAATGGTAAGTTAATAACATTGTCATTCATTCCAGCAATCGTATAAATATGAGAATTATAATATAATATCATACTTTTTGTTGGTTGATATTTTCATGCCGATGGTCAATCCATATGATGATGGGAATGGTAAGTTAATAATATTTAGTTCAGAATATCTCCACTAAAAACAAAACTGGAATATTGGTGTATTGGAGTAGATTTGAGGAAAGATATATATTATCGTTCATCATAGAATTGAGGAATGAATATCTCGGATGAGTTCGTTGTTGGGTAGAATTCGTCTATTGGTTTTGGATTGATAATTTTTGGCACTCTTGTTGAATTTAAATTCTTCTATGATATTTGAATTCAATTTCTGCTAAGATGAAGTTCTAAATTTCAATAATGAATCATACTTCTATGTTTTCACAGAATGCTATATTTATTCTATCTAAGCTTTATTATATGATCTGTGTTCGTACTCGTACTTTTCATCCTGTTCTATAAGAGAGAGTCAAATTCATTTCAGCTATTTTAATTTGGTTTCTGCCATGGTGCAGTTCTCATTCACAGATTGCTCATTCAATCTTGATAAATAAACTATTATTTGAATTGAATTTCCTTTATGGTGCAGTTCTATCATAAGAATACATTGATATAATTCCCAACTCTGAGAAACCAATACTTTCGGAGATATAATTTGTCTGTTTGAACTAGAGCGCCAGAAAGCTCCTGTCCACAGGGCTTGAACCCATTTTATTCAAATTTCAGTCGTTTACTCCTCGCTATACTATCTATGTTTTACAAAAAAAAAAAAAAAATTTAAACAAATCCTTCTGGGTGTTGCAGTTTCTTTGTCAGTCAGTATATTTCGATCGCAGGCCATTTGTGGCCCACGGGTTCCCAGTTTTGCAGCCATCATATGCAGCTCCAAGTTGCTCATGATTATCTGTCATTTCTCCAGACATTATGTTCTTCAGCTCATATTTGAATATTCCAATAGTGTTCCTGCTTATATCACACATTGAGCACATCAATTAATGTTTTTTATTACAGGTATGATAGACCAGCAATGTATGGTAACAAGAGGCCTTTCGATTGGCGGTAGCAGTGCCACTGGAGCCCTCATCTACAGCAGAGGATTTAAACAGGATTACGATAGATGGTCAACTGCAGGATCCCCTGATTGGTCATTCGATAAAATCTTACCATACTTCAAGAAGGTGGAGAACTATCATATAAATAGGAATCCAGATTACGAAGGATTTGCTGGTCCAATCAATATTGAATATTCTGAGCCTAAATCAACATTACATCAAGCAATACTAGATGGAATGAATGAACTAGGATATAATACAATCGACTATAATAGTGAAATAAACGATGGTATTGGAAGAATACAGTACAATACTTGGAAAGGAAAAAGAGTGAGTAGTGGTAACACCTACTTACAAGCAGCCAAAAATCGGGCGAACACAAATATAAGCACTAGAGCTCTGGTTACCAAAATCCTCATCTCTAGAGATAAAAAAGCATATGGAGTTCAGTTCGTCAAAAACCATAAATTATATCAAGCGACTGCGAGTAAAGAAGTCATTTTAGCTGGAGGTGCTATCAATACTCCACAACTTTTGATGCTTTCAGGGATAGGTCCGAAGAAAATTCTCAAAAAACACAAAATAGACGTTATTCAAGATCTTCCAGTGGGCCAAACTCTAAAAGACCATTTCGGCTATTTGAGTCTATATATTCGCACCAACTTCACTCAGAAGACTCCAGAGGTGAGGGAATTGTTGAACCAGTACTTCAATGGATACGGGTATCTCACCAAGTCTTTGAACTCCGAGTTCATAGGCTATTATTCGACAAACCCTGCGCTAGTTCAACCTAACATCGAGTATGTGTTCGCTCCTCCGGTAGGTACGAGGGTTGGTCTGTATGCTTCCAAGAGATTCAATAAGGAGATGACCGCTTCAGTCACGAAAAGCGTTAATATCTATACCGACCTCGCTATATCTGTCACTTTGTTGCACCCAAAATCTACTGGGAAAATTCGATTGAAATCTAGGAACCCTATTGATTTTCCTAAGGTCGATATTGGAATGTTCAATAACGAGGATGACGTCGAGGAAATTCACAGGGGAATACGGAATATATTGAAAATTTTAGAAACTGAACCTTTCAAGAGATTGAACGCATCAATTTATTCAGTTCCAAAACCATGTGAAGCCTACGAGTTTAATTCTAGAGCGTTTTGGCATTGCAGTATCAAACATATTGCGTTTGCGGCCCACCAATTGAGTTCTTCAACTAAAATGGGTGATAAAAATGACCCTGAGGCTGTTGTTGATCAAGAACTGAAAGTGTATGGAGTGGATAATTTGAGGATTGCGGACTGCGGCATTATTCCGGTTACTTTATCAGGACAATTGAATGCTGCCGCGTATATGATTGGTGAAAGAGCAGCGGATTTGATCAAGAGGCGACATTCGAAACCTTCTTACAAGAAAAGAGATTTTATTCAACTGTAAAATTGTGACATGAGCTTAACGGTAGCAGATAGAAAAATCCTAACCAAACAATTACTATATAATTATGGATCCCCCACAACCAAAGAAGCATAAAATTGATTATACTGAAACTCATAAGTCTTCCGAAGAGACCCCTCAAGTGCTCTTAGGGTACATATTGTATTGTATTGTATTGTATATTATTATACTGATCCTCCTAGGTCTTCCCCAACCATCAGCCTTCGAAGAGCTTGAGCTAGTAAGGAGAAGCAGTTTGTGTTCTGTGTAGGCTCTGTTACTGTGTCCTTACTTAATATTACTTCAATGAAGAAACCATATTATCAACATATCGCCTGACAAGTTCCCGTTCTGATGAAGAAAACACAACTTTTTTGGCCAAAATCGATTTTATTGCATATTATGCTCATTGAGAAGTATTCATTTTCTAAGCTATCTTGAATTTGAGAGATTGTAAAATTATGTCGCCGTAAAACCATGTTGTTGGTTTGGCCGGGGTGCATATTTTATCGCATTAAAAAGAGCTGTAGGGACTTCCTAACTAAATATCGACCGAGTGGAATAGTCAACATAAGAAATTGTCTTTTCCTACGAAGAAGCGTGATAGTCCATTGAAATGTTACATTTTTTCGGGCTTAGCGTGCATTTGTCAGAGGACGCTATTTTATTTTGTAGACATCAAGGAGGGGTTCAGTTCAAAGTTAAATCCAAGTTTGCGGGGTTGCAACCCTTGTACCACGGCCGCCATCTTGTAAAAAGGGATCAAATGGTTTTCATAGTTTATCTGACGAACTATAGGTCACACAATAAGAATTACTCAACATTTTTTGTTGCAAATAAGATTTTCTACAACATTTGTAGAATAACTTTTAGGCGTAGAACCAATAATAAAAAAGTTATGAGCGAAAATCCATGAAAATTTGAGATCATATTTTGTAATGGTCGATATAATGTTTTTTCTAATCATTTGATAAAAAAAATTACATCAGACTATTTTTATAGATGGTGTTTTAGGGAATAATTTTTGTCCTACATATTCTAAATTATGTTCACTAGTTAAAGTTTTACAGCGCTGCGAAACGAATACAATTCTTCAGTATTCATAACCATACATAAATATTAATGAATTGCTATAATTTTTAATCATTTTTCATTTTTTTTTTTAGATAATTTTCTTAATTATTGATAATGCGATAGTCTTATTAATCAATTATTAACTCTTTTCAAAATCATTTTCCTCAATTAATTTTAACAGCTCCATTATGTTGCTGCGAATCTCTCCAGAATAATGGAAGCACACTGGAGAACATTTCAGGCCTGCTTTTCGACATCCACACATCGCTCCACAGCTTCCTTTTGCTTCTGCAGAAAATTAGCTTTCGAAGCTCAGGGTGTGCTAGAGGTGTTAAGCTCTACACTGGCATCAATATTTGTCCAAATTTTTTCCAGCCTCAGTCTTCAGGATCGTTATAATTACCAAGTCACGACTGGACCTGATGGTACACTTTGAAGCTGTGTTTTGTGTTTGAGGAAGTGGAGATAAATCAAATGTACTCTTTGTCACTGACTTGGCGAATTGTTTATATCTTAGGCTGTCAAGAGAATTATTATCTTCATTACCACCATATAAAGAGATGAAAAAACGTTCACCAATGAATGTGAGCAATGCAGGGTCAAATCTCTTGTTGAGGAACAAAGCCATTCCACTTGCTAACTCTGGATGTTTCTCCAGGGTTTTCAAAAATTCAAGCTTACCCATATTGTAAGCATCAGAAGTTGTGTCACATCCTGAGAAAGCATGGATAAACAGAAGTTATCCGCAATGACGTCTTCGTACATAAAACCTGACAGACAATATAATTGTTCTGCTGTTCGTCCTTCTGATGGGTTCAATGAAAATACATTTAATTGTTTTCTTCCAGGTGCTGGGAGCAAGATAAGTATGTCGATATATTCAGCTATTTCAGTAAATGGGTCAAATAATTGAGACGCAGCAAAAGCAGAGCGAACGATGAGGGTGTCTATATCTGATTCTGCTTGGTAGATACTAAAACCCACCTTCGACATATTTCCTCAACAAGAGAGTTGACCCTGCTATGCATAATGCCATTGGTGAACGTTTTATCATATCTTTATACGGTGGTAATAAAGATGATAATTGTCTTGACAGCCTAAGATATAAAAAATTCGCCAAGTCAGTGACAAGGAGTACATTTATTTAATTTATCTTCACTTCCTCTAACACAAGATACAGCTAGCTTAAACAGCTTCCGAGTCTACCAACAGGTCCAGTCGTGGCTTGGTAATTATAACGTTGCTGAAGACTGGGCTGGAAAGGCTGTGGACAAATATTGATGCCAGTGCAGAGCTCAAAACCTCCAGCACCCCGTGAGCTCCTAAAGTTAATTTTCTGCAGGTGCAAAAGGTAGCTATGGAGCGATGTGTGGATATAGAAAAGCAGGCCAAAGATGTTCTTCAGTATGCCTTTATTGTTCTGGGGAGACTTGCAGCAACATAATGGAGCTGTCGAAATTAATTGAGGAAATTAATTTTGGAAAGAGTCAGTAATTAATTAATAATATGGCAATATCAATAATTAAAAAGATGATCATGAAAAAATAGAAAACTGATTAAAAATTATGGCAAATCATTAATATTTATGTATGTTGTGAATACTGAGGAATAGTACTCGTTTCGCAGCGCTGTAAAAAGCTCTGAAAATTATTCCTTAAAACACCATCTATAAAAATGGTCTGATGTCATTTTTTCGTAAAATGATTAGAAAAAAATTTATAACGACCAATAGAAATTTTTGCGCGAATGTTCTGAGGAACATCGCGTTATCATTTTGCCCAAATATCTGTAAGTTTCGATTTTTTCGCCGAAAATGGTCTCAAACGATTGGGTTCGACTGACCGATGAAGAATTCGAGGTCAAATTTGCCTGTGCCGTTGCCACGATAACTTGAGAACAGAAAAAGCTTGAAATTTTCAGGGTAGTTGGGGCATCCCAATACGACGGACAAGTTCGTTAATGGGCATAATCGGCCAAATGTTTTCAACCAATATAAATCCGATCGAATTGAAACTTGGTGAATAGTTGTAGAATATAAACCTAAGCATGTTTGTGAAATTTTGTGAGAATCGTGTCGCTAGAAAATTTTAAATAAATTATTGAAAAATATTTTTTATGTCACGATAACCTGAGAACGGAAACAGAAAGCGATTTGAAATTTTCGGGTTAGGTTGTGCATCTGAATGCGACATTTGAGTTTGTTTATAGGTATAAAACGGTTTTGGAGTTATACCCATCTGAAATTCGGTTCTTAATTCCATTCCTCAAATAACTCGAAAAATACAAAACCGATCCAATTCAAACATGCTATTAGTTGTAGAATGCCAACGCCTTGCAAGTGAGGATCGTATCACAAGAAAATTTTTAAAAAACCATTGGAAAAAAATTATATATAGCAGACACTATTCATCCGACATGGCTGAAACACGATCGGATCTATATTATTGGAGATCCGAGCAGCCTTGTGTGAGTTCAGTAGCTGAATGGGTGACCGTTGCCTCGATAACTCTCGAACGAAAGGAGATAGGGACTTGCTATTTTCAGGGCAGGTTGCGCATCTGAATTGGGGAGAGCTAAGTTCACTGTTGGCCATAATCGGCCCAACGGTTTCGGAGTTATACCCATCTGGAATATTATTTCCTCGATAACTCAAAAAATATAGATTCGATCGAATTGAAACGTTGTGAGAACCGTACCACTAGAAAATTTAAAAAAAATTACGAAAAAAAATTGGTTCAAGCACTGACGTGAAGTCAGAAGCTTTTGCGCGTATGTTTTATCATCCATTCTCCTGTATTGGACACTCTTAGTCGAATTTACTATGGTGAATTCTGTTGTTCGTTCTCCTGTATTGGACACTCTTAATCGATTAATGCATTAAGATTGTCCAAGGGAGAACATACGCGCAAAAGCTTCTGACTTCACGTCAGTGCTTGAACCTATTTTTTTCTCCAATTTTCAAGGATTTTCGCTTATACCTTTTTTATTTTCGGTTCTTCGGCTGAAAGTTACTTGACAAAAGTTGTAGATAATCTTATTTGCAACAAAAAATGTTAACTATTAACCTTAGATCGTTAGAAAAACAAAGGTTGCAACCGCACAAACTTTAACTTTAAACTGCCCCCTCCCCTTGATATCTGAAAATAAAATTGCTCCCTCTGACGAATGCAACCACAAAATAGTATATTGTAAAATTAGTGGGAAAAGCATAATATTCCCAAACGACTGTGATAATTACCAGACGAGGAGCGTAGCGACGAGTCTGGTAACACAGGAGTTTGGGAATATGCTTTTCCCACGAATTATACATACTATTTTTTCTTCGATCGTTGATTTACATTTATGAAATTAATTGAAATATATTTCATTCAAGATGTAATCAAGTAAGTTTGAATAGGTTTCTCTATGTTCATATTGAAATATAGAAGTGGTAACCATGGAAATGACTTTGTTATGACAAAAGTAAAATAATTTTCAAGCTGGATTTGTTTGATTCGTTATGTTTTATAAGGAATTAAAAAAGAATTAATAAATATGAACACTGATAGTGATTAATTGTTAACTTGCACGCCTCCTAGACTAATAGAAGCCGCGAACGCGGCTTCACTTAATTTACTTCCGGCGAAATCCAGAGAGAAGTATGAACTTGCGTACCAACGCTTCATGGATTTTCGCAGAAAAAAACAACAGTGTATCCTTTTCTGCGAATGTACTGATAGCTGAATTGCTGAATTGGCTAAAACAATGAAATCTTCGACGTTGTGGGCACATTATTCCATGCTTCGATCAACTTTGTCTGTTAAAAATAATATTTATATTGCCCAGTATCAAAAACTGAGAGCATTTTTAAAACGTCAAGTTATAGGATACAAACCAAAAAAATCCAAAATTTTAACCCAGGAACAAGTTCAAAAATTAATTTTAGAGGCCCCAAATGACATCTTTTTATCGACGAAAGTAAGTAGATATAGATAAAATAGTATTAATCAAAATGCATAAAATAAGAAATATACAATTTTTGATTAATATAATATAAAAATCAAAACCATACTTTGTTTAATTTAATTGTAATAATCCATTTGTAACATTACCGCACGCTACAGCAGTGCGGTAAGAATAAAACCGCACTGTTATTTTCTAATTGCTTAGCAACTGCCCACTATTCTGGAATGTTGAGCTTTGTGCATAGAAAACAGGTCAAAATATTGTCACTTTTCCCACGATCGAAGAAAAATAACTTTTCAATAGACTATGAGTACTTTTCCGCATGTATTTGTGTGTTGCCACACTGAGTGCTGAAAAGTGAAACTGCTCGAAAATTTTGTTTGGGAGTATGTATATAATTATTTAAGTGGATGCAGACTATTTTATGTAGAGTAAGAAGCCGCATGAAGTTCACTCAATTCACTTTTTACATTGTAATTTCCGATATTCGTATTTCAGCAGAAAACAAAAAGAGTGAAATTGATTATTGTTCATCGATAATAGTATTACCAGGCAACAATACCAGCCAACTTAACAAATGCTGTCAGAATTTTCCTCAGTTCCTACATCAGCTTTATTTTCCAACGATTCACAGATTCCATTTCCTACCTCTTCAAAATTTCGGAAAAAGTAAAACCAATTTCGGAAATAGTAAATCCAATTTCGGGAAAAAGAAATCCAATTTCAGAAAAAGTAAATACAAATTCGGAAAAAGTAAATCCAATTTCGGAAAAAGTCAGATTTTCGTAATACAATTTTGTGTCTATAAGACTCATTTTCGATATGTTCGTGATCAATATCTTCTTTCTTAAGATTTCAACTCGTACGTTGAATTGAATTTAATGAATTATTATTGGCGCTCTAGTTCCTCGGAACTGAGTGCTTATCAATTTGCCCAAATGTCTGTAATTTTCGAATTTTTGGCTGAAAATGGTCTCAAACGATTTGGTTCGACTCACTGATCAAGAATCCCAGGTCGAAATCGATTCTGCCCGGCCGTAGGCACGATAACTCTCGAACGAAAGGAGTTAGAGGATTAAAATTTGCAAGGTGGGTTTGGAGCCTGAATATCTCGGACAAGTTCGTTAATGGGCGAAATGCATCAAGCGGTTTCGTTCTATCTGAAATTTAGCATCAAATTGTAGAATCATGATCTTTATACGCATGTGAAGTTTTGTATTGACCAGGTTACCGCAAAGTGCAAAAAAAAATTTTCAAAATTAAAAAAAAAAATTTCTACAATAACTCTCGAACGGAATGAGCAAGGCAGTTGAAATTTTCAGAGTAGGTTAGGGAGATGAATATCTCGGTTAAGTTCGTTATTGGGCAGAATAGGCCAGATGGTTTCGGAGTAACAAAAAAAAATTTTTTTTTAAGCAACAAATTTCAAATTCATTTTTTATTTAAGATGCAGTTTCACCATTAAAATCCATCGATATCATTTTCAACTCCAACAAGCTAATACTTTCGGAGGTATGATTTTTCTAAATTTCAATAATGAATCGTACTTCTATGTTTTCACAGAATGCTGTCATTATTCTATCTAAGCTTTATTATATGATCTGTGTTCACACTCGTACATTTCATCCTGTTCTAAAAGAGAGAGTAAAATTTAGTTCAGTTATTTTTATTTGATTTCTTCCATGGTGCCGTTCTCATTCTCAGATTGCTCATTCTTGATAAATAAACTAATATTTGAATTGAATTTCCATTGATATAATTCCCAACTCTGAGAAACCAATACTTTCGGAGATATAATTTGTCTGTTTGAACTAGAGCGCCAGAAAGCTCCTGTCCACAGGGCTTGAACCCATTTTTTTTAAATTATGTTGGTAATTGATATGATGCTCATAGGAAAAAATGTTCATAACACGTGAGCAAAGAGCCTTTTCCGAACGCCAATATACTATGCAAACTCAGTTGCGCGTCGTTCTTCTAACTGTAGGCCTGTTTCGGTTCCGAATCGGTTCTGAAGAGTGGGACAAACGTAGCGTGTGAAAGATTTCGCCAATTCGCCCAGATCCAATTACATTAAACAACTGTGTGACTACTTTGAAGGGTTCTAGGACCGTACCTATTGCGAACCAAAACAAGCCTTGTATTTGCGTGCGGAAAAATAACACTTTGCGCACTTGTCTTTTCTCAATGTTCTGAGAATGATCAAAATTATTTCACTAAAATCAATGTAACCTTTGCATTAAACGTCACATCGTCATAACATTTTTCCAGCTAAGTTCTCTTTTAGAGATTAGAACTTGAATATTTTCGAATCACCTGCGAACTTCTGAAGGTAGAACATTTTTAGACTGGAGTATAAATCTGTGCTTTCATATAAATGTATTAATGAGATCTTATTAAGAAATATTTGTTTCAATTAACAACCCCACTATCAACCTATTATTAGGTATCCAGATGAAAGGCTCGTATCATCATTTCAAGATAATACTCCTCTGTTGTACCAAGTTTGATGAAATTTTTATATTCAAAGTTCTGAAGTACGTATAATTCAAAATTAAATTGAAATAATAAACCAATTTCGGAACAAGCTTCTGAGATTTTTCTCACTTGGCACACATTTCGCAATATCATTTAGTTCACGTCCACCTACATATTTAGTATATGTACACCTGGACACAGCGAGTTTTATTTGATTTTTGAATATTACGTTTTTGAGAACGTGAACTCAAAAACATGTTGCAGCAATAGGATTTTCACAAGGTTGCCAACGAGCGGAGTTCAACAAACTGAACCAGGATTAGTAAGAATACATACACAATTACTGTTGTTCAAGGTTTAACAATTGAGGTACAGATATTTGTAGCAATGGATCACTTGAAGATACACTCTAAAAAAAATCTCAGTGTGAATGTTGATTTCATACTATCAAGAATATTGTCGATGCAATTTACCACTAGAATGTCACATTCCTATCAATATTTTCGTTATTATGATCATATTGTGTTCAGTAGTGTAATTTATGACAGAAAATATCACAAACAGATCCAGTATCAAGAATTAATAAAATTTATTTGAAATTTCACAGTTTCCATCAAGTTTTAATGCCAATTTTTCATACAAAAGTCAGATAGGTGATATCTTGGGTGAAAATGAGCACTGCATGGTGAAATGTGAAAGAACGATTTCAGAGATTTAATCCGATTACCAAACTTTACACTCAGTTATCAACTTTATGTATATCCAAGTAGAACTTTTGTAACATGTGAAATCATCGAAAGCACCAACAAGAGCTTATCGACAAACAAACTATCCAAATTCGCACCAGGAATATAAAAAGAACGTTATACTTTATTTCGTCAACTTATTCATTGCAACATAGTTGCCAAGTATTCTTTATCGAAAGACAGATATCCCTGCTGAGTCTTTTAAATATAAAGAAATCGCCGATAGTTGTGAAGAATTAATAATTATAAGATGACAGAAAGAATCGTGCCCTTCCATGGGGAATTCTCACAAACAATATTGATTTTATTTCGGAACACTCGAATCAATATTGAAAATATCACTGTATCCCTTTCTTGACTATGAAAATCAATTCCTCCACGCTCTCAATGATTCACAAATTTATTTTCTGCTATTTAATGATTTCGTAGTACAACAATAGTTGAATATTTGTAGTTACCTATCAATCAAGAGATATATTTAGTCACGAAAAATAAACATATGGATTGTTGTGGTAAGTATATCATGAATAGTCTGATAGAAAATGACTTCAAAGTGAGTAGCAGTATGATATAATTTTACATTGCAGGTTTGAACAAATCGCTACTCATAGCACCATTCCATAAAAAAATCGTCTCAAGTACACAAAATTGGAAACATCCAATTTTGGAAAATGGATATTTGCGAATTCAAAGGATTGTTTTCAGAATATCAGAATATAATTATATCCGGCAACAATGTGCAGGGATTGGTTATGTCGCAATACTTCTGACTAGTTCTAATACAACACGTTCATTCCATGGGAGACTACAATGTTGTGTGTTTTATCGGGTTGATTTTATTATTTTGTGCCTTGGAGACGATAAGATGGTTCATGAAGCATTATGAAGTGAGAATCTGGAAAAACGAAGTGCATCAAGAAGATTCGTTATGACTTATGAGAATAATGAGAAATTTGTGTTGGCCGTCGAAGGAAGTTTGGAAATAATACTGTTTGCAAGTGAGTACATATGAATGTTCAATTTAATTTTTTTGAGTGCCTACGTAATTGGGTATCCTCATTTCATCAATTTTTCCCGAAAATTTTGATGAGATATTTGTGTTGGTTGGTCGATTGGATTTACAAATTCGTTCATCGCCGACTTTGAAATTTTACATTTGTCAGTGAAAATATTTCATTCAATTTTCTTTAATTGAAAAGTGCAGTTATCTGAATTAGATGAAATTTCATATTTATTATTAATGTTATTACAGTTTCTTTATTGAAATTTATTTTCGTAATGTTCTTCAAACAAATGGGGCTTATTCATCTAACCTTTTGTGAACTATCAATAGGATTTATTAGGAAGCACTTGCAGGTGAGTGTTTTTTGTAGTGAGTAGTCTAAGGGAACATATTTTTTTCAGAATATTGCGGATCTTAATTGTATATCACACTGTCGCAAAAACCTATTCTCCGGGATATTTTATTTCAGATAAGAGTGAATTCTTGATATCTATATCGAATAAAACCAGCGTTGATAGTCAATTTTCGGTCCTAAGCACGTTGAAAAGTTACAACTTTCAATTATATAAAGACCTGCCAGCTTCACATTATTTTGTGGGCACCAATTCGAATTGTATGATTAAATATGATTAATATATAAATGTTTTAATTTCAGTTACCCTCACCATCAGAAGAAACAATTGGCAAAATTGAAAAAAACTGCCAGCGCTATATCATTGACACCTGATCTGGAAGAATTTTGTGTCGTGTTGGACCAGAAAGTGCTGCCTCAAAAGTTCGATTGGTTTGTCGACAGTTTTGATTATCTCTTTAAGCTTCAGTAATCACTAAATATTTCTATAAAAATGTATTGTTTATTGTATATTCACAAATTGTATATAAAAAATTAAACTGTCTATTAAATAATCTTTGAAATAATAAATTCATATGTACCAAAAAGTTTTTTTCAATACCTATACCCTTTTCATAGCCTTTCGGTGATTTATATGATATTGAGTTTCAAATTATAAAACGAACAATATCATATAAAACACCGAAAATGGTGTAAATTTCAACTAAATAATACCTACACCCCGAGGGTTTAAAACGCATCTGATTCGGTGTTAAATAACACTGAACAAGATATTGCACATGCACTAGGTCAGTGCAAATTCACACTGCACTAAAGTTAAATCACACTAAACCAGTGCTAAATGCACTACGGTACTTGGGCAAATTCACACCGAACTAGTGCTAAACCCCATTGATCTAGTGCTACCTCACACTCATCCGAATGATAAATCTCAATCGGTCTGGTGTGAAAGCTGATTACTTATTATGGCAGAAAATACACCTGAAAGTCGGTGTTATTTCGGATGGTGCGAAATAACACTGAAAAGATCAGGACCTCTAAGGAAATCAGGCCGGTGTTAGCGGGTGTTGGCCGGTGTTGTAAAATTTCTTAGAGTGTATAGAGGAAATTTATTCAAGTATCGAATCTCTGTGAAAAACATTGAATTAATGTGAATGTAGAGTAGGTAGGTATATTAGCTGTATTACCGAAAGTTTAAAGAAT
Source organism: Halyzia sedecimguttata (assembly GCA_937662695.2). NCBI lineage: Eukaryota > Metazoa > Arthropoda > Insecta > Coleoptera > Coccinellidae > Halyzia > Halyzia sedecimguttata. The sequence continues at coordinate 31,185,317 of OW569415.2, forward strand.
TGATCCCTTCCCAACTAACCGGTGCTATTATGCATCAATGAACCAAACAACCCATTATGGGTCTTCAAACTCACTTCATAAGTCAAGGTACCTTGTCTATAAAAACATGAGGAAATCAGAATTATTCCAACATTTCATCATCAGTTCTCTCAACCAACTTGAAAGTTTATGATGACGCACATGACTGTGAAGTGGTTTTTAACGACACTTTTCTTAGTAGTTTCGTGTGACATCGATGTTCACAGAAGGGACTATTTGCAGAATCTTATTTTGGAGAAGATTGACGAGGCAATTTCGTATGACTATCCTAAGGATAATTCAGAATTTTTCAAACATATAGACAATACTGAAGCTACTGGTAAGTAACAAGAAGTTTGTAACGTAATTTGATTAGAATGCTGAAATCGTTACAGATTATGGCACATTTGATTTCATTATTATCGGATCAGGATCCACAGGATCTGTCCTAACTAACAGGCTCTCGTCAGAAAGATCTTGGAACATACTTCTTTTGGAAGCTGGGGATATGGACAGTGATTTCACGGACATACCATCCATGTACCAATATTCTCTACGGTCAAAATATAACTGGGGGTACAATACCACTTCACAGAAATACGGATGCAAAGGTAAAATAACGAATAAATTACCCATAGGTCATATGGAACTCTTCAATTTTCATTTTACGCTTAGAAATATGATAATGCATGAGCTAGAAAGTTGGTCTATCAAAGAACCAACAGTTTTACACCATTTCCTATTTTTCAATATATACTATTTTGAGTTCGCTTTGGACTTATTATGAACACTACAAAAGTAACTACACTCTTGTCCACTACAGTTTATGTCGTCTGACATATGTTTCGGAAACAAAGTTTCTCTATTTCAGTATTGTTATGGAGTCCATGCCAGCACTAAAAACAGTGCTGGAATGAACTCATTCCCGCATTGTTTCTAGTAATATTTTTCGTTCTGTGGTGGTCAGCACTGACATTCGATCCTATCAAATTTCAACATACGTCAATTGACCATTATTGCGCGTATGTTCTGGGAAACATCGCGTTATCATTTTGCCCAAATGTCTGTAACTTTCGAATTTTTTGACGAAAATGGTCTCAAACGATTAAGTTCGACTCCCCAATGAAGAATTCGAGGTCAAATTTGATTCTGTCCAGCCGGCCGTCCGGCCGTTGCCACGATAACTTGAGAACGAAAAGAGCTAGCAACTTGAAATTTTCAGGGTGGGTGGCGCATCCCAATAAGACGGACAAGTTCGTTAATGTGAATAATCAGCCCAGTGGTTTCCGAGTAATAATTTTGTTTTCAACCAATATAAATCCGATCGAATTGAAACTTGGTGAGTAGTTGTAGAATATAAACCTAAGCACGTTTGTGAAATTTTGTGCGAATCGTATGGCTAGAAAATTAAAAAAAAAAAATTGGTTCAAGCACTGACGTGAAGTCAGAAGCTTTTGCGCGTATGTTCTATTGTCCATTCTTCTGTATTGGACACCCTTAATCGGATTTACCATGGTAAATTATGTTGTCCATTCTCCGGTATTGGACACACTTAATTCGAATTTACCATGGTAAATTCGAATTTAGTGGCCAATACAAGAGGATGGACAACAGAATTTACCATGGTAAATTCGATTAAGGGTGTCCAATACAGAAGAATGGACAATAGAACATACGCACAAAAGCTTCTGACTTCACGTCAGTGCTTGAACCAATTTTGTTTTTCGTGATTTTTTTAAAATTTTCTAGGGGTAGGCACCGTTCTTAAAATTTTTTTTTTCGTCATTTTTTTCAAATTTTCTAGGGGTACGGTTCTTACAAAATTTTAAACACGTCTTTATGTTGACTTTCTACTACTAGTTACCAAGCACCAATGCGATCGAATATTTATTTTTTGAGTTATTAAGGAAATCATATTCCAGGTGGGTATAACTCGGAAAGCGTTACAGCGATTATGCCCAAAAACGAACTCAACTCTCCCTTTCGGATACGCAACCTACCCTGAAAATTGCAAGTCCCTATCTCCTTTCGTTCGAAAGTTATCGAGGCAACGGTCACCCATCTACTGAACTCACACAAGAATGCTCGAATCTCCAACAATATTTAACCGATCGTATTAAAACTTGAGAGTTGGCAGTAGAGTTAGGTTATGAAGGCTCTTGCAAAATTTCAGCAATTTCAAACGAATAGTTACTGATATATAGAATTTTTTTTTTATTTTCAATGATGTATTAAAAATTTTCTGCAAATGCTATCCTCACCAAATTTTGCAAACATTTTCGCGTTCGCATTCTACAACTTATAACCATGTTCGAATTCAATCGGTTCAGTATTTTTCGAGTTAATGAGGAACAAAAAACCACCAAATTTCAGAAAATTTCAGATGGCTATAACTCTAAAACCGTTTGGCCGATTATGCTCATAAACAAACTGAAATGTCGCGTTCTGGTGCAAATCCTAACCTGAAAATTTCAAGCCGCTATCTCATTCCGTTCTCAAGTTATCGTGACAACAAAAATATTTTTTAATAATTTTTTTAAAATTTTCTAGCCATACGATTCGCACAAAATTTCACAAACGTGCTTAGGTTCATATTCTACAACTACCCACCAAGTTTCAATTCGATCGGATTTATATTGGTTGAAAACAAAATTATTACTCGGAAACCACTGGGCCGATTATGCCCATTAACGAACTTGTCCGTCGTATTGGGATGCGCCACCTACCCTGAAAATTTCAAGTCGCTAGCTCTTTTCGTTCTCAAGTTATCGTGGCAACGGCCGGACGGCCGGACGGCTGGACGGACAGAATCAAATTTGACCTCGAATTCTTCATTGGGGAGTCGAACTTAATCGTTTGAGACCATTTTCGTCAAAAAATTCGAAAGTTACAGACATTTTGGTAAAACTATAACGCGATGTTCCCCAGAACATACGCGCAAAAATTATTAAAAAATATTTTTGTTGGCACGATAACTTGAGAACGGAAAGAGATAGCGGCTTCACGTTTTCAGGTTAGGATGTGCACCAGAACGCGACATTTCAGTTTGTTTATGAGCATAATCGGCCGAACGGTTTTAGAGTTATAGCCATCTGAAATTTTCTGAAATTTGGTGGTTTTTTGTTCCTCATAAACTCGAAAAATACTGAACCGAATGAGTTCAAACATGGTTATTAGTTGTACAATGCCAACGCGGAAATGTTTGCAAAATTTGGTGAGGATAGCATTTGTAGAAAATTTTTAATAAATCATTGAAAAAAAAAATTCTATATATCAGTAACTAATCGTTTGAAATTGCTGAAATTTTGCAAGAGCCTTCATAACTTAACTCTTCTGCCAAGTTTCAAGTTTTAATACGATCGGTTAAATATTGTTGGAGATTCGAGCATTCTTGTGCGAGTTCAGTAGATGGGTGACCGTTGCCTCGATAACTTTCGAACGAAAAGAGGTAGGGACTTGCAATTATCAGGGTAGGTTGCGTATCCGAAAGGGAGAGTTGAGTTCGTTTTTGGGCATAATCGGTCTAACGGTTTCCGAGTTATACCCACCTGGAATATTATTTCCTTGATAACTGAAAAAATAAATATTCGATCTAATTGAAGCTTGGTAACTAGTAGTAGAAAATCAACATAAAGACGTGTTTAAAATTTTGTATGAACCGTACCCCTAGAAAATTTGAAAAAAATGACGAAAAAAAAAATTTTAAGAACCCATAAAAAATTTAAAAAAAAACACGAAAAAAAAATTGGTTCAAGCACTGACGTGAAGTCAGAAGCTTTTTCCCAAAAGATTCGACTTCGCGTCAGGGCTTGAACCAATTTATGATCTGGATATAGTGAAATGATTAATGAGAGGAAAAGTTTTATTTTCATTGAAAAACAAGGTACTAGAGATTTCCTTCTTGCTAATTTTGAATCATTCCTGCTATTAGGAAACTGTTATAATCAGATCTCCATGCCCTACGCACGATTCAAATTCAAATTCCTTAATTTGTCAACTTTCGTTACAGTCACACCAACTGCCCAGATACAATACAAAAGTCACTAGGATGTATAATATGAATTTTTCATTAAATTTCAACAGTATTTGACAATACTTGGTTGAAATAGAGGAAATATCGTCTAATTCTCGTTGCAGAAGGCAATTCCAACACTCATGCCTTCGAAAACTCGCTCCTTCGTCGCTCGTTTTCGAATTTCGCATTCGTGTTTGAATAGGAGCCCATTCTGCAACTTGTTTTAGAATATACTAATCCACCTTCAAAGAAGAAGCGTTACTTAAGCATGCAATCAGTTTCTACATTCCAGTACGGGTGGACATTATACCCTTAGTAATAAACCAATTAGTGAGAATAATAGGTTGTTAATAGGGGTTAGATCATTATTGAGTAAAATATCCTTTCTCTTATACATTTCGATACCTTCAAGTGTTCCTAAGTACACTTTATTGGAATTGTTCTACAATTTGACGGAATTTTCTGAAACTGAGTTACCAGTTGTTAAAACGTGATTTGCAACAGCAGATTTATCGATGCTGTTGTTCCGAATGTGTCCCGTATGCTCTTTATACCATGGGGGAATGTTTCTGGTTGTTTGCCCGACGTAGCACTTGTTGAAATCTAAACATTCAATTGTATATAGACCCGATTTTATCATAACTAATCTATTAGAGATAACTCAAATTCAATTAGTTTTGACATTTTTAGAAAACTTACTAATTCTGATATTTACATTTCGTCTGATTCGGTAACTCCCTGGTCACATAAAACAGCCAGCTTACATTTCCTCGCCAACTAGTCATTTAATATTCTTCTAAGCAATGTAAACTTCAAGAAAGAAAGAAAAATGATTTTCCAAATTGCCGAAAGAAACGGGTATAGTCATCAACTAGTTCAGGAAATTACCAACAAACATAAAGATAAAAATCTCTTCTGTAACATAACCCTAACGAAAGAAATAAAAACGTTAGAAGGTTTTCACGCTTTTACGTTCCTATCCGAAAACAAACAACAAACTCCAGAATATTTTTAAAAAGGTTAATATAATACTGGCTTTCAAAACTTCCATGAAAATGAAACAACTTCTAGGAAATACATTCGATAAAACTCCAGACATGTTAAAATCGAGCAAATATGAAATTAAATGTTAAGATTGCAACAAGTGTTACGTCGGGCAAACAGCCAGAAACACTCTCACACGGTATAAAGAGCATACGGGACACATTCGGAACAACATAATCGATAAATCTGTTGTTGCAAATCACGTATTAACAACTGCCCACTCAATTTCAGAAAATTCCGTCGAATTGTTGAAAAATTCCAGTAGAGTGTACTTAGGAACACTTGAAGGTATCGAATTGTATAAGAGAAAGGATATTCTACTCAATAATGATCTTACCCCCATTAACAACCTATTATTCTCACTAATTGGTTTATGACTAAGGGTATAATATCAACCCATACTGGAATGTATAAATTGATTGCATACTTTAGTAACGCTTCGTCTTTGAAGATGAAAACTTTGTTTCCGATACATACCTATGTCAGACGACAAGAACTGTAGTGGACAAGACTGTAGTTACTTTTATAGTGTTCCTATTTTTCAAGTGAATGCTTGAGACCTACCAATCAAATATTTCTACAACATTTCAGCCTCGGTCTTGGAGAAATTTGATATTCAAGTTACTCAATTACTCAATTACTCAATTACTCAATTACTCATTAGCAATAGAACATAATCAATGGAACATGTCTCTCATTCTGGAGCATACATTTCAGCTGGGAAAACATATAGGTTGGTTTATGCTGGCTGGTAACTTTAACTTATCCCCTAACTTAAAAATTGAAACATAGATTTCTAACGCTATGGTTGATACTGAGACTGAATAATCCGTTTACTTATTATTAATAATAATAATTAATAAGTTAACGGATTATTCAGTTGATTATAAACCATAACACTAAAAATAAATGTCTATATATCTTAATATATATATTTCTTGTGTGCGTGTGTATGTGACTGAACTCCTCCTAAACGACTGGACCGATTTTGATGAAATTTTTTGTGTGTGTTCGTGGAGATTCGAGAATGGTTTAGATTTACAATTTGGTCTACTGGAAAATGTTTTTGGCGTTGGAGTTTGAGTTGGCGTTGAAGTTGGCGTTGGCGTTGGAGTTGAAGTTGGAGTAGGTATTGTGGTTGGCATTGGTTATGGAGTTGGCGTTGTAGTTGGAGTTGTAGTAGTTGTAGTTGGATTGGAGTTGGAGGTGGAGATGGAGGTGGAAATGGAGATGGAGGTGGAAATGGAGATGGAGGTGGAAATGGAGATGGAGGTGGAAATGGAGTCGGAGTCGGAGTCGGAGTCGGAGTCGGAGTCGGATTCGGAGTCGTCGGAGTCGTCGGAGTCGGAGTCGGAGTCGGAGTCGGAGTCGGAGTCGGAGTCGGAGTCGGAGTCGGAGTCGGAGTCGGAGTCGTAGTTGGAGTCGGAGTCGGAGTAGGAGTCGGAGTCGTAGTTGGAGATGGAGTTGGAGTTAGAGTTGGATTTGGATTTGGAGTTGGCATTGGCGTTGGGCAGGCGTTGAGGAGGCAGTACGAAGTCTGCCGGGCCAGCTAGTATTATATATATATGATTAAGTTAAAGTTACCAGCCAGCATAAACCAGCCCTAATAGTGTTTGGGTGCTATATCTGAAGAATAAATATAGGCAAGCTTGAACAGGTCTTTTTGAAAGCTGGAAAAACTCAAGTTTGAAGTTTGACAACGCTACGTACTCCGGTGGTCAAACATACCGGGTGACGGCGGTGATGGTTCACACCGATCCAGCTGTCAAACCGACAATGACAGAACGCACAAAGTTATACCAAGCATGCAAGCCTTCTGGATTTTGTTCCAGAAAATAAAAGTTTGGAACAATAAATTCCAACCGTAATGGTATGATTGCTCTGTATTTGACTGGAAATACACATTCAGAAATTGTTGCTCAGCCATTAATTAATAAATCATCGGCCATCTTGGAAAGTGTAGGAAGAACGTTATCGTCACTTTCCATCACTGTAAAATATTTTGATTCCTATTTGCTCTTTCTAACAGCAAATATTCTTCAAACTCAGCTTTCAAATATTCAAAGATTTTGTTGATGTTTTAAAGATTAAAGACATTTTTTAATAGAATTGGACCAATTGGTATACTTTTCAATGAATACCTTCTCAGTGCATAGATCATTGAGGGTGTTCTTGGCGTATTTCTCATAACACGTTTCGAAACATTGAATAGCTTCATTTCTTTACCAGTTTTATTATACGTACTTCCACAGATGTATACAATAATTTTTCACATCTTCACTACAAGAAGCACAAGACAATACATTTCTCCAGATGTTCAAATATAGACGAAATTTTAAGAGCATTGGGATTTAGGGCAATAAAAGTTGTTCCTAATTGAATTCATAATGGCATCAGTTTTTATGGTTGTGAATTCTATTTTTTTCTTGAAAAATAATCTCAATTATTGCAAGGTCATAACAAATATTAATTAATAATCTTCTAAAAAATCGTGAATTTCTAGAACGATCGATGTATAATATAGACAAAATATATTGGTAATTATAGTGGAAACTTCATACTCAATTGTTTTCTGTGGGTGTTGAAAAAGGTCGAGTCATATATAAGAAAAGTTTCTTGTATGTATCTGTAGTAAATAAGATGATCTTCCAGGAAGAAAATTTCGAGCCAAAGAAACCCTTTCAATAGTATACACGTGTATTACTCAACCGAGAGTAAAAAATCGATCTAGAAAAAAATCCATTCAAACCTAAAATATAAAAATCTGCAAGGCTAAATATTTATGATAAGAGATACGTTACTAAGAACATAAATATTTCACAGATAGTAGCAAGAGTTGATATTTTGTACAACATATTGTTCTCTACGTAGATCTTTCCTAATTTTTCGAATGAAAACGAAAATTTAAAGAGACCAAAAACGAGTCTCTCGGGTTGCGCTGTATGTGATCTCGGTATCGCCTATAATATTTTCAAAACGTCTCGTCTCGCTTTTCCGAGACGAGAATGAGCAGGTACGAGAAAAATCTCGCTCTCGCGTGAAGCCCTATTCAAGGAGCTCGCAATAGAAATGGCTTATTCTAGTTATCTGTGTGATATCTTGAGAAGCTCGCAATAGAAAGGTCTTATTCTGGTAACACGTGGGATATCCTAGGGTACACCGCAATAGGAATTTCACATTCTTGATACTCTCGCGATATCTTGAGGATATCATAATAGGAGCGCGCATTACATTCTTGTGAATGAGGCCCCTAAAACTGTCAAAAAGTATCACGATGCTCCGAATTTGGACTATTTTATGCATAAATAAAACGAATTTCCTACTAGTGATAAGCATAATTTGTTCAACCTATATTTGAATGTTGGTACTGATGAACAGACTCAAATGATTTTATTCACTTTACAGCAATGGTCAACAGCCGATGTCTCTTCGCTACTGGTAAAATCCTGGGTGGCAGTTCATCCATCAACGGACTTATTTATACACGGGGCAATCCGAAGGACTACGATAACTGGGAAAAACAAGGAAATACAGGATGGAATTTCCAGAGTGTCGAGCCTTTCTTCAAGAAAATGGAAAATGCCCAATTTTCATCAGAAAGGCTTGGCCACACAGGACCATTATTCCTTAACTATAGTTCACCAATCAACGATTTTCAAATGATCTTCGCAGATGCTTTTTCAGAAATGGGTATACCAGAAACTGATTACAACAGTCAAAATCAGATTGGTACTTCCAGAATGCAAACAAATATAAAAAATGGAAGACGCATAAGTGGTGCTAATAGCTACATAAAACCATCGTTAACACGTAAAAATCTGAATGTTACATTAAATGCCTTGGTGACGAAAATACTGGTGAATACTGAAACCAAAACAGCCTATGGAGTGAGATTTGTGAAAAACGGAGAAATATTCGAAGCCTCAGCCAGCAAAGAAGTTATACTCTCTGCAGGGGCTATCAATTCTCCTCAGATCTTGATGCTATCTGGTATAGGACCAGAGAAAACCTTGAAAAAATTCAATATACCATTGATACAAGACTTACCAGTGGGTGAACAACTGATAGACCACGTTGCATTCAATTTGCACCTTACATCGAATGTATCACAAGATACTGTACCCCTGGTGGATCAAATAGAAGATTTTCTGCATGGAAAAGGACTATTAACAACTCCTTTCAATGGCAAAAGTATCGCTTTCATGCAACCAGATGAAGATGGAAGACCTTCAGTGGAATACGTCTTATTACCGCCTACAGGTCGTAATGATTATGTCCATAGACCTATACCTTCCCCTTATATCAAAAGCATCAATGAAGGATACATGAGTAAACTCAATCCAAGGAGTGTCTTTTCAATTATTGTCAACCTGCTCCATCCAAAATCCCGTGGAAGAGTGACTATTCAGTCGAACGATCCTAAAGACTTTCCACTGATCGACAGTAATCTCTTTGGCGAAGAAGAAGATGTTGACAAACTTTATAATGCTATTCGATTCATTTCTAGTATAACCCAGTCCGAGGCGTTCAAAGGGATAAATGCTACAGTTTTCTCAAATATACCTCCATGTCTTGAGCATGGTCAAAATACAAGGGAATATTGGTACTGCGCTATTATTCATATGGCAATACCTTCGTACCATGGTGTGGGCACTACGAACATGGGTGTGGATCCAAGAAAATCTGTGGTTGATCCTGAGTTGAAAGTACATGGAATCAAAGCTCTAAGGGTTGCAGATTGCGGTGTTATACCTGATACTATATCCGGACATACAAATGGTCCAGCTTTTATGATTGGAGAAAAGTTATCAGCCATAATTGGAGATTACTATTATAAGGCAACCCAGAATAAGGAAAATAATGGCGGATCTCTATTGGAGAAGGAGATTGCGATGAATTAATATTTTATCAATTAAATATATAAAAATTGGCAGGAAGTTATGAATTGATTCAAGTTTCACAAACAGAAATTCTCAGCTGTCAATATAAATGTAAAGAAAATTGTATATTATAAATATATCGTATTATATACAGGTTGTTAAAAAACAACAGCGAAAGATTTCAGAAGGTAATTTTTTGACCAAAAATAGAACTGGTTTGTTCTATTGTTGTTTCACAACTGGTTGTTTCACACCCCTAGATGAGTTATAACCCTTGAAGGGATATTATATATATATATATATTGTATATTTTATTATTATACTGATCCTCTCTAGGTCTTCCCCAAGGAGACCCCACATAAGCTCTCGAAGAGCTTGAGCGGGTAAGGAGAACCAGTTGTGTTCTGTTTAGGCTTTGTTACTGAATGAATTGAAGTTACTAGATGAATTGATTCTTTAGTTCTGAAGTTTTGCGCGCGTGTTCCGTAAGGAACAGCGTGCTATAATTTCGTCACAATGTCTATATTTTTCGATTTTTTTGCGAAAATGGTCTCAAACGATTGGGTTCTACTCCTTGATGAAGAATTCGAGGTCAAATTCAATTCTGTCCGTCCGGTCCGGCCAGCCGTTAGCACGATAACTCTCGAACGGAACGAGTTAGAACGTTGAAATTTGCAGGGTATTTTTGTAGCGTAAATATCTCGGACAAGTTTGGGCAAAATCCGCCAAGCGGTTTCGGAGTTAGGGCCGTTTTTAGTAAAAACGTTTTTTATGAATATTTCCGGAACCGATCACTCGATCTATCAGAAATTTGGCATCCAATTATAGAATCATGACCTTTATATGCCTACGAAGTTTTGTACTGATCGGATTGTGATAAAGTGGCAAAATAAATTTCAAAAATTTTTAAATTTTGTTTCCACGATAACTCGAAAAATACTGATCTGCTTGAATCGAAACTCAGTAGCTAGATGCAAAAGACCTAAGCAAAATTTCGCAAAATTTCATGAAGATCACGTGAAATGAAAAAATTCAAAAAATTACTACTATTTTGAGGAATATTTTGCTTGAAATTCCGAAACCTATTTCCTTGGAGTTCATGCTGCCTTTTCCGGGCATTTTTCGTTATGCGCATGCGCAGACCATCAGTGATTCAACTGCTGTAGTGTTCGTCAGAGAGGATTGGGGTTTTGGGGTGGCGGATGATATTCCTCCGTAGCATCCCCTAGTGAGGGTTTGCGCATGCGTGGATTAAAGATGCGAAATCTCCTGAACCACTAGTGTTGGAGAATCGGAGATTTTTGTAAGTTGTGTGATTTTGGGAGGACTTGCAGCCGCGAGTAGACTGCGCATGCGCAGAATAGAAGTGACTATTTTTGAGTTGTATGGGTTATGTTGTTAGTAATGGGCCGATATTGTGAGGTTTCAAAAGAATATTCATGTCGATTCAGTGCACGGAAACAAGTCAGTTTGGGGGAAATAGCTTTGTTTCCGAGTTGAAGTGTGCATACCGTGGCCTTGGGGCTAATTTTGAAATTGCTGTTACCCCTTACAGGCATTTTACGTTATGCGCATGAGCAGACGATAAGTGAATTAACTGCTGGAGTTTTCGTCTGAGAGGATTGGGGATTTGAGGTGCAGGATGCTATTCCTCCATAGAATTTCCTGGGAAGTGTCTGCGCATGCGTGGATTGGAGCAGTGATATCTCCTGAACCAATGGTGTTGAAGAATCAGAATGTTGTGTGAAGTGTTATTTTCAGGGGACTTTGAGCCACGAGTAGATTGCGTATGCGCAGAGGAGACGTTTGGATTGTATGGCTCATGTTGGGAGTGGTTTGCGTCTAGCGGTGATGAATTTGGTGCTGAGCCGTCATTTTAAGGTTTTAAGAGACATTTCATGGCAATTCTGTGCACGGACAAGTTAGTTTCGAGGAAATAGCGTTGTTTCCGAGTTGAAATATATGTATCGTGGTCCTGGGGCGAATTTATAAATAACTATTCAGTAGATCTATATTAAATTACGTTCGGATTTGGAGAAGAGGTGATTGTGTTCCAAACGGATTTTTGTCGATCTACGATAAAGCTTACAGACAAACTGTATTGATAGCCATATTTGTTAAAGGAACATGAAAAAATAAAAAAAGCATGGACGTGAAGTCAGTACTCTTTGGCGAGCGTGTTCACAGTGGCTAATTTGAATTGGGTGATGAGTACTTGAAGCTCATTGGATTGAGCGAGCCGGAGATCTACCCGAATGATAGTGGACACCATTCACTGCTGGTTCAAAAATTAACAGTGCTGTATCTAAGCTGCCATAAGGATAGAGTAACAACGTTGAAAAAGAACACAACTGACTCTCCTTAGTCGCACAAGTTCCTAGAAGATTCGGAGTGATCTCCGTGGGAAAGACCTGGGCGGGTCAGTATAATCATAATCATGTTTATAGCACGCTCGCCAGGTGCAGATTGACCTAACAATGAAAGTGTAAAAAAGCATTGACGTGGGGTCAATCTGCTTTGGCGTGCGTGCTATAAACATGATTATGATTATACTGACCCTGCCAAGTATTTCCCAAGGAGATCCCTCAGAATCTTCTAGGAGCTTGTGCGACTAAGGAGAGTCAGTTGTGTTCTTTTTCAACATTGTTACTCTATCCTTATGGCAACCCAGATACAGCACTGTTAATTTTTGAACCGGCAGTGAATGGTGTCCACTATCATTCGGGTAGATCTCCGACTCGCTCAACCCACTGAGCTTGAAGTACTCATCACTCAATTCAAATTAGCCACCGTGAACACGCACGCCAAAGAGTACTGACTTCACGTCAGTGCTTTTTTTTATTTTTATCTATCGAACCAAAATACTCAGACACATAGATTTTGCAAATTTATAATACATCCTACGTGAAACAAGTACCACTATTTTTTCAACCCCCTACGATATCAATATGGGATTGAAACAAATAACCCCCATAAATTATTCCATAAGTTTTCAGATATAAAAAAAGGTGAAAATTGATTCCAAAAGAAAATTCAATTTGCGAAAATTTGTATCCATTGCATTTACTTCGTAGCTTCAGTATAAATTCAGAAGAAATAATTAAAATATAAAATCACTTTTTCCACGGTTGATGAAGAATCCTTTGTTGATGTCGATTATGTCTGTTAGGCCGGGTCCAGACGGGTGTAATGTAAGGCGAATTCTCCGTGTGGACGGTGCTACGAGCATTACATGTAACGGTCGTATACCGTCCACACGGAGAATTCGCCTAACATCACGCATTGCCTAACCTGTTAATGCACGTCCAGACTATGCCGATCGGCACCATTCGGCCTGTGCCGATCCGCAAAGCCAGATAAGTGTGGACGCGTCTTTTGGCCTTGCCGGCCCGAACCGAATCCTGCCGCTTCCAACCCGAATTAGCGCGGTCCGGTTCGAAGAAAGCCGAACCGAATGAAAACAACAATGTGGACGTGACGTGACGACCGGCTTCAGTTCAGACCAGGGGGGTGAAGCCGTGAGTAGAAAAGTGGAAACATGGACATACGTCCCCACCTTTTTTGTTCGCTTGTCGTAGATATGTTCAAATGGATAAATGACAATGACATGTGCGTCAGGAATTCATTGGCTTTGTAATTTTGACAAGACTGATAATACTCGTGATATTTCTAATAGTTTGTGGCAAATAGCAATAATAATTGTTATACTAAAATAAAACCAGTGTTATTATATTTCCCGTGTGAAGATATTTTTTTTTTCGTAATTCACGGAAAAAGTTTCCGTTTCAGGTGATGTTGAAGATGTATGTTGGTAATTTGATGACTTTTTGTCAGGGATGTTAAAGATTATGGCCACTTTGTGAGATCTGATAAGTTTATATTTATACAAAGTTCAATTCTGCAAATCTGATTGTGTTTAATATCATATTGTGTTAAGAAAATGGCCTCAGGTTCTGCTACTTCATTGTTGCAAAAGATGTTAAGTATTCTTGCCAAAATTCATATATCAGCCATTCATCACTTGTTTACAGAAACAGAAGTTTTTTTTCGATTCCCTAAAGACCCTTCCACCTTGAAAATTTGGAATGATATTTGTAAAATAAGTCCTAGCAAAAATATTTCTATTTTTAGCTGACTGCCTGAATGTACCTGGTTTCAGACATTTGTACCTAATACATGCACTCACTGAACACTATGATTGTATTAACTGTTGAATATTTTATTATTTTTATTATTATAGTAGTAGTCTATTAACTGAGATATTAGTTATAGTGTGATTAACGTTAATTTTACTGAGAAGCATTTTTTGGGAACGACAAGGGATATACTCTATTAAACTTAACTTGATCACGAATATTTATATTTAAAATATATTTTAATATTCATCTTCCATCACTTAATACGTAAAAATACTTGTTTCTTTTTTTCAGAAAATGGTGATGGTGACGGTCATCACCTAGATTGATGGATTCTACCGGATTTTGACTGTCAGTTGTGACTGGTGGTAGTTTCTTCTCCTTCCTAGATGAATTAGTGTTATTGTGATTTAGTGAAGTCACAATTCTGATCATAATGAAGACCGTTGTGAATGAGTGTACACCCACGAATAATTTATCCCTAACTCTATATACAAGTGTTATTTTGACATTTTATTCAGATATTTGTACTGGAATTTGGGAGTTATACCCCTGAGAACTTTTAATTACTCAGCAAATTCCAAAAAGACCTATGGTTGGTCAAAAATTTTGTTTGTTCATTGAATTGTGTCATGGTTTTTAGTTTCTCTAGAACAGGGTTTCTCATAGTGGGGTACGCGAACCCCTAGGAGTTCGCCACTCGATGGTAGGGGGTTCGCAATAAGATACAAATAAAGGAGGATTGATGACTAGGAGGCACATGTGACATGTAACATGGTGGCATGGGCTCACCACCATGTGTTAGTTAAGCGGTTCACTGTCATCTGGAAACTTGAAAAGGGATTCGTGGAGCCAAACGTTTGAGAAACCTTGCTCCAGAAGCAAATTGAACTTATTTGTGTTAGAAAACTGCTAACTAAAATATATTCACATTCGAAAAATTTGACAAATATCATTTATTTGTTTAATTCTATAATAGATGTATATATAATTGTAAAAATGATGTTAATAAAGAAATTTTTGTTTATAAAGCTTTGTTTCATTTTGGAGCATGTTTCCTTTCGAATCATTTTAAATTTTTTTTTTTAATAAAAAAGGTGGGGATATTCCATTATGGTTCTAGGGGGTGTCCGCTTGTTGAAGTATATGTCATTTTAGTGTGACATATACTTCAACAAGCGGACACCCCCTAGAACCATAATGGAATATCCCCACCTTTTTCGCCCCATCTCTCTCTAATCTATGGTATGTAAATGTCACTACTGTTGCGCACGGTTTACAAGGCAGGTAGTACTTCTTATATTATATGTTCTGTGGTTCAGACGAAGAAGGTCTTTGAAGGGCGATCTCGTGTTAATCTGTACGCGTTAATTTATTTGATTACTCTTTGACGGTGATGTGAAGTGGACGGATGATCAAACTAATAGAAATGTATCGTGTTCGTCCACAATTATAGGATAGTACTAATAATATGAATTATTAAAATCGGAGACACGATGCAATAACTGAAATTGAGGTGTCATTTGGCATTGACAAGTTGGAGGTCGCTTTTCAATTCAAAGAAAAAATATATTAACAGTAAAAGAACTGGCAGGGATGCCTAAGAATAGCGTCATCATTCATACTCTTTATTACAATTAAGTTACTCCACTCCTTCAATGCTCGAACACAACTTACTGAGTCGTTCGGCATCATTCGGGAGTCGGGAGTCGGGTTTAGACTGACAGTCTGGCCTCAAACGTGATAAACATCGAGAGAAGAAACTACAAATTTGCAGGGTATTTTTGAGGTTATCTGTGACTCTGGATAATTTATGGAAGGGGTTTTTTGTTTCAAACCCATGTAGATATCGTAGGGAAAAGAAGAATTGTGGAACTCGTACCACGTAGGTACGGTACCTATATACAAATTTTCAAAATTTATTTGTCTGAGTATTTGGGTTCGATAGATAAAAATTCAAAACTGAAAAATCAATTCATTCTTTCAAGGGTTGTAACTCAGGTAGGCGTGAGAATTCCAAAAAGTTTTATATAAGAAAGTAGTCCTATTTTTGGCCATGAAGTCACCTCTGTAAATCTTCTGCAGTTGTATTTCAACGTCCTATAGGTATATAATAAATTATAATGATCTTTTTTCACGCTTCTCCTTTCATTGATAGCATTTTCTGTTGAAGCTACGAAAAAAACCGAAATATATTTCACCGTGTGTATTATAGTCAGTACCCAATTTTTTTCACTATAATATTATCCACAATCATAGAATATTATAAAATCCTTGAATATCTTCAAATTTATAAATAAAAACAATTACCTATTTCGTTCAAACCTATACAATAATAATAACATAAAATCTATGATCGAACTGTACAGATATTGAATCTCGATCAGATCAAAATTGCAGAACGCAATCAATTTAAGTATAATTGTAATCGGGGATATCATAAATTTAGTAGAAATAAAAATATTGGAAAAATCATGGTATCATTGGGCACTAATAGAGAACAAAATAATGAAATCTTCATCGACAACTTGTACGGAAAACTAATCTATGATGCAAACGTTGTTTTTCTTTGTCTTTGTTGTGAGGATGAATTATCTATGAACGATGACAACGTGACTGTCACTTTCAATCGAAGGTTCTAGTTCAGCGCCGGTTTAATAAATGTAGTGAAATTTCTGGAGTTTTCATCAGACTTTACATCATTCAAGGAAGAATATCTCGAAAGCGGTATGTTTTAGGAGAAATGATGAAGAATAATTTAATTTTCTAAAAAGATTGTACATTTTTATAATAACTCAGGCTAAACTTTATCTGCTCTCTTTATGCTAATTTCTCATAGTTTTTTGGACTGGCGAATCTATAACTAGGAAACCATTGGAAGTGGGAAAAAACTCAATTGAAGAATATGTATCATACTTGTAGAAAACTTCATCCCAAAAGTTATTTCATTCGGAATAACCACGTCAAAGCTAGAATGGGAAAACTATTTTTTTTTCAATTCTACAGTATATCTTTACCTGAGCCAAATTTGGAAAAATAGTAAATGAAAAGAATTATTTTATATGATGACAGAAACCTGAGGTTAAAAATTAAGGTAAAATTTGAAGACTCACCCTGTATAACAATACAAATATCGGAGAGGTTCAAAATCATGTTATCTTTCCCACCATTAGCATTCTAATTGCTTGCACTCCAAAATGAAACGAGGACAAATAACAACCGAATTATTGAACAGTTCCAGTTTCCATCCTGCCCTTATTCTGTCTGCTTATTATGCTTAACTTTTGTGTGTTGCCTGAAAACGGTTATTTCGGATGCGGAAATGTGGCTTTCAAGATAATTATTTTCAAAAATTAAAATTTGGAGTTTTCCATCCTGAATGTAAGTGCTTTTGTTGCAGATTGTTGTTGTCTTGATTTTTAGGAATATTTTATTTCAATGTTGTACTCAGTGTCTAGTAGATTTCTTTGTAAAAGAAATAGAAAGAATAGCATAAAATAATCAATCGTTTCTGAAATATTCATGAAAATTTCCCCCAACAACAACAATTTTGATCAGGTTGACATTTCCGTGCCGCAAAATATTTCTTCCGCACGATGCGGAAAAGTGTTACTTTGGCAACCCAAATGCGTTCGGAATTGTACTACTTTGCGCACGCTCGTAGGAAAAAGGTTTAGATCTCGAACTACATAAGCAATGCATTTTCAATGATAGTTTCCGGGGAAATTAAATGGCCTAACATAGACAGATAAAAATGATTTGTCTAGCAGCAAAACAACTTTCCATAATCCGTTCATCATTTTCAGTGCTTATAGTTCTCGATGATGTGACGTCATAATACAATTCTAAGTCTTCACCTTGCATATATGACATTACCTTTTGGATGTCTGCGATTTTCTTTTCGTTGATGCGAACAGTTTTCTTATAGGCCTCACTATTAGGCAAAGGTGGGCTCCCTTTGTGCTCTTTTAGCAATTTGAAGGTAATAGGCAGAGATGATTTTAATATTCTCACGTTTTCACATATCCAGGATTTGAGGTCTCATATAGAAACTACCTGTAGATTGAGACCGCAAAAGTTTCCTGAAATTCCGTTCAGCACAGCCAAAATCACGGTCACAGGGCAAAAATGAATGGCCTCTTATCGGAAAGTTATGATAGGAAGATGGTCTGGTTTTCGAGGCAATAAACCGTACAAGTCATGGACTTGTACGGTTCTTCTCCTCATTCCGCCGACGAAAGCAGCAGTTCTACGTTAACGGCAAAGTATATAGTAGGTACGGGTTTTATGCTCAATCTATTATGTTAGATTGACGTCATTTAAAATAACCACAATTCCTAATTTGGTTTTTGGAAGGGGATGAAAATATACGATGCGATTCTCCACTTTCTGAGCACTGTATATAAGAAACTAGACAGCAAACAACCGGGTGCATGTGGATTCACATTTAAATTGGTACACTCTTATCGAATATGTGGCCTAGAAAATTTCAACTCAAGTGATTAAAAAGTTTAAGACAGGCTCTGCATTGCAACCAATCTTTTGTAACGCTCTTGGGAACATCCAATACGAAAGTTCCAATCGTTTCCATCATCTGTTTCTCCGCATCATTATTCGTTTTTTAAATGGTGTTTCCTTCTTTACAAGTGCACCTCCTTGTTTTGTTACATTTGTACCACCTTCATCTTTAGGCACTGAAGAATTATGAATTAGAACAATTTAGATAACTGCAAATATAGACTGGATGTATCTTCTCTGAAATTTTTTTAATAAACTGCTCCACAAGAGTTAGGGATAATCGTTTCAACTAAAATAACTCTGACACTCTGGAACCTTTGTATGCGCTGAAAACGTAATTTAATTAGTTTTAGGTTCAAAACTATAAATGCACGGAAGTTTTTTGGTCTGCAACATATACAGGGTGATTAACAGAATACGGTCAAATTTAACGACTTTTATTTCCGGACATTTTATAGTTTTTTTTGTCTTTTTATGCTCTCAATACAAGTTATGGCCACCACGGGCATCAATGACCGCCTGACATCTTCGTTGCATACTGTCAACAGGGTGTTGAGCATATCTTGAGGAATTTCATTCCATAAACGAGGCAGTAGTGCTTTGAGGTCATTCAATGTTTCTGGTGGAGGTTGGTGATCATCTAGTCTTCTTTGCAGCATATATCATGCATGTTCTATGCATGCCAACAGGGTTAAAACGGCTTGGCATGTCATGAATGATTTAAGTAATGTTTCTAAAAGCAGACCACATACACTAAGAATAAATGATGATGGTATTTGTCATGAGAGCAGTTATGTTGTCACAAATAAGTTCAACAATATTTTCGTAAAATCTATTGAAGATATACGTTTTAATGGCTATTCGACAGAATGCATAGGTCAGATCAAATGACAACACAATGTTTCCTATGCCGTATGTTGTGGAAGAACTTTTCAGTTCGATAAATGCAAAACTTGAAGCTAAGCGATCGACCGGTTTTGATAATGTGTCTGGGTTTGTAATGAGAAGATGTTTGAAGCAGATCTCAGAACCACTTACTTTTTCAGTGAATATATCATTTCTCAATGGCTCTTTTCCGGAAAAATTAAAAATATCCAAAATAGTCCCTTTACATAAAAAAGGTGATAAGGAGGTAATGAATAATTATAGACCAATATTATTGATTTCGACATTTTCCAAAATCTTCGAGTATTGTTTTCTTGAGAGGTTGATCGGATTTTTGAATATGCATAAAATCTTCAACAAAAACCAATTCGGATTCAGTCGTAATCTCAGTACAAGAGATGCTATTTATGCATTTTTGAAGTATGTGGTAGAACAATTAGAGGTTGATTCGCCTTCTGTGGGTATTTTTTGTGATTCTGTAAGGCGTTCGATACTGTCGACCACAGGAGTCTGTTTGCGAAACTAAAGAAATATGGTATTCGAGGAAAAGCTGAAGATTGGATTAACAGTTACCCCAGTAACAGAAAGCAATATGTCACAGTGAAAAATGCAAGTCAGGGATCTGTTAACTCTAATTTACTTTCAATAGAAATAGGGGTGGCCCAGGGTTCTATTTTGGGACCACTTCTTTCCGTTCTTTATCTGAATGACATAACAGGAGGTAGTGATCTCGAACTCTTTCTATATGCCGATGATGCAACAGCAATTGTTTCAGGAAATACCAGTTCCACTCTAGAAATGAACTCGCAAAATAGCCTGGGTGTTCTATGCAGTTGATTTCGAATGAATGGATTACATCTCAATCTAAATAAAACCATTTGTATGGTATTCCATAATTATAATAAGATTATCAATATACAATAGAATTTGGATCAGAAAGAATTAACCAGGGTTAAAAATACATGATTTCTTGGTATAGATATTGATGAGCACCTAAACAGGAAATCTCATTGTGAGAATCTTAGTAAGAAACTCAGATCAAACTGCTTCCTTTTTATCAATTTGAAGGGAGTTCTTATGCTGGAACAGTTGGTTCAAGTATACCATGAGCAGGTAACGTCCAGATTAAGATATGGTGTAACTTTCTGGGGTGTTTCTTCCGGTGCTGAAGCTGTTTTTGTAAGTCAGAGGAGGGTGATAAGATGTCTGGCTAGTATTAAACAGAGAGAGTCATGTAGACCATTTTTCAAATCCCTGAAAATTCTCACATTACCTTGAATTTTTATATTGGAACTGGCCATATTGATTTATGAGCACTTTTGACAAAAATAGTGGTTATCACCAATATTTCACACGCCATCAAAATGATTTCATTGTTCCTGCATTCAGACTAAGAATAGGAAGACAATCACCTATGTATTTGGGAATGAAGGTCTATAATAAATTGAGTAGTGAAATAAATAACTCAAATAATAGAATATTATTTAAAAAGAGATTGAAATATTATCTAATTGAGGGATGTTTCTATAGTCTCGATGAATTTTTACACTGAGGTAACCTCCTCAGAATATTTTTGTATTGTTGTTGTAATGTGAAGGTCTGTGCGCCCGTTGTAATATATCCCAGCCCATACCATAACAGAGCCTCCTCGAAATGGATGAACCTCTTGCACATGACGGCGATTTCGAGGTCCATACCCATATTCTTCGAGAATCTGAAAATCGACCGTATCTGTATTCATCTGTGAAAAGTACAGTACGCCATTGGACGTTCAGATTAACATGCTGCCTGGCCCATTCTAATCTTTGTCGTTTATGCTCACGGAACACCCCTCAATGGACGTATAGAAGCCAGGTTAATCTCCCGCAAACGACGTCGGATGGTTTCAATAGAAATTGACCATTGGCATTTAGGCTGGTTTTCCTGTCACGCTGACGGTCGGCGCTGATGGGTCAATATGTATGTAGCTATAGGTAGCGTTTTCGAGTCACGCAGCGCTGACGGCCGTCAGCGCTGAGCTATATACGCGCACGTACGCGCCGGCGCGTCGGCGCCGCTGACTAGCTGGCACCGACAAGCCTCCACATTCAGTGAGCCAGAGACAATAGCATCCTTCTATTTCTCTATGTGATCAGCGCGATACTAAAAGGATCCGAGCTGACCGATCAGCGCTGACCGTCAGCGCCGACCGTCAGCGTGACAGGAAAACCAGCCTTAAAAGTCGATTTCTCAGCATCCTACATGAAGAAATTGGATATCTCCTCGCCGAAATGGTGACAAAAAGCTCTTGTGCGGGTGTTGTTTTTCTTGGTCCACCAACCCTATGTCTTTCCTGCACCGAACCTGTCTCATTGAACCTATTCCAGAGTCGCGATATTACACTTTGCGATACTTGAAATGTTTCTGCCACAGCGGCTTGAGTGAGGCCACCCTGTAGCATACCGATAGCCCTATTAGCCTCGGCGTTTGTTAATTTACGTTTTGGCATCTTAAGAAGCCCGTGAAAGTTCGATATCGTTAAGAGACTGACAATAGATTAACTGCATATTGAAATGCTAAATCTTATACGAATAATGTGAAAAACTGCCAAACTCAAGAAAAAGACGAACAGATGGTCAAAATATGCATTCAAATCGAATTAGTAAGTTTTTATTGGCAGTTGATCATGTTTTTGATATTGTCTTTAAAATTTTACGCCCCTCAGAACAACTTAATATGATATCCCTAACTCTTGTGGAGCAGTTTAATAAGAAAAATAGTAGGTACATTTAGATGTATTTCGCTTTTTGTTGGTTATGGCAGACCGACGGTTAGAAACAAAGCAGGCACGTCTTGTCAAAGCTGTCTGTTTAGTCTGTAAAAAAGTATTATATGAAGCTCTGATCGTGACCAAGCTACCGCTACTTTCCAATAGTAGTCACGTAAAAGCAAATGTTACAATTGACATATCTATCCCCTACTCAGAGAGATATAAAGGTGACACTGGTATCCTTTATGATCTTAACCTCAAAATATGTACGAGACTGTAAATAAATGTGGGAAAATTAAGCGGCACTCTCAAGAAACACAAATTTGAAATCTAAGGCAAATAGAACGAAATGAAAGGTTAAGGAACCGTTGCAAGTTTAAGACCAAGGTTTGGAAATGCTTATTGGCAAGGAGATATTAAAAAATTGGTTCAAGCTCTGTGGACAGGAGCTTTTTGGCGCTTTTGTTCAAACAGACAAATTATATCTCCGAAAGCATTGGTTTCCAGAATTGGGAATTATGTCAATGGATTCCTATGATAGAACTGCATCATGAAAGAAATTAAATAAAAAAAAATGCTTCAACAATTATCTTTTAAAAAAAGAGCAATCTACAATGCTTCAAAGCCTTAATGCTTCAAAAATTGTCATTTAATTTATTTATCAAGATTAAATGAGCAATCTGCAATGATTCAACATCGTGGAATGGGTTGTTACAACTTATTATTAATAAAATACTATCCTATTTTCATAATTTAAAATTTAATAGTTCATACCACTAACACATTCTTTTCTGTATTATGAACTTTAACTCAAGAAAAAATGTTAGATACACAAATGTAGATCCATTTTTCAGTATTTTTTTGCTAGCAACATTATGAAAATACCGTATGTAGGAACATGTCTCATTACTTAAGGAAGTAAAAGGTAATATTAACCTCAGTGGTCAACGAACAGTAATTTCTTTTGATGATTCCATTATGTTCTTCTTTCCTATTGCCTCTATAAACTACATCAAAACAGTCTTGTATATATTCAGAAATTCAAGAATCGAATACTTGCTTTCCAAGAGAAAATAACAAATACGAATTGACAATCTCTAATAGCTAGAAGAGATAACATTTATGAATAGTGATCACTGACAGATTCTGTGTTGACATTCTGTGAATACATAGAACTTACGATGTATTATTGAAACTTTGAAACATCATATCTCCGAAAGTATTGGCTTGTTAGAGTTGAAAATGATAACAATGGATTCTTATGATGAAACTGCCTCTTAAAACAATTTGAATTCAAAAGTTGTAATGTAAAAAAAAATTTTTTTTTCGTTACTCCGAAACTATTAGACCGATTTTACCCAATAACAAACTTATCCGAGATATTTACCTCTCAAACCTACTCTGAAAATTTCAATTGTCTAGTTCATTCCGTTCAAGAGTTATCGTGTTAACGGCCGGCCGGACAGAATCAATTTCGACCACGGATTCTTGATCAGTGAGTCAAACCAAATCGTTCAAGACCATTTTCAGCCAAAAATTCGAAAATTACAAACATTTGGTCAAATTGATAAGCACTCTGTTCCGAGGAACAAGACAATCAAAAATCAGTCTAAAACAGAGCATTTGGCGATAGGAAACTATTAAGAAATATATAACAATATTATTTTTGGGTCACAAAATTTAATGATCACTCTGTATATCCACGGGACAGTACACCTTGTGAAATGTGTTCCTTTCCTATCAGTAATTATGAAAATATATTCGAATGATTCAACCTGGCAGTATTAGATATAATAAATCAATTCGTAAAAATTGATCACCTTGAAAGTATTGATTGTAGAATGAATTTTGTGAATGTTGCAACGCTATTATAATCATATTGCTAATTCAGTTGATAATGATATGTGAATAGACAGTTCGTCCTTTATTCGTGTATTTTATAACAGTCGATATAGGATGTTACAAGCAATACATTTTCCGTCCAAATTATTTATTGGCGCTCTGGTTCCTCGGAACATAGTACTTATCAATTTGCCCAAATGTCTGTAATTTTCGAATTTTTGGCTGAATATGGTCTTAAAAGATTTGGTTTGACTAGCTGATCAAGAATCCGTGGTCGAAATCGATTCTGTCCAGCCTGCTGGCCGTTAACACGATAACTCTCAAAGGAAATGGGCTAGACAGTTGAAATTTTTCGGTTAAGTTCGTTATTGGGTAAAATCAGCGAGATGGTTTCGGACTAACGAAAAAACATTTTTTTGTACATTACAAGTTTCGAATTAAATTTTTTTTAAGATGCAGTTTCATCATAAAAATCCATTTATATAACTTTCAACAACTGTTTTCACAGAATGCGAATTCTATATGTCGGTGTTCTATCTGTGTTCACTGTTCATACATGTAATCTTATTTACCTAGAACAGACATGTTAATGTATTTCTGTTCTAACAAACAAAGTATGATTGGATGCAAAATGACCAATTATAGGATACTATGATTATGACCTATATGCCCTTGGATAATCCATATGATGATGGAAATATATAATTTGGTAAGTTTATCAAATTGGGTTCAGAATATCTTCACTGAAAATAAAACTGGAATATTGGATAAGTTGCAATTGATATAATATAATTTTCAGAGTAGATTTGAGGAATAAATATCTTGGATATGTTCGTTATTGGGTAGAATCGGAGGTTTCGAATTAATATAATTTTTGACACACTTGTTTTTTTTTAAATTACACTTTTTGAATTCAATTTCTTGTATTATGTAGTTCTATCATAAGAATCCCTTGATATCATTCCAAACTCTAGGAAACCAATACTTTCGGAGATATGATTTGCAAAGTTTGAACAAGAGCGCCAAAGCTCCTGTCCACAGGGCTTTCTCACATTTATTTCCTTCCTTCCAAAATATTTTCATTTCAGTTAGAAAGAATCTTTGCATCCAAAATATCTAAAAAAAATACTGTAATGTAACACCTACTGCAATCTACGGATACAGTATGATTCCAAACAAACGAAATACAATTTCACACCTAGGAAAATTAATTTATTTATTATTTGTTTATTTGTCTCAAATTTTTACAATAATAGGTTGACAGTATTAGAAACAGACAAAAAGGACCACACAACGATTAAGAAACCGATGCACAGAATAACCTGTGTTGTGTGGCCCATGGATAGATGAATATACTAAATTATAAACAAAAATTTACTTATTTAACTACATACACATCCTTGTTTGAAATTATAATGAGGAAGAGATCAAACTCTTCAGAAAACCGTAACCATGCTGACTCATAATGTAAGAAAAAGCACCTAAAACGCAAAAAAAAAAAAAAAAAAAACGAAATGAAACGAAACGCGCGTCGAGTAGGGGGTAAAAATGGCCTTTATTAAGCCCATACGAGGGCACGCAAACACACAAACACCAAGCACTCTATCATCATAATTGCACATAGATAATTGAAAATGCTTTGAATCCTTATAATTCTAACATGTTTACGAAAATGATATAATATATATACACGGAGTTAATTAATTGATTTATTTATTTATTCAAAATACAAATAAGAATAGAGGCTTGTGCCTATAAACTCCTAAAGAACTAGGAAAATGGATCAATACAATCAATGCAGAGAATTCATCAGTTCATAAATCAAATAGAAAAGAAATGAAAAATACTGGAAACTGAATATAAACTCTAAATAATCAGCAAAAAAAATCAAATCGAATGCCTTCCAATCAGCTTAACTGGTGTTGAATTTGACCCAGACTGTCCAAGCTATTTTTGAAGGAATTTGTCGATGCGCTGTTCACAACCGACGCCGAAAGCCCATTCCATAAATCAAATACTCGGTTGCTCAAAAATAGCTGTCTTTGAGTAGTTCCAAACTTCTCTTTTGCAAGCTTGCAGCCATGACCCCGAAGATTGTTGGTATTCTTCTGAAATATAGCTTGTACCTGTGGTCCGAAAATTCATTTCATGGACTTCTATGTTAATATCAGATCACCCTAGTCGCGTCTATGAGATAACGAAATCATATCTGTTTGTTTGAGTTAAGTTGAATAATAATTCCAATAAGTATAGGTAATAATTTGCCAGAGATGATCCACATAGTATTTAAAATATAATTCAATATGCAATGCAAATATTTTATTATTATTATTATTATCAAATAGAAAATAATTTATTTTCCGTATTTCCAATACTAAATTCAACTTACTTACGTATTTCCAAAATACTTTATTAAAATAAAAACTTTTCTAGTTCTTAACATTCTTTATTTCATTAGTAAGATGGAAACTTAAGTAAGTAATTAAAATAAATGAGGGGTATTGATAAGCTTAAAAATTATATACAGGGTGATTCATAACTCGTGTGCACTATTCTGATGCAAACCTACATTGTAAGCATCAAAAGAAGAATCAAGTTTTCATGTTTTGTCTTTATTAACGAGTGGTTATACAAGTTTTAAAACGCACATAAATTTCACAATTAACAGTGATAAGAATTTGGAAAAAATGTTGTCATTGAAACGTATTGATATGAATTAATCCAATTCCATACCAAGAGTATGAGAACTTTACAATTATTCGAATAAGACGATTATGGGTATTTGGACTTTTATTTGAGATAATAATCAACAATGCGGCAATGAGCATTGTTGAGAGTTGATGATTGTTATTTCAAATAAAAGTCAAAGTGCCCATTATCCCTACAACAATATACCATGTATATTTATATACAAATCTACCTAACCATTAATCCGCCTAGCCTTTGTATTATTGTCGTAGGGGGCAACGTTGCACTGCGAACTTAAGGTCTATTATGCCCCCGTCAGAGCTGTCAATGTCACCGCCATCTACAGCTCGCCTTCCTGGAGTTCTGATTAACTCCAGTAGCTTAGCCTAGCCATTAATCCACCTAGACAATATTATATATCAATTGCAGTACCCTCTGCCGGGCCCTATTATGATCATGGGTCCATGCAGAATACACATACAAAGTTTGATAGAAATCGGTCAGACCATTTTTGAAGTCCTATAAGCCGATCGCAGCGCCACCTAGCGGATCCAGTTGTGAACCTGAGGCCCACCCAAAAATTCACACAAAGTTTTATCAATATCGGTGAAGCCATTTTTGAGTTTCTATAAAGAGCCACCTATACAGGGACATATTGTGAACCTGCGGCCCACTCAAGCACACTCAAAAAGTTTAATCGAAATCGGTGAATCCGTTTGGAATCCCTATGAACCAATTCAAGCACACCTACCGGATCCTATTGTAAACCTGAAAACTACTTAAACACACGCACAAAGTTTCATCTAAATCGATCAAGCCGTTTTTGATTTCCTATAAACCGATTGCTGCGCCACCTACTGGCTCCAATTTTGAGTATAAACCAACCCGAGGCCTACTTAACCGTACACAACATTTCATCGAATTCGGTCAAGCTGTTTTTCAGTTGAAATTTTTCGAAAAACAAATACCTGTAATTTTCGATTTTTTTACCGAGAATGGTCTCAAACGATTAGGTTTGAGAATTTCATGGTTGTTTTCATTGAATTCTCATACTCCATTCGTTTCCTCCACGGTTATTTCTTGCAATAATCATGAAATTCATACTTACTATATTCCTTTCTGAATAAATTGTCTTTAATTCTGATTTTCTTTGCGTTAAATCGAATTCGATACTGTTTCAATCGAATTTGCTACACTTGTTTGATTCCGTAATAACCTTTTAACCGTTGCCATAATCAGTGGCGGTGCAAGACCAAAATTTGGTGTCGGAGACACGCTTCGCGGGACCCCTTTGATGGCGCATGACGGTTTTGTAATTTTTTTATGGCTAAGTGCCGACTCACTTGTTTATTTTGTTCCGAGTGAAGACCAATGGTTTTATTATTATAAAAAAAACAGTTTTAGTATGTTTTTATTCATAAAAATGCAAACTACTCATATTACAGTATACCAACTTCAAAATTCAAAATTAACATAGAAAACAAATGAATAAGAATTTCCTGCTTTTAGCCTTACTGAATTATCAAATTACTGTATCGTAATCCAGCTTAGATGCTATATCTGCGATTAATTTTCTATCATTAGACAGAACAGTCAAAACTGAAAGTCTTTCCTGGCACATTTTAGGAATTTCTTAAATAATTTTTTATTAGTTTCAATTTTGATAAGCTCCTATCAGCTGAGGCTGTACTTCTAATTCGAATGATAATAGAAATATTTGGATAAATCTCTTTTAACTCGTTGTTCATTATGTATAATAACAGTTGTTTCACACCTTTAATTGAGTTTGGTAAATTTGGGACCATTATACACAGCGAGTCTCTAACTTGGAATCAATTCAGTAAATCAGAGACACTCACGTGATAGTTAATTTTCTAAAATGGCAATCCTAATTGATTATGACTATTCTTGAAGGGCATATCAAGTTACACATGCTTACCAAATATCAAATTCTTATTCCCGTCGTTAAAACGATAATTAATTCGAAAATGAAGGATCTTGAACTCAATAGATTACAAATGGAATATCAAGAGGTATTTTTGGCGCTTTAGTTCCTCGGAACTGAGTGCTTATCAATTTGCCCAAATGTCTGTAATTTTCGAATTTTTGGTTGAAAATGGTCTCAAACGATTTGGTTCGACTCACTGATCAAGAATCAGAGGTCGAAATCGATTCTGTCCGGCCGGTCCGGCCGGCCGTAGGCACGATAACTCTCGAACGAAAGGAGTTAGAGCATTGAAATTTGCAAGGTTATTAGAGTAAAAACACTTTTTTATGAATATTGCCGAAACTGATCACTCGATCTATCTGAAATTTAGCATCAAATTGCAGAATCATGACCTTCATAAGCATGTGAAGTTTTGTATTGACCAGGTTACCGCAAAGAGTAAAAAAAAAATTTTGAAAATAAAAAAAAAAATTTCTACAATAACTTTCGAACGGAATGAGCTAGGGAGTTGAAATTTTCAGAGTAGGTTAGGGGGATGAATATCTCGGTTAAGTTCGTTATTGGGCAAAATAGGCCATTTGGTTTCGGATAAAGAAAAAAAAATTTTTTTTTGAGTAACAAATTTCAAATTCAATTTTTATTTAAGATGCAGTTTCACAATAAAAATCCATTGATATCATTTTCAATTCCAACAAGCTAATACTTTCGGAGATATGATTTTTCTAAATTTCAATAATGAATCGTACTTGTATGTTTTCACAGAATGCTATAATTATTCTATCTAAGCTTTATTATATGATCTGTGTTCATACTCGTACATGTCATCCTGTTCCATAAGAGAGAGTCAAATTCATTTCAGCTATTTTAATTTGATTTCTTCCCTGGTGCAGTTCTCATTCTCAGATTGCTCATTCAATCTTGATAAATAAACTATTATTTGAATTGAATTTCCTTTATGATGCAGTTCTATCATAAGAATACATTGATATAATTCACAACTCGGAGAAACCAATACTTTTTTAGATATAATTTGTCTGTTTGAACTAGAGCGCCAGAAAGCTCCTGTCCACAGGGCTTGAACCAATTTTTTTTTTATCATTTTTCGTCCAACAGAAAAGCTAAATAAAAACAAGTAAGGAGATTAGTGTCGTATCGAGCGAAGATTAGCTTGGATATATATATATTTTATTAGTCTGTCATTTTGTGAGAAACAACGTTTGTTGAAAAATCAGACAAAATAACGTACTTAACTGAAACCCACAAATTGAATTTTTGATGATGATTGCCTAGGGAGATAGGACAAGAACACAAAATGAAGTTCTTCATTTATTCAGAGAAAAGTATCCTGATTTACCGCTCAAGTCACAAAGTAGATACTATAAACAAGATTGAAAAGGGGGAAAGCCCCTTGGCTTTGCCACTCTTGACTTTGACAAATCATCTCCGAAATTATTGGTTTCTAAGAGTTGGGAATGATATCAATGTTCTTTAATAGAACTGCATCATAAAAAAATTTATACAATTGCATCATGAAAGAAATTAAATTCAAACAAGAGCGCCAAAAACGACGAGCTCACCCGAGATATTCATTCCTCAAATCCACTCTGAAAATTATATTATATCAATTGAAACTTAGCCAATATTTGAGTTTTGTTTTTACTGGAGCTATTCTGAACCCATTCTGATAAACCTACCAACGTATATATTTCCATCATCATATGGATTATCCATGGTCATTAAAATATCTCCAAAAAGTATAATATCATATTATAATCCTCATAATTCTGCGATAGCTGAAATGAATTTGACTCTCATTTATTGGAAAACAAGATGACATGTAGGAGTATGAACACAGATCATATAATAATTCATAGATTCAGAG
This sequence comes from Halyzia sedecimguttata, assembly GCA_937662695.2. Classification (NCBI taxonomy): domain Eukaryota; kingdom Metazoa; phylum Arthropoda; class Insecta; order Coleoptera; family Coccinellidae; genus Halyzia; species Halyzia sedecimguttata. The sequence continues at coordinate 31,215,922 of OW569415.2, forward strand.
ACAATTTCATGTCTCAGGAAAATAAGTTGACATTATGACAATTCATACATAGAATAATTATAGCATTCTGTGAAAACATAGAAGTACGATTTATTATTGAAGTTTTTAAAAATCATATCGCCCAAAGTATTGGCTCGTTGGAGTAGAAAATTATATCAATAGATTTTTATGGTGAAACTACATCCTAAAAAAAATTGAATTTGAAATTTGTAATGTGAAATTTTTTTTGTTACGCCGATTTTGCCCTATAACGAACTCAACCGAGATATTTATCTTCCTAAACTACTCCAAAAATTTCAACTTTCTAGCTGATTCTGTTCGCGAGTTATTGTAGAAACAAAATTTTAAATTTTTGAAATTATTTTTTGCCAAATTACGGCAATCCGATCAATACAAAACTTCGCATGCATATGAAGGTCATCATTCTACAATTCGATGCTAAATTTCATATAGATCGAGTGATCGGTTCCGGATATATTCTTAAAAAATGTTTTTACTAAAAACGGCCATAACTCCGAAACCGCTTCGTGCATTTCGCCCGTTTACGAACTCGTCCGAGATATTTATGTTCCAAACCAACCCTGCAAATTTCAATCCTCCCACTTCTTTCGTTCGAGAGTTATCGTGCCTACGGCCGGCCGGACCGGCAGAATTGATTTCGACCACGGATTCTTGATCGGTGAGTCGAACCAAATCGCTTAAGACCATTTTCATCCAAAAATTCGAAAATAACAGATATTTGGACAAATTGATAAGCTCTCTGTTCCGAGGAACAAGAGCGCCAAAAATAGTTTCGGGAAAAAAAAGAAAAACAAATAAGCATCATCGGAGTGCCCTCACTGAAGATGTCAAAATGAATGTTCTACTCTCTGTTCAAGAAAATCCTCAATTCCTCACTATAGGCAGCTAGGAAACCAGTTTTCAGTGACGAGAATCCTAAAAAACATAAATTTCATCGTTATGAAATGACAATCCTCCAGGAACTCACCAAAGGTGATCCAGATAGAACACTCCAGTTTTGGGAAGAAATTATGGATCTATTAGACAGAAAGTAAACATAGAAAATGTCCCGTTTTCTGACGAATCAACGTTTATGGTAAATGGTGAGGTAAATCGTCAAAATTGTAGATATTTGGCAGACAACAACCAACACTGGATGAGGGAAGGCCACACTCAACATCAAGAAAAATTCAATGTTTGGGTAGGGATTGCTCGTGATCGAATAATAGGACACATTTTTTGGCGCTCTTGTTCCTCGGAACAGAGTGCTTATCAATTTGCCCAAATGTCTGTAATTTTCGAATTTTTGGCTGAAACTGGTCTCAAACGATTTGGTTCGACAGACTGATCAAGAATCCGAGGTCGAAATCGATTCTGTCCGCCCAGTCCGGCCGGCCGGCCGGCAGTAGGCACGATAACTCTCGAACGAAAGGAGTTAGAGGATTGAAATTTGCAAGGTGGATTTGGAGCGTAAATATCTCGGACGAGTTCGTTAATGGGCGAAATATATCAATCGGTTTCGGAGTTATGGCCGTTTTTAGTAAAAACATTTTTTATGAATATTTCCGAAACCGATAACTCGATCTATCTGAAATTTAGCATCAAATTGTAGAATCATGACCTTTATACGCATGCGAAGTTTTATATTGATCAGGTTACCGCAAAGTGTCAAAAAAAAAATTGAAAATTTTAGAAAATTTTTTCTACAATAACTCTCGAACGGAATCAGCTAGGCTGTTAAATTTTCAGAGTAGGTTAGGAAGATGAATATCTCGGTTAAGTTCGATATTGGGCAAAATAGGCCAGATGGTTTCGGAGTAACGAAAAAAAATTTTTTTTTTCAGAAACAAATTTCAAATTCAATTTTTATTCAAGAAATTTCAATAATGAATCGTACTTCTATGTTTTCACAGAATGCTATAATCATTCTATCTATGCTTTATTATATGATCTGTGTTCACACTCGTACATGTCATCCTGTTCTATAAGAGAGAGTCAAATTCATTTCAGCTATTTTAATTTGATTTCTTCCATGGTGCAGTTCTCATTCTCAGATTGCTCTGAGAAATCAATACTTTCGGAGATATAATTTGTCTGTTTGAACAAGAGCACCAGAAAGCTCCTGTCCACAGGGCTTGAACCAATTTTTTAGGGAAACTCAATAGAGCTGCATATTTAGAATTCTCACAGGAAGTAATAGTTCCGAGTTACTCTTGAGCTAATTTTAATGTTCGAATGCAGGTAATAAATCAATGCAAATGGACAGAATACATTGAATAACTGTAAGATAACTCCCAGTTTGGGAGTTAGACCATTTGTGAGAATTCTAACAATGAATTCACATCGAATGTTCAAAATGTGCTTCATTATTCTCAAGGCATTTATAAATTATTTTTCATTTATTGTCAGATATATTTTTCAACATTTGTGGGCCAATGTTTTGGCAGCACATTGTTATTGATAATTGGAGGTCCTCAATATTATCGTAGTCTCTTGAAAACCTCATCTTTCAGATATGCAAAGATACTAAAGTCCAGGGGAGTCAAGTCTGGAGAGCATGTCAGAAAGGAAGGCTGAAGACCATATTATACGGTTGTCACAGAACTGCAGCAAATAACTTAGATTTGCAGAAGTAGTGTGGGCAGTTGCCCGATCTCTTTGAAAATATCCAAACTGTATTTCTTTGTAATATAGTTTATGAATAGTTGGTTTACGAATGGCTCCAGCATTATTCTTTTGTACTCCCTGTCCATGCCTTCCGCCGCCTCTGGTCATAATTGATAGGTTAATAGTATTCGGACAAAATTTTTAAGAAATACAGAAATAATACTCAATTCAAACCGTGCTGTTGTTAGAGTAAGTAATATATGTTTTCCTATGCTTCAAAACGTCCAATAAAAATTTGTTCAAGCACTAACGTGAAGTCAGGAGCTTTTGCGCGCATGTTCTATTGTCTATTCACCTGTATTGGATACTCTTACTTGACTTGACTTACTCTTGACATGAGCAATGTAGTCTAAGACCACAAATTCTTTAATTCTGACATATGTATTCTATAGAAATTGGTTTGGCCGATTATGCCTAACAATGAACATAACTCTCCTATTCAAATGCCCAACCTACCCTTAAAATTGCAAGTCCCTATCTCTTTCCGTTCGAAATTTAACGAAGCAGCGGTCATCCATCCAGCTACTGAAATCACCCAAGGCTGCTCGGATCTCCAACAATATAGATCCGATCATGTTCAAACTTGGACCTTGCTGTAGAGTAGGTTTTGAAGGCTGTTGCATAATTTTAGTGATGTCGTACGAATTATTTCTGATATAGAGAAATTTTTTCAATGATTTTTTAAAATTTTCTTGTGACACTATCCTCGCGAAATTTTGCAGAAATTTTCGCGTCAGCATTCAACAACTAATTCACATGTTTTAATTGGATTTAATGAGTATTTTTCGAAACAGGTTTCAATAATAAAATGAAAACATAAACAGCATTTGTGAATTTGTCGAAAGCATATGACGCAGTATGGAAAGATGTTTTGATTTTGAAACGTTATACCTATGTGAATTGTGGAAACATGGTTCTTTTACTCGAAAATATGCAGATATTCAGAAATCCTGAAAAATTACCTGTTTGGGTGGCGTTTGTGCTCGAATCCAAATAAAACTGAGGTTTCTTGCTTCCATTGCATCAATAATAAGGAATATAGAATATTGAGTGTAGCTTTGGTTATTTTTTCTTGAAACTTAATTTTAATCCTACATAACTAAGAGTAACACTAGATTCTTTGATTTCAAAGTCCATTTGGATGACTTGCGTCTGAAGTTGAAAAGAAGAAATGATATTCTGCAGAAATTAGCTGGTACTTCTTAGGATAAGATGCAGCTTCTCTTCGTATGGTAGCCATCGCCTTGATTCTTTCTGCAGCTGAATATTATTACCCCGTCTGGTTTGATAGTGTTCATGCGCAAAAAAAGGTAGAGAGAGATGCAGAGCTAAATTCATGTATGAGGATCGTCCTTGGAACTATTAAATCTACACTTGTTAATTGGCTACCAGTTCTTTCCAACATTGTCCCGCCCCACATTCTCAGGCAGACTGCTGTTTTGAATTATTGGAATGAATTTCATTCTTTATCGAATTAATTTCCGATTCTCCCGCATTCCAGACAATACGGTTCCCAGATTGAAGTCACGTTATCCTTAATTGTCCAACTATTTTCTCAGTTTGAATAAAAGCGACAAGGGAGTTTGGCAGTCTGAATGGATTACTTGCGATTTTTTCAACGAAGATTTAATTTCCGATCCTTCGAATAGAGTTCCGGGGTTTGATCTTCATAGAAAAATATGGTCTATTCTGAATCTGTCAAGAACAGGTCATGGTCGTTGCAACAGTACGCTTTTCAGATGGGACTCAGTTTAGAGCCCTAGATGTGAATACGGGGGAGTAGAGGAAACCATATATCATTTAGTTAATAATCGTCCCATATATAGATTTCAGGATGGTTTTAGGGATATTCGAAAGTTTCTGAATATGTTTCAGAATGGGTATTTCATTTCAAATCTATTTGGTAAAACAGAGAAGATTCCATTTTTAATTTGTTCGTTTTCTCCGTTTGTGTTTTCCTTTTTCAGATTGAGTTTCGGGTACCTTGAAAAAACCTCTCTGATTGTTGAAGGAATAATCAATAGTGAAAAAAAGATGCCCTCCAATATTTAATATTTCAGCTCATTTTAATTTCCATTTTTACAAATCACAATAGTAACGGGGAGACAGGGTTTTTTTGAAGACGTTTTTTCCTAAGTTCTGGTACGATACATCGAATCCCCCGAATCCCCGGTACCCCGTTACACTAAACTCTGCTAACACTTTTTGGCGCTCTTGTTCCTCGGAAGAGAGTGCTTAACAATTTGCCCAAATTGATAAACTTCGAATTTTTGTATCAAAATGGTCTTAAACGATTTGTTCGACTCACTGATCATGAATTCGTGATCAACATCTATTCTGGCCAGCCGGTCCAGCCGTTAACACGATAATTCTCGAACGGAATGAGCTAAATATTTGAAATTTTCAGAGTGGGTTTGGGACATAAATATCTCGGTAAAGTTCGCAAAATCAGCCTGATGGTTTCGGAGTAACATTACGAATTTCAAATTCAATTTTTTTTTCAACATGCAGTTTCACCATAAGAATCCATTGATATCATTTTCAACACTAACACTTTCGGAGATATAATTTTTCGAAATTTCAATAATACATCGTACTTCTATGTTTTCACAGAATACGAATTCTATCTGTCTGTGTTCTATCTTTGTTCACTTTTCATCCATGTCATCTATCTACCAGACATGTCAAATTTATTTCTGCTCTAGAAGACAAAGTATGATTGAATACAAAATGCCCAATTATAGGATACTATATACCTATATTATATACCCTATATGCCCTTGGAATTCATATGATGATGGAAGTATATACATTGGTAAGTTAACCATATTGGGTTCAGAATATGTCCAGTGAAAACAAAACTGGAATATTGGCTGAGTTTCAAACGATATATAATTTTCAGAGTAGATTTGAGGAATGAATATATCGGATAAGTTCGTTATTTAATTTTAATTAAGTTTTTTTTATGATGCAGTTCTATTACTATTACTATCTATTATTATTGATATCCATTGATATCATTCCCAACTCTGAGAAACCAATACTTTCGGAGATTTCATTTATCAAAGTTTGAACAAGAGCGCCAAAGCTCCTGTCCAAAGGGCTTTCCCACTTTTTTTATTCTTCATACACATGCTTCATTGTTAGATGAAGAAATGCAATGCTTAAGTTCAAAACTTTATGCGTAGAAACATTTGCGACATGCCTAATTCCAAAGAAGGGCGTGGAATGACTGGGATTTTCTCTACACTGTGAGCTATGGAGCAGTATTCGCTGATGTTCTTGCACTACTTTGCACGACTGGCACGAGTTCAATTACTCATATCACTGACTTATTCCAACAGCTCGAATTTTTGCACCAATTTCACAAGGACTGACTGAGACAGACGGTTCGAGTATGCGAACTGTTACTGCAAAATTTTCATCATTTTTGTAGTGGATTTCAACAATTTCGTTCCATGTTCATTAGTGGCATAGTCTTCGATTGTCATGTGTAAAAATAATTGCATGTCTCAATATGAGAGCAGCCAAAATAGCGGGCTCTTCAAAATGAAACCCCAAATAGACAAACTCTGTATATCGATCATCAGATGAACGAGTGGCCAAAAGCTCCATACATTAGTATGCTTCAAACATTTTTGGCGCTCTTGTTCTCCGGAACAGAGGTCTTACCAGTTTGCCAAATGTAATTTTCGAATTTTTGGCTGAAAATGGTCTTAAACGATATGGTTCGACTCACTGATCAAGAATCCGTGGTCGAAATAGATTTTGTCCGGCCGTCCGTCCGTCCGTTAACACGATAACTCTCGAACGAATGGAGTTAGAGGATTGAACTTTGCAGGGTAGGTTTGAAGCGTAAATATCTCGGACGAGTTCGTTAACCAGCAAAATCCACCAAGCGGTATCGGAGTTATGGCCGTTTTTAGTAAAAACATTCTTTATGAATATTCCCGAAAGCGAATACTCGATCTATCTGAAATTCAGAATCAAATTGTAGAATAATGACCTTTATATGCATGCGGAGTTTTGTATTGATCGGGTTGCCGTGAAATGTAAAAATTTGTTTTTTTATTTTTTTCTACAATAACTCTCGAACAGAATGAGCCAGGCAGTTGAAATTTTCAGAGTAGGTTTGGGAGATAAATATCTCGGTTAAGTTTGTTATTGGGCAAAATCGGCCTGATGGTTTCGGAGTAACGAACAATTTTTTTTACATTAAAAATTTCAAATTCAATTTTTTTTATTGCAGTTTTACCATGAGAATCCATTGATATCATTTTCAACTCTAACCAGCGAATACTTTCGGAGATATGATTTTTCAAAATTTCAATAATGATTCGTGCTTCTATGTTTTCACAGAATGCTGTACTTAATTATTCTATTTAAGAATTATTAGATGATCTGTGTTCTTACATGTCATCTTATTTTCCTATGAGAGATAAATGTCAAAATTATTTCTGGTTCGTTATTCTTGATACACCTCCTGTTCTAGAAAACAAAGTATGATTAAATGCAAAATGACCAATGAAATAAGCTCAGCTATCGTAGAATTATGACGATAATATGATATTATACTTTTGTGGTGATAATATAATGCCCTCCAGTAAAAACCTAACTGCAATATTCGATAAGTTTTAATTGATATTACATAATTTTCAGAGTAGATTTGAGGAATGAATATCTCGGATAAGTTCGTAATTGGGGAGAATCGGTCTGTTTGAATTTAGTTTCTTTCACGATGCATTTCTATCATTCTCAGAGACCAATAATTTCGGAGATATGATTTGTCAAAGTTTGAACAAGAGCGCCGAAGCTCCTGTCCACAGGGCTTGAACCGATTTTTTTAACTCTGATAAAAGAAGTGTGGCAACTAAATTATTACCCACATTTATTCATGATTCATTAAGGTTGAATTTTATCAAAGCATTATGGTAACATTACTTGTAATCTTTGCATATATATGTACACCTGAACGAATTTGCTAACCTCGACCTACTGGATCATTTTGTTCCCCGAGGAAGGACAAAATTCGTGGAATTCAATTTACGTCTACTCACTATGATTAGAAGCGGACAAACATCAGCTTAAACATCTGATATAGGATTTTTTCAGTATCATTTCAGCAATCATTCAGAGAACATACGCAGTTTCAGTTCGGGGACAGTAGCGTACTGAAAAGCTCTGGTTGTTGGAAAAATCTTATACAGTTACGAGATGGTTTTGGTTTTGCTACTGGCTGTTCTTTGCTTGTCCAGATATGGAGCCGTTGCTTTTTGTAGTGCGAAAAATGTAGAATATTACGAGGAGTTGCTAACAAGGAAAATGAAGGAGACACAAACCTTCGTTTTGCCAACTGACAATAGGAGATCCTTCGGTGAATATGTACCTGATGAAAATATAACAGCCGGTGAGTATATTTCTCCTAAATAATCATTATTATTTGAAGGAAATGTGAAGACCGAAATGCAATCAATGTGCAATGGTAGAATTAGGGCCGTCACTATGATTTCGTAAATGAACGCAAATTTTAATCGAAGGATAACACTGGTCTACAGTGGTTTTGTTGCCCTAGATATGAAAATGAATTTGGGTCCATTCATGCTCACAATTCATGAAACTATCTATGATTTTGTTAGATTTGCTCTGATTTTTTTTTAATCATTATTTTCATTTTACATTACAAAAATCAAAAAACGACAAATAAAATAACAGATATATTTATAATGTCACTAATATTTTGAGAAATTAGGATACATCGAAGTAAATAAAGAGGAAAATGTCTAAAATATATTTTATATTTCCATAAAACGCATTTTATGGGCTTTTCTTTTATAATTTTTCGAGAGACAATCTCTGTTCAAAGACCAGCAGTAATCTGCCATCATGTGACAATCCCATCGACCCTGATATCTTTCCTCCATCACTTTCAGATCTTGGTGAAACCATTCTCCCTGTTCCTCACTATAATTTCCTAAATTATCCGTAAATTTATCTAAATGATTGCGGAGATAGTGTAATTTAATACTCATATTTGCTCCTAAAGTCTGAAAGTTTGTCAGCATATTTTGCACAACTTCTTCATAATTTGCTGCCTTATGGTTACCTAGGAAATTTTCGACAACCAACATCTCATCCAGAACGTTCTCCTTTTTCCATAACCGTAGAGCCTCAACACAGGACTTACAACCCATGGCTTACCTAATTTGTCAATTTTTAAACCGAAATATTCAACATAAGTTTCTTTGACAAAGTCTGTGATATTTCTTTTTTGTTTTTTTGATATATAAACACCGCAAATATAACAAAATAAATCACTAGAATATTTACACTTTATTCGTAACGAACTCATATTTTCGAAGACAAGACAAATATATTAGAATGGACATTCAATTGAAACACAATATTGATCCATGACAACTTATCCAGACTCACGTGTAGGTACGTACTTCAATATTGTCAAATAACTGAGATCTCAGCTGTTCTGTGGAGCAAGAGGTCTGAGAGTGGGGATCACGTGATGTTTGTATGCGCAAAAAAGTTGCGCAGAAGCCTCATCATGACTGGAGAAATAAATTTTAGTTTTAACCAACCGATAATTGTTCAAAATATAAGATATGCAAAAATCATGAAAATATGAGCACATTTAGAACTTTCATGAATATATTCGTAACTTAGGCACTTGAAAAAGTAAAAATTTGCGATGATATCCCGGGCAACAAAACAAAACTTTTTTTTTGTAGAGCTGTGTAATTATTATTTTCCATCAACTTATTTTTGCGCAAATGTCTGTAACTTTCGATTTTTTTGCCTCAAACGATTATGTTCACTGATGAAGAATTCGAGGTCAAATTTGATTCTGTCCGGCCAGTCGGCCGTTGCTACGAAAAATTGAGAATGGAAAGAGATAACAACTTGAAATTTTCAGGGTAGGTGGTGCGTCCAAATGCGACGGCCAAGATCGTTAATGGGCTTAATCGGCCCTAGGTTTTCCGAGTACATATGTTTTCAACGAATAGAGATCCGATCAAATTGAAACTTGGTAACTAGTTGTAGAATATCGACAAAGAAAGAATGTGAAATTTTGTGAGGATCGTATCAGCAAATAATACAAAAAAAATTATTGAAAAATATTATTTGCCGAATGCGCAAATTTCGTGAGGATTGCATCACTAGAAAATTTTGAAAAAATCATGAAAAAAAATCTATACACTTATCAGAAACTATTCGCCCGACAACTTTGAAATTTTGCGAGAACCTTCAAAACCTAACTCTACAACCTAGTTGCAAGTTTGAACTCGATTGGATCTATATTGTTGGAGATCTGAGCATCCTTGGGTGAGTTCGGTAGCTGGATGGTTGACCGTTGCCACGATAACTTTCGAACGGAAATAGATAGGGACTTTTCAGGATAGGTTGCACATCTGAATGGGAGAGTTCATTTCGTTGTTGGGCATATTCCTCCCGAAGGTTCCGGAGTTATACCCTTCTGGAATATTATTTTCTCGATACCTCAAAAAACACAGATCCGATCGAATTGAAACTTGGTACTGAGTTGTAGAATATCGACATAAAGAAGTATGTGAAATTTTGTAGGATCGAACCAATAGAATTAAAATTAAAAAAAAATTATGTATCTCACAAAAACTTGAAAACAGAAAGAGATAAACACTGCAATTTTCAGGGTAGGTTACACATTCGAATGCGACATTTTAGTTCGTTAATAGGTATAATCGGAAAAACGGTTTTGGAGATATATTCATCTTAAATTTTGTTCTTATTTCCGGTATAACTCAAAATACACAAATCTGAAAGACAACTACAAGTCGGTAATTACTTGTAGAATGCCCACCCGCTAATTTTCGCTATATTTATTTTAGACGTGAGTTTTTTCGTATATCATTAGATATTTTACGAATTTTAATTCCAATAGAATAAATATGATACATAATTAAAGATTCTGTGATCTTAGATTCTCTCATTACTCGTATTCTCCGAAAATTATGATTGAGGTGTCATTCGATATAGATAGTTTTCGAGAAAATGCTGAGGCCGCTCGCAAAAATTGCAATAGTTATAAACAATTAAGTGAAAAAAAAGGGGTTTGGTATTTCGCCAATATCTCAAAAACTGTTTGAGATAAATCAAAATTGAAAAAAGATTCAAAGGGAGGAGGAAATTTTGAAAAAAACTGACTCAATCGAATTTACCATGGTAAATTCGATTAAGAGAGTGTCCAATACAGCAGAACGGACAATATAATTCACCATGGTATATTTGATTAAGAGTGACCAATACAGGAGAATGGACAATAGAACATACGCGCAAAAGCTCCTGACTTCACGTCAGTGCTTGAACCAATTTGTTTCACTTAATTGTTTATAACTATTGCAATTTTTGCGAGTGGCCTTATCATTTTTTCAAAACTATCTACATGCCATTCCTAATCGAATTACACCTCAATCATAATTTTCGGAGAATACGCAAAAATTTTTACCTAAAAAGCATTTGTTGACTAGATGAAAAGTACTTATAGAGAAGAAATACGGCTCAATTTTACAAAGTACAAAAATGTTCATAAAAAATTCCCAATATTTCTTTCGGCAGTGGGGCCTCAAAAGTTGACGATTTGGACCGCATGCTTGACATCCCTGCACTAAACTGAAATTGGAGAATTCAACCTCATTCCTTACAAAAGTATAACGGAACAATAAATGTATTCTCTTTATGAACATTATTTCCAAACAAATGTAATCCCTTCTGACGAAACACAAACAATACACTCAAATATAACCCGGTTGCTGGAATTTCCAGAACTGATTCTATTTCCTAATGAAATCTTTCAAAAACTACAACCAGTATTCATAAATTCACAATTTCAACACTACGAATGGTGCAAAAAATTGGATTAAACATTGGGTTCAGACTACAGGATGTCCCGGGTCGAATGCGCCAAACGAAAACCATAAACTGAGGTCATCTAGGTGGACTCATATCACGGGAGTCTGAGGTCCTTGGTCTTAAATTTACATGGTGGTTTTCGGACATTTAGTGAAATTTTGAACTTCCATAATTCTTGAACAAATCAACTGACAGATTTCAAAAGTTTGCAATTATATCACTCGCTTCGACAGCTTTCGTTTACAATTTCTGAAAATAAAAAATAGGACCAGAATGCGAGAATTCTGGAAATTGTTAGTATTATTTCACCCTGTAACTGAACACCAGAAGACTATTTGACCTTTATGAGCGTGAACAAAAAAAAACAACAACAAAAAAAATAAAAAAATATTGCTTGGCACCCAGTATGCAGGGTGATTAATAAATTGAATTGTTGAATGAATACATTTTGATTTATTTTCTTCAACTAGCTATATTGATATGTCTCCTATATAGCAATGATATTGGTACCCATTTTGGCGCTCTAGTTCCTCGGAACTGAGTGCTTATAAATTTGCCCAAATGTCTTTATTGTTCGAATTTTTCGATGAAAATGGTCTTAAACGATTTGGTTCGATTCACTGATCAAGAATCCGTGGTCGAAATTCATTATATCCGGCCGTCCGGCCGGCCGGCCGAAGGCACGATAACTCTCGAACGGAATGAGCTAGACAGTTGAAATTTTCAGGGTAGGTTTGGGAGATAAATATCTCGGCTGGGTTCGTTATTGGGCAAAATCGGACTGATGGTTTCGGAGTAACAAAAAAAAATTTTTTTTTACAGAACAAATTCCAAATTAAATTTTTTTCAATGAGCAGTTTTACCATAAAAATCCAATGATATCATTTTTAACTCTAACGAGCTAATACTTTCGGAGATATGATTTTTCAAAATTTCAATAATAAATCGTATTTCTACGTTTTCACAGAATTATATAATTACTAGCTGGCCCGGCAGACTTCGTACTGCCCTCCAACTCCAACTCCAACTCCAACTCGAACTCCAACTCCAACTCCAACTCCAACTCCAACTCCAACTCCAACTCCAACTCCAACTCCAACTCCAACTCCAACTCCAACTCCAACTCCAACTCCAACTCCAACTCCAACTCCAACTCCAACTCCAACTCCAACTCCAACTCCAACTCCAACTCCAACTCCAACTCCAACTCCAACTCCAACTCCAACTCCAACTCCAACTCCAACTCCAACTCCAACTCCAACTCCAACTCCAACTCCAACTCCAACTCCAACTCCAACTCCAACTCCCACTCCAACTCCAACTCCAACTCCAACTCCAACTCCAACTCCAACTCCAACTCCAACTCCAACTCGAACTCGAACTCCAACTCCAACTCCAACTCCAACTCCAACTCCAACTCCAACTCCAACTCCAACTCCAACTCCAACTCCAACTCCAACTCCAACTCCAACTCGAACTCCAACTCCAACGTGAACTCCAACTCCAACGTCAATGCAAACCTCAACGCCAACGACAACTCCAACCCTAACGCCAACTCCAATTCAAATTGATCGTAGCACTATCTGTCGGGACAAACTAAAATTAAAATAGAATAATATTGAATGCGATGATAGCGCCATCCGTCGAATCTGATGTAAAACATTCCAAAATCAAAAACTCCTTACAAAAAAAAAACATCTGAATTCACAAAATTATTTATACACACTTCAAAACTCTTTAAAAAATAATTACATTTAATATTTTAATCAGCACATGAATTGAATAACAAATTAATCGTAGCACCATCTGTCGGGACAAACTAAAATTGAATGCGATGATAGCGCCGTCCGCCGGATCTAATGTAAAACATTCCAAAATCAACAACTCCTTATAAATAAGAAATCAATTGAAAAAACATTTTCCAGTAGACCAAATTGTAAATCTAAACCATTCTCGAATCTCCACGAACACACACAAAAAATTTCATCAAAATCGGTCTAGTCGAAGTTACACATCGCGTTGCAAATTGGCGGAGGTGCCAGGTATACCATCAAAGAAAGGATAATTATGGTGAGCAATGAAAACTTTGGTTCTCCCCGTCATTTTTAGTAAATCTAAACCATTCTCGAATCTCCACGAACACACACAAAAAATTTCATCAAAATCGGTCCAGTCGTTTAGGAGGAGTTCAGTCACATACACACGCACACAAGAAATATATATATTAAGATTCTATGTATGAATTGTCATAATGTCAACTTATTTTCTGAGACATGACATTGTCTAATTCCTTGCTAATAGTTGGTTCGAGAAACGTCAAAATCGACTTAGAGAGACAAGGGTAAAAAAACCGTCAAATAAACCCCCATGTGGCGATTTTATGTCGAAAAGTGAAAATTAAGAATATATATCCCAGCTAAGTACCGACGTTTTATTCTAATACCGGAGATCGACAAGATCGTACGAGGAGCCCCATAGCCCGTTGGTCTAGTCCGTCGGGTTTTCGGTTTCGGAACGAGAGAGGGCGGGCTCAAATCCCGGAAAGGGAATTACACTTCTTGGCGCTATAGGAACTGAGTGCTTATCAATTTGCCCAAATGTCTGTAGTTTTTATTTAAGACGCAGTTTCACCATTAAAATCCATCGATATAATTTTTAACTCCAACAAGCTAATACTTTCGGAGATATGATTTTTCTAAATTTCATTTAATCGTACTTCTATGTTTTCACAGAATGCTATAATTATTCTATCTAAGCTTTATTATATGATCTGTGTTCATACTAGTACATTTCATCCTGTTCTATAAGAAAGAGTCAAATTCTTTTCAGCTATTTTAATTTGATTTCTTCCATGGTGCAGTTCTCATTCTCAGGTTGCTCATTTAATCATAAATAAACTATTATTTGCATTGAATTTCATTTATGATGCATTTCTTTCATAAGAATACATTGATTTTATTCCCAACTCTGAGAAACCAATACTTTCGGAGATATAATTTGTCTGCTTGAACTAGAGCGCCAGAAAGCTCCTGTCCACAGGGCTTGAACCCATTTTTTAAATCCTATAACTATTCAGACAATGGATATAAACATCTTTAAGCAATTTCTCATCTCATAATTATTTCGATTTTTCACACTATTTTTGTTTCTGTTCAAATTTTCCGTTGATTCTATTACTGGTTGTACATATTTATGATTCATTCATGTTTCCAATGGGGAATTGAAATTTTTCTAAAATTATCAGCTATTACTTTCCATTGAGAATTGAGCTTTGAAAATTCACTCAATATCCTAAAATCACCCAATTAAAATCACCCGATATGACCTCAATTTATAGTTTCCGTTTGTCGCATTTCTCCCGGGTATAATTTGATTTAATATTTTCCCAAAATGATAAATATTTGGAATTATAAATTATAGTAATATCGAATATTTTTTTTATAAGCCAGACTATTATTTTTACGAAATTAATTATATGACATTGGTTCAAGACAAGAGCTTCTGCGCATGTGTTCTATTGTCCATTCTCCTGTATTGGACACTCTTAATCGAATTTACCATGGTAAATTCCAGAGTGTCCAATACTGGAAAATGAACAATAGAACATACGCTCAAAATTTCCCGACTTCAACCAAATTTTTTATCGTAATTTATTTAAAATTTTCTAGGAGTAGGTACGGTTCTAAAAAAAATGTACACAAGTCTTTACGTCGATATTCTACAGCTAGTTACCAACCTTCAATTCGATCGAGTGTATATTTTTTGAATTATCGAGGAAATAATATTCCTGGTGGTTATAACTCCGCAACCGTTCGACCGATTATGCCCAAAAACGAATTTATCTCTCACATTCTGATGCGCAAACTACCAGGAAAATTTCAGGTCCCTATCTCCTTGCGTTCGAAAGTTATAGAGCAACGGTCACCCATCCAGCTACTGAACTCACACAAGGCTGCTCATATAAACAATCAACAATATAGATCCGATTGTATTCAAACTTGGAATATGGCAGTAGAATTAGGTTCTGAAGGCTATCGCAAAATTTCAGCGAGGTAAAACGAATTGTTTCTGATATATGGAATTTTTTTCAATGATTTTTTTTAAACTTTCGAATGATACGATTCTCACAAAATTTCGCAAGCATTTTCGAGTTTGCATTATACAACTAATAACCATGTTACAATTGGATCGGTTTTGTATTTTTAGAGTTATTTCGGAAATAAAAACCGAAATTCGGATAGGGATAACCCCAAAATCGTTTGGCCTGCAGACAAACTCAAATGTCGCATTCAGACGCACAACCTAACCTGAAAATTCCAAGTGAATATCTCTTTCCGTTCTCAGGTTATCGTGACATAAATAATATTATTTATAATTTTTTTTTAAATTTTTTAGTGATGCGATTCTCACACAATTTCACAAACGTCCTTAGGTTTGTATTCTACAACTAAGTACCAAGTTTAAATTCGATGGGCCAATTATGCCCATCAACGAACTTGTCTGTCGTATTGCGATGCGACGCCTACCCTGAAAATTTCAATTGTGTTTCCGTTCTCAAGTTATCGTGGCAACGGACGACCGGCCGGACAGAATCAAATTTGACCTCGAATTCTTCATCAAGGAGTCGAACCCAAACGTTTGAGACCATTTTCGGCAAAAAAAAATCGAAAATTACAGACATTTGGGAGAAATGATAACGCGACGTTCCCCAGGACATAAGCCCAATGAGTGTATTCTATACAGGGTGTTCCTTAAAGACATGCTAATATATAAGGGGGTGATTTCCTATGAACGTATATCCTAGAAGTCTCAACTTTTGAGATACGGGGTGATACAATTTTGAAAAAAAAAGAGCTTTTTAATAATAACTGAGAAAATATTATAGACATCTTTATAACATTTGTTACATGTCTTCTATGCATCAATGTGCATTTTGTAATGTACAAAAATTTTCATTTTCTCTACCAGTGGCGTCCATACGGGTTTTGCATTGAATATTTTTGGAGAAAAAATACTACGTCATTGCTTTCTTTTGAAATGAAAATTACTTTTGAGATCCTCGTTCATTTTTGAGCAAATCTGATCTCATGGGTTTTCTTTGACCGACACACGGTTTCCGCTTAAAACATAAAAATCGTTTTACTTCAGGATCAATTCCTAACAAATCCGATGCGGTGTGGAAATGTTTGTGCATCGACTGATAGCAAATTAAGAGATCCCAAATGAATGAGAATCTGAAAAATCTATTACCAATCTCTATCAAGTTGTTGAACGGTATGGTGGACTGTCCTCAGTTATAGTCTAAATTCAATTTTAACGCTCCGAGAATGTGTACTCGGAGCACGCACATCTTTTATCAGGACACCCCACGTACTAACTACAGAAAAAACTTCTATTTGCATCGTACCACCGGATTGTTCAATGACTTGACCCCTGAATTGGAAATTTTTGGGCTGTCTCTTCCTCGCTTTAAGGCCAAAGTTTTATCAATTGTTAATTGTTAGTATTAGGTCATAATATGTTCTATTTATTCTGCTCTTTAGGATGTTTGTATCTTTGTGTATTTTAACCATTGTTATTTTTGTCGTTTTTTAATGCTTTTTATTATTGCTTTTGTGTTCAAATGGGATGTACCGTTGGTTTCATGTACAAAGTATTTACTTATGTGCACGAATATTAAATAAAATAAATAAATAAATAAATAAATACCTTGTCAGACTCTCTGTTCTTGATTGAAATAATTAAATTAAAATTCCTTCATATCGCAGTACCAAAATTGTATCTCCCTGTATCTGAAAAGTTAAGACTTTCAGGACATCGTTCATAGGCAGCCCTGTATCTGAAAAGTTAAGACTTTCAGGACATCGTTCATAGGCAGTTTTTTTTTAATGAGTCAAATAATCACCCCCTTAAATATTAGCATGTCTTCAACACCCTGTATAATATAATTATGTTTGTTTTGGAGAAACTTCTCAATTTAGTGAGTCGGTTTGTCCAAACATGTTGGAATTTTTCATTTCGATCCTTAATTTCTGGAAACACAAAACTAATTGTTATTATGGATTAGTTTCTCTTTAACAGTTTCCTGATTAACTCTGGATCATAACCATGGTTAACAGCTACTTATTTGTTCATTTCCGAATCTTTGAAGTACTTTTCATAGGATAAAAGTAGGTAGGTATATTAATTAGCCGGTGTGCTACATATTATGTACTATCTAAATATATAATCACGGTCGATGCTCCGCGCAGCTACAAGAATTGTTGCCATGTTCGCACGCATTACTAGGGCTGTACATGTACAATGTGCCCATCCCTATGCAGTACAATTAACAACGCCTACAACTTCATCACAGGTCCCTCTCCCACCGGACTGGCAATTTGAGGACAACGTCCCCACCTGATGTCATTCCTTCAGCATATAATCTTTAACAGTTCAAAATAAAAAAGGGGCCACAATTTTTCATTTGGGGCAACAAATAGGCGACAAAGGTTTTCTTTCTCCCAGAAGATCAAACAAAAAACAGCCCACATGAACCACGAAAAATGACCGTTGTAACCATATCTTTCCGTCAAATGGAGTGATCGCCATTTATGGTCAATAGAGTTCGCTATCGTATTATTTCAGTGGACTACACTTAGTTATATTTGAATGGACTCAGTATTATGTGGTCATAAGAAGATGACGCCACATGCCACACCTGCTAGTCAAACAATTGATCTATTGAAGGGGTAGTTCGGCAACCGTGTCATCTGAAGAAAAGGTCCCGTATAAAATATTTTGTATTTTAATATGTTATTTTTGTGAGAGTTATTTCTGGCTTTTCTGTTACTCAATTGTTCAATATAGAATAATATTTCTCTCTGCAGATTTTGGTACGTTCGATTTCATAATAGTGGGTGCAGGAAGTAGCGGCTCTGTCATATTCAACAGGCTTTCGAAAGTAAAGAGATGGAGAATCCTCTTATTGGAGGCTGGCGGAGAAGAAAATGATTTCAGTGATATTCCCACCATGGCGTTCTTCTCGCAATACACGGATATGAATTGGGGTTATAACACCACCTCTCAATCAAAGTCATGTTTGGGTGAGTAGATAATGCTGCACAAATATCGACCTTGATATCAATCAATCAAATCAATCATTTTATTAATCCTCTGGAACATACAAGTTATAGGGCAGGTCAAAAAATATATTTGTAAAACATAAATAGTACAGAATTGGTGTATAAAAATAAAAAAGCCTATATAGGAGGACAATTCACAAACAAAATCCTAGCCAGAATCAATAAATTCTCGTATGGTGTAAGGACATAGATCTATTAGAAACTTCTTTAAGTTAATTTTGAATTTCCGAGACGTCATATTTTTTAACTCCTGTGGAAGCAAGTTGTATAAACGGACACCAAAAGTATTAGGAGATCTTTTGGATATTTCTAAATGTTTGAAAGGTACATGATAATTTTCTTTTTTCCTTGTATTATATGAATGTGTATCGCTATTTCTTAAGTAAATACCCCGATTCTGATGAATATACGTCAGCACTTCAAAACTAAATATCCCACTAACTGTCAAAATTTCATGCACCTTGAAGAGGCTTCGACATGACTGATCTGGTGGGCAGCCAACAAGACACCTCAAAATGCGCTTCTGAGAAAGGAAGACACCCTGAGCAGCCGAAGTGTTTCCCCATACAATAATACCATATGCTATTCTTGAGTGAACTTCTGCATAATAAAACTTGAGGAGATGGTTCAGGCATAATGCACTCTTCAAGTTTCTTATCTGATAACATTTTGAATTCAAAGTTTTACATAATTTATCGCAGTGCGCTCTAAACGATAGTGTAGAATCAAAACACACTCCAAGAAACTTAACGTCATCTATGGTTTCAATAGTATTATTATTTATACTGACATTGAATTGCGAGATATATTTATTCTGATAAGTGTGGAAGGTTGTGTAGTTAGTTTTAACAGTATTTAGCAACAAGGATCTATCGAAACACCAGGCAGACAATTTATTCACCGAACCAGTAATTTTTCCCTGCAGTAATTTAGCATCCTTATCTTTTATGAGTAATGTGGAGTCGTCTGCATATAATGTGGTTAAACTATCAGATAGAATCAGAGGTAGATCATTAATATACAATAAAAACAAGACTGGCCCCAGAATTGAACCCTGTGGTACCCCATGTAAGTTAATACCAGTTGTTGAGAAAGCAAAATTCCCAGATTCAGGAATCTTAACCATTTGTGGTATATCCTTTAGGTAGGATTTAAACCAATCATGAACAATGCCTCTTATTCCATAACTATTCAATATGTTAAGTAGTGTATCAGATTGAACACAGTCAAAGGCACGACTGAAATCACAGAAGATTCCCGTTAGACTCTCTGCTTGTTCAATGCCATCTAAAATCTCTTCGTAGAATGATATAATTGCAGTCATTGTAGAATGTTGTGCACGAAATCCATGTTGATTTTCATTGATTATGTGGTTTTTATTCAAAAAAATTGTTAACTGACGAAGCATAGCATACTCTATTATTTTAGATATTACAGAGGGTACCGACAATGGCCTATAGTTTTCAATTTTTTCGGAAGATCGCTTCTTCAAAATTGGAGTAACTAGGGAGGTTTTTAGTCTGGATGGAAATTTTCCTTCTGTAAAAGATGAGTTTATAATATGAGCCAAGGGTGAAAGTATGTAAGGTCCTATTTTTTTTAAAACAACTCCAGAAATTCCATCAAAACCACACGATGGTTTATTCTTTATGTTATTTTTAATTACTTCAAGAATATCATTTTCTGTTGTATGAGCAATAAACATACTGTGAGTTTGACTTTGTAAATTATATTGAATAGAAGTGCCTGGGTCATATATTTTGTTTATAGTTTCTTTAGGGATTTTAATAAAATAATCATTAAATCTATTTGCCAACATTGATGGATCATCATTGATGGATATCCATGATCTTTGCTTGCGATCTGAATACGATTTGTCATTTGTCAAAGTAAACTTCTACAAGAGTCCTTGCGAAAGTTGACATTTATGACAGAGGAAATATTATTCATCACTGAAATTTATGATTATAAAATTGGTTCAAGCACTGACGTGAAGTCAGAAGCTTTTGCGCGTATGTTCTATTGTCCATTCTTCTGTATTGGACACCCTCAATCGAATTTACCATGGTAAACTATTCGAATTAAGAGTGTCCAACACACTCTTAATTCGAATTTGCCATGGTAAATTCGAATTTAGTGGCCAATACAAGAGAATGGACAACATAATTTACCATGGTAAATTCGATTAAGGGTGTCCAATACAGAAGAATGGACAATAGAACATACGCGCAAAAGCTTCTGACTTCACGTCAGTGCTTGAACCAATTTTTTTTTTCGTGATTTTTTTTAAATTTTCTAGGGGTACGGTTCTTAAAATTTTTTTTTTCGTCATTTTTTTCCAATTTTCTAGGGGTACGGTTCTTACAAAATTTTAAACACGTCTTTATGTTGATTTTCTACTACTAGTTACCAAGCACCAATGCGATCGAATATTTATTTTTTGAGTTATTAAGGAAATCATATTCCAGGTGGGTATAACTCGGAAACCGTTAGACCGATTATGCCCAAAAACGAACTCAACTCTCCCTTTCGGATACGCACCTACCCTGAAAATTGCAAGTCCCTATCTCCTTTCGTTCGAAAGTTATCGAGGCAACGGTCACCCATCTACTGAACTCACACAAGAATGCTCGAATCTCCAACAATATTTAACCGATCGTATTAAAACTTGAAAGTTGGCAGTAGAGTTAGGTTATGAAGGCTCTTGCAAAATTTCAGCAATTTCAAACGAATAGTTACTGATAGATAGAATTTTTTTTTATTTGCAATGATTTATTAAAAATTGTCTGCAAATGCTATCCTCACCAAATTTTGTAAACATTTTCAAGTTAGCATTCTACAACTAATAACCATGTTTGAATTCAATCGGTTCAGTATTTTTCGAGTTAATGAGGAACAAAAAACCACCAAATTTCAGAAAATTTCAGATGGCTATAACTCTAAAAACGTTTGGCCTATTATGCTCATAAACAAACTGAAATGTCGCGTTCTGGTGCACATCCTAACCTGAAAATTTCAAGCCGCTATCTCATTCCGTTCTCAAGTTATCGTGACAACAAAAATATTTTTTAATAATTTTTTTAAAATTTTCTAGCCATACGATTCGCACAAAATTTCACAAACGTGCTTAGGTTCATATTCTACAACTACCCACCAAGTTTCAATTCTATCGGATTTATATTGGTTGAAAACAAAATTATTACTCGGAAACCACTGGGCTGATTATGCTCATTAACGAACTTGTCCGTCGTATTGGGATGCGCCACCTACCCTGAAAATTTCAAGTCGCTAGCTCTTTTCGTTCTCAAGTTACCGTGGCAACGGCCGGACGGCCGGACGGACAGAATCAAATTTGACCTCGAATTCTTCATTGGGGAGTCGAACTTAATCGTTTGAGACCGTTTTCGTCAAAAAATTCGAAAGTTACAGACATTTGGGCAAAACTATAACGCGATGTTTCCCAGAACATACGCGCAATAAGTTCCGTTGTGTCTACAAAACAAAATTTGAAATGGGCATATTCCTTTAGTAAAATTGTGTAAAAATGTTATCAGTGCGTTTATCAATTAACCATAGATTACTATTATCAAATAATAGTACTCGTATATTAGTCTAAGCGGAAGAGAAGTGTGAGCTTTCATGGCGCGCCTGAATTTATACTAGAGATTGTAATTCGGAAAAACCGGACCAGAAATCCGGCGGATCCAGCATCATTTAGCCTACACCGGATGCGGTACCAATATAAACCAGATCCTACACGGGATCCGGAATTAGTAATTTTTGTCATATTTGGCAAGATATTTAAGCTGATTCTTCTGGAACTTCAAATTCTTCCCACCCCCCACTCCTAAGTAGGCCTCACCTACTCTACTGCATCACTGACCATGTTTGGTGTCTAATTCGTCTCTTTCTTCATAAATATATAAATATTTGTAGCACCATAAGGAGTCGACTGACAAACACCATTTTTTTTCGCACTCTTGTTCCTCGGATCAGAAAGCGTATTAATTTGCCCAAATGTCGATTCTGTCCAGCCCTCCGTCCAGCCGGCCGTTAACACGGTAACTCTCTGAATCCTGCGAAATCTGGAAGTGTAAGACTGAGAAACTCGTTTTGTTATTTAAATTTTATTTTTTCGTCATTACATATTATATTAGATATAAAGTTTATTTCGTTTAGCTATACAGGGTCTTTCACGAGGAACCTCACCCATATTTATACGGGAAACTACTGAACGTATTTTCATGAAATTCAGCACTTATAAGTATTTCACGATGCTGATGAAATCTAAAATATTTTCAAGGCATGAGCACCTCCGGTTTTTCCGGAAATGACGTCAACTTCCGTTTTTCAAATTAGAACACCATTTTTTTATTGCAGAAATAGATTCCTTAGAAAATTTCAAGTTATTTTGATGTAACATTTTTCAGTTTTGGTTGGAAAATTCTCTCTGAGCGGGAAAATTCTAAAAAAAAATCGAAAATAGAGCTCCGCTGAAACAAGAATAACTTCGAGGTTTTTGGATGGAAAATTTTCATTTTTGGGATTTTTCAAGATGTAAGATTGATGTATCCACTTTAAAAATCGAAATCGCGATTCATGATACAGGGGGTGAAAAAATCGCTTTCAAAGTTAGGGATGACAAAATCGTGAAAAATCAATTTTTTCAAATTAGAACCCAATTTTTTTATGGCAGATATTGAATCTACGTTAAAAAATAATGTGAGTGTATGCATCATACCCTTGCCCTAAAATGGATATTTTCTGAGTTATTCACAAAAAACTGTTTTTCGTCTTGCATTTTCAGCTATTTCTGTTCCCTTCACGCCAAAAAGATGAAATTTTCAGGAACTGTTATTTGAACCATGCTGTAGATTTTTCACCCCTTCTTGAAACCGACTTCAAGTTACTATTAGGAGAACCATGGCAAACTCTCGCAGTTATAACTAGAGAAGATGCTCAAAGTTTTGACCGTTAATTTCTAGACATTTATTTATACGTCTCAGGAATGCTTCGTGCGTTGCTCTTCTTATTTCATCGGGAGGAAGAGATCTGCAAAAGTGTTTAAAAACCAAATTGAGTTTCAAAACTATGAATCTAAAAATCTAAACAAACCTGAACGCATTTCTGACTCGTTCTATGCAGTCCTCTTTATCAGTCAGGGGAGTTGAGTAGACAATATTTTTTATCCTACCCCAAACATAATAGTCTAAAGGAGTTAAATCGAGAGAACGTGGTGGCCAAAGATGTGGACCATTGTTCGCCAACCATCGATCTTCCAATAGCCTGTAGAGGATATTTGACACATTGAGTGAATTGTGTGGAGGCGCGCCATCTTGTTGATACCATAAGTCATTATGGTTTTGTACTAGCGGCTCAATTATTTGAGTCAATATGTCAGAATATCTATCTCCTAAGGGAGAACATACTTTAAATAATGCAAACATGTGTAGTGTTCTATCTTACCAGATAAAGTCCCATCATAAATGTGAACATCGAGAATTGCATTATTTTTGATGGCGCAAAAAACATTGAAACTCCAGGTCTCTTGAAAGTTCCATTGTCTGAAGTGGTGGTTGTTCTCTTCATCCCAATAATGACTGTTATGCCTATTGAAAGAACCATTCTTTGTGAATTTAGATTCATCTGTCCAAATTATACAGTCCAAAAAGTTTTCATTCTCTTGAAATCGAATCATCATAGCTTCGCAAAACTCTGTTCTCCTGACGAAATCAGTTTCCTTCAAATGCTGTACCCTATTGAATTTATATGGGTGCATTTTATGTTTTTTTAATATTTTCTCCAAACACTCGATTGAGATAATCCCAGATCAATCTCGGCATCTTTGAGAGAATTTTGAGGATTCACACGAAAATATGCAAGAACTGTAATTTCGTTGTTCTCATCTTCTACTACACTTTTTTCTCTGTGTATAGTTTTCTTAACGAAAGATCCGACATTTCTCAAGTTTGTCATGGTTCTGTTAATGGTATCTATCGTTGGTCTGGGTCGGTCAGGAAACCTCTCAATGAACAGTCGAATCGTTCTATCTACAACTTTATTACATTCTCCATGAAGTAGAATGAGATTTAAATAATCTTCATTGGTAAAATTAGGCATAGTGATCGATTTTATAACTTAATACGAATTATCACCAAATTAATAGTAAACACAAAATGCTACTGAATAAAGAGGAATTTGGCAGATGTAATTAATGATATCTATCATTAAAAAAAAAGAATGTAAAACATGGTAAGTTTTTGCATATGGTTCATAAGGAATTATTTATTTATCACTGGAGAGAAAACCGATGGCCGATTAGTTGAAATAAAGAGGTTTCCGATACAAATTCGAATCAAAATTCGCCATCTATTTAGGAACAACCTGTAACTTTTTTCTCTTGCATATTAGGGTAGTAAAATCTAAAAGATGGTTTAAGTACCAGTTCCTGAAAATTTCATCTTTTTGGCGTGAAGGGAAAAGAAATAGCTGAAAATTCAAGACGAAAAACAGTTTTTTGTGAATAACTCAGAAAATATCCACTTTAGGGCAAGGGTGTGATGCATACACTCACATTATTTTTTAACGTAGATTCAATATCTGCCATAAAAAAATGGGGTTCTAATTTGAAAAAATTGATTTTTCACGATTTTGTCATCCCTAACTTTGAAAGCGATTTTTTCACCCCCTGTATCATGAATCGCGATTTCGATTTTTAAAGTGGATACATCAATCTTACATCTTGAAAAATCTCAAAAATGAAAATTTTCCATCTAAAAACCTCGATGTTATTCTTGTTTCAGCGGAGCGCTATTTTCGATTTTTTTTTCGAATTTTCCCGCTCAGAGAGAATTTTCCAACCAAAACTGAAAAATGTTACATCAAAATAACTTGAAATTTTCTAAGGAATCTATTTCTGCAATGAAAAAATGGTGTTCTAATTTGAAAAACGGAAGTTGACGTCATTTCCGGAAAAACCGGAGGTGCTCATGCCTTGAAAATATTTTAGATTTCATCAGCATCGTGAAGTACTTATAAGCGCTGAAATTCATGAAAATACGTTCAGTAGTTTCCCGTATAAATATGGGTGAGGTTCCTCGTGAAAGACCCTGTATATATGTTTCCATCAACTACCTTACGAAGTAAAATCCCATGGGATTTTCTAACTTCATTCTGGACAGAAAAGAGGAAATAGTCTTGATTTGATCAATCTAGCGCTAGCCGGATTCTTGGAAATCCGGCCAGATTGAAAATCACGCTGTATTGCAATCCCTATAGTTTATACCCCTAACGGAAGGAGGCGCGTAATAGAAGGCAAGCCATGATAATTAACTTTTGCTCCAAATGGATTATGCTATTTTTTCAAAACGTTTCAAAATTATGTATTAAATATGTAATAATCTTGATATTTAGTGAACAAAGAAATAGGTGAATGTCGCTTATTGCTAGTTACTAAAAGACACACGGTGAAATATTCGTTGATTTAAACCATCAAAAAATTTTTCCTCGTGATCTGGGCTAGCTACCCCATCGCTCAGTGTTCCCCAAAGAGGAAAGTGACTTAGCCACTGCATGACAAACGAAGTATCTCTAGGAAACTTCATTCGTCAGTCAATAAATAATTAGTTCCGTATTATTTTAATACTTCAGGGGTTAAGTAGGTTTCTGCTGGACTTCTACCTTATATGTTATGTTAATAAACAAATAAAGACACTATTATTATTATCATCTATAGTCCGTCTAGAAAGTATCCGGAAAAAACAAAGCTCAAAAATTGTAATTATGTAGTATAATAGGTAATTTAATTCTTGAATTAGAAAATTATAACAAATTATTCAACTTATTAACTTATACAACCACCATTTAGGTGTAAACACTTGACTAAACGTCGAGGTACTCCCGAAACTAGATCTCCTCCATAATTTTCGGTGTTGGTAGTCCAGGGATGTAAAACGGACTCAATTAAATAATCTTTATTTTGTGGCGCTGCTCGTTCAACTTCAATCTTCATTAGTTCCCATATGTTTTCAATGTGGCTAAGATCTGGTGAAGCAGCTGGCCATGGAAGGGTTCTCACTCGGTATTCACATGCAAGCTCGAGTATAGATCGAAGTATGGCATCTTGCATTATCCTGCAGAAAACGCCACCCCTCTGGATATAAAGCATGCGCCGTTGCAAGGAGAAAAACGTTCAGAATGCCACAATATATACTTTTCACTATTAATGGTACATCAACTATACAGAGAGGCGTAGCACCACGCTGAAATATTGCTCCTCAAACCATTATTTTGGTGGGTAATTTGTAAATTTGAATGGTAACAGGTTGTTTTGATAGGATTATTGAGTGATTTCCACCAAATTAGAAACAACTTTCATCAAATATTGTATATTGTATATTATTATACAATATACCTACAATATCTGATGAAAGTTGTTTCATCAGATATAAGGACACTATTAAAATTATCTTCTTGAAAACGTTCTATCCTTCGTTCCGTTGTAATGGTGTCATTATAGGGATTTTTTTGGTTTCCTTGATATGTAACCTTGTCTTTTCAGTGATATACGGACGGTTTCTGGATATGCTTTCATATTTCGTTGATTTCCAAATCTGTTAGCCAATTTGCGAAACCCTAGGCGCGGGATTGTCTCGTCCAAAGACCAATAAAGCGTTTAAATTATTTCCTTTAATCCTAAGCGGTCTTCCTTTACTGGTCTATGCCTCGTCTCTATGCAATTTTTATCCTCTTTATTGTCTCATATCTTGCACTTTTTGCGAATTCAGTCAATTGCACTAATTTTTTAACGTTTCGAGAACCTTTTCTACCTATTCTACCCGTCTTCTTTTTGCACGTATGTTCTGGGGAACATCGCGTTATCATTTTGCCCAAATGTGAAATTTAATTCTTTGGTGCCGTCCTGCCGTTGCCTCGATAACTTGAGAACGGAAAGAGCTAGCGACTTGAAATTTTCGGGGTGGGTGGCGCATCCTAATACGACGGACAAGTTCGTTAATGGGTATAATCTGCCCAAAGGTTTCCGAGTAATAATTTTGTTTTCAACCAACATAAATCCGATCGAATTTAAACTTGGTGAATAGTTGTAAAATATAAACCTAAGCACGTTTGTGAAATTTTGTGAGAATCGTGTCACTAGAAAATTTTAAAAAAATTATTAAGAAATATTATTTATGACACGATAACCTGAGAACGGAAGGAGATAGTGGCTTGAAATTTTCAGGTTAGGTTGTGCATCTGAATGCGACATTTGAATTTGTCTATAGTTATAATCGGCCAAACGGTTTTGCAATTATACCCATCTCTTTTGGTTGTTATTTCCTCAATAACTCGAAAAATACGAAACCGATATAATTCAAACATGGTTATTAGTTGTAGAATGCCAACGCGAAAATTCTTGCGGGATTTCGTGAGGATGGTATAACTATAAAATTTCAAAAAATTATTGAAAATAATTGAAAAAAATTCTATATATCATAAACTATTCGTCCGGCATGGCTGAAATTTTGGAAGAGCCTTCAGAACCCAACTCTACCGGAGAGTTCCAAGTTTGAACACGATCGGATTCATATTGTTGGAGAACCGAGCAGCCGTTTGTGAGTTCGGTAGCTGGATGCGAATCGTCGTATTTTTGCGAGAACCTACAAAACCATGAATGACATGATGACATATTTTTGCGCGTATGTTCTTGGGAAAATCGTGTTATTTCATCACAAATCTATGGGAGATGATAGTCCTACATTAGCGGTCAGACCTGGTTTTGAAAGAGATCCTCCTTAGGAGGAGGCAACTAAATATTGAAGGGATTTCTATGAACAAGAGTGAATATGTTATCTTTGAGAAATAGAGGAGGCGATTCTTCTTCAAGAGATCCATGTGCCTTCAGAGGAGTATATTTGTGAAGGGGACTCTTGAAAGGTTATGAATTATTTTTAATATGATATCGCTGAAATTTTGCTGACGGCTTCAAAACTTAACTTCAAATTGACCACACTTTCTGATCTTGTAAGGTGAGAGGCTCATTTCTCGATATTAAATCTCGTGATGGCTAGAGAGGAATTTTAGGCCATTTTTTTTATCACTAATTAGAATATATCTTTATGTTTCACCTCAACACCTTTAGATCTATCAATGGGCATTATTTATTGGTAAAGAATAAGTAATTGAATATTACTGGAATTCAATTGAATTTCATTCAATATGTTAGTAACTAAACTTATAATTTTCTTTACTTTGATTATTTAAGTATGACATTAATTCCAGTAATATTTTTCTAGAATAATTATGTAATCTTCTCCTAAAGAAGAATTGAAGGTAGACAATAATGTGTTAATTTTTTCATCATTGCTTTCTATCCTGACTTCATGAAAAAAAAAAATCGGTTCAAGCATTGACGTGAAGTCAGGAGCTTTTGCGCGTATGTTCTATTGTCCATTCTCCTGTATTGGACACTTTTAATCGAATTTACCATGGTGAATTCTATTGTCTATTCTCCTGTATTGGACACTCTTGATCGAATTCACCATGGTAAATTCTATTAAGAGTGTCCAATACAGGAGAACAGACAATAGAATTCACCATGGTAGATTCGATTAAGAGTGTTCAATACAGGAGAATGGACAACAGAACATACGCGCAAAAGCACCTGATTTCACGAAAAAAAAATTGGTTCAAGCACTGACGTGAAGTCAGGAGCTTTTTCACGTATGTCCTATTGTCCATTCACCATGGTAAATTCGATTAAAAGTGTCCAATACAGGAGAATGGACACTACGCGCAAAAGCTCCTGACTTCACGTCAGTGCTTGTTTCTAGTTGCGACATTATTTCAGAAATTGTATACCTGTTGACAACCAAAAATATTAGACAAATAGTGTTGCCATGCAACTTTGGCCATAGCCGACTATCTGCTCAATCTATTTAATACATTGCTCTTGTCTTAGAATGTTACAAAAAAGAAATATATTGAAATTCTGAGAAATTATAAATTCCGGATACTTTCTAGACGGACTATTGTTTCCTAAATTACTCAAAAAATACCGATCCGACTGGATTGGTAATTAGTTGCATAATGGCAACTCGCAAACTTTTGCTGAATTTCATGAGGATCGTGTCACCAGAAGGTAAAATTTGATCTTCAAAAATTTTATATTTCAGGAACTATCTGTCAGATTCAGTTTAAACCTTCCAGTCGTTAATTTACAATCGAGTATCGGATATCCGCTCGACTGGGGCTCAGTATTTTAGCCAAAAATTATTGTGAAAATAATTAGTATTCATATTGAATTTGAATATGGATTCTTCCTAAGCAAGTCAAATACCATTTTCGGCCCAAAATGAAGAAATATGTATAAGACACTCGGCCTAGTTCGAGCACGCAAAAAATTATAAAAGTGCTGGTTTAATTCTGTTAATCTCATATTTAATTATGCATTTGGGATAATTGCTGAATAAACAATTAGATTTTAATGGTTATTATTGAAATGAATTCAATAATTATCTATTAATGAAGGAATGATAATCTTATGTGTAGGTATACAGAGTGAGTCTTCAATTCAATAAGAATAAAA
The DNA here is from genome assembly GCA_937662695.2 of Halyzia sedecimguttata. Taxonomy (NCBI): domain Eukaryota; kingdom Metazoa; phylum Arthropoda; class Insecta; order Coleoptera; family Coccinellidae; genus Halyzia; species Halyzia sedecimguttata. The sequence continues at coordinate 31,246,198 of OW569415.2, forward strand.
CACTTTTTTCATTTTCCATTATCCCAGATTCGGCTCAGGTTGTTGAAATTGCGAAATCCAATCAGTTTTTCTTTTGTAGCATGGACATGGGGGAGGGGGTTGAAATGGAATTAATTTGGGGGGGGTTGAAATTTTGGCAATTGACTTTATAAGAGCAGGGGGTGTAAGGGTCGCTTTCTGTAGTAAGTATTTTTTTGTTTTCAAGAACCCACCCAACCCCCCCTGGCTACGCCCTTGAAATGAATCATGGTGTGAAGTTTCTTATAACTATGACTCATATTCACCAATTAACATTTTTCCTGGTCCACTGGTTTCCTAGTTATAGTCTAGTCAACAAGTGCCTTTTAGGTCAAAACTTTTTAGAAATCTTCGAAAATTATGATAGAGATGTCATTCGATTTGTGATAGCATGCAGATATTTTTTGAGAAAACTCAAGAAAAAAGTCGTGACTCCCGGAACTGTAGGATCAATATTTATAATTTTCCCAGAGGGTTGAAAATACGCCCGAAAACGGGTACTCCCACTGCGCCCACTTTGGATATTTAATGAATACATATTATTTAAACTCATCAAATATGAAAATTAAAAACTGAAAAAATTTAGGCGCTTACAAGATACGTAGATTAATGACAATAATCCATGGTACACAAATTTTTATCGCGATTTTTCAATTAGTTATTCATTAGTTAATGAACAATATTAGGTATCAAGAACATTAACATTGCAAGTGCGATAATTGTTAAACAATTGATCCGATATTTTTTTCAAATGCCTTAAAATAGATTCCCGTTGGAAAAATTGAAAAATTGTTAATTTTCGCTTTGTTATTAACAATTTACTTAATTAAAAATTATAAAGCCTAATTAAAGATCGATAAAAACATTTTTTTTATAAAGTTACTATTGATATGTTTTATCATGATGAGAAGCTACTTGAAAATGAATTCTAATAATTTTGATCTCTTATTGGTTAAAAAATTGTCATGAACAAATGCGTTGTTTATAAGATGAATAATTTTTTTTTTTGGAAACATAGGTACGCTTTGATGAAAATAATGATATGAAAAAAAAGTGTCTTAGAAAAATTTTTTGATTGCTTAAAACTGGATGGATTAATTAACAACTTTTTTCTACCTCTTGCAATCAATATTGGAGAATCTATTTTCCCTAAAAATCATCATTTATCTGGGTCTTTGATTTTAAAAAATTGATAATTATTTAAATTTTCATTGTTTATTTATTAAACACTTCGTTATAAACAAATGAATTGTCTCTCTGTATTTTTCTTCTATTTCTACTTAAAAAACAAAAGCAATCAGGTATTATGCTTAGGTGCTTAGGTTTATATTCTACAACTATTCACCAAATTTCAATTCGATCGGATTCATATTGGTTGAAAACAGAATTATTACTCGGAAACCCTTGGGCCGATCATGCCCATTAACGAACTTGTCCGTCCTATTGGGATGCGCCACCTACCCTGAAAATTTGAAGTCGCTATCTCTTTCCGTTCTCAAGTTATCGTGGCAACGCACGGCTTGCCGGTCGGCCGGACAGAATCAAATTTGACCTGGAATTCTTCATCAGGGAGTTGAACCCAGTCGTTTGCCAATCGTTTTCGTAAAAAAAATCGAAAATTACAGACATTTGTGCAAAATGATAACGCGATGTTCCCTAGAACATACGCGCAAAAATATGACATCAGATCCGTTATTCTTTATTGTACTTGCCTGCAAAGATTCATAAACAGTGCGCGTCAAAATTATGGAACAAATTCGTTTTCTCAGAAGAAAAATATTAGGCAACAAAATCCTGAAACAGGTCAATTTTTGTTTCACTTTTACCAAATTTTTATGCATTTTGAAGGATTTTTGTTGCACCCTGTGCCATCCCCATCAACCCTCTAAATTTTTTGAATAGGGAAAGTGGTCATATGGTACTTTTTTAGGCAAGGTCTTTGTATCATCTTTAGAGGCGTGCAGAAATTTTCAAGAAAAAATTTTTCTTTTTGAAAAATATTTTTCAAAGAAGCGAATTTTTAATTACACTTGAAAGGCTTAAGAGGTGTATTTCTACTGTCTAGACAGAAAAAGTGGACTTTGATGCCTGAACATATAACTTCGTTGTTATGGAACGTTTCAGGTAATAATTTAAATCAAACTGGTATCTGCATTGAAAACTAACGATTTCTGGGTTGTGTATAGTTCAATGTATTTGCATGTTTATTATTTTGGATATCTAAATGGGAAAGTTTGACAGTTAATATTCAGGGTCAGTCTTTAAGTTTTACATTAATTTTAACCATATTCCTCTTATCAAATAAAACACTTTTCCCAATTACCATTTTTCCGAATTCGGCACAAACAAAAATATACAGGCTGTTGAAATTTGAAAAAATAGTCAGTTTTCCTTTTGTCGCTTTACACGGTTATTCAGAATGAAATGAATTTTGGTGTGAAGTTAACAGTTTTTTATTACATCTACTGGTTTCCTCGTTATAGACTCGCGAATTCATAAAACTATGAGAAATTAGCATAATGAAAGCAGATCAAGGTTATCTCCAGTCATTTTAAGAATACTCAATCATTTTAGAAAATGAAATTATTCTTCATCAATTCTCCTAAAATGTACCATGTCAAGATATTCTTCATTGAATGTCATAAAATATGATGAAAATTCCAGAAATTTAACTGCTTTTATCAATCCGGACCTGGAATATAATAACAGATGATCTGTGCTCGAATAGAGACATAGACTGAGTATTGATCTGAAAGTTGAGATTTATAGAAAGAGATATAGCAATCTCTTTATCCCACATAATGTTTATGCTTGTCAATTAAATCTTCTTTGTTTCTAAATTGATTGGTTATATTACCATCTTAAACGGGATAAGTTAATAAGGTATAACTTAAGAATATCTAGTTTTCAATTTCTTGATGCATTCATCAATAATCTGTATTAGTTTAAAGTTTCACCTTATTTGAGATTTGCGCAAATTCACCTGTAATTCAAACAACTTGAAACAGGTTATTTATTATAATAAAACCATAGAAAATGGCAATCATTATTCAAACAACTTGAATCACATGGTAGTTATCTTTTGTGAAAAAAAAAAAAGCACTGACGTGAAGTCAGTACTCTTTGGCGCGCGTGCTCACGGTGGCTAATTTGAATTGAATGATGAGTACTTCAAGCTCAGTGGATAGAGCGAGCCGAAGATCTACCCAAAGGATAGTGGACACCATTCACTGTCGGTTCAAATATTAACAGTGCTGTATCTAAGCTGCCATCTGGATAGAGTAACAAAGTTGGGAAAGAACACAAGTGACTCTCCTTAGTCGCACAAGCTCCTAGAAGATTTGGGAGGGTCAGTATAATCCTAATCATGTTTATAGCACGCGCGCCAAAGCAGATTGACTTTTTACACTTTTTCTTTCATTGTTAAGTCAATCTGCTTTTGCGCGCGTGCTATAAACATGATTAGGATTATACTGACCCTCCCAAATCTTCTAGGAGCTTGTGCGACTAAGGAGAGTCACTTGTGTTCTTTTACAACTTTGTTACTCTATCCAGATGGCAGCTTAGATACAGCACTATTAATTTTTGAACCGACAGTGAATGGTGTCCACTATCCTTTGGGTAGATCTTCGGCTCGCTCTATCCACTGAGCTTGAAGTACTCATCATTCAATTCAAATTAGCCACCGTGAACACGCGCGCCAAAGAGTACTGACTTCACGTCAGTGCTTTTTTTTTTTTTTCAAGTTCCTTTAACAAATATAGCTATCAATACAGTTTGGCTGTTAGCTTTACCGTAGATCGGAAAAAAATGCGGTTTTGGGTCCTCCGTTAGGGACGCAATTGCATCTTCTCCAAATCCGAACGTATTTTACTATAGATCTACCGAATATAGTTATTTATAAATTCGCCTCAGGGCCACCATACAGACATTTCAACTCGGAAACAACGCTATTTCCCCCAAACTGACTTGTGTCCGTGCACTGAATTGACATGGAAAATCTCTTAAAACCTCACAATATCGGTTCATTCCTCCCAACATAACCCAAACAACACAAAACCATTCACATCTCGTCTGCGCAAGCGCAGTATACTCGTGGCTGCAAGTCCTCCCAATATTACACACCTCACGGAATCCTCCGATTCTCCAACACTAGTGGTTCAGGAGATATCGCTTCTTGAATCCACGCATGCGCAGACCCTCACCAGGGGATTCTATAGCGGAATAGCATCCGCCACCCCAAAACCCCAATCCTCTCTGACGAAAGCACCAGCAGTTAAATCACTGATGGTCTGCTCATGCGCATAACGAGAAATGACCGTAAGGGGTTACATCAATTTCGAAATTAGCCCCAGGGCGACGGTACGGACACTTTAACACTGAAACAACGCTACATCCCCCAAACTGACTTGTCCTTGCACTGAATTGCTATGAATATTCTTTTAAAACCTCATAATATCGACTCAGCACTCCCAACATAACCCATCCAACCCAAAAACAGTCACTTCTCTTCGGCGCATGCGCAATTTACTCGCGGCTAAAAGTCCCCTCAAAATAACACACCTTACAAAAAAACTCCGATTCTCGAACACTAGTGGTTCAGGAGATATCACATCTTTAATCCACGCGTGCGCAGACCCTCAACAGGGGATTCTATAGAGGAATAGCATTCGCCACCCCAAAACCCTAATCTTCTCTGACGAAAACACCACCAGTTAAATCACTGATGGTCTGCTCATGCGCATAACGAAAAATGCCTGTAAGGGGTAACATCAATTTCAAAATTAGCCCCAGGGCCACGGTACGGACACTTTAACTCGGAAACAACGCTACATCCCCCAAACTGACTTGTCCTTGCACTGAATTGCTATGAATATTCTTTTAAAACCTCATAATATCGATTCAGCACTCCCAACATAACCCATCCAACCCAAAAACAGTCACTTCTCTTCTGCGCATGCGCAATCTACTCGCGGCTAACAGTCCTCTCAAAATAACACACCTTACAAAAAACTCCTATTCTCCAACACTAGTGGTTCAGGAGATATCACATCTTCAATCCACGCATGCGCAGACCCTCAACAGGGATCTGAATTCTATGGAGGAATAGCATCCGCCACCCCAAAACCCCAATCCTCTCTGACGAAAACTACAGCAGTTAAAGGACTTCTCATCTGCGCATGCGCAATACGGAAAATGCCCGGAAAGGGCAGCATGAACCTCAAAAACATATGTTTCGGCATTAAAAGCAAAGTATTCCGCAAAATAGTAGTAATTTTTTTATTTTTTTCATGTCACGTGATCTTCACGAAATTTTGCAAAAGTGTGTGCTTTGGTCTTTTGTATCTAACTACTGAGTTTCAATTCAATCAGATCAGTATTTTTCGAGTTATCGTGAAAACAAAATTTTCAAATTTTCAAAATTTTTTTTTGCCACTTTAGGGCCGTCCGTTCAACACAAAACTTCGCATTAATATGAAGGTCATGATTCTTCAATCTGATGCCAAATTTCAAAGAGATCGAGGGATCGGTTCCGGAAATATTCATAAAAAACGTTTTTACTAAAAACGGCCTTCCGTTCGAGAGTTATCGTGCTAACGGCCGGCCGGCCGGACCGGACGGACAGAATTGAATTTGACCTCGAATTCTTTCTTCATCAGGGAGTCGAACCCAATCGTTTGAGACCATTTTCGAAAAAAAATTCGAAAAATACAGACATTGTGACGAAATGATAGCACGCTGTTCCTTGCGGAACACGCGCGCAAAAATGAATAGGCTTACCATGATCTGTATCAATCTTTGAATTTGTCCCTATGTATCCCCAATAGTGAATATAAAACGAATTTCTTCATAGTATTAAAACTGTTAAATATAATTATAAGTATCATTCTACATATCCATCCCAATTGTTATTGACGAAAAATTGTTAATACGAATCTACGGAATTATGTAAACAATAAACACGATAACCTCACCGAATGATATATTCTGTGGCTAACCTAATGTTCTAATAATTATTACATTTCTGTGCCTGCTTCTGTCACAGTAAAAAAATATTATTATACTAGGTGTTGAAAAAGAATTAGTATGACTTGAAATGTGGTGTATGAATAAAAGAAAAATCAATTTCTAATATCAATTTGGCTGCAACTTTCGAATTCCACAATGTATGCATGCCAAAATTATTTCGAAAACATGCCAAATTCCTTCTTTATTCTATAAAAAAAATTTCTTTAGGATTCATTGACTAGTTTCGTTTCAGCAGATTTTTTATAAACAACCTTTTAATATCTAGCATAAAGAATAGTGAATGTGTAATCAAAAGACAGCAAGAGTAAACTTCAGGAGGAAAATAACAATTGAAGAAATGCGTGCTTGTATAAAGAATGTTGCAGGTTATTTTGAACATAATTCATCAATACATTTTCTAATGAAATTTCGAGTTTAGTTGAAATAAAAAAAATATTGAATTCGTTATTTTTCTTTCTTTGCTTCTCATATCCCCTATCAAATTATAATAATTCTTTTCAGCATCTAATACAGCATAATTCCGATTTTTTCACACACATCATTTCTTTTCTGATAAAATAATCCAAAATTATAATCAAATTTGTTCAACGTAGAAAAAATTTACTGAATATGCTCATTTGAAATAGTTATTTTTGTATCTAGTGCGCGAAATGCTACTTTGGTGATCGAGAACTGATTTTTTTAACGAGGCGCAGCCAAGTTAAAAAAATAGTCGAGATCACCAAAGTATTTCGCGCATGAGATGCAAACAAAATTTTTTCTACAAACGCCAAAAATATTGTTCTAAAATAAGTAACATGCATAGCTTAATATGAAAAATAGTATTGAACTGGCTTAAAATGTTTTTCCAAATCAATTAAATACTGTAACTATGAAAATAAAATGGCATTTGTTTGTTTGATTGAGGAACATAAAGGTTAAAATATAAAAACTCCATATAGTTTACATGCAGTGTGCGAAGTAAGTACTTCGCACACTACTTCGCGCACGGTGTCATGGTAACGAAGGAAAATGAAAAAAAGGGTCACTTCGCATATTGTTTTCAATGCGCGAACCTTGTCATTTTTTGACGTTTGTAGAAAAATGTGTTTTTGCGCGTATGTTCTGGGGAACATCGCGTTATAGTTTTGCCCAAATGTCTGTAACTTTCGAATTTTTTGAAATAAATGGTCTCAAACGATTAAGTTCGACTCCCCAATGAAGAATTAGAGGTCAAATTTGATTCTGTCCGGCCGGCCGGCCGGCCGTTGCCACGATAACTTGAGAACGAAAAGAGCTAGCAACTTGAAATTTTCAGGGTAGGTGGCGCATCCCAATACGACGGACAAGTTCGTTAATGGGCATAATCGGCCCAGTGGTTTCCGAGTAATAATTTTGTTTTCAACCAATATGAATCCGATCAAATTGAAACTTGGTGGGTAGTTGTAGAATATGACCCTAAGCACGTTTGTGAAATTTTGTGCGAATCGTATGGCTAGAAAATTTTAAAAAAATTATTAAAAAATATTTTTGTTGTCACGATAACTTGCGAACGGAATGAGATAGCGGCTTGAAATTTTCAGGTTAGGATGTGCACCAGAACGCGACATTTCAGTTTGTTTATGAGCATAATCGACCAAACGGTTATAGAGTTATAGCAATCTGAAATTTTCTGAAATTTGGTGGTTTTTTGTTCCTCATTAACTCGAAAAATACTGAACCGATGGAATTCAAACATTGTTATTAGTTGTAGAATGGCAACGCGAAAATGTTTGCAAAATTTGGTGAGGATAGCATTTGTAGAAAATTTTTAATAAATCATTAAAAATAAAAAAAAAAAATTCTATATATCAGTAACTATTCGTTTGAAATTCATGAAATTTTGCAAGAGCCTTCATAACCTAACTCTACTGCCAAGTTTCAAGTTTTAATATGATCGGTTAAATATTGTTGGAGATTCGAGCATTCTTGTGCGAGTTCAGTAGTACCGATTTGGTGTAGCGTAAGGCTCCGAAGAAACGATCGCTCGACCCGGACTTTTGCCGTCGAGTCGAAGAAGACGAATCGATTTGTGTTTTTCCCAAATTTCGTTCTTCTAGGTTGAGCCTAAATATACTAATTCGATACAAGTTTCGGAGGTTTTGAGTCCGACGATTTTCCATTCAAAAAGTCAATCCGAGAAACGTCAGAATTAATTCGAGAGACGGGGTCGGAAATTTTCGAAAGCGAAACTGACGATTTAGGCCTTTTTGGGGCGTGAAACTTGAAGAAAATGATAGATAGCTTTTGCGCGTATGTTCTATTTTCCATTCTTCTGTATTGGACACCCTTAATCGAATTTACCATGGTAAATTATGTTGTCCATTCTCCTGTATTGGACACTTATTTTATATTTAAAACTGTTATTAGATCTTTGAAATACCATTGAATGAAGAAATTCTTGTAAGTTAACAAAATATCTTTATTTCAACAATAAAAATGCATCATTTTATTAAAATGATAGTTAGACTATCCAATTGCTTCTTTTCTTTATAATATTTTAGCTGTAAGTCAGTATAGCTTAGAAATTTTAAAGTAACGTCCTACAATATTAATTTAAATGATATTATAAATAAAAAAAAAATTGGTTCAAGCACTGACGTGAAGTCAGAAGCTTTTGCGCGTATGTTCTATTGTCCATTCTTCTGTATTGGACACCCTTAATCGAATTTACCATGGTTAATTAAGTTGTCCATTCTCCTGTATTGGACACTTAATTCGAATTTACCATGGTAAATTCGAATTTACCATGGTAAATTCGAATTAACTGTCCAATACAGGAGAATGGACAACTTAATTAACCATGGTAAATTCGATTAAGGGTGTCCAATACAGAAGAATGGACAAAAGAACATACGCGCAAAAGCTTCTGACTTCACGTCAGTGCTTGAACCAATTTTTTTTGATTACCAATCACTGATCATTGAAATCTATTTATGTATTGTTCATTGAATTTGCTAAAGCTATGACACCCTCTCAGTGCTTTTTTAATTATTTTCCATATATTTTTTTTTCAGGAATGAACAACAACCAGTGCAGCTATCCAAGGGGGAAAGTCATTGGTGGTTCAAGTACTATCAATGCCCTCATGTACGTCAGGGGTAACAAGGCCGATTACAACAACTGGATGATCCACGGCAATCCCGGTTGGTCTTACGAGAACCTCTTACAATATTTCAAGAAATCCGAACATTACGAACTCGAAAAAGGAGATATGGAATACCATTCAACGAGGGGCTTACTAAACGTCACCAATCAGAGACCAGAAGATTACCTCACTCGCTATTTCCTGGAAGCTGGCAGAGAAATGGGATACGAAGAAGTCGATTACAATGGAGAAAACCAAATCGGTTACTCTAAATTACAGATGAATCTCAAAAACGGTAAAAGAGCAAGTGGTGGGAGAGTTTTCGTTGACCCCGTTCGCAACCAACGGAACGTTAAAATAGTTAAACATGCTCTTGTCACGAAGGTTCTCATCGACGACAGCAAAACTGCATACGGTGTCAAGTTTCTGAAGAACGGAAAACTCTTCAAAGCTCTCGCGAATGAAGAAGTTATCCTATCTGCAGGTGCGGTTAACACCCCGCAATTGCTAATGTTATCTGGTATAGGTCCAAAAGATCACCTGGAGGCATTGGATATACCAGTAATCCAAGATTTACCTGTTGGAAAGCACATGCAAGATCATCCTGTGTTTCTTGGATTGAACGTAAGAACCAACTACACTTTCAAGAGATTGACGCTGCAGGAACAAATACAGGATTATCTCAATGGCGAAGGATTTCTTACCTATTGTTTGAACACTCAAGGTATTAAGTTCGTAAACACGCTGGATTCAGGTTCAACGGTTCCAGATATGGAGTTCATCTTCGTACCGCCTCCAAGTACTTCCGCCATAGAAACCAAGGTTTTCAATTTCAAGCCAGAAATCACCAATTTGATTTCGAACAGAAACCCATCAAACGATTTCAAGTTGATGTTAGTTCTTCTACATCCGAAATCACTGGGTACGATAACCCTCAAGTCTTCAAATCCCTTAGACTTTCCGGACATAGATACCAACTTCTTCTCAGATTCTGAAGACCAAGATGTTGAAACTATATATAGAGGAATCAAACATGCGTTAGCCATGCTAGAGACGGATGCTTTCAAAAAAATTAATGCGACTTTGGCTATTCAGGGTCTAAAGAGCTGCGAAGACTATGCGTACAATAGCAAAGATTATTGGTTTTGCTCAATAAGACATTTCACTTCGACTCTATACCACACTTCTGGTACTACGAGGATGGGGAATGATACCGCTACCTCCGTAGTAAATTTTGAGCTGAAAGTTCATGGAATAAACAAACTAAGAGTAGGAGATTGCGGTATAATACCTTCAACAACTTCTGGACATACGAACGCTCCTGCTTTTATGATTGGTGAGAAGATGGCTGATTTCTTGAAGCAGAAATACCAATATTGACAGTTTTTATGATGTGATAAATACCATACCAAATTAAGTTATTTTTATAATATCCTTGAAGTGCCTATATATATATTATATTTATTATGTTTTATGTTAGTAATCACTTCTTCTCACTACTCCCAAGGTCCACCACCGCAATACCTACTCAATTCTCGAATTGATGGCACAAAGAATCCCAGGACAGTGGGGAATACTGGATGGGTGATTCCAGATCTTTCAAAAGCTCAGTGTGGCCTGATTGTTCGTTATAATGGGATGGTTTAAGCCAGGGGCGAGTTTCCTTATTTTGCAAATATTTAAGAGACTAGTTGAGATAGAGCAATGAAATTTGACGGTTTGAGTAGGTAGCTCAAGTACTTTGAAACCCTGGTGAAAAAAGTTTTTGTAACCCCCGCAGAAACAACTACTTTTTTAAAATAAATGATTTTTTCCACGGTAACGTACTAATAATAAATTAGATTCCACAACTGCGATTTTTTACCTTTCATTTCGTGGATCGTTGACACTTGGGGCTTAAGCGATTACAAAGATGTTATCAAAAGAATGTCACGAACAAGCAACATTTTCGAAAACGGGGTAGAGCACTACATACAGATCAGCGTTTTCCAGCTTACCAATACTATATTGAAATTTTTGCTCTTACTAGTATCTTTAGGAACCATCATCTCCATATTTTCGAGATATTAAGAAGTATACATGGTGTTCCAAAAAAGGCTAGTCACCTCACAACTTCTAAATTTTCAATGTGACACCCTGTACACTTTGTCATTTTTCAATTCTACGACAAATTTTAAAGCAAGTTTGTGAGGAGAACTTTTTTTATGATTACTCCTTTTAGTGAAGGGAATCAAGGTGGATTGACTTTGAGCCCTTCTTCCTCAGGACACTTTTAGGTGAGACTGAGTGTAGTTTGCATCCGCCTACTTAGTATGCCTGCATGTTTGCCTCTAATAGTCATCACTATGTCATCAGCGTATACCTGGGCACAAGGGCGTAGCCAGGAATTAATTTCAGGGGGTGGGGGAGGGGGGTGGGGGTTGGGTATTGGGGGTGTAAGGGTCACTTTCTGCAGCAAAATTTTTTTTTAAGAGAAAAATAACATTTCGGGAGGGTTTGAACCCCCAAACCCCCCCCCCCCTGGCTACGCCTTTGCCTGGGCATTAAAACCACCCACCGAAAACCTTTCCGGAAGTCTACCCTTGTGGGCAACCCCTACACGTAAGCACAGTCACTTCTGTCTCTCCCAGGTAGGCCATGACAGCCTTTCAGCATTGCTGATATCTACTTTACGCTTGGCAGCATTGCATAAGGCTTTCGACAACTCCCTGCACACCGAGAGTTGTCGAAAGCACCCACAACATCACCAAACATAGCAAGATATCTTTGACGGAGAAGTTCCACTCCACCTCTACAATAAGATGGTGGAGTGCATCTAGCGTGGATTTACCTGTTCTGTAGGCAAATTGATTTTGGTGAAGCCTTTCACCTGATTATCTATGATTTTCTCCATGCTTTTGGTATCTTGATAAAACCATTTCCGAATGGGATATTGAAAAAAGGGTTCAAACCCTGTGGACAGGAGCTTTATGGCGCTCTAGTTCAAACTAAACAAAATTAGCATAAAGAAAGCATATAAAGTTTTTCTTGAGTTATTTCAAGAATACTCCATCGTTTTAGAACATTATATTATTCTTCATCATTTCTCCTTAAACGCACCGTTTTCAAGATATTCTTCATTGAATGTTTTAAAATGGAAAACTCCAGAAATTTCACTACTTTTATGGATCCGTCCCTGAGCGCTGGAATCCCGAATCAAGTTGTAAGCCACGTTACCATGCCTTATTCTCATCCGCCAACAATGTCATATATAATTTATATGCGGGAGTGTATTAGCACATTGTGAAATCTTTAAACGCTTGTAACTTTTTACCTGAGCCGAATCTGGAAAAATGGTAAATGAAAAAAGTGTTTTATTTGATGAGAGGAAACTTTGGTTAAAATTAATGCAGTGGTCAAAGACTCACCCTGTATATTCTTAATTTTCACTTTTGTACATAAAATCGCCACATGGGGGTTTATTTGACGGTTTTTTACCCTTGTCTCTCTAAGTCGATATTGACGTTTCTCGAACCAACTATTAGCAAGGAATTAGACAATGTCATGTCTCAGGAAAATAAGTTGACATTATGACAATTCATACATAGAATAATTATATAATCTGTGAAAACATAAAATACGATTTATCATTGAAATTTTGAAAAATCATATCTCCGAAAGTATTAGCTTGTTAGAGTTAAAAATGATATCATTGAATTATTATAGTAAAACTGCTTATTGAAAAATTTTTAATTTGGAATATGTTATGCAAAAAAAATTTTTTTTTGTTACTCCGAAACCATCTGTCCGATTTTGCCCAATAACGAACTTAGCCGAGATATTTATCTCCCAAACCTACTCTGAAAATTTCAACTGTCTAGCTCATTCCGTTCGAGAGTAATCGTGCCTACGGCCGGCCGTACAGAATGAATTTCGACCACGAACTCTTGATCAGTGAGTCAAACCAAATCGTTTAAGACCATTTTCATCGAAAAATTCGATAATTACAGACATTTGGGCAAATTGATAAGCACTCAGTTCCGAGGAACTAGAGCGCCAAAAACATATTGAATGCGGGGATATCTGTTATGATTCGGGAATGAGGGGTACTCGAAGAAATGCACATGCTTGTACGTCAATGAAGAAGTTCTCCAACGTTGGGGTGCTTATTGACCTGAATAGAGTGCCTATCAATTTGCCCAAAAGTCAGTAATTGTTTAATTTTTGCCGAGAACGGTCTCAACTAAAACGATTAGTTTAGACTAAGTGATGAAGAATTTGAGGTCAAACATAATTATGTCCGGCCTTCAGCATGATGACTCTCGGAAGGCAATGAGTTAGAGTGATTAAATTTGCATGGAATTTTTGGAGCCCAAAGCCGGCGATTAAGTTTGAGCAAAGTCTGTCGGACATATAGATATACGAAATTTTGTTTTCCAAATGACTGGAAAAATTTTGATCTGGCCGAATTAAAGCTCGATAGTAAGTTGAAAAATACCGATCCGAAGACTTATGCAGAAGTTCGTGAGTATCGTATGACTAGTAATCAAGAAAAAAGTGGGAAAACCCTGTGGACAGGGGCTTTGGCGCTCTTGTTTAAACTTTGACAAATCATATCTCCGAAAATATTGGTCTTTGGGAATTATATAAATGGATTCTCACGATAGAACTGCATCTTGAAAGAAAATAAATTCAAACAGACCGATTCTCCCAATAACGAACTTATTCGAGATATTCATTCCTCAAATCTGAAAATTATATTATATAAATTAAAACTTAGACAGTATTGCAGTTTTGTTTTTACTGGAGATATTCTGAACCCAATTTGATTATGTATCTTACCAAAGAATATATTTCCATCATCACATGGATTATCCACGGGCATTATATCCTCAACGTAAAAGTATAATATCATATCATCCTCATAATTCTACGATGGCTGAGATTATTTTATTAGTCATTTCATATTCAATCATACTTTGTTTTCTAGAAACGGTGGTGCATTTTATATCAAGAAATTAATGCATAGAATACATGGTGAAGACACTCTTTGACATATTTTCGGCCGATTTGCGGTCCAAATACTGTCAAAATACTAGGATTTTGTTTTACTTCAATTTTCGCCGATAGATGCCGGCAGTAGAAATTTTATGGACAAAATTACCGACATGTCAAATTAAATTTGAATCTTTGCTTATTCCAGTTTCTTGTGGAAAGTCGTTTGCCGCGCCGAAAGTAAGTCAAATGTTTGCTGTGTGAACTCTGAACGAGTATCCAGAACCATTTTAATCAAATACTATTTTCATTTCGAAAATACTTCGTTTTTATGCGAATATATTTTTTTAACAATTGTATATTCTTACCGGATCAGGGGCAGATTTCTAGTATCAAGATAGTTATTAATTTTAATATTAATAATATTGAAAGATCGCTGATACCGTTAATTGTTAATAAATCAATATAGGAGAACGTAAGACTTGTTGATTTACTATAATCTTGCCGGTTGATGAACATAAACTGTTTTAACAGTTGAAATTAAGATATTACTCTATTGATTAATAATTATATTCATTATACAATTCAGTTATATATTGAGAAGGAATGAAATGCCATGTTATGAAAACTAACAATATTATTTGTGAACGATGAAAGGACTAGCAGAGAACAAAGTTCAGAGCAACCACACAGTGTGATTTCATCAATTTGAATAGCTTTCCTAAGGCGTCATTCTTTTTGGCGCTCTTATACTATAATATTATTTGTTTCAAGGATATTGTTAAACGACAAGAATGGCAACAGGCTTGTGCTAGAGGTAGGGTATCGAAAATTAGAACTTTTGTTTGTTCAAAATATTTTTCTAGCGATTATATGTATATTGAATAAAAGATTGAAACGTAGTACACTACCCTCTATTTGGTTAGTTTATCAATTTAATGAATCATTTTTCGATATTTCATCAGTATATACTTAGTTCTGAATAATAGCTATCGAATTAAATATCTATATTCAGCAATCTAATTGCTGAGAACATGAAAAGTTGTCAAGGGGTATTGGGTGACTGAAAAAATGCTGTATACATGAGAATGTTTTGATGAAATTTCAAATTATACATATAATATAATAAGTAAAATGCTCAATTTAAAAGAGCCTTACATGATAAAGGAATTACTACATTTGAATAATAATATGATATCGAAAGATATTGTATGTAGAGGTATTACAGAAAATTCTGTATCATTCAATGTATTTCAAAATACATAAATTAAATGCTTGTACTCTAATGACGTTGGATGTGATCTTTCGTAATGGAAAAATAATGATTTCACAGATTTCTTCATTTACAGTTCCATTCAAAATGTTCCAAAGAAACTCCTTTACTGATAAATCCCTTATTTGACCTCATTATGTCTTGGCAAGATGAAATTTCTGTTCCAAACCAATGTGGTTTACATATTATCTCCAAACAGATATCTGATTAATCAAAAAATGGATTGATTTTTCAATAAACTGCTTCATTATATTCTTTTAATTTGAATTTACGAACTAGCAACGGTGAAAAGTGACTTTGTCGCTTGTCAGTTTTCATTTATTCGCTTGTCAGAATCTTCGAAATCGACCCTAGCGGCACCATCGTTAATAAAGTGAAGTAGTACATAAAGTACGTGATTTGACAGTTCTTGGTCCGTTTTTCGGCCGAAAATTTTAGCAGGAATTAGTAGGGAGTGTCCACACCTTGTTATTCTATGCATCTTGATCAAGAATAACGAACCAGAAATAGTTTTGACATTTATCTCTCATAGGGAAATGAGATGACATGTAAGAACACAGATCAGATAGTAATTCATACATAGAATAATTAAGTACAGCATTCGTTGAAAACATAGAAATACGATTCATTATTGAAATTTCGAAAAATCATACCTCCGTATTAGCGTGTTAAAGTTGAAAATGATAAAAATGGATGCCTAGCTCATTCTGTTCGAGAGTTATTGAAGAAAATTTTATTTTTTTTTATGATACTTTACGGCAACCCGATCAATACAAAACTTCGCATGCATATAAAGGTCCTCATTCTACAATTGGATGCTGAATTTCAGATAGATCGAGAGATTGGTTTCGGAAATATTCATAAAAAATGTTTTTACTAAAAACGGCCATTACTCCGAAACCGCTTGGTGGATTTGGCCCGTTAATGAACTCGTCCTATATATTTACGCTCCAAACCTAACCTGCAAATTTCAATCCTCTAATCCCTTTCTTTCGAGAGTTATCGTGTTAACGGACGGCCGGCCGGCCGGACGGCCAGGCATAATCGATTTCGACCACGGATTCTTGATCAGTGAGTCGAACCAAATCGTTTAAGACCATTTTCAGCCAAAAATTCGAAAATTACAGACAGTTCGGCAAATTGATAAGCCCTCTGTTCCAAGGAACAAGAGCGCCAAAAAGGTGTATCTTAGAAACTGTCAGAAATTTGCGAGAGCCTTCAGAACCTTATTTTACAACCAAGTTCCAGATTTGATCTTGATCAGATCTATATTATTGGAGATATCGGCAAAATATCCAAATATAACGATTACAGCGTACTCTTACACTGTTTTCAACTCGAACAATGAAATTGTCAACGATTCCTGATTGTTGACGAGAAGTCGAACGAATTTCGTGATGCAGTTTGAATCGATTGAATTAGAAATGTCATATATGTGGTCTTTTCATTTTTATAAGGGAAGAGCAATTTGTTTAAAAGATGATTTTAAATCGATATTTAATACCTATCTAATACCTATTGGATATGGTAGGTACCTATGGTCCCGTATATTTAGGTTTGATTGAGAGTTAAACAATGAAAAAGTGTAAGAAATTTATAATCTTTTTTCCAGCTTAACACAATTTTTTATCGATTCAGTACGAAAGAATCATTTTAAAAATTCTCAAATATCAATTTCAGAGTAGGTTGGAAAATAGTTATTTAGATGCATTTATATCGATATTCAAAACCAATCGTTGGTCAAAGAGACTCGAATTGGATTTATTTTGATGAATTGAAACGGATATTTTCAGATCAGGTTTAATTCGCAAAACTGATTTGAAATCGATATGTAAACGCACTAATGGACCGAAATACGTAAATTAGGATATACTGAACGTATTCCAATGCATTGGACAAAATATTTTTGGAATTCAGTGTATGTTATATGATATCTGATTGATGGAAATCCTGTAACAGTTCTATGATCTAGAGTTGAATTAAATAATAACCTGCACCATTTATAGAAGATGCACGATTTCAATTATTTCATAGAATTTTCTTGATACGTATGTTTCGCTGAAAATTTGAGAGAGCCTTCAAAACCTTTTTTACAGCCGAGTTCTAGATTCACATTCCATCGGATCTATATTGTTGGAAGTATTGTGAAAAAATCAAGAAACATTTCGATGAAGGGAAGAGATTAAAACCTTCGGAAAGAAAGACGAAACAAGGAATTTCTGGGTGGTTTCAATTTTTTCTGTGGTAAAATGGTAAGTCAAATTTTGAAAAAATCATAAATTCCACCGAAAATATCATGGCAGAAGCCGAAAGTTTCAAGAGATTCAGTAGATATCGTTACCAGGATGCTAATACGAACAATGTTGATACGATCTTAAAGACAAAAAAAAAACAAATTGTGCTTTAGGTACCAACATTAAATTCCGTTTCTTCAGAATTTTGATTTCTTGATATATTGGATCTCTAGTAACCATAAATTTTGGATATGTAATACAAATATTACAATGGCTGTGTGGGTTACAAATCAGTGAAATATGATCATTACCATGAACGATTGCGCTAGAGCTTCTGTCCCCCCGGGAGTGCTCTTATTATTTTTTCACCATTTGCGCTAAATTGTTTGACTGGATTCATATAACAGCTGAATATTTACTCATTAAAGTTTCTCGAGCCACGGTAATCGATAAAGCAGGAACTTGCTGTGGAAGTACTGAAATGGTGCATGCGCTGGATTATCAATAATAAAAAATTGGTGGAATCCTATCGCTACCAATTAGGGTTTCTATAGAGAATGGTGGAAATGACAATTCATAAAAGTGGTTCAAGCAATGACGTCAGGAGCTTTTGTGCGCATGTTCCATTTTCTGTTCTCTATTCACTCGATCGGGCATAGTTTCTGAAATATTAAGTTTTCCAAGATAGCTGAAAAAATTAAAATTTAACCTTAAACCGACAAACTTATTGTTAATAATGTTTAATTCACATATACTGGACAATCTCATTCGAATTTTCCATCGATAAAGATCGTTTTCCAAGCTTTTATAAAATATGAATGCATTTCAAACCATTTTAAGGGCAGGCTTCATTAATGAGAGAATCGTATATGACCACAGAATTTTTAAAACTGACATATGATATACGAAAAAACTTACTTCTGAAGTAATTTCAGGATACGATATCAACGAAATTCAGAGAAAATTAGGGCGTCGGCATTCTACAAGTAATTACCGAGTTTTAGGTAATTGGATCGGATTGGTATATTTTGAGTTATAGAGAAAATAACAATAAAAATTGAGATGTGTATATCTACAAACCATTGTGCCTATAATGCCTATTAACGAACTCAAATGTCCCATTCGGATGTGCAACCTACACTGAAAATTGCAAGTCACTATTGTTTCCGTTCTTAAGTTATCGTAAGGTACATAATATATTTTCATAATTTTTTTAAAATTTTCTGGTGATACGATCCTTCACATACGTCTTTATGTCGGTATTTCATAACTAGTTACCAAATTTTAATTCGATCAGATTTGTGTTTTTTCAGGTATCAAGGAAATAATATTCCAAATGGGTATAACTCCGAAACCGTTTGGCCGATTACGCTCAACAACAAACTTAACTAACCCATTCGGATGAGCCACCTATCCTGAAAATTGCATCTCTCCATCTCTTTCCGTTCGACAGTCCGTCCGAATAATAATAATAATATTTTTGCGCGTATGTTCTGGGGAACATCGCGTTATCATTTTGCCCAAATGTCTGTAACTTTCGATTTTTTTTACGAAAATGGTCTCAAACAATTCGGTTCGACTTCCCAATGAAGAATTTGAGGTCAAATTTGATTCTGTCCGTCCGGCCGTCCGGGCGTTGCCTCGATAATTTGAGAACGGAAAGAGCTAACGACATGAAATTTTTGGGGTAGGTGGCGCATACCAATAGGACGGACAAGTTCGTTAATGGACATAATCGGCCCAATGGTTTCCGAGTAATAAATTTGTTTTCAACCAATATAAATCCGATCGAATTGAAACTTGGTGAATAGTTGTAGAATATAAACCTCAGCACGTTTGTGAAATTTTGTGAGAATCGTATCGCTAGAAAATTATTAAAAAATCATCATTTTTGTTGTAACGATAATCTGAGAACGGAAAGAGATAGCGGCTTGAAGATTTCAGGTTAGGTTGTGCATCTGAATGCGACATTTGAGTTTGTTTATAAGCATAATCGGTCAAAGGGTTTTAGAGTTATTCGTCTGAAATTTGGATTTTTTTGTTCCTCATTAACTCGAAAAATACAAAACCGATTGAATTCAAACATGGTTATTAGTTGTAGAATGCCAAAGCAAAAATTTTTGCAAAATTTCGTAAGGATAGTATCTGTAGAAAATTTTTAAAAAATCATTGAAAATTGAAAAAAAAATTCTATATATCAGTAACTATTCGTCTGAAATTGCTGATATTTTGCAAGAGCCTTTAGAACCTAACTCTACTGTCATGTTTCAAGTATTAACACGATCGGTTAAATATTGTTGGAGATTCGTAAGCCTTGTGTGAGTTCAGTAGATGGGTGACCGTTGCCTCGATAACTTTCAAACGAAAGGAGATAGGGACTTGCATTTCCAGGGTAGGTTGCGTATCCGAATGGGAGAGTTAAGTTCATTTTTGGGCATAATCAGTCTAACTTTTTCCGAGTTATACCCACCGGGAATATTATTTCCTTGATAACTCAAAAAATAAAGATTCGATCGATTGGTAACTAGTAGTAGAGTAGTAGTAGGGTTTAAAATTTTGTAAGAACCGTACCCCTAGAAAATTTGAAAGAAACGACGAAAAAAAAATTGGTTCAAGCAATGACGTGAAGTCAGGAGCTTTTGCGCGTATGTTCTATTGTCCATTCTTCTGTATTGGACACCCTTAATCGAATTTACCATGGTAAATTCGAATTAAGTGTCCAATACACTCTTAATTCGAATTTACCATGTCCAATACAGGAGAATGGACAACATAATTTACCATAGTAAATTCGATTAAGGGTGCCCAATACAAAAGAATGGACAATAGAACATACGCGCAAAAGCTCCTGACTTCACGTCAGTGCTTGAACCATTTTTTTTTAAATTGTCTAGTGATACGATCCTCACCAATTCCTCAATAATTTGCGTTTCGGCATTCTACAAGTAATTACTATGTTTGAATCGAATAGGATTAGTATTTTTTGGGATATTGAGGAAATAACAACAACATTTCTGATAGGTATAACTCCAAAACAGTTTGACCAATTATACCTATTAACGTACCTAAAGGTCGCATTTGGATGCGCAACCTACCCAGAAAATTTAAAATCGCTATCCCTTTCAGTTCTGGAGTTATCGTGAGAAACATAATATTTTTTCATAATTTCAGGAGTCTGCAGCTTCTGAGCGTATGTTCTGTTGCATACTCACCTCTATTGGACAATCTTTATCGAATGTAGCATCGAGATACACCGCTTTCTCAGCTTTTATAATATATGAATAATTGAATATATTTTATACCATTTCAATTACAGACTTCAGTAAAACGAGAGAATCGTCTACGATTACAGAATTTCTACTTCTCACATAATATGTATTCTATTGGAATTGAAATACGAAGAAACTTACGCCTCTAGTAACTTCGGGATACGACATTCACGAAATTCCGTGAAAATTTGTGGGTCGGAATTCTACAAGTGATCATAGAGTTTTAATTGGCTCAGATTTTTATCTCTTGAGTTATAGAGGAGATAATAACAAAATTCAGATGGGTATAACTCCAAAACAATTGAGTCGATTATGCTAAATGTCGCATTCGGATGCGGACCATATACCCTGAAAATTGCAAGTCGCTATCTCTTTCCGTTCTCAAGTTATCGTGAGATACATAATATATTTTCATCTCGCATTCTCAATCCAGTTCATATCCAGAGATAAATGAAGGTAGAAAAAAAATTCTATATATCAGAAACTATTCATCCGACATGGCAGACATTTTGCGAGAGCTTTCAGAACCTATCTCTACTATCAAGTTCCAAGCTTGAACACGATCGGATCTATATTGTTGGAGATCTGAGCAGTCTTGTGTGAGTTGAGTAGCTGGATGGGTGACCGTTACCTCGATAACTACCGAATGAAAAGAGATAGGGACTTGCAATTTTCAGGGTAGGTTGCGCATCTAAATGGGTTAGTTAATTCGCTGTTGGCCATAATCGGCCCAACGGTTTCGGAGTTATACCCCATCTGGAATATTATTTCCTCAATGACTCAATGAATATAGACCCGATCAAATTGTAGCTTACTAACTAGTTGTAGAATATCGACATAAAGACGTGTGTAAAATTTTGTGAGAACCGTACCCCTAGAATATTTAAAAAAAAATTATAAAAAAAATTGGTGCAAGCACTGATGTGAAGTCAGGAGCTTTTGCGCGTATGTTCTATTGTCCATTCTCCTGTATTGGACACTCTTAATCAAAATTACCATGGTGAATTTTATTGTCCGTTCTCCTGTATTGGGCACTCTCAATCGAATTTACCATGGTAAAACGATTAAGCTACAATTTGATCGGGTCTATATTCTTTGAGTCATCGAGGAAATAATATTCCAGATGGGAACTCCAGCGAACTTAACTCACCCATTTAGATGCGCAACTTACCCTGAAAATTGCAAGTCCCTATCTCCTTTCGTTCGGGAGTTATCGAGGTAACGGTCACCCATACAGCTACTGAACTCACACAAGACTGCTGAGATCTCCAACAATATAGATCCGAACGTGTTCAAACTTGGGACTTGGTAGTAGAGATAGGTTCTGAAGGCTCTCGCAAAATATCTGCCATGTCGAATGAATAGTTTCTGATATATAGAATTTTTTTCAATGATTAAAAAAAAAAATTCTGGTGATACGATCCTCAAAAAATTTTGCAAGAATTTCCGTATTGGCATTCTTCAACTAATAATCATATTTAAATTGGATCGGTTAGGTATTTTTCGAGTTATTGAGGAAATAACAACCAGATTTCAGCTGGGGATAACTCCAAAACCGTTTGGCCGATTATGCTTATAAACAAACTCAAATGTCACATTCAGATGCACAACATAACCTGAAAATTTCAAGTCGCTATCTCTTTTCGTTCTCAGGTTACCAAGACATACAAAATATTTTTTAATAATTTTTTTTTAATTTTCTAGTGATACGATTCTCACAAAATTTCACAAACGTGCTTAGGTTTATATTCTACAACTATTCACCAAGTTTTAATTCGATCGGATTTATATTGGTTGAGAACAAAATTATTACTCGAAAACCATTGGGTCGATTATGCCCATTAATGAACTTGTCTGTCGTATTGAGATGTGCCACCTACCCTGAAAATTTCAAGTCGCTGGCTCTTTCCGTTCTTAAGTTATCGTGGCAACGGCCAGCCGGCCGGACAAATCAAATTTGACCTCGAATTCTTCATCAGGGAGTCGAACCCAATCGTTTGAGACCATTTTCGGCGAAAAATTCGAAAATTACAGACATCTGGCAAAATGATAACGCGATGTTCCCCAGAACATACACGCAAAAACTATCCCCCTCAAGATGTATGCATGTAAGCTTGTCTCGGATTCTGAATATTTTCTGTTTCACTAGGTTTTTCTTCATAATTTTTTTGGTATTAAAGATTTTGTTGGTGTCAGTATACAAGGCCACTTTTTTACTGAAGTAGGTAATGCAGATGAGTTAATGAATCTTGGTTCCTAAAATTTCATGTATCTTTCGTTCAATAGTACCTATTATTATTCGAGTCTGATTCATCATTCCCTAAATAAATCTCTTGTATCGTGAAAATATTTTTGTATCCCCCTGAAAATATTAACTAGAGAGGATTTCCAGTGACTTTCATCCGGATTTATTTGAATTGAGAGATACAACGTTCTTAAAGCACTGACATGACATATGTCTGCAATGGCGCGCTCGTTTAAAATCATGGCCAGAGTACCCTGCCAGATACTGGACTTGCCCAAGACTGCTTTGCTTCCAGGAAAAAATGATATTTTCCAATATTTCCAACAATATAGATCCGATTAAGTTTAAATCTAGAACTTGGCTCTAAAATGAAGGTTTTGAAGGGTCTTGCAAAATTTCAGCGATATATGAACTGTGATATAAGTCAAACAATAACAAGAAAATTCTATGAAATGATTGAAATCCTGAATCTTCTATGAATGGTTCAGGTTATAATTCAATTCAACCTTAGAACATGTTCTAACAATTCAAATAATCAGTTATCATATTCCATATTCTGAATCAAGAAAATATTCTTTCCAATTCATAAGAATACGTCCAATATACCATATTTGATTCTTCATTACAAGAATGGTTTTAAATATCCATATAAATGCATCTAAATAACTCTTTTCCAACCTCTCAACCTTTTTTTTCAAAATTTCAACAGCCTGTATCTTTTTACCTGAGCTGAATTTGGAAAAATGTTAAATGAAAAAAGTGTTTCATTTGATGAGAGGAATCTTTGGTTAAAATTAATGCAGTGGTCAGAGACTCACCCTGTATATCGGTTAAGGTCGTTATTGGGTGGTTCCGGAGTAACGAAAAAATTTTTTTTTAACATTATAAATTTTAAATTAAATTTTTTTTTAAATGTAGTTTCATCATATGAATCCATTCATATCATTCTCACCTTTGACAAACTAATACATTGGGAGATTTGATTTTTCGAAATTTCAATAATTAATCGTAATTTTATGATTTTTTGTATTCATTTTCTTTTGTATGATTCAGTTCTATCATAAGAATCCATCGATATGATACCCATATCTGAGGAACCAATACTTTCGGAGATATGATTTCTCAAAGTTTGTTACTTTTGCGATTGTCCATAAACATTTATATGCGTATTCGTACTTTTCTCTTGATTTCTTTGGCAATAATTCTAATGATGCAGTATTTACTGCCTCAACCAGCTCTGGAAGAGTCACAGAAATGGATAATAATTCGTCATTACTTATTGGCGCTCTTGTTCCTCGGAACAGACCAGGAAAACTTTCGTTTTTAGTAAGGACTAAAAACAAGGACTCTATATGTATTCCTTAGTTTCCAGTCTGAAATATCTGATAGTACAGAAAATTACCTATCGAATAGAATAAGCTTCTTGGTAATGTTGCCGCACTTAACAATGTTTTATGCGACGATAACGTGAGCACACTTAGGTTTTTCAAGATAAACTGGCATCGAATCTCACTTAATCTAATTAATTCAAGAATTACATCAAAATCGTTTCATTTTGAAGAATAGTTCAACTCTCCAAAATCAAGTTTCGATTTTTGGCGCTCTTGTTCCTCGGAACAGAGTACTCATCAATTTGCTGAAATGTCTGTAATTTTAGAATTTTCTGATGAATATGGTCTTAAACGATTTGGTTCGACTCACTGATCAAGAATCCGTGGTCGAAATTGATTCTGTCCGGCCGGACGTAGGCATGATAACCCTCGAACGGAATGAGCTAGACAGTTGAAATTTTCAGAGTAGGTTTGGGAGATAAATATCTCACCTAAGTTCCTTATTGGGCAAATCGGCCAGATGGTTTCAAAGTAGAAAAAAAAAATTAGAACAAATTTCAAATTCAATGCAGATGCAGTTTCACCATTAAAATCCATTGATATCATGTTCAACTCTAACAAGCTAATACTTCTGGAGATATGATTTTTAAAAATTTCAGTAATAAATCGTTATTCTATGTTTTCACAGAATGCTATAATTATTCTATCTATTAATTATTATATGATGTGTGTTCATAAATGTCAACTTATTTTCCTATAAGAGAAATGACATGTCAAATTCATTTCAGCTATCGTAGAATTATGAGCAAATTCATTTCAGCTATCGTAGAATTATGAGGATTATAATATGATATCATACTTTTTGGGTGATATTTTAGTGTCCACGGTTAATCCATATGATGATGGGAATGGTAATGGTAAGTTAATAATATTGAGTTCAGAATATTTTCATAAGAACAAAACTGGAATATTGACTAAGTTTCGATTGATATAATATAATTTTCAGAGTGCATTTGAGGATTGAATATCTCGTTAATCATGGATTTGAGGAATGAATATCTCGTTGTTGGGTAGAATTGGTCTTTTGGTTTTGAATTAATAATTTTTGGCACTCTTGTTGAATTTAAATTCTTTCATGATGTTTGAATTAAATTTCTGTTATGATGAAGTTCTATCATAAGAATCCATTGATATAATTTCCAACTCTTGCCAATACTTTCGGAGATATGATTTTCGAAAGTTTGAACAAGAGCGCCGAAGCTCCTGTCCGCAGGGCTTTCCCATTTGGATCTGTCAGATCCATAATGACTAACCATGTGACTTTTAGAGGCGCGACTAACCGAGTGTTAAATATCAACAAAACGGAAATGACATTCAGACGCCAGATTTCATATTATCACCTAAAAACAGTAAATCTGCTAAAGCGATTCCAGCCACAGTGAAACCATGTAGAAATGACAACTCGCTCCAATAAATAAGTGGTATCACAATACCCGCTCTCATCTCCTGCTTTACATTTTATCGCAATAAGAATTTATGAGGCGATAAATCCGCGGGTCGATATTAACTGTTATTGAATTTATTCAATCAGTCCGTTCATATTTCGAAAACGAGGTTCGCGTCCGAATTAGCCCCATTTTGGCGCGCTGTTTTATTCTCTCAGATTGGCGAGCGAAATCCGCGAGAGCTTCGGTGACGAATGCGCCATCGGGAAATAAAATCTATATATCCTGTGGATTCGGGTCGAAGGATCCATCAGGAAGTGCATGATTTCGGGATTTGGCCCGACGCCATACCGTATAGCCGGCCAAATTGCAAAGTATGTGCTGCCAGAATGGCGTCGGCGGGTCCTTCCGATGTGTTGTCCATCCTGCGCGTTTCTGGAATTCCTTTCGGCTGGGATGGCGTAATGAGAATTTGCGTAGTTGTGCTGTATCTGGAATGAACTGTACTTCAACAGTATTGTACTCTTGTACAGGGTGAATTTTATATTGGGACTAGCTGGCCTGGCGAACTTCGTACCACCTAACTTAATAAAAAGAATTCTCGGTATGAATGAAGTTTTATTATTATTTTCTATTAACTGCTCATGATGTTGCTTACTTACAAAACAGGGTTTTCCTGAAATACTGGCTATTTATAAGGTCTTAATCAATTTAAAGCTTTTTTGTGGTGCGTGAATAAACAAAGAACACGGTTATCCGACGCGTGAACACGCAACGTATAATTGTCCATGCGCCATGTCCACACATCAAAGGAAAATCAATATTGTTACATTATGATAATCCATCCAAGGTACCTATTTAGTTAATACTTTGTTTGTGGCACAAATCCATTCAATCGAGTACAATTGTGCCGTGATATAAAGAACACCCTGCATAGTAATGGTTTATTTTCAATGATGTATGCCTGGAAAGTATATTTTTTAATACAATTCAATGAAATTGTATGACTATGGCGTGAAAAAGAGCAAGTTGCCATTGACGTTGAAAGAAGAACACCCTGTAGACATTTTTATATTTATTCACCTTTTAAACCTTCCCTGACCTTCCACAAATAATTCAAGACCAAAAATAAGCCAAATCGTTCCAGCCGTTCTCGAGTTTTAGCGAGACTAACGAACAGCAATTAATTTTTGGCGCTCTTGTTATATATATAGTGCACGTCAAAATTATGAAACAAATTCATTTTCTCAGAAGAAAAATATTTGGCAACAAAATCCTGAAACAGGCCAATTTTTGTTTCACTTTTATCAAATTTTTATGCATTTTTGAAGGATTTTTGTTGCACCCTGTGCCATCCCCATCAACCCTCTAATTTGTTTTAATAGGGAAAGTGGGTCCTGTGGTTTTCTTTTGGAAAGGTTTTTGTATCTTCTTTACAGGCGTGCAGAAATTTTCTAGAAAAAAATTTTCTTTTTTGAAAAATAGTTAGTTCAAAGAGGTTTTCAGTATGTGCACTTTGTCATGGCTCATTTACTTTGAGACGATGGTACCTGATCAAATTTGTCACCGAATGAAAGTCGACCATTACAGTTTTGTTCATGCATAACTTTCAACCCCTTTCAACCTCCTCACGTGAAAAATTAGATTAGGGGTTGAAAGTTGTGTATGAACAAAACTGTTATGGTCGATTTTCATTCGGTGACAAATTTCATCAGTTACCATCGTCTCAAAGTAAATGAGCCATGACAAAGTGCAGATATAGAAAACCTCTTTGAACTAACTATTTTTCAAAAAATAAATTTTTTTTCTTGAAAATTTCTGCACGACCGTAAAGAAGATACAAAGACCTTGTCAAAAAAGTACCACATGACCCACTTTCCCTATTCAAAAAATTTAGAGGGTTGATGGGAATGGCACAGAGTGCAACAAAAATCCTTCAAAAATGCATAAAAATTTGGTGAAAGTGAAACAAAAATTGACCTGTTCCAGGATTTTGTGGCCTAATATGTTTCTTCTGAGAAAATGAGTTTGTTCCATAATTTTGACGCGCACCTTGTTCACCTGAACAGAATGCCTATCAATTCGTCCAAATGTCTGAAATTTTCGAATTTTTGGTTGAGAATGGTCTCAAACGATTAATTGCGACTCACTAATGAAGAATCTGAGGTCAAACTTGATTCTGTACGGCAGTCAGCTTACGCAATTAGTTAGAGAATTGCAATTTACACAGTAGGTTTGGAGTCCAAATACACCGACTGAATTCGTTAATGACCAAAATCCGTCGAGTATTTCCGGAATTATAGCCATCTGAATTGATTGAGTAGTACCTACTGGTCCACAGTTTATGATTTTTGACTTGCCTGGAAAGAATTCAATGAATCATGATGTTATTTATATAAATCGAATTACAAACATCCGCAATGTCTAGGATATTTCGAATTTCTTACTACATAAATTGATTATAGTTATACTGAACCCTCAGATTGATATGATATGGGGCATATACCATATTATCGTCAATACTACTGTGGAACATCTGTTTTGTCCACTTTTTTGCTCATCTTTGTTTATGAGAGCAACCACGCGTTTTCGACCACATTTTATTAAATTTTTTTCTGCTACAGAATTCATTGCCAATTCGTTTCAGTCCTCTGCTAATCATTATAATGTTTGTTCGTAACTATGCAGCGACGACATTTGAGTACGAATTTGAGTAGGAAAGAAATGATAAGAGCGATAGGGCTCCTAGACGGAGGTATGCAACAAAATCAAGTTGCGGCAGGAATGACCACAAGCCAAAGTGTAATATCGCGTTTAAATGCACGTTTTCGATAAGAAAGCGTTGTTGCGGAGTGACACAGGGGACGTGTTCGCATAACAACTTCTGCCCAAGACCACCTTCTTCATCTGAACGCTCTAAGAAGTCCGACACTTCTACAGCTCCTGCGCTAAGAATCATGCTGCAGCAAGCTCACGGTATCCAAATTTCTGACGATTCTGTGCGACAACGACTGCATGAGAAAAAACTTCGCAGTCACCGCGAACCTTTGACACGAGGTAAATGAGGAGCAAGATTATTGTGGGCACAAGAACATTTCATGTGACAAAACGCACACTTGTCAACCGTTCTAATCACGGATGAGTCTAGGATCAGATTCAATCCAGATTCAAGAAGAGCTCGGATGTGGAGAGAGCCCGGTAATGTAAATCGTCTCCATAATGTTCAGGAAGTTCGCCCTAAGCAAGAAGGAACAATTATGGTGTGAGGAGGAATCATTATGAGTGGAAGAACTGACCTCATTTGGTTGGAGAGCTTTCTGAATGGAAATATGTATATTGAGGAGATACTGCAACCAGTTGTCATTCCATATGCTGCAGCAGTATGGCCTAACTTTCTATACATGCATGACAATGCTACGTCACAAACATCCAGAATTTCCACGAACTTTTTGGAGCACAGTAATATCGATGTGTTGACGTGGCCACCGCAGTCTCCCGACCTAAATCCCATAGAGCATGTGTGGGATATGATTCAACGAAGAGCTCTTCGTATGGTTTTGTTGAGAGACAATAGAAAATCTGTTTTTATCTTTACAACACTCTTGGAATGAAATACCTCAACATGATACTGACAATTTGATTTTGAGCATGCCCAGATGATTTAGAGAGGTTGTGAATAATTAAGGGGGTCATATTCGTTATGGGACAAAAATGTTTGATATCGTGGGTAATCGTAAAGTGCTTAATTAATGATGGCCATTTTGTGGTGGTTTTCAATATTCTATAGTTATTCCAAATTTGTATGGAATGAAGATTTTTTCAGGCATACACACCTTTTTTATCATCTCATTCCCTTGTTGAGAATCACATATATAGAGAAACTCCCTGGAAAATATGGAATATATTTGTTATATTTTCAAAATATTCTAAATATGCCTAGACATTGCGGTTGTGTGTAGAACTATAAATACTCATCATGTCACTTATGTCTGTCTACGTTCATTTTTGGCGCTCTAGTTCCTCGGAACTGAGTGCTTATCAATTTGCCCAAATGTCTGTAATTTTCGAATTTTTCGATGAAAATGGTCTTAAACGATTTGGTTCGACTCACTGATCAAGAATCCGTGGTCGAAATTCATTCTGTCCGGCCGTAGGCACGATAACTCTAGAACGGAATGAGCTAGAGATTTGAAATCTTCAGAGTAGGTTTGGGGAATAAATATCTCGGCTAAGTTCGTTATTGGGCAAAATCGGACAGATAGTTTCGGAGTAACAAAAAAAAAATGTTTTTTTACAAAACAAATTGCAAATTATATATTTTTTTAATAAGCAGTTTTGTCATAAGAATCCATTCATATCATTTTTAACTCTAACAAGCTAATACTTTCGGAGATATGATTTTTCAAAATTTCAATGTAAATCGTATTTCTACGTTTTCACAGAATGATAGAATTATTATGTGGGTATTCTATGAATTGTTATAATGTCAACTTTTCCTGAGACATGACGTTGTTTCATTCCAGCAATCGTATAAATATGGATAATATAATATCATACTTTCTGTTGGTTGATAGTTTCATGCCGATGGTCAATCCATATGATGATGGGAATGGTAATGGTAAGTTAATAATATTGAGTTCAGAATATCTCTACTAAAAACAAAACTGGAATATTGGTGTATTGGAGTAGATTTGAGGAAAGATATATATTATCGTTCATCATAGAATTGAGGAATGAATATCTCGGATGAGTTCGTTGTTGGGTAGAATTCGTCTATTGGTTTTGGATTGATAATTTTTGGCACTCTTGTTGAATTTAAATTCTTCTATGATGTTTGAATTCAATTTCTGCTAAGATGAAGTTCTAAATTTCAATAATGAATCGTACTTCTATGTTTTCACAGAATGCTATTATTATTCTATCTAAGCTTTATTATATGATCTGTGTTCATACTCGTACATTTCATCCTGTTCTATAAGAGAGAGTCAAATTCATTTCAGCTATTTTAATTTGGTTTCTTCCATGGTGCAGTTCTCATTCTCAGATTACTCATTTAATCTTGATAAATGAACTATTATTTGAATTGAATTTCGTTTATGATGTAGTTCTATCATAAGAATAAATTGATATAATTCTCAACTCTGAGAAACCAATACTTTCGGAGATTTAATTTGTCTGTTTGGACTAGAGCGCCAGAAAGCTCCTGTCCACAGGGCTTGAACCCATTTTTTATATTGTCTACTGTCAAATCAGTTTCAAAATGAGAAAAATGCCGAGATAAAGCAAATCTTGGAGCACATGAAGACCAAAAATGGAAGAGAGCGAGCTTTCCAAAAAAAGAATAAAAAACATTTTATTTCCACACTTTCCTGAAGTCTCATGCGAAAGACTGCATAATTGGCTGTCAACCACGAACGCCGGTGAATGCTCATAGCCTTGAACTCACGACACTGGCGAAGGGAGTGATTTGCCGAGCAGAATACACACGCGACAACGAGCCAGACGACGTTTAGGGGCGTGCACCAGCGTAAGCACAACGGCGAGAAGATGGACCAGAGGATGAAGGTACAGACGGTGATGGAACAGACGCTGAGCCCGCTGGTGATTGAGGTCGCAACGACTTCTTCGGCACAGACGCACGGGACGAAGTGACAGAAATGCTTTCCAACACTCGCAACTGTTGATTGGTAAATTCAAGCAATTGAGCAGGAGTAGGAAAGTCATCAGAGGATAATTGACCCTCGAACAACTGGCGAGATGATATGTAGAGGTTCACAATGCCAGGAAGAATAAGAGGTAGTCAGCGAGACCTGATATGGGCAATACCTTGATGGCATTTATGGCATTCTGATGCGTTGTGACAAATTGCTTCGACTGTGGCAAATAGGATACAGATGCTGGTCGTGAATCCAATATCTGGTTCACATAAAGATCAGCCAGCCGAGGGGGGTTTTGGTAACGAGAGTAAAGGGCTTGATAGGCCAGAGGGTAATTCACCGAATTCAATTCGAAGCAGGAGATGACAGAAGCTGCCTCACTGGAAAGAGCAGACGTTAAGAGGTGAAACTCCTGAACAGGCACCAGGGAATTGGTCTGGTGCACTAGGGCATCGAAAAGAGCGATGAATTACGGCTATTCCTCGATTTTACCATGAAATTATGGCAGCTCAACCCGCGCAATAGGTTTATCAACCAATGAGGAAGAAGGCACCGTAATATAAGGAGATGCCCTCAGATGACGTACATGCAGGCAAATCTCATAATATTTTGCAAATTTTGAGGGGGATCCGTCTTGCTGCGGTTCATCCAGCTGAGAGTTGAGTTTAACTATCAATTCATCAGATTCTCTGAAAGTCCGCTCCACCTTGATCAACTCAGCTAGGCACATGTTGGCTAGATCGACTTCAGTTGTCAACCCTTCAATTAATTCGAGCAGTGTAGATGCCGCGGAGAATGCATTCTCCCACTTGATGACCGATTCGGAGATAGAGGCCTTCAATTTCTCCACCGACGGCATTTCAAATTTTCGAATAACCGCATCTGAGAGAATCAAATTATGCACGGAGATCTCGAAGCATAAATGAACAGACGATATATTTCGATAATGAGAGATAACTGGAATTACAATACGGTGAAATTGCAAGCGCTTATCGCGGAAGAATGAAGAACAGAAGACAGCGCGATAAGAATTGTCGTGTGAATTCTCTAATTAATTTATCCGAATGGATGGAATGTATTCAAATGATGAAATCAGAATCAGAAAATCAGATGAACAGAAATGGAAGAGCTAGAAGGAATTTAGGGAATTTTAGATCTATAGCTTCTCTGGTTTCGGCACCAATAAATGCTCGCCGCTGATGGTTTGCGAGAAATTTCAGATGATTATTATTATTATATTGAACAGCTGAACGAGTGACAATGCAGTAACTTATCCCGAAGGGCCGAATTTAAGAATCTCCACTGGTCTGGTAGCAGAAGGAAAGGGTTCAAAGGAGAAGGAAACAGGAGATTAACCTCCCCTCTGTTTTCGTGTGTAACACCTAATTGACTGGAAAATCACAAAAGGCACTCCCCTCAAAGTTGCTCAATATTTAATTTCACAGCAAAACCCATGAAAAATATGGTGCGATCACTGCGGTGATATATCAGAAGATGACTTGATTTTTAAAGGTTTCGAAAAGGCACGAACGTACATCAGACGGTTAATAAGTTCGTTATATATATTGACGGACGATCAAAATTATTTATTCCCTTTTTGGCGCCGCAAAGTACCGATCTGCATCGGGACGAACATCGCCCAATTAAACCCGAGTTAGGCAACCTAACATGTTCATTGTTTACGGTTAAATAGAAATATTTGTTATACTATTTTTTTTATGAAGCTAAGCAGCTCTGGGTGAGTTCATTGCCTGGATCCGATCACTCTGGCTATGAATTTGAACAAGCGTACCAAAGCTCCTGGCAAACAGTGCCTTCAAAACTTGTTTATAGAGCACATAAATAATAAATAATGTATCAGGGTTCTATAAAATTGCACGAAAGTCAATAATTTTCAAATTTTGAGCCAAAAATGGTAACTAATGATACCTTTTGGCTTACTGATGAATTATCCGGAGCCGAATTCAATTGTGTCTATCCGTCACGATAACGGAAAAGAAATCATAGGTTTATTTGTCACACTGGCTCGGAAAAGTGAATATTTCAGAAGGAGATGCATTAAGAAATAAGCAAAGTCGAACAACATCACGTGTAATAAAAATGGACATCCCAAAAACGTAGATTGAAGTAAGCAGTTGAAAAAAATTGGTACTCACATTTGATTCCTGGTATCAGGTATCTCCCTGTTGCTCGGAAGATTATCACTGGCCTCCTGATTGAACCTGTTCCTAACATAGGGATCTTCACCCTGCCTCAGTCCACTTCTCGAAACATAACCCTCTTCATCGAAATAATTCCATGTAAGGCGACCATCTGTGGTTTCAACACTACCTTGCACAGGCAACAGTGCACCTGGAACCGGTTCCATCGCGTCATATTGTGGCTGCAAACTCACATTCTCCTTGAGTCTAAGTGCTCGGTTTTCACCCTGTAAAACATCGACATGTATTACTACACAGTTGACAACCATCATGCATGTAAGTATGAGACTTAGTGAATTTTGTTCGATGAAACGAGCTAAACAATTAATTAGATCTCATAGTAGTAAGAACTCGTCAACTGAAATTCCGACTATAGCCAGACTGTATTGAATGCCAGATTTGTCAAAGAAACTTGAAAAAATATAAAAAAGCACTGACGCGAAGTCAGTACTCTTTATCGTGCGTGCCCTCGTTGGCTAATTTGAATTTAATGATGAGTGGACACCACTCACTGTCGGGTCAAAAATTAACATGGCTGTGTCTAAGCTGGCGTAAGGATAGAGTAACAAATTTGACAAAGAACACAACCGACTCTACTTAGTCGCACAAGCTCCTAGGAGCTTCTGAGGGATCTCCTTGGGGAAGACTTATTGCGTGCTTTGACTTCACTATGAAAGAAAAATACTAGGAAAGCATTTATTTATTTATTTATTTATTTTTTATTTATTTGTTATAAATACATCCAACAGGTCAAATAAAGCCCAATTACAGGTGTATACAAAAAAGACTATAATAACCAATTACAAATCGCCGATGAGCGGCGGACCAAAGAGAACAGAGAAAAAAAAAACTAAAAAACTGAAAAAATCACAACAAGAGGCTGCAAAGTACCCAGCACTCAGTTCTGTAGTGCACGACTAACCAATGTTCGAAACCGAGACCTCGGTAGAAAAAAAATGTCTGCATTTGCAATATTATTATAACTTCGGCACATTGTTGTCAGCGGGCAGAAGAAGTGATGACAGGAGTTGGGCACATCGATGTGAAACGTTCTGTGCTCTCTTGATGTGATGCGAGGAACATTAAACTGCAGCGATGAAAGCAAGGTCATCGAGTCAACATGATTGTGTATAATCTTATATAGAAACATCAGGTCATTGATTTCTCTAATCTTCCTGAGTGAGGTAAACTTAAACTCACCGAGAAGGGACCCATAACTATAACCCCTGACTGGATAGTAGCCATGTTTCTTAAACAACATGAATCTGAGGAACTTTTTCTGTACTCTTTCAATTTTATCAACATATTTTTTGTGGCTGGGATTCCATATCACACTACAGTATGCGAGTTTACTTCTTACAAGAGCCTGATAGATAGATGAAATGGCATCCAAAGAACAAAATTCCTTGCATTGACGTGGGGTCAATCTGCTTTGGCTCACGTGCTATAGACATGATTATGATTTACTGAACCTCCTAAGTCTTCCCCAAGGAGATCCATCAGAAGATCCTAGGATCTTGTGCGATTAATGAGAATCATTTGTGTTCATTCTCAACTTTGTTACTACATCCAGCAGTGGAAATTAAATGGTGTCCACTACCCTCCGGTTAGATCTCCTATCCTCTGAGGTTGAAACACTCATCATTCAATTCAAATTAGCCAACTTGAACACACGCGCGAATGAGTACTGACTTCACGTCAGTGAAGGGTCTTCCTTTTATTCTAATATTTTCGGGTATAATAGCTATTTCTTGCACACCAGCAGGACTTTTTTTATAGCTCATATGGCCGCCTACTCACTTTCTCGTCATTATGCACTAATCTAGCTTTCACAACGAATGGAAGTACTTGTCCATACTTGCACCCCCCTTTATGAGTGGATAGAGGGTAAAAGTTGCCGATTACTCAATTTGGTTGTTGTTTAAATGCTTATCTCAGCCTACATACCAAATCTCACCTTTTTAGTCCTTCAAGAAGTATGTGGCCTAGTTTCACACAGATCCACACTCCCCTTTATGGTAGTTGGGGGATGAAAAGATTTCATGACTTTTGAGTAGTTTGTTTTCTTATTCTAGTCAGCATAACAAATTGAAGATTTCAGGGATTTCCACTGTTTTATATTAACACTTGCAGCCCCCATTAAGGAGGTTGGAGGATGATAATTAAAGATTTCTCAATGTTGTCGTTGTTTCTATGCTTAACTTAGCCAACATATCCGTGAGCTCCTGCAGCTGCCAAGAGGTGAGTTTCGGGTAATGGTGGGACTGCTGACAGGTCAGCAGACAAACATGAACATGAAGGCTCTGTGGAACGGAAAAGGAAACTGCCGAACACATAGTTTGCAAATGCCCAGAACTGACTTAGAATTTTACATACGGGTGGGCCAGTTCTAAAACCTCACGACGTGACAGCCAAGACTCCTAAGGATTCAATAAGTGGGGTAATAGAACAAAAGATAGTATCGTTCGCAGTTCTGAAGGGCTGAACCAAGCCCTCCGACCCCGTTTTAATAATAACTGTTTAGATCAGCTGTCTCAAGAATTAGGATTTCCATGATGATTGCCAACCTTCTGAGTGAAGAGGGCACTTGAAGAAGGAGAAGATAACTAATCGTACGGAAAATAATCAGAAACGGTTGAAAATTTTCGAAGTTACAGCCGTTTGACATCATTCCATTCTTCACGGAACACCCTGTAACTCGGAAAAAACCACTGAAACTATTTTCAATACTATTTTCTGACTCCTGCAATCATCCTCTTTCTTCTTCTGAACGATGTCCATCGAATAACCCTTTATACCCACTTATGTACATATATATTAGCATGGAATAAAACATTTTGCCTTGGTAGAAATAAATTGCTAAGTGGGTGGATATTTCAAGAGCCCTTCGTGATGAGAATGCGAGGTTGAGGATCGATAGGAGAGGAGGTATTACGTTTCTGACTTCTATATTCATATTCCAGACGGTGTAGCTCTGGGCAATATGATGTCTGGCGTTTTTTGCGGTATTATTTTGCATGTTTGATAGTGACAAACGGAGAATTGGATATGATATGTATACAGAATATGGAATTATTACTGAATATTCCACGTCACAAAGGAACATAATGTGAAAATGAGCTTTTTCACTGGAGATAAGAAAAAAATTCAATGAAATAATTGGAATGCTCCAACAAACTGTACGTGGGTATACTTGAGGGAGTACGAAAATTCAAAATGAAAGATTACCTGCTACATATTCTATTTTGAGTTCACTGTGGACTTATTATGAACACTATAAAAGTACCTACACTCTTGTCCACTACCGTTTTTTGTCGTCTGACATATGTTTCGGAAACAAAGTTGCCATCTTCAAAGACGAAGCGTTACTAAAGCATGCAATCAATATCTTCATTCCAGTACAGGTTGACATTATACCCTTAGTCATAAACCAATTAGTGAGAATAATGGGTTGTTAATTGGGGTTAGGTCATTATTGAGTAAAAAATCCTTTCTCTTATACATTTCGATGCATTCAATTGTTCCTAGGTACGCTTTATCGGAATTTTCTGAAATTGAGTGGCCAGTTGTTAAAACGTGATTTGCAACCGCAGAGTTATCGACGTTGTTGTTCCGAATGTGTCCCGTATGCTCTTTATACCGTGTGAAAATGTTTCTGGTTGTTTGCCCGACGTAACACTTGTTGCAATCTAAACATTAAATTTCATATATACCCGATTTTAACATCCGGAGTTTTATCGAATGTATTTCCTAGAAGTTGTTGAATTTTCGTTTTGACAGCCAGTTTCATAGTAACCTTTTTGAAAATATTCTGGAGTTTGTTGTCTGTTTTTGGATGGTATGTGAACGCTTGAAAACCTTTCACCGTGGACAAGAGTGTAGTTACTTTTATAGTGTACCTGCTACATAATAACCTCACCCAAATTTACAACCCATTATACTAATTTTTGACCCGGGTTATGTGAACGTAATATATTAATTGGAAGACTTTGAAAGCAAAATTCGCGTAATCCATTTTGCGACATCTTTGCGCGCATATTCTGGGGAACAGCGTGTTATCAATTTACACAAATGTCTGAAACTTTCGCATTTTTTGCTGAAAATACATTCATTGACTCAATAAAATAAAAAATTGGTTCAAGCCCTGTGGACAGGAGCTATTGGGCGCATATTCATCTTCCTTGTGGCCCGTACTGACCAGTAAAGAAAAAAAGCAGTATCATGTTGAATACCTTAATATTATTGAGATTATTATATAATAATCGATGAAAATACTGAGAGAGACCCAGGAAATTTGACACATTTTGTCTTATATCTCCAGAAATTGAAATCGTATAGAGCCAAAATTTTGCACAATGTTGCAAAATACTACAATTGACGTTAGTACAAGTTTTTGTTGCAATCTGATGAATAGTTCACGAAAAAAAAATTTTTTTTTCGAAAAAATTAAAAGAAATATTTTTTTAAAAGTTACCAACATTTCGATCATAACAGAATTTTGCCAAAAGTTGCGCGTTTATATCCTCGAACTGACTACCAAGTTTCGATTCAACATCTTCTTTAGTTCCTGAAATATCAGGGAAATAACCTCAAAATTTGAAATGTCTATAACTCCTAAACCGTCCGGCCGATTTTGCCCGTTAACGAACTTAACCGTCGCATTTTGATCAGAAACCTACCCTGAAAGTTTGAAGTCGATAGGACCTTCGGTGCTCCTGTTATCGTGCCTACGGCCGGAAGGCCGGCCGGCCGGCCGGCCGGACGGCACCCTAAAATCTGACACCGGATTCGTGATCAGGGAGTCCGAATTAGTCTATTAGCCAATTTTCAGCTCGAAATTCGAAAATTACAGACATTTGGACGAAATGATAGGACGATGTTCCCCTAGAACATACGCCCAAAAATGGACATAGCCCAAAAATATTGAGTTCGCATTTTTGGCGCTCTAGTTCCTCGGAACTGAGTGCTTATCAATTTGCCCGAATGTCTGTAATTTTCGAATTTTTTGGCTGAAAATGGTCTCAAACGATTTGGCTCGACTCACTGATCAAGAATCCGAGGTCGAAATCGATTCTGTCCGGCCGGTCCGACCAGCCGGCCGTAGGCACGATAACTCTCGAACGAAAGGAGTTAGAGGATTGAAATTTGCAAGGTGGGTTTGGAGCATAAATATCTCGGACAAGTTCGTTAATGGGTGCAATACATCAAGCGGTTTCGGAGTTATGGCCGATTTTAGTAAAACACATTTTCTATGAATATTTCCGAAACCGATCACTCGATCTGTCTGAAATTTAGCATCAAATTGTAGAATCATGGCTTTTATAATACGCATGTGAAGTTTTGTATTGACCAGATTACCGCAAAGTGCCAAAAAAAAATTTCAAAATTTAAAACAAATTTTTCTACAATAACTTTCGAACGGAATGAGCTAGGCAGTTTAAATTTTCAGAGTAGGTTAGGGAGATGAATATCTCGGTTAAGTTCGTTACTGGGCAGAATAGGCCTAATGGTTTCGGAGTAACGTAAAAAAAAATTTTTTTCAAGCAACAAATTTCATATTCAATTTTTATTTAAGATGCAGTTTCACCATTAAAATCCATCGATATCATTTTCAACTCCAACAAGCTAATACTTTCGGAGAGATGAATTTTCTAAATTTCAATAATGAATCGTACTTCTATGTTTTCACAGAATGCTATAAACATTCTATCTAAGCTTTATTATATGACCTGTGTTCATACTAATAATATTGAGTTCAGAATATCTCTACTAAAAACAAAACTGGAATATTGGTGTATTGGAGTAGATTTGAGGAAAGATATATATTATCGTTCATCATAGAATTGAGGAATGAATATCTCGGATGAGTTCGTTGTTGGGTAGAATTCGTCTATTGGTTTTGGATTGATAATTTTTGGCACTCTTGTTGAATTTAAATTCTTCTATGATGTTTGAATTCAATTTCTGCTAAGATGAAGTTCTAAATTTCAATAATGAATCGTACTTCTATGTTTTCACTGAATGCTATAATTATTCTATCTAAGCTTTATTATATGACCTGTGTTCATACTCGTACATTTCATCCTGTTCTATAAGAGAGAGTCAAATTCAGTTCAGCTATTTTAATTTGATTTCTTCCATGGTGCAGTTCTCATTCTCAGATTGCTCATTTAATCTTGATAAATAAACTATTATTTGAATTGAATTTCCTCTATGATGCAGATCTATCATAAGAATACATTGATATAATTCCCAACTCTGAGAAACCAATACTTTCGGAGATATAATTTGTCTGTTTGAACTAGAGCGGCAGAAAGCTCCTGCCCTCAGGGCTTGAACCCATTTTTAAATAAGAAATATATCGCATTGATTGAAAAGAAAATCATGTCAATACAGTAGGTCACACTACTTCGGAACAGAACCGGCATAACTCAAAATCACTAGTCTAGAGAATATTCCATTCAAAAATTATTTTTAATCCAAAATAGCAATGGGATATGACTATATATTTACTTGTAGTAGGGGAGCCCAAGCGGGGATTTTGGGATTTACTAAAGCGCGGCAGATTAATATATCGTCGTTGCGCCTTCAAAATGCGACATGTGAATTTTGATAAATTGTGCATTCATACACTTAGCATGTTTTGCAGGAGCATATTTTCGATTCGTACTTGTCGCTTTTCGATCAAATCCAACTGGAACCGAAACTAGTGTGATTATCACATGGCAGCTTTTAACGAAATATCCAGCTTGCGCAGTTCTTAATCGAAATATACACTTAACGCATTTTGCACAATATATGCACATGTCGCGTTTTGAAGGCGCAACGACGATATGGGGGGATACCTTGTACCTGGTTAAGTATTTCCACCAAGTATGAGCCATATATATATGGCCGCCCGTCAAGGATAAAGCATCAGATTAGTAAAAAAAAGTTGATCATCGGAAATTCTCGAGCGAGTCAGATTAAGGTAGGGTGAGTTAGTTACATGCTAAAAAGTGTATGTTCCATTAATCTGACAATTTGAGAGTGACGTAAAGAAGGGGGAGGGTTACAAAGTTGTAAAAAAAAACGACATCTTGACATTCTCCAGCGTGGTAATTTTTTTTTTTATTTTGTAGGGAATAATGCAAGAATTACGAAAAATATATAATCTGACGATTTTCACAAGCCGAAGTAATAAAAATTAATTGATAAAGTTTAATGCGTGCAGCTATGCCTTGCCTATATTCCCCGTGTTTCTATTCTGCTCTCACTCTTTCTCTATCTATTGCTCTCTCACTCCGTCCCACTCCAGTTTCTGTTGCCATGACGCCATAACAGCTGGTCACGCAGACTCGTTCGCGGTATGATCTTGTTTACAACGTATTTCCAACGTATTAGGTTATCTTGCGATTTTAATGAAAGTTATGTTATCAAATTTTCATTAGAAACTTTACAAAAATGTATCATTACTCTGGAATATCGTCGGAGCTAACCGATTCTTCGAAAATCACGAAAAAATTCAAAATTAAATTTTGTATAATTATTATTTGTATAAATATTCTCCTCAAAACAACATGAGCTTTTTCATTTGCACGCTATTTCCTGAGCTTTTCGATTAATTAAGTTCAATGATTTAAAAAAATTAAAAAAAAAAAATTTTTATTGTCAGATTTAGCGAACCCCTCCAGACAATCGTCAGATTAGGAGACAGCACGTCTAGGCCATATTGATGAACCACATATACCTTAATCTGACGCGCTTGAGTATTTCTAAATGGCAATTTTTTTTGCATATTCTAATAATGACCACGAGTTTGCGTTACATCCCAATCGTCAGATTATTATACAAGAGCATCTTTTAAGGTTCACTTAACACCCCCTTAGAAAATCTGACGAGCTCGATAAAAATTTTTTTTTTCATTTTCAATCCTTACGTATGATCACCTCCATCATGGAAACGATCAGATTAACATATGTACATGTTTTAAAATACGTAGGACACAGATGCTATCAATATCTGACGCGCTCGAGTATGTCCACGTAACGGTTTTTTTTTACATTTTTGAAAATTTATATCCGCTCACCCCACCGATGAACAGGTATATATTATATAACATTTTTTTCTTCTTATCATCTAAGCTTGACAACCCAATAGCTCTCTATGACGCTCGAGTAAATCCCGAATTAGCTACGTGGGCTCCCCTACTATTGGGATGAAATTAATATTATTATTTGAATTACGCCAATTTTCTTCCAAAGTATATTCTACACAAACATAACCAAGGTCCTTTTTGCGCGCGTGTTCCGCAAGGAACAGCGTGCTATCATTTCGTCACAATGTCTGTATTTTTCGAATTTTTTTTCGAAAATGGTCTCAAACGATTGGGTCGACTCCCTGATGTGAATTCGAGGTCAAATTCAATTCTGTCCGTCCGGTCCGGCCGGCCGGCCGGCCGGTCCAGCCGGCCGGTCCAGCCGTTAGCATACGACTTAGAGCGTTGAAATTTGCAGGGTAGCTTCGTAGCGTAAATATCTCGGACAAGTTCGGGCGAAACGACCGAGCGGTTTCGGAGTTAAGGCTGTTCTTAGTAAAAGCGTTTTTTATGAATATTTCCGGAACCGATCACTCGATCTTTTTGGAATTTGGCACCAGATTGTAGAATCATGACCTTCATATGCCTGCGAAGTTTTGTGTTGAACGGACGGCCCTAAAGTGGCAAAAAAAAATTTTGAAAATTTGAAAATTTTGTTTTCACGATAACTCGAAAAATACTGATCTGATTGAATTGAAACTCAGTAGTTAGATGCAAAAGACCAAAGCAAACACTTTTACAAAATTTCGTGAAGATCACGTGACATGAAAAAAATAAAAGAATTACTACTATTTTGCGGAATACTTTGCTTTTAATGCCGAAACATATGTTTTTCAGGTTCATGCTGCCCTTTCCGGACATTTTCCGTATTGCGCATGCGCAGATGAGAAGTCCTTTAACTGCTGTAGTTTTCGTCAGAGAGGATTGGGGTTTTGGGGTGGCGGATGCTATTCCTCCATAGAATTCAGATCCCTGATGAGGGTCTGCGCATGCGTAGATTAAAGATGCGATATCTTCCGAACCAGTAGTGTTGGAGAATCGGAGTTTTTTGTAAGGTGTGTTATTTTGAGAGGACTTTTAGCCGCCAGTAGATTGCGCATGCGCAGAAGAGAAGTGACTGTTTTTGGGTTGGATGGGTTATGTTGGGAGTGCTGAGTCGATATTATGAGGTTTTAAAAGAATATTCATAGCAATTCAGTGCAAGGACAAGTCAGTTTGGGGGATGTAGCGTTGTTTCCGAGTTAAAGTGTCCGTACCGTGGCCCTGGGGCTAATTTTGAAATTGATGTTACCCCTTACAGGCATTTTTCGTTATGCGCATGAGCAGACCATCAGTGATTTAACTGGTGGTGTTTTCGTCAGAGAGGATTAGGGTTTTGGGGTGGCGGATGCTATTCCTCTATAGAATCCCTTGTTGAGGGTCTGCGCATGCGTGGATTAAAGATGTGATATCTCCTGAACCACTAGTGTTGGAGAATCGGAGTTTTTTGTAAGGTGTGTTATTTTGAGAGGACTTTTAGCCGCGAGTAGATTGCGCATGCGCAGAAGAGAAGTGACTGTTTTTGGGTTGGATGGGTTATGTTGGGAGTGCTGAGTCGATATTATGAGGTTTTAAAAGAATATTCATAGCAATTCAGTGCAAGGACAAGTCAGTTTGGGGGATGTAGCGTTGTTTCCGAGTTAAAGTGTCCGTACCGTGGCCCTGGGGCTAATTTCGAAATTGATGTAACCCCTTACGGGCATTTTTCGTTATGCGCATGAGCAGACCATCAGTGAATTAACTGCTGGTGCTTTCGTCAGAGAGGATTGGGGTTTTGGGGTGGCGGATGCTATTCCGCTATAGAATCCCCTGGTGAGGGTCTGCGCATGCGTGGATTCAAGAAGCGATATCTCCTGAACCACTAGTGTTGGAGAATCGGAGTTTTTTGTGAGGTGTGTAATTTTGGGAGGACTTGCGGCCACGAGTATACTGCGCTTGCGCAGACGAGAAGTGAATGGTTTTGGGTTGTTTGGGTTATGTTAGGAGTAATGAGCCGATATTGTGACGTTTTAAAAGAATATTCATGTCAATTCAGTGCATGGACACAAGTCAGTTTGGGGGAAATAGCGTTGTTTCCGATTTGAAATGTCTGTATGGTGGCCCTGAGGCGAATTTATAAATAACTATATTCGGTAGATCTATATTAAAATACGTTCGGATTTGGAGAAGATGCAATTGCGTCCCTAACGGAGGACTCACAACCGCATTTTTTTCCGATCTACGGTAAAGCTAACAGCCAAACTGTATCGATAGATATATTTGTTAAAGGAACTTGAAAAAAAAAAAAGCACTGACGTGAAGTCAGTACTCTTTGGCGCGCGTGTTCACGGTGGCTAATTTGAATTGAATGATGAGTACTTCAAGCTCAGTGGATAGAGCGAGCCGAAGATCTACCCAAAGGATAGTGGACACCATTCACTGTCGGTTCAAAAATTAACAGTGCTGTATCTAAGCTGCCATCAGGATTGAGTAACAAAGTTGGAAAAGAACACAAGTGACTCTCCTTAGTCGCACAAGCTCCTAGAAGATTTGGGAGGGTCAGTATAATCCTAATCATGTTTATAGCACGCGCGCAAAAGCAGATTGACTTAACAATGAAAGAAAAAGTGTAAAAAGTCAATCTGCTTTGGCGCGCG
This sequence comes from Halyzia sedecimguttata, assembly GCA_937662695.2. NCBI lineage: Eukaryota > Metazoa > Arthropoda > Insecta > Coleoptera > Coccinellidae > Halyzia > Halyzia sedecimguttata. Next base: position 31,290,733 of record OW569415.2, read on the forward strand.
TGCTATAAACATGATTAGGATTATACTGACCCTCCCAAATCTTCTAGGAGCTTGTGCGACTAAGGAGAGTCACTTGTGTTCTTTTCCAACTTTGTTACTCTATCCTGATGGCAGCTTAGATACAGCACTGTTAATTTTTGAACCGACAGTGAATGGTGTCCACTATCATTTGGGTAGATCTTCGGCTCGCTCTATCCACTGAGCTTGAAGTACTCATCATTCAATTCAAATTAGCCACCGTGAACACGCGCGCCAAAGAGTACTGACTTCACGTCAGTGCTTTTTTTTTTTTTTTTCTTGACGAGAGAACATTCCGGAAGATTTGCTTCAAATTATTGAGTGATATATTAAAAAGGTCAGAGTCATTGTAAAGACTGTTGAAAGAAGTTAACATCCTGCAAATAGCGTCATTTAGTGCATTATTTGTTCACTGCAAAGGAGCATAAAATTCTCTACTACGCAATCTTGTACCCGGGACTCTGGAAAGAAATTGACTGCAAAATCTCAGGCACACAAATAATACCATTGGCCATTTCATAATGAAATAGGATGATACCGGTCATTCATCGATGATTTTTTACTTCTATTATGCATAATTTCTGCCGAATATGTAACTAATGATTATTATAGGTGAGAATTATAATAATGGCCAGAAATCTGAAAAATTTGTTTCTTTTCCTCTCAATACTATACAGGGTGTTCTATAAGCTCTATGACAAACTTAGGTAGATGATAGCTTTTCTTATTCTAAACATTTTTTTTACCTATGAACATAGGTCCGATTCGTTTTCGTATAGAAGATATGAGCACTTGTGTTGACTTATTGAGGATTCCAGACCACTGACACGAATTTCGAGGGACTATAAACAAACGAATAATTAAACAATAAAAAAGTTCCTTTATTCCTAAATTTCGATAAGCAAATTGACATCCCCGATAAAGTTGTCGATATGCTGGTCAAATAAAAATGTTTCTTTCACAAGTCACAAATCCAAAATATGGTCAAGCTGTACAAGAGAATAGTAATAATGTATATTTTTACTGAAACTAATTTTATGACATTTGTCATGCTTCAGGCAAAGACTATTTTCCGTACAATCATTCACCCCCGGTTTCTGAAACGCTGATCAACACAAATGTTAACTAATCAGTGATCAATCTCTTGTTAACCCTCATCTGAGTTGCGGAGAGCGTTTTCAAAAACTCGAACTGATTTAACATTAACAGTTCTGTTAACTTTGACCAGCCTTTCAGAAACCGGGTGTCAGTAACTCATTGATATCCCGGTGAATCAAAGAACAGTCTTGAGCACTTTTTAATGCTCTAAAATATTTGGGATCGTCGACATTCATGATACAACATCTAAAATATTTAACTATATCATTTAAATACATGTAATGAAAAAGTAAGCTTCCAGATGGGAACCTTGAGGAACTCCTGAAGTATTGTCAAATGTGGCAGATCGAACACCATTTATTGTTACAAATTGGCTTCTTCTGCTCATAAGAGGAGATCCATAATAATAGATCACCACATATACCAACCTCAGCAGGCTTTCAAAGCTATATTCTATGATTAATTTCATCATAGTCCTTTGAAAAAACATAGCAACAAGGTTTCACTTTACATAGAAGTTTTCAAGTTCCAACTCCTTCTTCAACGACTCCAACCAAATATGGTCAATTCCAATTGAGCAACTTGCATTCTCTGTTCAACAAAATACAAGTCGACTCCTCAAGTTTCTTTTTTATTCCATCCGAATCTTTGTTTAACTCCAATCCATCATGTGATCTCCATGGATTGTACATATACATGTTCTGCTATATTTGTGTCTCGTATGTACAAATACAAGGAATATTATATATACAATTTTGGGCTGAAAATGGTCTTCAACGATGGTCAAAATCGATTCTGTCCAGCCGGCCGTTAACACGATAACTCTCGAAGAGAATGAGCCAGACAAAAATTTTCAGAGTAGGTTTGGGAGATAAATATTTACATAACCTTTTTTTTTTGTTTATAATTCGTAAATATTTTGTGTTAGAAAACAATGTTCGGAATCTTGAATTTTTGAATGTATACAAGACTGTTTTGATACCAAAAATAATATAAACTTGTTGCATATTGAATAACTTATGTATAGATATTGGGGATGATTTTTCAAAAGATTCAGAATTGGATCATTTTAATGGAAAGGAAAGAACAATCATCAAACGAAATTAATGTTGGTTGACCACCGAGTTTAATATTCCTTAAATAGTGAAACATGCTCCTATATACAGAGTGAGTCTTTAAGTTGTGCATTAATTTTAACCAGATATTCCTCTCATCAAATAAAACACTTTTTTCATTCACCATTTTTCCAGATTCGGTTCAGGTAAAAAGTTATAAGCGTTTCAAGACTTTACAATGGGCTCATACTCCCCTCAATTTTCTCTGGACATTGAACATGAACACAGATTACTTTTAATGCAACTCGTATTGTATATTGACCAAATCGGTATCATCTGATGCTTGAAATTCACTGACAATGTTTGAGAAAACTTATTTAGTCACTCAATTAATATAAGATAATTCTTCATGCAACATTTCCAGCAAAAATGTCTTCAATTCTTGAATATTAAAACAGTGAAATTTAACTTGATACCTATTCTTTCCATTCGATACTTCATTACCCAATTGTTTACACTATAATAATATACACAATTTCATGATCTTCTATTAAGAAAAATCCTTAAATATCCTATATATCTTCAATGATACTTCATATTCCAATTCCAACCTCAACATAAACCACAGCACAGAACACTAATAATCGATGATCGAACTTCGAACTTCATAGCAATGATCTAATAATAAGTAGAAGAAGACCTTAGAGAGAGAGGCATTGACTCCAACATAAGAGTGAGATGCAATGATAGATATCAGCTGATGTAGGGCAAAACATCGTGTTTTGCAATGCTAGACTTACTAAATTATCATATTTTATACGTTTTTTTCCGTGTGGTTTGCGTCTAGCGGTGTTGGATTTGGTGCTTAGCCGTCATTATAAGGTTTTAAGAGATATTTCATGGCAATTCTCTTCACGGACAAGTCAGTTTCGGGGAAATAGCGTTGTTTTCGAGTTGATGTGTCTGTGTCATGGCCCTGGGGCCAATTTATAAATAACTATATTTGGAAGATCAATTTTAAATTACTTTCGGATTTGGAGAATAGGCGAAGAACTTGCGTTCCTATTTAGAAATTCATGTAGCGCCTTTCGGAGATATTTCGTTTTATGCATGAGCAGACAAGAAGTGATTTAACTGCTGGAGTTTTCGTCTGAGATGATTGGAGTTCTCAGGTGCTGGATGCTATTCCTCCATAGAATCCCCTTGGAAGTGTCTGCGCGTGCGTGGTTTGGAGCAGTGATATCTCTTGAACCAATGGTGTTAAAGAACCACTATTTTGTGTGAAGTGTTGTTTTCAGGGGACTTTAATCCAAGAGTAGATTGCGTATGCGCAGAGGAGAAGTTTGGATTGTATGGCTCATGTTGGCAGTGGTTTGAGTCTAGCGGTGATGGATTTGGTGCTGAGCCCTCATTTTAAGGTTTTAAGAGAAATTTCATGGCAATTCTGTGCACGGACAAGTCAGTTTCGATCGTGGCCCTGAGGCGAATTTAGAAATAATTATTTATAAATAATAATACCGAATAATTATAATTATTCGGTAGATCTATATTAAATTACGCTCGGATTTGGAGAAGAGGTAATTGCGTTCCAATTAGAGGTCCCATAGCCGCAATTTTTGTCGATCTACGATAAAGCTTACAGACAAACTGTATTGATAGCCATATTTGTTAAAGGAACATGAAAAAATAAAAAAAGCACGGACGTGAGGTCAGTACTCTTTGGCGAGCGTGTTCACGGTGGCTAGTTTGAATTGGGTGATGAGTACTTGAAGCTCAGTGGATTGAGCGAGCCGGAGATCTACCTAGGGGATAGTGGACACCATTCACTGTCGGTTCAAAAATTAACAGTGCTGTATCTAAGCTGCCATAAGGATAAAGTAACAAAGTTGAAAAAGAACACAACTGACTCTTCTTAGTCGCACAAGCTCCTAGAAGATTCTGAGGGATCTCCTTGGGAAAGACTTGGGAGGCACAGTATAATCATAATCATGTTTATAGCACGCACGCCAAATGCAGATTGACTTAACAATGAAAGAAAGAGTGTAAAATAGTATTGACGTGGGGTCAATCTGCTTTGGCGCGCGTGCTATAAACATGATTATGATTATACTGAGCCTCCGAAGTCTTTCCCAAGGAGATGTGTTCATCTACCTTTTTTCCTAATTTTTCCTCTAATCATTTAAATTCTTTTCTTTATTCATCTATCTTATCTTCAATCTTATCAATTTTCTTCATCGAGCATCTTCATATTAGCAATTTATTTATATTAATATCTACGTTTTTCTCCATATTTTCTTCTTCAATTTCTATATCCACTTCTAAACCAGCTAAAAATATTAGCCACACGTTGGGCGCCAATTGTTATGAATTCTATAAATTTATTGAAAATATTCTTTTATATAATCAACTTTTCAGGGACTTCCCCCGAACAAAATAATTTCGAACACCTCGTTCAATTATTTCCCCGGTTTCTTTATCCATGAACTACTACGTATTTTCAAATAATATTATCAACATGACAACAATTAATTTTGAACTGCCAAAAGGTTATAAATATGTATATATATACCATATATAAATATGGTATATATATACCATGACAGTACCTACTGAGAAGACCTATCAGAATCTTTTTTAAAATCCGTGAAGAGCTTCATTCGATCACGTGGTTCCGCTGCTGGAGGCAATTCATTTCATGTTTCATGGCCGTGTGAAAACAATAGATGTTATAATTCAAATCCATGGATTCACACGATTCATAAAGTGGATAAATATATTCATGACTTCTCGCCAGTGTCACTTTGAGCAATGTAGCTGGCTTTGCGAGCATTATATCTCACTATATTATTCGCATGTTTGATGAAAACAAATAGAGAAATGCATAGGATGGAGATACAGAATAGGTAATCAGTGCGGCAAAGAAGGATATTTCCATTTTAGGTCCAGGATAGACTCCCGTGAATAATTATATGAAAACAAGCTGTATTCATATCAGGAAGTGAATAATCCACATGGGAAAATAGTAATGCATATTCATGAACAACACCTATTCATGAAATCGAATTAGTCTGACATAATTACCATAAATTCCTCGAATTATATACAGTTTACCGTGAAAGAGTCGTCCAGGAATTAAACAACTATTTACTCGTATTCAAATGTTTATAATCCAAATCAACATCCCATACAGGATGAACATCTTCGTCTCTGAATTGAAAAATCTTCTCTATTTTTGTACTATCGTACCAGGTGTTATAATTTAGTCCAAATGCCTGTACACAGGGCGGTCCACTTTTTGCGAGCATGTTCTGGTGAAGGGCGTGCTATCATTTAGCCCAAATGTCTGTAACTTTCGGATTCTTTTCCGAAAATGCTCTCAAACGATTAGGTTCGATTCACTGAGGAAGAATTTGAGGTAAAATTTGATTCTGTCCAGCCAGCCGTTGCCACGATAACTTGAGAACGTAAAGAGATAGCGACTTGAAATTTTCAGGGTAGGTGGCGGTTCCAAATACGACGGACAAGTTCGAATAATGGGGATAATCGTCCCAATGGATTCCGAGCAATAATTTTGTCATCAACCAATACAGATCCGATCTACTTAAAAGTTAGGAGCTATAGTTGTATAATACTCACACAAAGACGTTTGTGAAATTTTGTGAGAATCCTATTACTGAAACATTTTTGAAAAATCATTAAAAAATATAATTTATCTCACGATAATCTAAGAACGGAAAGAAATAGCGACTTGGAATTTTCATGTCAGGTGGCGCATCTGAATGCATAATCGGCTAGACGGTTTAGGAGTTCTACCTATATGAAATTTGGTTGTTATTTTCTCAATAACACCAAAAATACGAATCCGATCCAATTCAAACGTGGTAATTAGTTGTAGAATGCCGACGCGAAAATTCTACATAACTAAAAAAAAATGATTTAAAAATCATTGAAAAATTCCATATTCCAGAAACTATTCGTCTGACATCGCTGAAATTTTGCAAGAGCCTTCAGAACCTAACTTTGCAGCCAAGTTCCAAATTTGAAAACGATCCGATCTATATTGTTGGAGATCTGAGCAGCCATATGTGAGTTCAGCAGCTGGATGATCGTTGTCACGATAACTTTCGAACAGAAAGAGATGGTGACTTGCAATTATCAGGGGACGTTGCGCATCCGAATGGGACTGTTAAGTTCGTTGTTAGGCATAATCGACCCATTGGTTGCTTAGTTATACCCACTGGAATATTATTTTCTCGATAACTCATAATATACAGATCCGAGCGAATTGAAACTTGGCAACTAGTTGTGAAATACCGACATAAAGATGTATATGATATTTTGTGATGATCGTATTACTAGATATTCTTAAAAAAAGTATGAACAAATATTATGTATCTCAACATAACTTGAGAACGGAAAGAGACAGCGACTTGCAATTTTCTCGGTACAGATGGCGCATTCGAATTCGACATTTGAGTTCGTTAATATGCATAATCGACAAATGGTTTTGGAGTCATACAAATCTGAATTTTTGTTGTTATTTCCTCTTCAACTCAAAATATACAAATCCGATCCAATTAACACTCGGTAATTACTTTTAGAATGCCGACACACAAATATTCTCTGAGTTTTGTGAATATTATAGTATATTGAAATTACTTGGAAAGTAAGTCTTTGCGCACGTGTTCCGCAAGGAACAGCGTGCTATCATTTCGTCACAACGTGTGTATTTTTCTATTTTTTTTTGCGAAAATAGTCTGAAACGATTGGGTTCGACTCCTTGATGAAGAATTCGAGCTCAAATTCAATTCTGTTCGTCCGGTCCAGCCAGCCGGCGGGCCGTTAGCACGATAACTCTCGAACAGAACGAGTTAGAGCGTTGAAATTTGCAGGGTAGTTTTGTAGCGTAAATATCTCGGACGAAATCCACCAAGCAGTTACGGAGTTAAGGCCGTTTTTAGTTAAAACGTTTTTTATGAATATTTCCAGAACCGATAACTCGATATATCTGAAATTTGGCATCAAATTGTAGAATCATGACCTTTATACTCCTGCGAAGTTTGTACCGACCGGATGGCCATGAAGTGGCAACAAACTATTTAAAAAAATTTGAAATTTTGTTTCCACGATAACTCGAAAAATACTGATCTGATTGAATTGAAACTCAGTAGTTAGATGCAAGAAACCAAAGCGAACACTTTCGCAAAATTTCGTGAAGATCACGTGACATGAAAAAATTCAAAAAATTACTACTATTTTGCGGAATATTTTGCTTGAAATTCCGAAACCTATTTTTTTGGCGCTCTCGTTCCTCGGAACAGAGTGCTTATCAATTTGCCCAAATGTCTGTTTTTTTCGAATTTTTGGCTTAAAATGGTCTTGAACGATTGGATTTGCCTCACTGATCAAGAATCCGTGGTCGAAATCGATTCTGTCCGGCCGTCCGGCGGGCCGTCTGGCCGGTCGTTAACACCATAACTCTCGAACGGAATGAGTTAGACAGTTGAAATTTTCAGAGTAGCTTTGAGGGATAAATATCTCGGTTAGGCTCGTTCTTGGGCAAAATCGGTCGAATAGTTTCGGAGTATCGAAAAAAATTATTTTTTTTTACATTACAACTTTTGAATTCATTTTTTTTAAGATGCAGTTTCTTCATAAGAATCCATTGTTATCATTTTCAACTCTAACAAGCTAATACTTTCGGAGATCTGATGTTTCAAAGTTTCAATAATACATCGTAAGTTCTATGTATTCACAGAATCTGTCTGTGTTCACTATTCATAAATGTCATATTTTCTAGCTATTAGAGATTTTCAATTCGTAGTATAATATTTTCTCTTGGAAATCAAGTATTCGATGCTTGAATTTGTGAATATATACAAGACTGTTTTGATGTAGTTTATGGAGGCAATAGGAAAGAAGAACATAATGAAATCATCAAAAGAAATTACTGTTCGTTGACCACTGAGGTTAATATTACCTTTTGCTTCCTTGAGTAGTAAGACATGTTCCTATTTACAGTATTTTCATAATGTCGCTAGCAAAAATATACAGGGTGAGTCTTTGACCACTGCATTAATTTCAACCAAAGATTCCTCTCATCAAATGAAACACTTTTTGGCGCTCTAGTTCCTCGGAACTGAGTGCTTATCAATTTGCCCAAATGTCTGTAATTTTCGAATATTTCGATGAAAATGGTCTTAAACGATTTGGTTCGACTCACTGATCAAGAATCCGTGGTCGAAATTCATTCTGTCCGGCCGGTCCGGCCGGCCGGTCCGGCCGGCCGTAGGCACGATAACTCTCGAACGGAATGAGCTAGAGAGTTGAAATTTTCAGAGTAGGTTTGGGAGATAAATATCTCGGCTAAGTTCGTTATTGGGCAAAATCGGACAAATGGTTTCGGAGTAACAAAAAAAAAATTTTTTTTTTACGAAACAAATTCCAAATTAAATTTTTTTTAATAAAAAGTTTTATCATGAGAATCCAATCATATCATTTTTAACTCTAACAAGCTAATACTTTCGGAGATATGATTTTTCAAAATTTCAATAATAAATCGTATTTCAACGTTGTCACAGAATAATAATATTCTATGTATGAATATGAATTGTCATAATGTCAAATGATGTTCCTGAGACTAATCAATCGAAGAATTGTGAGCGAAGTGAGAAAAATCTCAGATATGATTTTTCAAAATTTCAATAATAAATCGTATTTCAACGTTGTCACAGAATGATATTATTCTATGTATGAATATGAATTGTCATAATGTCAAATGATGTTCCTGAGACTAATCAATCGAAGAATTGTGAGCGAAGTGAGTTAAATCTCAGTTGTTTGCTCCGATATTAGTTTTTCTCAGAAAATTCTTACATTTCGGAACTGAACATGAAGTAAGAGATCTGAGAGTAGTGAGACTGCTTTTCATCCATAGACATAGATATAACTCTCGAACGGAATGAGGTAGGTAGTTGAAATTTTCAGAGTAGTTTAGGGAGATGAATATCTCGGTTAAGTTCGTTATTGGGCAAAATTGGCCAGATTTAATTTGATTTCTTCCATGGTGCTTTTCTCATTCTCATGATTGCTCATTTAATCTTGATAAATAAACTATTATTTGAATTGAATTTCCTTTAGGATGCAGTTCTATTATATGAATACATTGATATAATTCCCAACTCTGAGAAACCAATACTTTCGGAGATATAATATGTCTGTTTGAACTAGAGCGCCAGAAAGCTCCTGTCCACAGGGCTTGAACCCATTTTTCATTTAACATTTTTCCAAATTCAGCTCAGGTAAAAAGATACAGGCTGTTGAAATTTTGAAAAAAAAATCAGTTTTTATTTTGTAGCTTTGACATCCTTTTTTCGAATAAAATGAATGTTGGCGTAAAGTTTCCTATAACTATGATACATATTTTCCAAATATTAGTTATTTTCTACTTCTACTGGTTTTCTAGTTATGGACTCGTGGATTCATAAAACTAAACGAAATTAGCATAAAGAAAGCATATCAAGTTTTTCTTGAGTCATTTCAAGAATATTCCATCGTTTTAGAACATTATATTATTGTTCATCCTTTCTCCTTAAACGCACCGTTTTCGAGATATTCTTCATTGAATGTTTTAAAATGGAAAACTCCAGAAATTTCACTACTTTTATGGATCCGTCCCTGAGCGTTGGAATCTCGAATCAAGCTGTAAACCACGTTACCATGCCTTATTCTCGTCCGCCAACAATGTCATAGATAATTTATATGCGGGAGTGTATTAGCACATTGTGAAATCTTTGAACGCTTGTAACTTTTTACCTGAGCCGAATCTGGAAAAATGGTAAATTAAAAAAGTGTTTCATTTGATGAGAGGAATCTTTGGTTAAAATTAATGCAGTGGTCAAAGACTCACCCTGTATATATGGATCTACATTTGTGTATCAAACATTTTTTCATGAGTTAAGGTTCATAACACAGAAAAGAATATGTAAGTGGTATGAACTTTTGAATTTTAAATTATGAAAAGAGGATAGTATTTTATTAATATATTTTGAACGATTAAAATAATTTGTTCGTAATCCACAATCTACTCAAATATCAGGAATAAATGGATAATCTGCTATGATTGTCTCCAGCCTTGCTCAAGACATTTCGATGATACTTTCCTTAGGTATTTCGAGTTGTGAAAACTATGCACCGAGTGTAAGTTGCAACAACCCATTCCACAATGTTGAATCATTGTAGATTGCTCCTTTAATCTTGATAAATAAATTTAACGACAATTTTTGAAGTATTGAAGCATTGTATTGCTCATTTTTCGGTGCTCTAGTTCCTCGGAACAGAATGCTTATCAATTTGCCCAAATGTCTGTAATTTTCGATTTTTTCGATGAAAATGGCCTTAAACGATTTGGTTCGACTCACTGATCAAGAATCCGTGGTCGAAATTCATTCTGTCCGGCCGGCCGTAGGCACAATAACTCTCGAACGGAATGAGCTAGACAGTTGAAATTTTCAGAGTAGGTTTGGGAGATAAATATCTCGGCTAAGACCGTTATTGGGCAAAATCAGACAGATGGTTTCGGACTAACAAAAAAAATATTTTTTTTACATAACAAATTCCAAATTAAATTAATGCTTAATCAATAAGCAGTTTTACCATAAGAATCCAATGATATCATTTTTAACTCTTACAAGCTAATACTTTCGGAGGTATGATTTTTCAAAATTTCAATAATAAATCGTATTTCTACGTTTTCACAGAATTATATAATTATTCTATGTATGAGTTTTCATAATGTCAACTCATTTTCCTGAGACATGACATTGTCTAATTCCTTGCTAATAGTTGGTTCGAGAAACGTCAGAATCGACTTAGAGAGACGGGGTCTGAAAACGGCCGTTCTAGGCAGTTTTCGAGCCTGAAAGTTGACGAAAAGCGAATATAAGGGTAAAAAACCGTCAAATAAACCCCCAAGGGCGATTTTATGTCGAAAAGTGAAAATTAAGAATATATATCACAGGTAAGTACCGACGTTTTATTCTAATACCGGAGATCGACAAGATCATACGAGGAGCCCGATAGCCCGGGGGTCTAATCCGTCGAGTTTTCGGTTTCGGAACGAGAGAAGGCGGGCTCAAATCCCGGAAAGGAAATTACACTTTTTGGCGCTCTAGTTCCTCGGAACTGAGTGCTTATCAATTTGCCAAATGTCTGTAATTTTCGAATTCTTGGCTGAAAATGGTCTCAAACGATTTGGTTCGACTCACTGATCAAGAATCCGAGGTCGAAATCGATTCTGTCCGGCCAGTCCGGCCAGCCGGCCGTAGGCACGATAACACTCGAACGAAAGGAGTTAGAGGATTGAAATTTGCAAGGTGGGTTTGGATCGTAAATATCTCGGACAAGTTCTTTAATGGGCTAAATCCATCAAGCGGTTTCTGAGTTATGGCCGATTTTAGTAAAACGCATTTTTTATGAATATTTCCGAAACCGATCACTCGATCTATCTGAAATTTAGCATCAAATTGTAGAATAATGACCTTTATGCGCATGTGAAGTTTTGTATTGACCAGGTTACCGCAAAGTGTCAAAAAAAAATTAAAAAAAAAAAAAATTTCCTTCAATAACTCTCGAACGGAATGAGCTAGGCAGTTGAAATTTTCATGTAGGTTAGGGAGATGAATATCTCGGTTAAGTTCGTTATTGGGCAGAATAGGCCAGATGTTTTCGGAGTAACGAAAAAAAAAATTTTTTTTTAAGCAACAAATTTCAAATTCAATTTTTATTTAATATGCAGTTTCACCATTAAAATCCATCGATATCATTTTCAACTCCAACAAGCTGATACTTTCGGAGATATGATTTTTCGAAATTTCAATAATGAATCGTACTTCTATGTTTTCACAGAATGCTATAATTATTCTATCCAAGCTTTATTATATTATCTGTGTTCATACTCGTACATGTCATCCGGTTCTATAAGAGAGAGTCAAATTCAGTTCAGCTATTTTAATTTGATTTCTTCCATGGTGCAGTTCTCATTCTCAGATTGCTCATTTAATCTTGATAAATAAACTATAATTTGAATTGAATTTCCTTTATGATGCAGTTTAATCATAAGAATACATTGATATAATTCCCAACTCTGAGCAACCAATACTTTCGGAGATATAAATTGTCTGTGTGAACTAGAGCGCCAGAAAGCTCCTGTCCACAGGGCTAGAACCCAAAGCGCCAAAAAGTGCCGTTTAAAAAACGAGCTTCAAAAATTGTGTTTAATTTTTGAAGCTCGTTTTTTAAACGGCACTTTTTGGCGCTCTAGTTCCTCGGAACTGAGTGCTTATCAATTTGCCCAAATGTCTGTAATAATCGAATATTTCGATGAAAATGGTCTTAAACGATTTGGTTCGACTCACTGATCAAGAATCCGTGGTCGAAATTCATTCTGTCCGGCCGGTCCGGCCGGTCCGGCCGGCCGTAGGCACGATAACTCTCGAACGGAATGAGCTAGAGAGTTGAAATTTTCAGAGTAGGTTTGGGGGATAAATATCTCGGCTAAGTTCGTTTATGGCAAAATCGGACAGATGGTTTCGGAGTAACAAAAAAAAATTTTTTTTTACGGAACAAATTCCAAATTAAATTTTTTTTAATAAAATGTTTTATCATAAGAATCCACTCATATCATTTTTAACTCTAACAAGCTAATACTTTCGGAGATATGATTTTTCAAAATTTCAATAATAAATCGTATTTCAACGTTGTCACAGAATGATATTATTCTATGTATGAATATGAATTGTCATAATGTCAAATGATGTTCCTGAGACATTATCTAATCAATCGAAGAATTGTGAGCGAAGTGAGAAAAATCTCAGTTGTTTGCTCCGAAATTAGTTTTTCTCAGAAAATTCTTACATTTCGGAACTGAACATGAAGTAAGAGATCTGAGAGTAGTGAGACTGCTTTTCATCCATAGACATAGATATAACTCTCGAACGGAATGACGTAGGTAGTTGAAATTTTCAGAGTAGTTTAGGGAGATGAATATCTCGGTTAAGTTCGTTATTGGGCAAAATTGGCCAGATTTAATTTGATTTCTTCCATGGTGCAGTTCTCATTCTCATGATTGCTCATTTAATCTTGATAAATAAACTATTATTTGAATTGAATTTCCTTTAGGATGCAGTTCTATCATATGAATACATTGATATAATTCCCAACTCTGAGAAACCAATACTTTCGGAGATATAATTTGTCTGTTTGAACTAGAGCACCAGAAAGCTCCTGTCCACAGGGCTTGAACCCATTTTTTTTTATTTAATTCATTTCATGATGAAGTTCTATCATAGGAATCCATTGATATAATTCCCAACTCTGAGAAACCAATACTTTCAGAGATATAATTTGTCTGTTTGAACAAGAGCGCCAAAAATGTCCTGTCCACAGGGCTGGAACCAATTTTTTTAAGTTCAGTCTGCCCTTTCCGGGCATTTTTCGTTATGCGCATGCGCAGATGAGAAGTCATTTAACTACTGTAGTTAGTCAGAGAGGATTGGGGTTTTGGGGTGGAGGATGCTATTCCTCCATAGAATCCAGACCCCTGATGAGGGTCTGCGCATGCGTGGATTATCGGAAAATCGGAGCTTTTTGTAAGGTGTGTGATTTCGGTAGGACTTTCAGCCGCGAGTAGATTACGCATGCGCAGAAGAGAAGTGACTGTTTTTGGGTTGGATGGGTTATGTTGGGAATGCTGAGACGATATTGTGAGGTTTTAAAAGAATATTTATGACAATTCAGTGCAAGGACAAGTCAGTTTGGGGGATGTTGTTTTCGAGTTAAAGTGTTCGTACCGTGGCCCTGGGGCTAATTTTGAAATTGATGACTCCTTACGGGCATTTTTCGTTATGCGCATGAGCAGACCATCGGTGATTCAACTGCTGGTGTTATCGTGAGAAAGGATCGGGGTTTTGGAGTGGCTGAGCTATTCCTCCATAGAATCCCCTAGTGAGGCCTGCGCATGCGTGGATTCAATATGTGATATCTCCTGAACCACTAGTGTTGGAGAATCGGAGTTTTTTGTAAGGTGTGTGATTTTGAGAGGACTTTCAGCCGCGAGTAGATTGTGCATGCGCAGAAGAGAAGTGACTGTTTTTGGGTTGTACGGGCAATGTTGGGAGTGCTGAGCCGATATTGTGACGTTTTAAAAGAATATTCATGGCAATTCAGTGCACGGACAAGTCAGTTTGGGGGATGTAGCGTGTTCTTCGAGTTGAAGTGACCATACCGTGGCCCTGGAGCTAATTTTGAAATTGATGTTACCCCATACGGGCATTTTTCGTTATGCGCATGAGCAGACCATCAGTGATTTAACTGCTGTTGTTTTCGTCAGAGAGAATTGGGTTTTTGGGGTGGAGGATGCTATTCCTCCATAGAATCCCCTGGTGTGGGTCTGCACATGCGTTGATTAAAGATACGATATCTTCTGAACCACTAGTGTTGGAGAATCGGAGTTTTTTGTGAGGTGTGTGATTTTGGGAGGACTTGCAGCCGCAAATAGATTGCGCATGCGCATAAGATAAGTGACTGTGTTTTGGTTGTATGGCCGATATTGTGGGGTTTCTAAAAAATATTCATGTCAATTCAGTGCAGGGACACAAATCAGTTTGGGGAATAGCGTTGTTTCCGAGTTGAAGTGTGCATACCGTGGCCCTGGGGCTAATTTTGAAATTGATGTTACCCCCTTATGGGCATTTTTCGTTATGCGCATGGGCAGACGATAAGTGAATTAACTGCTGGAGTTTTCGTCTGAGAGTATTGGAGATTTGAGGTGCAGGATGCTATTCCTCCATAGAATCTCCTTGGAAGTGTCTGTGCATGCGTGGTTTGGAGCAGTGATATCTCCTGAGCCCATGGTGTTGAAGAATTTTGTGTGAAGTGTTATTTTCAGGGGACTTAGGGCCACGAGTAGATTGCGTATGCGCAGAAGAAACGCTTGGATTGTATGGCTCATGTTGGGAGTGGTTTGCGTCTAGCGGTGATGGATTTGGTACTGAGCCGTCATTTTAAGGATTTAAGAGAAATTTCATGGCAATTCTGTGCACGGACAAGTCAGTTTCGGGGAAATAGCGTTGTTTACGAGTTGAACTATATGTATCGTGGCCCTGGGGTGAATTTATAAATAACTATATTCGGTAGATCTATATCAAATTACGTTCGGATTTGGAGAAGAGGCAATTGCGTTCCTAACGGAGGTCCCATAACCGCAATTTTTTTCGATCTACGCTAAAGCTGACAGCCAAACTGTATTGATTGCCATATTTGTTAAAGGAACTTGAGAAAATTAAAAAAAGCACTTACGTGAAGTCAGTACTTTGGCGCGCGTGTTCACGGTGGCTAATTTGAATTGAGTGATGAGTACTTCAAGCTCAGTGGATTGAGCGAGCCGGAGATCTACCCAAAGGATAGTGGACACCATTCACTGTCAGTTCAAAAATGAACAGTGCTGTATCTAAGCTGCCATGAGGATAGAGTAACAATGTTGAAAAAGAACACAACTGACTCTCCTTAGTCGCACAAGCTCCTAGATGATTCTAAGGGATCTCCTTGGGAAAGACTTGGCAGGCTCAGTATAATCATAATCATGTTTATAGCACGCGCGCCAAATGCAGAGGCCGCCTTATGAAATCGTAAATAATGCAATTCTGGAATTGTCCCTGTAACTATCTCATTTACGGTGATACATTTGAACTACTTTCACAAATTTATTGGAAAACATAACCTGAAACCGTAGAGATATTTTGAAATTGAAGGTATTTGAATAGAGTATCACTCATTACCCTAATATATTTTAATAGGATTTTGTTTGATTGCAGCTTTACTATTGTTAAGAGATGAAGGAAGGAAATGAATTATGCAATATGAAATGAGAAAATTTGAAAAAAATTACGAAAAAAAATTGTAAGAACCGTTCCCCTAGAACATTTCAAAAAAATTACGAAAAGATATATTGATTTGTAGCATGGTTTCACGTATAAATAGCCTTATTATTCAAAAGAAATGCCCATATTAAAAATTAAGATGTATAAGCCAATTATTATATCACCCACCATACATATTATATTATAGAAAGAGGGATAATACCTTTCCCGCTACTGCAATATGGCATTAGCCTTTCTTGTTTGTAGAACTGGTTCTAAAGCATTCACTAAAACCAAAGTGCAAAGTTTTTTCATTCAATCTGAAGATGATGATAAATTGATCATCTGGAATTTCAAATGAATCCATTTGATCACTTAACCATTTTCTCTCAATTCTCACGAAGTTCCTATTATAATAAAAATGATTTTCAAGTCATGTGATATTGCGTACATCAGTTAGTTGGACTCGAGTTTTTATCATGCTCTAAGAATAAGCCAATAATCCAAGCAATCTGATTGTTATTCACATATCCATTTTCATAATCGGGGAAAAAAAAACCGTCATGCCGCAAAATCACAATTCTTTAAAATAACCTCACATTACATCTTCCGATGTGCTTCCGATCGCCAATCGAGTAGTCGTAAGGATTTAAGAATATCTGTGAGTTACAGATCGCTAAAAGACAGTCCAGAATAGGAATGTTACTGTAAGGTTATGAAAAGTTACAGATTGGCTTATAGATGAAACCAGAATAGCACCATAAATCTCCGGTTCGCTTTATCCACTGAACTTGAAACACTAATCATTCAATTCAAATTAGCCAACAAGAACACGCTCGCCAAAGAGTACTGCTGACCACATGTCAGTGCTTTCAAAAAGTTGTTTTCCATTCCAAACAATATAGCATGAGAATCGAGCAGGAAAAAATGGGTTCTAGCCCTGTGGACAGGAGCTTTCTGGCGCTCTAGTTCAAACAGACAAATTATATCTCCGAAAGTATTGGTTTCTCTGAGTTGGGAATTATATCAATGTATACATATGATAGAGCTGCATCATAAATGAAATTCAATTCAAATAATAGTTTATTTATCAAGATTAAATGAGCAATCATGAGAATGAGAACTGCACCATGGAAGAAATCGAATTAAATCTGGCCAATTTTGCCCAATAACGAACTTAACCGAGATATTCATCTCCCTAACCTACTCTGAAAATTTCAACTACCTAGCTCATTCCGTTCGAGAGTTATTGTGGAAAAACTTTTTTTAAATTTTCAAATTTTTTTTTTTACACTTTGCGGTAATCTGGTCAATACAAAACTTCACATGCGTATAAAGGTCATGATTCTACAATTTGATGCTAAATTTCAGATAGATCGAACGAACTTGTCCGAGATATTTACGCTCCAAAACCACCTTGCAATTTTCAATCCGCTAACTCCTTTCGTTCGAGAGTTATCGTGCCTACGGCCGGTCGGCCGGCCGGACAGAATCGATTTCGCACTCGGATTCTTGATCAGTGAGTCGAACCAAATCGTTTGAGACCATTTTCAGCCAAAAATTTCAAAATTACAGACACTTGGGCAAATTGATAGGCACACTGTTCCGAGGAACTAGAGCGCCAAAAAAACAAGTTTCGTATGACAATTGCCCAAAACAGGTTTAAAGTACCTACAAATAGTAGGTATTCCATAAAACAAATATGAAAGAAGATAAGTAATAATAAAAAATTACCTTGTAATCGATCAAAAATTTCCTGATCTACGTTCACCAAACTACAGAATTATGCTTTCAATATTTACGTAATATTTTCAAACATTTTCGGGTGAGGTCCCCGTTGCATCGCTAAAATACGAGTATTTCAACCCCAATATTTTTGAAGTTACAATATTCCCTTCTGTCAAGTTGACATTATGAGAATTCATACATAGAATAATAATTATATCAATCTGTGAAATACGATTTACATTGAAATTTTAAAAAATCATATCTCCGAAAGTATTAGCTTGTTAGAGTTGAAAATGATATGAATGGATTCTTATGATAAAACTGCTTATTAAAAAAAATTTGATTTGGAATTTGTTTCATAAATAAATTTTTTCTATTGTTACTCCGAAACCATCTGTCCGATTTAGCCCAATAACGAACTTAGCCGAGATATTCATCCCCCAAACCTACTCTGAAAATTTCAACTCTCTAGCTCATTCCGTTCGAGAGTTATCGTGCTTACGGCCGGCCGGCCAGCCGGACAGAATGAATTTCGAACACGGATTCTTGATCAGTGAGTCGAACCAGATCGTTTAAGACCATTTTCATCGAAATATTCCAAAATTACAGACATTTGGGCAAATTGATAAGCACTCAGTTCCGAGGAACTAGAGCGCCAAAAATGAGCTTTTCTGATCTTCTTGATACTTCTCAAGATGAAACTTGGTATCTATCACTCGAGTTTTTAGCGTAAAATTTGTATTTATATAGATGGCGCTCATTACTTGCTATTCATTGTTTCTGTGGTGTTAAATACGGAATCATTTCTACTGCCACTCATCACGTTCATTAAGACTTGCTTCCTTATCTCCGTTAGTTTTCGTTTCAAAGGACCCAATGAATTAATTCGCTACATTTCACCATTTCATGAGAGGACGAAATGGCTCGGTGATTTTCAGAGATAAAATCGGGAATGTGCAGCTTCACGCTCCACGTAATACATCCATCGCGCGTGCGTAAATTACGTTCGGTCTGTCTGTTCTTTAGAACATTGGAATCAAGGTTTGTTCCCTCGCTTATATGGAGCAGTCGATTGATTATAATTAATTTCACGTGGTATAACCTGAAAACTGGGAAGGTCTCTTTGGGTTTCGCAGATATACAAGCTACTATTACCCTAGAACTAGTAGAGGAAGCAAAATGATGTAATATATTATCATTCCAAAGTGGAAACTTCCAGAAATGCCTACGCGAGAACGTGTCTTGGGCTTTCTGGCCATAATTCTTACAATAAACTAATTGAATTCATGTCATGTCAACGGATTTTGACGATTTTAGGGGTAATTTTTAAACCCATCTCCCCCAAGGGATAAAAATTTAGACGAACGGATGCGTAGGAACAGCAATAGTGATGGGCGATATCATTATAGACCACATTAGTTAGGTTAGAACCATTCTCTTGGCGGGATATCCATATTCAAATTTTTTAACATGGAATTTCAACTTTGAGATGACACCACCCTATTTAAAAGAGATTGTTAGTACAGAGACCTCAAGTTTTGGGTACCTTCATCATTAGTGCATGTTTTCATGTTTTTTCCACATTAAAATCTACTTCTATTTATCCTTGAATCAAAATTGAAACCAGTGTATTTCGAAAGATTTTCGTATGTCGTAGATGACTTCTGTTGTGCGTCATTACAAGGCCAATTTAGGGTTATGTTATTATTTTTGACTGACTTCGAGTGAGCTTAGACATACGCCAATCGAATTTGGTGAACACTTTTATATTTATTGATTATTTTGGAAATATACAATTTTGTTATGAAAACTTGATTCTAGATTGTTGAGAAAGGTTCACTGAATCTATTTCAACCGAAATAAACCTTAAGAAATTAGTCACAGTATCTAAAAACAGGCGAGAAATACGCGTAAATTTTAGGTCCATAAGAAATGCATGGGGAATTCAGTGCTCGGATCCACGGATGGATCGTAATTCAAATTTCTCGCCTAACCTAACTAATGTGGTCTATTGCGCGCGTATTCCGCAAGGAACAGCGTATTTTTCGAATTTTTGTCCGAAAATGGTCTCAAACCATTCAGTTCCACTCACTGATGAATAATCCGGGGTCAAATTCAATTCTGTTCGTCCGGTCCGGCCGGTCTGGCCGGACGAGTTCGTTAATGGGCAAAATCTACCAAGCCGTTTCAGAGTTATGGCCATTTTTCGTTAAAAGGTTTTGCAAGAATATTTCCGGAACCGTAACTCGCTCTATCTGAAATTTAGCACCAAATTGTAGAATCATGACCTTCATATGACTGCGAAGTTTTGTATTGATCGGATGGCTATAAACTAAGAAAAAATGTCAAATATTTTAAATTGAAATTGACATTTTGTTTTCACTATAACTCGAAATATACTGATCCGATTGAATTGAAACTCAGTTGTTAGATGCTAAGTACCGACGAAAACACTTGTGCAAAATTTCGTGGGGACAGCAATATTAAGAAAAAATTAAAAAATGTTTAACTATCAGCTAGGGCTTCACACGAGAGCGAGATTTTTCTCGTCTGGTCTAGTTCTCGTCTCGGAAAAGCAAGACTAGATGAGACGAGACGTTTTGAAAAATATTATAGGTGACACCGAGACCACATACAGCGCAACCCGAGAGTCTCGTTTTTGGTCTCGTTAATTTTTTTTATGAAGTCTTTATTCGAAAAATTAGATAAGGTCTACATAGAGATCAATATATTTTACGAAATATCAACTGTTGTGACTATCTGTGAAATATTTTATTTTAAATTAAAATGATTTTTTCACATTTTCATTTCAACTTGTTAACTGTTCTAATAACTTCTTATAGTAACGTATTTCTTATCATAAATATCTATCCTTACAGAGTTTTATATTTTAGGGTTGAATGTGTTTTTTCAAGGTCCATTTTTTACTCTCTGTTAAATTTATGTGTCTATAAACTACTGAGTAATATACGTGTATACTATTGAAAGGGTTTCTTTGGCTCAAAAATTCCTACCTGGAAGATCGCCTTATTTACTACATATACATACAGTAAACCTTTCTTATATACGGCTCGACATTTTTCAACGCCCACAGAAAACAATTAATTGAATATGAAGAGTTTCCACTAAAATTACTAATACATTTTGTCTGTATTATTCATCGCTCGTTTTGGAAAAACAAGATTTTTTAAAGACCTTGCAATAATTGAGATTATTTTTGGGCGCATGTTCTAGGGGAACATCGTCCTATCATTTCGTCCAAATGTCTGTAATTTTCGAATTTCGAGCTGAAAATTGGCTAATAGACTAATTCGGACTCCCTGATCACGAATCCGGTGTCAGATTTTAGGGTGCCGTCCGGCCAGCCGGCAGGCCGGCCGTAGGCACGATAACAGGAGCACCGAAGGTTCCATCGACTTCAAACTTTCAGGGTAGGTTTCTGATCAAAATGCGACGGTTAAGTTCGTTAACGGGCAAAATCGGCCGGACGGTTTAGAAGTTATAGACATTTCAAATTTTGAGGTTATTTCCCTGATATTTCAGGAACTAAAGAAGATGTTGAATCGAAACTTGGTAGTCAGTTCGAGGATATAAACGCGAAACTTTTGGCAAAATTCTGTTATGATCGAAATGTTGGTAACTTTTAAAAAAATATTTCTTTTAATTTTTTCGAAAAAAAAATTTTTTTTTCGTGAACTATTCATCAGATTGCAACAAAAACTTGTACTAACGTCAATTGTAGTATTTTGCAACATTGTGCAAAATTTTGGCTCTATACGATTTCAATTTCTGGAGATATAAGACAAAATGTGTCAAATTTCCTGGGTCTCTCTCAGTATTTTCATCGATTATTCTATGAAATCTTTGAATTCCACCGAAAACAAATTCAAAGACATAAACATAAAGAATCAAGTCATAGTTTAGACGTCGAAAGAAGGACGATGTTGATCGACTTGAAAAGGTACCTATTTCAAGAAATGCAATAATGAAATGCTTAATTTATGGATATAATATTATCTAAGTATTGTTGGGATCGGGCAGTTGGAAAAATTTTTTAATAAAAAAATTTGTACCGACGTTAAATCAAGCATTCTACACGAGTGTGCAAAATTTCAGTTCGATACGATCTCAATTCCAGAAGATATTGCTTAAAATTCACATTCCAGCGTGTTTTGACGTTCTATGGTCACAGAAAATCGTCACAAAAATCTATTTACCTCATTTGACGGCTGTTTGTCAAATCAATTAATTCCAATAATTGATGTCAGATTTCCTACATACCAAGTTCAAACACATTTTATTATATGGAAAACACTTATTATGATCACGTTCTACAGGAATTGATACTAAATAGAAGCTAGATGAAGATTATTGTAATGGAAAATTTGTGTTCCAGAATAATATTAAGGTATTCAACATGATACTGCTTTTTTTCTTTTTCAATATAAAAATGGGTTCAAGCCCTGTGGACAGGAGCTTTCTGGCGCTCTAGTTCAAACAGACAAATTATATCTCCGAAAGTATTGGTTTCTCTGAGTTGGGAATTATATCAATGTATACATATGATAGAGCTGCATCATAAAGGAAAATCAATTCAAATAATAGTTTATTTATCAAGATTAAATGAGCAATCATGAGAATGAGAACTGCACCATGGAAGAAATCGAATTAAATCTGGCCAATTTTGCCCAATAACGAACTTAACCAAGATATTCATCTCCCTAACCTACTCTGAAAATTTCAACTACCTAGCTCATTCCGTTCGAGAGTTATTGTGGAAAAACTTTTATTAAATTTTCAACATTTTTTTTTACACTTTGCGGTAATCTGGTCAATACAAAACTTCACATGCGTATAAAGGATTCTACAATTTGATGCTAAATTTCAGATAGATCGAACGAACTTGTCCGAGATATTTACGCTCCAAAACCACCTTGCAATTTTCAATCCGCTTACTCCTTTCGTCCGGACAAAATCGATTTCGCACTCGGATTCTTGATCAGTGAGTCGAACCAAATCGTTTGAGACCATTTTCAGCCAAAAATTCCAAAATTACAGACACTTGAGCAAATTGATAAGCACTCTGTTCCGAGGAACTAGAGCGCCAAAAAAACAAGTTTCGTATGACAATTGCCCAAAACAGGTTTAAAGTATCTACAAATAGTAGGTATTCCATAAAACATGCATGAAAGAAGATAAGTAATAATAAAAAATTACCTTGTAATCGATCAAAAATTTCCTGATCTACGTTCACCAAATTTTCTCCTCTCTCGAACTACAGAATTATGCTTTCAATATTTACGTAATATTTTCAAACATTTTCGGGTGAGGTCCCCGTTGCATCGCTAAAATAGGAGTATTTCAACCCCAATATTTTTGAAGTTACAATATTCCCATCTGTCAGTCCCGTCATAAATTGAGAGAACTGAGCATTCGTCGATGGATGAAAAGCAGTCTCACTACTCTCAGATCTCTTACTTCATGTTCTGTTCCGAAATGTAAGACTTTTCTGAGAAAAACTAATTTCGGAGCAAACAACTGAGATTTTTCTCACTTCGCTCACATTTCGGAATACACTTTATCCTCATAATTCTGCGATTGATTAGATAATGTCATAAGTTGACATTATGACAATTCATACATAGAATGATTATATCAATCTGTGAAATACGATTTACATTGAAATTTTGAAAAATCATATATCCGAAAGTATTAGCTTGTTAGAGTTAAAAATGATATGAATTGATTCTTATGATAAAACTGATTATTAAAAAAAAATTAATTTGGAATTTGTTCTGTAAAAAAAATTTTTTTTTATTACTCCGAAACCTTCTGTCCGATTTTGCCCAGTAACGAACTTAGCCGAGATATTTATCCCCCAAACCTACTCTGAAAATTTCAACTCTCTAGCTCATTCCGTTCGAGAGTTATCGTGCCTACGGCCGGCCGGCCGGACAGAATGAATTTCCACCACGGATTCTTGATCAGTGAATCGAACCAAATCGTGTAAGACCATTTTCATCGAAAAATTCGAAAATTACAGACATTTGGGCAAATTGATAAGCACTCAGTTCCGAGGAACTAGAGCGCCAAAAATAGAATCCATAACCATAAAAACTGATCCCATTATGAATTAAATACTTAACGGACAACATTTATTGCCCCAAAATCCCAACGCTTTTGAATTTTCATCTCTATTTGTACATATGGAGGAATTGATTGCTTCTTGTAATTAATATGTGAACAATCATTGTATACATTTTTGGAAGTACATATAATAAAACTGGTCAAGAAATGAAAAATGAAGCTATTCAATGTTTCGAAAAGTGTTATGAGGATTACCCACTGGGAAGGTATTCATTAAAAACGATACCAATTTGTCCAATTCTATTAAAAAATGTCTCGACATCGATAGTCTCTTTAAAACATCAACAAAATCTTCGGAACATTAGAAAGCTGAGTTTGGAGAACATTTGTTGTTAGAAAGAACAAATAGGAATCAAAATTCTATTTTATAGTGGTGGAAAGTGCATTAAAAAGTTCCTACATTTGCCAAGATGGCCGATGATTTATTAATGGCTGTTGAAAAGTTATTACCCACAGCAGGTATGATCATGGCAAAACACATACATTATTGAAAGACGATATGATGCAAGCGTGATTATGTTTGAATTCTTGGTCATCGAGTAATTCAAAAGATGAAATTAACAGTGTTTAAAATTCAAAAAATTATGTCCATGTACAAATATTTTTGTATAAGAGTTTAATAAATATAACTTTACGAAATTATTCATTGTTATCTACCATTTCGTTTATATATTATAATATTTATTATCATTTTTCATAATTAAGCGAGACGAGACAAGACAACTGATAACGAGACGAGACCGGGACTTAAACGAGACTTAATTTTTTGGGAATTGGCGAGACCGAGACCAGATTTTTGCGCGTATGTTCTGGGGAACATCGCGTTATCATTTTGCCCAAATGTCTGTAACTTTCGAATTTTTTGACGAAAATGGTCTCGAACGATTAAGTTCGACTCCCCAATGAAGAATTCGAGGTCAAATTTGATTCTGTCCGGCCGTTGCCACGATAACTTGAGAACGAAAAGAGCTAGCGACTTGAAATTTTTAGGGTGGGTGGCGCATCCCAATACGACGGACATGTTCGTTAATGGGCATAATCGGCCCAGTGGTTTCCGAGTAATAATATTGTTTTAAACCAATATAAATCCGATCGAATTGAAACTGGTGAGTAGTTGTAGAATATGAACCTAAGCACATTTGTGTAATTTTGTGCGAATCGTATGGCTAGAAAATTATTAAAAAACGGAAAAAGATAGCGGCTTCAAGTTTTCAGGTTAGGATGTGCACCAAAACGCGACATTTCAGTTTGTTTATGAGCATAATCGGCCAAACGGTTTTAGAGTTATAGCCATCTGAAATTTTCTGAAATTTTGTGGTTTTTTGTTCCACATAACTCAAAAAAATAGTGAACCGATTGCATTCAAACATGGTTATTAGTTGTAGAATGCCAACGCCGAAATGTTTGCAAAATTTGGTGAGGATAGCATTTTCAATAAATCATTGAAAATAAAAAAAAATTCTATATATCAGTAACTAATCGTTTGAAATTGCTGAAATTTTGCAAGAGCCTTCATAACGTAACTCTACTGCCAAGTTTCAAGTTTTAATACGATCGGTTAAATATTGTTGGAGATTCGAGCATTCTTGTGTGAGTTCAGTAGATGGGTGACCGTTGCCTCGATAACTTTCGAACGAAAGGAGATAGGGACTTGAATTTTCAGGGTAGGTTGCGTATCCGAAAGGGAGAGTTGAGTTCGTTTTTGGGCATAATCGGTCTAACGGTTTCCGAGTTATACCCACCTGGAATATTATTTCCTTGATAACTGAAAAAATAAATATTCGATCGAATTGAAGCTTGGTAACTAGTAGTAGATAATCAACATAAAGACGTGTTTAAAATTTTGTAAGAACCGTACCCCTAGAAAATTTGAAAAAAATGACGAAAAAAAGAATTTTAAGAACCGTACCTCTAGAAAATTTCAAAAAAATCACGAAAAAAAAAAATTGGTTCAAGCACTGACGTGAAGGCAGAAGCTTTTGCGCGTATGTTCTATTGTCCATTCTTCTGTATTGGACACCCTTAATCGAATTTACCATGGTAAATTATGTTGTCCATTCTCCTGTATTGGACACTTAATTCGGGTGTCCAATACAGAAGAATGGACAATAGAACATACGCGCAAAAGCTTCTGACTTCACGTCAGTGCTTGAACCAATTTTTTATATTCTCCCCTATTCTCGTCTCGTGTGAAGCCCTACTATTAGCGGAATATTTTGTTTGAAATTCCGAAACCAAATGTCGGATTGAGTTCATTTTGGCACTTCGGTGACCAATGATGACCTCTTGTGGTGTGCAAAATTTCACTGAGAACAGACCACTAGGAGCCTAAAGAAAAATTAATAATTTTTGATCCAAAATGTTTTAACTTCTTGGAATAAATTTCATTCTTTTCCGAATTCTTTGCTGATTCTCTCCTATATTCCAGGCAATACGATTCCCAGATTGAAGTCACGTAATCCTTCATTGGCCAACTGTCTTCTCAATTCGAATAGAAGCGACAAGGAAGTTTGGCGGTCTGAATGGATTTCTTGCGATTTATTCAACAAAGATTTGATTTCTTATCCTTCGAATAGAGTTCCGGGGTCTGATCTTCAAAGGAAAATATTGTCTATTCTGAATCGTTCAAGACCTAGTCATGGTTATGGATTATTTGAATTTGTTCATGTCATTTGATCATCACCAAATTTTCCTCGGTATTTTGCAACAACTGAGTTTCAATTCAATCAGATCAGTATTTTTCGAGTTATTGTGGAAACAAAATTCTTTTATTTTTGAAATTGTATTTTGGCACTTTTTAGCCATCCTATCAATACAGAACATCGCATGCATATAGAGGTCATGATTCTATAAGTTGATGCTAAATTTCAGATAGATCGAGTGATTGGATCCGGAAATATTCATAAAAAATATTTTAACTAAAAAATGGCCGTAATCCGAAACCACTTGTTGGATTTCACCCGTTGACAAACTTGTCCGAGATATTTGCGCCCCAAAACTACCCTGCCAATTTTAATCCTCTATCTCCTTTCATTCGAGAGCTATCGTGCTAACAACGGCCGGCCGGACCGACCAGACCGGATGGACCGAATTGAATTTGACCTAGTATTATTCATCAGTCAGTCGAACTCAATCGCTTGAGAACCTTTTTCGGTTAACAATTCGAAAAATACCGGCACTGGGGGCGCTTTTCCTTGCGGAACACGCGCGCAAAGAAAACATGGCGCGAGATGCGTGTCTGTCTTCGCTTCAGACAGATTCAATGATATCTTCTGTGTGTTAATTCGAGATGTGAACTTGATGCATGAGTAAGGTTCACCAACCCAATTCACGAGTTCCTATCAGCAGAATTCTCATGTTTTGTTGATCTATCAACAAGTTATTACTTCGTATTACTTCTCATTAATATAGAAATTCGTTTTATTCCTACCGAAACAATTCAGAACCCATGGGAATTAACATAAAACAGACTTATCCAATTACCGTGAACTAGAGAAAAAAGTGATTAACTGTCTGATCTATGATCTTGTAGACCAGGAAGAGAAAGTGGAATGGTTCCATTTATATGCATTGTAATAATAACTATTTGTACTCTGGGCATTCTCAGGAACAGAAAAGATGTCAGACATCATCCCTTTCACTTTGGATCATTTTGTATCTAATGTTTTATTCACGATGAACTCTACGGATCTCGACGGTTTCAACTATATGGGAAACATTCTCAGTCTTGGAGAAAGACAATGGAATTTCGTCGAAGATGAATATACCTCCCAAAGTATCCTTTAATGATTACTTATGTCAATAATAATTTTAAAGGATTCTATTTGACCCTCAGGGAGCTGTTTCAACGATTAAAAAGTCAGCCTGTTGGGTTTACGTATATCTAATAGCCCCAATTGTCAAGTTTCAATTCTATCGGATCTGCATATTTTGAGTTATTGAGCTCCGAAACCGTTTGGCTGATTATGCTCATTTTCGAAACCGGCGCATTTGGATACGCAAAATACCCTGAAAAGTCCCTACCTCTTTCCGTTCGAAAGTTATCATGACAACGGCTGGCTGGACATAATTGAATTTTAGCTCGAATTTTTCATAAGTGAGACGAACCTAATCGTTTTAGACCATTTTAGGCAAAAAAATTATATTTACACATACAGATTTTCGTTCCTATGAATATTAATAAATTAAATAATATTAATTAATTAATATTAAATAAATAAATTAAAAAATTCAAACAAAATTATATATATTTCGCCAAAATTATAGCACGCTATTCCAAAGAACATGTACGCAATGAACCATGATTGATTGATTGATAGTATTATAAAAATTGAATTTAACATTTTTTAGCGATGAGGCTTGATTTCACTTGTCAGGTTATGTGAATTCTCAAAACAGATTTTGGACATCTGATAATCCCCACAGTTTTATTGGGACCCACATTACATTCGCAAAAAGTGTGTGTGTGGTTAGCAGTTTCTTGCCGTAGAATATATGGCCCAGTTTTCTTTCGTGATACAATTAATGGCGAAAGGTACAAAAGAATCATAACCAACTAGATGACGAAGAAATACAGTTCGGATATTTTCAACAAGATGGATCAGCTGCCGACACTACTTCTTCGATTCTAAGCTATTTGCAGGAGTTCTATGACAACCTTATAATAGGTCGGGCAGTCCAGCCTTCCTCCCCAAAACGCTCTCCAGACTTGACTCCCCTGCGCTTCAGCATCTTTGCATATCTGAAAGATGAGGTTTTCAAAAGACAATACGAGAATATTGAGGACCTCCAATCATCAATAACAATGTGCAGCCTTCATATTGGCCCACAAATTTAAAAAATATAAACTGCTTCACAAGAGTTAGGGATATCATATTAAGTTGTTCTGATGGGCGTAAAATTTTAAAGACAATATCAAGAACATGATCAACTGCCAATAAAAACTTATTAATTCGATTTGAATGCATATTTTCACCATCTGGTCGTCTTTTTTCTTGAGTTTGACAGTTTTTCACATTATTCGTAAGTTAATTTATTGTCAGTCTCTTAGCGATATCGAACTTGTAAATTTCACGAGCTTCTTAAGATACCAAGACGTAAATTAACAAACGCCGAGGCTAATAGGGCTATCGGTATGCTACAGGGTGGCCTCACTCAAGTCGCTGTGGCTGAAACATTTCAAGTATCGCAAAGTGTAATATCGCGACTCTGGAATAGGTTCAATGAGACAGGTTCGGTGCAGGAAAGACATAGGGTTGGTGGACCAAGAAAAACAATACCCGCACATGACCGTTTTGTCACCATTTCGGCGAGGAGATATCCTCTTTCTTCATGTAGGATGCTGAGAAATTGACTTTTAAAATCCAATGGTCCTGAAATTTCCATTGAAACCATCCGACATCGTTTGGGGGAGATTAACCTCTGGCTTCTGGTGTTGCGTTAACACGTGAGCATAAACGACAAAGATTAGAATGGGCCAGGCAGCATGTTAATCTGAACGTCCAATGGCGTAGTGTACTTTTCACAGATGAATCCAGATATTGTCGATTTTCAGATTCTCGAAGTATAAGGGTATGGACTATGCCGCGTATACCCCGAAATCGCCGTCATGTGCAAGAGGTTCATCCATTTCGAGGAGGCTCTGTTATGGTATTCGCTGAGATATGTTACAACGGGCGCACAGACCTTCACATTTATCCTGGCAATATGACTGCTTTGTAATATAGGGAACATGTCATTGGCAACGTAGTGCCAAAGTTCCATGCTGCCATTGGTGAAGCTTTCCAATTTCTTGACGATAACGCAAGACCACATCGTGCAGCAATAGTAGAAAATGCGCTAGACGAGCATGGTATTCCACATTTACCAATACCTCCGCATTCGCCAGACTCAAACTGCATAGAACATGCATGGGATATGCTACAAAGAAGACTAGATGATCACCAACCTCCACCAGAAACATTGAATGACCTCAAAGCACTACTGCCTCGTTTATGGAACGAAATTCCTCAAGATATGCTCAACACCCTTGTTGACAGTATGCAACGAACATGTCAGGCGGTCATTGATGCCCGTGGTGGCCATACCTTGTATTGAAGGCATAAAAAGACAAAAAAACAATATAATGTCCGGAAATAAAAGTCGTTAAATTTGACCCTATTCTGTTAATCACCCTGTATATGTTGCAGACCAAAAAACTTACATGCATTTATAGTTTTGCACCTAAAACTACATATTAAATTATGTTTTCAGCGCAAACAAAGGTTTCAGAATGTCAGATATTTTAGTTAGATCCCTAACTCTTGTGGAGCAGTTTATTTGACAACAAACGAAAAAGAATTTATATATGCCATGAGAATAATGGACCAAATTTTGAACATTTGATGTAAATTCATTGTTAGAACAAATGGCCAAACTCCCAAATTGGGAGTTATCTTGCAGTTATTCAATGTATTCTGTCAATTTGTATTGATTTATTACCTGTATTCGAACATTAAAATTAGTTCAACAGTATGCATTCAGTTATCAGTACCTACCTACATCTCAAAAATTCTAAATAGGATTTCAAAAATTCTTCCATTCAAACACAATGGAACAGATTATTCATATATGTTCAATAACTAAGAATAGAGACTAGAATCCCAACTAATGAATAATTCACTCTCGATAGTCTCGATTGGGTCAGTTTGATATTTTCTGAAAGAAAACTCTTTAATACGGAGTAAAATTTCAGTATCATTTATCATTCATCACTCTTTCAATCAAACTCTACTCTGGTCATCACAAGGTCTATTTTTAACCCAGAAAAGGAGTAAGGCTCAGCAATTATGCTATGTAGCCAAAATCACGTGTAAAAACAACTTAAATCCGAAAATGCATTGATTTGAAAATGTCACTTTCTACAAACTTATTGCGAACTACATCAACTATGAAATCAATTCATTTTGTATGATAAAAAAATTTTGATCCAAAGTGGGATGGGAAGAAAAGAAATATCCCAGTGGAACTCATCATTCCTCATTGCCAATGTATATACAGGGGACCCCCGGTAATCCGGCCCCCTTCTTATCCAGCGCCCCTTGTAATCCGACATGCCTCTATCACTGTTGAATATATGTATTTTGATGTGTAATTTGTCGGATTACAAGGTAATTTTTTTCAAAAAATTCCGAACTATAGGGGGTCTTGGGCTCTATAGTACTCGTACTCTATAATCCGACACTGCCTTGCAAAACGTTTGTCGGACTACCGGGGGTCCACTGTATTATGAATTATGTGACTGGACTGCAGTTGTGAACAGCATGCATATGAGAGGGTTTCAGAACCAACTACGATGTTACAATCATTTATAAACACCCTAGCTGTATTTGTCGATGGTTCAAATCGTCGAATATTTCGCAGTGTGTCTCTCTTAGTTATTAACAATCAGCTGCGGTCACCTTCTTCAATGAAACGTCTAATTTGGAAACCCTGTATCTTAAAAGGTGTAGTAAAAAGAAATACATTATTTTCACAATATATGGCTTTAGTAATATGTATCTCGCGTTGCATAAGTCCGATCAGGTTCCTCTAGATGGCGTTAGAAATAGAAGATTTCGTGCTACAAACATTTTGTGACAGTTTTATGATCAGTTGATTCAGTTTAGTTAGAGCGCGCGTCAAACATGGATACTAGCCAAGAAAAAATACGCAATATTTTACAGCTTTTCTTCGAAAAAGACGAAAATGCAAGCCAGGCGGCTGAAAATTTAAAAAGTGTTTATGGTCCTGAAACTGTATCATCCAATCACGCGCAATTTTGGTTTCATCGTTTCCGTTCGGGTAATTTCGATGTCAAAGATGCACCACTCACTGGAAGTCCAATTGTCGATAAAATCGAGGACATTGTCGAGTCCGACCGTCATGTAAACACTTTTTCGATTTCCCAAGAGCTAAAAATTGCCCAAAAAACCGTTTAGAACAATTTTAAAGCCTGGGCTCAAGAAGAAGCTCGGTGTATCTGTGCCACACGAGCTATCGCAAAAAAACCTTATTGACTGAATTTCCATCTGCGAAACGTTGCTGAATTGCAACAAAATCGACCCTTTTCTGAAGCGGTTGGTGACAAGTGGACCACTTACGACAACGTCAAGCAAAAACGGTCGTGATCGAAACGCGGTGAACCGGCGGAAACTGTGCACAAGCTAGGAATGCTGGGATGGATGGCCAGGAAGGTTATGATGTGTGTTTGGTGGGATTGGCAGGGAATTATCTACTATGAGCTGATCCCCTACGGCACAACTGTTAACTCGGAATTCTACTGTCAACAATTGGACCATCTGAAGGAAGCAATCGCCCAGAAGCGCCCTGCTTTGGCCAATACGAGATGAATTGTGTTCAGCCAGGACAAAGCCAGGCCACATACAACGATAGTGAGTCACCAAAAGCTCTGGGAGCTTGGTTGGGACGTTCTTATACATCCAACTTATAGGCCAGACCTGGCACCAAGTGATTACCATCTGTTCCTGTCTATGGCGAACAATATTGCTGGTGAAAAATTCGCTTCAATAGAGGCATTTGAAAATCGACTTTCTCAATTTTTTGCCAACAGGGCTTCTATGAGAGAGGCATAATGTTATAACCTCCAAAATGGCAACAAGTTATCGAACGGCGCGTAGTTGATCTAAATCGGATCATTCTAACTATGGCAATTAAGGCCTTCAATTTCCTGACAAAACAAGGGATTTCTTTTTACTACACCTTAAATAAAACAATTTATAAATACGCCAATAAGAAAGTTTCTTTGCACATAATGGATATTTCTATTGATATCAGTGATGTTAAATGTTACAAGTCAATTGAATCGATTCATCATTTGAAATCCTGATGCCACGTCAATTCTTTCATACTTAATTTGTGGGCTATTCAATCTTCCACTCAACGGATATTGGACCCTTGACCCTTCATTTCTCAAATCGGTGAATGTATTCAATAAGTTGAATAATGTCAATAACACACTTGATTTTCATGAGATGCCAGTAAAATATCATATTCCATGAGTGAGTTGCTCGAAATAAAGGTTCGTCATTATAATTATAACGGTACAGCTCGTATAAAACCAAATGCTCATCTCGACTCAGATAGGGAGAAAAAAACTATACATTGAAATTATATATTACGCCGGTTTTTCGTTATGATCATAGCAGAGATTCATTATGTACCTACATCCGCTCGATATGATTCAACTTATGCATTAAAAAATCGTACAAGCGAATAGAGATAATTGTTTTAAGAGGCTGTCATTAGTAAGAGCGAGAACGATCATCAACTGGCTTCCGTGTCTTTTGTTGTAGCTCGAATGGAAGCTATTTTGTGCCAGACGTGATTATGTCACTCCATTTGTGTAAAATAGACATTCCGCCGTATTCACAAAGCATTCAATCTCCGTTAAGTCCTAACTGAGGTCCTCAGTTAAGGATAAATAAGAATCGCAGCCTCAATTAACGTATTTAACGGTGGTGAAACAGGCCTGCTTCACGTTAATTTTCACGTTATCTGAGGTTGCGATTCTTATTTATCCTTAACTGAGGACCTCAGTTAGGACTTAACGGAGATTGAATGCTTTGTGAATACGGCGCATTGTCTCAAACCATCTAGGTCAGCAAGTGAACTGAATGAAAGCATACGTCATTACCCACAATTTCATTATGGATAATCTATAAACGAATATTGGCTGAGTAGTTCGTACCCTGACAACCACGTGGTGACACAATATCCTTATTATTTGACAAAAAAACTTATAACTAGACACAACGAAACATGTATTTATTTATTGAAAGTACAGTTAGTGAAAGTACAATTATTAAAATTTTACTCAACATTAGATTCGTTGATGTTCTCTACTATAGAAGATCTATTACCATGCATAATATTTATGATCTTGTTGTGTTCATGATCGAGATTTAAGTATGGTTATATAGAATATTGTTGTCCAGCAATTTTCAGCAACTGTTGTTCTTCTACACCATATTTTACCAATTCGCTAACAGCAGTTGATCTATTTGAGTGATTTGTTATCTTTTTGTCGACTTATTTCTTAACGACCCTGAGTTGCTTGAAAACACGAGTCCGAAGGACGAGTGGTGTTTTCTCTAAGCAACTCAGTTGAGTTAAGAAATAAAAGACAGACTCATAAGATAAATTCAATCACGAGTGCTATAACATTAGTCTATTTCAAGAACAAAATGAGTCATGTTGACGTCTGTAATTTATATTTATCATTTGTCAAACAGTCCGTATCCATGGTTGAGCCGTTGAAAACACCACAGATTTAAGACCAATCATAATTCAAAGATCGTTGCTGTTTTCTCGATAATACGAGCTGTATTTGACCTGTGGTTGGTCAGATTTTGATATGAATGAAATATCCACTAGTAATATCACTAGTGATTTTTGCGATAACTCTGTCGACTTATTTCTAAGTTGCTGAAAACAACACGAGTCCAAAGGACGAGTGGTGTTTTCTCTAAGCCACTAAGTTGAGTTATTAAATAAAAGTAAGACTTATGAGATGAATTCAGTCACGAGTGGTATATCATTTGCCTATTTCACGAATATATCAATATTTTGGTTGATGTCTTCGTCTGAAATCTCACCAAAGCGACTCATGTTGACGTCTGCAATTTATATTTATCATTTGTCAAACCGTCCGTATCCATGTTTGAAAACACCAAAGTTGTGAGACCAATCATAATCCAACGACAGTTGGTGTTTTCGCGATAATTTTTTACTAAATATAGTAACCAATCAAATTACTTAATTTTGAGTCATGTATCAAATTTCATCCAATCACCTCTGGATTACAGCGAATATTTCCCTCATACATAGAACTTCTCATGACAAGAATGTAATTATAGAGAAATTACAGCGGTAATTGCACTGCAGAGCGAATATTGCATTGTGAAAACATCGTGTTGCCTTGACAATACAAACAGATAATAGTTTTCATAGAAATCACTGAAATCAGTCGATTTTTTCGAGAATTATAGGGATTAATTTGATTTTTCGTCGACTTCTATGAAAAGTG
Source organism: Halyzia sedecimguttata (assembly GCA_937662695.2). Lineage (NCBI taxonomy): Eukaryota > Metazoa > Arthropoda > Insecta > Coleoptera > Coccinellidae > Halyzia > Halyzia sedecimguttata. The sequence continues at coordinate 31,325,760 of OW569415.2, forward strand.
ACATTTTACGTAGGTACTGATTTATTTTATTCTATTCATTTTATTTTACATTAATTATGGCGTACAAACAGGTTTCCCCAAAACTAGTACCCACGGATAAACAATTCAAAATTATACATCATATGAAAAAAAACAAATAAGAAAATACAATAAGCTAATAATGCTATACTATGACATAATTCGTCTAATCTTATCTCTAAAAATTCGGTTCAAGCCCGGCGGACAGGAGCTTTGGCGCTCTTGTTCAAACCCTGACAGATTATATCTCCGTATTGGTTTCTCAGAGCTGGGAATGATATTAATGGAATCTTATGATAGAAGTGCATCACAAAATAAAACAAAATAAATATGAATCTATTGATATCATTCCCAACTCGGAGAAACCAATACTTTCGGAGTACTGATTCGTCAAAGTTTGAACAAGAGCGCCAAAGCTCCTTTCCACAGGGTTGACATTTTCAATTTGGCTTCTGTGCGTCAATTCTCAAGAATTTTCGTAATTAAATTCAAAACGTAGGTCTATGACTCATTTCATGTTGGATTTATATACATCAGGAAATTATAATTAGAGTATTCTATAGAATTGAGAAAAATTATTGAATACTTGAAAAATCATATCTCCGAAAGTATTAGCTTGTTAGAGAAGAGAACATCATTTATGGATTCTTATGATGAAACTGCATCTCAAAAAAAATTTAATTTAAAATTTGTAATGTAAAAATTTTTTGTTTGTTACTCCGAAACCACCTGGCCGATTTTATCCAATAACGAACTTAACCGAGATATTCATCTCCTTAATCTGCTCTGAAAATTTCAACTGTCTCGCTCATTCCGTTCGAGAGTTATCGTGTAAACAGCCGGTCGGACAGAATCGATTTTGACAATGAATTCTTGATCAATGAGTCGAACCAAATCGTTAAAGACCATTTTCAGCCAAAAATTCCAAAATTACAGACATTTGGGCAAATTGATAAGCACTCTGTTCCGAGGAACGAGAGCACCAAAAATACAAAAGAAAAAGAAAATACATCAATTTCAAGAGAAGAGCAACATATAAGCCGGCCCGGTAGTTCAGAGGTAGAAATACTAGCTAGGGTGCCGGAGTCGCGGGTTCGAATCCCGCTCAGGGCATGGATGTAGAATGGATGGTTGTAATGTCACTATAATCTGTGCACATGGCTCACGCCGAGCACAATAAAAGAGAAGCTTTAAGCTTTTTTAAGAGCAACATTGGTTAAAATCTTTCATAATTCGCCAAGAGGTGAATTTTGTGTATAATTTCTGAGACGAAAGGGAATATCAAAAAGAATTTGATTTCGCGATACTCTGTTAGGCACTCTAATTTGCGGCTGTAAAATCGACCATTATTGAAGGCACGTACTTTGCGGACGAGAAAGTACTTTCTCGTCGACAGAATTACTTTCTCGTCCGCTGTGCTCACTATGAATACGGCATGATACGGTTCATTACAAACATAAGTGTATGTGTCATTTGCTATTGTGAAATTATTTAAGAGATCAGAGATTCATTAAAATATGTGGAGGTCGACGAAAAAATGTAATATGCACCTCGGCGAAAAACTGTCTATTGTCTCGCCTGCTTGATATTCGAGGCTCCGCCTCGGATAGCGATTTGCAGCCTCGACTATAATAGACAGTTTTTCGTCCTTGATACATAAATAACTATTATGATGAAAAAAATTGGTTCAAGCCCTGTGGACAGGAGCTTTTTGGCGCTCTTGTTCAAACAGACAAATTATATCTCCGAAAGTATTGGTTTCTCAGAGTTGGGAATTATATCAATGGATTACTATGATAGAACTGCATCATGAAAGAAATTAGATTTAAAAAAGTGTCGTTCACAAAAAATGCTTCAAAAATTATCTTTAAAAAAACAGACAAATTATATCTCCGAAAGTATTGGTTTCTCAGAGTTGGGAATTATATCAATGGATTCCTATGATAGAAATGCATCATGAAAGAAATCAAATTTAAAAAAAGTGTCGTTTAAAAAAATGCTTCAAAAATTATCTTATAAAAAAACAGCAATCTACAATGCTTCAATGCCTCAATGCTTCAAAAATTGTCATTAAATCAATTTATAAAGATTAAATGAGCAATTTGCAATGATTCAATCTCGTGGAATGCGTTGTTGCAACTTACACTCGGTGCGTAGTTTTCACAACTCGAAATACCTAAGGAAAGTATCATTGAAATGTCTAGAGCAAGGCTGGAGACAATCATAGCAGATTGTCCATTTATTCCTGATATTTGAGTAGGTAGTGGATTACGAACAAATTATTTTAATAGTTCAAAATATATTAATCAAATACTATCCTCTTTTCATAATTTAAAATTTAATAGTTCATACCACTAACAAATTCTTTTATGTATTATGAACCTTAACTCAAGAAAAAATGATTGATACACAAATATAGATCCATATTTCAGTTTTTTTTTGCTAGCAACATTATGAAAATACTGTATATACGAACATGTCTCAGTAATTAAGCCAGTAAAAGCTAATATTAACCTAAGTGGTAAACGAACACTAATTTCTTTTGATGATTCCATTATGTTCTTCTTTCCCATTGCCTCCATCAACTACATCAAAACAGTCTTGTATATATTCACAAATTCAAGAATCGAATACATACTTGCTTTCCAAGAGAAAATAATAACTCCGAATTGACAATCTCTAATAGCTAGATAAGATGACATTTATGAATAGTGATACAGACAGATTTTGTGTTCACATTCTGTGAATACTTAGAACTTACGATGTATTATTGAAACTTTGAAACATCACATCTCCGAAAGTAATAGCTTGTTAGAGTTTAAAATGGTAACAATGTATTCTTATAATGAAACTGCATCTCAAAAAAATTTGAATTCAAAAGTTGTAATGTTAAAAAAAATATTTTTTTCCGTTACTCCGGAATTATTAGACCGATTTTGCCCAATAACGAACTTAACCGAGATATTTATCCCTCAAACCTACTCTGAAAATTTCAACTGTCTAGCTCATTCCGTTCGAGAGTTCGACGACGGATTCTTGATCAGTGAGTCAAACCAAATCGTTCAAGACCATTTTCAGCCAAAAATTCGAAAATTACAGACATTTGGGCAAATTGATAAGCACTCTGTTCCAAGGAACAAGAGCGCCGTAGGAAAAATGTGTGCCATTCGAATTGATTATTGATTTTCATAGTATTTTCTCTTCTCTTCACGAAAATGACGAGAACTTTTTTCTTTCATGTACAGGGTGATTCACTTATCTTGGTCACCCCAATTTTCTCAGACACGGCCGAATATATTTTAATTCTGTAAACGCCGTTTTGTACAAGTCAATGTTGACTTCGAATGTGTGTCGAAGTCGGCGTAAAAAATTAAGATGGCTGGCGTCGCGGCACCGTTACATTTTTTTTTCCCAGGAACATACTTTTTTTGTGATGCCATTCGGAAGATGATTCAGTTCTAAATTTCATATCCGAATACCATTTTTTCCCATTTTGTAACCGTTAGCGAGGGCACTTTATGTTAATTCTATTCCATTTTGCGCGATGTTCTGAGGAACATCGCGTTATCATTTTTCCCAAATGTCTCTAATTCTCGAATCCAAGTATCAATTCGATCGGATTTGTGTTGGTAGAAAACAAAATCATTACTCGGAAACCATTGGACCGATTATGCCCATTAACGAACTTGTCCGTCATATTGGGATGTGCCACCTACCCTGAAAAATTCAGCTGCCCCTTTCCGTTCTCAAGTTATCGTGGCAACGGCCGGCTGGTCGGACAGAATTCAATTTGACCTCGAATTCTTCATCGGGGAGTCGAACCCAATCGTTTGAGACCTTTTACGCCAAAAAATTCGAAAATTATAGACATTTGGGCAAAATGATAACGCGATGTTCCCCAGAACACCCTGTAGGTCACTCACGGTTTAAAATGGGAAAAACGGTATTTGGAAATAAAATTCAGAATTGAATCATTTTTCGAATGGCATGATAAAAATGGTATGTTCCTGGGAAAGAAAATTTGACGGCGCCGCGACGCCAGCCATCTTTATTTTCTACGCCAACTTCTTCGAGCATTTCGAGTTAACGATGACTCGTACAAAGCGGCGTTTACAGAACTAAAATATGTTCGGCCGTTTCCGAGAAAATTGGGGTTACCAAAATAAGTGAATCACCCTGTACAAAGTGATGTTTTGGTATCCTTCCTTCAAAAAATAATCTTCTTGTACGGTCCTGTTTCTTTTTTCTCTTTTGCTTTCAGATTCTTTTAAATGTTTCAAAGAAAATAAGTTTGCAAATTATTATGAAAAATCGATTCAACAGTTTTGAACTTATAGGGTATAGGGTTTTGAAAATTCTATGATTTTCAGGAAACACACTGCATCTCAGAAACTAGGAGACATAAAAGATGTTAGAGTAGCCATTTCTGACTCCTCATATGGTCCTCTATCATGCCCTGTCCGATGGGCCATTGGTCAGAAATCACCCTGTATATGCAACTGTTAAATACTGGTTGCAGCATACTTTCATTTTCCGATAAAATACTCTTTGAAGAATGTTTTCATCCTAAAAAAATAGTATATTATTTAACGAGCGGTAATGTAAGTCATAACTCACGCAGATGAGGTTTGCAGCGCGAGCCGCAGGAGAGTGCTGTAATTCATCAAGTGAGTTATGACCATTACCGAAAGTTGAATACTATACTTTATCTACGACTATAACAATAAATGACTAAGATACAAGTACAGAGAAACAACTTTATTGAAAAATCTTAATAATTACCTATTACAATGTTATGAAAATTTAAGTTGTATTTACTCATCTTTTTATTAATAAAATTAGCTGTAAAGTTTATACAACGAGTAAACTGAATATGTGGGACTGAATTATGCAAGTTTATAATTTCTTTTTGTGTTTGTTGCATATATGTTGTTGATTAACTAACTGTTGAACTGTATATATTATTTGCAGTATCTGTCTTATTCTTTTCGGAATCATCAATGTACCCCTCAGCCACAGCAGTTGATCACCAAGCGCCATGGCGTTTCAGTGCCGTTATATCCCCTCCAGCATCTACTGATAAAGTTGTCGACGAAAACAATGCCCTGTGTATAAATTACAGTCTGGTAATTTAAAAAATGGGTTCAAGCCCTGTGGACAGGAGCTTTCTGGCGCTCTAGTTCAAACAGACGAATTATATCTCCGAAAGTATTGGTTTCTCTGAGTTGGGAATTATATCAATGTATACATATGATAGAGCTGCATCATAAAGGAAATTCAATTCAAATAATAGTTTATTTACCAAGATTAAATGAGCAATCAAGAGAATGAGAACTGCACCATGGAAGAAATCGAATTAAATCTGGCCAATTTTGCCCAATAACGAACTGAGATATTCATCTCCCTAACCTACTCTGAAAATTTCAAATACCTAGCTCATTCCGTTCGAGAGTTATTGTGGAAAAACTTTTTTTAAATTTTCAAAATTATTTTTTTTTACACTTTGCGGTAATCTGGTCAATACAAAACTTCACATGCGTTAAAGGTCATGATTCTACAATTTGATGCTAAATTTCAGATAGATCGAACGAACTTGTCCGAAATATTTACGCTCCAAAACCACCTTGCAATTTTCAATTACGCTAACTCCTTTCGTTCGAGAGTTATCGTGCCTACGGCCGGTCGGCCGGCCGGACAGAATCGATTTCGCACTCGGATTCTTGATCAGTGAGTCGAACCAAATCGTTTAAGACCAACGTCCCCACCTGATGTCATTCCTTCAGCATATAATCTTTAACAGTTCAAAATAAAAAAGCACTCTGTTCCGAGGAACTAGAGCGCCAAAAAAACAAGTTTCGTATGACAATTGCCCAAAACAGGTTCAAAGTACCTACAAATAGTAGGTATTCCATAAAACATGTATGAAAGAAGATGAGTAATAATATGAAAGAAGATGAGTAATAAATAAAATACCTTGTAATCGATCAAAAATTTCCTGATCTACGTTCACCAAATTTTCTCCTCTCTCGAACTACAGAATTATGCTTTCAATATTTACGTAATATTTTCAAACATTTTCGGGTGAGGTCCCCGTTGCATCGCTAAAATACGAGTATTTCAACCCCAATATTTTTGAAGTTACAATATTCCATTCTGTCAAGTTGACATTATGACAATTCATACATAGAATAATTATATCAATGTGTGAAATACGATTTACATTGAGATTTTGAAGAATCATATCTCCGAAAGTATTAGCTTGTTAGAGTTAAAAATGATATGAATGGATTCTTATGATAAAACTTCTTATTAAAAAAAAATTAATTTGGGATTTGTTTCGTAAAAAAAAATTTTTTTTTTGTTACTCCGAAACCATCTGTCCGATTTTGCCCAATAACGAACTTAGCCGAGATATTTATCCCCCAAACCTACTCTGAAAATTTCAACTCTCTAGCTCATTCCGTTCGAGAGTTATCTTGCCTACGGCCGGACGGCCGGCCGGACCGGCCGGACAGAATGAATTTCGACCACGGATTCTTGATCAGTGATTCGAACCAAATCGTTTAAGACCATTTTCATCGAAATATTCGAAAATTACAGACATTTGGGCAAATTGATAAGCACTCAGATCCGAGGAACTAGAGCGCCAAAAATGTAGCAATTTCTTTCCCCATTGCTCCAAATTTATTGATGCCGATTCTTTGTGAGTGATATTTTCCAATTTGAAATTTAAGGAATAATATCGTTTGCGATATATCAGTAGGACGAAGACTTAAATATTTTTGATTAACTATGGTATAAACATTTTCCGTAACAGTGCATTATCAGTTAATTTTTGTTTTTGTATTTGGTACACTGAACATGAAAATAGATCCATGCATCCATAAGGCCCATTATTAAAGCAACCTAAAATAAATTATGATATTAACTAGATGATGAAAACGATTGAATTATTTTTGCCAGATATTTCTCATCGGGAGCTTCATTTATGAAATTATTTAGTTGTTCTGGCGTAACAGTGTTTGCCTTTTTAGCTACATGTTTCTCTGATTGACGTTCAAGAACCGCGCGTAATTTTGAATAATTCTCTATATTGATTCTATTTATATTGAGTGTGCTTCTTAGCATGGAGTAGAAAGTCCATACAGACGATGCTTTATATTTAGGGCTAAGTTTACTAAAATATGTCAAAAGAACATTATCTGTAAACGATGAATTAATGGTTTTACTGCTAAACTAATCTTGAAAATTTTTGTATACAACTTTATACTTTTGGGATTTGTCGGGCAATAAATTCTGTATGGTTACATTAGCTGCTTCTCTTATTTCTGGAGGTGTGCATAATAATTCATCTTCACTACCTGAATTCATCTTCTTCAACAAAATATTCACGGTTATTAGGTATCAACTTAATTTGAAAACGTCAAAATTATTCAGGTGACAGAAGCACAGAACCACCTTGATATTCGACTGGTGGATAATTCCAAGAAAAGCAGTGAGTTATTATAGCAGTTAGTTATTATAACTCACGTTGTTTGTTTACAGATACTATTAATTGAACGAAAGCAATTGAATAATGAATATATAATCTAATGGGAGTAGATAAAGTTTGGTTTATTTTACTGAAAAGGTCCACCAGTCACCCTGTATTGATCATTAAAGGAACTAGTACTTCTGACTTCACGTGCGTGGTTTAGAATTTTTCCATTTTGTTTCCAATCTCGTCGCCTCCACTCAAATTCAAAGCCTCTGACATCAGATAAAAATGAAATGGAACAAACAACATACGACCGTCCTTATAGAAATCTTGACATCCAAGAGGCCGAGACCGTATAGTAAGGAGAGCGAAATTCTCCAGCCAAATCAACTTCCAAACTTGTGTCACTCGTCATGTTTGGTCGGGAACAAATCGAATCAAATCTGTTGAAAGGGTAGGTAACTTGGATTCAGGAACGGGTCCCTCGCGTTCGCTCGATTGGTTCCTTTTAGTCCCGAAAAAAATCGAGAACATTTCGCGGAGGAAGACGACCCTTCAGTCCATCATCGAGATTTCGTCTTGGATTTCAGGGGATTTGGGAGAATCGGAACCTATATTTTTCTCGGAAATGACATACCTACTCGCGGATATTATTCGTATGTCTTCGCAGAGGGTTGTCAACTCTTTATTCCGTGATTTGCAGGGAATGGTATAATATATGGCTGTTTATTTCAGAGGCGGAGTACTTCAAATTGGCAACACAGTTTTAGGCCACAGTATGTCTAGTCAACAAGTGCTTTTTAGATCAAAATTTTTGCGTATTCTCCGGAAATTATTATTGAGCTGTCATTCGATTCGGAATGGCTTGTAGATAGTTTTTGAGAAAATGCTAAAGCAGCTCGCAAAAATTGCAATGGTTATATGCAAATAACTGAAAAAAAAGAGGTTTAGGATTTCGACAATATCTCAAACACTGTTTGAGGTAATTCAAATTTGAAAAAAGATTCAAATAGAGGACGAAATTTCTCAAAAACAATTCTGAACTGCCGGAACTGTAGAACCAATATTTATAATTTTCCTAGAGGGTTGAAAATACGCCCGAAAACAGGTACTCCGGCTTGCGCCCTTCGTACCTTTGAAAAATAAATATTACTTAAACTTATTAAATATGAAAATAAAAAATTGAAAAAATTCAGTAGCCTGCACGATAGATCAATGAATAATATTCCGTAGTCCAAAAATGTTCATCGCGATTTTTCAATTATTCATCCGTTAGTTAATTAAGAATTTTTTGTAAAACGAACATTAACATTGCAAGTACGATAATTGTTAAACTATTAATCTGAGATTTTTTTCCTTTCATAGAGCTATATTTCAGGTCTTAGTCTTAATTGGAAAAATGATCAATTTTCGTTTTGTTATGAACAATTTACTTAAGTGAAAAATTATAAAGCTTCAATTTATAATATTACTATTGATCCTTTTTCTTATGATCAGAAACAACAATAAAAAATGATTTTTAATGATTATTATCTCCTATTGTTTGAGAAATTGTTATAAACCAATGCGTCGTTCAATATTTCCTTTGGAGACATAAGTGAAGCTTTATAATATTTCACTCAAGTAAATTGTTAATAACAAAACGAAAATTAACAATTTTTTGAATTTTCTAACGGGAATCTATTCCAAGACCTTTGAAAAATAGCTCTACGAAAGAAGAAATTCTCAGATTAATTGTTAAATAATTATCGCACTCACATTGTTAATGTTCGTGCTACAAATAATTGTTAATTAACTAATGGATAACTAATTGAAAAGTAGCGATAAACATTTTTGGACCAAGGATTATTGTTCATTGATCTATCCTGCAGACGCCTGATCTTTTTACATTTTTTATTTTACATATTTAATAAGTTTAAATAATATTTATTCATCAAAGGTACGAATGGGGCGAGGCTTGCGCAAGCCAGAGTACCCGTTTTCGGACGTATTTTCGACCCTCTAGGAAAATTATATATATTGGTCCTATAGTTCCAGCAGTTTGAAAATTTCCTCCTCTATTTAAATCTTTTTTCTAATTTAAATTCTCAGATAGTTTTGGAGATATTGGCAAAAAACCAAAGTCCCTTTTTTTCCACTTAATTGTTTATAACTATCGCAATTTGTGCGAGCGGCCCTAGCAATTTCTCAAAAACTATCTATACATGCCATTCAAAGTCGAATGACACCTCAATCATAATTTTCCGAGAATACGTAAATATTTTGACCTTAAAAGCACTTGTTGACTAAACAACAGCCGATTTGACAGTTCTCAGTTGTTTTGAGGTTTTAGATTGGTTCGGCAATTCATCGCGAATAGACTCACGCCGAAACAACGTTTGGAAGATGGTTTGAATTCATTTCAAACAAGTTGGTAAAGCACTGTGGCCAGGAACTTTGGAGCACTTGTAAAAATTCACAGCCAGAGCGGTCACCCATGCAGGTACTAAACTCATACAAAGCTTCTTAGCTCTAGGAGAAAAAATTTTCCTTATATTTCGAAGAATATGAATCCGACTGTAAAACAAGCTTTCTAAGACAACTGGTCCCCTTTTTGGCCGATAATGGCGTCAAACGATAAGTTCGACTCAAATAGATACATTCACATTTCACTGGCCGAAAATAAACAGTAGAAAAGTACTGTCTCTGTGTGCCTTCTCCAAAAACTTTTGATCTTGTTGGAACATTTCTCAGGGGTAGATCATAGGCAGTTTATTTGAATGGCCGGTGGTGAGAGCTAGCTTTGACATTGGGAGTTCCGCAGGGGTCAGTGTTCGGTCCTGTGCTATTTTTGATTTTTATAAACGATCTTCCGGATTATCTGGGGCATTTTAGGACCTTATTGTTTGCTGATGATACCTCTATTTGCATTTCTGACAAATATCTGGTTGGTGGGCAGATACTGATTTGGCAGGCGCGTTTGAGGTATATATATTAGCTCAGTTTTAATGGACTCAGCCTAAATGCGACAAAAACTGAGGAAATGGTTTTCGCTCTCAGTCAACTGGACGATATCCAAGAAGTAAAATTTTTGGGTGTTCATCTCGATTCGAAGAACTTGGGCTGCTCATGTTAGCCAGCTGGCCTCTAAATTAGCAAAGAACATATTTGTGCTGAGTAGTTTATCCACCTCTGTGTCTCGTATGGTACTGAGAACTGCCTAATTATCATTGATAGAATCTCACCTTCTATATGGAATTTTGTTGTGGGGTAGTTCTTCTGGTGTGGAAAGAATATTTCGACTACAGTGTAGAGCTATACGAATTCTCGATAACCTTGGATACAGAGGTGAGTATACAAATTCCTTACCTAGGCTGGGCATCCTCACTGTTTCTGGACAGTTTGTTCTTGAATGTCTTCTATATGTAATGAAGACAGTTGAGACTCACATAGCAGTAGACATGACTATAATAGAAGGAATAGGGGTAATCTTGTTGCATGTTATTTCAGCTTGAGAAAATCACTCAGAGGTCCAAACCACTTAGCCCTTAATTTCTTCAATAGAGGCCAATCCCAGCTGATGTTTTCAAGGCCAAAATATCAGATTCCTTAACTAAAAATACTTTTTATAACTAGAATGAATTCCACCATGTAAATTGCAGTTGAGTTTTCTCCTGCGCCATATGAATTATGTATATTTTTTACATAATTTGAACCATTCGAATTCATGCATTCACTGTTGGTTCGGAAATGAACACTGCTGTGTTCGTGGTGGCATAAGGTCTCTGTTCAAATACAATATACTTTCAGCATTGGGTCGAAAATAAACAGTGCTGTGATTGTGGAGGCGTAAGGACCCATTCGAATACATACATTTACGGTTGAGTCGAAAATAAACAGTGCTTTGTTTGTGGTGGCGTAAGGACACAAATCAGTTCGATCATACAATTGTGCCATAAGATAAAAGAGACCCTGTATAGCAGTGGTTTATTTTCAGTAGTGTATTCCGAGAGTTTGTTATATAAAAAAAATCAGTCCAATCATACGGTTGTGACGTGATACACTATGAGTTGACAATTCACTAAAAACATTATGTATAGCAGTAATAATTGTAATATCTAATAATATACGAAAATACTCCCGTTTCGCGTAATTTTAAGAAAAAATCAACCAATAACCGTTTCCTCAGAGTTGAAAAAGAGATGTTAAAAAAACGTAATTTATACCCATATACAGGGTATCCCAAATTCGTGTGCCTATTAGACGTTTCTGGAGAACTGGACATATTTGAAATCTGAATATCGGGATTATGATATCGCTTGAAATTGTCTACAGAGCTAAAGTATTTTCGAAGCCCAAGCACTTCCGGTTGTACAGGGAATGAAAATAAATTTGATGAAGAAAAATGTTTTCAAGTTTTGCATTCCTAGTATGATCACGTATTCAATGCTGAATACATTTCTGTTATAACCATTGTATTCCTTTGAAAAGTTTCCAAAATATCGAAAAAAACCGGAAAAAAAGTCAAATATGTTTAGTCAGTATTCTTATTTCAACCATCCTGGGCGTGAACCGTTTTCACAACATCGAAGAGGAAGAATGTGGAAAGGTCATGCATCTTTAGAATTCCAGAAATATCATCACAGGGTGTTTCAGATTTTGTGTCGAAAATTGTGATGAAAAATTGGCCATAAATTCTGTTTTTCAAATTAGAACCCTATTTTTTATGATTGCGTTGGATTCTACGGTGAAAAATTATGATAGTTTTCAAATATGATTATGCTCCCAAATTAAAAAAAAAACTCAAAAATTTTGAATTTAAGAGCAATATCATGTAAGAAAACTATTATTATTTTTCACCGTAGAATCCAACACAATCATAAAAAAAATTAGGATTCTAATTTGAAAAACAGAAGTTATGGCCAATTTTTGATCACAATTTTCGACACAAAATTTGAAACACCATATGATGATATTTCTGAAATTCAAAAAATGCATGACCTTTCCACATTCTTCCTCTTCGATGATGTAAAAACGGTTCACGCTCAGGATGTTTAAGATAAGAATAATGAACATAATACTGACTAAACATATTTGACTTTTTTTCCGTTTTTGCGCGTATGTTCTGGGGAACATCGCGTTATCATTTTGCCCAAATGTCTGTAACTTTCGAATTTTTCGCCAAAAATGGTCTCAAACGTTTGGGTTCGACTCCCAGATGAAGAATTCGAAGTCAAATTTGATTCTGTCCGGCCGTCCGGGCGGCCGTTGCCACGATAACTTGAGAACGGAAAGAGCTAGCGACTTGAAATTTTCAGGGTAGGTGGCGCATCCAAATACCACGGACAAGTTCGTTAATGGGCATAATTGGCCCAATGGTTTCCGAGAAATAATTTTGTTTTCAACCAATATGAATCCGATCGAATTGAAACTTGGTGAATAGTTGTAGAATATGAACGTAAGCACGTTTGTGGAATTTTGTGAGAATCGTATCTCTGGAAAATAAAAAAAATAAATAAAAAAAAATGTTCATGTCTGGATAACCTGAGAACGGAAAGAGAAAGCGATTTGAAATTTTCATGTTAGGTTGTACGTCTGAATGCGACATTTGAGTTTGTTTATAAGCATAATCGGCCAAACGGTTTTGGAGTTATACCCATCTGAAATTTGGTTGTTACTTCCTCAATAACTCGAAAAATATAGAACCGATCCTATTCAAACATGGTTGTTAGATGTAGAATGCCAAGGCGAAAGTTCTTGCAAAATTTCGAGAGGATCGTATCACAAGAAAATTTTTAAAAAATCGTTGAAAATTATTGAAAAAAATTCTATATATCAAAAACTATTCATCCGATATCGCTGTAATTTTGCGAGAGCCTTCAGAACCTAACTCGGCTACCAAGTTCTAAGTTTGAACACGATCGGATATATATTGTTGGATATTCGAGCAGCATTGTGTGAGTTCAGTAGATGGATGGGTGACCGTTGCCTCGATAACTTTCAAACGAAAGGAGGTAGGGACATGGAATTTTCAGGGTATGTTGCGTATCCGAATGGGAGAGTTAAGTTCGTTTACGGGCATAATCTGTCCAACAGTTCCGGAGTTATACCCACCTGGAATATTATTTCGATAACTCAAAAAATATAAACTCGATCGAATTTAAACTAGGTAACTAGTTGTAGAATATCGATATAAAGACGTGTTTAAAATTTTGTAAGAACCGTACCCCTAGAAAATTTCAAAAAAATTACGAAAACAATTTTTTTGTAAGAAACGTACCCCTAGAAAATGTTTAAAAAAATACGAAAAAAAATTGGTTCAAGCACTGACGTGAAGTCAGGAGCTTTTGCGCGTATGTTCTATTGTCCATTCTCCTGTATTGGACACTTTCAATCGAATTTACCATGGTGAATTCTATCGATTAAGAGCTCGATGAAGAGTTTCTAATACAGGAGAATGGACAATAGAAAATACGCGCAAAGGCTCCTGACTTCACGTCAGTGCTTGTTTTTTCGATATTTTGAAAACTATTCGAATGAATACAATGGTTTTAGCAGAAATGTATTCAGCATTGAATACTTGATGATACCAGTAATACTAAACTTGAAAACATTTTTTTTCATCAGATTTATTTTCACTCCCTGTATAACCGGAAGTGCTTGGGCTTCGAAAATATTTTAGCTCTGTAGAGAATTTCAAGCAATATCATAATCCCAATTTTCTGATTTCAAATAATCAAATATGTCCAGTTCTCCAGAAACGTCTAATAGGCACTCGAACTTGGGACACCCTGTATTTAGGTTTGATTCAAAGTTAAACGGTATTTTTATCTAAATATAACATAGGGCACCCAAGATTCGAAGATTTATAATCTATATCGTATAAAACAATAAAAATAAAAAATAACTCGAAAACCGTTTGACCGATTATGCCCAAAAACGAACTCAACTCTCCCTTTCAGATACGCAACCTATCCTGAAAATTGCAAGTCCCTATCTCCTTTAATTCGAAAGTTATCGAGGCAACGGTCACCCATCTACTGAATTCAAACAAGAATGCTCGAATCTCGAACAATATTCAACCGATCGTGTTAAAACTTGAAACTTGGCAGTAGAGTTAGGTTATGAAGGCTCTTGCAAAATTTCAAACGAATAGTTACTGATATATGTATTTTTTTTTCAATTTTCAATGATTTTTTAAATTTTTTTCACAAATACTATCCTCACGACATTTTGCAAGAATTTTCGCGTTGGCATTCTACAACTAATTACCATGTTTCAATTCAATCGGTGTAGTATTTTTCGAGTTAATAAGGAGAAAAAAAAACAACCAAATTTCAAATGGCTATAACTCTAAAACCGTTTGGCCGATTATGCTCATAAACAAACCGAAATGTCGCGTTCTGGTGCACATCCTAACCTGATACGATTCGCACAAAGTTTCACGAACGTGCTTAGGTTCATATTCTATAACTACTCACCAAGTTTCAATTCGATCGGATTTATATTGGTTGAAAACAAAATTATTACTCCGAAACCACTGGACCGATTATGACCATTAACGGAATTGTCCGTCGTATTGGGATGCGCCACCTACCCTGAAAATTTCAAGTCGCTAGCTCTTTCCGTTCTCAAGTTATCGTGGCAACGACCGGACGGCCGGACGGCTGGCCTGACAGAATCAAATTTGACTTCGATTTCTTCATTGGGGAGTCGAACTAAATCGTTTGAGACCATTTTCGTCAAAAAATTCGAAAGTTACAGACATTTGGGCAAAACTATAACGTGATGTTCCCCAGAACATACGCGCAAAAAGAATAAGTAACTTTATAATATTCAAGAATTTTCCAGATTTTCCAATTTTGTACCGATTCAATACGAAAAAATAATTTTGAAATATATCAAATATCAAATGTCAGTTTCAATGGAGGTTGAAAAACAGTTATTTATATGCTTTTGCATCACAACACTCACGGTGAGACAGGATTTCTTGTCTAGGTTTTTCCCTAAACTCTTTTATTATACGTCGAACTCTACGGTACCCCGTTAAACTTGCCTCAGCTAACACTTTTACAGCTCTCAATTCAAAAGAATATATCTATACATATACTCCATTCACTTTTATAAAGTCTTCCGGTTGGCCATGATTTAGGTCTATCACGTTTTGGTAACTACAGCAGAGGCAGGTTGGCACTGCACAAATATCGTCAAGGTCAAAACAATTCACCGAGACGTTGCCAATTTCTACTGTCAAAAGTCTCAAACTTAACATAATCATAACATTAAAATCTGCAATAGGAAAACTTCATTCTGACATGTTGAACTCTAGAATAAAATTACTTAGTTTCCTATCATTATATTTTATTAAGGTATAAGAATGACTCGGGTTTCGTAGTAGGTACTACCACATTTTGAAACTGGTGTATTTCAAGTTGTGCAACAAATGTCTTCTTGAGAAAAGTGGGGAATTCCATAGGTTTACTCATTTTTCATACGTCTGTTCATTTAGAAGTTTTCCGGCCGGGTTATTCAGGTACTTTATTCGTTTCTCAAATGAACTATCACAAAGTAACGGACTACTCATCTATCCATTATTTTTCAACACTTGATTCTTGATTTCCACACAAGAAAATAGCATAATTGAATCTTCCTACCAGTTTCTATACGTGAAATATTTCCAGTAACAACAGAGCAAACATTTTCTTCTATAGTCGCCAGGACTGTGGAATTATTGAATTCACAAAATATCTCCTCAAATTCCCTTTTTTTTTCGAAGTAAATTCACATTGTGAAAATACGTGATTACTACGACTTCTATGTAGAGAGGACAACGTTGCTAAGTTATCTGACAGGAAAATGACTATAACCTAACATTTTCAAAATATACATGGTGAAATATGTCAAATTTTCATGGCCAACCGGGAGACTTTATAAAAGTGAATGGATATATATATTAAAGCCACTCGTTGGTTAAACATAATAAAATACGGTATATTGGATCTATTTTGATGAATTGAAACAGATATTTTCAGTTTAGAGATGCCGAAGTAGATTTTTTCGTTCTCTACTGAATCAAAGTTTTGTTTCTAAAATTGATTCGAAATTGACATCTAAACACAAAATGGGCGAAATGCGTGAAATTGGGTATAGGTATTGGACGTACTCTGATATGGAACCATATGACCATTCATAGAAGATTCACGATTTCAATAATTTCATAGAATTTTCTTGTTATACAGGGTGAGTCTTTGAGTTCTACATTAATTTCAACCATAGATTCCTCTCATCTATTAATATACTTTTTTCATTTACCATTTTTCCCAAATCGGCTCAGATAAAAAGATACAGGCTATTGAAATTGCAGAAAAAAAATCAGTTCTTCTTACATAGCTTTGACACGGATATTCAGAATGAAATGAATTTGGGTATGAAGTTTTCTATAACTATGACACATATTCTCCGATTAATATAATTTTCCCACTTCCACTGGTTTCCTAGTTATATACTCGCGGAGTAAATGACAATAGCATAATGAATGAGAATGAAGTTTATCATAAGAATGAGAAATTCTAGAAATTTCACTACTTTTATGGATACTCCCCTGAGCGTTAGAATCCCAAATCAAGCTGTAAACCACGTTACCGTATCTTTTTCTCGTTCATCATGAATGTCAGAGATGATTTATATGCAGGAGTATATTAGCAAATTGTGAAATCTTCAAACGTTTGTAACTTTTTACCTGAGCCGAATCTGGATAAATGGCAAATGAAAAAAGTATTTCATTTGATGAAAGAAATCTATGGTTAATAATTAATGTACAACTTAATGACTCATCTTGTATGTTGACTTGCATCACAGTTCAGATATCTCTTGAATTTTACAAGAGCCTTCGAAACCTTTTTTCACAGACAAGTTCTAGATTTAAATTCGATCGGATTTATATTTATATTGTTGGAAGTATTGTGCAAATAATGTGCTAGTTCAGTACTTGGATGGGTAACCACTCTAGCTAAAAATGCGAACAAGCACGTCAAAGCTCAGTGCTTTTCCAACTTACAGGCAAAATTGCTAAGTATTTCGCTATCTACAAGCCATTCGTTTCCCCGCAAAGTATTACAGATGGCGTTGTCGAAAAAGATCTAATATATCACCCTGGCCAATGGCATGCGACGTATACCCTGGAGTCTGGACCGAAATCACATTAAGAAGATTTATTTGCCCATCAATCAACAAATTGTTTGTGGTTCAATTCGAGAATGACCAACTGCAGCGATATAAAAAAAGCAATTAATACGGGGCCTAATCCACTCTGAACGACAATAATATATTGCCGATATCGGTCATATCATCCGATTGGGTAGGGTGAAATTGGGTTTGTGAACTGTCATTTTATTAGGTTGAGTCATCCCTGAAAAAACTGAAAATGCGCTTTTCGATTTCGGAGATTGCTCCGAAAAACAAAAAATTCGAAAAGCACTGACTGAAGCAGTCTGCTTCAGCGCGCTTGTTCGAATTCATAGTCAAAGCGGTCACCCATCTAGGTACTGAACTTGCCTAAGGCTCCTTGACTTCCAGGAAAAAAATATTTTCCCCATATTTCCAATAATAGAGATTCGATTCAGCTTTATCTATAACTTGGCTGTAAAATAAGAAGGTGAAGACTGGTGCAGAATGTCAGTGATATCTGACAGATAAATTCTGAGAATCTTTTTAATCAGACGAAATTGCATACGTCTTCGTATCGGTATTTTTCAAGTAACTACCAAGTTTCAATCCGATCAGATCAGTATTTTTCGAGCAATTGAGAAAACAAAATTTCAGATGGATATAAACACCGACACTCCTCTGCGTATTTCGCCCATTAACGAACATTGCCGAGATATTCATGCTCTGACCATACTCTAACTCATTTCATTCGAGTCTTGCTTGCGGCCGGTCAGACGGACGGACAGAATTAGAATTGACCCCAGATTATTCAACAGTGAGTCGACTGACTCACTCCATCGTTTTAGACCATTTTCGGACTAAGATTGCAAAAAAAAATTGGTTCAAGCACTGACGTGAAGTCAGGAGCTTTTGCGCGTATGTTCTATTGTCCATTCTCCTGTATTGAACACCCTTAATCGGCTTTACCATGGTAAATTATGTTGTCCATTCTCCTGTATTGGACACTCTTAATTCGAATTTACCATGGTGAATTCTAATTAAGTGTTCAATACAGGAGAATGGACAACATCATTTACCATGGTAAATTCGATTAAGGGTGTCCAATACAGGAGAATGGACAATAGAACGTACGCGCAAAAGTTCCTGACTTCACGTCAGTGCTTGAACCAAATTTTTTTTTCATAATTTTTTTGAAATTTTTTAGGAGTACGGTTCTTACATAATTTTTTTTTCGTAATTTTTTTCAAATTTTCTCGGGGTACGGTTCTTAGAAAATTTTAAATAGGTCTTTATGTTGATTTTCTACTAATAGTTACCAAGCTGCAATTCGATAGAATCTTTATTTTTTCAGTTATCGAGGAAATGATATTCCAGGTGGGTATAACTCGGAAACCGTTAAACCGATTATGCCAAAACGAACTTAACTCTCCCATTCGGATACGCAACCTACCCTGAAAATTGCAAGTCCCTATCTCCTTCTGTTCCAAAGTTATCGAGTTAACGGTCACCCATCTACTGAACTCACACAAGGCTGCTCGAATCTCCAACAATATTCAACCGATCGTGTTAAAACTTAAAACTTGGCAGTAAAGTTGGGTTGTAAAGGCTCTTGCAAAATTTCAGACGAATAGTTACTGATATATAGAATTTTTTTTTAATTTTCAATGATTTCTCAAAAATTTTCTACAAATACTATCCTCACGAAATTTTGTAAGAACTTTCGCGTTGGCATTCTACAACTAATAACCATGTTTCAATTCAATCGGTGTAGTATTTTTCGAGTTAATAAGGAGAAAAAAAAACAACCAAATTTCAAATGGCTATAACTCTAAAACCGTTTGGCCGACCATGCTTATAAACGAACTCAAATGACGTGTTCAGATGCACATCTTAACCTGAAAAATTCAAGCCGCTACCTCTTTCCGTTCTCAAGTTATCGTGACAACAAAATATTTTTTAATAATTTTTTAATAATTTTCTAGTCGTACGATTCACACAAAATTTCACAAACGTGCTTGGGTTCATATTCTACAACTACTCACCAAGTTTCAATTCGATCGGATTTATATTGGTTGAAAACAAAATTATTACTCGGAAACCATTGGGCCGATTATGACCATTAACGGACTTGTCCGTCGTATTGGGATGCGCCACCTACCCTGAAAATTTCAAGTCGCTAGCTCTTTCCGTTCTCAAGTTATCGTGGCAACGGCCGGACAGAATCAAATTTGACCTCGAATGCGATTTAATGTCATTTAAGGCCAATCAACTCTCTATATAAACCATACCAAAAAAGCGCTGACCGGGACTCAGATATTTTAATTCTTGCTTTACGGTCTAATAAAACACCCTATACATGAAATATAAATTAGTCATCAATATCATTTGATTCTCCATAGATTTGTCCTTCGAAAAGTATTTTCACTAGAACGGCACACAAACCGCCCTTTGTGGCGCTCTTGTTCCTCGGAACAAGCTTTCTTATCAATTTGCCCAAATGTCAGTAATTTTGGAATCTTCGGCTGAAAATAGTCTTGGACAAAATCGGCCTGAAGGTTTCGGAGTAACGAAAACAATTTTTTTTCACTTTACAAATTTCGAATTCAATTTGTTTTAAGATGCAGTTTCATCATAAGAATCCATGGATATCATTCTCAACTCTAATAAAGTAATACGTTCGGAGACATAATTTTTCAAAATTTCAATAATAAATCGTAATTCTATGATTTCACAGAATGCCGCAATCGAAAATTAACGTGCGTATTTGTATCTATGAATTTCATGATCTGTGTTCATACATGTCATATTATCTACCGATAAGAGAAATGTCATATTTATTTATGGTCCAATTCAAAATTCGTTAGCTACTCATGTTACGAAATATCTCCTGTTCTGGAAAACAAAGTATGATTGAATGCAAAATTACCAATGAAATAACCTCAGCTATAGTAGAATTATAATGCCCTTGGATAATCCATATGATGATGGAAATATATACTTTGCTAAGTTAATGAAATTGGGTTCAGAATATCTCCAGTAAAAACAAAACTGGAATATTGGCTAAGCTAAGTTTCAATTGAGATAAATAAAATTTTCAGAGTAGATTTGAGGAATGAATATCTCGGATAAGTTCCTTATTGGGTACAATCATAGACTGCTGATTTCGAATTAATAAATTTTTGCACTCTTGTTTTTCTAAATGACACTTTTTTTGGCGCTCTTGTTCCTCGGAACAGAGTGCTTATCAATTTCATCAACACGATAACTCTCTAACGAAAGGAGTTAGAGGATTTAAATTTGCAGGGTAGGTTTGGAGCGTAAATATCTCGGACGAGTTTGTTAACCAGCAAACTCCATCGAGCGGTTTCGGGGTTATGGCAGTTTTTAGTAAAAACATTTTTTACGAATATTTCCGAAACCGATCACTCGATCTATCTGAAATTTAGCGTCAAATTGTAGAATCATAATCTTCAAACTCATATGAAGTTTTGTATTGATCGGGTGCCTACCGTAAAGTGTAAAAAAAAAATTTGAATATTTTTAAATTTTTTTTCTACAATAACTCTCGAGTGGAATGAGCTGGGCAGTTGAAATTTACAGAGTAGGTTAGAGAGATGAATATCTCGGTTAAGTTTGCTATTGGGCAAAATAGGCCGGATGGTTTCAGAGTAACAAAAACATTTTTTTTTAACTTACAAATTTCAAAATAATTTTTTTTTCAAGCAGTTTCACCATAAAAATCCATTGATATAATTTCCAACTCTAACAAGCTAATGTTTTCGGAGATATGATTTTTCGAAATTTCAATAATGGATCGTATCTCTATGTTTTCACAGAATGCTATAATTATTCTATCAATTATTTATTATATGATCTGTGTCCATACTCCTACATGTCATCCTGTTCTATAAGAGAGAGTCCAATTCATTCTAGCTATTTTAATTTGATTTCTTCCATGGTGCAGTTCTCTTTCTCAGATTGCTCATTTAATCTTGATAAATAAACCATTATTTGAATTAAATTCCCTTCATGATGCAATTCTATAATAAGAATACATTGATATAATTTTCAACTCTGAGAAACCAATACTTTCGGAGATATAATTTGTCTGTTTGAACAAGAGCGCCACAGGGCTTGAACCTATTCTTTTAATTTAATTTTTGATTAAAAGGTTATTACCTTTTTATATTTTAAAGCACCATTACATACACTCCTAAATATTGTGATGGGACCTTCCTTAAATCGAATTTATTGCTCTGAAGTTGAGTCACACTATTCAGCATACTCTTATTAATAATAATTGTCTCATGCTTGGATCAGAGAGACCAAAAAAATATTTTATTTGTCAGTTCTCGTATTTATTACAATTGGATATTTGGCTGGTTATTGCATTCTATATTTTTTCATCTGAAATATGCCTCGTTTTACGAACCTTGAGTATTTTGATACGATACTTTTTTATAGTTTTTGCGCGTATGTTCTGGGGAACATCGCGTTATCATTTTGACCAAATGTCTGTAACTTTCGAATATTTTGACGAAAATGGTCTCAAACGATTAAGTTCGACACCCCAATGAAGAATTCGAGGTCAAATTTGATTCTGTCCGGCCTGACGCGCCGTCCAGCCGTCCGGCCGTTGACACGATAACTTGAGAACGAAAAGAGCTAGCGACTTGAAATTTTCAGGGTGGGTGGCGCATCCCAATACGACGGACAAGTTCGTTAATGGGCATAATCGGCCCAGTGGTTTCCGAGTAATAATTTTGTTTTCAACCAATATAAATCCGATCAAATTGAAACTTGGTGAGTAGTTGTAGAATATGAACCTAAGCACGTTTGTGCGAATCGTATGGCTAAATATTAAAAAATATTTTAGTTGTCACTCACGATAACTTGAGAACGGAAAGAGATAGCGGCTTCAAGTTTTCAGGTTGAGATGTGCACCGGAACGCGACATTTCAGTTTGTTTATGAGCATAATCGGCCAAACGGTTTTAGAGTTATAGCGATCTGAAATTTGGTTGTTTTTTGTTCCTCATTAAATCGGAAAATACCAAACCGATCGAATTCAAACATGGTAATTAGTTGTAGAATGCCTACGCGAAAATTCTTGCAAAATTTCGTGAGGATAATGTTTGTAGAAAATTTTTAAAAAATCATTGAAAATTGGAAAAAAAATTCTATATATCCGTAAGTATTCGTTCGAAATTGCTGAAATTTTGCAAGAGCCTTCATAACCTAACTCTACTGCCAAGTTTCAAGTTTTAATACGTTCGGTTAAATATTGTTGGAGATTCGAGCATTCTTGTGCGAGTTCAGTAGATGGGTGACCGTTGCCTCGATAAGTTTCGAACGAAAGGAGATAGGGACTTGCAATTATCAGGGTAGGTTGCGTATCCGAATGGGAGAGCTAAGTTCGTTTTTGGGCATAATCGGTTTAACGGTTTGCGAGTTATACCCACCTGGAATATTATTTCCTCGATAACTCATAAAATATAGACTCGATCGAATTCAAGCTTGCCAATTAGTTGTAGAATATCGACTTGAAAACGTGTGTAGCATTTTGTGTGAACCGTATCGCTAGAAAATTAAAAAAAATATTTTATATGTCACGATAACCTGAGAAAGGAAAGAGGTAGTGATTTGAAATTTTCAGGTTAGGTTGTGCATCTGAATGCGACATTTGAGTTTGTTCATGAGCATAATCGGTCAAAAGGTTTTGGAGTTATATTCATCTGAAATTTGATTGTTATTTTCTCAATAACTCGAAAATTATAGAACCAATCCAATTCAAACTTAGTTATTAGTTGTAGAATGCCAACGCGAAAGTTCTTGCAAAATTTTGTGAGGATCGTATAACTAAAAATTTTTTAAGAAATCATTGAAAGAAATTGGTTCAAGCACTGACGTGAAGTCAGGAGCTTTTGCGCGTATGTTCTATTGTCCATTCTCCTGTATTGAACACTCTTAATCGAATTTACCATGGTGAATTCTATTGTCTGTTCTCATGTATTGGACACTCTTAATCGAATTCACCATGGTAAATTCGATTAAAAGTGTCCAATACAGGAGAATGGACAATAGAACATACGCGCAAAAGCTCCTGACTTCACGTCAGTGCTTGAACCAATTTTTGCAATTGGATTGGATGTTCTGGAGTGAGAGAATATCGCCGGGAGAGGTATACTGATAGAGCAGTACCCAACCATCATACATTTCAGAATATCTCTTCTCTCTCTTTGAGAGAAATGGGACAATTATAATCTAACCAGGAGAGACGCTGTTACAAGACAATGTAGAACCAATTTTGATCGTAGTAATGAGTAATGTTCATATCAACTGAATTTCATTCACAGTCGAGGCCCAATTTACAAAAGATAAAAGCTGTTGGGAGGCGCAATAACGCTCAAAGCTCAACGTATGGTGTGGTGTTTACGACAATAAATTTTTAGGTTCAGTTTTTCTGCCACCACGTTTGAACGGGCATAGTTTTTAGGATTTTTTGAGAAATAGACTTGCATTGCTAATGTCGAAGGTATTTTTTTTTAACATGATGACACTCCAGCGAACTCAACGAATAACATTATTCGGCATTTGAATAATGCGTACCCGTTCCATTGGTTTGGCAGAGGATGACCTCATACTTGGCCGCTGCGGTCGCCTGACTTAACATGTATGGATTATTTCGTTGGAGTGTGCTTGATACCGAAAGGCTATGCGGGAAAATACGCAGTGAGAACATCTGATTGAAAGAATACAGCAGAGTTTTAATAAGACCAGGAATGATCTCAATATGATGAGAACAGCTCAATAAATTACGACTCAGAGCAAGAACATGTATTGTCGAGAGAGGCGGTATCTTTGAAAACAAAATCTAACACCATTTGTTGTACCTGAGAAGATTCAAATGTTTGGAATATATTTTAATATTTTTTTTTCATTCTTTGGATTTCTTAGTTCCTTAGTTCCTTGATCTATCTAGAACATTTTTTTGAAACTGAATTGTATTTTGTTACCAGCACGTCCCATCATTTGATTTGCCATTCAGTGGATATTGAATTGGTGGGGGAGTGAAGATGCATATCATGAGTTCGAATTTTAAAAATGAGAAATCCCGTGGTTGATTGATTATATTTGAGGAAGGCCTCATCAATATTCAGGGCAGAAATGGCACTTAAAAATGCAAAGCATTAATTACTTTAAAGAAAATTGGTTCAAGCCCTGTGGACAGGAGCTTTTTGGCACTCTTGTTCAAACAGACAAATTATATCTCCGAAAGTATTGGTTTCTCAGAAATGGAAATTATATCAATGGATTCTTATGATAGAACTGCATCATGAAAGAAATGAAATTCAAACAGACCGATCCTCCCCAAATAACAGACTTATCCGAGATATTCATTCTTCAAATCTATACTCTGAAAATGATATTATATCAATTATTATAACTTAGACAATATTGCAGTTTTGTTTTTACTGGAGATATTCTGAACCCAATTTGATTATCTATTTTACCAAAGAATATATCTCCATCATCATAGTATGATAATGGAATAATCCATATTATTCTATCATCATAATATGATGATGGAATAATCCATATTATGGATTATCCACGGGCATTATATTATCACCTTAAAAGTATAATATCATAATTATCATCCTCATAATTCTACGACACCTGAGGTTATTTCATTGGTCATTTTGCATTCAATCATACTCAGTTTTCTAGAACAAGAGGTGTACCAGAAATAATTTTGAGATTTATCTCTCATAAGAAAATAAGATGACATGTAAGAACACAGATCATATAATAATTCATAGATACAATAATTAAGTACAGCATTCCATGAAAACATAAGAAGTACAGAAGTACGATTCATTATTGAAATTTCGAAAAATCATATCTCCGAAAGTATTAGCTTGTTAGAGTTGAAAATGATATCAATGGATTTTTATGGTGAAACTGCATCTTAAAAGGAATTAAATTTTAAATTTGTGTTGTAAAAAAAAATTTGCTTTTTCGTTTCTCTGAAACCATCAAGCCAATTTTGCCCAGTAACGAACTGAACCGAGAAAATTATCTCCCAAACCTACTCTGAAAATTTCAACTGCCTAGCTCATTCCGTTCGAGAGTTAATTTAGAAACGAGATTTAAAAAAAAAATGTTTGATACTTTATTTCAATTCGATTAAAACAAAACTTCGCATACATATACCTAGAGGTCATTATTCTACAATTTGATGCTAAATTTCAGATAGATCGAGTGATCGGTTTCGGAAATATTCATAATAATGTTTTTAATAAAAAGGGCCATAACTCCAAAACTGCTTGGTGGACTTCGCCCGTTAACGAACTCGTCCGAGATATTTACGCTACTAACCTACCCTGCAAATGTCAATCCTCTTACTCCTTTCGTTCGAGAGTCATCGTGCCTACGGCCGGCCGGACAGAATTGATTTCAACCACGGATTCTTGATCGGTGAGTCGAACCAAATCGATTAAGACCATTTTCAGCCAAAAATTCGAAAATTACAGACATTTGGGCAAATTGATAAGCACTCTGTCCCGAGGAACAAGAGCGCCAAAAAGAACGGTTTGTATGCCGTCCTAAGGATGTCCCTATTCGAAGGACAAATCTATGGAGAATCAGATGATATTAACGAATAATTGATATATCATGTAGTTGTAGGGGGTGTTTAATAAGACTGTAAAGCAAAAATGAAAATATCTGAGTCCAGGTCTGCACTTTCTTGGTATGGTTCATAAGCAGAGTTTGTTGGCCAGAGACGAAAATAATTGCCAAATTCGAAAATAACTCGTTGAACGGTTCCGGAGTTATAGCTAACCAAAAGTTCGGCTCAAATCGATAAATCACCTTGTATGTCAGAAACAGAGAGCTTTAGACCATATTTAGTTGTTGTTTTCTGCCTCCCCTGGGTACCATCTACTCACAATGAAACTATGTACAGTTACTCGTGAACCATCCTGTAAATGTAAATTGCATTAAGTTATTCTAATCAGTTCTGGAAATAGTATACAATCTGAAACAAATATGTCAATGACATAGTATTATATAGTGAAAATCAGGCACCTGTTTTCTTTACTCAATAATGTTTAGAAAAATTTGCTCAAGAATCGAGCTTTTTATCCATATCGAATTTAAGAGTTGCAAAAAATAATTGCTCAAAAAGCTATCAACGTATTTTTGATTTTTTGCCTATATTACCAACACGCCACTGGTAGTAATAAAGAGCCACATGCATTTTATCTGCTCCGTTCCAGACGTGATCCTTGCATTCGGTAGGGGTATAGTATTTTCTGCTTATATTGCAGAGATAACACCATTCTGTTATTGATCGAGAACGCCCGGAAAACCTCTATAAAGAACAACACAAAAAATGCTTGGTCTTATCGGAAATGGAAGGACCTTAAGTTTACTTATTCGATATGGTAGTAAATGTCTAGGAGATTACGATTTAGTATTCGAATGGTCGGACAATAGAGATATTTAATCTGATAACACACGAATTGCGTGAAAACTTTGTTTATCTATGAAAATTATCTATGGTTTGAACTATATTTTCTGCGGAGTATTCTCATTGGGTTTTATTTGAACTATATAGGGTGTTATCGATCTTTTTTTTGTCGCTATTGTTCCCCTGAATCTAGAGCCTATCAATTTGCCAAGAATATCTGTAATTTTCGAATTGTTGCCCGAAAATGGTCTCAAACGTTCAGTTTCGTCTCACTGAAGAAATATGCCGGTTTACTTCATTAATGAGCGAATTCCACCGACTGGTTTCAGAGTTATAGCTTATAGCAATTAGAAATTTTGGTCTGACCGAATTTAAATTTTCATGACTAGAAAATTAAAAGGAATTATTAAAGAAAAATCTATAGATCATAATATCGCTGAAGTTTTCCAAGAGCATTCGAAACCTTATTATACAGCCAAGTTGTAAATTCAAACTCGATCTAATCTATATTGTATCGGCTAAATATAAAAACATTATAATGAATTCAGCGAAACAGCTCCATTCTAGTCTAACTGTGAAATGTATACAGAACGACACAGGCAGCACAGAATGTCCATTCTAGAACTTGACTCCGAGCGCTTATTTCTGTTGCTCGCCGAAGTTAAATTGGACAAGTCGAGACGGGAAATATAATTTACCGTCTGCAATTTGGTCACAATAATTATATATGTAAATACATCTACAAATGTTTTTCGAAATGTAGGTATGTTAATTTCATTAAAAGAATAAATGATTCTAAATTTGATTCTTGTGTTATTCATTTTCTATTGTGGACTATAATCACTTCCTCAGTAATGGGATTTTCGACAGGTGGAACTCTTTACCAAACCATGTTGTTTGTGCTCTGACTGTTAATTTCTTCAAGAATCAGATTGCAGGGACTGACCGAAGCCAAATTTGGGGGGGGGGGTTCCGTCTACTTAGAAATTTTTCCACCTGTTTCGAAATGTTTCCAACTGCTTCGAAATGTTTCCAACTGATTCGAAATTTTTCCAACAGCTTTGACATTTTTCATACTGTTTTGAAAATTTGTTAACTCCGGTCAACATTAGGACCCGTAGACCCGTTCCTGACCCCATCCTACCCCTTAAGCCCGTTCCTTCAAAGCCCTGTGGACAGGAGCTTCGGCGCTCTTGTTCAAACTTTGACGAATCATATCTCCGAAAGTATTGGTTTCTCAGAGTTGGGAATGATATCAATGAGTTCTTATGCATATATATATACATATATATATCGAATCTTTATTTTTTTTAGTTATCGAGGAAATAATATTCCAGGTGGGTATAACTCTGAATCCGTTAAACCGATTATGCCCAAAAACGAACCTAACTCCCTCATTCGGATACGCAACCTAACCTGAAAATTGCAAGTCCCTATCTCCTTTTGTTCGAAAGTTATCGAGGCAACGGTCACCCCTCTACTGAACTCACACAAGGCTGCTCGAATCTCCAAGATTTAATCGATCGTGTTAAAATTTAAAACTTGGCAGTAGAGTTGAGTTCTAAAGGCTCTTGCAAAATTTCAGCAATTTCAGACGAATAGTTACTGATATATAGAATTTCTGCGCGTATGTTCTGGGGAACATCGCGTTATAGTTTTGCCCAAATGTGAAATTTAATTCTGTGGTGCCGTCCGGCCGTCCGGCCCTTGACACGATAACTTGAGAACGGAAAGAGCTAGCGACTTGAAATTTTCAGGGTAGGTGGCGCATCCCAATACGACGGACAAATATATCCGATCGAATTTAAACTTGGTGAATAGTTGTAGAATATAGACCTAAGCACGGTTGTGAAATTTTGCGAGAATCGTATCGCTAGAAAATTATTAAAAAATATTTTGTTGTCACGATAACCTGAGAACGGAAATAGATAGCGGCTTGAAAATTTCAGGTTAGGTTGTGCATCTGAATGCGACATTTAAGTTTGTTTATGAGCATAATCGTCCAAACGGTTTTAGAGTTATAGCCATCTGAAATTTTCTGAAATTTGGTTGTTTTTTGTTCTTCATTAACTCGAAGAATACAAAACCGATTGAATTCAAACATGGTTATTAGTTGTAGAATGCCAACGCGAAAATTCATGCAGAATTTCGTGAAGATGGTATAACTAGAAAATTTAAAAAAAAATATTAAAAATAATTGAAAAAAATTCTATATATCATAAACTATTCGTCCCGCATGGCTGAAATTTAGGAAGAGCCTTCAGAACCTAACTCTACTGCAGAGTTCCAAGTTTGAACACGATCGGATCTATATTGTTGGAGAACCGAGCAGCCTTTTGGTAGTTCGGTAGCTGGATGCGAATCGTCGTATGATATGTTGTCTATGATCGTATTTTTGCGAGAACCTTCAAAGATAAAAATATGAATGTCATGATGACATATTTTTGCGCGTTTGTTATGGGAAAACCGTGTTATTTCATCACAAATCTATGGGAGATGATAGCCCTACATTAGTGGTCAGACCTGGTTTTGAAAGAGATCCTCCTTAGGAGGAGGCAACTAAATATTGAAGGGATTTCTATGAACAAGAGTGAATATCTTTGAGAAATAGAGAAGGCAATTCTTCTTCAAGAGATCCATGTGCCTTCAGAGGAGTATATTCACTAATGAGAATATATCTTTATGTTTCACCTCATCACCTTTAGATCTATCAATGGACATTTATTGGTTAAGAATAAGTAATTGAATATTACTGGAATTCAATTTAATTTCATTCAATATGTTAGTAACTAAACTTATAATTTTCTTTACTTTGATTATTTAAATTTGATATTAATTCCAGTAATATTTTTCAAGAATAATTATGTATTCTTCTCCTAAAGAAGAATTGAAGGTAGACAATATTGTGTTAATTTTTTCATCATTGCTTTCTATCCTGACTTAACGAAAAAAAATTGGTTCAAGCACTGACGTGAAGTCAGGAGCTTTTGCGCGTATGTTCTATTGTCCATTCTCCTGTATTGGACACTTTTAATCGAATTTACCATGGTGAATTCTATTGTCTATTCTCCTGTATTGGACAGCCTTAATCGAATTCACCATGGTAAATTCGATTAAGAGTGTCTAATACAGGAGAACAGACAATATAATTCACCATGGTAAATTCGATTAAGAGTGTTCAATACAGGAGAATGGACAATAAAACATACGCGCAAAAGCTCCTGAATTCACGAAAAAAAATTGGTGCAAGCACTGACGTGAAGTCAGGAGCTTTTGCGCGTATGTTCTATTGTCCATTCTCCTGAATTGAACACTGTTAATCGAATTTACCATGGTGAATTCTATTGTCTGTTCTCCTGTATTAGACACTCTTAATCGAATTTACCATGGTGAATTCAATTAAGGCTGTCCAATACAGGAGAAAAGACAATAGAATTCACCATGGTAAATTCGATTAAAAGTGTCCAATACAGGAGAATGGACAATAGAACATACGCGCCAAAGCTCCTGACTTCACGTCAGTGCTTGAACCAATTTTTTTCCTTTATTTTCAATGATTTTTTAAAAATTTTCTACAAATACTATCCTCACGAAATTTTGCAAGAATTTTCGCGTTGGCATTCTACAATCAATAACCATGTTTCAATTCAATCGGTTCAGTATTTTCCGAGTTAATGAGGAGAAAAAAACAACCAAATTTCAGATGGCTATAAACCTAAAACCGTCGATTATTTTATTATTATTATTGATAAGGGGGTTACGTTGCACCGCGACCTTGAGATCTATTGTGCCCCCCAACAGAGCTGTTCTCACCATTACGCCATCTACAGCTCGCCCTCCAGTTCCAGAGTATAAATGAACCTCAATATCTGGGAAGGCTTCAAGGATATTATGTCTTCACTCCTACAAGTTTACTGTCCAAAGCATTCCTTTCGCTGACTTGCAATGGCGAGGCATTCTGTAACAAGGTGAAGAGGAGTTTCTTCCTCCTCCCCACAGAATCTGCACTCGTCAGTATCTGATAAACCTATTCTCATCAAATGCTTCCTGAGGCGACAGTGTCCTGTGAGGAAGCCAGTGACCAGGTGTAACTTATTCTTGCAGAGATCCAGATACCTTTTGGATCTCACTTCTTTAAAGTTCCTAAGGAACTTTTTGGAATGAACCAAACCTGGAAGATTCCGCCAGAATGTCTCTCTTTTGGTTTCCTCCTTCTCCAGAAACTCTTTCTTGTAGGTGCATTTTCCTATACCGCAGAAAGGTTCTGGGCCGATAAAAGGAGTTCGTGCTGCCTTTCTGGCAAGTGTATCGGCCTCTTCGTTCCCCTTGACTCCCGAGTGACCGGGGACCCAGACTAAAAAGACCTTATTATTCTTGCCAATTTCATTTAGTTTTCTTCGGCACTCCCATATCAACTTTGAATCGATGGCATGGGAGCTCAGTGCTTTGATAACAGATTGACTATCCGAATGGATTGCTATGTCGCATTTCTGATATTTTCTTTCTAGGTTAATATCTGCACATCTTTCGATTGCGAGTAATTCTGCCTGGAAGATACTCAAACGGGAGCCTACCGACAGTGCGCACTTGGTGCCTGTCCCATATACCCCAGCGCCAGCTCCCGTCGTGGTTTTTGAGCCATCTGTGTACCATTTTATGGTATTTTCTTTGAAAGTCTGGGTGGTGAACTCCCTTTCCCATTCTTCCTTTCTACTTATCATCGTGGTGAAGTTCTTCTCAATGCTTACTTTTTTGACCATTGCATCACTAGGAAGGTTCACTGATGGGATGTACTTAGTCAGAGAGGTCCAGGCTCTCTGACATTTAATCCTCTCAGTTCCTGTACCTTCCTTAGATATTCTGAGGGTGGCCTCATGGGCTAACCTCTCAATCACTAGATGCAGAGGTGAGAGATCTGTGATGATCTCAAGTGCCCTGGTTGGACACGTTCTCATAGCTCCCGTGATGCACACACAAGCTAGCCTTTGCACTTTGTCAAGCGCTTTCCTAGTAGTTGTCTGATCTGCTTTGGCATGCCAGACTACTGCCCCATAGGTAATTATTGGTCTCACAATCATGACGTACATCCATCGCAGTATTTTAGGGCTACAGCCCCAAGTCTTACCGGATAGATTTCTGCACGCCATCAGAGCTCTTATTGCTTTACTTGCAGTGATATCCACATGCTTGTTCCACAGAAGCTTTCTATCCAGAGTTATTCCCAGATATTTAACTTCAGTCTTCCAGTCAATCACTTCTCCATTTAAGGAGAGGGATTTTATGGCTGGAAGATTTATTTTCCGGGTGAATGGAATTACTGTGGTCTTGGTTGGGTTAATACTCAGCCCCACCGACTGGCACCACTGCTCAATAATTCTGAGGCCCTCCTGTAGTAAGTCACATAAGATGCCCTCGAATTTGCCTCTCACTATTAGAACTATGTGGTCAGCATAGCCTACGCATTCGAAGCCAAGCTCCGTTAGCCTGTGTAGTAGTTCATCTACTACCAGGCTCCATAGGAGGGGAGATAATACCCCCCCTTGAGGTGTCCCGCGAGTGGCTTTGACAGAGATGGGTTGATTTCCCCCCAATGTCTCAGCTGTCCTCGTTGTCAGCACGTCATACATCCATTTTATTATGGTATTGTTGACACCCCGCCTTTTAAGTGCTTCTCTGACAGACCGTCGATTATGCTTATAAACAAACTCAAATGTCGTGTTTAAATGCACATCCTAACCTGAAAACTTCAAGCAGCTATCTCTTTCTGTTCTCAAGTTATCGTGACCACAAAAATATTTTTTAATGATTTTTTAATAATTATCTAGCAATACGATTCGCACAAAATTTCACAAACTTGCTTAGGTTCATATTCTACAACTACTCATCAAGTTTCAATTCGATCGGATTCATATTGATTTAAAACAAAATTATTACTCGGAAATCATTGGGCCGATTATACCCATTAACGAACTTGTCCGTCGTATTGGGATACGCCACCTACCCTGAAAATTTCAAGTCGCTAGCTCTTTCCGTTCTCAAGTTATCGTGGCAACGGCCGGACGGACGGCCGGACAGAATCAAATTTGACCTCAAATTTTCATTGGGGAGTCGAACCAAATCGTTTGAGAACATTTCCGTCAAAAAATTCGACGAAGTTACAGACATTTGGGCAAAATAATAACGCGATGTCCCCCAGAACATACGCGCAAAAAGTTATTTATCGTTGATAATGTTTCATTACTGTTAATTAGGCAACATTGTTCAATAAATTGATTCTGGCAAATATCTGGAAACAATTTCAAAAGATTAAAATGTTTTGTTAATATAGATATTTTTTACAGTTTGGTAGAGAACACCCTGAAAAAATCATTGCACAATATCTATAATAGAGAAAAAAAATAATTACCTGGAGGCACCATGTGAACCAGAAAATGTAGCCAGGAACATCGTGACCCATGATGCTTCCAATCTTCCAATACTCCCAACAAATCACAGCGATCAATAGAGGGAATATAAGGAGGCCGACGTTAATATGCAAGGAAAAAGTTCTCGCTATTCACCTTCTACCTTTCACAGAATCTCTTCTCTTTTTGCCGACGGAAGATCGGAACACGATATGAATACTCTCGAACGAGATTTAGATCGATTTGATTCAGGGAGAAAGATGCCTCGGAATAAATTGCGGCGTTAAATATTCGTTATGGTAATTCCGAATGCTGATCATGAACCATCCCGTCTGGATTCATTTGGAGATCAAACGAGAAAAATTAGAAAAAAGACTAACATGAAACCGACAGCAAGCTTCCACTGAAATACCAATAAGGTGAAAACTCTGGAAGCGAAGGCGGTATTAGCATATTATGTAATTTAACTTTTTTTTCAAGCTGATGGTGATATGGCTAACTTGGAACATTTTAGGATTAATATTATTAATATTAAAATAATTATTAATATAATGTTTGAAATGATGAAGCGAAAAAATGTTGGTAACTCCCCCTGCAAATTTTACTGTCCATGTTCAAATATGGAATACAAATTATCAAAAAACTCTCACGTCAAGTCTTTTTATCACACACCCTCACGAAATACTTCATGAACTTTCAATCCGTCTTTTTATGACGCTCTTGTTCCTCGGAACAGAGTGCTTATCAATTTGCCCAAATGTCTGTAACTTTCGAATTTTTGGCAGAAACGGGTCTTAATCGATTTGGTTCGACTCAGTCATCAAGAATCCATGGTCAAAATCTATTCTATCCGGCCATCCGTCCGTCCGTAACCACGATAACTCTAGAACGGAATGAGCTAGACAGTTGAAATTTTACGAATAGCTTTGGGAGATAAATATCTCGGTTTTGTCCGTTATTGGGCAAATTCGACTTGGTGGTTTCGGAGTAAGGAAAACAACATTTTTTTTAGTGTAGTTTCATCATAAGAATCCATTAATATCATTCTCAACCCTACACGCAGAGAAAAAGACGGTAATTGTTACTATTATCGCGATGGAATCAACCGAACAGAATGGTGCGTATAGCGCCAGACATTTTTCTTGATTAATTCTACTATGATGTAGTGACGATTTTATTAAAAACGTGAAAAGTACTCCAAACCCAACCAAAAGATGGATAGTGTCGTTAGTAATAGTAGCGTTATACATTTAATACAGTGAAATCATATAACAATTGATGGTACAATTTACCACGAATCGTGGCACTTTCATAATCGTGGCAGAGTATAACCACGATATAATTGATGGTGAAATTTACCACGACGAATTTACCACGACGATAGTGAAATTTAACACAAGCAGATTCACCACGAGACTTGGGGTATTTTTGAACATTGCCAATCGTGTCATTGAATTTACTGGAATAGTCATTTTCACTTATCAAATGTTCAAATGGACTATTCATTTTGATTGTTTTTTTTTCAATTAAATCGGTCTAAATATGTAGTCATTGAGTGGTTTCTTTCTGGGTTTTCTCTCCCAAACTCTGAAAAATATCTATAAAATAAAAAATTAATTTATAGATATTCTTCAGAGTTTGGGAGAGAAAACCCAGAAAGAAACCATTCAATGGTGAATATAACTCCCACAGTATCCTTTAATGATTACCTAAATATACAGTTTCGATTCTTGAAATGAAAAACAATGCTGCATTATACATCACCATGTATTACAAAAATATATTGAACTAATGATGTCAGATACACTCTCTTAAATATACTATAAAGAACAAATATAACTACACTCTCATAAAACAAATTGGTAAATGTTCCACATTCCTTATCTCATCAATCAATGTCAATGGTAGTGATGGTAACTTCTGATTTCATTATATGATCATAAGGAGTCGAACGATACTGGGTCTGGTATTGTTGTTATCTTCAGAGACTATGGAGATAAATCCACTTGTTTTATTCTTTTGCGCAATGAGTATGACGGAAAGGTGGACATCAAACAGAGTTTGCCGTGTTATTATTTTTCATCAACGTATCCAAAATGCTGTTTCTCTTCAAGGGTCGATTCAGGAAAAGGTTATCTGCTTTGTCAAGATAGATTTTTCAGAATTCATTTTCGATCTGAAAAAGAATATTGTATTCACTACACATAATGTTTTGGCATAATATAAATGATTTTTTGAATCAGAATAATGGAAAGTGTCATTCGATAACGAATTTTAAAGTAGATTTTCATAGGACCGATTGTGTCAGTTTTCCATTATGTGACAACATAATCGTCCATACAAACTTCACAGAATATATCCACAGTACACATTGCAATCGAAAAACTCAAAATAAAGGTTAATTTTTGCTAACTGATGATTGATATTGGCTCTCGATATTAAGTATTATGTAAAAAATTCCAATATAACAACATGAACACCTAATATCAAATATTTTCGGTTTGAAAAATATGTAATAATTGTTACCGTTTATAAAATTTCTGCAATCTCGTATTCGAATAGTGTTGTATAAACTCATCAAATTCCGACCCAGTATATTTTTGAAGGGAATAAATGAGTCATTTACATCTAGTATACTGCTTCCTAAGTAATCAAGTAACTCAAATCTTGCTTGATAGGTTTGCTCCCATTTTTTGAAACCATTGTCCATGGCTCAAAGGTATCATTTAGCCATTGAACATCGTCCAGTATTTCTTCTGGTATCATTTTCCTTGGAAAAAAAATATGGTTAATATTGATATGCGTATAAGAAGTGGTAGTTATAGATCATTTTACCTTGGGAAATCTTCTGCCACTTCTGGATCGAACCAAGTATGATAAATTTCCTCCTTTGATTGCAATAGTTATCGAATAATATTCCTTTGCAAGAAATTCTTCGTCTGACCACAATCTTGGATGGAATATAGTAGATTTCTCTTTTTTGACTTGGAGCACACTCTATTATTTTGTCCACCATGTCCTCAAAAATGTCTCTGGTGAACCTGAAATGAATTTATAGATTCAGTAATTTACTCAGTGTAGCTTAGGTACAAGCCACCATATTTTCGTTCACATCTGCCCCATTCAATAAGACAATGTGAAGACAACCGAATATCGCTCTACTGTACCTACGGGGCTCCCAAGAACCGGGGTTATATGTATCTATCCCGTCGTGGTAACTTTGACCAACCTCCGCTCGTTGTATCTATAAACCCGCCATTGATGCAGCATGCAGTGAATTTTAAATATTATAAAAACGTTTTTTGTCGGTATACAAATGCAAAAATGAGATGTATAGATAATATTCCTCTACTTACCGTGGAAATGCTGATCAAATGTGACAATCCGTACAGTTCAAAAGTTTCCTCCAACTTATTGTCGTATGCTTTAATCGTCCGAACTCTTATGCAATTTTCACTTCATTTAGGACGGAGGTTGAAATGAATACTGACTGACACTATCTTTGAATAGTTTTTCGGTCATAGCTTGGGTAGGGGGTGAACATACAGGGTACTATGACAGGGATGGCGACACAGGAACATGTTCATCATTTATTTTCAATTTTTATACCCTTCCTATGGGTGAAAAATTAGGGTACATGTAGAAAATAATAAGTGTTTGTCAAAATAAATCGTTTCTGGTGTTTAACCTCAAACAAGAAAGTTGTATTAATGGTCCAGACATTCTGAACACTTTTCCATAATGCAACATATTTTGGCGTTTTGGTTTCAATATATTTTTGAATTACTCCTGATGGAGAGTAAGGTGTTCTCGACAAGTTCATCGATTAATAAATGATATTCACCCTGAAGAAACCTGGAAGTGATCAAATCAATTATCCTTGATGATATAATGTAAACCTCCAATGAATAAACCTAAATATTAACAAAATATTTTCATTTCGGTGGCAGACATGAGAATTTTGAACTCTTTAAAATCATCTGTCTTTAGTTTTAGTGGTCTATTCTTATTATCAATGCATTCAAAGTCGAAAATTTTAAGTCTGTGGTTAATAATTTTCAGTTCAATCACATTGTCAGTGTAAATCATATCGTTCAAAATAGGAACAAATCAAAAATGCAAACTCCTTCAACAATATCATGCATTATATCCACATAGGTATTATGAGTAAGGTGATATATTTTCAAAGTATGCCAAACATACTCTTCTTTTATATCCGTTTGGGTCTTATCGTTCTTCTTCAGATCTATTTCATAATTTCCTTTTTTTTTTATGTGTCCTCACTTACACTACATCTAGACATATTAGAATTTTTGGGGCGTTTCATGATCTACTATTGTAGATTCTGAAATGAATGCCTCAAGTCCTTAAAAATGCTTGTACTCCTATTATTCTCAAGAATTACTTGATACGCTTCGAATCCATCGGAAGAAAATGAATCCTCACGGCTTTTATTTTAATTAATTCTTATTCACAGCATATTCATCGTGTTCATGCGACCATCCATTATGATATATTTTTACCAAAGTAGCATTATAAGTAATATCTGTTCAGAAAATAGTAAAACAATTGTATCTTAAAATATACAAAGAATGAGAAGACAAATTTGTTAAATGTTAGATTCATTAGAATTGAACAATATTTAGTGGCGTTCATCACTCGATATAGTAATACATTTGCATAACTTATAACCACAATAAGATTAGTACCACATACGGACAATTTGGGTTACAATTACCATTCAGTGTGGTGAATATATGTTGGTATTCCGTGAACACGTTTTCGGTACAAAGAACTAAAAACGAATGGTTGGAACCTCTTTGCGTCGTGGTAAATTATACCATGAAAACATTTCTTATTGAATCGTTTTAACATAGTGAATATGAATAAGGTTGAGATACTTCGTGCCGATTCTGGAGGTTGATTTAATCGCGATTTGGATATTTTGTACCACGAATTAAAAACTACAACAAATGGTTGATTTTTCCAACTCTATTTCTTTGCGTGTAACAAACTAATACTTTCGGAGATATGATTTTTAAAAATTTCAATAATATCTAATTTTTTTAATGCTTGTGGCTTTTACTTGATGCACATCCATATTAACTCAATGAAAAATTATATACGATTTACACTTATTTATTCAATATTGTGACGCGTTTCGTCGACACAGCGACTTCATCAGACTACATCATACTAAATTCTCCAAGAATTTAGTATGATGTAGTCTGATGAAGTCGCTGTGTCGACGAAACGCGTCACAATATTGAATAAATAAGTGTAAATCGTATATAATTTTTCATTGATTCAATAATATCATTCTTAATTCTATGAATTCATAGAATATTCTAATTATAATTTTCTGATGTATGCAAAGTAAAATCCAAAATGAGGTGAGTCATATATATACGTTTTGAATTTAATTAGAAAAATTCTTTAAAATTCACGCACAGAAGCCAAATTGAAAAAAATTTTACGGCACGCGATGTTCCCAAGCGGTCACCCATCCATATACTAACCACGCTCGATGATGCTCGGCTTCAGTGTACGAACGGTATCTAGCATATCCAGTGTGGTATGGCCACGAACAATATTTCTTCCTCAACCTCTGCAATTATATTTATTATGCAGTTCTATATATGCAAGATTGCGAAATGTTCCTATCACATCCGAAAATGTGAAACAAAATTATTGGAGGTTTCAAAATAATATCGTAATTATTTCCGAAATTAGTATCCCACAATTTAAAATTAATTTATAGGACCTGTACATCCCATCTTAAGATTCTTGAGAGATATGATGATGTTGTTTTGACAGTCCTGTGCTAATTTTGTATGCCGAAAACAGAAATTTGATATCTCTACTAGTTTCTTAACTACAGGGTGAAAATTAATGTTTTGTCGCTCTTGTACCTCGGAACAGAGTGCTTATCAATTTGACCAAATATCTGTAATTTTCGAATTTTTGTCTGAAAATGGTCTTAAAGGATTTAGTTCGACTCACTGATCAAGAATCCGTGGTCAAAATCGATTATGTCCGGCCGTTCGTTAACATGATAACATTTGAACAGAATATGCTAGGCAATTGAAATTTTCATAGTAAGTTCGAGAGATAAATATCTCTGTTATGTTCGTTATCGGGCAAAATCGGTGGGTTGATTTCGGAGTGACGAAAAAAAAATTTTTTTTTACATTGCAAATTTTAATTTTTTATAAGATGCATTTTCATCATAAGAGTCCATTCTCTACTCTAACAAACTAATACTTTGAGAGATAATATTTTTAAAAGTGTGAATAATTAATCGTAATGTTATGATTTTTTGAATTTAATTTCTTTTATGATGGAGCTCTATCACAAGAATCCATTGATATCATTCCCAACTATGAGAAAACAATACTTTAGGAGATATGATTCTTCAAAGTTTGAACAAGAGCGCCGAAGCTCCTGTCCACAGGGCTTTCCCACATTTTTCAACTCGATTTCAATTCAATCGGATCTGTATTTCTTGAAATATTGGGATAATAAAATTAGGCTTCAAGGTTTGTGCGGGATTTCAGCAGTTTCTGACGAATAGTTTCTGAAAAGTAAAACTTTTGAAGAAACATTTTTTGTTTTATTTTTCAGAAATATGATCCTGATTTGCGCGTCGGCATTCTACTACTTATTGCCAAGTTTCATTTCAACAAGATCTGCATTTTTTGAGTTATTGAGAAATAAACTACAAAATTTCAGCTGGGTATAACTCCGAAACCATTAGGCCTGTCTCGTGCACTAATTGATTTATCCGAGTGATTTTGATTCGAAGGACCAGATGTTTCATAATATCCTGATTGTTTCATCAGGGTGATGAGTTTTTGCGCGTATGTTCTGGGGAACATCGCGTTATCACTTTGCCCAAATGTCTGTAACTTTCGAATTTATTTACAAAAATGGGTTCAAGCCCTATGGACAGGAGCTTTCTGGCGCTCTAGTTCAAACAGACAAATTATATCTCCGAAAGTATTGGTTTCTCAGAGTTGGGAATTATATCAATGTATTCATATAATAGAACTGCATCCTAAAGGAAATTCAATTCAAATAATAGTTTATTTATCAAGATTAAATGAGCAATCATGAGAATGAGAAAAGCACCA
Source organism: Halyzia sedecimguttata (assembly GCA_937662695.2). Classification (NCBI taxonomy): domain Eukaryota; kingdom Metazoa; phylum Arthropoda; class Insecta; order Coleoptera; family Coccinellidae; genus Halyzia; species Halyzia sedecimguttata. The sequence goes on from OW569415.2 coordinate 31,366,415, forward strand.
TGGAAGAAATCAAATTAAATCTGGCCAATTTTGCCCAATAACGAACTTAACCGAGATATTCATCTCCCTAAACTACTCTGAAAATTTCAACTACCTACCTCATTCCGTTCGAGAGTTATATCTATGTCTATGGATGAAAAGCAGTCTCACTACTCTCAGATCTCTTACTTCATGTTCAGTTCCGAAATGTAAGAATTTTCTGAGAAAAACTAATTTGGGAGCAAACAACTGAGATTTTTCTCACTTCGCTCACAATTCTTCGACTGATTAGATAATGTCTCAGGAACATCATTTGACATTATGACAATTCATATTCATACATAGAATAATATCATTCTGTGACATCGTTGAAATACGATTTATTATTGAAATTTTGAAAAATCATATCTCCGAAAGTATTAGCTTGTAAGAGTTGAAAATGATATGAATGGATTCTTATGATAAAACTGCTTATTAAAAAAAATTTGATTTGGAATTTGTTCCGTAAAAAAAAATTTTTTTTTTTGTTACTCCGAAACCATCTGTCCGATTTTGCCCAATAACGAACTTAGCCGAGATATTCATCCCCCAAACCTACTCTGAAAATTTCAACTCTCTAGCTCATTCCGTTCGAGAGTTATCGTGCTTACGGCCGGCCGGCCAGCCGGCCGGACCGGCCGGACAGAATGAATTCCGACCACGGATTCTTGATCAGTGAGTCGAACCAAATCGTTTATGACCATTTTCATCGAAATATTCTAAAATTACAGACATTTGGGCAAATTGATAAGCACTCAGTTCCGAGGAACTAGAGCGCCAAAAATGGTCTCAAACGATTTGGTTCGACTCCCCAATGAAGAATTCGAGGTCAAATTTGATTCTGTCCGGCCGTCGGGCCGTCCGGCCGTTGCCACGATAACTTGAGAACGGCAAGAGCTAACGACTTGAAATTTAAAGGGTAGGTGGCGCATCCTAATACAACGGACAAGTTCGTTAATGGGCATAATCGGCCCAGTGGTTTCCGAGTAATAATTTTGTTTTCACCCAATATGAATCCGATCGAATTGAAACTTGGTGAGTAGTTGTAGAATATGAACCTAAACACGTTTGTGAAATTTTGCTTATAGCTAGAAAATTTTCAAAAAATTATTAAAAAATATTTTTGTTATCACGATAACCTGAGAACGGAAAGAGATAGCGGCTTGAAGTTTTCAGGTTAGGTTGTGCATCTGAACGCGACATTTTAGTTTGTTTATAAGCATAATCGGCCAAACGGTTTTAGAGTTAAAGCCATCTGAAATTTGGTTGTTGTTTTCTCCTCATTAACTCGAAAAATACTGAACCGATTGAATTGAAACATGGTTATTAGTTGTAGAAGTCCAACGCGAAAATTCTTGCAGAATTTTGTGAGGATAGTATTTGTAGGAAATTTTTGAGAAATCATTGAAAATTTGAAAAAAAAAATTCTATATATCAGTAACTATTCGTCTGAAATTGCTGAAATATTGCAAGAGCCTTTAGAACCTAACTCTACTGTTAAGTTTCAAGTTTTAACACGATCGGTTAAATATTGTTGGAGATTCGAGCAGCCTTGTGTGAGTTCAGTAGATGGGGGACCGTTGCCTCGATAACTTTCGAATGAAAGGAGATAAGGACTTGCAATTTTCAGGGTAGGTTGCGTATCCGAATGGGAGAGTTAATTTCGTTTTTGGGCTTAATCGGTTTAACGGTTTCCGAGTTATACCCACCTGGAATATTATTTCCTCGATAACTCAAAAAATAAAGATACGATCGAATTGAAGCTTGGTAACTAGTAGTAGAAAATCAACATAAAGTAGTGTTTAAAATTTTGTACGAACCGTACCCCTAGAAAATGCGAAAAAAATGACGAAAAAAAAAATTTTGTAAGAACCGTACCCCTAGAAAATTTCAAAAAAATTACGAAAGAAAAATTGGTTCAAGCACTGACGTGAAGTCAGGAGCTTTTGCGCGTATGTTCTATTGTCCATTCTCCTGTATTGGACACATACAGGAGAATACAATACAGGAGAATGGACAATAGAACATACGCGCAAAAGCTCCTGACTTCACGTCAGTGCTTGAACCAATTTTTCATTCGTCAGGAGCTTTTGCGCGTATGTTCTATTGTCCATTCTCCTGTATTGGACACATACAGGAGAATACAATACAGGAGAATGGACAAGAGAACATACGCGCAAAAGCTCCGGACTTCACGTCAGTGCTTGAACCAATGTTTTGTTGTTTCAATTTTGGGAACATCTGCTGGAGGATGTGATTCTGTAGAGCATCCATAATTTAAATTCCAATAAGACGATAATGGGTACTTGGACTTTTTCCAAGTACCCATTATCGTCTTATTGGAATTTAAATGATGGACGCTACAGAATCACATAGTTCACCCATTATCGTCTTATTGGCAACTGGTGAAGATTATTCATCTCAATGATTTATGTCGTTGTGAATGCACAACCGATGAAAAACGGCATACTTAACCTAGAGCACCCAGCAGTAATCTCTTTATTACTGAGTAAATTGTTATTTGTAATTAGAAATTACGAAGAGGTTGAGTAAATGGTGAGAGATATGAACGCACTTTAAACAAACAGCAAATTGTATTTTCTTGTTACCGACACTTTGATAACAAGCACAAAGTAATTATTTAAATATAATACACTCCACGATAATAAATTCAGGAAGTGAATAATTTGAGCCATTTTGATATCACTGTAACTTCTTTAACTGTTGTTCGATTTTGATGACCTTTTTTCCAAAGTGGAGCCCTACGTCTTGAGATATTACTCTTAGTTGTAGTTTCCAACAAAGAAGGCTTGATCATTATACAGGGAGAAACAGAAGTAGCTTTTTGCGCGTATGTTCTGGGGAACATTGCGTTATCATTTGGCCCAAATGTCTGTAACTTTCGAATTTTTTGACGAAAATGGTCTCAAACGATTAAGTTCGACTCCCCAATGAATAATTCGAGGTCAAATTTGATTCTGTCCGGCCGGCCGTTGCCACGATAACTTGAGAACGGAGAGAGCTAGCGACTTGAAATTTTCAGGGTAGGTGGAGCATCCCAATACGACGGACAGGTTCGTTAATGGACATAATCGGCCCAATGGTTTCCGAGTAGGTAATAATTTTGTTTTCAACCAATATAAATCCGATCGAATTGAAACTTGGTGAGTAGTTGTAGAATATGAACCTAAGCACTTTCGTGAAATTTTGTGCGAATCGTATGGCTATAAAATTATTAAAAAATTATTAAAAAATTATTAAAAAATATTTTCGTTGTCACGATAACTTGAGAACGGAAAGAGATAGCGGCTTGAAATTTTCAGCTTAGGATGTGCATCAGAACGCGACATTTGAGTTTGTTTATAAGCATAATCGGCCGAACGGTTTTAGAGTTATAGCCATCTGAAATTTGGTTGTTTTTTTCTCCTCATTAACTCGAAAAATACTAAACCGATCAAACTGTAACATGGTCATTAGTTGTAGAATGCCAACGCGAAAATTCTTGCAAAATTTCGTGAGGATAGTATTTGTAGAAAATTTTAAGAGATCATTGAAAATTAAAAAAAAATTCTATATATCAGTAACTATTCGTCTGAAGTTGCTGAAATTTTGCAAGAGCCTTTAGAACCCAACTCTACTGCCAAGTTTTAAGTTTTAACAAGATCGGTTGAATATTGTTGGAGATTCTAGCAGCCTTGTGTCAGTTCAGTAGATGGGTGACCGTTGCCTCGATAACTTTCGAACAAAAGGAGATAGGGACTTGCAATTTTCAGGGTAGGTTGCGTATCCAAATGGGAGAGTTAAGTTCGTTTTTGGGCATAATCGGTTCAACGGTTTCCGAGTTATACCCACCTGGAATATTATTTCCTCGATAACCCAAAAAATGAAGATTCGATCGAATTGAAGCTTGGTAACTATTAGTAGAAAATCAACATGAAAACGTGTTTAAAATTTTTTAAGAACCGTACCCCTAGAAACTTTGAAAAAAATTACGAAAAAAAATTGTAAGAACCGTACCCCTAGAACATTTCAAAAAAATTACGAAAAAAAAAAATTGGTTCAAGCACTGACGTGAAGTCAGGAGCTTTGGCGCGTATGTTCTATTGTCCATTCTCCTGTATTGGACACCCTTAAACGAATTTACCATGGTAAATTATGTTGTCCATTCTCCTGTATTGGACACTTAATTCGAATTTACCATGGTAAATTCGAATTAAGAGTGCCCAATAGAGGAGTATGGACAACATAATTTACCATGGTAAATTCGATTAAGGGTGTCCAATACAGGAGAATGGACACTTAATTCGAATTTACCATGGTAAATTCGAATTAAGAGGATCCAATATAGGAGAATGGACAACATAATTTACCATGGTATTTACCCTTACATTTGTAACACTCTGTGGATAAATAGAGCAGCAATATTCAGCTTAATTTTATTCTGTTTTGAAGTGCGATGTTTTCTGAACAAATTTTTTTTTTCATGTCAATATCTGTTCTTTCAGAGAAGATACAGAGGTTTAAATAAAATGCTGCAGTTGGTCAGTTTCAGAACCCCCTCAGCTCGGGTTGTTAGCCTCCTTAGGGTTTCTTAGTAGATCCTCCATTGTGTGTGCGCTGGACATGCAGTCAAACATGACATGTAAGGCAGTTTCGTCTACCTGCCAATATTTTGGTTTTTTCGGAGAATCCCCATGTTTTTCAGGTGCTTTCTCAGGGTACAGTGTCCAGTTAGTAGGCCAGTTACTGCCCTGAGCTTACGCCTACTCAGTAGTAAGACTTCTTTAGTTAGTGCAGGGCTGCCCCATCATTAACTTACTACGCTGCTGGCCTTTGGAGGAGGTAGTATAATGGTGGGGTGGGCTAGAATATCACAACATGGCCGTACAGAACTTGCATTAATTGAAAATGGTTTCTTAACTGCTGACCGATAAATAATAATAATAATAATAATAATAATGTTTATTATCTCAGGTTTACATCAATTCTTGTACATAATCTATTATTTACGAAATATAAACATAATACTCCACAAGGAAAAGTTTCCGCGCGTGGACATTCTCTGAACTTATTTCATTAGCACATTCGAAAACAAAACTTCAAAAATAAAACAACCATAACCGACCATAATAAACATCTAATAACTAATTATAATAAACAATTAATAACCCATTATACTGAACAACCACGACCAGCCATACCCAACTAACCGGAACCAAAAATTTGTATTATGTCTTATTTTCTATCTATTAAATCCCTAACAGCTGTATGACCTTTATTGACCAAATATTCTGATACAACTTTTCTGAACATGTTTTTCGATTTCATTTTTTTTACTGTTTTTGGAAGATCATTTACTAACTTAGGTCCCAAGTAAATGAATGAGTGCTGCCCTATCGTTTTATTCATTCTAGGTTCTACTATGGAATGTTCCCTATATCGTGTACTATGCGTATGTTCTACCTCTAACCAATCGCTCTTATATTTAAATTGATGCATGCACAGAGATTGACAATACAACTGTCTCATGTCCAAGAATCCACTTTTCCGAAACAATTGATCTGTCGGAAATCGATAACCCTTTCGAAACATAATTTTCATAATCCATTTTTGTGCAATCTCTACTTTGCGTAAAAAGCAACTGTACATCCCTCCCCAAGCTATATTACCGTATAACAGATGACTCTTCACTAGTGCGTTATATATAACTCTCATCTGGCGATCATCACAAAAGGATCTACACAACTTAATTTTCGGAATTAGTGATCTTAATTTCTGAGTGAGCTTCAACGCATAAACATTCCAATGGAGATGACTATCTATGTGTATACCAAGGTATTTTATGTTGTCCGTTAACTCAATATCCATGATTGTATCCCCTAGATTTATACTGAGTTTGGTGAATTCTGGAAGCTTATGAGCGAAGCTGTTGAATATCATGAACTTGGTTTTTTCCCTATTTACTGTGAGCAGTTTAGAATTGAAGAATGATATAACTGTTCCCAAATCGTTCTCCACCTTCCTCTTTAGCTCATTCCAATTTTTATCTTGATAAAATATTACAGTGTCATCCGCGAAGCAAACAGCCTCTCCCGAAGTTAAATCATACAGATCATTGATGTATATCAAAAATAAAAGTGGACCTAGAACTGTGCCTTGTGGTACCCCATACTCAATTTTTTTAAACTCACTCAAATATTCTCCAACTCGCACTGCCTGAGTCCGGTTATAAAGATAACTTTCGAGGAGATCTAATGCTTTACCTCTTATACCCATGTTCTCCAAGCTCAAGAGCAACTTTCCGTGACTAACCGTGTCAAAGGCCTTGGCCAGATCAACGAAAACACACATGGCAGGAATATTCTTATCAATAGCTTTATATATATTGCCAATAACATGAGCAATGGCGTCTTGTGTTGAAAGACCTTCTCTGAAGCCATACTGTTTGTCAGAAATCATGTTGTACTTATTTAGATAATTTAAGATTCTCTTCCTTATTATTTTCTCAAAAATTTTGGATATTCCGGGTAAAAGAGATATGGGTCTATAATTGCTGCAAGATGTTCGGTCACCGGATTTGTATATCGGTATTATTATTGATTTTTTTAGGCAGTCGGGATAAATACCACTTTCAATACAATTATTGACAAGATAACACAAAGGTTTAGTTATATATTTAGAAATTTGTTTCAGAGTTTCCGCTTTAATTCCGTCCACACCTACAGACTTTTTGTCTTTTAAACTCATTATGATATTGTGAATTTCGTCTTCTGTAGTTGGTAAAATGACTATTGAATTCACACAAGTTTTTTGGTTGTAATTGAATTTTGTTTGTTTTATGTTACCCGCTAATTTTTTTCCTATATTTGTGAAAAATTCATTGTATGTTTCCGCGATATCAGTTTGCTGTGAAACAATGTTACCACTTGAATCCTCTAGAATATCTATAGCTTCTTTTTTGCGCGTATGTTCTGGGGAACATCGCGTTATAGTTTTGCCCAAATGTCTGTAACTTTCGAATTTTTTGAACAAAATGGTCTCAAACGATTAAGTTCGACTCCCCAATGAAGAATTCGAGGTCAAATTTGATTCTGTCCGGCCGGCCGTCCGGCCGGCCGGCCGTACGGCCGTCCGTTGCCACGATAACTTGAGAACGAAAAGAGCTAGCGACTTGAAATTTTCAGGGTAGGTGGCGCATCCCAATACGACGGACAAGTTCGTTAATGGGCATAATCGGCCCAGTGGTTTCCGAGTAATAATTTTGTTTACAACCAATATAAATCCGATCAAATTGAAACTTGGTGGATAGTTGTAGAATATGAACCTAAGCACGTTTGTGAAATTTTGTGCGAATCGTATGGCTAAAAAATTTTAAAAAAATTATTAAAAAATATTTTTGTTGTCACGATAACTTGAGAACGGAATGAGATAGCGGCTTGAAATTTTCAGGTTAGGATGTGCACCAGAACGCGACATTTCAGTTTGTTTATGAGCATAATCGGCCAAACGGTTTTAGAGTTATAGCCATCTGAAATTTTCTGAAATTTGGTGGTTTTTTGTTCCTCATTAACTCGAAAAATACTGAACCGATGGAATTCAAACATGGTTATTAGTTGTAGAATGCCAACGCGAAAATGTTTGCAAAATTTGGTGAGGATAGCATTTGTAGTAAATTTTTAATAAATCATTAAAAATAAAAATAAAAAATTCTATATATCAGTAACTATTCGTTTGAAATTAATGAAATTTTGCAAGAGCCTTCATAACCTAACTCTACTGCCAAGTTTCAAGTTTTAATACGATCGGTTAAATATTGTTGGAGATTCGAGCATTCTTGTGCGAGTTCAGTAGATGGGTGACCGTTACCTCGATAACTTTCGAACGAAAGGAGATAGGGACTTGCAATTTTCAGGGTAGGTTGCGTATCCGAAAGGGAGAATTGATTTCGTTTTTGGGCATAATCGGTCTAACGGTTTCCGAGTTATACCCAACTGGAATATTATTTCCTCGATAACTTGAAAAATATAGACTCGATCGAATTGAAGCTTGCCAATTAGTTGTAGAATATCGACTTGAAGACAAGATGAATTCTATTGTCCATTCTGGACAATAGAATTCATCATGGCAAATTCGATTAAGAAGAGTCTCCAATACAGGAGAATGGACAATAGAATTCATCATGGTGAATTCGATTAAGAAGAGTGTCCAATACAGGAGAATGGACAATAGAATTCATCATGGTAAATTCGATTAAGAAGAGTGTTCATTACAGGAGTATGGGCAATAGAACATAGGCGCAAAAGCTCCTGACTTCACGTCAGTGCTTGTTATTTTTATTTCCTCTCAAATCTCTCACAGTTTTCCACAATCTAGAAGGTTCACCAGAATTCCTATTTATTTCTTTGCGAAAGTAATTTTCTTTTGTTTTTTGTATTAAATATTTCAATTTTTTTGCATAATTTTTTAACTCATTATTAAGATTGATATTGTCAGGATCAACTTTATACTTTTTATATAATTCATTCTTCTTGTTTATTGATTTTATTAAACCTCTTGTTACCCAGTCCCGCCGCTTTATTTCATTTCTTTTCATTTTAATAGTTTGTGTGCTACGTTTTATGTGGTGTCTTAATATTTCCAGAAATAGATTGGTGGAGTGATTTATACTTTTCTCGTCTAAAACCGTACGCCAAGATTCATTTTCAAGATAAGATTTCAATCGTTCATAATCAATAATTTTTGTCGTGTTTGATCTGGGCTTTGGGATTGGTTCTGCTTGAGGTAAGAGCAATTTTAAAGCGATCGGTTTATGGTCAGTTATCATGTAATCTACTACCACTGGAAAAACAAATTTTGGTGGCAGTTCCCCCCTAATAAAAACATGATCTAAACAGGAATTCATTCTAGTTGGTAAGGTAATAGAAGGCTGAAAGTCAGCCGCCGCCATGACACTGAGGTATTCTTCCCTAATAGCAGTATCTTCCAATAGATCTATATTTATATCTCCAATTAACAGTGCCATGTTTTGAGCACTGCCAGCACCCTGAAAAAATTTCTCTAGGTTCATGACAAATTCGCGGGCATCCTGTGATGGTGACCTGTACAATGCAATAATATCAACGTTGAATGGACCTAATTTCAACTGTAATTTAATTGCTCTGATATATCCTATATTCACCATTTCATATGTGAAATCAATGGTTTCCCTTACATAAATTACAACCCCATCATTTTTGTTCAAAGTCCCCACATTATAAATCATTTTATAACCTTCCAAATTGAAAATTTGCTCATTGCCAAGTTTAAAAGTTTCCGTGAGTACAATACAATCTAGTTTACCCAGACTTCCATTCACAAAAATTTCAAATTCATCAAAATTCCTACTTAGACTTCTAATATTGTTATGCAAAACCGTAAAACAACCGATACATGGAAAAATGCTTAGTAGATCAAGAGTTCGTTGGACAAAACTTCATTTTAATGCACGATAATGCCAGGCCACACGTTGCACGAGTGGTTGAAGAATTTTTAGGTGGGGTCAATATTCAACTACTGGAGTGGCCGCAGCGTAGCCCAGATTCAAACCCAATCGATCACGCATGGGATATGCTAGGAAGGCGTGTTCGCAAGTCATAAGGACACAAGATGGCATAACGCCCTATTCATTTTCTTCAAATATTTCAAATATCTTCTCTTGAAAAGATGATATTGACATGAACCAAAAAACATTTTGTTGAAAAAAAATCGCAGTACATAAAAAAGATAAAGTTTCCGACCTGTATAATGACCAAACCAACGGTATTTTTGGAAAACTAAATTCAAGTGTAATCTTGTATATGCTATATACGTACATTTGGGCAAATTGATAAGCACTCTGTTCCGAGGAAGAAGGGCGCCAAAAATCGAAACCTGGTTTTGGAGACTAAAAATATTCTTCAAAATGAAACGATTTTATTAATATACCTAATGGTTTAATTAATTCAAAATACTGATTCAAAACATTAGTAATTTTTTTTTATCTACCAAGATTAAGTGAGATTCGATGCCAGTTTATATTAAAAAATTGGTTCAAGTCCTGTGGACAGGAGCTTTTTGGCGCTCTTGTTCAAACAGACAAATTATATCTCCGAAAGTATTAGTTTCTCAGAGTTGGGAATTATATCAATGGATTCCTATGATAGAAATGCATCATGAAAGAAATTAAATTTAAAAAAAAGTGTCGTTTAGAAAAAATGCTTCAGAAATTATCTTTAAAAAAAAGAGCAATCTACAAAGCTTCAATGCTTTAATGCTTCACAAATTGTCATTAAATTCATTTATCAAGATAAAATGAGCAATCTGCAATGATTCAACCTCGTGGAATGGGTTACACTCGATGCATAATTTTCACAACTCGAAATACCTAAGGAAAGTATCATCGAAATGTCTAGAGCATTTATTCCTGATATTTGAGTAGGTAGTGGATTACGAACAAATTATCTTAATAGTTAAAAATATATTAATAAAATACTATCCTCTTTTCTTTTCATGATTTAAAATTTAATAGTTCATACCACTAACACATTCTTTTCTGTATTATGAACCTTAAAAAATATTTGATACACACATGTAGATCCATATTTCAGTATTTTTTTGCTAGCAACATTATGAAAATACTGTACATAGGAACATGTCTCAATACTTAAGGAAGTAAAAGCTAATATTAACCGCATTGGTCAACGAACAGTAATTTCTTTTGATGATTCCATTATGTTCTTCTTTCCTATTGCCTCCATAAACTACATCATTAAAATGATCCAATTGTAAATCTCCTCAAACATCATCCCCAATATTTATACATGAATTATTCAATATGTAATCAGTCAATATTATTTTCGGTTTCGAAACAGTCTTGTATATATTCACAAATTCAAGAATCGGATACTTATTTTCCAAGAAAAAGTATTCCCAACCTACGAATTGCAAATTTCTAATAGCTAGAAAATTTGACATTTATGAACAGTGAACACAGACAGATTCTGTGTTCACATTCTGTGAATACATAGAACTTACGATGTATTATTTAAACTTTGAAACTTCATATCTCAGAAAGTATTAGATTGTTAGAGTTGAAAATGATAACAATGGATTCTTTTGATAAAACTGCATCTTAAAATAATTTGAATTCAAAAGTTTTAATGTATAAAAAAATATTTTTTTTCGTTACTCCGAAACTATTAGACCGATTTTGCCCAATAACGAACTTAACCGAGATATTTATCCCTTAAACCTACTCTGAAAATTTCAACTGTCTAGGTCATTCCGTTCTAGAGTTATCGTGTTAACGGCCGGACTGCCGGACGGCCGGACGGACGAGCGGACAGAATAGATTCCGACCACGGATTCTTGATCAGTGAGTCAAACCAAATCGTTCAAGACCATTTTCAGCCAAAAATTCGAAAATTACAGACATTTGGGCAAATTGATAAGCACTCTGTTCCGAGGAACAAGAGCTCTAAAAACCTAAATGTGCTCACACTACCGTCGCATAAAACAGTGTTGCTAAGTTCGATAAGTAATTTTCTGTATTATCAGATAATTCATGACTGGGAACTAAGGAAAACATACAGTGTGTTTGTTTTTAGCCTTTACTAAAATCGAAAGTTTTCTGAGCCCAGGCCTGGAATTTCAAACTGATACTAGATCCTTTCGTTTGCATAGAAAGTGTAGCACTTTCCTACACTCGGTGTAATTTACACTCGATATTAGTATTCGTTTGCTTATTGGATTTACACCAGTGTACACGAAGTGTAGTTTATCTGCACCTGGTCGAAAGGAGGTGTGAAATGCACTCAAAACAGAATGTAGGGTTATGGTTAATGTTAGGGCAAAAAGAAGGCGCCCATAAATATTTGTTGTCTGGGAACTTTGATCTCTTCTTTAAAATGGGTATTATCAAATTTAAAATTTGCAATAAGGTCAGGAGGATGAAGAAATAATTAATCCGTTGAGAAACAGTAATGCTATTTGGAAATTGTTATGTTGATTTTTTTCACCAATTGATTTTTCAGACGATGAATTTACTATTAATTTTTTTGAAAAAGCCGTCAGGGAAGGGAGATTACTACAGTATGGGATTTATATCCATCAGATTGATGGCTGAACAAAAATAATAACCAATATTTTTGACGTTTGATAAACAAACCATTTCAGTGTATTTTTCATTCGTTTGCGTTACTGCACTGAAAATCAGATTCAGAGTGCAGTGTTAATTAAACTACACCAAGAAACAGACGAAAGAACCTACTTATGAAGTGAATTCATCTCAGAAGTGAAGAGTAGATTTACCCAACATTTTTAAGTCGGATATAGATTCCACTTGTTGAGTTACACTTGCCAATAATCCGATATGAGTTTCCTGAATCTTATTATATAATAACTCCGAACAATCGTCTTGAGAAAGCTATTCGTGATAAACCTGGACATAAAATTGACTTCAGTCAGTGACGTGGAAGTGAAGGTAACATCAGAATTCAGCGGTCTCTCAAAAATCGAAGAAAACAATTCCTGCATCAAAGTAGAGCAGTCAATTTCCCTCCTTGAAAAACATGGAATCAGAACCTTTATGTCGCGACGGAAATCGGCGAACATGAAAGGATCCTTTGATCTCAATATTCGGATGTATCGACGTATTCGGGAGTGCTTACTCAATATCTCGTCGAGATTAATCAATCCAGTTCTCCTAGCTATGCGTGACGACGCTTTCGTTGATTAAGGGTTGGCCTCAAATCCCGAGGGAACCGAGTGAAAATTGTTTATGCATGGAAATGGGAATATACTTGAATTCATCGATATACCTTTTTACGGTATCGATCGTTATATTATGAACACAGTAAAGTGGTTGTATTGCGAGTAAATTTGTAATTATCAATTTATTAGTGGGGCACTTTTGTCTGGATATAGCCATCCTCAGTAACTCTACAAACTTACATGATTTAAACTACTGTGATAGACAGTTTCGGTTTCGCTTACTCATCCTGCGAAGCCACTATTCTTGCTATATTAAACACCGAAACTATATAGACCACATTAGTTAGGTTAGGCGGGAAATTTGAATTACGATCCATCCGTGGATCCCAGCACTGAATTCCCCATGCACTTCCTATGGACCCAAAATTTACGCGGATTTCTCGCCTGTTTTTAGATACTTTGGCTAATTTCTTAAGGTTTATTTGGGTTGAAATAGATTCTGTGAATCTTTCTCAACCATCTAGAATCAAGGTTACATCACAAAATTGCATTTTCCAAAATAATTAATAAATATAAAAATGTTCACCAAATTCGATTGACGTATGTCTTAGCTCACTCGAAATCAGTCAAAAATAATAACATAACCCTAAATCGGCCTTGTAATGACGCACAACAGCAGTCATCTACGACATACGGAAATCTTTCGAACTACACTGGTTTCAATTTTGATTTATCAATAAATAGAAGTAGATTTCAATGTGGAAATAACAAGAAAACATGCACTAATGATGAAGGTACCCAATACGTGTTGTCTCTGTACTAACATTCTCTTTTAAATAGGGTGGTTTCATCTCAAAGTTGAAATTCCTTGTTGAAAAATTTGAATATGGATCTCCCGCCAAGCGAATGATTCTTTTACCTATCTAATGTGGTCTATTGCCTGGCATAACTAGAGAGAACAAACCAAAATATACTTCAACACGATGAATCAACATGAACCACTTTTCGAACATTCTAATCTGAAATTATACCAAATTGTTTTCGAAATTATTTTTGAATGGCAATGGTGAAATATACAAATATGAATTTTACAAAAAATCAACCATGATAAATATTTCGTTTCAATATTTACGGGTGGTCCAAGATTTTTGCCGATGTGTACATGGTGATTCACGAAGACCGCTCGTTAGGATATTTCAAAGAAAGACTCGAGATGAACACTTCAAATTTTATAAGTAGTTGAGCTTTGTTAGGAGATATTAATTCTTGGAAAAAATTTCAGATTCATTCGACTTCTCAAACTCAAATGTCGCATACGGATGCACAACCTACACTGAAAATTGTAAGTCGCTGCAAGTCGTTCTCAAGTTCTCGTGAGATATTTAATATTTTTCCATAATTTTTTTGTAATCTTCTAGCGATATGCGTTACTCACTAAATTATACCCGTCTTTATACCGGTATTCCACAACTAGTTACCAACTTTTAATTTAATCGGATCTGTAGTTTTTCGAAAGTTATCGTGGCAACGGTCACCCTTCCAGCTAGTGGACGCACCCAAGGCTGCTCGGATATAAAACAATATAGATCCAAGTGTGTTCAAATTTGGAACTTGACTGTAAAGTTAGGTTTTGAGGGCTCTCGCGAAATTTCAGCGATGTCGGACGAATAAGCTAATTTATATAGAATATTCTTCAATGATTTTTTTTTAATTTTTAGTCAATAAGACGAAATTAAGAGACTCATTTGAAGCTATCCACCTTATCCGTGCATTTATTTAACTTATTGGGTTGATACCTCCAAAGTGCATCGACTACTCGTTCTTCGAACATTGGTGCAATTATTAATTTTCGATTTTTTCCAGGAAGCTAACAAGCGAGTGAAAAAACAAATTTATTCAGAACTAATCTGCTTTCTTGTTGAAAAAACGAAAGAAAAGTTTTTCCAAAACTTATTTTCATTTGTTTGATTTTGTTGAACTTGCTCGGTAAACTTTAGATTTTCTACTAATTTAAAATTTGTTTCCAAATTTATCAAGTGACCGAAACAGAATTGCGAATTTTGATTTCTTCGGTTTTCTGAAGACTACACAATGTTCGAGAACACAACTATTGTTCGTTAAATTAATATTTCAAAACTTCGAACAAGCGGCACGGAAAAAAAAGAATTCTTCTGTTAATAGTTTGTGCGAGTCAGTAGAAACCGTTGTGTTCTGCGTAGGCTTTGAATTGTAACCGTTTCCTTACGCCACCTTAGGTGCAGCACTGTTAATTTTTGACCCAACAGTGATTGGTGGCCATCAACGGTCAACAAGAAAATGTCTTCTCTAGCCTTGGGGTTGAACTCGGAACTGAGTCCGTGGGTTTCGAGTCCGACACCCTAACCACTCAGCCAATGGTACTAGTTTAAACGGATTTTAATGAAAATTCCTCGTGTTCTTTAGGTAACCTCATCAAAACTATAATTGTGAAATCATTCCTTACATCCTATGAACCGAATTATCGAAGAAAGTCATGAAATACTAATGGAATACAAGGAATCAGCATCTCGAGTTTCTTATCTGACCTCCTGTGTTTGACCATCGATAAAAGGATATTAATTATACCTCACTACATAATTTATTTTACCCATAGGCTTCCACAAGATACCCAATGATTTCGTTACCCAAAAAAACAATGATGTCGTGCCGTTCTCACTCGATTTTCCTCGTGCGTTCTAAGAACTTCAAATACCATGAATAATGTTAATCAATCAGTAGTCTTTCGGGCGATTAATAACCCGGTGAATCGCATTAGAAACGAAAATCGTGATCTCTTTCGCTAAAGTTCAAGCGAAAGTTGACCCAGTACACCATAACTGACCATCTCTGGTTGAGTCATGGTAACATTTACCAAGGATTCGAAGGAAACCGTGCACATCTAACTGTTCATCGGTATGCGGAATGAATATGAGGAGATGAAATCACAAAACTACCATTAGTTCGCATGTGTTTTACTGTTCCATTGTTGAGAGTTTTCGATAAATTCTAATAGGGAGATTCCTCCATGAGACATGCCACAATTGTTCGTTTGTTCTTGAAATATGGTAGAGCTACGTCGTTATTGCTGGTATAAATCTTACAGTAAATGACTTTAAACCATATACAGGGTGACTGGTGACTAGTGCAGGGTTGCGTTCGAATATTAACTACACCGAGTAGAGTTTTTGAAGGTTTGACAGATTTACTCTGGAGTTTACTCTGACTCTGACAGTGACAGAAGGTGTCAATATCGGAATATAGGTTATGTCGGTTTAAGAAAGAACCTATTATTATTGTTTTCTTCACATTTGTAACTCTAATCATAACTATATATATTTATTGTGAGCAGTATTAAAACTATCAAATTACCTAACAGAACATTCATATATATATATATATATATATATTCTTTTGAACCTGAGCATTACAATTTGTTTTTTATCTAACAATAAAGCATGTGTATGAAAAAAGTGTGAGCAGAGGTTAGTGTAACGGGGTACCATATAATTTGATATATGATACTAGAGCTTAGGGAAAAAACCTCAGCAAAAAAAAACCCTATCTCCCCGTTAGTGTTGTGATTTATGGCAATTGAAATTGTTAACAAAATATAAAACAGTGAGACAAAGATACGAGACTTTCCGTCCTATGAATTATGTCAATTTTGAGTTAACTCGGATTCGAATATTCTGACATTTGACATTTCGACCGACAGTCATGAGTAAAATATACCCAATTTTTCGGTTTTCGAACGCAATTTAGTGAATGATACTCTACGGAGTTAATATTCGAACACAACCCTGGGCGATGTTTTGTAATCGAAGTTCAATGTTTTTATCATCGATGTTACAGGTTACAAACATCGAGATAAACATCTCGGTTAAGTTCTTTATTAGGTAAAATCGGCCTGATGGTTTCGGAGTAGGTACCTTTCGAAAAAAATAAAATTTCACATTACAATTACTATTTTTTGCGCGTATGTTCTGGGGAATATGCCTTATCATTTTGCCCAAATATCTGTAATTTTCGAGTTTTTTGCCGAAATAATGGTTTCAAAAGATTGGGTTCGACTCCCTGATGAAGAATTCGAGGTCAAATTCGTCAAATCGTCCGGCCGTCTATCCGGAAGTCCGTTCACACGATAACTCTCGAACGGAATGAGCTAAACAGTTGAAATTTTCAGAGTAGGTTTGGGAGATAAGTATATCTCGGTTAAGTTCTTTATTGGGTGAAATCTGCCTGGTGGTTTCGGAATAACGAAAAGTATTTTTTTTACATACAAATTCCAAATTCAATTTTTTTAAGATGCAGTTTCATCATAAGAATCCATTTGATATCATTCTCAACTCCAACAAACTAATACTTTCCAATAATTAATCGTCATTTTATGATTTCATAGAATACTCCAATAATAATTTGTATGTAAATCCAACATATGAGGTGAGTCATAGACTTACGTTTTGAATTTAATTTTTTATGATGCACATGAGTGTTGGAATTGACTTCTGCAACAAGTATTACACGATATTCTCTCTATTTTAGACAAATTTTGTAAAATACTATTGAAATTTAATGAAAAATTCGGATTATACAACATAGTGACTTTTGTATTGTATCTTGGCAGTTGGTGTGACTGTTACGAAAGTTCAAAATAAGCAAGAAGGAAATATCTAGTTTGTTTAATTATTGTTTAATAAAAATATATCTTTTCCTCGCAACAATTAATGCACTATATCCAGATTATATTATATTGACAATTGACGTGTCCTGAAATTTGATAGGATCGAATGTCAGTGCTGACTACCACAAAACGAAAAATATAACTAGAAACAATGCGGGGTTCATTACAGCAATAAAAACAATGCTGTAATGAACTCATTACGATACTGAAATAGAGAAAAATCTAATACACATCTAATTACTTCTAGTCAGATCCATAAATATAGAACTATAATCCGCCGTATTCACAAAGCATTCAATCTCCGTTAAGTCCTAACTGAGGTCCTCAGTTAAGGATAAATTTGAATCGCAACCTCAGTTAATGTATGTAACGGTGGTGAAGCAAGCCTGTTTGACGTTAATTTTCACGTTAACTGAGGTTGCGATTCTTATTTATCCTTAACTGAGGACCCCAGTTAAGACTTAACGGAGATTGAATGCTTTGTGAATACGGCGGATTATGTGATAACTGTGATAGGAACAAGAAATCCTGTAAGTAGATCCTCAGAGTCATTCAACCATAGTTACCAGATGATATAAAAAATGAAAAATCAATCGGGAAATTCGTGAAAGAGGTAAAAAAGCATTTAAAAATGCTATTATATGTTAAATTGAAAAGAATATTGATTTTGTGTTTTTCGAGAATCATGAGATCATAATATATATCATGTTCAAATATAACTAAAATTAGGGGAGATTTTTAGGTTATAGGGCATATTGGATGCACAGTATAATTATAACACTCGATACCAGTGCTATAAGTACTGCCTAGAGTGTCATGGAAATATATTGTTGATTTTTATATTGAGCGGAATAAAGTGTTTTCAAATAAAGAACTAGACTCAGACTTTTTGACAAAACCCTCAGATGTAAAGGCAACCATATTAGATTCCGAAATAGTATATTCTAAAACAAGTTGCAGAATGGGCTCCTATTAAAACACGAATGGGAAATTCGAAAACGAGCGACGAAGGAGCGAGTTTTCGAACGCATGAGTGTTGGAATTGCCTTCTGCAACGAGTATTAGACGATATTTTCTCTATTTCAGGCAAGTTTTGTAAAATACTGTTGAAATTTAATGAAAAATTCGGATTATATATCTTAGTGACTTTTGTATTGTATCTTGGTAGTTGGTGTGACTGTTACGAAAGTTGACAGCTTACGGAATTTGAATTTGAAACGTACGTAGGGCATGGAGATCAGATTTAAAACAGTTTTCTAATAGCATGAATGATTCAAAATTATCAAGAAGGAATTCTCTAGTACCATATTTTTTTATGAAAATAAGCTTTTCCTCAACAATTATTTCACTATATCTAGATTATATTGTATTGTCAATTGACGTGTGTTGAAATTTGATAGGATCGAATGTCAGTGCTGACTACCACAAAACGAAAAATAAAACTAGAAACAATGCGGGAATGAGTTCATTCCAGCACTGTTTTCAGTGCTGGAATGGACTCATTACGATACTGAAATGGAGAAAATAATTTGCAACGGTCAGAAGAGACCGTCTGAGTGCGGTGGATCTGATTAATCCATTGGACAAAAAGTCATCCATTTGCTATACGGACGGATCAAAATCAGATAAGGGTCCAGGTATTGGGGTATCTGGTCCGAAACTGAGGATCTCTGTGCCTCTAGGACATGAGCCCTCTATCTTATAGGCAGCGACACTTGCTATCTACATTTGTGCTCAATAGGAACCTCAAGGGACCGATGTGAAGTTAGCCACATCCACAAGTATAATCCAAGGCAAAAGTATGATCAATATAATTTCAGTATTTACCGAAGGAATTACGTCGAATAAATTATTGAAAATGAGTATTCCCCTTTTCGATTGTGTTTCGTGGAGGAAATAGAATAGAATGGCATCACCAATATAGTTTGAGAGGGTGGTAAAAGGGGCAGTTTATACGAAATATTTCCATAACTAATGATTGTTCCGCGTTCTGCTTTTAGGATATGCTTAGTAGAGGAAATATTAATCGAAAGAAGTACCCCGCATAGTTTGTAAAGCCTCGAGGAGGTGGTAGTAGGGGTTGTTTATACGAAATATTTCCATAACTTTTTCAAATGAAATTGTTCCACGTCCTGCTTTTAGGATATGCTCAATGGAGGAAAAATGAATCGAAAGACGTACCCCAGATGGTTTGTACCACCCCCTCGAGGCTCGTCAGACCATGTGGGGGTACGTCTTTCGATTCATTTTTCCTCCATTAAGCTTATTCTAAAAGCGAAACGCGGAACAATTTCCATAACATTTTTAAATGAAATTGTTCCGCGATCCACTCTTAGGATATGCTTGATGGAGGAAAATTAATCGAAAGACGTACCCCGCATAGTTTGTCGAGCCTCGAGGGTGTGGTAGAAGGGGTTGTTTATACGAAATATTTCCATAACTTTTTCAAATGAAATTGTTCCACGTCCTGCTTTTAGGATATGCTCAATGGAGGAAAAATGAATCGAAAGACGTACCCCAGATGGTTTGTACCACCCCCTCGAGGCTCGTCAGACCATGTGGGGGTACGTCTTTCGATTCATTTTTCCTCCATTAAGCTTATTCTAAAAGCGAAACGCGGAACAATTTCATTTGAAAAAGTTATGAAAGTATTTCGTATTAACTACCCCTTTTACCACCTTCTCAAACTATATGGGTTATGCCATTCTATTCTATTTCCTCCACGAAACACAATCGAAAAGCAGAATAAACCTAAAAATTTCAATAATTTATTCGACGTAATTCCTTCGGTAAACACTGAAACTCTATTGACCATACTTTTGCCTCGGAGTTTACTTGTGGATAAGGCTAACTTCACACTGGTCCTCAAGGGAGACCTGGAATAACACATCCAACGTTCCCTACTGCCCTGGGAATGCCGGAATACCATGAAGATAGATGCATAGAATATAATACATGGTGATAACACTCTTTGACATATTTCGGCCGAATTGCGGTCCAAATACTGTCAAAATACAAGGATATTGTTCTACTTCAGTTTTCGCCGATAGATGCCGGCAGTAGAAATTTTATGGACGAAAGTATCGGCATGTCAAATTAAATTTGAATCTTTGTTTATTATAGTTTCTTGTGGAAAGTCGTACCGTCTGCTGAAATGTACCTAGTATTTTGTTCAACGTCCTGATTTTCCGCGCCAAAAGTAAGCAAATGTTTGCTGTGTGAACTCTGAACGACTATCCAGAACCATTTTAATCAAATACTAGGTATTTTCATTTCGAAAATACTTAATTTTTATGCGAATATAGTTTTTTTAACAATTTTTTATTCTTACCGGATCAGGGGCAGATTTCTAGTATCAAGATAGGTATTAATTATAATATTAATAATATTGAAAGATCGCTGATACCGTTAATTGTTAATAAATCAACATAGGAGAACGCCTAGACTTGTTGATTTACAATAATCTTGCTGGTTGATGAACATAAAATGTTTCAACAGTTGAAACATTAAGGTATAACTCTATTAATTAATAATTATATTCATTATACAATTCAGTTATATATTGAGAAGTAATGAAATGACATGTTATGAAAATTAACAATATTATTTGTCAACGATGAAAGGACTAGCAGAGAACAAAGTTCAGAGCAACCACACAGTGTGATTTCATCAAAGTTGAATAGCTTTCCTAAAGCGTCATTCTTTTTGGCGCTCTTATACTATAATATTATTTGTTTCGAGGATATTGTTACACGACAAGCATGGCAACTGGCTTGTTGTAGAGGTAGGGTATTGAAAATCCTAACATTTGTTTGTTCAAAATATTTTTCTAGCGAATATACAGGGTGAGTCTTTGACCACTGCATTAATTTTAACCAAAGATTCCTCTCATCAAATGAAACACTTTTTTCATTTAATATTTTCACAAATTCAGCTCAGGTAAAAAGATACAGGCTGTTGAAAAATCAGTTTTTATTCTGTAGCTTTGACATCCTTTTTTCGAATAGAATGAATGTTGACGTAAAGTTTCCTATAACTATGATACATATTACCAAATATTAGTTATTTTCTACTTCTACTGGTTTTCTAGTTATGGACTCGTGGATTCATAAAACTTTACGAAATTAGCATAAAGAAAGCATATAAAGTTTTTCTTGAGTCATTTCAAGAATATTCCATCATTTTAGAACATTATATTATTCTTCATCATTTCTCCTTAAACGCACCGTTTTCGAGATATTCTTCATTGAATGTTTTAAAATGGAAAACTCCAGAAATTTCACTACTTTTATGGATCCGTCCCTGAGCGTTGGAATCGCGGATCAAACTGTAAACCACGTTACCATGCCTTATTCTCGTCCGCCAACAATGTCATAGATAATTTATATGCGGGAGTGTATTAGCACATTGTGAAATCTTTAAACGCTTATAACTTTTTACTAGAGCCGAATCTGGAAAAATGGTAAATGAAAAAATGGGTTCAAGCCCTGTGGACAGGAGCTTTCTGGCGCTCTAGTTCAAACAGACAAATTATATCTGGTATTGGTTTCTCAGAGTTGGGAATTATATCAATGTATTCATATGATATCACTGCATCATAAAGGAAATTCAATTCAAATAATAGTTCATTAGATAAGTAATAATAAATTACCTTGTAATCGATCAAAAATTTCCTGATCTACGTTCATCATTACGTAATATTTTCAAACATTTTCGGGTGAGGTCCCCGTTGCATCGCTAAAATATGAGTATTTCAACCCCAATATTCTTGAAGTTACAATATTCCCTTCTGTCAAGTTGACTTTATGACAATTCATACAAAGAATATACATAGAATAATTCTATCAATCTGTGAAATACGATTTACATTGAAATTTTGAAAAATCATATCTCCGAAAGTATTAGCTTGTTAGAGTTAAAAATGATATGAGTGGATTCTTATGATAAAACTGCTTATTAAAAAAAAATTAATTTGGAATTTGTTTTGTAAAAAAAAATTTTTTTTTTATTACTCCGAAACCTTCTGTCCGATTTTGCCCAGTAACGAACTTAGCCGAGATATTCATCCCTCAAACCTACTCTGAAAATTTCAACTCTCTAGCTCATTCCGTTCGAGAGTTATCGTGCCTACGGCCGGCCGGCCGGACGGCCGGCCGGACAGAATGAATTTCGACCACGGATTCTTGATCAGTGAGTCGAACCAAATCGTTTAAGACCATTTTCATCGAAATATTCGAAAATTACAGACATTTGGGCAAATTGATAAGCACTCAGTTCCGAGGAACTAGAGCGCCAAAAAGTGTTTCATTTGATGAGAGGAATATTTGGTTAAAATTAATGCAGTGGTCAAAGACTCACCCTGTATATTGAATAAAAGATTGAAACGTAGTTCACTACCCTCTATTTGGTTAGTTTATCAATTTAATGAATCATTTTTCGATATTTAATCAGTATACTTAGTTCTGAATAATAGCTATCGAATCAAATATATTTTGCAATCTAATTGCTGAGAACATAAAAAGTTGTCAAGGGGTTTTGTGTGACTGAAAAAATGCTGTATACGTGAGAATGTTTTGATGAAGTTTCAAATTTATACATCGAAAATAATAAGTAAAATGCTCAATTTAAATGAGCCTTTCATGATGAAGGTTATTAATACATTTGAATAATAATATGATATCGAAAGATATTATGTAGAGTTATTGCAGACAATTCTGTATTATTCAATGTATTTCAAAATACATAAATTAAATGCTTATATTCTAATGACATCGGATTTGATCTTTTGTAATGGAATAATGATGATTACACAGATTTCTTCATTTACAGTTCCATTCAAAATATTCCAGTGAAACTCTTTTCGATAAATCCCTTATTTGACCTCATTGTGTCTTGGCAAGATGAAATTTATGTTCCAAACAAATGGGGTTTACATATAATGTCCGAGCAGATGTCTGATTTATCAAAAAGTGAATTGATTTTTCAATAAACTGCTTCATTATATTCTTTTAATTTGGATTTACGAACAAGCAACGGTGGAAAATTAACTTTGTCGCGTATCAGTTTTCATTCGCTTGCCAGAATCTTCGAAATCGACTCTAACGGCACGCGTATTGGCATTGTTTACTATGCTGCAACGCATACATAATATTGTTGCTACGCAGTAAAGAATGACTGAAATAATACTCTCTCTACCCAGACATATCTTACCACGACTCAGCACAGGCAAGGGTTCAGACGTAGTAACTATTGTATTATTGATACGCTGCCATTCTCAAGACATTGTTTACCCCGTTTCAGCTCAACATTGGGCGTTACTTGTTGGATATCGTTGCCCATATGTTTTCGAGCCCTATCAAAGACGACACTTGCTGTCATTAGCTAAAAAGAAATACTGTTTAGAAAAATGTCGCCTTCTGCTAATGTCTCTGTTCAAAGAATCGACAAAGATACTTTTTTTTCTTCGGGGACCGATGACCATATGTTTTACACTGCATTTTTGGACAGGGTGGAAGGTAATATGAACAACTTTGCGCCATACAAAATTAGTTTGGAACCTGTGTGCAAATAAACACAGAAAAGTATTAGCAGAATTTTATGAAAACATGTCAACTGATGTGGGTATAGAAAATGACCTGCCAACTAGTACAGAGCAACAAAGCAATGTTTTTATGCAACAGGATACTTTTTCTATCGAAACAATAAACACTGTCGAGAATGTCAATAAAACAAATTAGGCGAAGCTCATTCCGCAGCTTTAACACAGCTATCAGAAAATTTTGAACGCATTAGTAAAATATCATCCAAAAATAACGGTTGATATGGTTAATGCCATGAAAAAAATTAATA
The DNA here is from genome assembly GCA_937662695.2 of Halyzia sedecimguttata. Lineage (NCBI taxonomy): Eukaryota > Metazoa > Arthropoda > Insecta > Coleoptera > Coccinellidae > Halyzia > Halyzia sedecimguttata. The sequence goes on from OW569415.2 coordinate 31,390,710, forward strand.
ATACAAAATTATGACACCCTCTGACTTGTTTAATTTTATTCATGTATCCAAAAATATCGTACTAAAGAAGAACATTTCTGTTCAGCCAACATCAGTGAGCTGATGAAAAATTAGACATGTCTTATCGTGCGGCGCAAAACGTGTTCAAGCTGGTGGGCCATCCAAGTAATAAATGCCAAACAATCCTGAAGGCAAAGATCTCTAAAGGAAAATATTTATCTTAATAGACCAAATGCAAATAAATCACATGTAAATGCTCACTATAGAATTATACTTCAGTGGATTTGCATTTAATGTTGTTTTTTGTATTTTATTGTGGTTTAATAAACTGTTTTTATACTAACTACATTATATACTATTATTATTTTATGTGTTTTGTATTATTTACTATATATTATTTTTTTGAATTTTAGTGTGGTTTGATAAAATATTTTCGGCGATAGTAGGTATATTATTGTTATATTTATGAACGCGAACTGCAATATTGCAAAAAAAAGCAAATTTGCACGTGGTTGGGACTGCAACGCGGTAAACAATGTCTTGAGAATGGCATCGTATCAATAATACAATAGTTACTACGTCTGAGCACTTGCCTGTGCTGAGTCGTGGTAAGATATGTCTGGGTAGAGCGAGTATTATTTCAGTCATTCTTTACCGCGTTGCAACAACATGTATGCGTTGCAGCATAGTAAACAATGCCAATACGCTAACGGCACCATCGTTAACAAAGTAAAGTAGTACATAAAGTACGTGATATAACAGTTCTAGGTCCGTTTTTCGACCAAAAATTTTAACAGGAATTTTCAGGGAGTGTCGACACCTTGTTATTCTATGTATCTTGCCATGAAGTAAATGGCTAGAGGCAATGAAGTGACTCAGGTTTCAGGGCACTGTGGTAATGAAGGAAATGAGAAGGTTCCGAAAAGGGCTTCTGGTCCTGCTGACCAGAACTTTTCTGTGGGCTTGGAAAAGACCACTACAAAAGAGCGTTCTTACAATGCGAGCTAAATGACAGAATAGGTCTTCGGGTAAATGGATTTCTCACCTCTTTTTACCAGGAAGCTCCTGCAGCTACCAAGCTGAGTACAAAATCGGTACCAATACCGCATGGGCAAGTCAGCAGGCGAAACATGCAGGCTTAGAGGATCGGAAAAGGAAACTGCCGAACATATAGCTTGCGAATGCCCAGACCTGTCAAGCCTAAGACAGCTAATATCACAGCTGCCAACATGGCGTGCTATTCAAAATGAAATCCATAATTGGAAAAACCTGTATAGAAGTCATGCATTTCAATCGTGTTTGACATTAGAGAATATCGGAACAAAAATAAAGGAACACTGATTCCACCTTGCGGCGAATACGCGAGTGAATTCCTGTCGAAAACTTGTTGGAAACTCCGAACACTGCTGTCCGCAAACCCTTTTATTAAATAGAGTCGGAAAGAGGGCCTGGTCCTCCAGTGAAAGCATTAAAAGCTTCCGCTCTGTGGTCGCAGCGTTTCAAGGGGAAATAAAGTTTAAGGCGATGGTTCTCATCAAAATTTCGTGGAACTTTGTGTTTTAATTATCAGATCGGTTGGATTTTTCTTTCGCTCATTGATCATATAAAAAAAAATAAAGATTTCTATGTGTCCCCCAAGGTTGTCATTATGATACAAAATGTGGGAAAGCCCTGTGGACAGGAGCTTTGACACTCTTGTTCAAACTTTGACAAATCATATCTCCAGAAGTTGTTTCTCAGAGTTGGGAATTATTATGATAGAACTGCAACATGAAATAATATCAATTAAATAATAAACCATTGATATCATTCCCAACTCTGAGAAACCAATACTTTCGGAGTTATGATTTGTCTAAGTTTGAACAAGAGCGCCAAAGCTCCTGTCCACAGGGCTTTCCCCCTTTTCAATTTGGCTTCTGTGCGTCAGTTTTCAAGAATTTTCGTAATTAAATTCAAAACGTAGGTCTATGAATCATCTCATATTACATAGGTACCTTCATCAGCCAATTATAATTAGAGTGTTCTATGAAATCATATAGAATTATTGAGAATGAAGTAATTATTAAAATTTTGGAGAATCATATCTCCGAAAGTATTAGTTTGTTAGAGTTGATATCAATGGATTCTTATGAGAAAATTGAATCTTGAAAAAATAGAATTCAAAATTTGTAATGTAAAAAAAAATTGTTTTTGTTACTCACCAGGCCGATATTGCCCAGTAATGAACTTAACTGAGATATTTATCTGCCAAACCTTCTCTGAAAATTTCAACTGTCTAGCTCAATCCGTTCGAGGGTTATCGTGTTAAAGGCCGGACGGAATCGATTTTGACCATGGATTCTTGATCAGTGAGTCGAACCAAATCGTTTAAGACCATTTTCAGACAAAAATTCGAAAATTAAAGACATTTGGGCAAATTTATAAGCATTCTGTTCCGAGGAACAAGAGCGCTAAAAATATGGAATTATATTAATTCAACCTTTGAATATTTCCAAATTTGGGATTTCTATTTCGTGAATTTGCAGTGTCTGTCGGCACCGTATAGGTATCATCTCTATGTTTGCAATACTAAGTGGTCCACGAATAACTTTATATAGTTTAATGGTGAATAAATCATACCTAGGAGGGACAGAAAACAAAAATTACATATTATTGTATTGTATTTTTGTATATTTTTATACTTATCCTCCTAGGTCTTCCCCAAGGAGACCCCTCAAAAACTCTGGAAGAGCTTGGGCGAGTGAGGAGAACCAGTTGTGTTCTGTGTAGGCTTTGTTACTGCGTCCTTACGCAACCTTAGGCACAGCACTGTTAATTTTTGACCCAACAGTGAATGGTGGCGATTACCATGACTAGAACATTTCTTGCCCAGCATCCGGATTGAACTTGGGGCTTCCGCCCCAAGTCAAACGCTCTACCCCTGAGCCAACCGCACTATGGGCTAAGGCACTCTGTTTCTGAGATACAGGGTGATTTATTGATTCGAGCTCAAGAATTTGTTAATCATTACTCCTCGAACCACCTCTTTATAAATTTGGCCAGTATTATCACCTCGTGCCATCAAAATGTTATATCATATAACCATATCGAGAAAATAGAGACCCGGACTCAGAAATTCAGATTTTTGGCGCTCTTGTTTCTCGGAACAGAGTGCTTATCAATTTGTCCAAATGTCTGTAATTTTCGAATTTTTGGATGAAAATGGTCTCAAACGTTTTCGTTCGAATCACTGATCAAGAATCCATGATCACAATTGATTTTGTCCGTTAACACGATAACTTTCGAATGAGCTAGACAGTCGAAATTTTCAGATTAGGTTTGCGAGATAAAATAAATATCTCGGGTAAGTTCATTATTGGGCCTGGTGATCTGGTGATTTTGGAATAGGGAAAACAATTTTTTTTTGCATTAGAAATTTCAAATTCAATGTTTTTCAAGATACACCGTCATCATAATAATCCACTCTGATATCCTTCTCAACTCTAACAAACTAATACTTTCAGAGATAGGATTTTTAAACTTTCAATAATTCATCGTAATTTTATGATTTCATAGACGGAGGTTACACGGTCAATCTGGCATCAGTGCAGTCTAACATCAATTGATGTCAGATTGACAGGAAACCGATTCTATACGCGTAGACTGATGGATTGATGGACCAGATTGATGGCAAGATTGGTGTCAGATTGATACCAGATTGACCGTGTCTACGCCATAATGCTCTAATTGTAATTTGCTGATGTATGTAAATCCAACATATGCGGTGAGTCATATACCTACGTTTTTACTTCATTTTTTTATGATGCACCTCTATCATAGAAATCCATTGATATCATTCCTTACTCTGAGAAACCAATACTTTCGGAGATATGATTTGTGAAAATTTGAATAATTACTCGCTAGTAGTTTGACAAGAGCGCCAAAGCCCATATCCACAGAGCTTTCCCACATTTTTATTTTCGGATCTAATAAAACGCTCTGTACATGTAATATCAATTCGTCGTTAATATTATCTGATTCTGCATAATATATTTGAGCTTCGAATGTGGGTTTTCACCCAAAAAATTTTTGTCTTTCTAATGTATCGAGGAGAGGGGTGGAAAACAAACTCTAACCGGATTCTTGTCCACGAGAATATCCAAATGTAAGAAATGGTTTTTTTAAAATTGGTTCAAGCACTGAAGTGAAGTCAGAAGCTTTTGCGCGTATGTTCTTTTGATCATTCTCCTGCATTGGACACTCTTCATCGAATTTACCATGGTGAATTGTATTGTCCGTTCTCCTGTATGGTAAATTCAATTAGAAGTGTCCAATACAGGAGAACAGACAATAGAATTCACCATGGTAAATTCGATTAAGAGTGTCCAATACAGGAGAATGGAATAGAATTTTCGCGTTGGCATTCTGCAACTAATAACCATATTTGAATTGGATCGGATTTGTAATATTTTGAGTTATTGAGGAAATACCAACCAAATTTCAGATTGATATAACTCTAAAACCATTTGGCCGATTATGCTAGTTAACGCAATTAAATGTCGTATTCAGATGCGCAATCTACCCTGAAAACAGCAAGTCGCTATTTATTTCCGTTCTCAAGGAATCATGAGATATACATAATATTGTTTCGTAATTTTTTATGAATTTTCCAGTGGTTCAGTCACAAATTTTACACATGTCGATATTCTACAACTAGTTACTAAGCTTCAATTCGATCGAGTCTAAATTTTTTGAGTTATCGAGGAAATTATATTCCAGATGGGTATAACTCCGATACCGTTGGCCGATTATGGCCAACAGCGAACTCAACTCTCCCATTCAGATGTGCAACCTATCCTCAAAATTGCAAGTCCTTATCTCTTTTCGTTCAAGAGTTGTCGAGGCAACGACCACCCATCCAGCTACTGAACTCACACAAGGCTGCTCGGATCTCCAACAATATAAATCCGATCATGTTCAAACTTGGAAATTGGTAGTAGAGTTAGGTTCTGAAGGCTCTCACAAATTTTCAGCTCTGTAGGACGAATAGTTTCTGATATATATAATTTTTTTCAATAATTTTCTATGATTTTTTAATAATTTTCTAGTAATACGATCCTCACGAAATTTTGCAAGAATTTTTGCGTTGCCGTTCTACAACAAATAACCATGTTTGAATTGTATCGGTTTTGTAGTTTTCGAGTTATTGAGGAATTAAGAACCAGATTTCAAATGGGTATAACTCCGAAACCGTTTTGCCGACTATGTCTATAAACAAACTCAAATGGCGCATTCAGATTATCAACCTATCCTGAAAATTTCAAGTCGCTATCTATGGTCTTAGGTCATCGTGACGTAAATAATATTTTTTAATATATTTTTTTAAATTTTCTAGCGGTACGATTGTCACAAAATTTCACGGACGTCCTTAGGTTTATATTCTACAACTACTCACCAAGTTTCAATTCGATCAGATTAGTATTGGTTGTAGACAAAATTATTACTCGGAAACCATTGGTCCGATTATGCCCATTGGTTGACTACGTTCACACGTTGAACGTAGTCAAGTGTTCTATTTTACAATTTACTAAGGATGTTTCACCAAGTGTTGAGCGAGGAATCAATTTCGTTAATGTTCTATGCTTTTTTGAAAATTCTCCAGTGATATGATCCTAGCGAAATTTTGCAAGAATTTTCGCGTTGTCATTCTTCAACTAATAACCATGTTTGAATTGGATCGCTTTTGTATTTTTCAAGTTATTGAGGAATTAAGAACCAAATTTCAGATGGGTATAACTCCGAAACCGTTTTGCTGATTATGCCTAGAAACAAACTCAAATGGCGCATTCAGATTATCAACCTAACCTGAAAATTTCAAGTCGCTATCTATGGTCTTAGGTTATCGTGACGTAAATAATATTTTTTTTTTATTTTCTAGCGGTACGATTCTCACAAAATTTCACGAACGTCCTTACGTTCATATTCTTCAACTACTCACCAAGTTTCAATTCGATTAGATTAGTATTGGTTGTAGACAAAATTATTACTCGGAAACCATTGGGCCGATTATGCCCATTTACGAACCTGTCCGTCGTATTGGGATGCACCACCTACCCTGACAATTTCAAGCCGCTATCTCTTTCCGTTCTCAAGTTATCGTGGCAACGGCCGGACAGAATCAAATTTGACCTCTAATTCTTGATCAGGGAGTGGAACCCAATCGTTTAGACCATTTTCGGAGAAAAATTCGAAAATTACAGACATTTGGAGAAAATGATAGCGCGATGTTCCCCAGAACATACGCGCAAAAAGTGTATTTTATTTTTGTCCAATATCGCCGAAAATTTGAGGGAGCCTTCAAAACATAATGCAAACACGATGGGATATATATTATTGGAGACATTTCGAAAATAGCGGAAATCGAGCGGCGTTGGGCGACGTCAGTATCTGGATGGGTCACCGTTACCACGATAGCTTTCGAATGGAAAGAAATGTCGACATGCAATTCTCAGGATACGTTGCGCTTCCGAATGCGACAGTTGAGTTCGATAATAGACCAAATCGGCCAAACTGTGTTGGAGTTGTACTCATCTGTTATTGTGTTGTTATTTCCTCAATAACTCATAAAATACAGATCCGATCCGATTTAAACTTAGTAATTACTTGTAAAATTCCCGCGATTTTGGGGAAAAAATATTTTTCCCAAAAATTTTATATTTCAGAAACTATTAGTCAGAATCCGATGAAATTCCACACGTACCTTCGAGCCGCCATTTTACAATCGAGTACCGAATATCAGCATGAATATACAATGGAACATGCGCGCAAAAGCTCCTGACTTCACCTCAGTGCTTTTTAAGAATTTTCATTATTTGAGTTTACTCGGTGATTTTGATACATCCAGAAAATATTTTGAATGAAAAAGACATTTTCTTTCCAGCACATCTCATCCTTTAAGTAATCATCTGATGATTACTCAATAAATGATGGAATGGTAAATAGAATGAGGAAATATTCCCTAATGGCTACATAAATGTATAAGTAAACATATGTTTACTTACTGATCAGCATGGATATACCACTGTCAAATGTGAGGCCAAAGAATTTTGTATCACCTGTGCCATCAGGATTGTCATATCTCTCTGAATGAAAAAAGCAACTTAATGATCTTCTGCTCATTTATGCCTGTTCGATTAAAACCAGTCGAGAGCCCATGACTGTGCAGTCGCACCCTCCTCAAGCAAGGAAGCCAGAGAACCGGATGCCAGAGAGACAGCTGTGTCATCAGCAAACAGTATCGTCAAATACGGTGCATATACAGGAGAAGATCATTCATAAAATTAAAAATAATAGAGGCTCAAGAATTGAGCCTTGTGGCACTCCCTAAAAGACTGCCCGTTGATGGGACCAAGTATTATTACTGAAAAGACACTGAAATATATTCTACAAATAGGAGCGCACGAGTTCACAACAGTCACCCAAGCAGCCGTAAGCCCTCAACTTACCAAGAACTCCAAGAAAGACAGGTCGAGCCACACAGTCATAAGCCCCTCGATATGTTCAAAAATAAAGAGAAGTAAAAGTTCTCATCACAAAATCACCCTGAGGTGTTCTCAATAAATTTCAAGACCGTATACAGGGTGTCCCAAAAATACCACTGGAGATAGATTGGCATTAGGTCTATCAGATAGCATCAACATGACCTCAGTAAAAGTCCGCTGGTTTTCGAGATATCACCACTGTTGCGTCCCATGACTTCACATGTTGGGAAGCGCTCATTTGTATTTCTAAACAAAGCAGCTCGCTTGTAAAACTTAAATGTTTTGGGTTAACTGGTTTATTTTTGCATGGGTGGTCTCACCCTTGAAATTAATATTTTCCACGGAAAGATAATTGCAAGTAAAATATCTTGTAATACTTCAACCCTTGTAGAAGTATTTATGACCTATTTCCTGTGAAATATTGATAAAATGCATACAACAACTAACACATTGCCAGAGCTGTGAGTCCTTTGTCTAGATTCTAACCCATACAAAAATCTAGAATTTTCCGATTAGATCGCCACGGCTTTGGCTATTCTCTGAATCGAGGGCGTAGATTCCTAATATGTAATTAGTTTTTCCGTATCTCGATTAATTTTGGTAATATGGCGAAAAAGCGACTGATTAGTCCATTTTCCGGAGGTAGAGCCAGAAATTGCGACTTTCTTCGTCATTGCTCCGAAACTAATCGAGATACGGAAAATCTAATTACAGATTCGTGATCTGCGTACCCGATTTAGTGAATAACCAAAGCCGCGTCGACCTACTCGGAAAATTGTAGATTTTTGTATGTGTTGGATACTAGAGAAAACTTTTTGGCGTTTGACGGATTCGCTCATTACCTAATATTTTCCGAACGGATAGACATACAGAAAAAATAGATACATAAATCTAAACGTCGTCCACCGACTAATCATTGGGGAAAATTTGGATATCGAGATGTGAAAATCATAGATTTTAGACGGGAAAGAAGAATTTTCCTTCGATTCCGGGTCAAAAATATTTCTAAGTGCCGACCCAAAAAATTTTTTTCATGGTATATCGATACGGATCTCGTGTCTAATTAAATCGAGGTCGCTGATCACGAATATGTAATTAGTTTTTCCCTAAGTGGCGTACTTTGGGAAAATTTTCACTTAAATGAAAAAATTGACGAAAATAGGTCAATTTTGGAACTTTCCACCGGCCAAAAAAATCGGAGTAGGGTGTTGCTGATTTTTTACGTCATATTTGGATCTTTTATCTATCGAATCATCCGAACAATAAATGTCCAGGTCGTACGCTCCGGAGATAATGATTTTTTTCCCGAGGGTCTATTTTTCGGAAAATTCTTTCCGCGATATTTCCTCGGAAAATTTTTGTAATAAATATCTGATGGTAGATTCGGAGTCTACGGCCCCGAATCTATAAGAATAAGTACCCGTTTCATAGTTTTCCGTCAAAAAATTTTTCTCGAAAAATGGGATTTTTTTAAGGCTGTATTAAAAAATTGCCAAAATTCGACCGGTCTCCGATTTCGATGCAAATTACGTCATTTACTAATTCGGGACCGTAGATTACGAATATATGATCGGATTTTTCATTAGAGAATTTTCCGCGGAAATACCGCTAAATGAATTTTCCGAAATACAGACCCTTGGGAAAAAAATCATAATTTCCGAATAGTACGGCCTGGACATTTTCTGTTTGGACTATTCAGTAGATAAAGGATCCATATATGAGGGCAAAAATCAACAACACCTTACTCCGATTTTTTTGGGCGGAGTGAACTTCCAAAATTGACCTATTTTCGTCCATTTTTTCACTCTAAGTGAAAATTTTCCCAAAGTACGCCACTTAGGGAAAAACTAATTGCATATTCGTGATCAGCGACCTCGATTTAACTAGACACGAGCTCCGTATCGATATACCATGAAAAAAATTTTTTGGGTCGGCACTTAGAAATATTTTTGACCCGGAATCGAAGGAAAATTCTTCTTTCCCGTCCGAAATCTATGATTTTCACATCTCGATATCCAAATTTTCCCCGATGATTAGTCGGTGGACGACGTTTAGATTTATGTATCTATTTTTTCTGTATGTCTATCCGTTGGGAAAATATTAGGTAATGAGCGAATCCGTCAAACGCCAAAAAGTTTTCTCTAGTATCTAACCCAGGGGTCACCAATTAGTTTCATTGGAGGTCCGTTCACAAAATCTGTATATCTGTCGCGGGTCGTTGATAGCATTATGATGGCATAAGAATTTGACTAGCAGTTGATCTAAATCCAATATCTATAATTAGTAAATAAAACGAAGAGTTATCTGAATTTTTTTAATCAAGAATACATGGAAAAATGGTCCGCAAAAAAAAGGTTCGCGATCCGCATCCGGACCGCGGTCCGCCATTTGGTGACCCCTGGTCTAGACTATTCGAAGACCCCTAGTCTGTGAAAGTCGGACCGGTTTCCATGTTACAAAACAATGAACGTGGGAGCGAGATAGCCGATAAGGGTTTTGGTTTTTTTTAATAAGTAGCAATTCTGGTTCTGATTAAAAAAAATTGGTAGTGTTGTATCATTTTGAAAAGGGCATGAAATGGACCAGTTTTTGCGATTATTTGTCAATTCAGTCTGATATATTTTTTTTTCACAGCAGTCAGTCAAACTTAAGTTAACGTTTTAACTTCGGCATAAAATACAACAAGTTAGACATTTTTTGAAGGATTTTGTTTTAGTTGTCGGTGAAGTTATTACTTCATTGTTTAAAGCAACTATTCAGGATAGCCTAGGTGAAAAAAAACATGAAGTAACTTCTAGCAATGCTAGGCGATAAAAGACCGAAAACTGGAGATTTTTAAAAAATACACAAAAGTGGTGATATCTCGAAAACCAGCGGACTTTTACTGAGGTCATGTGGATGCTATCTGATAGACCTAATGCCAATCTATCTCCAGTGTCACTTTCGCGTGGTATTTTTGGGACACCCTGTATAGAGTACTTCTACCTCTTCTAAACCCAAACTGACTACAGCTAAACAAATTATTACTCACAAAATATTCGAGCCTCGGAGAACACAAAAACCTTTCAAAAATTCTCGAAAAAATCGCTATCAATGGAGTGGGCCTATAGTTTTTCTTGTCATTATTGTCGCTCTACTTAAACAAAGAGATCACTTTTGATATTTCAAGGCAATCATGATAAATGTTATTCTTGATACATAAATTATAAAATTTGGTGAGAGGTGCAACCCAATTATTAACATTTCTCTTAATTGGAGCCGCGATGAATGACCATAGAAATATTTCATTCTACTAGGCCTTAAGGAAAATTTATCGCCTCCCTTACTTCATTATAAGTTACCCCAGTGAAAGGGAAACTGGTATCCTCAACCACCGGAATGACGCTTACGGTATCAAAAACCTGATCTCCCACATCATTCAAGGTTTCATGTGCAACAGATGTGCAAAATTTATAACACTCATTCGAGAAAAATTATATTGGCGGTATTTTGTAAATGTTATTGTGCTCCTAGCCTGCTTCACTCTATACTTAATGATTCATTGCCAAAACCAAAAATGGAATAATTTCATATTGAAATAATTCTAGCGGACACAAACAGTTTTCACGAGAATCTATTTTACAATGATCCACTGTTATATTTTTAGCCTTTATTATATTTTTCCCATAATTTTAATGGATGATATAATCGATTAGGAACATAATATGAGAACATGAAAGATACGAGTAATATTTATTTAGGGCCGTAATTTCGAGTTATATGTATACGACATTTCCGCCGTAGAATTCAATGTTAATTATATTATATTATATCTAGACGCATCCCATTCTTAGACGAATAATAAGTCTTATAAGACTTATTATTCGTCTAAGAATGGGATGCGTCTAGATATTATCCAATTACTCCTCCAATTGAGATCGACCGAATAATTCAAATTTTCTCTTTCTCTCACGGAAATCATTTTTACTCAGCGGAAGAAAAATATTACGTTTCCATGTTGGTACGTCTCAACACTATATTCCCTATAAACTCATTATTCTCTGAAAAATACTGCATTATCACAAGCAATATATGTAATCATCTCATTAAACAGAAAATTTCTCTTCACAATTTCCTCAATCAGTTCCCTATAGTTAAGGCTACATGGAACACAATGCAGAGAGAGTCTTCGGTTTACCATATAAGCTCGAAGATTCAGTGAAAGGAGTTTTAAATCAGAAAAAAACACGACAGTCACTCACCACAAAACCGTAGATATCCCATAATATAGCAATATCTCAAGTGGGTGCTATTTTGGATTGAATACTTCTTTGATTTCTAGTTAATAATATCATGGGTTATAATTACCATCACACCGATGCAGTTTCGAGTACTTATATTATGTCTGCAATATTCTGTTAAAAATTCTAAGATGAAAGGTATAAACAATAGTTCGACTCATGGAACGGAACCATGTCGAAGTAAACAAATTGAATGCTGGTGGCTTTTACATGATGCGAATTAATACATTTAAACTCTTTTTAAAACTCTTATTAAAACTCTTGTTGAAACTTTGACAAATCATATCTTCAAAATTATTGGTCTTTGGGAAATTAGGGCTTCACACGAGACGAGAGTAGGCGAGAGCATAAAAAATCTCGTCTCGTTCTCGCCAATTCCCAAAAATGTAAGTCCCGTTCTCGTTTCGTTATCAGTTGTCTCGTCTCGTCTCGCTTAATTTTAAATAACGAAAATAAATATTATAATATGTATATCAACAAAATGGTATATAATAATGAATAATTTTGTAAAGCTATATTAATTTTTCTCTTATACAAAAATATTCGTACATGTACATATTATTTTTAATTTTAAACACTGTTAATTTCATCTTTTAAATTACTCGATGTCCAAGGATTCAAACATAATCCCGCTTGCATCACATCATCTTTCAATTATGTACGTGTTTTTGCCATGATCATACCTGCTGTAGAAAATAAACTTTCAACAGGTACGGATGTAGCCATTAATAAATCCCCGGCCATTTTGGAAAGTGTGGGAAAAACTTCTTCATCACATTCCACCACTGTCAAATATTTTGATTCCTATTTGCTCTTTATAACAGCAAGTATTTTCCAAACTGAGCTTTCCAATATACCGAACGTTTTGTTGATATTAAAGAGGCTATCGATGTCGAAACATTTTTTAATGAATAACTTCCCAGTGGGTAGATCATTGAGGGTGTTCCTCATAACACGTTTCGAAACATTGAATAGCTTCATTTCTTTACCAGTGTTATTATATGCACTTCCACAGATGTATACAATAATTGTTCACATCTTCACTACGGTATTTGAATGGAGTTCATCTTCAGTTTATCTACTGAATTCTATTGAATTAAATAAACGGAATATAAACCACATGTTATATTCCTCAGAAACCGGCCCTACAAGAAGCCCAAGAAAAAACAATAAAGCATTAATTGGAATTTAGGGGAAATAAAAGTTGTCAGTTTTTATGGTTGTGAATTCTATTTTTTCTTGAAAAATAATCTCAATTATCGCACGTTAAACAACAACAAACATAATAATTAATAATCTTTTAAAAAATCGTGTATTCCTATAGAACGATTGATATACAGGGTGAGTCTTTGACCACTGCATTAATTTTAACCAGAGATTCCTCTCATCAAATGAAACACTTTTATCATTTAATATTTTTCCAAATTCAGCTCAGCTAAAATGATACAGGCTGTTGAAATTTTGAAAAAAAATCAGTTTTTATTTTGTAGCTTTGACATCCTTTTTTCGAATAAAATGAATGTTGGCGTAAAGTTTCCTATAACTATGATACATATTTTCCAAATATTAGTTATTTTCTACTTCTACTGGTTTTCTAGTTATGGACTCGTGGATTCATAAAACTAAACGAAATTAGCATAAAGAAAGCATATAAAGTTTTTCTTGAGTCATTTCAAGAATATTCCATCGTTTTAGAACATTATATTATTCTTCATCATTTCTCTCTAAACGCACCGTTTTCGAGATATTCTTCATTGAATGTTTTAAAATGGAAAACTCCAGAAATTTCACTACTTTTATGGATCCATCCCTGAGCGTTGGAATCCAGAATAAAGCTGTGAACCACGTTACCATGCCTTATTCTCGTCCGCCAACAATGTCATAGATAATTTATATGCGGGAGTGTATTAGCACATTGTGAAATCTTTAAACGCTTGTAACTTTTTACCTGAGCCGAATCTGGAAAAATGGTAACTGAAAAAAGTGTTTCATTTGATGAGAGGATTCTTAAGTTAAAATGAATGCAGTGGTCAAAGACTCACCCTGTATAATACAGACAAAATATATGGGTTGTATTAATTGTTTTCTGAGGGTGTTGAAAAGGGTCGAGTCATTTAATGAAAAATTTACTGTATGTATTTGTAGTAAATAAGACGATCTCTTCCAGGTAGACAATTTCGAGCGAAAGAAACTCTTTAAATAGTAAACACGTTTATTACTGAGTAGTTTATAGACATATTATATACAGTGCGCGTCAAAATTATGGAACAAACACAGATCAATCTTTGTTTCACTTTTACCAAATTTTATATGCATTTTGAAGGATTTTTGGTGCACCCTGTGCCATCCCCACCTAGCCTCTAAATTTTTTGAATAGTGAAAGTGGGTCATGTGGTACTTTCTTGCCAAGGTCATTGTATCTTCTTCACAGGCGTGCAGAAATTTTCAAGAAAAAATTTTTCTTCTTTGAAAAATAGTTAGTTCAAAGAGGTTTTCAGTATGTGCACTTTGTCATGGCTCATTTACTTTGAGACAATGGTACCTGATGAAATTTGTCACCGAATGAAAGTCGACCATTACAGTTTTGTTCATGCACAACTTACAACCCCTACGAACCCTTAAATGGAGAAAAAAAAGTGAGGGGGTTGAAAGGGGTTAAAAGTTGTGCATGAACAAAACTGTAATGGTCGACTTTCATTCGGTGACAAATTTCATCAGGTACCATCGTCTCAAAGTAAATGAGCCATGACAAAGTGCACATACTGAAAACCTCTTTGAACTAACTATTTTCCAAAAAAGATTTTTTTTCTTGGAAATTTCCGCACGCCTGTAAAGAAGATATAAAGACCTTGCCAAAAAAGTGCCACATGACCCACTTTCCATATTAAAAAAATTTAGTGGGTTGATGGGGATGGCACAGGGAGCAACAAAAATCCTTCAAAAATGCATAAAGATTTGGTAAAAGTGAAACAAAAATTGACCTGTTTCAGGATTTTGTTGCCAAATATTTTTCTTCTGAGAAAATTAATTTGTTCCATAATTTTGACGCGCACTGTATACTCAACCGAGAGTAAAAAATCAATCTTGAAAAATATACATTCAAACCTAAAATATAAAAATCTGCAAGGATAAATATTTATTATAAGAGATACGTTACTATAAGAACAGAAATATTTCACAGATAGTCACAAGAGTTGATAGTTTGTAAATGTATTGTTCTCTATGTAGACCTTTCCTAATTTTTTGAATGAAAAGTTCATTAAAAAAATTTAACGAGACCAAAAACGAGACTCTCGTGTTGGGCTATATGTGGTCTCGGTATCACCTATAATATTTTTCAAAACGTCTCGCTTTTCCCAGACGAGAACGGGACGAGACGAGAAAAATCTCGCTCTTGCGTGAAGCCCTACTGAAAATTATATTATATCAATTAAAACTGCCAATATTGCAGTTTTGTTTTTTCTGGAGATATTCTGAACCCAGTTTGATTATGTATCTTACCGAAGTAGATAGTTCCATCATCATATGGATTATCCACGGGCATTATATTATCATCTTAAAAGTATAATATCATCATCCTCATAATTCTACGATAGCTGAGGATATTTCATTGGTCATTTTGCTACAATCATACTTTGTTTTGTACAACAGGAGGTATATTTTATATCAAGAATAACGAAACAGAAATAATTTTGACATTTATCTCTCATAAGAAAATAAGATGGCATGTAAAAACACAGATCATATAATAATTCATAGACAGAATAATTGAGTACAGCATTCTGTGGAAACATAGAAGTACGATTTATTATTGAAATTTTGAAAATCATATCTCCAAAAGTATTAGCTTGTTAGAGTTAAAAATGATATCAATTGATTCTTATTGTGAAATTGCATCTTAAAAAAAATTGAATTTGAAATTAGTTATATAAAAATATTTTTCTCGTTACTCCGAAACCATTTAGCTGGTTTCGCCCAATAACGGACTTAAGCGAGATATATATCTCCTTAACCTACTCTGAAAATTTCAACTGTCTAGCTCATTCCGTTCGAGAGTTATCGAGTTAACGGCTGGACAGAAACGATTTCGACCAGGGCTTCTTGATCAGTGAGTCGAACCAAATCTTTTAAGACCATTTTCAGGCAATACTTCGTAAATTACAGACATTTGGGCAAATTGGTAAGCACTCTGTTCCGCGAAGCACAAGAGCGCCAAAAATGATTGCATACGATTTACACTGATTTATTGAATATTGTGACGCATTTAGTCGACTTCTTCCATCTACATCATACAAAATTCTTAACAATTACCTAATGATCTCCTCATATATTCCAATTGATGACCTGGACATAAAGATTTTTCCTGCTCTCCTTCTTCTCATCACCTATTTAAAACTAGTTGAACTGAAATATAGTTATAACGAGATTCATTCATTCCTGTCAGCGTGTTTTTTGGAATGAGTCTCACGAGTTTGTCAAGCGGGAGAACAATGGGCCAGAAGGCCTCAGTTCAGCCTGAGACGGCACCGCGGTAGAAGAAGAAGAACGAGATCATTAATTGTTGAGAACTTAGTATAATGTAGGTCGAAGTAGTCCCTACGTCAACGGAACGCGTTCCAATAATCAAGAAATAAGGGTAAATCATATATAATTCCTCATTTGTGTGCATTACATACAGGAAAGTTGCTGGGATGAAATGGTTGAGATAGATAATGTACTAGATCAGACAGATAGTGGGTGAAATTATTTCTAATGGCTAAACGGGATAGTAAACAAGGGTAGAAATGATTAATTATATAATAATATGGTTTTGACATTTTCACAGAGGAAAAACAAGAGGGAATGGCGGAAGATATAGTGACAATGGGGTGGAGCGAAAGGAGGTACAATCAAACTCAAATGATGAAGTCATGATTAACCTAAAGAAGGTCATCGACTAAAATGAGAAATCGACTCATATAATATGGCCAAAATAAAATTGCGACCACTTATTTCAAATTTCTGTGTGACTTTCAGGATGTAACTTGGAGGAAAAAATAACATACATTAAAAAAATAAAATTGTAGTTCCATGTGTGTAGTTTTCATATCTGGCCATAAAAATTCCTCATCATGTACATTTCTCGAGTAATCCCAAGAGGAGCACGACAAAAAAAATTACTAATTTGCTTTTCTCAAGAAGGTTCTGAGGGTTTCAAAAAATTTATTTTGAAAATTCCACAATAAAATTTGTTTCGTAAGTTGAATGCTCTTCAATTTGACTGAACTAAAAAGCCTGTACGATAAATTTGCCGCGGAGGAATCTTCAATCAAAGCAGAAAAGTCCTTCTTGACTGATAACTAGTAAGTCGGAAAATAATGACCGTACAGGAAATCGAAGTAGGATTTTGAAAACTGAAAGCTATTGCTTATAAGTAATCATTAAAGAGTGTGGGAGGTATATTCATTATTAAATGGTTCATTTCTGGGTTTTCTCTCTCAGAATCTATCGAACAATGTTGCCTAACAAACAATAACGAAACAAAATCAACTATTTCGCAACGTTTCGGGGTATATATCAGACTCCTTCGTCAGACGCTTAACGAAAATCTTCAGAATTATTTTCCGTTGAAAGCTATTCTGAAATTTGACAATTATCGAATTTCAGAATAACTATCAACAAAATAATTCTGAAGATTTTCGTTAAGCGTCTGACGAAGGAGTCTGATATAAACTCCGAAACGTTACGAAATAGTTGTTCTATCGTTGATGTTGTTTCGTTATTGTTTGTTAGGCAACATTGTTCGATAGATTGCTTCTGACAATTATCTTGTGTTTCTTACGCAGAAACAATTCACAAAATAATAATTTTTTTTTATTTTATAGATATTTTTTAGAGATTGGGAGAGAAATCCCAGAAATGAATCATTCAATAATTCCGTATAAGCGATAATTACGTCAGGAAAAAATATTAAAATCTGCATATTTAAGAATATTTGAGTAACTTGGTATAACTTTGGATATAATGAATGATATCGTCGGTAATTTCCCAACCCCAAAGTGTCCCGGAAAAACCCTGGAAAGCACTACGATTATTTTTTCTTAGAAGCTAGAAATTTATTGTTTCCGCCAAAAATCAACGTACTTAACAATTTTTCGATTCTTATTCATTTTTGCAGTATTTTTTTTTCGCGATAACCCTGAGCTCCCTCAAAAAGATTAATTCTAGAAAAATTCTGTTGGCGGGGCATGTCAATCAAAGTTTGTTTCGTAGAAAACTGATTCGTAGGGAGTCAAGTATATTGATTTTGTAATGAATTTTAAATTGACATTTAGAACTAGGGCAGTCCCAGACGTAAACAAAATAAAATAATTTTGTTCAATTATGAATGAATTACGAAATGTAATAAAAAAAAATTATTATACAGTGTTTCCCAGCAATTCCGCACCAAGAGGGACTTTTCTTTCATATTAATATTTCTGAATTTTATTTTTTACAAAAAGTTGAAGCGTTGAGAATGATAAAAAATTAAACAAAACTCGGTCAACTGCGACCTCCGGTTTGAGCGGTAATTGCCATTTTTGAATAAAAATGTCAACTATCTGGGAAATGTCGAACTTTTAGTATTTAACGCTCTAAGTAAACTTGCTTGAATTTACGATTTATGAATGTGCAAAAATTCAGGTCAGAAAAAATTATTTTTCCTTTTTTGCTTATTACTCTTTTAAAAATTGAATAATCATCCAATGAAATTTTTTTTGTGATGACTAGACAATATAAGTGTCGACATGAAAGGCATACACAATTTTGTTTGAACTTAGTTTTAGAAAATAATTAACTAGCGTTGAAATTGAACGATGGATATTCATGACAAAATTCTATTTCATATCAAAACTGTAGCTTTGAATCGGCAAATTGCAGCAAGATTTGCATTCCTGGGATTTTTGGATGTGACATTGAAAGATTTTAATGGCGGAAATACGATAGGAGCAACTTTGCACCAGAGTGAAATGACTTTTCAGGGGAAATTCGAACAAATTTCGAATGACCAAGTTCAAACATGATTTACTAGTTACAATCATATTCATGCTGACACTAATGCCGTCTAGTCACCCAAAAAAAAATCCGTTAGGTGATTATTCAACTTTTAAAAGAGTTATGAGCAAAGAAAGGAAAAATATATTTCATGGTTTTCCGACCTGAAATTTGGCACATGAATCTTAATTGTAATTTCAAAAAAATTTACTTGAAGTGCTTCACGGAAAAAGTTCTAATTTTTCGAAATAATGGACATTTTTGTTTGAAAATGGCGATTTCCGCTCAAACCGAAAGTCTGAGTTGGCTGACTTTTATATCATATTTTATTAGTTTTGGTGTACCAACCTTTTGTAATAAAAAAAATTCGGAAATATTAATAGAAAAGAAAAGTTTCTCTTGGTGCGGAGTTGTTTGGAAGCACTGTATATATTTTTGTTCAGGATTTTTCAATAATTAATCGTTTTGAAAGCAGAAATGAGGATTACCACCAAAAAAATTTCATTGAAAAAATGCATAAGAATCGAAAAATAGCGGTGATTTTTGGCGGGAGCGATAAATTTGAAGGTTGGAAGCACTGAAAAAAATCGCATCTTTGAAGTATTGTAAAATGATTTATATTGTCTGATTTTGAGGGATTAAACTCAAAATACAAACATTACTCAAGCTCTGCTATTGGAAACATAAAAATTCGTATTTACAATCTTGGATATAGATCCTAAATTCAAGGCGTATTGAGGACAGCATCAAGAGAGTACGGTAACCCAACTCCTGCAAAAACGACAATATTTCATCATTGTAAGCCCCATTATCCTGATAAATGGACTATCCTGGAAGGAGGTGGCTTTACTATGGGGATGATTTGTTAGCATTATTGTTCCTTCGATATATTTTATCACTAGATATTTTATGGTTATTTCTAGCTCGAGAAGTGGCCCTAATTTCATTATATTCCAGAGCGTCTGATGGAAATTTATGATCCCACAGGAAAATGAAGAAGCGATACTTCCAGATGAGAAATGTCAAACTTCGACAATTGATTATCGAAAATATGATACCTCCTATGTTGCATGACAGGAGCTTCAGCGTGCTCATTTTGTGAATGATGAATGAATTTCACTGATAAGTAACACCTAATATTAGTTTTAGTTGAATTAATCGAAAGTTCAAGCGAACTTTAGAACAGAAAATTGAATAATAGTATATTATTCAATGAGCTTATTAGGACCGTCTTTATTAATGAGGGTGAAGTTTACGAGACAAACCAAAGTCTAGTTTGGTAAATCATCTGAGTGAATAATAATAAGTCACAATAGGCGAATAGAATATTATGCTTTGTCCACGGCGATTCATTTTTGCGCGTATGTTCTGGGGAACATAGCGTTATCATTTTGCCCAAATGTCTGTAACTTTCGAATTTTTTGACGAAAATGGTCTCAAACGATTAAGTTCGACTCCCCAATGAAGATTTCGATGTCAAATTTGATTCTGTCCGGCCGTTGCCACGATAATTTGAGAACGAAAAGAGCTAGCGACTTGAAATTTTCGGGGTGGGTGGCGCATCCCAATACGACGGACAAGTTCGTTAATGGGCATAATCGGCCCAGTGGTTTCCGAGTAATAATTTTGTTTTCAACCAATATGAATCCGATCGAATTGAAACTTGGTGAGTAGTTGTAGAATATGAACCTAAGCACGTTTGTGAAATTTTGTGCGAATCGTATGGCTAGAAAATATTTTTGTTGTCACGATAACTTGAGAACGGAAAGAGATAGCGGCTTCAAGTTTTCAGGTTAGTGATGTGCACCAGAACGCGACATTTTAGTTTGATTATGAGCATAGTCGGCCAAACGGTTTTAGAGTTATAGCCATCTGATCTGGTTTTTTGTTCCTCATTAACTCGAAAAATACTGAACCGATTGAATTCAAGCATGGTTATTAGTTGTAGAATGCCAACGCGGAAGTGTTTGCAAAATTTGGTGAAGATAGCATTTGTAGAACA
The DNA here is from genome assembly GCA_937662695.2 of Halyzia sedecimguttata. NCBI lineage: Eukaryota > Metazoa > Arthropoda > Insecta > Coleoptera > Coccinellidae > Halyzia > Halyzia sedecimguttata. Next base: position 31,411,526 of record OW569415.2, read on the forward strand.
TTTTTAATAAACCAACAAGTTAAGAGCGTTCCTGCTAATCGGGTCCTTCATGAATGGCTTCGTATAATAAATATACTTGTGCATATATTTCACAAATCAAATAGACCCCAGAGGGTTCATTGATCTGCCGAGAAAGCAAGAGCAGACGCGTTTCTGGCTTCTTGGCCTTCATCAGTACCCTGTAGCTTTCCCGACAAATTCAACTAAACTGACCCGGGTTAAGCCTTTCAGAGACGGCTCGGTCGATCATTATAATCGCCCACGCCACCCATGAAACAAAACACGGAAATCAGCCTCTCCCCACCAGTGAATATTTGAAGCGTGAAATCATATGCCACCATTCACTCAATATTAAATCAAGAACGAGTCCCACAGAGCTCAGACAGTATCTTCTCAATGCCATGAACGCTGTTTAGCGTTTTCAAAAATAATAATGAAAAATGGCGATACCGTTGTTAAAAATCAACAAGTTAAGAGCGTTCCTGCTAATCGGGTCCTTCATGAATGGCTTCGTATAATAAATATACTTGTGCATATATTTCACAAATCAAATAGACCCCAGAGGGTTCATTGATCTGCCGAGAAAGCAAGAGCAGACGCGTTTCTGGCTTCTTGGCCTTCATCAGTACCCTGTAGCTTTCCCGACAAATTCAACTAAACTGACCCGGGTTAAGCCTTTCAGAGACGGCTCGGTCGATCATTATAATCGCCCACGCCACCCATGAAACAAAACACGGAAATCAGCCTCTCCCCACCAGTGAATATTTGAAGCGTGAAATCATATGCCACCATTCACTCGATATTAAATCAAGAACGAGTCCCACAGAGCTCAGACAGTATCTTCTCAATGCCATGAACGCTCTTAACTTGTTGATTTTTAACAACGGTATCGCCATTTTTCATTATTATTTTTGAAAACGCTAAACAGCGTTCATGGCATTGAGAAGATACTGTCTGAGCTCTGTGGGACTCGTTCTTGATTTAATATCGAGTGAATGGTGGCATATGATTTCACGCTTCAAATATTCACTGGTGGGGAGAGGCTGATTTCCGTGTTTTGTTTCATGGGTGGCGTGGGCGATTATAATGATCGACCGAGCCGTCTCTGAAAGGCTTAACCCGGGTCAGTTTAGTTGAATTTGTCGGGAAAGCTACAGGGTACTGATGAAGGCCAAGAAGCCAGAAACGCGTCTGCTCTTGCTTTCTCGGCAGATCAATGAACCCTCTGGGGTCTATTTGATTTGTGAAATATATGCACAAGTATATTTATTATACGAAGCCATTCATGAAGGACCCGATTAGCAGGAACGCTCTTAACTTGTTGATTTTTAACAACGGTATCGCCATTTTTCATTATTATTTTTGAAAACGCTAAACAGCGTTCATGGCATTGAGAAGATACTGTCTGAGCTCTGTGGGACTCGTTCTTGATTTAATATCGAGTGAATGGTGGCATATGATTTCACGCTTCAAATATTCACTGGTGGGGAGAGGCTGATTTCCGTGTTTTGTTTCATGGGTGGCGTGGGCGATTATAATGATCGACCGAGCCGTCTCTGAAAGGCTTAACCCGGGTCAGTTTAGTTGAATTTGTCGGGAAAGCTACAGGGTACTGATGAAGGCCAAGAAGCCAGAAACGCGTCTGCTCTTGCTTTCTCGGCAGATCAATGAACCCTCTGGGGTCTATTTGATTTGTGAAATATATGCACAAGTATATTTATTATACGAAGCCATTCATGAAGGACCCGATTAGCAGGAACGCTCTTAACTTGTTGATTTTTAACAACGGTATCGCCATTTTTCATTATTATTTTTGAAAACGCTAAACAGCGTTCATGGCATTGAGAAGATACTGTCTGAGCTCTGTGGGACTCGTTCTTGATTTAATATCGAGTGAATGGTGGCATATGATTTCACGCTTCAAATATTCACTGGTGGGGAGAGGCTGATTTCCGTGTTTTGTTTCATGGGTGGCGTGGGCGATTATAATGATCGACCGAGCCGTCTCTGAAAGGCTTAACCCGGGTCAGTTTAGTTGAATTTGTCGGGAAAGCTACAGGGTACTGATGAAGGCCAAGAAGCCAGAAACGCGTCTGCTCTTGCTTTCTCGGCAGATCAATGAACCCTCTGGGGTCTATTTGATTTGTGAAATATATGCACAAGTATATTTATTATACGAAGCCATTCATGAAGGACCCGATTAGCAGGAACGCTCTTAACTTGTTGATTTTTAACAACGGTATCGCCATTTTTCATTATTATTTTTGAAAACGCTAAACAGCGTTCATGGCATTGAGAAGATACTGTCTGAGCTCTGTGGGACTCGTTCTTGATTTAATATCGAGTGAATGGTGGCATATGATTTCACGCTTCAAATATTCACTGGTGGGGAGAGGCTGATTTCCGTGTTTTGTTTCATGGGTGGCGTGGGCGATTATAATGATCGACCGAGCCGTCTCTGAAAGGCTTAACCCGGGTCAGTTTAGTTGAATTTGTCGGGAAAGCTACAGGGTACTGATGAAGGCCAAGAAGCCAGAAACGCGTCTGCTCTTGCTTTCTCGGCAGATCAATGAACCCTCTGGGGTCTATTTGATTTGTGAAATATATGCACAAGTATATTTATTATACGAAGCCATTCATGAAGGACCCGATTAGCAGGAACGCTCTTAACTTGTTGATTTTTAACAACGGTATCGCCATTTTTCATTATCATTTTTAATAAATCATTGAAAAAGAAATTCTATATATCAGTAACTAATCGTTTGAAATTGCTGAAATTTTGCAAGAGCCTTCATAACCTAAGTCTACTGCTAATTTTCAAGTTTTAATACGATCGGTTAAATATTGTTGGAGATGGGTGACCGATGCCTCGATAACTTTCGAACGAAAGGAGGTAGGGACCTGCAATTTTCAGGGTAGGTTGCTTATCCGAAAGGAAGAGTTGAGTTCGATTTTGGGCATAATCGGTCTAACGGTTTCCGAGTTATACCCACCTGGAATATTATTTCCTTGATAACTCAAAAATAGTATATTGTATAATTAGTGGGAAAAGCATAATATTCCCAAACCACTGTGATAATTACCAGACGAGGAGCGTAGCGACGAGTCTGGTAACACAGGAGTTTGGGAATATGCTTTTCCCACGAATTATACATACTATTTTTTCTTCGATCGTTGATTTACATTTAAGAAATTAATTAAAAAATATTTCATTCAAGATGTAATCAAGTAAGTTTGAATAGGTTTCTCTATGTTCATATTGAAATATAGCAGTGGTAACCATGGAAATAACTTTGTTATGACAAAAGTAAAATAATTTTCAAGCTGGATTTGTTTGATACGTTATATTTTATAAGGAATTAAAAAAGAATTAATAGATATGAACACTGATAGTGATTAATTGTTGGACGCCTCCTGAACTAGTAGAAACCGCGAACGCGGCTCCACTCAATTTACTTCCGGCGAAATCCAGAGAGAAGTATGAACTTGCGTACCAACGCTTCATGGATTTTTGCAGAAAAAACAACAGTGTATCCTTTCCTGAGAATGTACTGATAGCTGAATTGCCGAATTGGCTAAAACAATGAAATCTTCGACGTTGTGGGCACACTATTCCATGCTTCGGTATACTTAGTCTGTTAAAAATAATATTAATATTGTCCAGTATCAAAAACTGAGTGCATTTTTAAAACGTCAAGCTATAGGATGCAAACCGAAAAAATCCAAAATTTTAACCCAGGAACAAGTTCAGAAATTCATTTTAGAGGCCCCAGATGACATCTTTTTATCGACGAAAGTAAGTGGATATAGATAAAATAGTATTAGTTAAAATGCATAAAATATGAAATATACAATTTTTGATTAAAATAATATAAAAATCAAAACCATACTTTGTTTCATTTTATTGTAATAATCCATTTGAAACATTACCGCACTACAGCAGTGCGGTAAGAATATTACCGCACTGTTATTTTCTAATTGCTTAGCAACTGCCCACTATTCTGGAATGTTGAGCTTTGCGCATAGAAAGCAGGTCAAAATAGTGTCACTTTTCCCACGATCGAAGAATAATAAATATTCGATCGAATTGAAGCTTGGTAACTAGTAGTAGAAAATCAACATAGGGACGTGTTTAAAATTTTGTATGAACCGTACCCCTAGAAAATTTGAAAAAAATGACGAAAAAAAAAATTTTAAGAACCGTACCCCTAGAAAATTTTAAAAAAATCACGAAAAAAAAAATTGGTTCAAGCACTGACGTGAAGTCAGAAACTTTTGCGCGTATGTTCTATTGTCCATTCTTCTGTATTGGACACCCTTAATCGAATTTACCATGGTAAATTACGTTGTCCATTCTCCTGTATTAGACACTTAATTCGAATTTACCATGGTAAATTCGAATTAAGAGTGTGCACGGAGATCAGATTTAAAACAGTTTCCTAATAGCACGAATGATTCAAGAAGGAAATCCCTAGTACCTTATTTTTTAATGAAAATAAAACTTTTCCTCTCAACAATTATCTCACTTCATCCAGATTATATTATATTGACAATTGAAGTGTGTTGAAATTTGATAGGATCGAATGTCAGTGCTGACTACCACAAAACGAAAAATTTAACTAGAAACAATGCGGGAATGAGTTCATTACAGCACTGTTTTTAGTGCTGTAATGGACTCATTACGATACTGAAATAGAGAATAGTATATTCTAAAACAAGTTGCAGAATGGGCTCCTATTCAAACACGAATGAGAAATTCGAAAACGAGCGAGTTTTCGTACGCATGAGTGTTGGAATTGCCTCCTGCAACGAGTATTAGACGATATTATCTCTATTTCAGGAAAAGTTTCTGAAATACTGTTGAAATTTAATGAAAAATTCGGATTATACATCCTAGTGACTTTTGTATTGTATCTTGACAGTTGGTGTGACTGTTACGAAAGTTGACAGATTACGGAATTTGAATTTGAAACGTACTTAGGGCATGGAGATCAGATTTAAAACAGTTTACTAATAGCATGAATGATTCAAAATCAGCTAGAAGGAAATCTCTAGTACCTTAATCTATAATATATAAAGATGAATTGCTGTTCGTTAGTCTCGCTAAAACTCGAGAACGGCTGGACCGATTTGGCTAATTTTGGTCTTGAATTATTTGTGGAAATCCAGGAAAGGTTTCGAAGGTGAATAAATATAAAAATGTCTACAGGGTGTTTTTCTTTTAACGTCAATGGCAACTGGCTCTTTTTCACGCCATTGCCGTACAATTTCATTCAATTGTTTTGAAACAAATACTTTCGAGGCATACATTATTGAAAATAAACCATTACTATACAGGATGTTCTTTTTGTCACGGCACAATTGTACGCGATTGAAGTGATTTGTGCCACAAACAAAGCCTTAACTACATAGGTATTTTTCTTTTAACGTCAATTGCAACTTGCTGTCTTAGCGTCAATCGTACAATTTCATTCAATTGTATTAAAATTTATACTTTCGAGGCATACATCATTGAAAATGAACCATTACTCACTACAGGGTGTTCTCTATATCACGGCACAATTGTACGCGATTGAATTGATTTGTGCCACAAACACTAAATAGGTACACAAACACTAAACAGGTACCTTGGATGGATTATCATTATGTAATTGTCCGAAATTTTCATACAGGATGTTTTTCTTTTAACGTCAATTGCAACTTGCTGTTTTTCATGCCAATCGTACAATTTCATTCAATTTAGTTAAAAAATATACTTTTCGAGGCATACATCATTGAAAATAAACCATAACTATACAGGGTGTTCTTTTTCGCACGGCACAATTGTACACGATTGAATTGGTTTATGCTACAAACAAAGCATTAACTAAATAGGCACCTTGGATGGATTCTCATAATGTATTTGTCCGAAATTATCATACAGGGTGTTTTTCTTTTAACGTCAATTGCAACTTGCTGTTTTTTACACCAATCGTACAATTTTATTCAATTGTGTTAAAAAATATACTTTCGAGGCATTCATCGATGAAAATAAACCATCACTATACGGAGTGTTTTTTATATCACGGCACAATTATAGGCGATTGAAGTGATTCTTGCCACAAACAAAGCATTTACTAAATAGGTACCTTGGATGGATTCTCATGTTGTTTTTGACCGAAATTTTCATACAGAGTGTTTTTCTTTTAACGTCAATTGCAACTTGCTGTTTTTCTCGCCAATCGTACAATTTCATTCAATTGTTTTAAAAAATATACTTTCGAGGCAAACACCATTGAATATAAACCATTACTATACAGGGTGTTCTTTATGTCACGGCACAATTGTGCACAATTGAAGTGATTTGTGTCTCAAACAGAGCATTAACTAAATAGGTACCTTGGATGGATTCTCATAATGTAACAATTTTGTTTTTCCTTTGATGTGAGGACATGGCGCATGGACAATTATGCGTCGCGTGTTCGCACGTCGGAAAACTGTCATCTCTGTTTATTCACGCACCACAAAACAAAACAAAAAATATAGTTTATCAGAAAGCTTTAAATTGACTAAGAGACTGTATCATAACTGTGTGTGTCTGTCAATATCAAATTGAAACCTTATAAATAGCCAGTATTTCAGGAAAACTCTGTTTTGTAAGAAAGGAGCATCATGTGTAATTAATCGAAAAAGATAATAAAACTTCATTCATACCGAGCATTTTTTTTTATTAAGTTAGGCGGTACGAAGTTCGCTGGGCCAGCTAGTTTTTAATAAAAATAAAACTTTTCCTCTCAACAATTATTTCACTTCATCCAGATCAATTTATATTGACCATTGACGTGTGTTGAAATTTGACAGGATCGAATATCGGTGCTGACTACCACAAAACGAAAAATATAAGAAACAATGCGGGAATGAGTTCATTACATCACCGTTTTTAGTGCTTTAATGAACTCATTGCGATACTGAAATAGAGAAAATGCTTTTCAGTCGATAACCAGTAAATGAAAGTGAGCAATGAGTTTCTCCTGGCTGTTTGAAGGGTACAAATCCACAGATTATTAACCGGTTTTGAGTAAAACGGATGTATTCACTAAGTCCCTAATGAAAATGCCATTGGTTAAATGGTATTCAATTGAGGCATTTACATACTGGGCAGTCCATGACTGAGCTCAATCGATTGCCGTCTATCGTAGGCGTAACAGATATCCAAAACAAAAGTACGCAAAGCTATCAACGGAATGCCACAGATCCTGAATATTAATCAATTGCCTGCTAAACAGCGTTGCCAACCGTACGGTAATTACCGTACATGTACGGAAAATCGACTCCAAATACGGTATACGGTCCGAATGTGGGACCGTACGCTAAAATACGGTAATTTTAACACAATGTCTTTTATTACATCTCAATGAAATTTCAACATATTTTTCTTATTACATCTCGTGAAACCTGAATAATCTTGTTATATTCTGTTAAAGGCAAACGCTCAAAACAGTCAAAAGGTCAATTACAATGAATATAGTCACCGTAATTCAATTTATTAACTAGTACCATCAGGTAGCAAGTAGCAAAATCAACAGAATGCTTGAGCTTGACTGACTTATCTGTAACGTTTGTGGATTAGTAGATTTCCGCCAAGAACTATCGGGGATCTCCACAAACACATAATATTTTATTTGTCTATAATGGCCAATGGGGGATTCCCCTTTCACCCATAGACAAGGAATATATGCTTTCACCTTTCACCCATTTCTTGAGCAGAATCACCAGCGCTTCTTCTCTCTTTATATATATACTATTAATTTACTCTAGGAATATATATTAATTGGATTTACGGCATAAAAAAATTGGTCAATCTTGCATTTCAATTTATAGGTTAGGTTTAAACCATAGAATAGAAAGATATTTTTGATGTTCCTCGTCTATTCTGTGGTACGGAAAAAGTGTACCAAATACGGTAATTTCTCGTCTCGGATACGGTATTCTCAAGTTCTTGGGTTGGCAACGCTGCTGCTAAATAACTATCACTATCATTTCACTTCGATTAATCTCGCAAGCTGCAACGCATGTCATAGTGGTCAGTCAACTTTCTTGCTTTCTTATTCGATTTGGTTGACGGAAACGTACATTCGGTGCTTGTATTCAGATCGAGTTTATTTTTTGGGGCGATTATATGTCTGACCCATGGTTTTGAATAAGTAGCGCACGTTTGATCAAAATTCCGGTTAGTTGTTGGGCTTGGCGCCAAAGTAGGTAATTTGCTATTTAACATTCACGTGTTTAGGTATTTTTGATCCAGCGATGTTTCCATAGAATCGATAATGACCTTGAAATAATTATAGGTACGACGAGGTAATAATGTGCAAGATTATTGTGATTTCAGAATTATTATAATTCTTGAACATCCTCCATAATTTTTAGATTTTACCAAGGTACAAACATTTTTGAGGCTCCCACGTGTCGACGGGAGCTTTATCGTGCTCGTTCAATGGCCAATATACACACCTGGAAAAAATCTCAGGATATTGTGTATTAGATGGAATATTGTCAGCCCAATTGTGGACAATATTTTGCCACCATACTATTATCATGCAGTTCTCGTGTTTTCTTAAAAAATAATTAGTTCAAGCCCTGTGGACAGGAGCTCTTTGGCACTCTTGTTCAACCAGACAAATTATATCTCCGAAAGTATTGGTTTCTCAGAGTTGGGAATTATATCAATGAATTCCTATGATAGAAATGCATCATGAAAGAAATTAAATTTAAAAAAGTGTCGTTAAAAAAAATTCTTCAAAAATTATCTTATAAAACACTAGAACAAGAGGTGTAGCTGAAATAATTTTGACATTTATCTCTCATAGGAAAATAAGATGACATGTAAGAACACAGATCATATAATAATTCATAGATACAATAATTAAGTACAGCATACTCTGAAAACATAAGAACTACAGAAGTACGACTCATTATTGAAATTTCGAAAAGTCATAACTCCGAAAGTATCCGCTTGTTAGAGTTGAAAATGATATCAATGGATTTTTATGGTGAAACTGCATCTTAAAAGGTATTGAATTTGAAATTTGGCTTGTAAAATAAATTTGTTTTTTCGTTTCACCGACACCTTCAGGTCAATGCTCAGTAACGAACTCAACAGACATAATTATCTATCAAACCTACTCTGAAAATTTCAACTACCTAGCTCATTCTGTTCGAGAGTTATTATAGAAACGAAATTTAAAAATTAAAAAAAAATTCTTTTGATACCTTATTGCAACCCGGTAAAAACAAAACTTCGCATGCATATAGAAGTCATTATTCTACAATTTGATGCTAAATTTCAGATAGATCTAATTATCGGTTTCGTAAATATTCATAAGAAAAGTTTTTACCAAAAAGGGCCATAACCGCTTGGTGGATTTTGCCCGTTAACGAACTCGTCCGAGATATTTACGCTACAAACTAACTCTGCAAATTTCAATCCTCTAACTCCTTTCGTTCGAGAGTTATCGTGACTACGGCCGGCCGGCCAGCCGGACCGACCGGACCTGCCAGACCGGCCGGACAGAATTGATTTCGACCACGTATTCTTGATCGGTGAGTCGAACCAAATCGTTTAAGACCATTTTCAGCCAAAAATTCGAAAATTACAGACATTTGGGCCAATTAATAAGCCCCCTGTTCCGAGGAACAAGAGCGCCAAAAACTTATTTCTGCAGAGTATTCGACAACAATACAGCCTGACCCCTGGCTACCTCATGTTGATAATCACACTTGCAATGATAATCTTTCATATCATTAGTTGTTCATAAAGTCTTACCTCTATTGCGTAGCCAGCAATCTCTCCAAATTTTTGCGCGCATGTTCTGGGGGACAGCGTGCGATCATTTGGCCCAAATGTCTGACTCTTTGGAATTTTTTGCCGAAAATGGTCCCAAACGATTAGTTTCGCATCACTGATGAAGAATTAGGGGTCAAATTTGATCCTGTCCGGCCGGCCGGCCGTTGCCACGATAACTTGAGAACGGAAAGAGATAGCGACACGCAATTTTGAGGGTAAGTGGCGCGTCTAAGTGCGACGATGTTCGTTTTCATTATTTATTATTATTATATTATTATTATTATTTATTTTATTTTTTTTATTTTCAACCAAAACCGATCACTCAATTTTCGAAGCAAATATAAAGGGTGAGTCTTGAAGTGGTACATTAATTTTAACCATATATTACTCTCAGGAAATAACACTTTTTGGCGCTCTAGTTCCTCGGAACTGAGTGCTTATCAATTTGCCCAAATGTCTGTAATTTTCAAATTTTTCGATTAAAATGGTCTTAAACGATTTGATTCGACTCACTGATCAAGAATCCGTGGTCAAAATTCATTCTGTCCGGCCGGTCCGGCCGGCCGTAGGCACGATAACTCTCGAACGGAATGAGCTAGACAGTTGAAATTTTCAGAGTAGGTTTGCGGGATAAATATCTCGGCTAAGTTCGTTATTGGGCAAAATCGGACAGATGGTTTCGGAGTAACCCAAAAAAATTTTTTTTTACAGAACAAATTCCAAAATAAAATTTTTTTAATAAGCAGTTTTACCATAAGAATCCATTCATATCATTTTTAACTCTAACAAACTAATACTTTCGGAGATATGATTTTTCAAAATTTCAATGATAGGATTATTCTGTGGCTATTCTATGAATTGTTATAATGTCAACTTTGACGTTGTCTCATTGTCATTCATTCCAGTAATGGTATCAATATGAGAATTATAATATAATATCATACTTTTTTTTGGTTGATATTTTCATGCCGATGGTCAATCCATATGATGTTGGGAATGGTAATGGTAAGTTAATAACATTGCCATTCATTCCAGCAATCGTATAAATATGAGAATTATAATATAATATCATACTTTTTGTTGGTTGATATTTTCATGCCGATGGTCAATCCATATGATGACGGGAATGGTAATAGTAAGTTAATAATATTGAGTTCAGAATATCTCCACTAAAAACAAAACTGGAATATTGGTGTATTGGAGTAGATTTGAGGAAAGATATATATTATCGTTCATCATAGAATTGAGGAATTAATATCTAGGATGAGTTCGTTGTTGGGTAGAATTCGTCTATTGGTTTTGGATTGATAATTTTTGGCACTCTTGTTGAATTTAAATTCTTCTATGATGTTTGAATTCAATTTCTGCTAAGGTGAAGTTCTAAATTTCAATAATGAATCGTACTTCTATGTTTTCACAGAATGCTAAGATTATTCTATCTAAGCTTTATTATATGATCTCTGTTCATACTCGTACATTTCATCCTGTCCTATAAGAAAGAGTCAAATTCATTTCAGCTATTTTAATTTGGTTTCTTCCATGGTGCAGTTCTCATTCTTAGATTGCTCATTTAATCTTGATAAATAAACTATTATTTGAATTGAATTTCCTTTATGATGCAGTTCTATCATAAGAATACATTGATATAATTCTCAACTCTGAGAAACCAATACTTTCGGAGATATAATTTGTCTGTTTGAACTAGAGCGCCAGAAAGCTCCTGTCCACAGGGCTTGAACCCATTTTTTTTATTTATCATTTTTCCAAATTCGGCACAGGTAAAAAGTTTAAGCGTTTAAAGATTTCACAATGTGCTAATACACTCCTGCATATAAATTATCTATGAAATTAATGGTGGACGAGTAAAAAGTAACGGTAACGTGGTTTACAGCTTGATTTTGGATTCCAACGCTCAGGCAGATCCATAAAATTAGTGAAATTTCTGGAGTTTCCCATTTTATAACATTCGATGAAGAATATCTCGAAAAGGTGGCGTTTAAGGAGAAATTATGAATAATAATTTAATGTTCCAAAACGATTGAATATTCTTGATGTGAGTCAAGAAAACTTTATCTGTTTTCTTTATGCCAATTTCGTTCAGTTTTATGAATCCACGAGTCTATAGCTATAAAATCAGAAAAAGTAGGAATAAACTAATATTTGGAAATTATGTATCATAGTCAATAGACAATATGGCGGCAACTGATACGGATGTGGCGGATCGAGATGGTGACGATATCGTAAATAAAAGTAAAAATACTAACTCGAAAATATTCAAGTGTTGTGCGAAGCCAACTAAAACATGCATTTGCAAAAACTGCTATTCTATGTTCCATGATAGTTGTGCGAAAAGGAATAAAAATATAAAAATTGTTGGTGAACTACTAGTTGAGTGCTGTGCAGCCAGTGGAAACTCCGAAGTTAATAAGAGTCCTGAGGTTCAAAATGAGGAAATAAATCAGCTGAAAATAGAAGTGAAATATCTCAAAATGCTAATAGAAGAAATGAAAGACAAGAACAGGATATTAAATGAGAATAATTCGTTGTTATCGGATAAAGTGAAAGATCTAACAAAAAACAATGCAAACATTCCTGGAAAAAAGGAACTCCATGATCCGTTATCAGCAAGGAAGATTTACCAACTCAAACAAGTACCAATCTAGCGATTACGCTAAATTATGCGCACGTCGCAAAAGGAAGTCGAAGTGGAAAACAACCCCAAACCACAAAACCGAATGAAAGGGATGTCAATATTGTCAATGTCAATTGATCAACATAGTTTTACTTAGCATAAAAATTTCCAAGTTCCAACTCCTTTTTTAATAAATTTAGCAGTTTGCAAAATTGCATTCACTGTTCAACAAAATACACGTTGTCTCCTTTTAACGTAATCAGATTCTGTTACAGAATCTTTGTTTTAATCCAATCCATCATGTGATGTCCTTGGATTGTACATACATGTTCTGCTATTTCTGATTTTTGGCGCTCTAGTTCCTCGGAACTGAGTGCTTATCAATTTGCCCAAATGTCTGTAATTTTCGAATTTTTCGATGAAAATGGTCTTAAACGATTTGGTTCGACTCACTGATCAAGAATTCGTGGTCGAAATTCATTCTGTCCGGCCGGTCCGGCCGGTCCGGCCGTCCGGCCGTAGGCACGATAACTCTCGAACGGAATGAGCTAGACAGTTGAAATTTTCAGAGTAGGTTTGGGGGATAAATATCTCGGCTAAGTTCGTTATTGGGCAAAATCTGACAGATGGTTTCGGAGTAACAAAAAAAAATTTTTTTTTACAGAACAAATTCCAAATTAAATTTTTTTCAATAAGCAGTTTTACCATAAGAATCCATTCATCTCATTTTAAACTCTTACAAGCTAATACTTTCGGAGATATGATTTTTCAAAATTTCAATGATAGAATTATTCTGTGGCTATTCTATGAATTGTTATAATGTCAACTTTGACGTTGTCTCATTGTCATTCATTCCAGTAATGGTATCAATATGAGAATCATAATATGAGGAGCAACTTATCAAAACGCATTAAGTCCAAAAACCATTTTATTGGGAATCAACGAAAATGATTTTTTTTTCCTCCCTGGCTTATAATTTGAGTATGTCGAGTTTGTTTGATAGAAATTTACATCTAAAGGTAATAACTAATCTCATTTAAATTAATATTGATCAGATATACACAGAAAATGTAAAAATGGGTTCAAGCCCTGTGGACAGGAGCTTTCTGGCGCTCTAGTTCAAACAGACAAATTATATCTCCGAAAGTATTGGTTTCTCAGAGTTGGGAATTATATCAATGTATTCATATAATAGAACTGCATCCTAAAGGAAATTCAATTCAAATAATAGTTTATTTATCAAGATTAAATGAGCAATCATGAGAATGAGAAAAGCACCATGGAAGAAATCAAATTAAATCTGGCTAATTTTGCCCAATAACGAACTTAACCGAGATATTCATCTCCCTAAACTACTCTGAAAATTTCAACTACCTACCTCATTCCGTTCGAGAGTTATATCTATGTCTATGGATGAAAAGCAGTCTCACTACTCTCAGATCTCTTACTTCATGTTCAGTTCCGAAATGTAAGAATTTTCTGAGAAAAACTAATATCGGAGCAAACAACTGAGATTTAACTCACTTCGCTCACAATTCTTCGATTGATTAGTCTCAGGAACATCATTTGACATTATGACAATTCATATTCATACATAGAATAATATCATTCTGTGACAAGGTTGAAATACGATTTATTATTGAAATTTTGAAAAATCATATCTGAGATTTTTCTCACTTCGCTCACAATTCTTCGATTGATTAGTCTCAGGAACATCATTTGACATTATGACAATTCATATTCATACATAGAATAATATTATTCTGTGACAACGTTGAAATACAATTTATTATTGAAATTTTGAAAAATCATATCTCCGAAAGTATCAGCTTGTTAGAGTTAAGAATGATATGATTGGATTCTCATGATAAAACTTTTTATTAAAAAAAATTTAATTTGGAATTTGTATCGCAAAAAAAAAATTTTTTTTTTGTTACTCCGAAACCATTTGTCCGATTTTGCCCAATAACGAACTTAGCCGAGATATTTATGCCCCAAACCTACTCTGAAAATTTCAACTCTCTAGCTCATTCCGTTCGAGAGTTATCGTGCCTACGGCCGGCCGGACCGGCCGGACAGAATGAATTTCGACCACGGATTCTTGATCAGTGAGTCGAACCAAATCGTTTAAGACCATTTTCATCGAAATATTCGAAAATTACAGACATTTGGGCAAATTGATAAGCACTCAGTGCCGAGGAACTAGAGCGCCAAAAACGTTTGGACTTAATGCGTTTTGATTCATCTCATTGTATATAATGCGTTGTGATGTGGTTGAAATTGAAAATAATGCTGTTTGTTGCGATTTTTTATACATTTAGAGAAAACAGTCTGCACAGTAAGTGTTGTCCTGTAACCTAATTAACATGAGCAAATCGATAAAACATGTTTTTGGTTATATTTTATTTCTTTTAAAAATGCAAACGTAAACATAATTCATTGCGATGCGGCTTACATACTTTGGATTTGAATTACAGAGGGACATAATGCCATTTGGAAGATTTTGTTTACATAGGGCTATAGAGCAACAGAAAACATTTCTGAATCCGCTTCAAACTCAATTTCGCCCAAATTGGACATAATGCGTTTTGAAAAGTTACTCCTCATATAATATCATACTTTTTGTTGGTTGATATTTTCATGCCGATGGTCAATCCATATGATGATGGGAATGGTAATGGTAAGTTAATAACATTGTCATTCATTCCAGCAATCGTATAAATATGAGAATTAAAATATAATATCATACTTTTTGTTGGTTGATATTTTCATGCCGATGGTCATATGGATTGACCATCGGCATGAAAATATCAACCAACAAAAAGTATGATATTATATTATAATTCTCATATGATGGGAATGGTAATGGTAAGTTAATAATATTGAGTTCAGAATATCTTCACTAAAAACAAAACTGGAATATTTGTGTATTGGAGTAGATTTGAGGAAATATATATATTATCGTTCATCATAGAATTGAGGAATGAATATCTCGGATGAGTTCGTTGTTGGGTAGAATTCGTCTATTGGTTTTGGATTGATAATTTTTGGCACTCTTGTTGAATTTAAATTCTTCTATGATGTTTGAATTCAATTTCTGCTAAGATGAAGTTCTAAATTTCAATAATGAATCGTACTTCTATGTTTTCACAGAATGCTATAATTATTCTATCTAAGCTTTATTATATGATCTGTGTTCATACTAGTACATTTCATCCTGTTCTATAAGAGAGAGTCAAATTCATTTCAGCTATTTTAATTTGGTTTCTTCCATGGTGCAGTTCTCATTCTCAGATTGCTCATTTAATCTTGATAAATAAACTATTATTTGAATTGAATTTCCTTTATGATGCAGTTCTATCCTAAGAATACATTTATATAATTCTCAACTCTGAGAAACCAATACTTTCGGAGATATAATTTGTCTGTTTGAACTAGAGCGCCAGAAAGCTCCTGTCCACAGGGCTTGAACCCATTTTTCATGAATGGCTTTTGTCTTTGTTAATGAAGACCTAGGATCATTTTGTGTCTTGAAAACGGTTCTTATATGGAACTTAGAACCGATTCTTCTGATTTTTTCAGAAAGGCCACGAACATAAGGGATCACATTCAACAAATTGTATTGTTCTTTTTGTTGATTATTCTGTTGTAATCGATTGATCGATAGTTTATTAGAAGCTTTTCTATCTAGCCTCATGATTGATGTATCTATGAAGTGACTCGGGTATTCATTATCTTCAAGAAATATTTTGATGAAATGGATTTTATTATTTCGGATTTCAAGAGTAGAACAAATCAGATTAGCTCTATCGTAAAGTGTTTTAATAACACCTCTTTTCACGCTAAGTTGATGGTTCGAATTGAAATTCAAATATCTATTACTATTTGTGTGTCTGCTTCCTGAACACACTTGTTTCGAAATGGTTCGGATACTTAATTATCGAAACATCTAAAAAAGAAAGCTGATTATTTTTCTCTATTTCCAAAGTAAATTTTATTGTTGGTTCCATTGAATTTATGAAATCGAAAAACTTTTTTAACTCTTCTCTACCATGTTGTCAAATTACAAATATATCGTCAACATATCGCCACCAAGCTTTTGGTTTCAACAGATATGTATCCACAAATTTTTCTTCGAAATTTTCCATGACTATATTACTCATAACAAGTGACAAAGGAGAACCCATTGCCATTCCAAAATGTTGTCGGTAAAAAACATCTCCTATAGTTGGAAATATGTGGTCTTGCAAAATTTAGCGAGAATCGTATCATTAGAAAATTAAAGAAAAGTAATTGAAAATCATCGAAAAAAATTCTATATATTAGAAACTATTCGTCACTGAAATTTTGCGAGAGCCTTTAAAACCTAACTCTACTACCAAATTCCAAGTTTGAACATGATTGGATGTATATTTGTCGAAGATCCGAGCAGCCTTAGATTACTTTAGTAGTTGGATGGGCGACCGTTGCCTCAATAACTTTCTAACAAAAAGAGGTAGGGAAGTTAAGTTCGTTGTTGGGCATAATCGGCCCAACGGTTTCGGAGTTATAACAATCTGGAATCTGGATTTAGTGAAATAATTGTTGAGGAGAAGCTTTATTTTCATTAAAAAATATGGTACTAGCAATTTCCTTCTTGCTAATTTTGAACCATTCATGCTATTAGGAAACTGTTTTAAATCTGATCTCCATGCCCTACGTACGTTTCAAATTCAAATTCCGTAATCTGTCAACTTTCGTAACAGTCACACCAACTACCAAGATACAATACAAAAGTCACTAGGATGTATAATCCGAATTTTTCATTAAATTTCAACAGTATTTCACAAAACTTGCCTGAAATAGAGGTAATATCGTCTAATACTCGTTGCAGAAGGCAATTTCAACACTCATGCGTTCGAAAACTCGCTCCTTCGTCGCTCGTTTCGCATTCGTGTTCTAATAGGAGCCCATTCTGCAACTTGTTTTAGAATATACTATTCTCGATAACTCAAACAATACAGAACTTATCGAATTGAAACTTGGTATCTAGTTGTACAATATCGACGTAAAGACATGTGTGGAATTTTGTGAGGATGTACCACTAGTAAATTTTAAAAAAATCACGAAAAATTATTATGTATCTGACGATAACTTGAGAACAGAAAGAGATAGCGATTTTTAATTATCAGGCTTGGTTGCGCAGCCGAATGCGACATTCGAGTTTTTTTATAGGTATAATCGACCCAACGGTTTTGGAGTTATACCAATCTGAAATTTGGTTGTTTTTTCTTCGATAACTCTAAAAATTCAAAACCGATCAAATTGAAGCACGGTCACTAGTTGTAGAATGCCAACGCGGAAATTCTTGCAAAATTTCGTGAGGATCGTATCACTAAATCTTTTTTTAAATCATTGAAAAAAATTCCATATATCAGAAACTATTCCTCCGACATCTCTGAAATTTCGCGAGAGCCTTCAGAAACTAACTCTACTGCCAAGTTTCAAGTTTGAACACAGCCTTGTGTGAGTTCAATAGCTGGATGGGTGATCGATGCCTTGACCACTTTCGAAAGAAAGGAGATAGGGACTTACAATTTTCAGGGTAGGTTGCGCATCCGAATGGGAGGGTCAAGTTCGATTTTGGGCATAATCCGTCCATCGGTTTCGGAGTTATACCCACCTTGTTAACCTTGATAACTCAAAAAATATAGATTCGATTGAATTGAAGCTTGGTAACTAGTTGTAGAATATCGTCTTAAAGGCGTGTGTAAAACTTTGTAAGAACCTTACCCCTAGAAAATTTTAAAAAAATTACTGAAAAAAATGGTTCAAGCACTGACGTGAAGTCAGGAGCTTTTGCGCGTATTTTCTATTGTCCATTCTCCTGTATTGGACGCTCTTAATCGAATTTACCATGGTGAATTATATTCTATGTTCTCCAGTATTGGACACTCTTAATTGAATTTACCAGGTAAATTCGATTAAGGGTGTCCAATACAGGAGAATGGACAATAGATCATACGCGCAAAAGCTCTTGTCTTCACATCAGTGCTTGAACCAATTTTTTTTAGTATAATACCAATCAATGAAATGGTAATATCGCTTCTCATATATTTGTTTTGTCTTCATTGGTAGCAAAGTCAAATTTGCTTCATTAGCTGCTGCTAATATTTTTGAGTTACAATTCATTTTACGTTGTGTATAATTGATGATTTTCCATTTGTGTATTTTCTGTTTGCTACTTTATATTTTGGTATATTTTTTTCATGGTAATGCTACTACATTTAGTGTATAACCTCTCTTCATGACAAAACGAGCTTGGTTCAGAAGTCACTTAATTTGTGTTAATTTAATTTTTTGTGAAAATTATATGAAGGAATAAATAAAAAAAATTGGAAGGACCTTTATTATGATATAGTTCAGAGAAACTGTAGCACGAATCGGAATATACTCGATACTTTTTATGCAAAGGCATATGGATAAAAATAGAGAGATTCGGTTCATTAAGAATGGGAAGTAATAAACCGTTGTATAAAATCCGCAGTGTTTTTCATTCCATTAACTTCAATCCTCCGAGACCGGAATTATAATGTTGGCTAGAATCTTTCCCTCGAAAATTAATTTATACGCATTGTTTACATTGCTCGGGTGTGTGACTTTTCCGATTCATTCAGAAGTTGAAATTTCAATTATAAAATGAATTGCATCCGAGCTCGACGGATTTCGCCTCTCCAACTCCCATGGCAATTTTAACAACTACCCATTGTTCAGTCGAAATTTTCGAATTGAGCTCGTCCTTTCCGGTTACGGAATTTCGTTGCGGAAATGCATAGATGGAATCGATCATCGGATATGGAGATTTGGAAAGGACTCATCTCGTTTTCTACTCGTGATTATGCTCATGGCCGCATATAAATAGAGTGAATCATGATGAAGTACAGAACATTATGCGATCGCCAAGAAAAATATGTTCGAAAAAGTAATCTGATATAATCATTTTATACTTTAGTATTGCTTTAGTAATTGCTCCCCTGCACAGAGTGCCTATCAATTTGCAAAAATGTTAGTTTTTTTAGAATTTTTGGCCGAGAATTGTCTCAAAAGAATACTTTCACTGATGAAGAATCCGAGGTCAAACTTAATTCTGTCCGGCCGGTATTCCAGCGTCTCAAACGAAATGAGGTAAATAGGTGGATTTTGCACGGGAGGTTTGGTGTCCCAATGCTCCTGTTATGAACAAAATCGGCTAGTGGCTGATCAGTTACGGTCATCTCAAGTTTTGTATTCCAATAAATTGAAAAATATTTATTAAATGGTTTCTTTCTGGTTTTTCTCTCCCAAACTCCGAAATATATCACTTATTTAAAAAAAGGACCTCACGCCATCTTACATTAAGCCACCACATTCATATGGTCTTCCAATGTCTCCCCGTCAAAATTTAGCGAAATATTTACTTCAATTTTTAAACCCATTAACAGGAAAGAAAGAAAGTTTTTTAAAGAACAGCCAACACTTTCTTGAAAAACTACAAAACACAAATTTGAACCAAAATGACATTCTAGTAAGTTTTGATGTCGTTAGTTTGTTCCTCAATGTTCCTGTTGATAAGTCGACTCACATAGTACGAACGAAATAAGAAAATGATGACTCGGTAATTAAAGAATCAAAATTTAATACTAATGATATTATGGAAATGCTTGATGTATGTATTCATACCACATATTTCCAACTATAGGAGATGTTTTTTACCGACAACATTTTGGAATGGCAATGGGTTCTCCTTTGTCACTTGTTATGAGTAATATAGTCATGGAAAATTTCGAAGAAAAATTTGTGGATACATATCTGTTGAAACCAAAAGCTTGGTGGCGATATGTTGACGATATATTTGTAATTTGACAACATGGTAGAGAAGAGTTAAAAAAGTTTTTCGAGCCGGCATTTTACAACTAGTAACCAAGTTTGAATTGGATCGGATTTGTATTGTTCGAGATATTGAGGAAATAAAAACAAAATTTCAGATGAGTATAACTCCGAAACCGTTCAGCCGATTATGCCTATTAATAAATACAAATGTCGCATTCAGATTCACAACCTACCCTAAAAATTGCAAGTCGCTATCTCTTCCCTTTATCGGGTTATCGAGACGTAAACAATATTTTTTAATAATTTTTTTTTAATTTTCTAGCGACATGATTCTCACATGATTTCACAAACGTCTTCGTATTTGTATTTACACATACAAAATCCACCCAGTTTTGGTGGCTCCTCCGGCTACTTTCATTGCCAATTGTGGAGAGGTATCACAAATATCAACCGAGGATGGAAGTCAACTTCAGTTTGCTGAGGGATACTTGGAAGAATCTACAAATCAGAAAGAAGAAATGTCCAACAAAGTTCTAAATTTGGATGCATCGTCACTTTCAAACTATGACTTAGAGCCATTAACTTTTCCCAAGGAGCGGTTTACTTCAACCAACATGTTGTCTTCCGCTATTACCTTGCATACGGCATCTAACTCTACGTTTACTATAAATATAACTAATAATCCGCCGTATTCACAAAGCATTCAATCTCCGTTAAGTCCTAACTGAGGTCCTCAGTTAAGGATAAATAAGAATCGCAACCTCAGTTTAAGTGAAAATTAACATGCCTGTTCAGGCCTGTTTCAGCACCGTTACATACGTTAATTGAGGTTGCGTTTCTTCTTTATCCTTAACTGAGGACCTCAGTTAGGACTTAACGGAGATCGAATGCTTTGTGAATACGGCGGTCTAAGTAAAAAACTTGCTAATTACTATTTGTGTGTGCTGTTGTAGTTAGTCTTCTTTTCATTTGAATAAATACAGTATTCATGAACATTTGATTTTCAATTTATTTCATGCGCTTGTAGAAAAAAGGTAGGAAAGAACTGTGGACAGGAGCTTTGGCGCTCTTGTTGAAACTTTGATAAATCATATCTCCGAAAGTATTGGTGTCTCAGAGTTGGGAATGGTCAATGGATTCTTATAATAAAACTGCATCATGAAAGAAACTAAATTAAAACAAAAGCTCCAAAATGTGTCTATTAAAAAATAACTTCGAAATTATTGGTTCCTCAGAGTTGGGAATGATATCAATGGATTCATATTTAGTTTATTTTATTTTATGATGCAGTTCTATCACAAGAATCCATTGGTATCTTTCACAAATCTGAGAAACTACTTTCGGAGATATGATTCTTCAAAGTTTGAACGAGAGCGCCAAAGCGGCTTTCTCACTTTTTGCACCATATTTTCTGACACCGATTATCGTTTTTTCCGATTTTCGTGGCATTCTCTACCTTAAAATGAAAATTACCCGATGTAACAAATTCAAATAGCGGGTAACATTGAACGATTCAAAGTTACCTTATATTCATACGTTTCCCAAGTAGTTCAGAAAGAATTTCAACAAATGTCTACTGTTTACGAATAAATATTTCAAAATGAGCCGAATAACGAACCGAGATATTTATCTCCTAAACTTACTCTGGAAATTTCAACTGTCTAGCTCATTCTCTTCGAGAGTTATCGTGATATCGGACGGCCGGACGGACGGACAGAATCGATTTTGACCATGGATTCTTCATCAGTGAGTCGAACCAAATCGATTAGACAATTTTCAGCCAAAAATTCGAAAAATCAGACAATTGGGGCAAATTAATAAGCACTCTGTTCCGAGGAACAAGAGCGCCAAAAATGATGTTCCTAACTCTTGCTAGGCATGTTAGGAAAATAACTCTTGTGATGTAATGGTGGATATTTCATTCTTAATAAGGAACCTATAAAACTGGCGCCTATAAACTCGGCCAGGAGCGCTAACACTCGTTTACAATAATTAACGATATTTGTTTTGCTGTTCTCCTTTTGCCAATTACATACTTCCAATATCTAAATTCTACCATACTCCCTCCTCAACAGTACTATCTATCTCTGATGGCATTGCATTTTTAAAAGTTCAACAAATCAGGCGAGGACCGGCATTCACATATTGAACTAGGTTATAAGTAAAAGTAGGATTCATTATATTTTTATTTATTCGTCATGAAATTGTTTCCATGCATAATCTTTCCGTGAATCTTCATTTAAACTACTCGTATGTTATGAAAACTAATCCTTATTTGCTCGCATGAGACAAATATAGACTTTGCGTTACCCTTATTTTTGGCGCGCTTCTTCCTCTGAACAGACTGACTATCAATTGGCCCAAATTTTTGTGATTTTCGACCGAAAATGGTCTCAAACTTTTAGTTTTGACTCACTGATGAAGAATCCGATGTCAAAGTTAATTGTGTCCAGCCGTCCGTAGGCAAGAATACTCTCGAAAGAAATGATTTAGAGAATTAAAATTTCCAGGGTAGGTTTGGAGTCCAAATGCGCCAGTAGAGTTCGTTAATGGGAAAAATCCGTCAAGTGGTTTCAGAGTTATAGCCATCTTAAATTTTGTTTTCCCAATAACTCGAAAAATACTAATCTAATCAAATATGAAACTTGGTAGTTAGTTGAAAAACAATGCAGACAAAAAGAGTTTCAAATAAATTATTTAGAAAAATTTTCATTCGCAGAAACCATCCGTCAGATATCGATGAAATTTTGAGAGAGCCTTCAAAACCTAATTTAGCTGTCAATTTCTACATTTGAACTCGACCGGATCTATATTCTTAGAAATAGGGATCTAGTCCACTGTTTTACACTCGAATCGTGAAATTAACAACGGTGATACAGTTTCGAGGCGAAGCCAAAAGAATTTCATGGTGCGGTATGAATTAAGAGAATTAGAAATTTGTATGGTCATATCATTTTTATAAGGAAAGAACAATTTGTTTGAATGATAATTTTGAATCGATATTTGGTACCTGATGCATGTTGAGACGATTTGAGTATGGTACTTAGGGGCTTATTCCAAAGAATTGGCACCCACATATTCAGGTTTCATTGAAAGTTTAAGCATATTTTCATCCACATGTAAAAGGATAGGTACCCAAGATTCGGGATTTTGCCGAAATCAGAAATATTAGTTATACTAGCTGGCCCGGCAAACTTCGTACCGCCTAACTTAATAAAAAAAAATGCTCGGTATGAATGAAGTTTTATTATTATTTTCGATTAATTGCACATGATGCTGCTTACTTTCACAACAGAGTTTTCCTGAAATACTGGCTATTTATAAGGTTTCAATTTGATATTGACAGACACACACAGTAATGATACAGTATCTTAATCAATTTAAAGCTTTCTGATAAACTATATTTTTTGTTCTGTTTTGTGGTGCGTAAATAAACAAAGATGATGGTTTTCTGACGCGCGAACACGAGACGTATAATTTTCCATGCGCCATGTCCATACATCAAAGGAAAAACAAAATTGTTACATTATGAGAATCGATCCAAGGTACCTATTTAGTTAATGTATTGCTTGTGACACTAATCACTTCAATCGTGTACAATTGTGCCGTGATATAGGGGACACCCTGTATAGTAATGGTTTATTTTCAATGATGTACCTCGAAAGTATATTTTTTAACACAATTGAATGAAATTGTACGATTGGCGTGAAAAACAGCAAGTTGCAATTGACTTTAAACGAAAAATACCCTGTATGAAAATTTCGGTCAAATACTTTATGAGAATCCATCCAGGATACCTATTTAGTTAATGCTTTGTTTGTGGCACAAATCACTTCAATCGCGTACAATTGTGCAGTGATATAAAGAACACCATGTATGGTAATGGTTTATTTTCAATGATGTATGCCTCGAAAGTAAATTTTTCAACAAAATTGTACGATTGGCGTGAAAAATAGTGAAGTTACAATTGACTTTAAAAGGAAAACACCCTGAATGAAAATTTCGGTCAATTACATTATGAGAATCCTTCCAGGATACCTATTTAGTTTATGCTTTGTTTGTGGCACAAATCACTTCAATCAAGTACAATTGTGCAGTGATATAAAGAACACCATGCATAGTATAATGGTTTATTTTCAATGATGTATGCCGCGAATTATATTTTTTAACACAATTGAATGAAATTGTACGATTGGCGTGAAAAACAGCAAGATGCAATTGACGTCATAAGAAAGACACCCTGTATGAACATTTCGGTCCAATACATTATGAGAATCCATCCAAGGTACCTATTTAGTTAATGCTTTGTTTGTGACACAAATCACATCAATGGCGTTCAATTGCGCCATGAGAAAAAGAACACCCTGTATAGTAATGGTTTATTTTGAATGATGTATGCCTCGAAAGTATAATTTTTAACACAATTGAATACAAATTGTACAATAGGCGCGAAAAACAGTAAGTTGCAATTGACGTTAAAAGAAAAACATCCTGTATGAAAATTTCCGACAAATACGAAGTTAAAAGAAAAACACCCTGTAGGAAAATTTCAGACAAATACATTATGAGAATCCATCAAAGGTATCGATTTAGTTAATGCTTCGTTTGTGGCACAAATCACTTCAATCGCGTACAATTGTGCCGTGAGAAAAAGAACACTGTGTATAATAATGGTTTATTTTCAATGATTAATGCCTTGAAAGTATATTTTTTAACACAATTGAATGAAATTGTACGACTATGGCGTGAAAAAGAGCCAGTTGCCATTGACGTTAAAAGAAAAACACCCTGTAGACATTTTTATATTTACTCACCTTTTAAACCTTCCCTGGACTTCCGCAAATAATTCACGACCTAAATTAGCCAAATCGGTCCAGCCATTCTCGAGTTTAAGCGAGACTAACGAACAGCAATTCATTTTTGCGCGTATGTTCTGGGAACATCGCGTAATCATTTTGCCCAAATGTCTTTAATTTTCGAATTTTTCGCCAAAAATGCTCTCAAACGATTGGGTTCGACTCCCTGATGAATAATTCGAGGTCAAATTTGATTCTGTCCTTCCGCCCGGCCGTTGTCACGATAACTTGAGAACGGAAACAGCTAGCGACTTTAAATTTTCAGGGTAGGTGGCGCATCCCAATGGTTTCCGAGTAATAATTTTGTTTTCAACCAATATAAATCCGATAAAATTGAAACTTGGTGAATAGTTGTAGAAAATAAACATAAGCACGATTGTGAAATTTTGTAAGAATCGTATCACTAGAAAATTTAAAAAAAAATATTAAAAAATATTTTTTATGTCTCGATAACCTGAGAATGAAAAGACATTTGAAATTTTCAGGTAAGGGTATGCAATGTGACATTTGAAGTTGTTTATAAGCATAATCGGCCAAACGGTTTTGGACTTATTTAGGTTGTTATTTGCTCAATAACTCGAAAAATTCCAAACCGATCCAATTTAAATATGGTTATTAGTTGAAGAATACCAACACGGAAATTCTTGCAAAATCTTGTGAGGATCGTATCACTAGAAATTTTTAAAAAAATCATTGAAAATCATTGAAAACAATTCTATATATCAGAAACTATTCATCCGACATGGCAAATATTTTGCGAGAGCCTTCAGAACCTATCTCTACTACCAAGTTACAAGTTTAAACACGATCGGATCTATATTGTTGGAGATCTGAGCAGCCTTGTGTGAGTTCAGTAGCTGGATGGGTGACCGTTGCCTCGATAACTCCCGAACGAAAGGAGATAGAGACTTGCTACAAAGAACATCATGGAAGTGGGCACCCCAACAACGTGCAGAGCATGCCACAGCCAGAAGGAAACTGTTATGCATATTCTGTCTGCTTGCTGTTCACGCTCCAACAGGATATGTGGAAAGACACAATGCAGCACTCCGAATTCTCTACTTCCATCTGAGAGAGGTTTATGGTAAATACAACGAAACAGTGCTTCCATATGTGCCTCTGGAAATTGAAAATGACAGAGCTCGCATCTACTGGAACTATGCGATTCCAACAACTCGGCAGATCCACACCATAATGCCAGATATACTCTTGCTGGACAAAGAACTCAAGGAATTGTTTGTCGTCGAATTTTCCTCCCCCACAGAAAATAATGTGGTGATGAAAGAAGAACAGAAGATGTTCGACACATAAGGACGGAATGCACGCTGACAGACAGAAATGAAATACGACTGGAAATAATGAGGAAATACAACAACATAAATATACAATTAAGGAAGGAACGTGAGGCAAACGAAACGGACATAAACAAACTGAACGAATGGGCACAGAAAGCAATAAACAAACTGACAAATAACGATGACAAAGGTTGCAGCAGAACACCTAAATGCAACAAGACAAATATAGCTACAGCCAAGATGCATAGAATAACAAGGTGTGGACACTCCCTACTAATTCCTGCTAAAATTTTCGGCCGAAAAACGGACCAAGAACTGTCAAATCACGTACTTTATGTGCTACTTCACTTTATTAACGATGGTGCCGCTAGGGTCGATTTCGAAGATTCTGACAAGCGAATAAATGAAAACTGACAAGCGACAAAGTTCACTTTTCACCGTTGCTAGTTCGTAAATTCAAATTAAAAGAATATAATGAAGCAGTTTATTGAAAAATCAATCCATTTTTTTATTAATCAGATATCTGTTCGGAGATAATATGTAAACCACATTGGTTTGGAACAGAAATTTCATCTTGCCAAGACATAATGAGGTCAAATAAGGGATTTATCAGTAAAGGAGTTTCTTTGGAACATTTTGAATCGAACTGTAAATGAAGAAATCTGTGAAATCATTATTTTTCCATTACGAAAGATCACATCCAACGTCATTAGAGTACAAGCATTTAATTTATGTATTTTGAAATACATTGAATGATACAGAATTTTCTGTAATACCTCTACATACAATATCTTTCGATATCATATTATTATTCAAATGTAGTAATTCCTTTATCATGTAAGGCTCTTTTAAATTGAGCATTTTACTTATTATATTATATGTATAATTTGAAATTTCATCAAAACATTCTCATGTATACAGCATTTTTTCAGTCACCCAATACCCCTTGACAACTTTTCATGTTCTCAGCAATTAGATTGCTGAATATAGATATTTAATTCGATAGCTATTATTCAGAACTAAGTATATACTGATGAAATATCGAAAAATGATTCATTAAATTGATAAACTAACCAAATAGAGGATAGTGTACTACGTTTCAATCTTTTATTCAATATACATATATTCGCTAGAAAAATATTTTGAACAAACAAATGTTCTAATTTTCGATACCCTACCTCTAGCACAAGCCAGTTGCCATTCTTGTCGTTTAACAATATCCTTGAAACAAATAATATTATAGTATAAAAGCGCCAAAAAGAATGACGCCTTAGTAAAGCTATCCAAATTGATGAAATCACACTGTGTGGTTGCTCTGAACTTTGTTCTCTGATAGTCCTTTCATCGTTCACAAATAATATTGTTAGTTTTCATAACATGGCATTTCATTCCTTCTCAATATATAACTGAATTGTATAATGAATATAATTATTAATCAATAGTTATATCTTAATTTCAACTGTTAAAACAGTTTATGTTCATCAACCGGCAAGATTATAGTAAATCAACAAGTCTTACGTTCTCCTATGTTGATTTATTAACAATTAACGGTATCAGCGATCTTTCAATATTATTAATATTAAAATTAATAACTATCTTGATACTAGAAATCTGCCCCTGATCCGGTAAGAATATACAATAATTGTTAAAAATATATATTCGCATAAAAACGAAGTATTTTCGAAATGAAAATAGTAGGTATTTGATTAAAATGGTTCTGGATACTCGTTCAGAGTTCACACAGCAAACATTTGACTTACTTTCGGCGCGGCAAACGACTTTCCACAAGAAACTGGAATAAGCAAAGATTCAAATTTAATTTGACATGTCGGTAATTTTGTCCATAAAATTTCTACTGCCGGCATCTATCGGCGAAAATTGAAGTAAAACAAAATCCTTGTATTTTGACAGTATTTGGACCGCAAATCGGCCGAAAATATGTCAAAGAGTGTCTTCACCATGTATTCTATGCATCTATGCTACAGCCGAAAGGCGGGAAGCTCTAAAACTCTCTCAAATGTCGGAAATTTCTCATGAAACCAGCGTGAAATTGTTACTATGTCCATTTTCGTTAATCGAACCATTATTCAAAATTAAGTTAAAGAAATTCAAACAAAAATTAGACAATTTATAAACTACAACTTATCGGCATAAAACAAATTGAGAAGGCGTTCTAAAGTAAATAAATAGCCACAGAAAGTGTTTTACATAGTTTTCATGGTACCATCTGGAAAACTCAATGTTATGGTTTTTTGTGCGTATGTTCTGGGGAACATCGCGTTATCATTTTGCCCAAATGTCTGTAACTTTCAAATTTTTTGACGAAAATGGTCTCAAACGGTTTGGTTCGACTCCCCAATGAAGAATTCGAGGTCAAATTTGATTCTGTCCGGCCGGCCGTCCGGCCGTTGCCACGATAACTTGAGAACGGAAAGAGCTAGCGACTTGAAATTTTCAGGGTGGGTGGCGCATCCCAATACGACGGACAAGTTTGTTAATGGGCATAATCGGTCCAATGATTTCCGAGTAATAATTTTGTTTTCAACTTATATAAATCCGATCAAGTTGAAACTTGGTGAGTAAATGTAGAATATGAACCTTAGCACGTTTGTGAAATTTTGGGCGCATCGTATGGCTAGAAAAATATTAAAAAATTATTAAAAAATATTTTTGTTGACACGATAACTTGAGAACCGAAAAAGATAGCGGCTTGAAGTTTTCAGGTTAGGATGTGAATCTGAACACGACATTTGAGTTTGTTTATAAGTATAATCGGCCAAACGGTTTTAGAGTTATAGCCATCTGAAATTTGGTTGTTTTTTTCTCCTCATTAATCCGAAAAATACTAAACCGATTGAATTGAAACATGGTTATTAGTTGTAGAATGCCAACTCGAATATTCTTGCAAAATTTGGTAAGGATAGTATTTCTAGAAAATTTTTAAGAAATCATTGAAAATTAAAAAAAAAAATCTATATATCAGTACCTATTCGTCTGAAGTTGCTGAAATTTTGCAAGAGCCTTTAGAACCCAACTCTACTCCCAAGTTTTAAGCTTCAACACGATCGGTTAAATGTTGTTGGAGATTCGAGCAGCCTTGTGTGAGTTCAGTAGATGGGTGACCATTGCCTCGATAACTTTCGAACAAAAGGAGATAGGGACTTGCAATTTTCAGGGTAGGTTGCGTATCCGAATGGGAGAGTTGAGTTCGTTTTTGGGCATAATCGGTTTAACGGTTTCCGAGTTATACCCACCTGGAATATTATTTCCTCTGTAACTCAAAAAAATAAGATTCGATCGAATTGAAGCTTGGTAATTATTAGTAGAAAATCAACATAAAGACGTGTTTACATTTTTTTAAGAACCGTACCCCTAGAAAATTTGAAAAAAATGACGAAAAAAATTTGTTGTGAGAACCGTACCCCTAGAAAATTTCAGAAAAAAAAAACGAAAAAAAATTGGTTCAAGCACTGACGTGAAGTCAGGAGCTTTTTCGCGTATGTTCTATTGTCCATTCTCCTGTATTGGACACCCTTAATCGAATTTACCATGGTAAATTATGTTGTCCATTCTCCTGTATTGGACACTTGATTCGAATTTACCATGGTATTTTTATTTTCTTTAGATAACATCTTGAAGGCGAATAAGTTTAATATTATTGTTATGAGATTTGGGGATATCACTATGACTTTCGGTAATCACAATTTAATTTTTTTCTATTTTGAGTTTTGCAATAAACATGAAAGTGTTCACATTCCTGAATAGAAAATAACGAGACCTTTCAAACGATGTATCACAAGCTTATTCGCTGTCTAAGTTTCACATAAGTACACCAAGGCTGCAGGCGAGGACTGTCACATCATTTCACCTTCCAACACCTCGAACAAATGCTCTTCAGTGGGCTCCAGTTTACCGCATATGCAAGAGTGCTAATGATCTCAAGTTCAATTTATTTGTTTCAGTTTTGGATGTAGAATGTTTTTTGTTTTATTTCTCATTGATTATATAATTTTTGACTCAAAAAATTTATTATATTTGTTGTAATATTCAATGTTACCCTGTAGTTGAGAATTTTCCTGTTGGGTGAATAAATAACTATTACTATTCCAATTATACTGCCTATTTGAAAAATTGAGGGTTGTACCTGCCTTTCCAAGGTGGTTGAAGGTTTGCATTTTCACGAAGAAGAATTACAATTTGAAATATGAATTTGACTCGTTTCAGGATTTTTCATAAATATGTACAGTAACCGAAATAATGAATTTATTCCATTTGGCTTTTCCACACTGTATGAAGCAATCAATGTGTTTATACTGGACATTGAGAGACAAACGGCAGTAATACAAGCAGATATAGGACCAAGTACTTTTGTAACATGACAATTTTCAGCCCCATTTTGCGAAAATGGCCAAGACAAACTTAGAAACGTTGAGATGGAAAATCCTCTCCCACCCTCCCTATTCTCCAGACGTTACTCCCTTTGACAATAACTTGTTGGGATCAATGGCATACGGCCTGGTTAAGTAGCACTTCCGGTCATATCAATCAGATCATCAAAATTGGATTGTTTCGTCTACCATGATAAGAAATGGTATTTTCAAAGATATCAAGGAATGTTCTGTTCTTATCAGATGTTGGACTGTAGCCTGTCGAATGTAAATAAATGCCCATACTCACCTATCCTCATTAACACCTTGTGAAAAGTAAGAGCAGCTTATTTACCTGGAACAAACAATATGTTTTACTATACAAATATCGAATAATTCATTACATGAAGCAATAACAACATAATGAAGAACGCATTACTAAAATTAGACATTCTTCTGATTTTGATCTAAAATGAAAGAAAGCACCTTAGGGGCATTTGCTATATGAAATTTCTTGATTACCACCACTTCTTATCACCAACTCTTTATCATATACAGACGAATCATAACTATTGGGGCATATGCTAAGGGCATTGTTATTTGGACAAAAATATTGCGATAGGGCCACATACGCCTTAATAAAATATTGCTGTGGAAATACAGTTAAAGCTGAAATTTGTCTCTCAGTTTTTACTAATAATTTTACTGTTTATTTCTCAGTTATTATGAAAATCGGCGCGGTGGTATAACTTTGGATGAGTAATATTATTTTATATAGTACTTCACATTTTGTTATAGCGCGCGCCAATTGAATGATTACTAATGATGTCGGTAAAACCGACAACATGGTTTTTCAGCGAAAAAATTTTGATATCTCTCAAATTCAAGGTATCTTAGAAACAGTCAATTGTAAATCGCATCTCAAACGTATTTGACCTTCATTCATTTAAAAACTCAGCCATCAAGAAGGAAGTAGATTAGGAATATTTTCTCGAAAGAAATTCAGGATGAAATTTCCGAACTGGTGTCCCTAAATACCATAAAAACAAGAGCTTCAGTGTGGAATCAGTTTTCGAAATTCCTGAAAGTACTCCTTATATCGAGAAACAACCATAAACACTTGTAGACCACGCTTTTAATATGAAGAAGGAAAACAGCGCAGATTATGAAGAATCCAGCGTGAAATCTACTGCACAGATGATTCAAATAAAAGTTGTTCAAAGAATATGATGGAACGATTGATCCGTGCCAAGGCTTAATTTTTAAGTCAGCTGGTTCAGGTAGACATATAAAGCGTAGGCAGCTGCAAACTTTACCAGAAAGAAAAAAAATCAAGTTCCATATCATATTCGACAGAAGAATTTTTGAGAATGGTCAATTGCTACGATGAAGATAACCCATATGGGATGCAAAATAAATTCTTCCATACATGCTCCTTCGAGTTGTCTTGGCGCGGTAATGAGTCAGACAATTGCCCAATTTAATTCTTCCAGTATGAGTATGATCTTCTGGAGGATTTCAATGTACGAGTGGAATATAAGCTAATATTTTCTAAAATCTCCCAAGGTGGTTCGAAAAATTTATCAAATAGTAAAGGTCAGGAAAAAATTAAGAAAATGAAGATTAATGTATCGTTTGCTTTACATTAAACTAGTGGAAAAAAGATTCACAAATTCCAATTTAACAACTGAAAGACTTGTTTTGACTGTACACCCCAATATGAATTTGGTACAAAAACATGCCACAAGAGATAAATACAATATCAAAATGGACAACAACATATGCGGAAAATGTTGGAATAAGCACGAAAAAGTTCAAAATAACGAACCATTTCCATGGAGTATTGGCTAAAAAAGGCTTTCACTATTCATGAAAAATCAAGATGTTCCAATTATATATTACACAACATAATTTGATCACCAGAACTGCTGATGTTTTTCCCATGTCCTATAGGAAAGAGGGTGCTATCAATTACCCAATTATCTGTAATTTTCGAATTTTTGCCAAAAATGGACTCTTCCGATTAGTTTCGACTCACTGATGTGGAATTCTAGGTTAAATTCGATTCTGTCCGGCCGGCCGACCATCCGGCGGTTACCACGATAACTTTCAAACGGAAAGAGATAGCGACTTTGCAATTTTCAGAGTAGGTTGGACCTCCAAATGCGACGGCTAAGTTTATTAGTGGGCTTAAACAGGGTAGGTTGCGCATCCGAATACGACATCCGAGTTCGTTAATAGGCCTAATCGGCCAAGTGGTTTCGGAGTTGTACCTGATGTAGTTTTGTTGTTATTTCCCCAATAACATAGAAAATACGAATCCGATGAAATTGAAACTCATTAATCAGTTTTAGAATGCTAATCCGCAAATTTTAGCACAATTTCGTGAGGATCTGATAACTTAAGAAAATCAAGGTTTTTGTCAAAAAACTTTTTTTCTTTAAAAAAAATTATATTTCCGAAACTATCTCTCAGATTCTGCTCAAATTACCCTGCAAGCAGACATTTTACAATAGATCAATCAATAGCGATTTGAAATTTTCAGGGTAGGTGGCACGTCCCAATACGACAGTTCGTTAATTGGTATAAGTATAGGCTGAAGGGTTTCCGAGTAATAATTTTGTATTCAACCAATACAGATCCTATCGAAATGAAACTTGGTGAGTAGTTGTAGAATACAGAATTAAAGACGTATGTGCAATTTTGTGCGAATCGTGTCAATTTTAAAATAATTATTAAAGAATATTATTCATCTCATGATAACCTGAGAACGGAAAGAGATAGCAACTTGCAAATTTCAGGGTAGGTTGAGCATCCGAATGCAACATTTGTTTTCGTTAATAGGCATAATCGGCCAAACAGTTCTGGAGTTATAACTATCTGAAATTTTATTTTTATTTCCTCCTCAACTAGAAAAATTTGAAACCAATCCAATACAGGCATGCTAATTAGTCGTAGAATACCGATGCGCAGATTTCTACGAAAATTCATGAGGATCGTATCACTAGAAAATTTGAACACGATCGGATCTATATTGTTGGAGCTCTGAGCAGCATTGAATAAGTTCAGTAGCTGCATGGGTGACCGTTGCCACGGAAACTTTCGAACGGAAAGAGATAGCGACTTGCAATTTTCAAGGTAGGCTGCGGATCCAAATGGGACAATTATGTTCATTGTTGCGTATAATCAGCCAAACGGTTTCTGAGTTATAACCATCTGGAATATTTGTTCTCGATTTCAAATAATATAGATCCGATCGATTTGAAACTTGGTAAGTAGTTGTAGAATACCTACGCAAAGAAGTTTGTGAAATTTTATTAGGATTGTATTTCTAGAAAATTTAACAAAAAATCATTAAATAATATTATTTATCTCACGATTACTTGAAAACGAAAAGAGATAGCGACTTGCAATTTTCAGGATAGCTTGCGCATCCGAAATCGACATACGAGTTCGTTAATAGACATAATCGGCCGAATGGTTTTGGAGTTATACACATCTAAATTTTTGTTGTTGTTTCCCCTATAACTCGGAACCTACAAATCCGATCCAACTAAAACTCGGTAATTTCAGAATGCCGACGTCCAAATTTTCTCCGAATTTCGTGAATATCGTGTCCTGAAATTACTTGAGAAGTAATTTTTTTCGTATATTATTATAGATATTTGAAGAACTTTTCTCCCGTTACTCAAATCTGTCATCAAAAACGTACGAAATGTATTAATGTTTTATAAAAGCTGGGAAAACGGTCTATATCGATGTTAAATTCGAATAAGAGTGTCCAACTGTCCAATGGAGGT
This sequence comes from Halyzia sedecimguttata, assembly GCA_937662695.2. NCBI lineage: Eukaryota > Metazoa > Arthropoda > Insecta > Coleoptera > Coccinellidae > Halyzia > Halyzia sedecimguttata. Next base: position 31,446,147 of record OW569415.2, read on the forward strand.
GAATAAAATATCATTAACAGTAAGTTTGTCGGTATAAGGTTAAATTTTCATTTTTAAAAATTTTATATTTCAGAAACTACGCTCGATCGACTTGACGTATGAGTCGTCAATAGACAATCCAACATGAGCGCAAAAGCTCCTGACTTCACGTCAGTGCTTCAACCAATTTAAATCACACTCAACTTCATGTAGTATTTCGTGAGGGTGGGTGAAGCGTGAATATACAATCAAAGATGCGCTTCAAAGCTCCTGAGTTCACGTCAGTGTTTTTCTCATACATAATTATGATTCTTTTTGAATAATTTTCTCGTGATATACGAGATAAAATTTTGGTAGGTAAAATTTGTCTCTTTTAATAATCAAGTTCATGGCTTTTCGGCTATAACCAAGCAACAAACTTTCATATTAAATATCTGTTTTGAGTTCACTGTGCACTTATTATGAACACTACAAAAGTCACCACACTCTTGTCCACTACAGTTTTTGTCGTCTGACATATGTTTCGGAAACAAAGTTTCCATCTTCAAAGACGAAGCGTTTCTAAAGCAAGCAATCAATTTCTACATTCCAGTACGCGTTGACATTATACCCTTAGACATAAACTAATTAGTGAGAATAATGGGTTGTTAATACGTGTTAGATCATTATTGAGTAAAATATACTGTCTCTGATACATTTCAATACCTTCAAGTGTTCCTAAGTACCCTTTATTGGAATTTTTCAACAATTTTACGGAACTTTCTGAAATTGAGTGGCCAGTCGTTAAAACGTGATTTGCAACCGCAGATTTATCGATTTTTTTGTTCCGAATGTGTCCCGTATGCTCTATATACCGTGTGAGAATGTTTCTGGTTGTTTGCCCGGCGTAATACTTGTTGCAATCTAAACATTTAATTTCATATATACCCGATTTTAACATGTCCGGAGTATTATCGAATGTATTTCCTAGAAGTTGTTTAATTTTCGTCGAAGTTTTGAAAGCCAGTTTTAAATTTACCTTTTTAAAAAGATTCTGGAGTTCTTTGTTTGTTTTCGGATGGAACGTGAACGCGTGGAAACCTTTTACCGTTTTTATTTCTTTCGTTAGGGTTATGTTACTGAAGAGATTTTTATCTTTATGTTTGTTGATAATTTTCTGAACTAATTGAGGACTAAACCCGTTTCTTTAGGCAATTTGGAAAATCATTTCTCTTTCTTTCTTGAAATTTACATTGCTTAGCGAAATATTGAATAACCGGTTAACGAGGAAATGCAAGCTTGCTGTTTTATGTGACCAGGAATCAGACCAAATGTAAATATCAGAATTAGTAGGTTTTCTAAAAATGTCAAAACTAATTGAATTTGAGTTATCCCTGGATTTAATCTACAAATGGTAAATAGCCGTCCTTTTCCATTTCGAGGGTGAACTTAATAGATGGGTATTTACTGTTTAAGACCATGGTAAATTCGTTGATATTAAATTTTCATCAACAATTGCAAAAATGTCATCTACGTATCTAGCCCAAAATTTTGAAAAATATTTGTGTTCCTTCTGGCGCTCTAGTTCCTCGGAACCGAGTGCTTATCAATTTGCCCAAATGACTGTAATTTTCGAATTTTTCGATGAAAATGGTCTTAAACGATTTGGTTCGACTCACTGATCAAGAATCCGTGGTCTAAATTCATTCTGTCCGGCCGGCCGGCCGGCAGTAGGCACGATAACTCTCGAACGGAATGAGCTAGAGAGTTGAAATTTTCAAAGTAGGTTTGGGCGATAAATATCTCGGCTGAGTTCGATATTGGGCAAAATCGGACAGATGGTTTCGGAGTAACAAAAAAAATTTTTTTTTACAAAACAAATTCCAAATCAAATTTTTTTCAATAAGCAGTTTTATCATAAGAATCCAATGATATCATTTTTAACTCTAACAAGCTAATACTTTCGGAGATGTAATTTTTCAAAATTTCAATAATAAATCGTATTTCTACGTTTTCACAATAATTATTCTATGTATGAATTGTCATAATGTCAACTTATTTTCCTGAGACATGACATTGTCTAATTCCTTGCTAATAGTTGGTTCGAGAAACGTCAAAATCGACTAAGAGAGACAAGGGTAAAAAACCGTCAAATAAACCCCCATGTGGCGATTTTATGTCGAAAAGTGAAAATTAAGAATATATATCCCAGGTAAGTACCGACGTTTTATTCTAATACCGGAGATCGGCAAGATCGTACGAGGAGCCCGATAGCCGGTTGGTCTAGGCCGTCGGGTTTTCGGTTTCGGAACGAGAGAAGGCGGGCTCAAATCCCGGAAAGGGAATTACACTTTTTGACGCTCTAGGTCCTCGGAACTGAGTGCTTATCAATTTGCCCAAATGTCTGTAATTTCTATTTAAGATGCAGTTTCACCATTAAAATCTATCGATATCATTTTCAACTCCAACAAGCTAATACTTTCGGAGATATGATTTTTCTAAATTTCAATAATGAATCTTATGTACTTCAATGTTTTCACAGAATGCTATAATTATTCTATCTAAGCTTTATTATATGATCTGTGTTCATACTCGTACATTTCATCCTGTTCTATAAGAAAGAGTCAAATTCATTTCAGCTATTTTAATTTGATTTCTTCCATGGTGCAGTTCTCATTCTCAGATTGCTCATTTAATCTTGATAAATAAACTATTATTTGAATTTAATTTCCTTTATGATGCAGTTCTTTCATAAGAATACATTGATTTAATTCCCAGCTCTGAGAAACCAATACTTTCGGAGATATAATTTGTGTGTTTGAACTAGAGCGCCAGAAAGCTCCTGTCCAAAGGGCTTGAACCCATTTTTAATTTCAAGTTCTAATTTGCTGAGGAACAAATTAGCTAAAAAAGGGGAAATGGGGTTACCCATGGCGGTACCGAAAGTTTGTTCATGACATTATACCCTTAGTCATTAACCAATTAGTGGGAATAATGGCATGTTAATAGGGGTTAGGTCATTATTGAGTAAAATATCCTTTCTGTTATACATTTCAATACCTTCAAGTGTTCCTAAGTACGCTTTATTGGAATTTTTCAAAAATTTTACGGAATTTTCTGAAATTGAGTGGCCTAATTGGTTCATAACTAAGGGTATAATGTCAACCCGTACTGAAATGTAGAAATTGATTGCATGCTTTAGTAACGCATCGTCTTTGAAGATGGGAACTTTGTTTCCGAAACATATGTCAGACCATAAACGCTGTAGTGAACAAGAGTGTAGTTACTTTTGTAGTTATCATATCGCAATCGAGAAATTTTGCGGGCAAAATGTTATCTCTAGAGATATTGTAATATATGAAAAAGTGTTTCTATTTAATACCCGGTACGCCATATAAGTTTGGTATCATGTTGTTCGTAATATTATTATGCCGGGTCCCGACGGGTGTAATGTTACGCGTAATAGTAGGGGAGCCCAAGCGGGGATTTTGGGATTTACTACAGCGCGGCAGATAAATATATAGGGCGATACCTTGTACCTGGTTAAGTTTTTCTACCAAACATGAGCCATATATATATGGCCGCCCGTCAAGGATAAAGCATCAGATTAGTAAAAAAAAGTTGATCATCGGAAATTCTCGAGCGCGTCAGATTAAGGTAGGGTGAGTTAGTTACATGCTAAAAAGTGTATTTTCCATTAATCTGAGTATTTGAGAGTGACTTAAAGAAGGAAAAGGGGTACAAAGTTGTAAAAAAAAAACGACATCTTGACATTCTCGAGCGTGGTAAATTTTTTTTTTAATTTGAAGGGAATAAAGCAAGAATTACGAAAAATATATAATCTGACGATTTTCACAAGCCGAAGTAATAAAAATTAATTGATAAAGTTGAATGCGTGCAGCTATGCCATGCCTATATTCCCCTCTACGTGTTTCTATTCTCCTCTCACTCTTTCTCTATCTATTGCTCTCTCACTCCGTCCCACTCCGGTTTCTGTTGCCATGACGCCATAACAGCTGGTCACGCAGAATCGTTCGCGGTATGATCTTGTTTACAACGTATTTCCAACGTATTAGGTTATTTTGCGATTTTAATAAAAGTTATGTGAATTAAAGTTAATAAATAATTACTATGAGTGATTGAGTGATATTAATATGAATTGTGTATTTTGTGGTGAAAGTACTTTACAAAACACAATCAAATTTTCATTAGAAACTTTACAAAAATGTATCATTACTTTAAAATATCGTCGGAGCAAACCGATTCTTCGAAAATCACGAAAAAATTAAAAATTAAATTTTGTATAAATATTATTTGCATAAATATTCTCCTCAAAACAACATAAGCTTTTTCATTTGCACGCTATTTCCTGAGCTTTTCGATTAATTAAGTTCAATGATTTAAAAAAATAAAAAAAAAAAATTCATTGTCAGATTTAGCGAATCCCTCCAGACAATCGTCAGATTAGGAGACAGCACGTCTAGGCCATATTGATGAACCATATATATCTTAATCTGACGCGCTTGAGTATTTCTAAATGGCGATTTTTTTTTGCATATTCTAATAATGACCACGAGTTTGCGTTACATCCCAATCGTCAGATTATTATACAAGAGCATCTTTCAAGGTTCACTTAACACCCCCTTAGAAAATCTGACGAGCTCGATAAAAAAAAAATTTTTTTCATTTTCAACCCTTACGTATGATCACCCCCATCATGGAAACGATCAGATCAACATCTGTACATTTTTTAAATTACGTAGGACACAGATGCTATCAATATCTGACGCGCTCGAGTATGTCCACGTAACGGTTTTTTTTTACATTTTCGAAAATTTATATCTGCTCTCCCCACCGATGAACAGGTATATATTATATACAAAATTTTTCTTCTTATCATCTAAGCTTGACAACCCAATAGCTGTCTATGACGCTCGAGTAAATCCCGAATTAGCTACGTGGGCTCCCCTACTATAATGTAAGGCGAATTCTCCGGTGTGGACGGTACTACGAACATTGCATGTAACGCTCGTTTACCGTCCACACGGAGAATTCGCCTTCCATTACGCATTACATTACGCGTTACATTACACCCGTCTGGACCCGGCATTACATTTTACTTTTTGTGAGAACATTAGATGTTCTTAGATAATGACCACCAGTATAGTATACGAATTGAGGTTTCGAATTACCCTCTTCTCAAGCAAAACAATATTTCAGAATTAAGGATGACTGGCAAGAATCGATCGACAATGACTTGAAACAAGAATAGAACGTTCCTTGAAGTGCATCGATACTCACCTTCATTAACTCACATAATCCTCTCAAATTCTCCACCATTGTTGAGATGGAACAACAAAGTAGCCCATAAAGAGACTGAAGTAACGACAAACAGAATTATCGTAGATGGGATGGCTCACTAACTACCTTGTTTGTCTAACACAAAAGCATCTATTAAGAAACGTTCCTTTCCGATATTGACTTTGAAAACAAACCAGGGAGATTAGTTTACCTTTGAAATTATTTGGAGTCTAAGAGGATGGGGATTATTGATGATAATTAGTGGGTTTGCAAACCGTTGCATTCTGAGTTTGCCCGGAGAAATTGTTCACTTGCGAATTTTAAAAGTTATGTTGCTTGTTTTCCGCCATTTGGGACTTTCTCATTACGGTTTCATTAGGAACAGCCTTTGTCTGCTACGAGAAGCGATTTCAGGCAATGTCTATTACTGCATGAAATAATCAGGAACTATTAGTGAAACCATGCGCTTGTACGTTTTTGGTGCGCTGTTCAGGCGAACAGAGTGCCTATAAATTCGTCCAAATTACTGTAGCTTTCGAATTTTTGGCTGAGAATGATCCCTATAGATTAGTTTCATTGATGAAGAATCCGAGGTCAAAATTGATTATGTCCGGCCATAAGTATGATTTCACCCGAACGCAATGAGTTAGAGAGTTGAAATTTTCAGAGTAGGTTGGAGTCCAAATGTGCCGGCTGAGTTCGTTAATGCTCAAAATCCACCGGGTGGATCCTGAAATTTTGCTTTCCCAATTACTCGAAAAGTACTGATCTGATCGAATAAAACCGCGATAGTTAGTTGAAAAATACCGACTCGAAGACTTTTACAAAATTTTGTGAGGAAAGCATGACAAGAAAATAAAATATTGGTTCAAGCACTGAGGTGAAGTCAGAAGCTTTTGAGCGTATGTTCTCTTGTCCATTCTACTTTATTGGACACTCTTAATCGAATTTACTATGGTGAATTATATTGTCTGTTCCCTGTATTGGACACTCTTAATCGAATTTACCATGGTGAATTCTATTATCCATTCTCCTATATACTCTTAATCGACACTCTTAATACAATATACCATGGTGAATTCTATTGTATGTTCTCCTGTATTGGACACTCTTAATCGAATTTACCATGGTAAATTCGGAGTGTCCAATACAGGAGAACAGACAATAGGATTCACCATGGTAAATTGGATTAAGAGTGTCGATTAAGAGTATCCAATAAAGGAGAATGGACAACAGAACATACGTGCAAAAGCTTCTGACTTCACGTCAGCGCTTGAACCAATTTTTTTTCGTCATTTTTCTGAAATTTTCTAGGGGTACGGGTCTTACAAAATTTTAAACACGTCTTTATGTTGATTTTCTACTACTAGTGACCAAAATTCAATTCGATCGAATCTTTATTTTTTGAGTTATCGAGGAAATAATATTCCAGGTGGGTATTACTCGGAAACCGTTTGACCGTTTGACCATGTTTGAATTCAATCGGTTTTGTATTTCTCGAGTTAATGAGAAAAAAAAACAACCAAATTTCAGATGGCTATAACTATAAAACCGTTTGCCCGATTATGCTCATAAACAAACTCAAATGTCGCATTCAGATGCACAACCTAACCTGAAAACTTCAAGCCGCTATCTCTTTCCTTTCGCAGGTTATCGTGACAACAAAAATATTTTTTAATAATTTTCTAGCGATACGATTCTCACAAAATTTCACAAACGTCCTCAGGTTTATATTCTACAACTATTCACCAAGTTTCGATTCGATCAGATCTATATTGGTGTAAAACAAAATTATTACTCGGAAGCCATTGGGCCGATTATGCCCATTAACGAACTTGTCCGTCGTATTGGGATGCGCCACCTACCCTGAAAATTTCTAGTCGCTTGCTCTTTCCGTTCTCAATTTATCGTGGCAACGGCCGGACAGAATCAAATTTGACCTCGAATTCTTCATTGGGGAGTCGAACCAAATCGTTTGAGACCATTTTCTTTCGAATTCGAAAGTTACAGACAGTTTTTGATTTTTGAAGTTATGGGGAGAATTTAAGGAATAAGATGAGCCAGAGTCAAATTTGACAAGTCGATACGTCAGTAATAACATTCGTTCAATATCTAGTGACAATTGGTATATATCTTGTCTATGATATGTAACTCATTTTACAGCCAAGTTCTCGATATAATGTTGATCGAATTTTAAGTATCATGATAATATTTTCCTGAAATTAGAAATTTGAAAACAAGGTATTGAAGGTTAGTAATAACATACGTTAATAAAGTTACGGAATTCACATTAATTATTTAGTTCATCTGAGGACCAGTGGTAAGGAGTCGTCTTCTTGGCAAGTAGGTACCAGTATCGATTTCCGTAGCCGTAATTATTGACCTTTTTCATTTTTGTTTCCAATTCTATCGGAATATTAACTTCTTGAAATGGGTTATGGACGAAATTAAGTCGTTGTTTTCATAAAATTACATAAATATTTTCATATATTATTAAATTTTAAAAAAATTACTGCTATACAGGGCGTTTTTGATAAAAGGTCACGCACAACTGTACGATTCGACTGATTTGTATCATAGAAATAATTCTCGGAATAAATTATTGAAAATAAAACCACTGCAATACATTACGCCGCCACCAACAAAGCACTGTTTATTTTCGACCCAAAAGTAAATGTATGTATTGGAATGGGTGCTTACGTCACCACAAACTCAGCACTTTTTATTTTTGACCCAACAGAGAATGTATGTATTCGAGTGGGTTCTTGCGACACCAAAGACAGCACTGTTTATTTTCGACCCAACAGTGAATGGTATATGTATTTGATTCGAAACTAATCGTTTGATACCATTCTTGGCCAAACATGGACCAGCTTTTTTGGACGTTTGTGTTTAGAATCGGATTAGTATTCTTGGGAATATTGGGAATATCATTTTTTTCCCGGAGCTACGGAGCTTTCGGCGAGTTCAGTATCTAAATGGGTGACTACTCTGGCTAGAGATCTATGATTGTGTTGCATCCTTAATATTTTAATTTAGGAAATTTGAAGAAAACTGATTTTGTGCAAAGGATACAGTTTTGTGAAACAATACTGATTCAAGTTCGAGCAGATGGAAACTAATTTAGATAAATATTATTTTAAACTTTGAGAATTACAGTATTTCGTCTAACAATAAAGCATGTGTAAGAAAAACGTATTAGCAGAGGTTAGTGTAACGGGGTACCATAAAATTCGATATATGATACAAGAGCTTAGGGAAAAACCTCAGCAAAAAAACCCTGTCTCCCTGTTAGTGTTGTGATTTATGATAATTGAAATTGTTAACAAAATATGCTGAAATATGAAATATTGAAGGGCATCTTTGTCATCACTATTGATTATTCCTTGAATAAGCTGAGTGGTTTCTCCAAGGTACCCGGAACTCAATCTGGATTACGATGCAGCCCAAGTATAAGCCTCATAGTAGAAGATCCTAACCTAAGCCGACCTTCACCGAGCTGATACTAGAATGAAACATATTTTATAATGAATTTAGTATATTAGATAATATACTAAAAATGGGTTGCCTGAAAAAAATCCTGGACAGACTATTTTTTTTTATCTCCAACAATATAGATCCGATCGTGTTCAAACTTGGAACTTGGTAGTAGAGTTAGGTTCTGAAGGCTCTCGCAAAATATCTGCCATGTCGGATGAATAGTTTCTGATATATAGAATTTTTTTCAATGATTTTCAATGATTTTAAAAAAAATTCTAGTGATACGATTTTCAATAAATTTCACAAACGTGCTTAGGTTTATATTCTACAACTATTCATCAAGTTTCAATTCGATCGGTTTTATATTGGTTGAAAACAAAATTATTACTCGGAAACCATTGGGCGCCGATTATGCCCATTAACGAACTTGTCCGTCGTATTGCGATGCGCCACCTACGCTGAAAATTTCAAGTCGCTAGCTCTCTCCGTTCCCAAGTTATCGTGGCGGGCGGCCAGACATAATCAAATTTGACCTCGAATTCTTTATCAGGGAGTCGAACCCAATCGTTTGGGAACATTTTCGGCGAAAAATTCGAAAATAACAGACATTTGGGCAAAATGATGACGCGATGTTCCCCAGAACATACGCGCAAAAATAATTAAAAATAACGCGATGTTCCCCAGAACATACGCGCAATAGTCTGTCCAGGATTTTTTCAGGCAACCCATTTTTGGCGCTCTAGTTCCTCGGAACTGAGTGCTTATCAATTTGCCCAAATGTCTGTAATTTTCGAATTTTTCGATGAAAATGGGCTTAAACGATTTGGTTCGACTCACTGATCAAGAATCCGGCCGGCCGACCGTAGGCACGATAACTCTCGAACGGAATGAGCTAGAGACTTGAAATTTTCAGAGTAGGTTTGGGGGATAAATACCTCGGCTAAGTTCGTTACTGGGTAAAATTGGGGTAATAAAAAAAATTTTTTTTTTTTACAAAACAAATTCCAAATTAAATTTTTTTAATAAGCAGTTTCATCATAAGAATCCATTCATATCATTTTTAACTCTAACAAGCTAACACTTTCGGAGATATGATTTTTCAAAATTTCAATGTAAATCGTATTTCACAGATTGATATAATTATTCTATGTATGAATTGTCATAATGTCAACTTATGACATTATCTAATCAATCGAAGAATTATGAGAATAAAGTGTATTCCGAAATGTGAGCGAAGTGAGAAAAATCTCAGTTGTTTGCTCCGAAATTAGTTTTTCTCAGAAAAGTCTTACATTTTGGAACAGAACATGAAGTAAGAGATCTGAGAGTAGTGAGACTGCTTTTCATCCATAGACGAATGCTCAGTTCTCTCAATTTATGACGGGACTGATAGAAGGGAATATTGTAACTTCAAAAATATTGGGGTTGAAATACTCGTATTTTAGCGATGCAACGGGGACCTCGACCCGAAAATGTTTGAAAATATTACGTTAATATTGAAAGCATAATTCTGTAGTTCGAGAGAGGAGAAAATTTGGTGAACGTAGATCAGGAAATTTTTGATCGATTACCAGGTAATTTTTTATTATTACTTATCTTCTTTCATACATGTTTTATGGAATACCTACTATTTGTAGGTACTTTAAACCTGTTTTGGGCAATTGTCATACGAAACTTGTTTTTTTGGCGCTCTAGTTCCTCGGAACAGAGTGCAATTTGCCCAAGTGTCTGTAATTTTGGAATTTTTGGCTGAAAATGGTCTCAAACGATTTGGTTCGACTCACTGATGAAGAATCCGAGTGCGAAATCGATTCTGTCCGGCCGGCCGACCGGCCGTAGGCACGATAACTCTCGAACGAAAGGAGTTAGCGGATTGAAAATTGCAAGGTGGTTTTGGAGCGTAAATATTTTGGACAAGTTCGTTCGATCTATCTGAAATTTAGCATCAAATTGTAGAATCATGACCTTTATACGCATGTGAAGTTTTGTTTTGACCAGATTACCGCGAAGTGTAAAAAAAAATTTTTTGAAAATTTAAATAATGTTTTTCCACAATAACTCTCGAACGGAATGAGCTAGATAGTTGAAATTTTCAGATTAGATTAGGGAGATGAATATCTCGGTTAAGTTCGTTATCGGGCAAAATTGGCCAGATTTAATTCGATTTCTTCCATGGTGCAGTTCTCATTCTCATGATTGCTCATTTAATCTTGATAAATAAACTATTATTTGAATTGAATTTCCTTTATGATGCAGCTCTATCATATGTATACATTGATATAATTCCCAACTCAGAGAAACCAATACTTTCGGAGATGTAATTTGTCTGTTTGAACTAGAGCGCCAGAAAGCTCCTGTACAGGGCTTGAACCCATTTTTGCGCGTATGTTCTGGGGAACATCGCGTTATAGTTTTGCCCAAATGTCTGTAACTTTCGAATTTTTTGAAAAAAATGGTCTCAAACGATTAAGTTCGACTCCCCAATGAAGAATTCGAGGTCAAATTTGATTCTGTCCGGCCGGCCGTCCGGCCGGCCGTTGCCACGATAACTTGAGAACGAAAAGAGCTAGCGACTTGAAATTTTCAGGGTAGGTGGCGCATCCCAATACGACGGACAAGTTCATTAATGGGCATAATCGGCTCAGTGGTTTCCGAGTAATAATTTTGTTTTCAACCAATATGAATCCGATCAAATTGAAACTTGGTGGGTAGTTGTAGAATATGACCCTAAGCACGTTTGTGAAATTTTGTGCGAATCGTATGGCTAGAAAATTTTAAAAAAATTATTAAAAAATATTTTTGTTGTCACGATAACTTGCGAACGGAATGAGATAGCGGCTTGAAATTTTCAGGTTAGGATGTGCACCAGAACGCGACATTTCAGTTTGTTTATGAGCATAATCGACCAAACGGTTATAGAGTTATAGCAATCTGAAATTTTCTGAAATTTGGTGGTTTTTTGTTCCTCATTAACTCGAAAAATACTGAACCGATGGAATTCAAACATTGTTATTAGTTGTAGAATGGCAACGCGAAAATGTTTGCAAAATTTGGTGAGGATAGCATTTGTAGAAAATTTTTAATAAATCATTAAAAATAAAAAAAAAAAATTCTATATATCAGTAACTATTCGTTTGAAATTCATGAAATTTTGCAAGAGCCTTCATAACCTAACTCTACTGCCAAGTTTCAAGTTTTAATATGATCGGTTAAATATTGTTGGAGATTCGAGCATTCTTGTGCGAGTTCAGTAGTACCGATTTGGTGTAGCGTAAGGCTCCGAAGAAACGATCGCTCGACCCGGACTTTTGCCGTCGAGTCGAAGAAGATGAATCGATTTGTGTTTTTCCCAAATTTCGTTCTTCTAGGTTGAGCCTAAATATACTAATTCGATACAAGTTTCGGAGGTTTTGAGTCCGACGATTTTCCATTCAAAAAGTCAATCCGAGAAACGTCAGAATTAATTCGAGAGACGGGGTCGGAAATTTTCGAATGCGAAACTGACGATTTAGGCCTTTTTGGGGCGTGAAACTTGAAGAAAATGATAGATAGCTTTTGCGCGTATGTTCTATTTTCCATTCTTCTGTATTGGACACCCTTAATCGAATTTACCATGGTAAATTATGTTGTCCATTCTCCTGTATTGGACACTTATTTTATATTTAAAACTGTAATTAGATCTTTGAAATACCATTGAATGAAGAAATTCTTGTAAGTTAACAAAATATCTTTATTTGAACAATAAAAATGCATCATTTTATTAAAATGATAGTAAGACTATCCAATTGCTTCTTTTCTTTATAATATTTTAGCTGTAAGTCAGTATAGCTTAGAAATTTTAAAGTAACGTCCTACAATATTAATTTAAATGATATTATAAATAATAAAAAAAATTGGTTCAAGCACTGACGTGAAGTCATAAGCTTTTGCGCGTATGTTCTATTGTCCATTCTTCTGTATTGGACACCCTCAATCGAATTTACCATGGTTAATTAAGTTGTCCATTCTCCTGTATTGGACACTTAATTCGAATTTACCATGGTAAACTCGAATTAAGTGTCCAATACAGGAGAATGGACAACATAATTAACCATGGTAAATTCGATTAAGGGTGTCCAATACAGAAGAATGGACAATAGAACATACGCGCAAAAGCTTCTGACTTCACGTCAGTGCTTGAACCAATTTTTTAGTATATTTTCTAATATACAAAATTCATTATAAAATATGTTTCATTCTATTATCAGCTCGGTGAAGGTCGACTTAGGTTCAGATCTTAGACTATCAATGATAGCGTGATTTTTGGTGGCACAAAAAACAAAAAAGTTCCGATGTCAAAAGTGGTGATTATTTTCCTCGTCTCAATAATGACGGTTATGCCTATTAAATGATTGACCAGTTGAAATTACACTATAATAAAATTATTATTATTATTATTATTACACTGTCTAAAAAGTTTCCATCCATGGGACTTTAACTGGCAACATAAGACACTCGAAGAATGGTTTTTTTTTATTATTCGAATACCTGCGTAATGTTAGGAGATAGATATTCAATAGTTACATCCCGAGTGCTTGCCAAATACTCGAATATTTTCCTGGCAAGCACGAGAGGTGTATGAAGAACTATTCCCCGAAAAAAAATCACTCAATTTTGATTATAGGGCAGCAAAAATACTAACTGTAATTTTAATAAACAAAATCTTTTCGACAATCATCCCGAAAGTTTTCGATGATTTAAAACGTCACAAAAATATTCACCTAAAGCACATCATCATCATCTTTAAGAAGGCGAATCGCCTGTTCATTTCCGGTCTATGTCGGTTGTTCTTGTGACGTAGAGTGCCAACTGTCTCGCCTTTGTTTCGGTGGGCGTCCGATGGGTCTTCGTCCGTGGGGTTTATTGTCTGCGGTGATCTTCGCCATACTGTCTGAGCTCATTCTGTTCACATGCTGGTTCCATTCTCTTCGCCTCTTCCTTGTCCATCTCACCACATCGTCTGCTTGACATTTCTCTCTAATGACTTAATTCCTCTGCCTGTCAGCCAATGTGTATTCCGTTATTGTTCTCAGGGTCTTCATTTCAGTTGTGCGTAATATCCTCTTTGTTATAGACGCTTCGGCTCTTGTTTCCGCGCCGTATGTCATCACTGGTCTTACACATGTTTTGTATATTCTCGACTTGCACCCATTACTTAAGTATTTGTTCTTCCAGATAGGATATTTAAGATGTCTTGATATTGCAGCAGCTTTATTGGCCTGTTTCCTCACTTCGTCTTCTAGAACGCTTTCCTATTGTCATGAATTTGGTCTTTTTGGTGGAAATAAGCATGTTGAGTTCTGCCTGTTTAAGACTTGTAGTTTTTGTTGGTGGTCGTCTTCTGATTCTGCAATAGGTACTGCGTCGTCAGCAAATTTTAATATGCTTATTTTGTATGCTCCCATTCGATATCCCAATCCAGTGTCTTTCACGGCCTTTATTATTTCGTCCATAATTAAATTGAACAGGAGAGGGCTGAAACTGTCGCCTTGGCGAATGCCTGTCGTCGCTCGTATAGGTGCTGGGTCATAGTGATGTTAGTACGTATTTGTTTCGTTGTGTTTGTGTTTGGATCTTTGATTAGTTTTTTGTACTCCTCAGGAATATTTCAGATCTGCAGGATCGCAACCACATCTCTCAGCCGAACTCAGTCAAAGGCCCTGGTCAGATTCACAAAGCATGCAGGTGTGTAGTACTCTCGGGATTTATCTACAAGTTGTTTGAGTATGAACAACGCGTCGGTAGTTGACCGGTTTCTTCGAAATCCCTGCTGTTCCTCTCTCATTGGTATTATTGCCACTATTTTGTCTGCGATGATCTCGGTGAGGAGTTTCAACGAGGTACTCAGCAGTGTTATTCAACGGTAGTTTTCCGGGTTGGTTTTGTCTCCTTTTTCAAATATAGCTACTGTTATGCTGTTTTTCCATTCTCCTGGTATTTTTCTGTACTTTAATATTATATTAAACAGATTTGTGTACTCCTCCATAACGGCTGGACCTCCGTTTTTGATTAATTTATTCGGTATCTTATCGTGGTTGGAAGTTTCTGTTTTTGAGATTCTCTATTGCCTCTGACACCTGTTCTTGAGTGGTTTGTATGTTTTCTTGGGTCTCGTTTTGTGTCGTCTCGTTTTGTTCTTCGAGTGAATTTTCAATGTCTGAGTACAAGTCTCCGAAATATTTATTTCAGGTTTCCTCCGAAATTGTACTTAGCTGCATTGTGTTATTCGTACCACGTTTGATGCCCCTTAACAATCTCCAAATACGTTTTTGTGCTCCATACAAATCCGCCTGCATGTCATTACTAAACGTTTGCCAGTATTCTTCTTCAATTTCACAGACCCTGTTGTTCCGCATTTCTATATATAAGTTTCGATTTTCTTGCTTCGGGCATTCTCTGTTTATTAAATATATTCTCTATTTTCCTTTGTGAGCGTCTTGACTTCTGTCGTGAACCAGAGTTTTCAATACGGCCTCTTATCCTGTGATACTTTGCGTGTTCCCAAGGCCTCTTCGGCACCTTTGCAAATGTTTTCCTTCAGTTTATTCCACGCTGTATCAGGAGTGTCGACTTGGTCTATTGTGTTACGATCTATTTGTTGTTTGCATCGGACTGAATAGAGTTGTTTGGTGCTTTCCTGGCTTAGTAATTCTATGTTGAATTTCTCAATATTTATTGTTGGTTTTTGCCGTTCTGTATACACCTGAAGCACAAATATGCAAATACCCAGATATTTTCACGCTGCATTGATATTCAAAACTATTGCTTCGTTGCTAAATGATTTGTATCATATATGCGGTCATATGATTGGTTGAATTTTTTTCAGATATTAACACAAAGAATTTAGCCGCTAGTGCAGAACAATGTTCAAAACATCGAGCAAGATGGTGCATCTCCACATAACTCAGTTAATGTGCTGTAATGAAGTATGATTTTTTCCTAAAAATCAGGCTTCTTTTTAAGAGGTTTTCCTGTTCTTTATCCGTAAATACTACGAGACATGACCGTCCAAATTCAGGTTGTCAGTTTCCGAATGCTTTTACAATAAAAATCAGATCATCCTTACGAAATAAATCCATTCGTAAAAATTACTAATTTATTCAATGCATTTCCTGTCTTCAGTATACGGAATTAATTCAACCCCAGTATTTTTCTAGACTCAAAAACACTGCCGATGTAGTGTAAAACAGCGTTGCATGCGGATAGCCGCGTTTCTCCATATACCTATAAGCGATAAGCCGAATCTGAAGACGTTTTTCACAAATTGTTCTAGAACAATTAGTTTTTGAGTCCGATTTTCGCGCAGAATAGGGATCCTTTTTCACCTGTTTTCAGGTGATAGAACTCCTCTTCGGTTTCTTTTTCTTGTCTGTGAACTCGTGTCCATGGGAGAAGGGATTCATAGATCCTGATTAGTCCCCACATCTTTACTTCCTGATTATCATCCAAACTTATTACACGGGATTTCGAAAGGTTAATCTTTTGATGCCTGGCTTTCACTGTGTTTAAACCTGTGGTCATGGGACAGGATCTTCTGTTCGGTTTCCTGTTGTCGCCTGTGAATTTGTGTGCAGGGAGAGACGATTCAAAATATGGGAGAGGACCGACACCCTTGTATATTGTTGTAGGGGGTAAGGTTTTACTGTAACCTTGAGGTCTATTGTGCCCCCCATCAGAGCTATCGATGTCATAACCATCTACAGCTGGCCTTCCAGTTCGAAGTTCTGATGAACTCCAGTAGTTGCGAAGGCTTCAAGGAGGCTACGTCCTCGCTCCTGCAGATTTTTCACCCAAAGCATTCCTTGCACTGGTTTGAGATGGCGAGCCATTCCGTTATCAGGTGATCAGGAGTTTCATCCTCCTCCCAATAGAATCTACACTCCTCAGTTTCTGCTAGCCCTAGTCTCATCATATGCTTCCTAAGGCCGCAGTACCATGTGAGGAAACCAGTGAGAAGGTGCAGCGTGTTCTTACTGAGGTCCAAGTATTTCTTGGATCTGACAGTATCAAAGTTCCGGAGGGATTTTTTGGAGTGATACATACAGGGAAAAGATCTCCAGAAAATACCTCTTTCAGTTTTTTCTTTCATCCGGAATTCACTTTCGTAGGTGTATCTACCAACCCCACAGTAGGGTTCCGGGCCAATAAAGGGGGTTTGTGCTCCTTTCTTGGCAAGTTGGTGGTCTCCTCATTTCCTATGATTCCCGCGTGACCTGGAACCCAGACCAAGGAGACCCTGTTATTATTGCCTACTTCATTGAGTTTTCTTCAGCACTCCCATAGTAGCTTGGGGTCGATGACATGGGAGCTGAGAGCTTTTATAGCAGATTTACTGTCAGAGTGAATTGCTATATCATATCTATGATAGCTATATCCGTTAATGCTGTACAATTGAATATCAATTCTGGTTGGAAGCAAACCGGGAGTAGCCGAAATGTGCTTGTAGTCAAACTTTTAGAACACCTTAAAAGTATCATATTTCAGAATGACAAAATATTATTAAAAACTTTATTGATTTCTTTGTTATTGCTACCAGCTTAGATTACTCTGAACCCAGTCTTAAGCTAGTAACTACCTAGGTAGATTAGCTACTTTTCCCTTAAGAAATGAATAGCTGGCGTTCGAGGGTGAACTATGTCCGAGAAAATCTCGTTACAGTGCCCAATATCTTGTATAGAATTTTTGAAGACCGGTAGTTGGCAAAAAAACGTCTCCATCTCTAACCACAAGGTTCACCCGATCTAACACCCTTAGATTAATATGCTTGGAGAAGGATAGCAAATATAGTATATGCAATTCCCCTTACTAATGAAGAACACTGCATACAAGGAGTCAGAAAAGCGTTTACGTTTGTTTTGAATCATAAATAACCTTTTTATAAATTCATCCCCCATAAAGTCTTTGAAGATCTGTTTCTCCTGATGATATTAGGATAAGCAACGCATGCAGTTCAGTTTCCCTATTTATTCCTCAATCACCGTCATTGGAATAATTTTTGTGTTTACATGACAAAATGCTAAAACTGAGATTTTTATGATTAAATGCGTTACCTACGTGCTATTTCTTGAATATATCGAAAATATTAAATTTGATAAAATTTACAAAATATTTTTTATATGCATATGGTTGATAGGGCATTAGCTATTTGTTTCTAAGAATAAAATCAAAGTTCGATAAAAAAAAAACTATTTTCCATTTACCAGGTTCTGCTCTCAGAATGAAATTAAATTCGGTGTGATTTTTTTATAACAATGACAAATAGGTATTAACCAATTGAGTTTTTTCTACTTCCACTTGTTTTCCAGTTATAGACTTGTGGATTAATAAAACAGAATTAAATTAGCATGAAGAAAGATAAGCTTCATCTTGAGTAATTATTAGAATCTTTAATCATAGTAAATATTTAATTTTACCTCATCATTTCTCCTAAAACGCATCGTTTTCAATATATTTCAACGTCGAATGTTATACAATCTGATCGAAGTTTGAGAATTTGCATTTTTATTGTTGATCCGCTCCTGACCTAGAATAGGCCTTGAATCAAGGTCAATCCTCGTTGTTTCACTTGATTTTCTATCTGAAGTCATAGATAATGTATTGTCTTCGAGTGCTATAATATGCCAAAGCCTGGTACACAGTTCGGCAAATAAAACGCATTAAAACGGTGCAGAGGCATAGACATAAAGACGTTGACTACACAATGATCCCATAGAATTTGTTCTCATATAAAATTTCTATGAACGCTACCGACTAATTATTATGATTATCCCGTAAGTTGGAATTATATCTCAAGTATTTAATTTGAGATTTTCATAGAAATTAAGATATTCATGGAATTTTCAATATGAGAATGGTAATGATCAAATTGTGTATAATCTTATGGTGGAAACAATTGGATAACAATTGAATTGAAATCTAGTGAAAGTGATTTAGTGGTAAAGAACAGTGGAATATTTTTGTAATAAATGCTGTTTGATAAACAAATCATTGAATTTCAAGGATCAGATTATTATATTATTTTTCTGTGTTTAAAGTAAGCGAAGTGCAGTGTATGACTTTGCAAATCAGAAAAATCTATTGATCATGATATTAACGAGCACGCTAAAGTTCCAGACCCTACTGCAGTGCTCTTAGGATTTTTATTGAGCCACTTGCCTTCATTTCTGGTCTATTCTAGCTACATAATAGGTCGTTAGTTACCTCCAATCACGGAATTATTAAACTGGGAATGCATAACCCTCCTGAAACAGAACCCTTTCAAAAGATATCCAACCAATTTCGTCAGATCTTCAGCAAAGGGAAAAGCAATCAAAAAGCCGGAGGGAAAATTACACGAAACACTGAATATTCCAACTTAATTGAATGGGATTTTCATTGAGAGAATACCATCTACTTTTAGACACTCCTTTCAAGGCGTTTCGAAAAGTTAATTTTCCATTATTCTACAATAAAATCGTGGGACTGAATGTATTGCGAAGATTTAGAAGCAATTTCCTCCGATTGATCCAGCTTCGACTTCGGAAATGAAAGAAGATGGATATCTTTTTCTCATTGTTTCATTAATTTGAGGAGTTTTAGAAGGGAAAGAGAATGATAATGAAAATTAATCACAATCGCAGAGACTCTTCTCAGTAAATGCCAAGACTCAACGACAGTAAATCAATGATGCAATGGATTATATAACGAATAATCTTGGTCAACGGATTAGAGAATAGAATTGTTATTCGACAATATTTCGCGCTTTCACAAACAATTGAAGCAAGTCAAGTCTCAGGACATTGACCATTGATGGTATTAATTTTCTCTGGGGGCTACTGAAACTATAAAAACCGCGGAAACTATGCATCTATGCTGATACCTTTTGTTTAAAAAAACAAGGGTGATTTAACGCAGATGTGTGGGAAACATTTCAGATTTCGAATGCCTAAGACTAAATATCCTAGAAGTGCCCTCATTGGTGCTTGCATCCGAAATATCAGATTCTTTCCCACTCTATACAAAAACGACAAATGAGAGTATTGTTGTAATCTATCAAGGCGGATTTAAAACCAAAAACCTAATAGATGTTCATATTTCTCCCGTTTTTACCCAGATGTAGGAGCCTCCTATTTTACTTACATCTGGTCGTCTAAATACAATTACACTGCAATAATTCCTTACTATTTCCATTAGTTCGCGAAACTGCTACTATCTTGCTCTGTATCGTAACTACATTATTTTGTCGTTTATAATATTATTCAACTTTCGTACCAAGTAAGTAGTCACTTCATCATTGATATACATTTTCATATAGAAGGATAATGATAAATTGTACAAATATTACATTAGTATAATTACTTCTTGTTTGTCCGTTCGAATATTTCACCATTCCCTCAACCTCTTCGTGATTGTTATCTAATTGCAAATAACAATTTACGCAGTAATCAACGAGATAACTGCTGGGTGTTTAGGGTTAAATATATCCCCTTTTCATCGGTGTGCATTCACAACGACAATAATCATCGAGATTATTAATATTTAGTTGTTTCTCGGAACAGAAACAACAAAATCTCATCACACTGATAATTCAATAAGGGCACGGAACAACTGGTCCTTCGAAACATCAATACCATGGTACCCAACAAATCTAATTTCGGCACATTTAAGCTCTGAGAGTATATCACTAACAAGAAAAATTAAAAAACAAGAATTTACTTATGGAACTAACTATGACTATTAAGGAACAACATCATTTCTGGGGTGCCTTGAGTCTCAAGTACTCACGCTTAGGGCTTCACACGAGACCAGAGTAGGCGAGAGTATAAAAAAATCTCGTCTCGCTCTCGCCAATTCCCAAAAAATTAAGTCTCGTTCTCGTCTCGTTATCAGTTGTCTCGTCTCGTCTCGCTTAATTCTGGATAACGATAATAAATATTATAATATATTAACGAAATGGTATGCAATAATGAATAATTTTGTGAAGCTATATTTATTTCTCTCTTATACAAAAATGTTTGTACATGTACATTTTTTTTCTTATTTTAAACACTGATAATTTCAACTTTTAAATTACTCGTTGACCAAGAATTCAGACAAAATCACGCTTGTATCATATCATAACAGCAAATATTCTTCAAACTCAGCTTTCCAATATTTCGAAAGTTTTGTTGATGTTTTAAATAGGCTATCAATGTCGATACATTTTCTAATAGAATTGAACAATTTGGTATAGTTTTCAAAGAATACCTTCCCAGTGGGTAGATCATTGAGGGTGTTCTTGGCGTATTCCTTATAACACTTTTCGAAACATTGAAATGCTTCATTTCTTTACCAGTTTTATTATACGTAGTTCCTCAGATGTATACAATAATTGTTCACATCTTCACTATAAGGAGGACAAGAGAATAAATTTCTCTAGATGTTCAGATAGAGACGAAATTTTCAAAGCATTGGGATTTAGGGGCAATAAAAGTTGTCCGTTTAGTATTGAATTCATAATGGCGTCCGTTTTTATGTTTCTGAATTCTATTTTTTCTTGAAAAATAAACTCAATTATCGCAAGGTCATAACGAATTAATGATCTCCTAAAAAATCGTGTATTTTTAGAACGATCGATGCATAATATAGACAAAATATATTGGTGATTATAGTGGAAACTCTTCAATTCAATTCAATTGTTTTCTGTAAGTGTTGAAAAAAGTCGAGTAGTAGGGTCAACTGGGGTAATTGTGAACAATATTTGCAACTTCAATGTTGCTTCCCAAAAAACAGCATTTCTTTTTATGTAAGTTTTGCTGAATTAGGCAAGCCTTATTGCCTATGCGTTGTCTGTTTATTTCCGAACAAATTTTTATGTAGCGCAAAGGGCTTTTAATTAATTACATGTTTACTTTTACCCCATTCGTTTACATTTACCCCCACTTGTTGGGGGAAATGTAAACGAAGAGACAACAAGGTAGTAGAATTATAGTTGGTCTGGCAGGGGTAAATGAGAATAAATACACAACGTGAAATTTCTTGAAAATTTTAATCAAAATAATCATTTGTTTACATTTACCCCAAAGAGCGACAAATAAATGAAATTCAAGTCTTTACTTTTCAAAAACCGCGACTGAGCCCGGGAATACATACAATAACTTTCGATTCTTGTGCATAATGGTAGGTTTCGGCAATATTGCTTCAATATTCTCAAATTCGATAGTGCTTAGGTCATTAGATTTCTCTACAAATTCGGTTGCAATGTTGTTAGCACGTTCGTATCCCTGCACCACTATTTCTCCATCACTTTCATCTATCTCTTGCACACGACATACATATTTGTAATGAACCTTGTTTCTTCGCCCTCCCAAGAAGTTGACCAAAACAAAAATCCCTACTTTCAACTCATCCCACCTTGGTTGATGATAGACGACTTCAGGTGTTGCTTCGGCAATGACAGTTTCTGCAATGTTATCATCATCCGATGAATCTTGGCATAAAGCGGCTTCGTCTATTTCACCTTCACTGGGGGGGCTCTTATTTTGCTTGGTACTGCAAGAAGCCTTTTTTTATTCTTTGTCTTGCTCTTGCTTTCAGGACAGGAGGCCTTCCTTTTTGTTGTCTTCTCATTTCTTGCGTTTTGTGCAGTTTCAAGTTTCGCCAAGACCTCCTGAGTTTTTATGCAAACTAAATATTTTTCAATACTTTTACATAAAATGAACTGTTCACGTTTACCCCGAGTTGTCATTTACAATTACCCCAGTATTGATTTTGTTCCGGGGTAAATGTAAATACGAATTTTGAAGATAATTTACAATGAACGTGGAGTTTTTGAGGGATCACAGTTAAACACCATCATCTTACAACCTACCATACAAACAATTTTAAGTGAAACTTACCTGGTTTTGCTTCTACACACTTTTGATCAGAACGCGGCGAAACTGTATTCAACAAAATGCGAAGTGTTCTTGTTAATCTGACAATGTCTTGTCAAAAAATGGGTTCAAGCCCTGTGGACAGGAGCTTTCTGGCGCTCTAGTTAAAACAGAAAAATTATATCTCCGAAAGTATTGGTTTCTCAGAGTTGGGAATTATATCAATGTATTCATATAATAGTACTGCATCCTAAAGGAAATTCAATTCAAATAATAGTTTATTTATCAAGATTAAATGAGCAATCAAGAGAATGAGAAAAGCACCATGGAAGAAATCAAATTAAATCTGGCCAATTTTGCCCAATAACGAACTTAACCGAGATATTCATCTCCCTAAACTACTCTGAAAATTTCAACTACCTACCTCATTCCGTTCGAGAGTTATATCTATGTCTATGGATGAAAAGCAGTCTCACTACTCTCAGATCTCTTACTTCATGTTCAGTTCCGAAATGTAAGAATTTTCTGAGAAAAACTAATTTGGGAGCAAACAACTGAGATTTTTCTCACTTCGCTCACAATTCTTCGACTGATTAGATTTGTCTCAGGAACATCATTTGACATTATGACAATTCATATTCATACATAGAATAATATCATTCTGTGACAACGTTGAAATACGATTTATTATTGAAATTTTGAAAAATCATATCTCCGAAAGTATTAGCTTGTTAGAGTTGAAAATGATATGAATGGATTCTTATGATAAAACTGCTTATTAAAAAAAATTTGATTTGGAATTTGTTTCGTAAAAAAAATTTTTTTTTTTTGTTACTCCGAAACCATCTGTCCGATTTTGCCCAGTAACGAACTTAGCCGAGATATTCATCCCCCAAACCTACTCTGAAAATTTCTCTAGCTCATTCCGTTCGAGAGTTATCGTGCCTACGGACGGACCGGCCGGCCGGCCGGACGGCCGGACAGAATGAATTCCGACCACGGATTCTTGATCAGTGAGTCGAACCAAATCGTTTAAGACCATTTTCATCGAAATATTCCAAAATTACAGACATTTGGGCAAATTGATAAGCACTCAGTTCCGAGGAACTAGAGCGCCAAAAATGCCGCCGCAAGCACAAGAAATATACCTAGGCAACACAAAAGTACGGGAACTATACCAGTGTTGTCGGATTTTGCCTAAATTCTGGTGTTATTGAAGAATCATGGTCATTTCCATTTACCCCTATTTACATTTACCCCAGTTGACCCTATATAAAACGATACAAAAAATTTAACGTGACCAAAAACGAGACTCTCGTGTTGCGCTGTATGTGATCTCGGTATCGCCTATAATATTTTTGAAAACGCCTCGTCTCGTCTCGTATCGCTTTCACGAGACGAGACGAAAATAATCTCGCTCTCGCGTGAAGCCCTACTCACGCTTTTTACTTTTGATACATTGCAACCTATATGAGTATATCCCAAACAAGAAAAATTATAAAACAAGAACGCTACACTAATTTCGATAAATTTAACCTATATGAGCATATTATAAACATATTATAAATTAAAAAATAAGAATTTACTTATGGAACTAGCTATGACTTTTAATTACCAATGAACAACATAATTTCAGGGGTGCCTTGAGCCTCTAAGTACACACGCCGAATACAATATATTTTTCAGTAAATACAATAAGTATCAACTATCAACAATGAACCTGGCAGATTTTCAGTTCAATATTCAGAGTATTTTAGAGGACTATTTGAGTCTATATCGAGGAACTCTAATTATATCAGCAGATCTAGTTCTATAATTATGATAAGAAGAATTAGGCTTGAATTGATCTTTATATAACTCCGGTAGTTAAAATATGATAAGCACTCTGTTCCGAGGAACAAGAGAGCTAAAAAGTGAAGGTAACGTAATTATCTGATATATTCACCGGATTTTCATGATATATCAACGGCAAAACGTCAGGCAAGGTAAACAAAATATGTATTTACTATTGAGGAAGTTCAGAAATGATTAGAAAATATTACCACAGTTCTGATTCGTTGGCCGCGACTTTTAGAGCGCTTAAACGTATGATCTTAATGAAAAAAGGTGGGAAAGCCCTGTGCACAGGAGCGTTGGCGCTCTTGTTCAAACTTTGACAAATCATATCTCCGAAAGTATTGGTTTCTCAGAGTTCGGAATGATATCAATGGATTCTTATAATAGAACTGCATCATAAAAGAAACAAAATTATCCGAGATATTCATTCCTCAAATCTACTATGAAAATGATATAAATTATTATATATATTATATAATGTATATCAATTAAACCATAGGCAATATTCCAGTTCTTTTTTCACTGGCGATATTCTGAGCCCAATATGATTAACTTACCAAAGTATATATGTATTTCCATCATCATATGGATTATCCAAGGGCATATATGGTATTAATATAGGTGAATAATATCCTTTAATGGGTCATTTTGCATTCAATCATACTTTGTCTGCTAGAACAGAATTTTGACATGTCTGGTAGATGAGATGACATGGATGAACACAGATTGAACACACTGAACACATACAGATATAATTCGCATTCTGTGAAAATATAGAAGTACGATGTATTATTGATATTTTGACAATTCATATCTCCGAAAGTATTAGCAGCTATCCAGCCATTGCCACGATAACTTCCGAATGGAAAGAGATAGCACCTTGAAATTGTCCAAATGCGAAGTACAAGTTAATGGGCATAATCAACGGTTTCCAAATACTAATTTCGTTTTGAAAAATATAGATCAGAACCTTTTAAATAATAGTAGAATACCACACAATGACGTATGTACAATTTCATGAGAATCGTATCACTAGAAAATTTTATAAGACTTGTTAAAAATATTCTGTATCTCACGATAACTTGGAAAGAATGGAAAGAGATAGTGACTTGTTTTTTGAGGGAAGGTTAAGCACCTGAATGCGACATTTGAGTTTATTAATAGGCATAATCGGCCAACCACTTTTGGATCAATGAAAAAAAATTCTGTATCTCAGAAACTAGGCATCCCATATCGCTGCATTTTGGAAAAGCCTTCAAAACCTACCTTTACAGCCAAGTTCTAGATTTGAACACGATCGGATCTATATTGTTAGAGATCTGAGCAACCTTGGGTGAGTTCAGTAGATGTATGGGTGATCGCTGCCAGGATAACTTTCGAATGAAAAGAGATAGCGACTTGCAATTTTCAGGGTATGTTTCGCATGTAAGTGGGACAGTTAAGTTCGTTGTTGGCCATAATCGGCCTAACGGTTTCGGAATTATACCCATCTTAAATTTTGTTGTTATTTCCTCCATAAGTTTATTTATACAAATCTGATCCAATTAAAACTTGTTAATTACTTGTAGAATGCTGACGCGCTAATTTTCGTCAAATATCATACCACCAGAAAAAAAAAATTATTTTTTTTTCACAATTTTATATTTCCGAAATTGTTCGTCATAATCCTCGGAAATTTTGCACATACCTTTGAGACACTTTAGACATTTTACAATCGAGAACCGAATTTCAGCTCGATCGACTCCGTATGAGACATGAATAGATAATGGAACGTGCGCGCAAAAGCTCCTGAGTTATCGTCAGTGTTTTTGAGAATTTTTGTATCACATACAATGTATGATATAAAAGATTTCTAGGGATTCTAAAACATTGAATCGTTCACATTCATTGCCTGAATGTATTATTTTCATCACCAACTGGAATTTCACGTATAACCCCACTCCTTTTATCTGTACCTATGTAAATCACATTGTTAGCTTCATTCTACTAGTTTTGAAAAGGGTATAAAAACCGAAATTTATATGTCAACAACATAGTATGATTTTTTGAAACTTAAGCCAAGTGTTTTCTTTCCCCTCGTGATTTGTCGAAATGTTTCTCCAAGTAATAAACCAGAACTCAATATCTTTAATCTTCAAATAGTTTGGAAATATCAGGGCCTTCCCCGATTCCTTTTTATTGCCTCAATGATTTGTTTTCTTCGATCCCTACTTTCATGATCTTTTATGGCTCCTCATATTGAATCAGTTGAAATGTAGAACTCGATTCCAGAAGACGAAACAAAGTATTTTCAATTTCTTCGATTGGATATTTGAATCTTATTTATCCAAGTCTAAATTGTTATTTCCTTATTAGAAAACTCGATACATCATGCGAACAAATTAATATCATACCAAAAACGATGTTTAATTCAACAAGATTCAAATAGCTTTTCTGTTTATAATATATACGTTCGTGAATGTTCATAATAGAGCCTAGATTAGGGAGATGGCATGGGAACTGAGACATTCCTGCCCTAAAATATATGCCATTTATGCGGGGAAAGCCAATATGAATGGAGTATGAACCAATTTCTAATCCATTCCTTTATGCTCCTATCCTTTTGAGGTCGGAACTAGGCGAAATATGCTTTTCTGGTTGATATTGTACTCAACAGCTTCGTATCTTCAGCTCAAGAATAATAATATTCTCATTTTTCATAGGATTCATCGATCATTTTCCAGGCATTCGAGGACTCCATTTTCTCATTCGCTTTGACATCATCTCATTTTTTTCAAAGTATAAACATGGAAAAATTCATTGTGAATTTTCGAACAATGAAAATAGCAAGGGAAGGAAATGAAGCTTCTTTGATCTTGATTTGTAGGGTTTCAGACTTTATGGCATCCTTTTGTGTCTTCGCATAATGTACTGACTTTTCACAAGCTCTAGATCATAAGTTGATATTGATTAAATTATATAGATGCGGTGTACATTGTCTACTAATTGAGCTTTCCAAATATTATTTGAGGAACTATTTTAAATTTGTTGTTATCCAACATGCTGCAAGTCGAAGGATTATAATTTCAGTGGGAATGCCACTATATATTTCACAAATAGAGCACAAAGCTCTGTTATTGGCCCGGAACCCTACTGTGGGGTAGGTAGATAATCGTACAAAAGTGAATTTCGGATGAAAGAATAAATTGAAAGAGGTAGATATACTCTGGAGATATCTACCGGGAATGTATCACTCCAAAAAGTTCCACCGGAACTTCGACACTGTCAGATCGAAGAAATACAGGGTGTCCCGGGAAGAATGCGACAAACGGTACCCGTTTGTCGCATTCTTCCCTACTGATTTCCTGCAATTGAATTCACAAAAACCATACATGAGAATCATATATCCATTATTTTATACGATACAAAGTAAAATATCTATCTATGGGAGATGATAGCCCTAAATAAGGGCCCTGTAGCGGTCTTCGAACATCTGAAGTTCTGAATAATCATCGCTTGGACTGTCAGACCTGGTTTCGAAAGAGACCCTCCTGGCCTTACGAGCAACATTTTCCTTTTCGAAATCAAATATTGAAGGGATTTCTGAACAAGAAGGAATATTTTTGAAAACTAGCGGAGGTGATTCTTCTCCAAGAGAACCCATGCGCCTACAGAGAATTATATTTGTGAGAGGAGACTTTTGAAAGGTTATGTAGTATTTATAATTTGTTCGTTCTTCTCCTCTTGTCTTTTCATTTTTCAGGAGTTTCGGGTACCTTGGAGAAACCTCTCCGTTTTTTGACGAAGGAGTCCATATTGAAGAAATAAATGCCTATCAATATTTTCAAATTGCAGTAAATTTTGTGAACAATAGTTACAAATCACGACACTCACGGGGAGACAGGGTTTTTTTGCTGAGGTTTTTCCCTAAGCTCTTGTATCATACGTCGAATTGTATGGTACCCCGTTACACCAACCTCTGCTAACACATATACAGCTCTCAGTCAAAAGAATATATATATATATATATATATATATATATATATATATATATATCCGTATATTCTTCTCGAGAATATTAAAAAGGCATTTCTAATTTCGTTAACAGAACAAATCGCCAAATGGAGCAGGTTTGATGTCAAATTTGATTTTTTAGTTGGCTTTTTTAATTCACTAGCGATGGAATCAACAATCCCTGTAATTTCTGACCAATGGGCTGTGAAAATTTCTGAACAATTATTTGTTTTCTCAATTTGAGGAAAATTTAAAAGAAAACTGTCGTAAAGGGTCATAAAACTGCAAAATTCGGAATAATTCTACCGATAAGTTCAAGATTTATTGAACTACGAAGTTTCGCTCATAAGGGATTTAAGGGAATGTTTATTCATCACCCTGTACGACGTTGCCACGCAGAGAGTTAGAATATTTATTTTGAATTAATTATTTGTGGTTATGTAAACAAAAAAAATCATAATGTCCACGTACATGGTGATCCAATATTCACGAAAATAGGAAAAGTATAAAATTTTCCCAGTCCGGATCTGATTTATTCGACTTCGGAAATATTCAGGAAGGCCACAGTAAAGGGTGACAAAACAAGATTTGAAATCATTCGGTCGGTTAGTTCAAGAGTTATTGAAATGTGAAATTCACTCATAAGATGAACATCACATGTATATCCCAAACGAAGGCACTCAGGCGATTAAAACCTATTGGTACGAGTCCAGCCCGAGTCCAGCTCGGAAAACTGCTTTCATGATAATTAAGATCGAAAGTAATACCTACTGCGTTTTTTTTTTCGTTTTTGATGATCAACTGCATCTGACCTCAAGTGATACAGTGAGTTTTCTGGGCATCTTGGTTGATGAGGGCGAATTGAACCAACCTCATATTGATAGTTAAATAGTATGTCTTGGCAGTTTCGCTGTTGCCGCACGACACTCTAGTATACTTATGTGATGCGACAGTTCTATCAGACAGCCAAGCCATACTTTTCGACCAGGATAGAGGATTTGTAGAATTAGGAATTGTAGAGGACGGCCTTGTACAGTTAGGGGATCTTCACGAGATCCGATAACTTTTCAACTGTGAAAGTTCTTGATTTTTGGCAACTAATTTGACATGAAATATTTCTTTTTGATTTCATATCTTTTGTAAGCCTTAGCTGCAGCTAGTCCTTTTTGCATAGCCCACTTTCTATATATGCGTTCCTTCTACTCTAGTAGCATAGTCAGGTAGAATAGATATTTCTTGCACACCAGAAGTTCTTTCTGCATAGCCCATATATCCCATTCACATTCTCATCATTTATATACTAATTTAGCCTTAACACCACCATTTATACCCTGTTAGAGGATTAAATTTATTTTTTCTATTTCGACTCTGTTGTTGTTTGTATGCTTGTTCTAGCCTACATATAAACTCAGCTTTATAGGATTTAGAGAAGTACACTAGTTCCAAACATATATTTGTTCCCCCGTCTACTGTCTATAGTGATTGGAGGGTGAAAAAATGTTTCTGTTGTTTCCATGTCTATAACAAGCGTGCCAATGAAAATTTACTTCACTATGAAAGAAATAAAAAATCTAAAAAAGCATTGACGAGCGGCCAATCTGCTTTGACGAGCTTATTATAGACATGATTATGATTATACTGACCCTCTTAGGTTTCGCTATGGAGATCCCTCAGAAGCTCCTAGGAGCTTGGTCGAATAAGGATAGTCAGTTGGGTTCTTTGTCGACTTTGTTACTGTATCCTTACGCCAGCTTAGGGATTGTTAATTTTTGACCCAACAGTGAATAGTGTCCACTATTCTGTGACTAGATCTCCGACTATCCACTGAGTTTGAAGCACTCATCATTCAATTCAAATTAGCCAACATGAACAAACGCGCCAAAAGTACTGACTTCACGTCATTGCTTTTTTAAATTTTTTAAGGGAAGGTAGAACTTATCAGAATAAATCAATGCAAAAAATCATATAAAATATGCATGATAGGGCTGCTATCCACACTGCTACAAATTAGCAATACTTATCCGTGCATAAACCTAACGTTGTACGTACATTTAGTTTTTTGTAAAAGACCTAGAGAGATCATGGGAGCAGGGACACCTGTTCCTGGACATACAACGTTAGGTTTCTGCACAGATAAGCATTGCTAATTTGTATGCGGCCTTGGGATAACGCGTTTACAATGGTTCAATGCGTGGGGAGACAGAGACGTACTCGACATGCGACTTCAGAGGTGAATAACAGCCCTATCAAGCATATTTTATATATGAAATGATTTATTTTGATGAGTTCTACCTTCCGTTGAAAAAAGACTCATAAATACATGTATCATGAATTTAGATAGAAGAGCAAATAATCAAGAACAACATAATAATCAACAAGTACAACAGGATAATCAACAAGAACAGCAACCCAATCTGTTGAATGTGACCCCTTATGTTCGTGGCCTTTCTGAAAACAAGCCCTGTGGACAGGAGCTTTCTGACGCTCTAGTTCAAACAGACAAATTATATCTCCGAAAGTATTGGTTTCTCAGAGTTGGGAATTATATCAATGTATTCATATGATAGAACTGCATCCTAAAGGAAATTCAATTCAAATAATAGTTTATTTATCAAGATTAAATGAGCAATCATGAGAATGAGAACTGCACCATGGAAGAAATCAAATTAAATCTGGCCAATTTTGCCCAATAACGAACTTAACCGAGATATTCATCTCCCTAAACTACTCTGAAAATATCAACTACCT
The DNA here is from genome assembly GCA_937662695.2 of Halyzia sedecimguttata. Lineage (NCBI taxonomy): Eukaryota > Metazoa > Arthropoda > Insecta > Coleoptera > Coccinellidae > Halyzia > Halyzia sedecimguttata. Next base: position 31,477,334 of record OW569415.2, read on the forward strand.
ACCTCATTCCGTTCGAGAGTTATATCTATGTCTATGGATGAAAAGCAGTCTCACTACTCTCAGATCTCTTACTTCATGTTCCGTTCCGAAATGTAAGAATTTTCTGAGAAAACCTAATTTCGGAGCAAACAACTGAGATTTTTCTCACTTCGCTCACAATTCTTCGATTGATTAGATAATGTCATGTCTCAGGAACATCATTTGAGATTATGACAATTCATACATAGAATAATATAATTCTGTGACAACGTTGAAATACGATTTATTATTGAAATTTTGAAAAATCATATCTCCGAAAGTATTAGCTTGTTAGAGTTAAAAATGATATCATTGGATTCTTATGGTAAAACAGCTTATTGAAAAAAAATTACTTTGGAATTTGCCTTGTAAAAAAAATTTTTTTTTTTTGTTACTCCGAAACCATCTGTCCGATTTTGCCCAATAACGAACTTAGCCGAGATATTTATCTCCCAAACCTACTCTGAAAATTTCAACTGTCTAGCTCATTCCGTTCGAGAGTTATCGTGCCTACGGCCGGCCGGACAGAATGAATTTCGACCACGTATTCTTGATCAGTGAGTCGAACCAAACCGTTTAAGACCATTTTCATCGAAAAATTCGAAAATTACAGACAATTGGGCAAATTGATAAGCACTCAGTTCCGAGGAACTAGAGCGCCAAAAATCAGAAGAATCGGTTCTAAGTTCAATATAAAAACCGTCTTCAAAACACAAAATGATCTTATGTCTTTATTAACGAAGACAAAACCCATCATTGAAAACAAAAACCAAAAAACTGTGAATATAATATTCCTTGTATTTGTGGTAAATCATCAGGAGAAACGTCAAGACCACTAGAAGTAAGAAAGTCATAGCATAAGAAGAACTTGAGAAATAGATACGTACAGAAATCAAAAATAGCAGAACATGTAAGTACAATCCAAGGAGATCACATGATGGATTGGAGTAATACAAAGATTCTAATTGCAGAACCTGATTATATTAAAAGGAAACTTGTATTTTATTGAACAGAAAATGCAATTTGGCAAATTGCTCAATTGGTATTGACCATATTTGGCTGAATTTATTGAAAAAGGAGTTGGAACTTGGAAAAATCTATGCAACGTAACACTATGTTAGCTATGATTTTCAAGTACTGTCAATGTGACAATTCTCGAATTTTAGAATAACTATCAACAAAATAATTCTAAAGATTTTCGTTAAGCGTCTGACGAAGGAGTCTTATATAGACTCCGAAACGTTACGATAAAGCTGTTTCTTCATTGATGTTGTTTCGTTGCTGTTTGTTAGGCACCATTGTTCAATTGATTGCTTCTGACAAATATCTTGTGTTTTTTACGCAGAAGTAAATCCAAGAATAATTAATTTTTATTTTATAGATATTTTTCAGAGTTTGGGAGAGAAAGCCCAGAAGAAACTACCCGCAATTCACCATATCATAATACTGTATTCCTTTAAGGTCAGTAAACTTCAGGGAACCTGTATTATAATCTACAGATCACTTGGTACGCGATTCACTAGCAATATTTTCATTCGTTAGTGCAAATAAAGGGTATACTGAAAATCAGATTTTCCAGTCGATCTGTTCACGCAAACCCAAACAAAAATGTGTCTATATACTGTATAGATTTCCTATACGATGTTCGCGTAGCGTTTTGGTTAATCTTCTGTAACGGTTCTTTTCATCATTCCGTCTTTTTCTATCCGGGCTTTAGGGTTCAACACTGAAAATGAGCTAGTGATAATTATGCTTTACGGAGCATAAAATAATGTGTACAGGCTCAAATGACTTATCGGATGAGCTGATGCTTGTCCATTATACAAACGATGCCACGGTAGTTTGAAACTGTTTCAATCCTGTTAACCGGGCGGAATCGCAACTACTTCAAACATGAATCAATGGATACAATGATGTAGGAAATCAAAAATATCGGCTATACTCGTATATCAGGTGTTTAACGAGAGATAAATATGGGAGAGCCGGGCTGGACGTTCCGATTTTGAAATATCGTGAAGTTTCAATATGAAAATGAAGGATTTGATTTTCAACATGTCCACATCTGGAATGTTTATCGTATTTTGTAGTATTATAGTCACCTTTACTTATATCTCTATAGTTTTCTTTACAGAAGCAAATTTGTGACAAATTGCGGGGAGGGATATTCAGCCCTGCTTTGGGTTGAATTGTTCCACCTTTGAGGCAAATTCTTCCACTTAGATTATGCCATTAAACTGTGAGAATACCATAGTTTTCCTTAAATATACTAACTGACAAAGAAACTGCAACACCCAGGTGGAGCTGTTTAAATTTAAATTTTTTTTTGTAAAACATAGATAGTATAGCAAGGAGTAAATGATTAAAATTTGAAGAAAAAAATCGTGAAGGTTTTTTCATGTAAACGTTTTTTGTTACTTACACATTGTAGTCGTTTTTTGCAATTTTTTCAAATTTTACAACAAACCAGCTGTTCGAGGAGATCCAAAGTCGATGTTTAGTTGTTGTTAAAATGCCTAGAGCGCGTGTACGCGGAATTTATCGCCAGCTAAGTGAATTTGAAAGTGGTCGAATTATTGGTCTACGGGAGGCGGGGTTGTCATTTCGAGATATCGCTAACCGTACGAACAGAAATCCAACTACTGTTATGAGATGTTGTCAAGCGTGGTTTGATAATGCCCAAAATAGAAGAAGAGTAGGCACGTCGAAGGGACACAAATGAAATTCAAGATCGACGTCTAAGACTTATGGTTATTAGAGACCGATTTGCGACAACTCGATCTTTGGCTGATGAGTGGTTAGGAGAACAAGGCCATCATGTAACTGTCCGAACGGTTTACCGCCGAATCTTTTGGACTGCAGTATTATCGAACCCATCTTGTGATACCTCTGACGGTTGAGCATCGCCAGCAACGATTACAGTGGTACATAGAACGTCAACATTGGAATGTGGAATGACATCAGTTCGTCTTTTCTGATGCATCTCGATTATCCTTGGGTGCACATGAGACCGAAGAAGGGTTAGACGACATCGGGGAGAAAGACGTGTACCTCAGTTAGATATTGAGCGTCATGTACACCGGACATTAGGCGTTATGGTATGGGGTGCTATTGCGCATGCAAGTAGATCACCTTTAGTATTTATTCGAGGTAACATGACAGCGCTGCGTTACCTTCAAGGAATAGTGGAGGCATATGTTCTCCCTTACCTTAACCGGCTTGAGAATCCAATATTTCAGCAAGATAATGCTCGATCTTATGTTGCCAGAGTTAGTTTAAACTTTTTTGAAGCGACCCATGTGAATATTTTGCCATGGCCGCCCAGATCCTCCGATCTTTATCCCATGGAGCATGTTTGGGACATCATGGGTAGAAGGCTTGGAAATTCACCCCAGCCCCCACGGGCTTTGACTACTCTGATACTTGAACTACAGGTAGCTTGGGATAGTATCCTTCAAGAAGAAATAGTCCATCTCATTGCATCAATGCCAAGACGTGTTGGAGAGTGAAGAGATAATCGCGGTGGACAAACACATTATTAACAAATTTATTTAAAAAAATTGTAAACCCTTCGTTTTATTTCTTCAAATTTCAATCATTTACTCCTTGCCATACTATCTATCTTTTACAAAAAAAAATTAAATTTAATCAGCTCCTTCTGAGTATTACAGTTTCTTTGTCAGAAAGTATATTTCCATTTGTTCGAAATAGTTTGAAAGTTGGGCCTAAAATTGCCAAGAATATATTCGAGAATGACAACAACACGCACATATAGATGTCACCCATAAATTATATCGATCGTTAAACGAACCTCTCATTTCTAGCACTAGAATCTGAAATGTCGCCAATTGAAAGTCGAAATATCAGAACATTCCAAACGTAAAGAAGGTATCTCGGCATTCTCGAAACTCGAGTTATTTCATCTTGATATCACAATGTGTTCCATGTTTCTTGTAATAACATGGCAAAATTTTCAAATATTTCGTTTCTCACATGTAGGTAACAGTGTTGCCGATATTTTCCCTTCAAAATCCCAAAGCACTAATTGAATCATCCTCCATTTCTTCAAACTGAGAACATATGAGCATCCTTAAATATTTTCACTTGGCCGTATTCGTCGCAGACACCAATTATCTAGCGAGGCCCTCGTTATTGTATTCAATTCTATTATTTATTTTACGTTTGATATTTTACAGTCACAGGACTAAAGTTTCAATTGCGGGATCAACCGTCAGCGAAGCAAGAACCCAGCGGGCAATATAAATAAAAGCACAAAAGATCGCTTGGATTCTCGGTGGCGCAGCTCTTAGGTTCAGGCATGTTTGTTAACTGAAAACGAGGACATGAAGCAATTCGTTTCAGCTCTCGAATCAGAATTCCAAATTTACTCCTCGATGATTTTTGGTAGTCATGGCTGTACTTAGCAACAGCAAGATGCTTCAAGTAATATAGAGATAAATAGCCAATTAGTATACTTAAAGTTAATAGATATTTCACCGTGTGTCTTGTTTTAGTTATTTGGCAATTAGCCACAGTACACCTCATTTTAATGTTCACTGGTTTTTGGATTGTCTAACCAAACTGACCGGGCGTTTTCAGTCCGTAAAGGTCGCTATATGAAAGATGGCGTTGCCATTTCATGACCCTCTTAGGGCAAGAGAATGAACGTCGCTGAACATCGCTCAAGGTTTTTTCATCGCACAGGGTTGGAGTTCGTAAGGATTCTGCATGGGAGGCGCTGGTGGGGACCTTTCCCCTACCGGTTCTCAACCTATGGAAATAAGTTTCCTGGAACCCCGTCTATTTTCATTCGGTTTCAGGCCAAGTCACACTGATGATTGGTAAGAACCATGAAACCCTGAGGTCTGTGTCTGCTCTTGAATTATACTTTCCTCTTTGGGGAACACTGAGCGATGAGGTGTCTAGTCCGGCGACGCGCAATATTTGTTGATTAAAATCAATAAATATTTCCCCGTGTGTCTTGTTTTAGTTATTGGCAATTAGCCGCAGTTCCCCTCATTTAACGATGTCTTTTATAAAGTCTCCCGGTTGGCCATGAAAATTTGTCACATTTCATCATGTATATTCTGAAAATGTTAGGTTATAGTCATTTTCCTGTCCTACGCAACGTTGTCCTCTCTACATAGAAGTCGTAGTAATTACATATTTTCACAATGTGAATTTACTGCGGAAAAATAATGAATTTGAGAAGATATATTATGTGAATTCAATAATTCCACAATCCTGGCGACTATAGAGAAAATGTTTCCTCTTTTGTTGCTGGAAATATTTCACTTATATAAACTGGTTGGAAGATTCAATTATGCCATTTTCTTGTATGAAACCCAAGAATCAAGTGTTGGAATTTTATTGAAAAATAATGGATACAGTAGTCCCTTACTTTGTGATAGTTCATTTGAAATAAGAATAAAAGTACCTGAATAACCCGGCAGGAAAACTTCTAAACGAACATACGTACCTATGGAATTCCCCACTTTTCGAAATTCTCAAGAAATAAGCCCACAAAAGACAATTAAATACCTTGTTGCACAACTTGAAATACACCAGTTTCAAAATGTAGAAGCACTACGAAACCCGAGACATTCTTATACCTTAATAAAATATAATGATAGGAAATTAAGTAATTTCATTCGAGAGTTCAACATGTCAGAATGAAGTTTTCCTACTGCAGATTTCGGTTCTGTATATATGTATCTTCTACAAAACCAATTTCGGCATTTTCAATTTCAAAGCAAAGAGTTCTTTATTATATTCGAAGATAGTGATATGTGATAATATCTTGTCTTAAGGCCGGTCCAAACGCTACGTTTTCAACAACCTTTTACCTGCGCAGTTCAACACGTTGCAGGTAAAACGTTGCGTGTAGACAGGAAAATTGCGCAGTTTTGAAAACGTCGCGGAGATGTTGTAGTTGCAGCGAAAACAGAGCTAGACAGCATAGATATCCGTGAATTGCGCGGATTTGTCGCTGCATGTAGACGGTAACTGGTAACTGGTAACAGCATGCCAAAATTGACAAGAGTAGTACCTCCTCCATGACGATATCACTAAAACTCTGCGAAATATACAGAAATCTCTGCATCATGTGGACGCACTAAAAATTGCTACGTTTTCATTTCGTCTTGAGACTGCGCAGACAAATGGTTGTGCAAAACGGAGCGTTTGGACCGCCCATAAGATTGAAGGTTATGTTGAGAGTAGAAATTGGCAACGTCTAGGCGAATTGTTTTGACCTTGACGATATTTCAGCAGTGCCAACCTGCCTCGGTTTTAGTTACAAAAATAGATAGACCTAAATCATGGCCAACTGGGAGACTTTATAAAAGTGAATGGAGTATAAGAACAATCAGATCCTCATTTAGGATCTATCACTGATAGAGGAACGTCCAATATACAATAGTAAAATCTTTGAAGCCAATTTTCCATTACTCTTCAAACAACAACCCTCGTTATTTATTATAGTGAAAATAAAAGGAAGCTCTGATGTGAAATCAGTACTTTTTGGCGCGCTTCTTCACGTTGACAAATTTGAATTCAATTATGAGTGCAACAAGCCTAGTGGTGAGAGCCAGCCGGAGATCTAGTCACACGGTAGTGGACACCATCCACTGTCGAGTGATGGACACTCTGTTTGCCTGAACAGCGCGCCAAAAAGAACCAAACAACGAAATAGAAAAGAATGAGTTGTTAATTGGTATAAACCTTCATCATTGAATGGTGTCTTTCAATCTTTCTGGGTTTTCTCTCCCAAACTGAAAAATATATATAAAATATAAAATTAATTATATTGTGATTTGCTTCTGCGTAAGAAACACAAGATAATAATTAATTTTTTATTTCATAGATATTTTTGTTTGGGAGAGACAACCCAGAAAGAAACCATTCCATGATGAATATACCTCGCACGGTATCTTTTAATGATTACTTATGAACCATCATGTCGTCAATCTAAAAAGCGGGATGAAAATCCCAAATCCTCGTGTCGATAATATATTCAAGGTCAAAGGTCGTGAAACTCATGTTCAGGTTTACGATTAGCGCGTTTTCTATATGAAATATGTAGTTAAGGTTGTGTGAAAATTGTAAATAATAAAATAATTATTTGCAACTTTCATTTGCAGTTTCAAAATGGCTGGATGACTGCATTTCCCCGCATCCCAGTTTGGAACTCAAAATTAAGCATAAATCAATATACAGGGTGAGTCAAAAATGTATACCGAGCTTTCTCATTGAAAAATGAGTATAGTTTGATGAATGAACTTATGGCCCAAAATACATTTTAAGGGAGATATATCCTTCCAAAGTTGATCCAATTATTATTATTATTTTTATCCAAACGTTGTTGGGCAGACTTATTATTATGTACTTATTGATTATCAACGGCAAATTAAGAACATAATTGTTCATGGCCTGCTAAATTATTGTTATCGATCAATCTCGCGGTGAATTAATCTGCTGACCTCATGTGACTAAAAAAACTCAAATATCTCGAAAACTATTCAATTTTTTGTATTTAGATAAGAGTACCTTTTTCAACTTTCTTCGCTCCATCGATTGCTTTAATTTTTTCACCAAAACTAATACAACGATAGATGTTGTCCTAAAGAAAATCATGACTCGCCCTCTAAAAACACCCTTTGTAACAGAAATGTAGAAATGTAATAAAAAAAATTATTTCAACAACATACATTTATGCACTAAATTTCAATCTGGTGGCATTCACCGTTTAGAAGTTATGCGGAGAAATGTTTTCAATTTTATCAACTTTGGAAGGATTCATATTTATCCTTAACTTAGGACCTCAGTTAGGACTTAACGGAGATCGAATGCTTTGTGAATACGGCGGTAAATCTACGTTAAGTCCTAACTGAGGTCCTCAGTTAAGGATAAATATGAATCGCAACCTCAGTTAACGTATTTAACGGTGGTGAAACAGGTCTATTTCACTCTAATTTTCACGTTACCTAAGGTTGCGATTCATATTTATATTTAACTGAGGACCTCAGTTAGGACTTAACGGAGATTGAATGCTTTGTGAATACGGCGGAATATCTCCCTCAGTATGCATTTTGGGCTATAAGTTTATCCATCAAAGTATACTTATTTTTCAATGTGATATCACCCCAAGAAAGCTCGGTACATATTTTTGACTCACCCTACACAACGACTAACGGCCGCTTTTATACAGGGTGAGTCTTTGACCACTGCATTAATTTTAACCAAAGATTCCTCTCATCAAATGAAACACTTTTTTCATTTACCATTTTTCCAGATTCGGCTCAGGTAAAAAGTTACAAGCGTTAAAAGATTTCACAATGTGCTGATACACTTGCGCATATAAATTATCTATGACATTGTTGGCATGGTAACCACGTTACCATGCCTTATGGTAACGTGGTTTACAGCTTGATTCGGGATTCCAACGCTCAGGGACGGATCCATAAAAGTAGTGCAATTTCTAGAGTTTTCCATTTCAAAACATTCAATGAAGAATATCTCGAAAATGGTGCGTTTAAGGAGAAATGATGAAGAAAAATAAAATGTTCTAAAACGATGGAATACTCTTGAAATGACTCAAGAAAAACTTTATATGCTTTCTTTATGCTAATTTCGTTTAGTTTTATGAATCCACGAGTCCATAACTAGAAAACCAGTAGAAGTAGAAAATAACTAATATTTGGAAAATATGTATCATAGTTATAGGAAACTTTACGCCAACATTCATTTTATTCGAAAAAAGGATGTCAAAGCTACAAAATAAAAACTGATTTTTTTTCAAAATTTCAACAGCCTGTATATTTTTACCTGAGCTGAATTTGGAAAAATGTTGAATGAAAAAAGTGTTTCATTTGATGAGAGGAATCTTTGGTTAAAATTAATGCAGTGGTCAAAGACTCACCCTGTATAAGTTTTAAAGTTTGTTTAAATTTGACGCATCCCTTAGTTGGACACTTTGAACCAAAATGTCAACCTAAAGGAAACTTTAAATTCAAAGGGACATTAAAACTTACGGCCGGTTTCATAATAAATTTTAAAGTTCCTTTAAATTTAAAGTATCCTTCAAAGTGACATTTTGGTTCAAAATATCCAACTAAAGGATGCTTTAAATTTAAAGGAACTTTGAAATTTATTATGAAACCGGCCGTTATATATCCAACGACTAAAATTTAAGTTATAATTATATTTAATTGATGTTTGTGAAAAGTGGATCATTCCGATATATGGTGAATTGTAAACGTATATGTGAGACATTGAGGTTGAACGATTCTTGGTGGTCGGTTTATCCAAAACTCCCCCAGTCCCCAGGGATTCCAAGGATATACGAAGAAGATATAAACTGAGATTGGGTACATAGCTTGCTTCACTGTGCAATGCTCCTGTTCAAACTTTCCCAAATAGGGGGATGCTAGTTGGGGTTCGAAATGAACAAACAAACAAACAACAACACTCATTTGAACTACTTTTTGCGCGTATGTTCTGGGGAACATCGCGTTATCATTTTGCCCAAATGTCTGCAATTTTAGAATTTTTCGCCGAAAATGGTCTCAAACGGTTGGGTTCGACTCCCTGATCAAAAATTCGAGGTCAAATTTGATTCTGTCCGGCCGGCCGTTGCCACGATAACTTGAGAACGGAAAGAGACAGCGACTTGAAATTTTCATGGTAGGTAGCGCATCCCAATAAGACGGACAAGCTCGTTAACGGGTTTAATCGGCCCAATAGTTTCCGAGTAATAATTTTGTCTACAACTAATACTAATTCGATCGAATTGAAACTTGGTGAGTAGTTCTAGAATATAAACCTAAGAAATTATTAAAAAGTATTATTTACGTCACGATAACCTAAGAACGGAAAAAGATAGCGACTTGAAATTTTCACGTTAGGTTGAGAATCTGAATGCGCCATTTGAGATTGTTTATAGGCATAATCGGCAAAATGGTTTTGGAGTTATACCCACCTGAAATTTGGTTGTTATTTCTTCAAAAACTCGAAAAATACAGAACCGATCCATTTCAAGCATGGTTATTAGTTGTAGAATGGCAACGCCTAGAAAATATTTAGAAAATTACGAAAAAATATTATGTATCTCATGATTCCTTGAGAACGGAAAGAAATAGCGACTTGCAGTTTTCAGGGTAGATTACGCATCTGAATACGACATTTAAGTTCGTTAACTAGCATAATCGGCCAAATGGTTTTGGAGTTATATCAATCTGAAATTTCGTTGTTATTTCCTCAATAACTCAAAAAATACAGAACCGATCCATTTCAAACATGGTTATAAGTTGTAGAATGGCAACGCGAAGAATTCTTGCAAAATTTCGTGAGGATCGTATCACTAGGAAATTTTTAAAAAATCATAGAAAATTATTGAAAAAAATTCTATATATCAGAAACTATTCGTCCGACACCGATGAAATTTTTCGAGGGCCTTCAAAACCTAACTTTACTACCAAGTTCCAAGTTTGAACATGATCGGATCTATATTGTTGGAGATCCGAGCAGCCTTGTGTGAGTTCAGTTGGTGGATGGGTGACCGTTGCCTCGACAACTCTCGAACTGAAGGAGATAGGGACTTGCAATTTTCAGGATAGGTTGCGCATCTGAATGGGAGAGATTAGTTCGCTGTTGGCCATAATCGGCCCAACGGTTTTGGAGTTATCCACATCTGGAATATTATTTCCTCGATAACTCAAAAAATACAAATCCGATCCAATTCAAATATGGTTATTAGTTGCAGAATGGTGTAAGCCCTGACGAGAAGTCAGGAGCTTTTGCACGCATGTCCTATTGTCCATTCTCCAGTATAGGACACTCTTAATCGAATTTACCAGGGAAAATTCGATTGAGAGTGTCCAATACAGGAAAAAGGACAATAGAACATGCGCGCAAAAGCTCCTGACTTCACGTCAGTGCTTGAACCAATTTTTGTTTTCGTAATTTTTTAAAAATTTTCTAGAGGTACGGTTCTCACATTTTACACACGTCTTTATGTCGATATTCAACAACTAGGTACTAAGGTTCAATTCGATCGAGTCTATATTTTTTGAGTTATCGAGGAAATAATATTCCAGGTGGGTATAACTCCGAAACCGTTGGACCGATTATGCCCAAAAACGAACTCTACTCTCCCATTCAGATTCGGAACCTACCTATCAGCCTATCTCCTTTCGTTCAAAAGTTATCGAGGCAACGGTCACCAATCCAGCTACTGAACTTGCACCATGCTGCTCGGATCTGCAACAATATGGATCCGATCGTGTTCAAACTTGGAACTTGGCAGTATAATTAGGTTCTGAAAGCTCTCGTTGGCAGTCTACAACTAATGACCATGTTTGAATTGGATCGATTTTGTATTATTCGAGTTATTGAGGAAATAACAACCAAATTTCAGATGGGTATAACTCCAAAACCATTTGGCCGATTATGCCTATAAACAAACTCAAATTTCGAATTCAGGTGCACAATCTAACCTGATAATTTCAAGTCACTATCATTATTATGATTTATAAAGTTTTAAACTCCTAAAAATATCTATAAGTATAATAAAAAATATGTATTATTTAGAAATTGCTTCTAACGCAGAAGCAACACAAGATATTTGTCGGAAGCTATATATAAAACAATGTTTTCTAAACAGTAACGAAAAAATATCAAGGATAAAACAACTATTTTGTAACGTTTCGGAAACTAAATCAGTCTCCTTCCTCAGACACCAGGCGAATATCTTCAGAATTATTTTTTTTGCCAGTTATTCTGAAATTCGAAATGTGTCACAGTGACAATCTTTGAAAAATACATAGCAACAAGGTTTCACTTCACATAAGAATTTCCAAGTTCCAACTCCTTCTTTACGACTTCAACCAAATTTGGTTAATTCCAACTAAGCAATTTGCAAAAATACATCAAAATACAAGTCGAGAAGTCCGTAAGTTTCCTTTTTGCGCGCGTGTTCCGCAAGGAACAGCGTGCTATCATTTCGTCACAATGTCTGTATTTTTCGAATTTTTTTCGAAAATGGTCTCAAATGATTGGGTTCGACTCCCTGATGAAGAATTCGAGGTCAAATTTAATTATGTCCGTCCGGTCCGGCCGGCCGGCCGGCCGGCCGTTAGCACGATAACTCTCGAACGGAACGACTTAGAGCGTTGAAATTTGCAGGGTAGTTTTGTAGCGTAAATATCTCGGACAAGTTCGTTAACGGGCGAAATCCACCGAGCGGTTTCGGAGTTAAGGCCGTTTTTAGGCAAAACGTTTTTAATGAATATTTCCGGAACCGATCACTCGATCTTTCTGAAATTTGGCATCAAATTGTAGAATCATGACCTTTATATGCCTGCGAAGTTTAGTTATGACCGGACGGCCCTAAAGTGGCAAAAAAAAATTTCAAAAATTTTAAAATTTTGTTTTCACGATAACTCGAAAAATACTGATCTGATTAAATTGAAACCCAGTAGTTAGATGCAAAAGACCAATGCAAACACTTTTGCAAAATTTCGTGAAGATCACGTGACATGAAAAAAATCAAAAAATTACTACTATTTTGCGGAATACTTTGCTTAAAATGCCGAAACCTATTTTTTTGAGGTTCATGCTGCCTTTTCCGGGCATTTTTCGTTGTGCGCATGCGCAGATGAGAAGTCATTTAACTGCTATAGTTTTCGTCAGAGAGGTTTGGGGTTTTGGGGTGGCGGATGCTATTCCTCCATAGAATCCAGATCCCTGATGAGGGTCTGCGCATGCGTAGATTAAAGATGCGATATCTCCCGAACACTAGTGTTGGAGAATCGGAGTTTTTTGTAAGGTGTGTTATTTTCAGAAGACTTTTAGCCGCAAGTAGATTGCGCATGCGCAGAAGAGAAGTGTTTTAATTGGATGGGTTATGTTGGGAGTGCTGAGTCGATATTGTGAGGTTTTAAAAGAATATTCATAGCAATTCAGTTCAAGGACAAGTCAGTTTGGGGGATGTAGCGTTGTTTCCGAGTTAAAGTGTTTGTACCGTGGCCCTGGGGCTAATTTTGAAATTGATGTTACCCCTTACAGGCATTTTTCGTTATGCGCATGAGCAGACCATCAGTGATTTAACTGGTGGTGTTTTCGTCAGAGAGGATTGGGGTTTTGAGGTGGCGGATGCTATTCTTCCATAGAATCCCCTATTGAGGGTCTGCGCATGCGTGGATTAAAGATGTGATATCTCCTGAACAACTAGTGTTGGAGAATCGGAGGTTTTTGTAAGGTGTGTGATTTTGAGAGGACTTTTAGCCGCAAGAAGATTACGCATGCGCAGAAGAGAAGTGACTGTTTTTGGGTTGTATGGGTTATTTTGGGAGTGATGAGCCGATATTGTGAGGTTTCAAAAGAATATTCATGGCAATTCAGTGCAAGGAATGTCAGTTTGGGGGATGTAGCGTTGTTTCCGAGTTAAAGTGTGCGTAACGTGGCCCTGGGGCTAATTTCGAAATTGATGTTACCCCTTACGGGCATTTTTCGTTATGCGCATGAGCAGACCATCAGTGATTTAACTGCTGGTGCTTTCGTCAGAGAGGATTGGGATTTTGGGGTGGCGGATGCTATTCCTCTATGGAATCCCCTGGTGAGGGTCTGCGCATGCGTGGATTCAAGAAGCGATATCTCCTGAACCACTAGTGTTGGAGAATTGGAGTTTTTTGTGAGGTGTGTAATTTTGGGAGGACTTGCAGCCACGAGTATATTGCGCATGCGCAGACGATACGTGAATGGTTTTGGGTTGTTTGGGTTATGTTGGGAGTAATGAGCCGATATTGTGAGGTTTAAAAAGAATATTCATGTCAATTCAGTGCACGGACACAAGTCAGTTTAGGGGAAATATCGTTGTTTCCGAGTTGAAATGTCTGTATGGTAGCCCTGAGGCAAATTTTTAAATAACTATATTCGGTAGATCTATATTAAAATACGTTCAGATTTGGAGAAGAGGCAATTGCTTTCCTAACGGAGGTCCCACAACCGCAATTTTTTTTGATCTACGGTAAAGCTAACAGCCAAACTGTATTGATAGCTATATTTGTTAAAGGAACTTGAAAAAAAAAAGTACTGACTTGAAGTCAGTACTCTTTGGCGCGCGTGTTCACGGTGGCTAATTTGTATTGAATGATGAGTACTTCGAGCTCAGTGGATAGAGCGAGCCGAAGATCTACCCAAAGGATAGTGGACACCATTCACTGTCGGTTCAAAAATTAACAGTGCTGTATCTAAGCTGCCATCAGGATAGAGTAACAAAGTTGGAAAAGAACACAACTGACTCTCCTTAGTCGCACAAGCTCCTAGAAGATTTGGGAGGGTCAGTATAATCCTAATCATGTTTATAGCACGCGCGCAAAAGCAGAGTGACTTAACAATGAAAGAAAAAGTGTAAAAAGTCAATCTGCTTTGGCGCGCGTGCTATAAACATGATTAGGATTATACTGACCCTCCCAAATCTTCTAGGAGCTTGTGCGACTAAGGAGAGTCAGTTGTGTTCTTTTCCAACTTTGTTACTCTATCCTGATGGCAGCTTAGATACAGCACTGTTAATTTTTGAACCGACAGTGAATGGTGTCCACTATCCTTTGGGTAGATCTTCGGCTCGCTCTATCCACTGAGCTCGAAGTACTCATCATTCAATACAAATTAGCCACCGTGAACACGCGCGCCAAAGAGTACTGACTTCAAGTCAGTACTTTTTTTTATGCCATCAGACTGTCATCAGAATCTTTGTTTTACTCTAATCCATCATGTAATCTCCATGGATTGTATATATATATATATTAAAAGATTCAGAGTCTTTACTATTGTAATCAGGTAACTAAGGGTATTAGACTCAATTGGTAGTAGGAAGTAAAACTCTTGTTTCTTTGCCAAGCTTTCGCAATCAGTTTTATTGCATCCTCAGGGCTTCTAAAATTACAAACAACATTACAATATCTGCTCCACAATCACATATTTGCTCTTACCGAATTTGAGGTTTTCCTTAAAATTAACATCTACGTGAATACATTGGATGTATTCACGTAGATGTTAATTTTAAGGAAAACCTCAAATTCGGTAAGAGCAAATATGTGATTGTGGAGCAGATATTGTAATGTTGTTTGTAATTTTAGAAGCCCTGAGGATGCAATAAAACTGATTGCGAAAGCTTGGCAAAGAAACAAGAGTTTTACTTCCTACTACCAATTGAGTCTAATACCCTTAGTTACCTGATTATATATATATATATATATATATATGTATTTATATACATGTTCTGCTATTTTTGATTTTTGGATGTCTCTATTCCTTAAATAATTGTCCTTATGTTCCGACTCTCTTCACCACAAATACAAGGAATATTATATACACAGATTTTGAATTTTTCTTTTAATTAATCGGTTTGGTCTTAGTTAATGAAGAACTTATATAATTTTGTGACTTAAAACTGGTTCTTATATTGAACTTAAAATAACATACATTTGGACGAAATGATAGCACGCTATTCCTCGGGGTTGCGTTCGAATATTAACTACACCGAGTAGAGTAGAGTTTTTGTGAAGATTTGGTGAATTTACTCTGGAGTTGTCTACTCTTCAAGTAATATTCGAAGGGTTCCGGTTTTCATTTGCAGTTCGAATGGAAGAAGGTGCCTATATCGGAATAGGTTATGTTGGTATTGATAAAGAACCTATTATTATTATTGCTATCTTCACATACGTGCAATTCTAATAATAAATATTAGTGTAAGTAGTATTAAAACTAATAAATTACCTCATTTTGAGTTCTCACAGAACACACAAATATACTCCTCATAAAACAGCGAGATAAAAATAAGAGATTCTCCGTCCCATGACTTATATCAATCTTGTGGAGTTGTAACGTTACAAAATGCTCTACTGTCAAATTGTCAAAAGTGTGGAAAAAAACCCCACTGGTTACTTGTATCAATACCAAGTCCATTTCGAGGTTAATCAATTATTAATGTTCATTATGGATATTAAAATGTAGATCCGTGCGTCGAACGATTGATTACTACGCGGTGGAAAGAATAGCGTCTTCTTTTTGCGTCAATTCGTCGTTGATTATACACCACGAATAGTTTCCTTGAAGTATCTTAAATCATCGTTGCGAATTTGGTGAATTTCGTTTGTTTAAAGACGTCTGTTTATAAAGTCTTAGTACCGGAGTAGAATTTAAGTACCGGAGTGGAATCTAAGTACCGGGGCAGAATCCAAGTACCAGAGCAGAATCTTAGTACCGGACAGAATCTGAGTCCAGGAGTGATATTTCAACTGCATAGATTCGAAGTACCGGATTGACTAGAACCAGAGTGCCTGACCGATCATTGCACCGTGGAAAGTCAACTTCCAGACAGTATTACCTGAGTGGAGGCCATAACTTTCCTTTAGTACCTTTCGGCGAATTGTCCATGGGATATTCTGGACGAAGGCTGATTTGATCGTGAACATCGTAGGAACCATCGACCAACACCATTCGGCATGATAAGTTTACCAGCAAGGATTCAGAGCTCAAACTATCATCAAACTCTCATAAAACTATCATAAAGCCATTTGTTGAATCCTGATTGGTTGATCGGGATGTTATGGTTTCGAAGGATCATATGTTGAGTCCTGATGCTTTTATCAGGATCTAATGTATTTTCGAAGGACCACAATTATACAGCTTGATTGTTTTATCAGGGGGATGCGTGAAGGGGGTATACTTAACTTTAAGCACCCAGTAGTAATCTCGTTGATTACTGCGTAAGTTGTTACTTGTAATAAAATAACAATTACGAGGATAGGAAGTGGTGAAATATTCGAACGCACTTTTAACACAACAATAAAATGTATTTTCTTGTTACCGACCATGTGATAACAAGCACGAAGTATTGTACAATGCAATATTGATACAATATAAAATCTTCCTTCTATATGAAAAGGGAAGAAGTGACTACTAAGTTGCTAACGAAAACAAGGCAATGTTATTGTTTCGCGACAGATCAAGAATAGTAATGAAATTGAACAGTGTAATTGTATATAAAAGCCCAGATAGAAGGAAATATAGGAGGTTCCTTCATCTGGGTATAAAAGGGGAAATATTAACAATGATTGGGGGTTCGACCTTAAAACCACCCCAGATATGTTGCAACAATACTCTCATTTGTCGATTGCGAAAAAGTAGTAGGAATGCATACTAAATGCACCAATCAGTGAACTTCTAGCGTGTTTAATCTTAGAAATTCAAAATCTCGAAGTTCTCCCCCCATTTGGACAAATTTTTACTAGTTGTCTGGATATAATCTATGAGCGAAAGCTGATAAATGACTTTCACAGACTAGGGGTCTTCGAATAGTCTAGACAAAAAGACTAACAGCTCTGGCAATGTGTTAGTTGTTGTATGCATTTTATCAATATTTCACAGGAAATAGGTCATAAATACTTCTACAAGGGTTGAAGTTTTACAAGATATTCCACTTGCAAATATCTTTTCGTGAAAAATATTGATTTCAAGGGTGAGATCACACATGGTACTAAAGCAGTTAACCCAAAACATTTAAGTTTTACAAGCGAGCTGCTTTGTTTAGAAATACAAATGAGCGCTTCCCAACATGTGAAGTCATGGGACGCAACACCGTTATATAATTTCGAACAATTTTTATGCAATATTTTGTACTATGTAACCCTCTGTACATATACATATACATATATAGAGAGTAAATATTGCAGTTTCACTAGCAGATTGACGATTTGGGATTCATTCAGGTATAGATTTTAGCTTTCCTTGGCGCACTGTGAGTTACAATAATAAGGTATCTCACATACGGACGAAGGAAAGCTGCAATTTAGTTTCACTTTCATGACCTTTTTCAAGACTTACTAATATTTGACTTTCCTTCCAAACCACTGAACTTTTCACCGTCCTCTCGTAATCTCCACTTTTTCCACCACAAAAGAACGGGAAACCGCCCAAATACTTTTCTCAATTATCGTAGAATCCATAGGGCTCTTCTGGTCATATCTGGAGGATAAACGATTATTACGCTTCAGAAACTCATACACGGTTGGTTGGTGATGATGGAGATCGGACCTGAGCGAGATACGCGTCATTCCTTCTAATTCTGCGTGACAGAACCTCATGGAAGTCAATATTTCTGAATGAATATTCGGAGTTTATGCCCATACATAATAAAAAAAATGGGTTCAAGCCCTGTGGACAGGAGCTTTCTGGCGCTCTAGTTCAAACAGACAAATTATATCTCCGAAAGTATTGGTTTCTCAGAGTTGGGAATTATATCAATGTATTCATATAATAGAACTGCATCCTAAAGGAAATTCAATTCGAATAATAGTTTATTTATCAAGATTAAATGAGCAATCATGAGAAAGAGAAAAGCACCATGGAAGAAATCAAATTAAATCTGGCCAATTTTGCCCAATAACGAACTTAACCGAGATATTCATCTCCCTAAACTACTCTGAAAATTTCAACTACCTACCTCATTCCGTTCGAGAGTTATATCTATGTCTATGGATGAAAAGCAGTCTCACTACTCTCAGATCTCTTACTTCATGTTCAGTTCCGAAATGTAAGAATTTTCTGAGAAAAACTAATTTGGGAGCAAACAACTGAGATTTTTCTCACTTCGCTCACAATTCTTCGACTGATTAGATAATGTCTCAGGAACATCATTTGACATTATGACAATTCATATTCATACATAGAATAATATAATTCTGTGACAACGTTGAAATACGATTTATTATTGAAATTTTGAAAAATCATATCTCCGAAAGTATTAGCTTGTTAGAGTTGAAAATGATATGAATGGATTCTTATGATAAAACTGCTTATTAAAAAAAATTTGATTTGGAATTTGTTTCGTAAAAAAAAATTATTTTTTTTTTGTTACTCCGAAACCATCTGTCCGATTTTGCCCAATAACGAACTTCGCCGAGATATTCATCCCCCAAACCTACTCTGAAAATTTCAACTCTCTAGCTCATTCCGTTCGAGAGTTATCGTGCTTACGGCCGGACAGAATGAATTCCGACCACGGATTCTTGATCAGTGAGTCGAACCAAATCGTTTAAGACCATTTTCATCGAAATATTCCAAAATTACAGACATATGGGCAAATTGATAAGCACTCAGTTCCGAGGAACTAGAGCGCCAAAAAATTGATGCAAGCCTTGTGGACAGGAGCTTTGGTGATCTTGTTCAAACTTTGACAAATCATATCTCCGAAAGTATTGCTTTCTCAGAGTTGGGAATGATATCAATGGATTCTTATGATAGAACTGCATCATAAAGGAAATTCAATACAGATAATAGTTTATTTATCAAGATTAAATGAGCAATCTTCAATACTTTAACGCTTCAAAACATATTATTTAAAATAATAAGGAAAGAAAAAAATTGGTTCAAGCACTGACGTGAACTCAGGAGCTTTTGCGCGTATGTTCTATTGTCCATTATCCTGTATTGGATACCTGATATTGGAATTTGCCATGATGAATTCTATTGAATTGAATTGAAATTGAGTATCCAATACGGGAGAATGGACAATATAACATACGCGGAAAAGCTCCTGACTTCACGGCAGTGCTTGAACCAATTTTATCCGTTTATTGTCAAATATATTTTTTGACATTTGTGGGCCAATATTTCGACACCATATTAGTCGAATTTAAGCGAATAACCGAAACAGTGCGGTTAAGACCAATCCCTTGCTATTATAACCGATCAGTTATATCTAGCAAGAGATTGGTCTTAACCGCTCTGCTCCGGTTAATCGCTTAAATTCGACTTATGTTATTGATGATTGGAGGTCCTCAATATTATCGTATGATCTTTTGAAAACCTCATCTTTCAGATATGCAAAGATGCTAAAGTCCAGGGCAGTCAAGTCTGGAGAGTGTTGTAAAAGAAGGCTGCGGTTGAATGGTATCATAAAAGAAAACTGGGTCTACAACAAGAAACTGCTAACCACACACCAAACTTTTGCAAATGTATAGTGGATTCTCAATCATTCTCATCACTAAAAAAAGTCCAATAATTTGTCGCCGCTAAGATTATCTAGAAACCAATAGCAGTACTCTAGGCGACGTGAAATATCTCTTGGTAGGAGTTACTGTACTATCGTTATTTTGTAAGGATTCAAATTAAGTTTTATTTCAATACTTTGTGGGAAGTACTCAAGGGGAGACCAGACTGTAAACATAATGTATTCAGGGACATTTGAGAATTTTGTTCAACTCGTGTTCTCAATTTTGCAACAACTTCTTGAGAAACATGGGGTATTTCTGTCGATTTTCCCTTGTTAACGCTTCCAGCCTGCATGAATCTGTTTATAACACCTCTGATGTGGGCTTCAGAGAAGATTCTAGAATCTGAACATCAGGATATTTCGTCAGATATTCACCCATTGAATGATGAATGCACTTCCCAAAATATCCTTTAATGATTACTCAATTTTATTTAAGTTTATATTTTTTTGGCAAGAGTTAACCCTACACCTCCTCGTGGATTCTGCAGAACAATGAATTGAATATCAATAATTTCAACTTTATTTCAAGATTATTGTGCAGACGAAATTTAGTTATTCAATTTTTTAGGAAGTAGGGTCTCACTTCTTTTGTTCTTCAAGGGATAACGATAAAAAGAATTTATTTAATGAATTCGTGTGTGTTTTAAATGCGATATATACCAAATCTTGTGCCACCGCATTGAATAAGTAGGCCTCCAAGAGACGATCAAATGCGTTGTTAATAAACTGTGTTCCAGGCTATATCTATAAACGGCTATGCTAGTATCCACCATTTTCAAATTTCAATTCGAAAATCACAGATATTTGGACGAAATCGCCTTGGAACAATCGCGCAAAAACTCCGTTTCACTTTGGAATGCACGATGTAGGTACATAATTATATGAATGAAGCCTCAAAATCCACCCTATTCATTCAGAACCAAATTGCATGAAACCAGCCTTCCTGCTGAAGGTGCACTGTAATTAATCAATCCCACGCCACATTCCGGAGATTCGTGAATTAATTACTCAAATACCTAAATTAATCAATACACCGCCGTATTCACAAAGCATTGTTAAGTGTTTGAATGTCCGTTAAGTCCTAACTGAGGTCCTCAGTTAAGGATAAATTTGAATCGCAACCTCAGTTAACATATTTAACGGTGGTGAAACAGGCCTGTTTAGCCACCTTTATTCCTTATTGTCCCTTATTATCCCCAATTTATCCTTAACTGAGGACCTCAGTTAGGACTTAACGGAGATTGAATGCTTTGTGAATACGGCGGACAGTCTACGTAAACTAATTAAACTAGGGGTTCAACAAATTAGGTAGTATACACATGGAATTCCTCCAGGATAGGCCTCATCATGCAAAACCAAACTTTTCTTTGTTCTGTCCAAAGTTTCTGGCAGTTTCGGATATCTTGGAATTTCCTCCATGATAGGTTAAATTATTTATGAGGCTGCAAAAACTACCTATGTTTTAGGATTTTTCTTTGCTAGAAGTTCTGATTCCGTAACTTACAAACAAGGCATTGAATTCATGTCAAAGCTACCAACGTCACAACAATTCAATATGTACTCTATAATATTATTATTGGAAAAAGTGTTTTGTACAGAATGTTCAGAAGTTTTTCATTAATCTCAAATATTTATCTTTTGAAATCATGCATACTATATTTTGCAAGATCCAACAATTTTAATTGTGAGAATCCAACGATTTTAACAGAAAGTTTTTAAAATAAATTTTGCAAAAATGCGTGATAAAACTTGAAGAAGATGCTGCAGAAATAGTGGTTG
Organism: Halyzia sedecimguttata; assembly: GCA_937662695.2. Classification (NCBI taxonomy): domain Eukaryota; kingdom Metazoa; phylum Arthropoda; class Insecta; order Coleoptera; family Coccinellidae; genus Halyzia; species Halyzia sedecimguttata. The sequence continues at coordinate 31,499,184 of OW569415.2, forward strand.
TTTTACTCCCAGAAAAATCCCGAAAAATTTACGAAGATTGCTTCAAGGAATTCTGTGATTGGTGCCTTATGCAATAAATAGATGCAATTCATAAGTATATGAATATTGAATAGAATGTATTTGGCCGAGGAAAGGAAGCATTTTGCAGTTTACAAACTGCATTGAGATCAAGAATAATGTTAATATCAGCAAGCATTCAAGATTGATAGCATTTGGAATTTGGATATCTGCTCAAATAATCAACAATTATTACTAGAAATTTCTCAGAGAAGCTCCGGATGTATTGCATTTGAAAACTTTTGATATCCGTAAATAACGCCAAAAATCATGTAAATGAGGCGGTATGTCTCCAAAGGAAACTATCGAATTGATTTCTTTGCTATTTGTTAGTAATATATGACTTTGCAGAATGAAAAATTTGAACATGTACACGTTTCTTTGTGGGTTATAGAAAAAAACAAATTTCTTTGCAGACAGTAGGTAGAAACTTTTTGGGTGATTACCTATTATCTAACCAACAACATCTTCGCTAGCCGATACAGGTGTTGTTATTAGCATCCAGCAATGTTGCAGATGGCTACTACGTTCAAAATTCATTGACTAATAACTAAACGTTTGATGAGAAAATTCTTGTCGAAAAAGATTCGGGAAAAGAAACTGTCCTGCAGGTGTTCTGAATTCTGATGGAAGTTATGGGTGGTTTAAGCCAGGGGTGAGTTTCCTTATTTTGCAAATATTTTGGAGACCAGTTTAGAAAGCGCTCTGAAATTTGACGGCTTGAATAGGCAGGTCGAGTACTTTGAAACCCTGGTGAAATAAGTTTTTGTAACCTCCACTAAAACCAATGCAAGGGGGTGGGGGTACTTTTTGAAATAAATTATTTTTTCCACGGTGTCGTTAGAGCCCATAGTCACCATATTTTCAAGATATTAAGAAGTATACATGGTGTTCCAAAAAAGGCTAGTCATCTCTCAACTTCCAAATTTTCAATGTGGTACCCTGTATACTTTGTCATTTTTCAATTTTTTCGGATATTACTTTTAATGATTGAATTGTTGGCATAAAACAAATGCACTCCGCAAATAAAAATATTCTGTGTCCATGATAGTTTGTTACTTTTACAAGCCCTGAAAATGCGCTTATTTGCCTAAAAAATAAATCTAAAACGGCTGCTTAAATAAAAAACAGACAAATTATATCTCCGAAAGTATTGGTTTCTCAGAGTTGGGAATTATATCAATGTATTCATATGATAGAACTGCATCCTAAAGGAAATTCAATTCAAATAATAGTTTATTTATCAAGATTAAATGAGCAATCATGAGAATGAGAACTGCACCATGGAAGAAATCAAATTAAATCTGGCCAATTTTGCCCAATAACGAACTTAACCGAGATATTCATCTCCCTAAACTACTCTGAAAATTTCAACTACCTACCTCATTCCGTTCGAGAGTTATATCTATGTCTATGGATGAAAAGCAGTCTCACTACTCTCAGATCTCTTACTTCATGTTCAGTTCCGAAATGTAAGAATTTTCTGAGAAAAACTAATTTCGGAGCAAACAACTGAGATTTTTCTCACTTCGCTCACAATTCTTCGATTGATTAGATAATGTCTCAGGAACATCATTTGACATTATGACAATTCATATTCATACATAGAATAATATCATTCTGTGACAACGTTGAAATACGATTTATTATTGAAATTTTGAAAAATCATATCTCCGAAAGTATTAGCTTGTTAGAGTTAAAAATGATATGAGTGGATTCTTATGATAAAACTTTTTATTAAAAAAAATTTAATTTGGAATTTGTTCCGTAAAAAAAAATTTTTTTTTTGTTACTCCGAAACCATCTGTCCGATTTTGCCCAATAACGAACTTAGCCGAGATATTTATCCCCCAAACCTACTCTGAAAATTTCAACTCTCTACCTCATTCCGTTCGAGAGTTATCGTGCCTACGGCCGGCCGGACCGGCCGGACAGAATGAATTTCGACCACGGATTCTTGATCAGTGAGTCGAACCAAATCGTTTAAGACCATTTTCATCGAAATATTCGAAAATTACAGACATTTGGGCAAATTGATAAGCACTCAGTTCCGAGGAACTAGAGCGCCAAAAAGTTCTCCCCACAAACTTGCGTTACAATTTGTCGTAGAATTCAAAAATGACAAAGTACACATATACAGGGTATCACATTGAAAACTTGGAAGTTGTGAGATGACTAGCCTTTTTTGGAACACCATGTATACTTCTTAATATCTTGAAAATATGGAGACTATGATCCCTAACGACACTCGCTAGTGAAAACATTTCAATATGGTAATGGGAAGCTGGAAAACGCCGATCTGTATGTAGTGCTCTATCCCGTTATCAAAAATGTTGTGTGTTCGTGACATTCTCTTGATAACATCTTTGTAACCGCTTGATCCCCAAGTGTCAGCGATACACCAGATGAAAGGTAAAAGATCGCAGTTTTGGAATCTAATTTATTATTAGTACGTTACCGTGGTAAAAAATCATTCATTTCAAGAAGTACCTCCACCCCCCAGCATTTGTTTGAGTGGGCGTCACCAAAACTTATTTCACCAGGGTTTCAAAGTACTCGAGCTGCTTACCCAAACCGTAAAATTCCATTGCTCTATCTCATCTAATCTCTAAAATATTTGCAAAATAAGGAAACTCACCCCTGGCTTAAACCATCCATAATAGTTTAACAAGTGTGACACCCTAATGGTACCCCTTCACCTCCTTGCCCGTGTAGGTGTGGCGCACTCGGACCCTGTATAAATCAAGTGAATATTAGTTTACCAAATAATTGAATAAATTAATTAACAACTCTGTTTACTATTAGTGGTGGTTCCAGTAAAAGTAAATATTGATATCAAATAAATATGATAAAATATTCATGACTTAGGCTGGCTATGATTTTTGACCGAGAGTAAAAGTCCCGCTTTTGAGTGAGAAATATCGCCTACTATACAGCGTGAATCTTTACAATGTACATTAATTTCAACCATAGACTCCTCTCATCAAATAAAAACTTTTTTCATTTATCATTCTGTCAAATTCTGTTGAGGTAAAAAGATAAATTGCAAAAAACATCAGTGTTCCTTTTGTAACTTTGACATGCTGGTTATGCGAAATTAAATTGATTTTGGTGTGAAGTTTTCCTATGACGATTAGACATAATTTCCAATTAACACTATTTTCTACTTCCACTGGTTTCCTAGTTATAGACTAGCTAATTCAAAAATCTATGAGAAATTAGCGTTAAGGAAGCAGATAAAGTTCATAAGTCATTATAAGAAGCTTCAATCGTTCAAGAAAAGTAAATTATTCCTCATTATTTCTCCTAAAAAGCACCACCGTTTTCGAAATAGTCTGCATTGAACGTTACAAAATCTGATAAAATTCCAGTAAATAAACTGTTTTTATGAATCCGGCCCTGAAATATAATCATAGATGATTTGTGCTAGAATCTTTGAATAAAGGAGAGAAATAGACAAACTGCATGATGATCTCAAAGTAGACCCATTCTTGGTCGTCCATATAGAATAGAACACTGAAAACTTCTAGAAAGAGATAAAGCTAGTAACCTCTTTATCTGACATATGATTTGTGTGCACTTGAATCTCGCTTGCTTCCAAATTGGTTATATCTCAAAACGGGATAAGTTAATAAGGTATGACTAAAAGTTTTCTCATAATCGAATTTTTATTTCTTGATAAATGATTAGTTTCAAATTTTAGCTTGTTTGTGAATTGTGCAAAATATCTATATCTTGGGAAATAGATGAATAGGCTTACCATGATTTTTATTAATCTATGAATTTTCTCTATTTACCTCCAATAGTAAATAAAACTTTTAAATTATCTATTATTCATATCATCTATAAGAACATTTACTTTCATACTGCTATAATTCTGCATAATTCTAAGGATTTAACTCATATATGGAACATAATTTCATCTTGTAACACACATTCAATTAATGATTTGTATCACTCCACCTATTCAATCGTAGTAATCGTACTGTGAGACAACCCAATAATTATTGTTGATAAATCAGAATATAACCTTATAATTATTACATTTCTGTACCTGCCTTGGTTAAATTAGAGTAATCCGAGGTTGGCAGATTATTTTCCTCGATTAAATAATCGACGGTTAATCTTATCCTTGGGTTTTGATATCATCGAAAAGCTTTGTGAAATCTGAATTCCGTCAATCGGCTTATTGAATTTGACAGAGGAATTGGTGAAGTTTAGATTACCTTCTAGACTACAAATTATGTTTATGACTCTATGCTATCTATAGAGTTCGGTCATAGACCGATAGAGTTTATAATTGTTTTTGTTATGAATAATGTGGTTAGATATTATGAGATAGACTTAATTGTATTTGATTATATGAGGATACTAAAGGAATTTGAGAATAGGCGATGACGAAATTATGTAAGTATATATAATATTATAGTGGATATTGAATGAAAATCAGGTGGAAGTTCAGTGTTTTAATATTCAGGAATAGTGGAACAATTTTTGCACGAGTGCTGCATTTCATAAGACTTGAGTGAGTAGATAAGTTTTATCAGCCATTTCCATTCGATGTCGAGCATCAAATGATGAAGCTTTCACATAATTATACAATAATGAATCTAGCAAGGTTTCTATGTTGAACAGAATCCAATTTGTGAACTTCTTCGCTGTTCGTAGTCCAACAAGAGTTGTTGAGTCGATTTCACTTTGTAGGCATTATGATGCAAGTATTAAGCGAGGATATGGTGGAAAATGACTTGTGTGATAAGCAATTATTGTGTTCGATGAAGAATCGACGTGGCTGGACTATCGGTCCAACCATAGCAAAAAGTCGTGATGTTTTGATCTGAACAAGCTGTACGAGCTAGTGCCGTCTATTCCACATCACTAACCGAACTAGTATATACTTACTAGGGCTTCACGCGAGAGCGAGTTTTTTCTCGTCTCGTCTCATTCTCGTCTCGTAAAGGCGAGACGAGACGGGACGAGACGTTTTCAAAAATATTATAGGCGATAACGAGACCACATACAGCGCAACACAAGAGTCTCGTTTTTGGTCTCGTTAAATTTTTTGTATGAAGTTTTATATACGACTTGACTTTTTTCAACACTCACAGAAAAATATTGAATATGAAGAGTTTCCACTATAATTACCAATATATTTTGTCTATACTATGCATCGATCGTTCTAGAAATACACGATTTTTTAGAAGATTATTAACTCGTTATGACCTTGCGATAATTGCGATTATTTTTCAAGAAAAAATAGAATTCACAACCATAAATACGGATGCCATTATGAATTCAATACTTAACGGACAACTTTCATTGCCCCAAAATCCCAATGCTTTGAACATTTCGTCTCTATCTGAAGATGTGAACAATTATTGTATACATCTGTGGAACTACTTATAATAAAACTGGTAAAGAAATGAAGCTATTCAATGTTTCGAAAAGTGTTATGAGGAATACGCCAAGAACACCCTCAATGATCTACTCACTGGGAAGGTATTCTTTGACCTATACCAAATTATTCAATTCTATTAAAAAATGTATCGACATCGATAGCCTATTTAAAACATCAGCAAAACTTTCGAAATATTGGAAAGCTGAGTTTCAAGAATATCTGCTGTTAGAAAGAGCAAATAGGAATCAAAATATTTTACAGTGGTGGAGAGTGATGAAAAAGTTCTTCCTACACTTTCCAAGATGGCCGATGATTTATTAATAGCTACATCCGTACATGTGGAAAGATTATTTTTTCCACTGCAGGTATGATCATGGCAAAAACACGTACATCATTGAAAATTGATGTGATGCAAGCGTGATTATGTTTGAATTCTTGGTCATCGAGTAATTTAAAAGTTGAAATTATCAGTGTTTAAAATTAAAAATAATATGTACATTGTCCATGTACAAATATTTTTGTATAAGAGCGTAATAAATATAGCTTTACAAAATTATCCATTATTGTATACCATTTCGTTTATATATCATAATATTTATTATCGTTATTCAGAATTAAGCGAGACGAGACGAGACAACTGATAACGACACGAGAACGTGACTTAAACGAGACTTAATTTTTTGGGAATTGGGGGGAGCGGGACGAGATCTTTGATACTCTCGTCTCGTGTGAAGCCCTAATACTTACAGTTAGGATCGAATATTGGATGCAGAAATAGTGGCGATCAAATTTTCACCAGTTTGATTACAGTGTTCAACAGTCAGAACACGTTGTTCCATCGTGCAATGCTCCAAATTTACCAAATGCCAGTTGTCCCATATCGATCCGCCATGTCAAAATCGTGTGACAGCATAACTGCCAAACTGGAGGGCAATTCGAATATTGCATTCTTATCGGAACCCTCTTTACAATCTTCCAATTACTTCGAATGAATCACGGGCTCACGCCATTGTTTTGGGTCCACTTAAAATTGTTCCCAATGCCTTTTATGAATATTCATCCAGCACTCTCAGGAATAGATCCCTTCGTAGCATTTCGAACTTGGGGTTGTTTTTCATGAATTCTCATTATGAACCTTCTATTTAATTTATATTTCGTACAAGTTTCCCAATTTTCTTACAAGAAGTCAGTATCCTACTCAACAAATTGTTCTTCAAAACACAATTAGCGAATTAGTAAGAAAATTCATTAAATTTCTGTATGATTGCAGGGTTGGAAGAGTGATAATTGGCTTGCCCGTTTTGAGCATCGGATCGAGTTAACTTCACTTTTTTATGTTCTTCAGATATATTGAATTTTATGAACTTTTAATTCAATTTTGGTATATTATTTTATCGAAAATTGTCCAACAGGAATATTATCTGAGGTAAAAAAACCGTTGTCGTTATATACAGGGTCTGAGGCTGTCACACCGACACGGGCAAGGAGGTGATAGGGTACCATTAGGGTGTCATACTTCCTGTTGTTAAACTGTCCTCCGGGTCTTCTGTTGGAAGTTAGGTTAGGTTCAAGCCAGGGGTGAGTTTTCTTATTTTGCAAATATTTCAGAGACCAGTTGATATAGAGCAATGAACGTTGACGGTTCTAGTAAGCAGCTCGAGTACTTTGAAATCCTGATGAAATCAATTTTTGTAACCCCACTAAAACGAATGGTAATGGATGGGGGTGCTTTTTAAAATAAATGATTTTTTCCCACGGTAACGTTCTAATAATAAATCAGATTCCAAAACTACGATCTTTCAACTTTCATTTAGTGCATCGCTGACACTTGGGGCTCAAGCGGTCACAAAAATGTTAACAAAAGAATGTCACGAACACACAACATTTTCGATAACGGGGTATAGGACTACATACAGATCGGCGTTTTCCAGCTTCCCATTACCATATTGAATTATTTTTCTCTTGCGAGTGTCGTTAGGGACCATAGTCACCATATTTTCAAGATATTAACAAATATACATGGTGTTCCAAAAGAGACTACTCATCTCACAACTTCAAAATTTTCATTGTGATACCCTGTACACTGTGTCATTTTTGAATTCTACGTCAAATTTTAACGCAAGTTTGCGAGGAACAGTAACAAAATATCCTGGACACAGAATATTTTTTATTTATTTTTTATAAGTTGTGAGATGACTGACCTTTTTGGAACACCATGTATACTTCTTGATATCTTGAAATATGGAGATTATGATCCCTAGCGGCACACGCAAGAGAAAAACTTTAAATATGGTAATGGGAAGCTGGAAAACGCCGATCTGTATGTGGTGCTCTACCCCGTTATCAAAAACGTTGTGTGTTCGTGACATTCTTTTGATAACATCTTTGAAACTGCTTGAGCCCCAAGTGTCAACGATACACGAAATGAAAGGTAAAAGATTGCAGTTTTGGAATCTAATTTATCATTAGTACGTTACCGTGGAAAAAAATAATTTATTTTGAAAAGTACCCTCACCCCCAACTATTTGTTTCAGTGGGTGTAATAAAGAACTCATTTCACCAGGGTTTCAAAGTACTCAGGCTGCTTATTCAAACCGTCAAATTTCATTGCTCTATCTCAACTGGTCTCTAAAATATTTGCAAAATAAGGAAACTCACCCCTGGCTTAAACCATCCCTAAATTCCATCAGAAGACCTAGAGGACAGTTTAACAACAGGAAGTGTGACACCCTAATGGTACCCCTTCACCTCCTTGCCCGTGTCGGTGTGGCGGCCTCGGGCCCTGTACTGTATATACTTGTTTAATTTTTTTTTTAAGATATTCAGTTCTCTCTAATCGTGAAACATTTTGACAAATTATTGAGAGAAAGAAGACACTTGACTTAAGTTTCATAATACAAAATATGTTGTTGACGTATAAAAAGTATGTATGTCAACAACATATTATTATATTGTGAAATTTAAGTTTTATTTCCCTTAATAATTTTGAAAATCTTTTTGTTCGATATTGGTATTGGTTTCTCAGAGTTAGGGATGATATCAATGGATCCCTATGATAGAACTGCCTCATAAAGGAAAATAAACGCAAAAAAATGCGATCAATTATTGAAATTTTGAAAAACCATTAATCCCAAAGTATTAGCTGTTAGAGTTGAGAATGATATCAATAGAATCTTATGATGAAATTGCATGTAAAAAAAATGTTTTTGTCCGTTACTTCGTAACCACCAAGTCGATATTGCCCGATAACGAACTTAACCGAGATATTTATGTCCCAAACCTCCTCTGAAAATTTCAACTGTCTAGCTCATTCCGTTCGAAAGTTATCGTGGTTACGGCCGGACGGACAGCCGGACGGCACCCCTAGGCACTATCTATTCGCTTACAAACTATGCAGGTACAGTTATTCATGAATCGCCCTGTATTCGAGTTCAGAGTAGAACTGAAAATTTGCTTCTTCGGCTTAAAGTAGCCGAACAGCACACCAAAAACAAAATTCCCAGAAACACCTTTATTTGAATTTTTAATGACCCTAAATTAATGAACATCAACTAACACCAAATAAAAAGTGCCTAAATTGTAATTGGACATTTGTAATCGTATTATTTTTTGTAACAGACAGGAAGACTTAGGTCCATGGCCATTTGGAAGTATCCAATAAAGTTTATGTCTATCTCTCTCCTAAATACAAACCCTTAGTATAAACTTTGAGGCGTTTTTGATTGAAGAAAATATGATTTGAGACAAAAGTACACAGGTGAATACTGAAGATCAAGCCATCAACCTGCCTTAAAATTTCAAATGCATTCGTTTGATGGAAAAAAATCTGAATTAAGTGGTTTTCGCCATTCTGCTGTTAGTCATACTTTCCTCATAGAAAAAGTTATACCCGAGCTGAATAACAGAGAGTTTAATTACAGACAGTGTCCAAACTTGATGATTAACGAGTAAAGTTCTGATAATGAGTTCTTCTGGTCTGACCGTGCAATGCAACTACCGAAGTCCAAAATTACACTCCTGAATTGAACAGCACCCGATGAATCCAGTCGTCTCTCTAAAAGAAATCATTAAGAAACGCCCAAATCGACCCCTGGGGGACGCCGTTCATCAATTCCCGTTTCATTATGCCTTCAGCAAGGTTTATTATATTCCCCAACAATAAACCTAAGTGGAAGAGAAGAAAAATTCAAACTTCCCTAAATTTTTTGCAGTTTACGTTTTGAAGGAAGTTGATTTTAATAGTCGAATGAGAAATGCCGCAAATTACACGTTTTAAGATAACGAAACTACAGGGTATGGCAGTGAAATCTGACGGTATTGGAAATGAGATAAAGGAATCAGTTTATCGATTTGCCCAAATGTCTGTAATTTTCGAATTTTTGGTTAAAATGGTCTTAAACGATTTGTTTCAACTCAATGATCAATAATCCGTGGTCGAAATCCTCCGGCCGCTAACATGATAACTCTCGAACGGAATGAGCTAGAGAGTGGAAATTTTTAAGAGTAGGTTTGCGAAATAAAAATCTCGGTTAAATTCATTATTGGGCAAACTCGGCCGGATGGTTACGTAGTAACAGAAAACAGTTTTTTTTTACATCACAAAATTCGAATTCAATTTTCTTCAATATGCAGTTCAATCATAGGAGTCCAATGATATCATTTTCAACTATAACAAATCAATACTTTCGGAGATACGTTTTTCAAAATTTCAATATTAAATGTAACTCTATGATTTCACGGAATGCTGTATCGAAAATTAACGTCCGTATCTATGAATTTCATGATCTGTGTTCATGCATGTCATCTCATCTACAGATAAGAGAGATGTCAAACAAAGTATGATTGAATGCAAAATGACCAATGGAATAACCTCAACTATCGTAGATCTCTTGGATAATCCATATGATGATGATGATGATGATGGAAATATATACTTTGATAAGTTAATCAAATTGGGTTCAGAATATCTCCTGTAAAAACAAAACTGGAATAAAGTTTCAATTGATATAATATAATTTCCATAGTTGATTTGAGGAATGAATATCTCGGATATGTTCATTATTGGGTAGAATTGGCCTAGTGGTTTCAGATTAATAATTTTTGGCAGTCTTGTTGAACATAATTTCATGTATGATATTTGAATTTGATTTAGTTGTTTTATCGTTGATGTTGTTTCGTTACTGTTTGTTAGGCAACATTGTTCTATTTACCAAGTTTCAATTTAATCATATATATTACAGTTTGAAAACCAAATGTGTACTCGGAAACCGTTCGACCGAGTATACCTATTAATGAAGTTATCCATCGATTTGGATGCGAAACCTACCCTCTATCTCTTTTCTTTCAAAAGTTATCGTGGCAATGGCTGGCCGGTCGGACATATTCGAATTTGACCTCGAATTCTTCATCGGTGAGTCGATATATACAAGTCCAATCCAATTCAAATTCGGTAATTACTTGTAGAATGCTAACACGCTAATTTTTGCAAAATGTCAAAACATGGTATCTCGACAACAGAAGTTTCTTCTTCAAATTTCAGCTCGATCGACTTCGTATGAGTGAATGGACAATGGAACATGCGCGCAAATACTGCCAAATGGTTTCCGAGTAATAATTTAGTTTTCAACCAATACAAATCCGATCAAATTGAAACTTGGTGTGTAGTTGTAGAATAAAAACCTAAGGACTTTGTGAAATTTTGTGAGAATCGTATTACTTGAAAATAAAAAAAAAATTTTATTATTTCAAAATATTATACAGGGTGAGTCTTTGACCACTGCATTAATTTTAACCAAAGATTCCTCTCATCAAATAAAACAGTTTTTTCATTCACCATTTTTCCAGATTCGGCTCAGGTAAAAAGTTACAAGCGTTTAAAGATTTCACAATGTGCTAATACACTCCTGCATATAAATTATCTATAACATTGTTGGCGGACGAGAATATGGCATGGTAACGTGGTTTACAGCTTGATCTGGGATTCCAACGCTCAGGGACGGATCCATAAAAGTAGTGAAATTTCTGGAGTTTTCCATTTTGAAACGTTCATTGAAGAATATCTCGAAATCGGTGCGTTTAAGGAGAAATGATGAAGAATAATATAATGTTCTAAAGCGATGGAATATTCTTGAAATTACCCAAGAAAAACTTTATCTGCTTTCTTTATGCTAATTTCGTTTAGTTTTATGAATCCACGAGTCCATAATTGGAAAACCAGTAGAAGTAGAAAATAACTAATATTTGGAAAATATGTCTCATAGTTATAGGAAACTTTACACCAATATTCATATTATTCGATAAAAGGATGTCAAAGCTACAAAATAAAAACTGATTTTTTTTCGAAATTTCAACAGCCTGTATCTTTCTACCTGAGCCGAATTTGGAAAAATGTTAAATGAAAAAAGTGTTTCTTTTGACGATAAAAATCTTTGGTTAAAATTAATGCAGTGGTCAAAGACTCACCCTGTATATTATACAATATTATTATTAAAAAATATTATTTATGTCACGATAACCTGAGAACGGAAAAAGATAGCGACTTGAAATGTTCATATTAGGTTGTGCATCTGAATGCGACATTTGATTTTGTTTGTAGGCCTTATAGGCCAAACGATTTTGGAGTTATACTCTTCTGAAATTTGGTTGTTATTTCCTCAATAACTCGAAAAATACAAAACCAATCTAATTCAAACAGGGCTATTAGTGGTAAAATGCTAACGCGAAAATTCTTGCAAAATTTCGAGAGGATCGTATCACTAGAAATTTTTTTTTAAATCATTGAAAAATATTCTATATATCAGAAATAATTCGTCTGACATCGCTGAAATTTTGCGAGATCCTTCGGAACCTAACTCTACTACCAAGTTCCAAGTTTGAACACGATCGGATCCATATGGATGCGTGACCGTTGGCTCGATAACTTTCGAACGAAAGGAGATAGGGACTTACAATTTTCAGAGAAGGTTGCGCGTCCGAATGGGAGAGTTAAGTTCGTTTTTCGGCACAATCGGTCTAACGGTTTCGGAGTTATACATACCTGGAATATTATTTCCTCGATAATTCAAAAAAAAAAAAACCCGATCGAATTGAAGCTTGGTAACTAGTTGTGGAATATCGAAATAAAGACGTGTGTGAAATTTTGTGAGAACCGTACCCTAGGAAATTTAAAAAAAATTGATCCAAGCACTGACGTCAGGAGCTTTTGCGCGTATGTTCTATTGTCCATTCTCCTGTATGGTCTTAATCGAATTAACTATGGTAAATAAAATTGTCCATTCTCCGATTAAGAGTTTCCAATAAAGGAGAATGGACAATAGAAGATGCGCGCAAAAGCAGCTGACTTCACGTCAGTGCTTGGACCAATTTCTTTATATTTTGATAGTGTTCTACCTCCTCACCCACCATTCAAAGCACCCTGTATATTGACGGGAATTTAAATAGCGTGCTGAAAACAATGAATTAATCAGAGTTATACATATACCAAACTTTCGCAAACCGCCAAACAGATTTCAATATTCACGATAAAATCGTCACATCGAACACCGTAACGAAAATTGATCGCCCATATTTCACACCGTCACACGTCGCGAGAACAATATGAAAATAACGATTGAATGCAATCCGTTAAAAATTAATCCGTTCGGATTTCCTCCTCGCCTAAATATATCCGCGATGGATTTAAATTATAGGAAAACGGTTCCATTATTAAAAATAACCACGGTCGAAAACGGAACGCAAAACGATTTATCGTCCGCATATTTCATCCGTTCTCACGCTCGCTAATCTACGCCTTTCGTGCATTTGAATTCCTTTCTTGCTGATTTCGTCGCTATCCGTTCGTTCGGAAGCCACGTCAAAAGGGAACTTTCATATCTTTTGTTAACAGTAAATTTCATTATGCGAAAGTGGCGAAAGGGTGTGAATGAAAACAGGGGTGGCTGCTGTGTTCGAGGAGAAAGCCGATTGATGGATTAACTGCTGTTTTCGGAAAAGTCAACAGTTATTCGCGCTGGTTTTTGCAGATCCAAATACTAAACATTAAAACGAATGTCACCCCTTTAGCACTCCTCACTGTTTACGTTTTGAAGTAAACTGCTCCACAAAAATTAAGGAATTTCATTTTTTTGGCGCTCTAGTTCCTCGGAACTGAGTGCTCATCAATTTGCCCAAATGTCTGTAATTTTCGAATTTTTCGATGAAAATGGTCTTAAACGATTTGGTTCGACTCACTGATCAAGAATCCGTGGTCGAAATTCATTCTGTCCGGCCGGCCGGCCGGCCGTAGGCACGATAACTCTCGAACGGAATGAGCTAGAGAGTTGAAATTTTCAGAGTAGGTTTGGGGGATAAATATCTCGGCTAAGTTCGTTATTGGGCAAAATCGGACAGATGGTTTCGGAGTAACAAAAAAAAAATTTTTTTTTACATAACAAATTCGAAATTGAATTTTTTTTAATAAGCAGTTTTATCATAAGAATCCATTCATATCATATTTAACTCTAACAAGCTAATACTTTCGGACATATGATTTTTCAAAATTTCAATGTAAATCGTATTTCACAGATTGATATAATTATTCTATGTATGAATTATCATAATGTCAACTTATGACATGACAAGATATTATCTAATCAATCGAAGAATTATGAGAATAAAGTGTATTCCGAAATGTGAGCGAAGTGAGAAAAATCTCAGTTGTTTGCTCTGAAATTAGTTTTTCTCAGAAAAGTCTTACATTTCGGAACGGAACATGAAGTAAGAGATCTGAGAGTAGTGAGCCTGCTTTTCATCCATAGACGAATGCTCAGTTCTCTCAATTTATGACGGGACTGACAGAAGGGAATATTGTAGCTTCAAAAATATTGGGGTTGAAATACTCGTATTTCAGCGACGCAACGGGGACCTCACCCGAAAATGTTTGAAAATATTACGTAAATATTGAAAGCATAATTCTGTAGTTCGAGAGAGGAGAAAATTTGTTGAACGTAGATCAGGAAATTTTTGATCGATTACAAGGTAATTTTTTATTATTACTTATCTCATTTCATACATGTTTTATGGAATACCTACTATTTGTAGGTACTTTAAACCTGTTTTGGGCAATTGTCATACGATACTTGTTTTTTTGGCGCTCTAGTTCCTCGGAACAGAGTGCTTATCAATTTGCCCAAGTGTCTGTAATTTTGGAATTTTTGGCTGAAAATGGTCTCAAACGATTTGGTTCGACTTACTGATCAAGAATCCGAGTGCGAAATCGATTCTGTCCGGCCGGCCGACCGGCCGTAGGCACGATAACTCTCGAACGAAAGGAGAAGCGGATTGAAAATTGCAAGGTGGTTTTGGAGCGTAAATATCTCGGACAAGTTCGTTAATGGGCGAAAACCATCAAGGGGTTTCGGAGTTATGGCCGATTTTAGTAAAAATATTTTTTATGAATATTTCCGAAACCGATCACTCGGTCTATCTGAAATTTAGCATCAAATTGTAGAATCATGACCTTTATACGCATGTGAAGTTTTGTATTGACCAGATTCCCGCAAAGTGTCAAAAAAAAATTCGAAAATGTGGTGCAGTTCTCATTCTCATGATTGCTCATTTAATCTTGATAAATAAACTATTTTTTGAATTGAATTTCCTTTATGATGCAGTTCTATCATATGAATACATTGATATAATTCCCAACTCTGAGAAACCAATACCAGATATAATTTGTCTGTTTGAACTAGAGCGCCAGAAAGCTCCTGTCCACAAGGCTTGAACCCATTTTTTTCACCAATTTTTGCGCGTAAGTTCTGGGGAACATCGCGTTATCATTTTGCCCAAATGTCTGTAATTTTCGAATTTTTCGCCGAAATTGGTCTCAAACGATTGGGTTCGACTCCCTGATCAAGAATTCGATGTCAAATTTGATTCTGTCCGGCCGGCGGCCACGATAACTTGAGAACGGAAAGAGATAGCGACTTGAAATTTTCATGGTAGGTGGCGAATCCCAATAGGACGTACAAGTTCGTTAATAGGCATAATCGGCCCAATGGTTTCCGAGTAATAATTTTGTCTACAACCAATACTAATCGTATCGAATTGAAACTTAGTGAGTAGTTGTAGAATATAAGCCTAAGGACGTTTGTGAAATTTGGTGAGAATCGTATCGATAGAAAATTTTTAAGAAATTATTGAAAAATATTATTCACGTCACGATAACCTAAGACAGGAAAGATATAGTGACTTAAAATTTTCAGGCTGGGTTGATAATCTGAATGTGCCATTTGAGTTTGTTTATAGGCATAATCGGCAAAACGGTTTTGGAGTTATACCCATCTGAAATTTGGTTCTTAATTCCTCAATATCTCGAAAAATACAGAACCGATCCAATTCAAACATGGTCATTAGTTGTAAAATGGCTACGCGAAAATCCTTGCAAAATTTTGTGAGAATCGTATCACTAGAAAATCTTTTAAAAATCCTGGAAAATTATTGAAAGAAATTCTATATATCGGAAACTATTCATCCAACATCTCTGAAATTTTGCTAGAGCCTTCACAACCTAACTCCACTACCAAGTTTCAAGTTTGAACACCATCGGATTTATATTGTTGAAGATCCGAGCAGCCTTGTGTGAATTCAGTAGCTGGATGGGTGACGTTACCTCGATAACTCGAGATAGGGACTTGCAATTTTCAGGGTAAGTTTCGCATCTGAATGGGAGAGTTAAGTTCGCCGTTGGTCATAATCGGCCCAACGGTTTCTGAGTTATACCCATTTAGAATGTTATTTCCTCGATAACTCAAAAAATATAGACTCGATCGAATTGAATCTTGCTAACTAATTGTAGAATATCGACATAAAGACGTGTGTAAAATTTTGTGAGGACTGTACAACTAGAAAATTTAAAAAAAAATTACGAACAAATATTATGTAACTCACGATACCTTGATAACGGAAAGAAATAGCGACTTGCAAGTTTTGAGGGTAGATTGCGTATCTGAATGCGACATTTGAGTTCCTCAAGTAGCATAATCGTCCAAATGGTTTTGGAGTTATATCAATCTTAGATTTGGTTATTATTTCTTCAATAACTCAAAAAATACGATGCCGATTCGATTCCAACATGGTAATTAGTTCTAGAATGCCGACGCAAAAATGCTTACAAAATTTTGTGAAGATCGTAATACTAGAAAATTTAAAAAAATCATTGAAAACAAATTTATAATAGTAATAGCAGTAGTCCGACATCGCATCGCTGAAAATTTTGTGAACCTTCAAAATCATGAATGTCATGATGACATATAAAAATATAATATTGATTTTCACGTCGATTCATAATAGATAGCTAAGCATGTATCTATGGGAGATGAAAGCCCTACATTAGAATACATCTGAAGTTCTGAATAATCATCTGGTATAAGCTCGTTGCTTGTTTGTGGAAATTGGAGATTAAATTACCAATGAATTTGGTGGTAATCGATGTTCAGGGTAGGTTTCACAGCCCAATTGGAGAGTTAAGTCTGTTTTTGGGCATAATCGGTCCATCATTTTCGGAGTTATACCCAGCATGAATATTATTTCCTCGATAACTCAAAAAATATAGACTCGTTCGAATTGAAGCTTTTGGTAACTAGTTGTAGAATATCGACATAAAGGCGTGTGTGGAATTCCGTGAGAACCGTACCCCTAGAAAATTTTTAATATATTACGAAAACAAAAATTGGTTCAAACACTGACGTGAAGTCAGGAGCTTTTGCGCTTAATCGAATTTACCATGGTAAATTCGATTAAGAGTGTACAGGGGAATGGACAATAGAACATACACGCAAAAGCTCCTGACTTCACGTCAGTGCTTGAACCACTTTTTAAATATGAGAAACATAAATGTTTACTCGCTTATTTAACTCATTTTTGCCATTTCTTTTGTAGTATTTGTAGTGCAAAATCAGTTCACTGAAAAAATAAAGTTCAGTAAAGTATGGCCTCCTCGGACATCAACCACAACCTGACAACGCCTTGCATAGTTTCGATCAGATTAATGAAGTAGCCTTGATCAATTTCTCTCCAGGGATGCGATTAGGGATTGCAATCTGGCGTGATTTTCAATCCGGCTGGATTTTCAAGACTATTTTCTCTTTCTCTTCTTTTTTGTCCAGAATGAACTCTAAGTTAGTAAATCCAATGTGAATGTAAATTGCGCCTTACTAGCGTCTCCAGGTTCGGTTCCGGTTAATGGGAGTTAATAACACAATTTCTTATTTTGTGAGGAAACTGTTCTGCCTATTGTAATTTTGAAAGAATCATCTGAATCGTTGGTTTTCGAAGCAGACCTTTCATATAAAGCATTTTTTCGATAATCCTAACAGATCTCGAGTGAAACCGAGCGGAACATAATAGTTAATATGGGTGTTCAGGGCAAGCGGTTATATCTTAAGGAATTCCATTTAAGAGCATTGTATCCGACTTTTTTGACAATTAATAAAAAATATTTCTGAATCGTATATTTCAATAGAAGTTTGTGTGAGAGATATTCACCTAATATAGATGACCATAAACAGAAAAAAAATGTTTGTCAATTTTTGGAAAGATGCCCCCCCCCCCTTCCTGCACACGACGATTTTTTGACGACCAGTTGAATTTGCATTGTAAGGGTATGGAGAATGATACCCAGTGGTCTATACATTTTAGCGATGAAGGTCACACGAAAATCTGTTTTAGAGCTCTTTTCATGCCTTGTGAACTCTACTAAAACATAGGAAGATGTTTCATAGGTTTGATTTATGCTCGTACAATCGTCCGACCATCGCTTCGGATTGGTTTAATCATATTTTTGTCTATAACAAGCGCGCCAAAGCAGATTGATCCCACGTCAATGTTTTTTTAGTGTTTTTTGGCGCTCTTGTTACTCGGAACAGATTGCTTCTCAATTTGTCCAAATGTCTGTAATTTTCGAATTTTTGGCTGAAAATGGTCTTAAACGTTTTGGTTCGACCCACTGATCAAGAATCCGTGGTCAAAATCGATTCTGCCCGGCCAGCCGTAACCACGATAACTCTCGAAGGGAATGAACTAGACAGTTGTAATTTTCAGAGTTGGTTTGGGATGTAAATATCTCGGTTAAGTTCGATACTGAGCAAAATCGGCCGGATGGTTTCGGAGTAACGAGAAAACATTTTTTTTACATTACAAATTACGAATTCAATTTTTTTTAAGATGCAGTTTCATCATAAGAATCCATTGATATCAATCCCAACTCTGAGAAACCAATAGTTTCGGATAAATGATTTGTCAAAGTTTGAACAAGAGCACCAAAGCTTCTATCCACAGGGCTTTACCACATTTCCTTCTATTATAGTGAAGAGTCACGTTATGGACACTCCATCCTCGAACAATAGGCTACGTCCTTTAAACTGGCTTACACACTCACATAAATGATATGAGGTGGTAATATGGCACTCCAGTTCCTGCCCAGTCTATCAACTTTCAGACAAATGTTGCAAAACCCATTTAAAATTCCACCACATATCGTTCATCCATTTATTCAATTGTCACCGTA
The DNA here is from genome assembly GCA_937662695.2 of Halyzia sedecimguttata. Lineage (NCBI taxonomy): Eukaryota > Metazoa > Arthropoda > Insecta > Coleoptera > Coccinellidae > Halyzia > Halyzia sedecimguttata. Next base: position 31,518,179 of record OW569415.2, read on the forward strand.
TATACACTTCCATATTGAAATTAGTTGCCCTTGTACATGTACAAGCGACCGCAATGATCAGATAAAACACGTGTAGGGATCAAAGTCGAGTGTATACCAGATGTGACTTTCCACGTAGGAAAACAACTGAAATAGTTTGCCCAGTTTGGGAGTTCTAAATTACTATTTTTTCTAGGTTCCTAGTGGTATGTTCTCAGTTGAATTTTGCACACCCCAAGAGGTCATTATTGGTCACCGAATTGCCAAAATCAAACTCAATTCGATATTTGGTTCAGGAATTTCAAGCAAAATATTCCGCAAATAGTTGAACATTTTTTTATTTTTTCTAGTCATGCTATCCTCACGAAATTTTGCACAAGGATTTGCGTCAGTATTTTGTATCCAACTACTGAGTTTCAATTCAATTAGACCAGTATTTTTCGAGCTTAAAAAAAATCCAGTTTATAGCCATCCGAGCAATACAAAACTTCGGATACCTACATATAAACGTCATGATCCAACAATCTGATGCTAAATTGCAGATAGATCAAGTAATCGGTTTCGGAAATATTCATCAAAACTGTTTCGCCTATGGACAAACTCAACCGATACATTTACACTCCAAAACTACCCTGCACATTTGAACTCTGTAACTCATTCCGTTCGAGAGTTATCGTGCTAACGGAAGGCCGAACGGACGGACAGAATTGTATTTGACCCCGGATTATTCATCAGTGAGTCGAATTCAATCGATTGCGTCCATTTTCGGCAAAAAAAATTATGAAAATACAGACATCCAGGCAAAATGATAGGCACGCTGTTCTCTGAACAGCAAGCCAAAAATATCATAAACTTGTCAACTGATTCATATACAATTCAAATCGTGTATCAATGTTATAATGCTCTGAAATTTTATTATAATTATTTTTACCGCAATGCTCTATGATTTGTCATTCACGAGTTCGAAGTTTGAAATTGGTTCAAGCCCTGTGGAAAGGAGCTTTCAGCGCTCTACTTCAAACAGACAAATTATATCTCCGGAAGTATTGGATTCTAAGAGTTGAGAATTATATCAATGTATTCTTATGATAGAACTGCATCATAAAGGAAATTCAATTTAAATAATAGTTTGATTATCATGAGAATCTATGAGAACTGCACCATGGAAGAAATCAAATTAAAATAGCTGAAATGAATCTGACTCTCTCTTATAGAACAGGATGACATGTACGAGTATGAACACAGAGCATATAATAAAGCTTAGATAGAATAATTATAGCATTCTGTGAAAACATAGAAGTACGATTCATTATTGAAATTTCGAAAAATCATATCTCCGAAAGTATAAGCTTGTTGGAGTTAAAAAAAATTGGTTCAAGCCCTGTGGACAGGAGCTTTCTGGCGCTCTAGTTCAAACAGACAAATTATAACTCCAAAAGTATTGGTTTCTCAGAGTTGAGAATTATATCAATGTATTCTTATGATAGAACTGCATCATAAACGAAATTCAATTCAAATAATAGTTTATTTATCAAGATTAAATGAGCAATCTGAGAATGAGAACTGCACCATGGAAGAAACCAAATTAAAATAGCTGAAATGAATTTGACTCTCTCTTATAGAACAGGATGAAATGTACGAGTATGAACACAGATCATATAATAAAGCTCAGATAGAATATTTATAGCATTCTGTGAAAACATAGAAGTACGATTCATTATTGAAATTTAGAACTTCATCTTAGCAGAAATTGAATTCAAACATCATAGAAGAATTTAAATTCAACAAGAGTGCCAAAAATTATCAATCCAAAACCAATAGACGAATTCTACCCAACAACGAACTCATAACGATAATATATATCTTTCCTAAAATCTACTCCAATACACCAATATTCCAGTTTTGTTTTTAGTGGAGATATTCTGAACTCAATATTATTAACTTACCATTACCATTACCATCATCATATGGATTGACCATCGGCATGAAAATATCAACCAACAAAAAGTATGATATTAAATTAGAATTATTATATTTATAGGATTGCTGGAATGAATGACAATGAGACAACGTCATGTCTCACGAAATAATTTGACATTATAACAATTCATAGAATACCCACAGAATAATTCTATCATTGTGTGAAAACGTAGAAATACGATTTACATTGAAATTTTGAAAAATCATATCTCCGAAAGTATTAGCTTGTTAGAGTTAAAAATAATATGAATGGATTCTTATGGTAAAACTGCTTATTGAAAAAAATTAAATTTGGAATTAGTTTTGTAAAAAATAATTTTTTTTTTGTTACTCCGAAACCATCTGTCCGATTTTGCCCAATAACGAACTTATCCTAGATATTTATCCCCCAAACCTACTCTGAAAATTTCAACTGTCTAGCTCATTCCGTTCGAGAGTTATCGTGCCTACGGCCGGCCGGACAGAATGAATTTAGACTACGGATTCTTGATCAGTGAGTCGAACAAAATCGTTTAAGACCATTTTCATCGAAAAATTCGAAAATTACAGACATTTGGACAAATTGATAAGCACTCAGTTCCGAGGAACTAGAGCGCCAAAAAAAGGCACATGGAGACGAATAATTGGAATATGTAGCTATATCTTGAATATGGAAACTTTTTGTGAAATTAGCAACATTTTTCAGTTGCAGGTTCCTAAGGCTTATTTTTCAGAAATAATGGAACGAATCTACCCCCATTACTCGGACAAAATATATCTTTGGGAAAACGGTTGGTGGAGTTGATTCAGCTGACGGGTGAACACGGTCAAATCCTATGGGACAACATGACGTAAAATTCTGTTGGCCTCGTTTGCCCACGAAGGACCTGTCGAATGAGTTTTTTTTCTGAACAAGTAGCGGGAGTATAGGGAACAATAATAACTCTAGTGCATCATTAAAATTTGCATAATTTTCCAACTGAGATTAAACCGAAGTTTTCATCACTCGTATGCATTAATTTCTGCTCTGCTAGGATGGCATACCCTAAGGACTCATTTTTGCTCACTTCTAAAGGATTTCAGATAAACCGTATGTCAATTTGGGAAAGAACCACCCGGAATATATCAGGTTCAATTGAAAATCAAAAAAATTGGTTCAAGCCCAGTGGACAGTAGCTTTGGCGCTCTTGTCCAAACTTTGACAAATCATATCTCCGAAATTATTGGTATCTGGGAATGATATAAATGGATTCTTACGATAGAACTACAGCATGAAAGAAATTAAATTCAAACAGACCGATTCTCCCCAATAACGAACTTATCCGAGATATTCATTCCTCAAATCTACTCTGAAAATTATATCATATCAATTAAAACTTAGACAATATTGCAGTTTTATTTTTACTGGTGATATCCTGAACCCAATTTGATTATGTATTTTCGCAAAGAACATATTTCCATCATCATATGGATTATCCACGGGCATTGTATTATCACCTCAAAAGTATAATATCATATCATGCTCATAATTCTACGATAGGTGAGGTTATTTCATTGGTCATTTTGCATTCAATCATACTTTGTTTTCTAGAACACGAGGTGTATTTAAATTAGTGTCTGACCGAAACTGGTTTTTCAGCCGAAACCGAAACCGAACTTTCGGCCAGGGTCTCAGTTTCGGCCGAAACCGAAACCGAAACCGAAACTTTATATTTCATAGTGAAATCTACTGTATTTTTTACAATTTTATTTGCATATACATAAAAACAGTTAAGCAGTGTTGAATAAAATAAAAAGACAACTTTTTTGATATCCTTATTTATTATTTTGGTATTACCAAGTTATAAAAATAATCAGTCGAAGTATACAGGGTAATTCCAAATCAGACGTCAACCTTGGAGGAGGTGTTAGTATGGATAATTTGCTGTGGTTTGAGCCATTTTTATTGATGATCAAAAATCAATAGTTTCCGAGATATTCGAGTTGTGGTTCTGATGAAAAAGAATTAGTATGATTTGAAAGGGGATGTAAGAAGCGAATATAGAAAATTAACGAATTCAATACTTTTTTGTTGCAAATGAGCTCGAAATTTCATTAGAAAATGTATTCATAAATTATGTTCCACCATTCCGTATAGGCAAGCACATGCCGTCTTTCTGATATCTTCAGTTGTTATTTTCCGCCTGAAATTTATTCACGCTGTCTTTTGATTCACATTCACTATTTTATATGCCAGACATTCAAAAGGTTGCTTATAAAAAATCTGCTGAAACGAAACTAGTTATGCAATCTAACGAAATCTTTTATAGAATGAAGAAGTTTTTAAAATAATTTTGGCATACAAAATTGTGAAATTTGAAAGTTACAGACAAATTGATATTAGAAATAGATTTTTCATTTATTCATATACCACATTTCAAATCATACCTATTCTTTTTCAACCTCTTTATACAGCATAATTTCGTTTTCCGTACATATCGCACATTATCATCAAATTTGGTCAACGTAGAAAAAATTGACGAAATATGAACTAAGTTCAGAAATCTTTTAAAAATCACCCGAACTCCAAAAACTGTTGATTTTCGTTTATTAATAAATATGGATTAAACAACAGCTAATGAGACATACTAACTCCTCCTCCAAGTTTCACGTCTTTTTTGTAATCACCCTGTGTAATATAATTAATAATCATTAAAGTAAATTCTCATGATTTCTCAGTCTTAACAAAGATAGATTACAATAACTGGTACGACAATTATGTATACCTACTTTTAACTCCTGGCCAAACGACCAGGATAATTCACGAACATTCAAGTTTCGGCCCGGCCGAAAGTTTCAGCCATTTTGGGCCAAAACCGAAACTAAGGCCGAAACTAGATTTCTTGGCCGAAACTGGCTGAAACCGAAACCGAAACCGAACTTTCGATCGGTCACTAATTTAAATCAAGAATAACGAACGAGAAATAATTTTGACATTTATCTCTCATAGGAAAATAAGATGACATATAAGAACACAGATCATAAGTGGGTAAAGCATTCTATGGAAACATAGAAGTACGATTCATTATTGAAATATCATATCTACGAAAGTATTAGCTTGTTAGAGTTTGAAATGATATCAATGAATTTCTATGGTGAAACTGCATATTGAAAAAAACTGAATTTGAAATTTGTGAAGAAAAAAAAATTTGTTTTCGTTACATCTCCCAAACCTACTATGAAAATTTCACCTGCCTAGCTCATTTTGTTCGAGAGTTATTGTAGAAACAAAATTTTCAAATTTTTTTTTACGGCAACCCGATCAATACAAAACTTCGCATGCATATGCGAATGGCTGCAATTTGATGCCAAATTTCAACAGACAGAACAAGTGATCCGTTTCGTCAATATTCATACAAAATATTTTTAATAAAAACGGCCATAACTCCGAAACCGCTTGATAGATTTCGCTCGTTAACGAAATTGTCCGAGATATTTACGCTCCAAACCTACCCTGTAAATTTCAATCCTCTAACTCCTTTCGTTCAAGAGTTATCGTTTTAAAGGCCGGCCGAACAGAATCGATTTCGACCACGGATTCTTGATCAGTGAGTCGAACCAAATCGTTTAAGACCATTTTTAGCCAAAAATTCGAAAATTACAGACATTTGGGCAAATTGATAATCACTCTGTTCCGAGGAACAAGAGCGCCAAAAATTTGCAAATACACGGCAATTTGATATTCCAAGAGGATATTTAGTAGGCCAGTTTGGAATTAAACTACACCAAAGCTAGTGTGGGGATAACAATATCCTCTCAAATTTCGAATATATATATATTCTTTTGACTGAGAGCTGTATATGTGTTAGCAGAGGTTGGTGTAACGGGGTACCATACAATTCGACGTATGATACAAGAGCTTAGGGAAAAACCTCAGCAAAAAAACCCTGTCTCCCCGTGAGTGTCGTGATTTGTAACTATTGTTCACAAAATTTACTGCAATTTGAAAATATTGATAGGCATTTATTTCTTCAATATGGACTCCTTCGTCAAAAAACGGAGAGGTTTCTCCAAGGTACCCGAAACTCCTGAAAAATGAAAAGACAAGAGGAGAAGAACGAACAAATTATAAATACTACATAACCTTTCAAAAGTCTCCTCTCACAAATATAATTCTCTGTAGGCGCATGGGTTCTCTTGGAGAAGAATCACCTCCGCTAGTTTTCAAAAATATTCCTTCTTGTTCAGAAATCCCTTCAATATTTGAATTCGAAAAGGAAAATGTTGCTCGTAAGGCCAGGAGGGTCTCTTTCGAAACCAGGTCTGACAGTCCAAGCGATGATTATTCAGAACTTCAGATGTTCGAAGACCGCTACAGGGCCCTTATTTAGGGCTATCATCTCCCATAGATAGATATTTTACTTTGTATCGTATAAAATAATGGAAAACTGAGCCGGAAAAATTTACGATGTCATCATGACATCATGATAACATTCGAATGGAAAGGTGGTTTGAAGATAGGATTTATTCACAGTACATCATACTTAATTCTTAACAATTAATGATCTCCATACGAAATTTTGAAAAAATGTTCGCGCCGGCATTCTACAACTAATTACCATGTTGGAATTGGAGTTATTGAGGAAATAACAATCAAATTTCAGATGAGTATAACTGCAAGGCCGATTATGCCTATTAACAAACTCAAATGTCGCATTTGAATGCTAAACCAACGAAAAATTGCAAGTAGCTATTTCTTTCCGTTCACAAGTTATCGTGAGATATATAATTTCTTTTTAATTTTCTGATGATATGAATCTTGCAGTATTTCACAAACGTCTTCGTTTCAATTCGATCAGATCTGTTTCGGTTGAATACAAAATTAGCACTCGGAAACAGTTGGGCCGATTATGCCCATTAACGAACTTGTCCGTCGAATGTGGACGACCTACCCTGAAAATTTCAAGTCGCTATCTCTTCCCGTTCGAAAGTTATCGTGGCAACGACCGACCCGACAGAATCAAATTTGACCTCGGATTCTTCATCCGTGAGGCAAAATGCTTTCCTGATGAAGCACTTCAAGATAGAAAATGTAAAAGTGAGAAAAGCGTCAAGAGATAGGAAACCATAATACTAAGTAACTGAAAATACAGAAAATTTTAATTCAGATTAATACTTACCTTAGTAGAAAAAAAACACTATATTTACTTTCTGTACTTTATCGATTGTAAAAAGTTGGTTCAAGCCCTGTGGACAGGAGCTTTGGCGCTCTTGTTCAATCTTTGACAAATCATATCTCCGAGAGTATTGGTTTCTCAGAGTTGGGAATGATATAAATGGATTCTTATGATAGAACTGCATCACCAATACTTTAGGAGTTATTATTTGTCAAAGTTTTAACAAGAGCGCCAAAGCTCCTGTCCACAGGGCTTTCCCACTTTTTCGAATTTGGCTTCTATGCGTCAATTTTCAAAAATATTCATAATCAAAATCAAAACGTAGGTCTATGACGCATCTGATATTGGATGAAATCATATAGAATTGAGAATAATCATTGAAATTTTGAAAAATCATATCTCTAAAAGTATTAGATTGTTAGAGTTGAGAATGATATCAATGGATTCTTATGGTAAAACTGCCGGAACTGCATTCAAAAAAATTGAATTAAAAATTTGTCATGTAAATTTTTTTTCTTTTGTGTTACTCCGATACCAGCAGGCCGATTTTGCCCAATAATGAACTTAACCGAGATATTTATCTCCCAAACCTACGCTGAAAATTTCAGCTGTCTAGCTCATTCCTTTCGAGGGTTATCGTGTTAGCGGCCGGATGGACGGCGGGCCGGACAGAATCGATTGTAACCATGGATTCTTGGTGAGTGAGTCGAACCAAATCGTTTGAGACCATTTTCAGCCAAAAGCTCCAAAATTACAGACATTTGGGCAAATTGATAAGCACTCTGATCCGAGGAACAAGAGCGCCCAAAAAGTATTATCGTCCATCAAATAAATATGAATTAAAAATAAATTTATTTCATTTAAAGAAGATAGAACACTGAAAACAACAATATGAATGTATATTCTAGTTTGAATTCGCTGTGGACTGATGATACACACTACAAAAGTAACTACACTCTTGTCCACTACAACTTTTGTCGTCTGACAAATGTATTGGAAACGATGTTTCCATCTTCAGAGAAGAAGCGTTACTGTAGTGTTACAGTAACTTTGTCTTTGAAGATGTAAACATTTTTTTTCGACAAAATTTGTAGAGGACAAGAGTGTACACACTGTACATATTTCTCAATAGGTCTCTTGAATGTAACATGAAATACCATATGTTTATGTTTTTCTGAATCTACTTCAATATCAGATCATCAAGTATGCCCTCATCCACTTTCAAAATTTATAAATTTTGAATATTTCGGTAGGTATTGAAAATCGGAATATCAGAAAGCAAATTCAATCGTTGCTATGACGGCTGACGTAATCAAATTCTACCCCATCGGCGAGACCATCTGCTTTTTACAGCGACACAAATAGTGAAACGGGCACGGAGAAGAGAGAGAGAGTAGATATAACGGGTTACGTCACGGGGAGGCGCCAAATTTCGATCGTTTGAGCAGCTATTATGTGTAACCAAATTTGAATGATCGTTTTCTCGTTGAAAATTGAAATTTTTGACGGCGGTTGAACTTTATGGTTCTCTTGTTCCTCGGAACAGAGTGCTTATCAATTTGGCCAAATGTCTGTAATTTTCGAATTTTTGGCTGAAAATGGTCTTGAACGATTTGGTTTGACTCACTGATCAAGAATCCGCGGTCGAAATCGATTCTGTCCGGCCGTCCGTCCAGCCGTTAACACGATAACTCTCGAACTGTATTCCATTCTCAATTCATTGATATAATTCCCAACTCTGAGAAACCATACGTTCGGCGATATAATTTGTCTGTTTGAACAAGAGCGCCAAAAAGCTCCTGTCCACAGGGCTTGAACCAATTTTTCATTATTCTTATGGATGTAATAATTGATTCCGATAATAAAAAACTTTGACAAATTATCTCTCCGAAAGTATTGGTTTCTCAGAGATTGGGAATGATATCAATGGATGATAGAACTGCATCATAAAATAAAATAAATTAAATAAGAATCCATTGATATAATTCCCAACTCGTAGAAACCAATACTTTCGGAGATATGATTTGTCAAATTTGAACAAGCGCGCCAAAGCTCCTGTCCACAAGGCTTTCCCACTTTTTCAATTTGGCTTATATGCGTCAATTCTCAAGAATTTCCGTAATTAAATTCAGAATGTAGGTCTATGACTCATCTCATGTTGGATTCATATACCTACATCAGGAAATTTTAATTAGAGTATTCTATGAAATCATATAGAATTGAGAATAATTATTGAAATTTTGAAAAATCATATCTCCGAAAGTATTAGTTTGTTAGAGTTGAGAACGACATCAATGGATTCTTATGATGAAACTTGATCTTAAAAAATATTAATTTGAAATTTGTAATGTAAAAAAAAAATTTTTTTTTGTTTTTCCGAAACTACCAGGCCGATTTCACCCAATAACGAACTTAACCGAGATATTTATCCCCTAAACGTACTCTGAAAATTTTAACTGTCTAGCTCATTCCGTTCGAGAGTTATCGTGTTGACGGCCGACTGGACAGAATCAATTTTGACCACGGCTTCTTGAGTCGAACCAAATCAGTGAGTCAGTGAGTCGAACTAAATCGTTCAAGACCATTTTCATCAGAAAATTCGAAAATTACAAACTTTTGGGCAAATTGACGAGGAACAAGCGCGCCAAAAATTGATAAGCACTCTGTTCCGAGGAACAAGAGCGCCAGAAATACATGCAAGAGACCTATTGGAATACCTATTATGCTCCTATTCTATGTGCGCTAATCTATCAAAGTCAAAAAGCATTCACCCAGAACACTTGTCAATTGACTGCGGGACCTCAGGTTAAGAACCCTGCTCTATGGTCGCATTAAATGAGATTATTCAAGCTGTGCTCGTCTGACCGACACAGAAGAAAGTCGATTACGCCCCACGACAAACAAAGTTACAACTGACACGGTTTACATGGGTGGATAATACGACTTGAGATTATATAAGGAGGTGTCGAAAAGCAGCATTGCGCCTCGTCGCGAAGCACTTTGCGAAGCACTTCGCTAATTGAATTGCTCTCCCTGAAGGCTCCCGCTCGTATTCCCGATATTCCAGACTGATTTACGGACGCTTTTGACGTACCTAACACCGATTTGTCAGGTATTGTGCTGTTGATTTCCACCGACAATTTTTTTTTCATTTTCGTTCGTTTGAAGTGGATGCGAATACTCGCGTAGGTTGGGATATTGAGAGAACGACATTAGCATGGAAAATTAAGGACGTTGATCTATAAATATCACCTGTTTGATACAGGACCGGCTCATATATTCTGCACGTTCCTATATAAGAGAAACACACGGCAAAATATTCGTCGTCAACCAACCAATATTCCCTCGTGATCCGAGCTAGCCACCTCATCGATCAGTGTCCTCGCAAAGAGGAAAATATCATTCAGGGTAGATACTTACCGGTTTCATTGTTTTAACAAATCGTCAGCGTAACTCAGCCACTGACTGACAAAAGAAGAAACTATAAGAAACTTAAACCCTATGGTACTGGAAAGAAAATTTTATCAATGCCATCTAGGAAGATCCTAACAAACTCTCAGGACGCTCACTTAAGCGAAGCGTCGCGAGCGGAAGCGCGGCGAGGAGAAGAGTCATTTCACCGAGGACCGCGCATTGGGACGAAGCGTCAGGTCGCGTATCGGAAGGAATTGAATCTTTTCAGTATCATTTGAAGAAGAGGAAGGTGCCAATAAAAAATGCTGGGTCAGAAACATAAATCAAAGGAGGAAAACGTACAGTGAATTTCATCACGATATGAATGGATTCTTATGATAAAACAGCTTATTAAAAAAAAATTTGATTTGGAATTTGTTTCGTAAAAAAAAATTTTTTTTTTGTTACTCCGAAACCATCTGTCCGATTTTGCCCAATAACGAACTTAGCCGCGATATTCATCCCCCAAACCTACTCTGAAAATTTCAACTCTCTAGCTCATTCCGTTCGAGAGTTATCGTGCTTACGGCCGGACGGCCGGCCGGACAGAATGAATTTCGACCACGGATTCTTGATCAGTGAGTCGAACCAAATCGTTTAAGACCATTTTCATCGAAATATTCCAAAATTACAGACATTTGGGCAAATTGATAAGCACTCAGTTCCGAGGAACTAGAGCGCCAAAAATGGGTTCAAGCCCTGTGGACAGGAGCTTTCTGGCGCTCTAGTTCAAACAGACAAATTATATCTCCGAAAGTATTGGTTTCTCTGAGTTGGGAATTATATCAATGTATACATATGATAGAGCTGCATCATAAAGGAAATTCAATTCAAATAATAGTTTATTTATCAAGATTAAATGAGCAATCATGAGAATGAGAACTGCACCATGGAAGAAATCGAATTAAATCTGGCCAATTTTGCCCAATAACGAACTTAACCGAGATATTCATCTCCCTAACCTACTCTGAAAATTTCAACTACCTAGCTCATTCTGTTCGAGAGTTATTGTGGAAAAACTTTTTTTAAATTTTCAAATTTTTTTTTTACACTTTGCGGTAATCTGGTCAATACAAAACTTCACATGCGTATAAAGGTCATGATTCTACAATTTGATGCTAAATTTCAGATAGATCGAACGAACTTGTCCAAGATATTTACGCTCCAAAACCACCTTGCAATTTTCAATCCGCTAACTCCTTTCTTTCGAGAGTTATCGTGCCTACGGCCGGTCGGCCGGACGGACAGAATCGATTTCGCACTCGGATTCTTGATCAGTGAGTCGAACCAAATCGTTTGAGACCATTTTCGGCCAAAAATTTCAAAATTACAGACACTTGGGCAAATTGATAAGCACACTGTTCCGAGGAACTAGAGCGCCAAAAAAACAAGTTTCGTATGACAATTGCCCAAAACAGGTTTAAAGTACCTACAAATAGTAGGTATTCCATAAAACAGATATGAAAGAAGATAAGTAATAATACAAAATTACCTTGTAATCGATCAAAAATTTCCTGATCTACGTTCACCAAACTACAGAATTATGCTTTCAATATTAACGTAATATTTTCAAACATTTTCGGGTGAGGTCCCCGTTGCATCGCTAAAATACGAGTATTTCAACCCCAATATTTTTGAAGTTACAATATTCCCTTCTGTCAAGTTGACATTATGAGAATTCATACATAGAATAATAATTATATCAATCTGTGAAATACGATTTACATTGAAATTTAAAAAAATCATATCTCCGAAAGTATTAGCTTGTTAGAGTTGAAAACGATATGAATGGATTCTTATGATAAAACTGCTTATTAAAAAAAATTTGATTTGGAATTTGTTTCGTAAAAAAAAATTTTTTTTTTGTTACTCCGAAACCATCTGTCCGATTTTGCCCAATAACGAACTTAGCCGAGATATTCATCCCCCAAACCTACTCTGAAAATTTCAACTCTCTAGCTCATTCCGTTCGAGAGTTATCGTGCTTACGGCCGGCCGGCCGGCCGGACAGAATGAATTTCGACCACGGATTCTTGATCAGTGAGTCGAACCAAATCGTTTAAGACCATTTTCATCGAAATATTCCAAAATTACAGACATTTGGGCAAATTGATAAGCACTCAGTTCCGAGGAACTAGAGCGCCAAAAATGGGTTCAAGCCCTGTGGACAGGAGCTTTCTGGCGCTCTAGTTCAAACAGACAAATTATATCTCCGAAAGTATTGGTTTCTCAGAGTTGGGAATTATATCAATGTATTCATATGATAGAACTGCATCCTAAAGGAAATTCAATTCAAATAATAGTTTATTTATCAAGATTAAATGAGCAATCATGAGAATGAGAACTGCACCATGGAAGAAATCAAATTAAATCTGGCCAATTTTGCCCAATAACGAACTTAACCGAGATATTGATCTCCCTAAACTACTCTGAAAATTTCAACTACCTACCTCATTCCGTTCGAGAGTTATATCTATGTCTATACAGGGTCTTTCACGAGGAACCTCACCCATATTTATACGGGAAACTACTGAACGTATTATCATGAAATTCAGCACTTATAAGTACTTCACGATGCTGATGAAATCTAAAATATTTTCAAGGCATGAGCACCTCCGGTTTTTCCGGAAATGACGTCAACTTCCGATTTTCAAATTAGAACACCATTTTTTCATTGCAGAAATAGATTCCTTAGAAAATTTCAAGTTATTTTGATGTAACATTTTTCAGTTTTGGTTGGAAAATTCTCTCTGAGCGGGAAAATTCGAAAAAAAAATCGAAAATAGAGCTCCGCTGAAACAAGAATAACTTCGAGGTTTTTGGATGGAAAATTTTCATTTTTGGGATTTTTCAAGATGTAAGATTGATGTATCCACTTTAAAAATCGAAATCGCGATTCATGATACAGGGGGTGAAAAAATCGCTTTCAAAGTTAGGGATGACAAAATCGTGAAAAATCAATTTTTTCAAATTAGAACCCCATTTTTTTATGGCAGATATTGAATCTACGTTAAAAAATAATCTGAGTGTATGCATCACACCCTTGCCCTAAGTGGATATTTTCTGAGTTATTCACAAAAAACTGTTTTTCGTCTTGAATTTTCAGCTATTTCTTTTCCCTTCACGCCAAAAAGATGAAATTTTCAGGAACTGTTACTTAAACCATGTTTTAGATTTTACTACCCTAATATGCAAGAGAAAAAAGTTACAGGTTGTTCCTGAATAGATGGCGAATTTTGATTCGAATTTGTATCGGAAACCTCTTTTTTTCAACTAATCGGCCATCGGTTTTCTCTCCAGTGATAAATAAATAATTCCTTATGAACCATATGCAAAAACTTACCATGTTTTACATTCTTTTTTTTTAATGATAGACATCATTAATTACATCTGCCAAATTCGTCTTTATTCAGTAGCATTTTGTGTTTACTATTAATTTGGTGATAATTCGTATTAAGTTATAAAATCGATCACTATACCTAATTTTACCAATGAAGATTATTTAAATCTCATTCTACTTCATGGAGAATGTAATAAAGTTGTAGATAGAACGATTCGACTGTTCATTGAGAGGTTTCCTGACCGACCCAGACCATTTTTGGTTTTTAAACACTTTTGCAGATCTCTTCCTCCCGATGAAATAAGAAGAGCAACGCACGAAGCATTCCTGAGACGTATAAATAAATGTCTAGAAATTACCGGTCAAAACTTTGAGCATCTTCTCTAGTTATAACTGCGAGAGTTTGACATGGTTCTCCTAATAGTAACTTGAAGTCGGTTTCAAGAAGGGGTGAAAAATCTACAGCATGGTTCAAATAACAGTTCCTGAAAATTTCATCTTTTTGGCGTGAAGGGAAAAGAAATAGCTGAAAATTCAAGACGAAAAACAGTTTTTTGTGAATAACTCAGAAAATATCCATTTTAGGGCAAGGGTGTGATGCATACACTCACATTATTTTTTAACGTAGATTCAATATCTGCCATAAAAAAATGGGGTTCTAGGTTGAAAAAATTGATTTTTCACGATTTTGTCATCCCTAACTTTGAAAGCGATTTTTTCACCCCCTGTATCATGCATCGCGATTTCGATTTTCAAAGTGGATACATCAATCTTACATCTTGAAAAATCCCAAAAATGAAAATTTTCCATCCAAAAACCTCGAAGTTATTCTTGTTTCAGCGGAGCTCTATTTTCGACTTTTTTTTCGAATTTTCCCGCTCAGAGAGAATTTTCCAACCAAAACTGAAAAATGTTACATCAAAATAACTTGAAATTTTCTAAGAAATCTATTTCTGCAATGAAAAAATGGTGTTCTAATTTGAAAAACGGAAGTTGACATCATTTCCGGAAAAACCGGAGGTGCTCATGCCTTGAAAATATTTTAGATTTCATCAGCATCGTGAAATACATATAAGTGCTGAATTTCATGAAAATACGTTCTGTAGTTTCCCGTATAAATATGGGTGAGGTTCCTCGTGAAAGACCCTGTAGATGAAAAGCAGTCTCACTACTCTCAGATCTCTTACTTCATGTTCCGTTCCGAAATGTAAGAATTTTCTGAGAAAACCTAATTTCGGAGCAAACAACTGAGATTTTTCTCACTTCGCTCACAATTCTTCAATTGATTAGATAATATCATGTCTCAGGAACATCATTTGACATTATGACAATTCATACATAGAATTATATCATTCTGTGACAACGTTGAAATACGATTTATTATTGAAATTTTGAAAAATCATATCTCCGAAAGTATTAGCTTGTTGGAGTTAAAAATGATATCATTGGATTCTTATGGTAAAACAGCTTATTGGAAAAAAATTAATTTGGAATTTGCCTTGTAAAACAAAATTTTTTTTTTGTTACTCCGAAACCATCTGTCCAATTTTGCCCAATAACGAACTTAGCCGAGATATTTATCTCCCAAACCTACTCTGAAAATTTCAATATCTGCCATAAAATAATGGGGTTCTAATTTGAAAAAATTGATTTTTCACGATTTTGTCATCCCTAACTTTGAAAGCGATTTTTTCACCCCCTGTATCATGAATCGCGATTTCGATTTTCAAAGTGGATACATCAATCTTACATCTTGAAAAATCCCAAAAATGAAAATTTTCCATCCAAAAACCTCGAAGTTATTCTTGTTTCAGCGGAGCTCTATTTTCGACTTTTTTTTCGAATTTTTCCGCTCAGAGAGAATTTTCCAACCAAAACTGAAAAATGTTACATCAAAATAACTTGAAATTTTCTAAGAAATCTATTTCTGCAATAAAAAAATGGTGTTCTAATTTGAAAAACGGAAGTTGACGTCATTTCCGGAAAAACCGGAGGTTCTCATGCCTTGAAAATATTTTAGATTTCATCAGCATCGTGAAATACTTATAAGTGCTGAATTTCATGAAAATACGTTCTGTAGTTTCCCGTATAAATATGGGTGAGGTTCCTCGTGAAAGACCCTGTAGATGAAAAGCAGTCTCACTACTCTCAGATCTCTTACTTCATGTTCCGTTCCGAAATGTAAGAATTTTCTGAGAAAACCTAATTTCGGAGCAAACAACTGAGATTTTTCTCACTTCGCTCACAATTCTTCGATTGATTAGATAATATCATGTCTCAGGAACATCATTTGACATTATGACAATTCATACATAGAATTATATCATTCTGTGACAACGTTGAAATACGATTGTTTATTGAAATTTTGAAAAATCATATCTCCGAAAGTATTAGCTTGTTGGAGTTAAAAATGATATCATTGGATTCTTATGGTAAAACAGCTTATTGGAAAAAAAATAATTCGGAATTTGCCTTGTAAAACAAAATTTTTTTTTTTGTTACTCCGAAACCATCTGTCCGATTTTGCCCAATAACGAACTTAGCCGAGATATTTATCTCCCAAACCTACTCTGAAAATTTCAACTGTCTAGCTCATTCGTTCGAGAGTTATCGTGCCTACGGCCGGCTGGCCGCACCGGCCGGACAGAATGAATTTCGACCACGGATTCTTGATCAGTGAATCGAACCAAATCGTTTAAGACCATTTTCATCGAAATATTCGAAAATTACAGACATTTGGGCAAATTGATAAGCACTCAGTTCCGAGGAACTAGAGTGCCAAAAAGAAATATTTTAAATACTACAGCAAGCATTTCCTACTAAAGACTACCACTCACTGACTATAGAACATGGATGAAGAATGCAATTTTGACTCTTCTCTTCGTCTGAGACCGCGCACTTGAACGAAGCTTCAGGAGAAACGACTCCTAGTTGCCTCGAAGATCATTCGCGCGTCAACCGACTCGCCTCTTATCTTCGCTTCGCCTAAAGGTAGACGCTCACTTAGGCGAAGCGTCGCGAACGGAAGAGGCGCGTCGTTTTTCGCCCAAGAAGTTTATATTGAATTCAATGGAGAGCCGCACACTTAGACGAAGCGAAGAGAAGAGGGCAGTCGGTTGACGCGCGAATGATCTTCGAAGCAACTAAGAGTCGTAACTCCTGACGCTTCGCTCAAGTGCGCGGTCTCAGGTGAAGAGAAGAGTCATAATTGCATTCTTGATCCGTGTTCTATAGTCAGTCAGTGGTAGTATTAAGTAGGAAATGCTTGCTGTAGTATTTAAAATATTTCTTTTTATTTCGTCTGAACTCGGAAAACAAGTGTTTAAATTCACTGCACCTTAAAGGTTGTAACTCACTTAGGCGAAGCGTCGCAAACGGAAGCGCGGCGAAAAGAAGAGTAATTTCGCCGAGTACCGCGCATTGGGACGAAGCGTCAGGTCGCGTATCGGAAGGAATTGAGAGTCCCTTGAATCTTTTCAGTATCATTTGAATATTTCATATCGTGCGGTCAAGATGACCAGCTCTTTATCTGAAGACGATCTGTTTGTTTTGGGTTTAATTGCCAGTATGGAAGAAGTAGAAGAAGGTGCCAATAAAAAAGGCTGGGTCAGAAACATAAATCAAAGGAGGACAACGTACAGTGAATTTCATCACTTGTTTTCCGACTTCAGAAAAAAAAGGAATATTTTAAATACTACAGCAATCATTTCCTACTGAATACTACCACTGACTGACTATAGAACACGGGTTAAGAATGCAATTTTGACTCTTCTCTTCGCCTGAGACAGAGCACTTGAGCGAAGCGTCAGGAGAAACGACTCATAGTTGCTTCGAAGATCATTCGCGTGTCAACCGACTGGCCTCTTCTCTTCGCTTCGTCTAAGTGAGCGGCTCTCCATTGAATTCAATGTAAACTTCTTGGGCGAAAAACGACGCGCCTCTTCCGTTCACGACGCTTCGCCTAAGTGAGCGTCTACCTTTAGGCGAAGCGAAGATAAGAGACGAGTCGGTTGACGCGCGAATGATCTTCGAGGCAACTAGGAGTCGTTTCTCCTGACGCTTCGTTCAAGTGCGCGGTCTCAGACGAAGAGAAAAGTCAAAATTGCATTCTTCATTCATGTTCTATAGTCAGTCAGTGGTAGTATTTAGTAGGAAATGCTTGCTGTAGTATTTAAAATATTTCTTTTTCTTTTCTGAAGTCGGAAAAAAAGTGATGAAATTCACCTCTTCCATTCGCGACGCTTCGCCTAAGTGAGCGTCTACCTTTACCATCCTTGATGGGGAAACCTGGTGCAATGTTCAGTGACGTTCATTCGAAACTTATGGGGCTGTAGTCACTGCCAATATGATTGCAAAATGCTATATGCAAATGTGATTTGTGAATTGAGACCAAAAATTCAATATGCCATATTAAATACAGGGATTAGCCAATTTGGTACATGCATTAAACTAGAAGCACTTAAGAAGTAACCCTTTGAGCTAAACCAATAGCAGGACCGGAATATTATTTTTTTCCATATCATGTTCATGTAAGAATACCTCAACCTGTACATAAATTGTCAAAAATCTATGGAGATTCCAAATATCCGGAAAAAATCCCACAGGAAATCGTTGAACAAATTTCTGGCACCATTTCAGCTATTCCGTAATGAAATATTATCTTCAATTTTTGGCGCTCTTGTTCCTCGGAAGAGAGTGCTTATCAATTTGCACAAATGTCTATAATTTTCGAACTTTTGGCTGAAAATGGGGAACGGTTTGGTTTGACTCACTGATCAAGATCCGTGGTCAAAATCGATTCTGTGCGTCCGTCCGGCTGACCGTTTACACGATAACCCTCGAACGGTATAAGCTAGACAGTTGAAATTATCAGAGTAGGTTTAGGAGATGAATGTCTCGGTTAAGTAACGAATTTTTTTTTTATCGCAAATTTCAAATTAATTTTTTTCTGAGATGCAGTTTCATCTTAATAATCCATGGATATCATTCTCAACTCTAACAAACTAATACTTTCGGAGATAAGATTTTTCAAAATTTTAATAATTAATCGTAATTTTATGATTTCATAGAATGCTCTATGACGGAGGTTAAATGGTCAATCTGGAATCAGTTCACTCTGATATCAATCATGGATTGATGTCAGATTGACGGGGAACTGATTGTGTACGCGTAGACTGATGGACTGATGGTCCAGATTGATGACAAGATTGATGTCAAATGGATACCAGATTGATCGTGTAACCTCCGCCTAATTATAATTTGCTGATGTATATAAATCCAACATATTAGGTGAGTCATAGACCTACTAATTCAAGTTTTTATGATGCAGTTTTATCATAAAAATCCATTGGTATCATTCCCAACTCTGAGAAACTAATACTTTCGGCGATATGATTTGTCAGAGTTTGGATAATTACTCGCTAGTGTTGTGACAAGAGCGCCAACGCACTTAAGAAATTAATTTTTGGATAAAGAATGATCTAAAATGGGTTAATATTATAACTATGTATTTACGAAACCAAGACATAATTATTAATATTATCTATAATTAGTTCGTACAATTTGATGCCAAATTTCAGATAGATCGAGTAATCGGTTCCGGAAATATTCATAAAAAACATTTTTACTGAAACGCCTTAAATCCGAAACCACTTGGTGGATTTCGCCCGTTAACGAACTCGTCCGAGATATTTACGCTTCAAACCTACCCAGCAAATTTCAATCCTCTAACTCCTTTCGTTCGAGAGTTATCGTGCTAACGGCCGGACCAGATTGAATTTGTGCTCGCAAAAAAAATCGAAAAATACAGACATTGTGACGAAATGATAGCACGCTGTTCCTTACTGAACACGCGCGCAAAGTAACATGCATCCCTATAAAATGATATCAACTTATCCAGGAGCTCTTGGAAGATGATTTTGATAGGAGCACTTATTTTTGTAAACGAATTATGGACATTTTGGATAACAATAATATTATCCAATTAGTAGATGTTTTGTTTTCTGATGAGTGCACTTTTTCTCTCAATGGTCATGCTAATAGTCAAAATTGTCGCCACTGGATGAGAGAGGAACACACGTAATTCCCTCAAAAGGTTCATGTTTGGGCAGGAAATGTTCGAAACCATATCATAGGCCCCTTTTTCATTGAGGGTAATTTGAATGACGATAATTATTTAGCACTACTTCAAAATGATGTCGCTCCAACTTTGGCAAATTTATATCCTGATCAAGGATATCCTCAACTTCTGAGGAATACGATATGGTTCCATCAGGATGGAGCACCACGATATTACTAACGCAATTTCCGGCAGTACCTCGACACAATATTTCCAAATTGGTGGATAGGAAGGCGAGGAACTATCTAATGGCCAGCACTATATCCTGATCTTAACCGATTAGATTTCTTTTTATGGGGATATGTGATGAGCATTGTGAACAAAACTAAACCCTTTGATTTGAATGACCTAGAAGATCGAATAAGGCTTGCGATTAGGTCGATCACTCCTGAGATGTTGAATCATGTTGGAAGAAATTTTTATTTGCGATTAGGATGTTGCCAAGGCGTTTGCGGTGAACACTTTAAGCATCTACTTCATTAACATTCATAATTTTTTTGCTACGTTCTGTATTACATTTCAATTTTTGATATTCTACACTTGTTTTTATTTTTTCTAATTTGATTTTTGCAATAAACATGAAAGCGATAACATTTCTGAATAGAGAATGACGCGGCCTTTCAAACGATGTATCACAAGCCAATACTTCCTATTTGAAAAATTGGGGGTTGTACCTGTCTTTCGAAGGGGGTTGAAGATAGAGTTCACATTTTTACGAAGAAGAATGATAATTCAAAATTTAAATTTGACAAGTTTCGTAATTTTCCATAGATATGTACATAAACCAAGATAATGAATTTGTTCCATTTGGATTTTTCAACAGAATACATCCTTGAAATGTTTCTATATGGATGACCATTCATTGTTATCCTGCATCGAATGAAGTGGTAATGAAGTTTCTCCCTACAATTGATCAAGAACTGTTAGAGTCGCAAATATTGGTTTATAAGGCAATAATTAAAACGCCAGCGTATGATTATATCATAAAACGCAGCATGTTAATTGACTATGTAGACTTACTTAAGGCGATGGCTGTTATCGCCGATCTGATACTTGTACAGTGAATATTAATGTAATTAATAGTAATAATGCAAATATAATATTCGTAAGGCCATTATGAAGAAAATTGATAGACTCTTTAAAATATTAATTTTCCTGTAGTTAGTAACATTGAATTATAGTAATTATGTCTATGGCTACCTTACAGCTAGAATCATAGATTAAGTGGATTTTCACTTTGCATTTGGTTGGATTCTCATCCATTTGATTTCCTACGAGAAAATTGTAGTAAAAGAAAAGCACTGTGACCAGGAGCTTTAGTGCGCTTCTTCACATTTATAGTCAGAGCAGTCACCCATCCAGGTACTGAAATCGCCTAAACTGCTTAACTCACGGAAAAAAATAATTTTATTTTATATTTCCAAGAATATAAATCAGAAGGAGTTTAAGTTTAGAATTTGGCTGTACAATATGGTTTAAAAAGGTTCTTGCAAAATGTTAGCGATATCTGACGGATAGTTTCTGAGATACACAATTGTTTATAACAATCTTTCCAAAATTTTCTAGCCTTACGATCCTCTCAAAATTGTAATTAATATTAAATTTAATTGTTTGAATAGAATTTCATTCAGAACATGTACCTATGTCATATTGATATTAGTTGCTGTACCTGGCGTCACACCATACCTTTGTGCTAAGTCACTATGTGGATAATTTTGGATATCTTAACAGAAAATCCACTTTATGCCATAAAAGCGAATTGACAGTGAGCAGTAAACCAATTGTTAAAATTATTTCATTCTTCAAGAAACCTATTGGAATCTATTCAAAGATTTCTCAACGATGCAACATAATGCTGCATGGTTCAATTTGTTAGATTATTATCTGCAGAGGCAATCTATCTAGTCAACAGAATCACAATTTCATGCTATGAAAATCGTGAAATAATAGTCAGTAATCCTTCTCTTCAAGATTTCTATCTATTGCAAACTGTCGAGCATGTGCAAAAATGTACATCCATTTCAAATGAAGAAATTCAACATATAATATTCGTCAAGAGTTCAATTTTTGCTTTGACTAATTTGAAAAGGCAATAGGAAACTGTCACAGTTATATAGATACACTTATGGTAGATTTCAAGAAGCTTCGATTATAAGAATTAATGAATAAGCAATATTAGTTTGATTGTAGTAATGAGCGAATTCATATTATATACACTTCTTCGAGAATGTAAATGCTCTGGATAACTGGCAAAATAGCTTATAATATTTATTTATTTAATTATTAACGGGATAAACCCAATTTTACAAAAATTGAGATGAAAATCATAATCAAAGAAATATGTTTCACACAAAGAAAAGCAGAGCAAAAATAGTAGAATAAAACTAACGAATTAAATTAAAATACGGTTGACATAACGGACTACGGCAGGGTAGCTGAAACTATAAAAATCAATTCCTGTTCTACTGGCCATATCCACATGTTGCAAAATTATGAGAATTGGAGACGCCCTGGTGTAATTGTGATAATCCTCCCACCGTTTATATCTTCTATAGTCTCTGTGTACTCTTTCTTATTGAAAACGAGTTCCTTAAGTTCAGGGGTATATCAAGGAGGAAATGTGGACTTCCTTATATAAATTTCAAGAACAAATCAATATATGGCCTTAAACATTACATCATAAATTACATCAACAATTAAAGATACCCAATCCAGCTCTGATAACACATCATTTAATGCTGCATAATCGGCTGTTTTGAAGTTGTAAAAGGTAACACCAATGTTAGGAGAGCGCTTTATATTGATCGAAATACTGGCCAGAAGTGCTGGATGGTAGGCATCCAACCTAGAGGGAATATCCAAGGTGGGCTCAACTTCGACATTATCATCTCCCGAGAAAACAAGATCTAACATACCGCCATACATATTTCTTACCGAATTAATCTGATGTAAACTATTCAGACCAAGGGCATCGCCAACAATACGAACACAGGAATCCGTATTAGTACTAAAGGAATAATCATTCCAATCGATATTCCCCAAATTATAATCACCAGCTATAAACACAGTAAATGGTCTTGTGATGCTGATGGCATTTTCCCCATTCTCAAAGTGGCCTTCATACTGACTCACTCTGTTAGATACAAATAAGCTAGGAGGTATATAAACAGATCCAAATAAAGCACTTACATGACCGTTAACTTAAACAAAAAGATCTTTAACATCACTGTACAAAGAGTGTAAGGGAGGATGAGTAAATTTCCTTGTCCGCAATCCATACTCCACCTCCATGTTGCTTAGAGCTGGAGCGAGTAGACCTATCATTTCTTAATAAGTTATAATTCTGAAATTTCAACTCAGTAGGTTCTGTTAATTGATGGGTCCAGCCAAGTCTCAGACAGCATAATTACATCATAATCCGCAACATTCACACGCTTGACAAGCTCATTTAGTCTCAATTTACCCTTAATAATACGAACATTCTGATAATATACCTACACTTAATTGGTTCAAATACTTCAAATTATGATTATCCCTCTGAATTAGTTATTTCTAAGTTTGACTATTCTACGAAATCTACTTATATATTTAATAGTTATGTCCAATTCTCCACCCGGCTTTCGATGCTCCGATATCCGAAAAACGCTGTCTCCCCGTGAGTGTTGTGATTTGTAAGAATTGAATTTGTTTACAAATGTAGCTGAAATTTAAAATATTGATGGTCATTTTTTTCTTCAATATGGATTCCTTGGTCAAAAAACGAGGAGGTTTCTCCAAGGTACCCGAAACTCGACCGGAAAATGAATAGACAAGAGGAGAAAAACAACCAATCAAAAATTAAACATAACCTTTCAAATGTCCCCTCTCACAAATTACTACTCTGTAGGCGCATGAATCTCCTGAAGAAGAATCGACTCCGCTTGTTTTCAAAGATATCGACTCTTGTTCTTAGAAATTCCTTCAATATTTGAATTCAGTCAGGAAAATGTCGTTGCTCGTAAGGTCAGGAGGGTCTCTTTCAGAACCAGGTCTGGACAATCCAAGCGATGATTATTCAGAACTTCAGATGTTCGCAGACCGCTACAGGACCCTTATCTAGGGCTATCATCTCCCATAGACACATGCTTTACTTTCTATTGTATTATATAATGAAAGAATGAGCCGGAAAATTCACGTTATAATTATGATGATTAATTTGTGATAATTTTCTAGGCGAATATAAAATTATCACAAATTAATCGTCTGATACCAGATTTCTTCAGTAGCCATATAGAACTACATTCAGTATAATAATTTTCATAATCATAATACCCTAGATTGAACGGTTTTTTTCTGGGTTTTCTCTCCCAAACTCTGAAAAATATCTATAAAATAAAAATTAATTATTTTGTAAAGAAGCAATATGCAATGATCGAGCCTCGTAGGTCGGGTTGTTACAACTTACACTCGGTGTATAGTTCTCACAACTCGAAATACCTGCAGAAAGTATAATCGAAATGTCGAGAACAAGTAGGGTTGCCAACCATACTTTATAATAAAGTATCCTATTTTATTTTTGGTAAATATACTTAATACTTTTACATACAAATAATGTATGTAAAAATACTTTATTTTCACCCTTTACTGTGATGGGTAAAACAAAATACTCATTATGTGTACTTAACGATTTATAATTACTGAACGAAATGTTTAAATCGGATAATGGAAATGATTTATAATTACAAAACAAAATGTCACATGTCAGTTGCGACATTTGTCACAAATGTCACCCACTATCGATGACATTGAACAAAAATAGTCTGTTGGCGTGAAGAGAGAAATAGAGCATCAATAAATTTAATTAAAAACGAATTGTTTTTGGCGCTCTAGTTCCTCGGAACTGAGTGCTTATCAATTTGCCCAAATGTCTGTAATTTTCGAATTTTTCGATGAAAATGGTCTTAAACGATTTGGTTCGACTCACTGATCAAGAATCCGTGGTGGAAATTCATTCTGTCCGGCCGTAGGCACGATAACTCTCGAACGGAATGAGCTAGAGAGTTGAAATTTTCAGAGTAGGTTTGGGGGATAAATATCTCGGCTAAGTTCGTTACTGGGCAAAATCGGACAGAAGGTTTCGGAGTAATAAAAAAAAATTTTTTTTTTTACAAAACAAATTCCAAATCAAATTTTTTTTAATAAGCAGTTTTATCATAAGAATCCATTCATATCATTTTTAACTCTAACAAGCTAATACTTTCGGAGATATGATTTTTCAAAATTTCAATGTAAATCGTATTTCACAGATTGATATAATTATTCTATTCTATGTATGAATTTTCATAATGTCAACTTGACAGAAGGGAATATTGTAACTTCAAAAATTTTGGGGTTGAAATACTCGTATTTTAGCGATGCAACGGGGACCTCACCCGAAAATGTTTGAAAATATTACGTAAATATTGAAAGCATAATTCTTTAGTTCGAGAGAGGAGAAAATTTGGTGAACGTAGATGAGGAGATTTTTGATCGATTACAAGGTAATTTTTTCATTATTTCTTCTGTTCTTAAATACATGTTTTATGGAATATCTACTATTTGTAGGTACTTTAAACCTGTTTTGGGCAATTGTCATACGAAACTTGTTTTTTTGGCGCTCTAGTTCCTCGGAACGGAGTGCTTATCAATTTGCCCAAGTGTCTGTAATTTTGGAATTTTTGGCTGAAAATGGTCTCAAACGATTTGGTTCGACTCACTGATCAAGAATCCGAGTGCGAAATCGATTCTGCCCGGCCGGCCGACCGGCCGTAGGCACGATAACTCTCGAACGAAAGGAGTAAGCGGATTGAAAATTGCAAGGTGGTTTTGGAGCGTAAATATCTCGGACATAAGTTCCTTCGATCTATCTGAAATTTAGCATCAAATTGTAGAATCATGACCTTTATACGCATGTGAAGTTTTGTATTGACCAGATTACCGCAAAGTGTAAAAAAAAAAATTTTGAAAATTTAAAATATGTTTTTCCACAATAACTCTCGAACGGAATGAGCTAGGCAGTTGAAATTTTCAGAGTAGGTTAGGGAGATGAATATCTCGGTTAAGTTCGTTATTGGGCAAAATTGGCCAGATTTAATTCGATTTCTTCCATGGTGCAGTTCTCATTCTCATGATTGCTCATTTAATCTTGATAAATAAACTATTATTTGAATTGAATTTCCTTTATGATGCAGCTCTATCATATGTATACATTGATATAATTCCCAACTCAGAGAAACCCATAATACTTTTGAGATATAATTTGTCTGTTTGAACTAGAGCGCCAGAAAGCTCCTGTCCACAGGGCTAGAACCCATTTTTATATAAATTTAAATGTTGATCGTCACACAAGCTTTGCAATATTCAAAGAAAACAAAAAATTGTCAGCATGTGCTAAAAGCACACAAAAATACGTTTTTAAGGCAATAAAAACATAAAATTTGATAAATACTTTTTTTTTCCTTATAGGTACTTTATTTTTTCCTATCCAAACCAGTTCATACGTTTTTTTTCTCAAAAAATGTTGGCAACCTTAAGAACAAGGAGAGACACGTGTTGGTCCATCGTCAGAACCCTGTAGCTCGCCAGCAACCTATCATTCAACTAAAAGGCTTCGTATCTGCCTTCGCGTAGGAGCGTTATGAGCGATATGAAGCGCAAACGCTATCTATGAAGGAAGATATGAAACCCAACGTTCACTCTCCTAAGAGGGCCGCTGGCATTTCCAAAGTACTTGAGAATGAAATATCTCCAAGTAGTTTGGAAATGCCAGTGGCAAGCTCCAATTCCTTTTTATTACCTCAGAATGTCTTGTGGCGAAACCATTGTCGTTCTTGAATAAAGAGGTTTGTGAAAATTTAAAATTTGAATCATCATTTACCAACGTAATATTTCTACGTTTTATCGCTCAAGTGTCGAAAGATGAATATATACTATTTGACCAAGATGTCACTCCGCGCAACACATACGAAACGATACATTTTACCCATTAATTTTGCCAGATATTGGTTCAATAAAACGTGTTCCGTGTACGATTTAACTCTAATATTTATCTACAGATTAATTGAGGAGTAACTTTTCAAAACGCATTATGTCCAATTTGGGCGAAATTGAGTTTAAAGCGGATTCAGAAATTATTTCTATTGCTCTATAGCACTATGTAAACAAAATCTTCCAAATGGCATTATGTCCCTGTGTAATTCAAATCCAAAGTATGTAAGCCGCATCGCAATGAATTATGTTTACGTTTGGATTTTTAAAACAAATAAAATATAACCAAAAACATTTTTTATCGATTTGCTCATGTTAATTAGGTTACAGGGCAACACTTACTGTACAGACTGTTTTCTCTAAATGTATAAAAAATAGCAACAAAAAGCATTATTTTCAATTTCAACCACATCAAAACGCATTATATACAATGGGATGAATGAAAACGCATTAAGTCCAAACGTTATTTGCATTTTCTGTGTATATCTGATCAATATTGATTTAAATGAGATTAGTTATTACCTTTAGATATAAATTTCTATCAAACAAACTCGACGTACTCAAATTATAAGCCAGGGTATGGAAGAAAAAATCGTTTTTCGTTGATTTCCAATAAAATGGTTTTTGGACTTAATGCGTTTTGAAAAGTTGCTCCTCGATTGGAGCAATTCATCGCGACAATAAACTTTTCCGTGTATATCGACTTATTATATCGTACCAGCAACAAATAACAACTTAATATCCATCTACGTAACCTTGGCATTCGGATTATGCTAGTCTGCACTACGAATTTATGAAAATGAAAGGATTCACAATTCACATCATCCCGAGAATCTAAAGATCTTATGTAACCAGTTAAGCGAATTGACTCATTTGTTCGAGAAATGAAAGGCTTATTATCTAGTACAGGTTGGTGAACGGATTTCGTGATGCTTTTACTATTGAACAGTGGTGCTCATATTTCGAAACGATGTAATTAGAGAAATGAAAACTTCAATTTGCTAATGTGGTTTCAGAAGTCCATTATATATTTGTACGCTGTTCGAATGCTATTTGAACTTTATATCATTTGAGATGGTACATCACGTGAAGAAGCAATCCCTATTTCGAAGATCTGAAGTAATACCTAATTTGCAATGATTATATTGCGCCCAACAATATTGAATTAATATAAATCACAAGGAGATTCTCAGAACAAGGTGTAGTTAGTAGGCACATGGAACATATTAACTCTCTCTAGCCTAGCTGTCATACTTCAACCATCAACACCTATAGCAAATTTTGGAGGATTATAACCAGGGTCGAAGCCTTTAAAAAACGTAAAAGGTGGAAAAAAATTATAGTAGAATGAAATTCCTTGAAAAAGGAAGAGAATATAACAAAAATGATAGGAAAAATAATTTACAGGCGATCTGAGTTCGGGAAGGGGAAGGGGGTGAATTTTTAAGGGTGAAAAACGGTTTATCTCGATTTCCGGCAAAACTACAAGTCCTTTTTGCGCGTATGTTCTGGGGAACATCGCGTTATAGTTTTGCCCAAATGTCTGTAACTTTCGAATTTTTTGACGAAAATGGTCTCAAACGATTAAGTTCGACTCCCCAATGAAGAATTCGAGGTCAAATTTGATTCTGTCCGTCCGGCCGTTGCCACGATAACTTGAGAACGAAAAGAGTAAGCGACTTGAAATTTTCAAGGTAGGTGGCGCATCCCAATACGACGGACAAGTTCGTTAATGGGCATAATCGGCCCAGTGGTTTCCGAGTAATAATTTTGTTTTCAACCAATATAAATCCGATCGAATTGAAACTTGGTGGGTAGTTTTAGAATATGAACCTAAGTACGTTTGTCAAATTTTATGCGAATCGTATGGCTAGAAAATTTTAAAAATATTTTTGTGGTCACGATAACTTGAGAACGGAATGAGATAACGGCTTTAAGTTTTCAGGTTAGGATGTGCACCAGAACGCGACATTTCAGTTTGTTTATGAGCATAAACGGCCAAACGGTTTTAGAGTTATAGCCATCTGAAATTTTCTGAAATTTGGTGGTTTTTTGTTCCTCATTAACTCAAAAAATACTGAACCGATTTAATTTAAACATGGTTATTAGTTGTAAAATGCCAACGCAAAAATGCTTGCAAAATTTGGTGAGGATAGCATTTGTAGAAAATTTTTAATTAATCTTTCAAAAAAAATAAAAAATAATTCTATGTATCAGTAACTATTCGTTTAAAATTGCTGAAATTTTGCAAGAGACTTCATAACCTAACTCTACTGCCAAGTTTCAAGTTTTAATACTATCGGTTAAATATTGTTGGTGATTCGAGCATTCTTGTGTGAGTTCAGTAGATGGGTGACCGTTGCCTCGATAACTTTCGAACGAAAGGAGATAGGGACTTGCAATTTTCAGGGTGAGTTGCGTATCCGAATGGGAGAGTTGAGTTCGTTTTTGGGCATAATCGGTTTAACGGTTTCTGAGTTATACCCACCTGGAATATTATTTCCTCAATAACTCAAAAAATAAATATTCGATCGAATTGGTGCTTGGTAACTAGTAGTAGACAATCAACATAAAGACGTGTTTAAAATTTTGTAAGAACCGTACCCCTAGAAAATTTGAAAAAAATGACGAAAAAAAAATTTTAAGAACCGTACCCCTAGAAAATTTTAAAAAATCACGAAAAAAAAATTGGTTCAAGCACTGACGTGAAGTCAGAAGCTTTTGCGCGTATGTTCTATTGTCCATTCATCTGTATTGGACACCCTTAATCGAATTTACCATGGTAAATTATGTTGTCCATTCTCCTGTATTGGACACTTAATTCGAATTTACCATGGTAAATTCGAATTAAGTGTCCAATACAATAGAAAATTTACCATAGTAATGTATATTTATTTTTGGCGCTCTAGTTCCTCGGAACTGAGTGCTTATCAATTTGCCCAAATGTCTGTAATTTTCGAATTTTTCGATGAAAATTTCTTTCGGTTCAAAAATGTATCGACCCTGGTCTATTAGAATTAGAGCACAAATAACAGAAACAAATTGGTTCAAGCACTGACTAGAAGTCAGAAGCTTTTGCGCGCATGTTCTATCGTCCACTCACCTCTATTGGACATTCTACTACGAATTCAGCATCGATATATACCTTTTTCTCAGCCTTTATAATATATGAATACATTTCATACCATTTTAATGACAGATTTCAATGATCACAGAATTTTTAATTCTATTATAATTGAAATACGAAAAACTGGGTAAAGCCCTGTGGACAGGAGCTTTAGCGCTCTTGTTCAAACTTTGACAATTCATCTCCGACATTATTGGTTTCACAGAGTTGGGAAAGATATCAATGGATTCTTATAATAGAAATGATATATGATATAATAAAAGAAACTAAATTAAAATTGAATAACGAACTTCTCCGAGATATTACCAAACTTACCAAATTATATGTTCCCATCATCATATGAATTATCCAAGGGCATATAGGGTAGGGGTAATTCTAATATCCTATAATTGGTCATTTTGCATTCAATCATACTTTGTTAGAACATGAATCAATATGTTTGACATATATGTCATAAGGTAGATAAGATTATATGTATGAACAGTGAACACAGATAGAACACAGACAGATAAATTTCGCATTCTGTGATAACATAGAAGTACGATGTATTATTGAAATTTTGAAAAATCACATCTCCGAAAGTATTAGCTTGTTAGAGTTGAAAATGATATCAATGGATTCTTTTTTTTTCGTTACTCCGAAACCATCCGTCCCATTTTGCCCAATAACGAACGAGATATTTATCTCCCAAACCTACCCTGAAAATTTCAACTGTCTAGCTCATTGCGTTCGAGAGTTATCGTGTTAACGGCCGGACGGACAGCCGGACAGAATCGATTTCGACTACGGATTCTTGATCAGTGAGTCGAACCAAATCGTTTAAGACCATTTTCAGCCAAAATTTTGAAAATTTCAGACATTTGGGCATATTGATAAGCACTCTGTTACCAGTAACAAAAGCGCTAAAAAACTTACGCCTCAAGTAACTCCAGGATACGATATTCACGAAATTTTGCGAAAATTAGTGGGTCGGCATTCTACAAGTTATTACAGAGTTTTAATTGGATGAGATTTGTATATTTTGGTTATAGACGAAATAACAACAAAATTTCAGATGAGATTAACTTCTAAACAGTTCGGCCGATTATGCCAATTGACGACCTTAAATCGCATTCGGATGCGCAACCTACCCTGAAAATTGCAAAACGCTGTCTCTTTCCATTCTCAAGGTATCATGAGATACATAATATTTTTTCAAATTTTCTAGTGGTATGGTTCTCAAAAAATTTTACACACGTCTTTATGTCGATATTCAACAACTATAGTTACCAAGCTTTAATTCGATCGAGCCTACATTCACAAGGTAGGAACAGACTATGCCCACGTACGCCACGTACGCGACGCCACGCGATATCTGGACCCTTGAATTTATTTGTCAAGAAACACACTACACCGACGCTATCATACGCAACGCTATCCCACGCGGCCTACGCAACGCGATATCCGCCGATCCAGATCGACGGGGGAAGGTGTAGGGGATCGTAGATGCCAAGGTGGCGTAATAAAGTGCGTTTCTATAGAAATATACATTCGAAACGCGTCAGTTAGATTTTGTAAAGATGGCAGACGAACAATTCATCGATTTAATTATGAATTACGAGGTAATTTACAATATTAAATCCGCGGAATATCGCGATGCTACATTGAGAAATGCGGCATGGGAAGAAATAGCACAGAAAATTGGCAAACCTGGTAAGAATACCTACCTACCTGATACTATAATTTTCTAAAACATATTCGTACTGTAAAACAATCGGTGTACGGGAATTGTAGATGCCGAGGTGGCGTAGATTAGTGCGTTTCTATAGAAATATACATTCGAAGCGCGTCGGTTAGATTTTGTAAAGATGGCAGACGAACAATTCATCGATTTAATTAAGAATTACGAGGTGATTTACAATATTAAATCCGCGGAATATCGCGATGCTACATTGAGAAATGCGGCATGGGAAGAAATAGCACAGAAAATTGGCAAACCTGGCAAGTACTTACCTGATACTATAATTTTCTAAAACATATTTGTACTGTAAAGCAATTGGCTACCATATTGGCACGTTTTATACTGAATAATTGAATATGTGTGGGTATTTCTGTAGCAACTACCTATACATGCTACTAAATTCGTACTGTATGAATTCGAATTGGGTAGGTTATGTAAGTATATATACACAGTATAGGTAGGTACGTTTAATACTGAATAAATGAATATGTGGGGTATTTCTGTATAATTCACTCTAAAAAAAGGAGTTAAAATACGACCCGTATATATTTATATAGATCTAATAGTCCTTCTATATAAATATGATTGTATTACATTTTCATAACGTAGGTAGGTAGGTGGTACCTATACTTGTGTATGATATATTTGCACGTATTTCTCAATTACCTATTGGATTTTCATATTCCTTTTTTGTTTGCTTATTTATTTATGATATTAACGATTGGTAAAAGTTTATCAAAATGCATTCGTTACTTTTTTAGCAAATCACCAAAATAAATGATGCGAATTTAGCCTGTTGTCTTTTAACTCGAAATGACATGAGTATTTATTTGTAGTCAGAGTTGTAGTCTCTCTAAAGTCATTAGGTACATACTTGCTTCTTATGTACTAGTTGATGTTTCATAAGTCATACACATAATGTTAATAAAAAAACATTTCATTTATTTATTAATACATTTTATTTTTATAGTAGGTAGAAATAATCCATGAACTAATCATTTTCGTTGGGTGGTGGATTTTGTAATCCTCTTCTCACCATATTTAATTGCCATGGCGCTGAACCCTCGCTTGAGATGAAATATTGTTTGAATTTTTCTCTGATATTATATGCATATTTCGTGTGATTCCTTCTAAGACCATCCAATTTATGGAATGATTGTTGTGGTGTAGGTTCTGTTCCTCTTTCATCCTGCTGCTCAAAAGTGGTGCCCAAATAGTTATGGAGGCAGCATGCTGCTAGAACTATTTTGTCCACCATTTCTGGTTGTACCTGAACAGGCCCTTGAAATACCCGCCACCTTGCTCTCAATATCCCAAATGCGTTTTCCACGATTCTTCTGGCCCTAGACAATCGATAATTGAAAATTTTATTCGATTCATTATTGAGCAAAGCATTTTTGCTGTAAGGTCTCAGTAAATATTGTTTAAGGGGAAATGCTTCATCGCCGACTATAATATACGGCAATGGTTCTGATCCTGGCATTAGAGGTCGATCTTCTGGTATGTTCAATTTCTTTTGATCCAATAGTTTACCCAGTGTTGATTTTTCGAAAATTCCCCCGTCACTATTTCTTCCGTAGGAGCCCACGTCTATCACTACAAATTTGTAATGGGCATCTACCAAAGCAAGAAGAACTATGGAATTTTGACCTTTGTAGTTCCAATAATCTGAGCCGCCTTTAATTGGACATTTTATGTTCACGTGTTTACCATCTAGAGCTCCTATGCAGTTTGGAAAATTCCAAAAGCGGGTGAAATCATTTGCTATTCGTTTCCACATTTCCGCTGTGGGTTGCGGCATCACGATAGGTCCAAGATGTTTCCAAATCGTTTCACAAACCTCCTGCACAATTATACGTATAGTAGAAAAACCCATGCGATAACTGAATCCAATGCTCCGAAATGAATTACCCGTAGCTAGGAATCTGTAAAATAAATAATACAAATTTTTAAAAATTAGGTATGTTTAGGGCTAGATGATGCTGTGTGAATAGTAAATAACACAGTGAATATTTCCATATGGGAATATAGGGCTTCTTTTGGTTTGCAATTGAGACGGTCCAAGAACCGTTCAAAGTAGTCACACAGTCGTTTATTGTAATTGGACCTGGGTGAAACCTTTCATACGCTGCGTTTGTTCCACTATTTGGAACCCATTCGGTACCTACTGTCCTTACTACGAACCAAAACTTAGGCCTACAGTCACTATAATTTCAGCATTATCGACTTTGTAAGAGGCTCGTATAGACAATGGTACATGTGCGCAAAAGCTACTGACTTTTTAAGAATTTTTATTATTATTGTTGCAGTTGAAATTTGTAGAGAAAATTGGGCTAAGTTGCGAAATTGCTTCAACAATGCCATGAAACGACGCAAGAAAAAAAGTGGACAAGCAGGGAAAATTATTGCGCCTTGGCGGTACGAGGAACGGATGTCGTTTTTGAAGCCATATTTAGATGGCCGTCGCACTACCGGAAACCTGGGAGCTGCTGTTTCTGATGCTAATTCCCCTCTTCCTTCTCCAGACACCGTTCCCCTCGAAGAAATCCATTTATTGTCCTCTGATAGCACTCCATCCCACACCAACACTCCCACATCCAATCAATCAATCAATCAATCAATCAAAAGAAAGGCCAGTTCTAGTAGGGACAATAACTTGGCCGATCTGGTGGAAATGATGAAAAACTCGCACGCAAGAAGAAGTAAAAAACAGGAAATGGACGATTTAGACACATTCTTCTTAAGTATGAGTAAAACGGTGAAGAAGCTCTCAAAGCAAGATCAAATTCCGATTAAAATGAATTTGCTCAAAGCTGTAAGTGCTGCAGAGCTCAAACAAGCAGAGTTGCAACGGAATATATTGAGAGCACCAGTTACTATCGAGGATCAGATAATCAGCCAAAACCAAGAAAATATAAATTCTTCTTCTGAAAATTTCTCACAAGCCTACACATCATATTCTTCCCCATCATATTTAGTTGAAATGCCTAAGACTCAAATTTCCGATGATACTAATCTGGTAAAAAATATTCAACTTTATTACGAAAATATACATTTTGAATAAAATTCGAACGATTTTGAAGCCATATTTAGAAGGCCGTCGCACTACCGGAAACCTGGGAGCTGCTGTTTCTGATGCTAATTCCCCTCTTCCTTCTCCAGACACCGTTCCCCTCGAAGAAATCCATTTATTGTCCTCTGATAGCACTCCATCCCACACCAACACTCCCACATCCAATCAATCAATCAATCAAAAGAAAGGCCAGTTCTAGTAGGGACAATAACTTGGCCGATCTGGTGGAAATGATGAAAAACTCGCACGCAAGAAGAAGTAAAAAACAGGAAATGGACGATTTAGACACATATTCTTCTTAAGTATGAGTAAAACGGTAAAGAAGCTCTCAAAGCAGGTTCAAATTCCAATTAAAATGAATTTGCTTAAAGCTGTAAGTGAAGCAGAGCTCAAACAAGCACAGTTGCAACGAAATATATTGAGAGCACCAGTTACTACCGAGGATCAGATAATCAGCCGAAACCAAGAAAATATAAATTCTTCTTCTGGAAATTTTTCACAAGCCTACCCATCATATTCTTCCCCATCATATTTAGTTGAAATGCCTAAGACTCAAATTTCCGATGATATTAATCTTGTAAAAAATATTCAACTTTATTACGAAAATATACATTTTGAATAAAATTTTTCTAAACAATTTCTATATTTATTGTTTATAATATATTTCATGAGCAGACGAAACATTCAGGCTCTGTGGATCGAAAAAGTAAACTGCCGAACATATATAGTTTGCGGAGGCTCAAAGACGGCCAACCTAAGAATTTTACAAATGGGTGAGCCATTTCTGAATATTCACGAAGTGATAACCAAGCTCCTAGTACGCATCAGATATATTAACACCACTTGGGCAAAACTATAACGCGATTTTCCCAGAACATACGCGCAAAATGATAATTTATACTTACCTTAGACAAACCGCTACTCTTTCTCTGCTACTTATCGGCTTCCGAAGATGTGTATTCTCTTTTTGTATATCGGATTCGATCATACCATGAATCTCCTCAAACTGTACTTTAGACATGCGGAAGTACATAAAAAATCGGTCTTCGTCAGATTCTAGTCTCCGCATCAATGTATGATATTCTCCATTTTTCTCTCTGTCTTTATTTATATTGTGTATCCAACATCTTCTCTTCTTAATTCTTTTTTTTTTCTTGAGGCACGGACATATTCATGTACAAACAACAAACTCAATGAATCTTCCTCAAATTCACTATCTGAATCAGAAAACATCGTACTACTGACAAATGAAAACGACTGATGTCAGTATGCGTTGCGTACGTGGGTCAAGTGTGCACGCTAGCTTTCCCACGTTGCGTCGCGTACGTGGCGTACGTGGGCATAGTCTGTTTCTACCTTTAGACTGCTATATTTCATGAGCAGCGATAACATGTAAATTGTCACAATCACACGAAAGGCATTTTATGACAAGTTTGCAGTTCTTAGGAATAATTAAGTGGAAAGGGATATAACGGAAAGACTTGGATTCTTATGATAAAACTGCATCTTGGAAAAAATTGAATTTTAAATTTGTAATGTGAAAAATTGGTTCAAGCCCAGTGGACAGGAGCTTTTTGGCGCTCTTGTTCAAACAGACAAATTATATCTCCGAAAGTATTGGTTTCTCAGAGTTGGGAATTATATCAATGGATTCCTATGATAGAAATGCATCATGAAAGAAATTAAATTTAAAAAAAGTATCGTTTAAAAAAAATGCTTCAAAAATTGTCTTATAAAAAAAAGTTTCAATGCCTTACTGCTTCAAAAATTGTCATTAAATTTATTTATCAAGATTAAATGAGCAATCTGCAATGATTCAACCTCGTGGAATGGGTTGTTGCAACTAAGACTCGGTGCATAGTTTTCACAACTCGAAATACCTAAGGAAAGTATCATCGAAATGTCTAGAGCAAGGCTGGAGACAATCATAGCAGATTGTCCATTTATTCCTGACATTTGTGTAGGTAGTGGATTACGAACAAATTATTTTAATAGTTCCAAATACATATATTAATAAAATACTATCCTCTTCTCATAATTTAAAATTCAATAGTCCATACCACTATAACACATTTTTTTCTGTATTATGAACCTTAACTCAAGAAAAAATGATTGATACACAAATGTAGATCCATATTTGAGTATTTTTCTGCTAGCAACATTATGGAAATACTGTATATAGGAACATGTCCCATTACTTAAGGAAGTAAAAGGTAATATTAACCTCCGTGGTCAACGAACAGTAATATCTTTTGATAATTCCATTATGTTCTTCTTTCCTATTGCCTCCATAAAATACATCAAAACAGTCTTGTATATATTCACAAATTCAAGAATCGAATACTTGCTTTCCAAGAGAAAATAACAACTATGAATTGACAATCTCTAATAGCTAGAAAAGATGACATTTATGAATAGTGATCACAGACAGATTATGTGTTCACATTCTGTGAATACATAGATTATGTGTTCACATTCTGTGAATACATAGAACTTGATGACGATGTATTATTGAAACTTTGAAACATCATATCTCCGAAAGTATTAGCTTGTTAGAGTTGGGAATGATAACAATGGATTCTTATGATGAAACTGCATCTTGATAAAATTTGAATTAAAAAGTTGTAATGTAAAAAATAATATTTTTTTTCGTTACTCCGAAACTATTAGACCGATTTTGCCCAATAACGAACTTAACTTTCCGAGGAACAAGAGCGCCAAAACCAAAAAAACTTTTTCCGATACTCCAAAACCACCAGGCTGATTTTGCCCAATAACCCAAACCCACTCTGAAAATTTCAACTGTCTAACGGAATGAACTATAGCTCATTCCGTTCGAGAGTTATCTTGTTAACGGCCGGACAGAATCGATTTTGACCACGGATTCTTGATCAGTCGATCAGTGAGTCGAACCAAAACGTTTAAGACCACTTTCAGCAAACAATTCGAATATCACAGAAAATTGGACAAATTGATACGCATTGTATCAATGAGGAACAAGGGCGCCTAAAATGTCTACTATGTATCGGTTGTTCAGAAAACATTATCTTCCACAATATATTTGTATTCAATACTATCTTTGGAGAATCATAATAGAACAGACAAGTCAACTCAACAAGTTTAACCCAATGCGTTAAAATGATGGATGAAGAAAAAAACTGCGTTTCATGGAACTTGGTATACATGCCAATGTTATAAAGGGTTTTCCAATAAGAGGTTTTATTTTGAATAGCCCGCTATTTCGGTAGATGTCACTTTTGAAGCTGTCATTTTTCGACATTTGACAAGTAGAAACTAAGCCATTAATGGGTTCAAGCCCTGTGGACAGGAGCTTTCGGGCGCTCTAGTTCAAACAGACAAATTATATCTCCAAATGTATTGGTTTCTCAGAGTTGGGAATTATATCAATGTATTCATATGATAGAACTGCATCATAAATCAATTCAAATAATAGTTTATTTATCAAGATTAAATGAGCAATCATGAGAATGAGAACTGCACCATGGAAGAAATCAAATTAAATCTGGCCAATTTTGCCCAATAACGAACTTAACCGAGATATTCATCTCCCTAACCTACTCTGAAAATTTCAACTACCTACCTCATTCCGTTCGAGAGTTATATCTATGTCTATGGATGAAAAGCAGTCTCACTATACTCCCAGATCTCTTACTTCATGTTCCGTTCCGAAATGTAAGACTTTTCTGAGAAAAACTACTGAGATTTTTCTCACTTCGCTCACAATTCTTCGATTGATTAGATAATGTCATGTCTCAGTAAAATAAGTTGACATTATGACAATTCATACATAGAATAATTATATCATTCTGTGACAACGTTGAAATACTATCTAGATATCATTGGATTCTTATGGTAAAACTGCTTATTGAAAAAAATTTAATTTGGAATTTGCTCTGTAAAAAAAATTTTTTTTTTAGTTACTCCGAAACCATCTGTCCGATTTCGCCCAATAACGAACATAGCCGAGATATTTATCTCCCAAACCTACTCTGAAAATTTCAACTGTCTAGCTCATTCCGTTCGAGAGTTATCGTGCCTACGGCCGGCCGGATCGGCCGGACGGCCGGACCGGCCGGACAGAATGAATTTCGACCACAGATTCTTGATCAGTGAGTCGAACCAAATCGTTTAAGACCTTTTTCATCGAAAAATTCGAAAATTTTAGACATTTGGGCACATTGATAAGCACTCAGTTCCGAGGAACTGGAGCGCCAAAAATGGAACGATACACGCTTCAAGAACGCATTGAAATTATTAAAATTCATTATAAAAATGGTGAAAATTTGGCTGAGACGGTTCGTAAAGCTCGTCGTGTAGCACCTTGTCGGACCGCAATTAAGAAATTGGTGGAAAAATTCCAGCTGTTGGGACAGGTTATTTATGTGAAGAATAGAACCCGTGCACGTCGCTCAAGAACAGCCGAGAATATTACTGCTGTAGCCGAAAGTGTTGAAGAAAACCCAGGTTTATCCATTCCTCGTCGTTCTTTGGAATAAGGCATTCCACAAACGTCATTACACCGTATTTTGCATAAAGATTTGGGTCTTAAGGCTTATAAAGTTCAGTTAACACAAGAACTCAAGCCGGCCGATCATCAACAACGTCGTGTCTTTGCTGATTGGGTCGTTGAAATGCATGAAAATGATCCGGAATTCCATCGAAAAATCATCTTGAGTGATGAGGCCCATTTCCACCTCGGTGGCTTCGTCAACAAGCAAAATTACCGCATCTGGGGCTCGGAAAACCCAAGAGTTATTGTTGAAAAGCCTCTCTATCCACAACGTGTGACTGTTTAGTGCGGTTTATGGTCCGGCGGAGTCATTTGACCTTACTTTTTCGAAAATGAGGCTGTAGCAACAGTTACGGTGAATGGATTGCGCTATCGAGATATGATTAATGGTTTTTTATGGCCGGAATTGGATGGTATTGATCTGGACAACGTTTACTTTCTACAAGACTGCGCTACGTGCCACAAAAGCAACGAAACCATTGATCTTTTGCGGGAAAAGTTTCCGGACCGTGTTATCTCTCGAAGAGGTGATCACAATTGGCCACCTAGATCTTGTGATTTAACACCTTGCGACTTCTTCCTTTAGGGCCACGTGAAAGAGAAGGTCTACTCCAATAGCCCAGCGTCGATTCAAGACCTCAAAGATGGAATTCGTGAGGCTATCGAGGACATAGGGCAGCCACACAGCGATTTGGTTATGGAAAATTTCATTAAAAGGATATGGTCCTGTAAGCGTGGTCGCGGTGGTCATTTGTCTGATGTTATTTTCTACTATTAACGGCATAGCTTCTTCTTTATAATGAAATAAACATCCGATCATTTATATTGAAAAATGGCATAATTCTTTGAATATCAAAATAACACCTCTTATTGGAAAACCCTTTACGATCAGTTCTTATTGAAAGAGTTCTGAAATATTG
This sequence comes from Halyzia sedecimguttata, assembly GCA_937662695.2. NCBI lineage: Eukaryota > Metazoa > Arthropoda > Insecta > Coleoptera > Coccinellidae > Halyzia > Halyzia sedecimguttata. The sequence goes on from OW569415.2 coordinate 31,558,560, forward strand.
GTAGTGATGGAAATATGAAAAAGATGTAAGTTGCAATAATAAAAGATAACGAACTTTTTTAAATATGTTAATTTCCAATGAATTTCCTATGAAAACAATTGATATTCATACGGATATATCCATTCAAATAATGAGAGTAAATGATAAAACTTCGCATAGAAATGGTTGTTTCAATCGCGTCGACTTGGAAGCATTTACAATGAATTCTAAATAGATTGTTCAGGAAATGCCGGAGGTAAAAGTGAAGTTAAAAGCTTTACGGCCCTGTGGGGTGAGCACGTTTTAGTGTCGTGGGGAAGAGGAATAGGATTGCGGGTAGCATGTTATACCCGTATATGAACTGGTATCGATTTTGTACAGCTCGCAGGTTCAGTACACCTACGTGCGGAACTGGCATAATATGGAAGGTAGACCATGTCTGGGAATTTGTTGTGATGTCTATTAATTTCAAAGATTAATTTCAAATATATGACATAGAAAAAAAATTGGTTCAAGCCCTGTGGACAGGAGCTTTTGGGCGCATGTTCATCTTCCTTGTGGCCCGTACTGACCAGTAAAGAAAAAAAAGCAGTATCATGTTGAATACCTTAATATTATTCTGGAACACAAATTTTCCATTACAATAATCTTCATCTAGCTTCTATTTAGTATCAATTCCTGTAGAACGTGATCATAATAAGTGTTTTCCATATAATGAAATGTGTTTGAACTTGGTATGTAGGAAATCTGACATCAATTATTGGAATTAATTGATTTGACAAACAGCCGTCAAATGAGGTAAATATATTTTTGTGACGATTTTCTGTGACCATAGAACGTCAAAACACGCTGGAATGTGAATTTTAAGCAATATCTTCTGGAATTGAGATCGTATCGAACTGAAATTTTGCACACTCGTGTAGAATGCTTGATTTAACGTCGGTACAAATTTTTTTATTAAAAAATTTTCCAACTGCCCGATCCCAACAATACTTAGATAATATTATATCCATAAATTAAGCATTTCATTATTGCATTTCTTGAAATAGGTACCTTTTCAAGTCGATCAACATCGTCCTTCTTTCGACGTCTAAACTATGACTTGATTCTTTATGTTTATGTCTTTGAATTTGTTTTCGGTGGAATTCAAAGAGTTCATAGAATAATCCATGAAAATACTGAGAGAGACCCAGGAAATTTGACACATTTTGTCTTATATCTCCAGAAATTGAAATCGTATAGAGCCAAAATTTTGCACAATGTTGCAAAATACTACAATTGACGTTAGTACAAGTTTTTGTTGCAATCTGATGAATAGTTCACGAAAAAAAATTTTTTTTTTCGAAAAAATTAAAAGAAATATTTTTTTAAAAATTACCAACATTTCGATCATAACAGAATTTTGCCAAAAGTTGCGCGTTTATATCCTCGAACTGACTACCAAGTTTCGATTCAACATCTTCTTTAGTTCCTGAAATATCAGGGAAATAACCTCAAAGTTTTAAATGTCTATAACTCCTAAACCGTCCGGCCGATTTTGCCCGTTAACGAACTTAACCGTCGCATTTTGATCAGAAACCTACCCTGAAAGTTTGAAGTCGATAGGACCTTCGGTGCTCCTGTTATCGTGCCAACGGCCGGAAGTACGGCCGGCCGGCCGGCCGGCCGGCCGTACGGCAACCAAAAATCTGACACCGGATTCGTGATCAGGGAGTCCGAATTAGTCTATTAGCCAATTTTCAGCTCGAAATTCGAAAATTACAGACATTTGGACGAAATGATAGGACGATGTTCCCCTAGAACATGCGCCCAAAAACAACACCCAGTATAGTCTAGTCCAGGGCTTCCCAAACTTATTTTTACTGTGGCGCCCTTGGGGCTTTGCCATTTTTGTACGACGCCCATTAGCTCAGCCCCCAAAAATATTTACGGTAGAGCGCTGTGGCTTTGCCAACGGAGGTGACTTTGCCGAACTGCCTAATATTTTAAGTTTCATTTTATTTTTGAAAAGTTGGTTTTATTTCACTGACAGCATGAATGGGAACTGTTAACCACGGTATATCTCTACCGGTGCTTCGCTGTGTTATGTGAGTGGGTAAGTTTTTAACGTGTTTATAAATGCGAAATACTAAGGGTTGTGTAGAAAATATGACAAGCGGTACATCAAAATATATTTAGCAGCTTACTTTACATGTATTTAGGGTCACGTAAAATAAACTTAGAGCATTTGGTTGAGAGGGTTTCTATATCTCGGGAAATTTTTCTATTGTTGCACTTTTGCGGGGAACTTTGCCCTATACCAAAATTTATTTTATTTATAGAAACAGCTATGGGTCAATACTAAAAGTTGGGTGCGAGGAAATATCGTAATTATACGGAAGAAACACTAAACCGATAGTAGCGTTCCCTGCTAAGAAAATTATTAAACATCATGTTAGAGAAGTTTTAGAAACAGATGATGATGGGTTTGTAGTAAAATATATGAGGAAAAAGAAAAATGGATTTTTCCATATCAATGCTGAGGACACATCATACTTCAAGTACATGTATAGTGTTGCAACATTGGAAAAACCTACGTCTTCCAGGGGACATTATTTTTTCCATAGAGACTTAGAGGGTCGATTAAAATTAATTAGCTTGCATTTTTGGACGCGTTTGAAAATGTTTCTAGTTTATTTGATCTCACAGAGCCGATTTTTGTATTTTATACAGAATAATAGATTTTATTTTCCTATAATTTGTTGTTTTATTATCCTCTTATAGCAACCTTGTCGAATACACCCCTTACACTTGATAAAATCGCCAACAAACGGATTTTAAAGGCATTGGCAAATTGCCACTAATGTGCGGGTGACTGTGCCAAATTTTTAAAAATTGAAAAAGAAATGTTGCGCACCCTTTCTTATGTTTCTAACAACAGTAGTAGATAGCTGAAATGCTGAAATTATGCATAGTTTACAAAGGACTTATTTTAGGTAAAAATAAAAAAGTCACAACAAGAAAACAACGAAAAGTAGTGCAAAGTCACACCGCTCTACGGTACTAATTTTAGTACTAGCGTAGTAATACCTTATCAGCTCACTAGACTCGGTCGCATCGCCATAAGACGCCCCTGGGACAATGTCGCGACGCACTGTTTTTGCGTATTCCACGAAAATTATGATTGAGGAGTCATTAAATTTGGAATGGCATGTAAATAGTTTTTGAGAAAATGCTAAGAACGCTCGCAAAAATTGCAATTGTCATAAACAAAAGTGAAAAAAAAAGAAGAGAGTTCGGTTCTTCGCCAATATCATAAAAACTTTTTGAGAATATTCAAATTTGAAAAAAGATTCAAATAGAGGAGGAAATTTCGTAATGACAAGTCTGAAATGCGGGAACTGTAGGACCAAGATCTATAATTTTCCTAGAGGGTTGAAAATACTCCCGAAAACGGGTACTCCGGCTTGCACAAGCCTCGCCCCCTTCGTACCTTCGATGAATAAAAATTATTTAATATGAAAATAAAAAAATTGGTTCAAGCCCTGTGGACAGGAGCTTTTTGGCGTTCTTGTTCAAACAGACAAATTATATCTCCGAAAGTATTGGTGATGATAGAACTGCATCATGAAAGAAATTAAATTAAAAAAAAAATTGGTTCAAGCACTGACGTGAAGTCAGAAGCTTTTGCGCGTATGTTCTATTGTCCATTCTTCTGTATTGGACACCCTTAATCGAATTTACCATGGTAAATTATGTTGTCCATTCTCCCATATTGGACACTTAATTCGAATTCACCATGGTAAATTCTCAGATGATTCTGAGATACAAAGTTCCTATGGACTATGGATCTCTGACGCATTGTTTCTGAGATACGGGGTGTTAAAATTAAAAAAAACAATTGGTTTTTCTAATTTATTTTCGGCACCATACACGTTTTTTTTGCGTTTTGGTAGGTTATGAGTACGCTTTGAAACAAATTTTTTCCGATTCAAAATGATGTTTAATTTTCACCAGTGGCGTCTGTACAGACTAATTTCCGAATATATTCGGTAATAAAATTGGTACGCCAATGATTTTTTTCAAATTTGAAATTATTTTCGTAATCACCACCTAATTCACCATGAGAATGGTATCTTGAGTTTTTTACCTGCGACGAAAACTTTCTGAGAAGAAAAATAAAATGCAATTTCATCTAAGATAGTTACGAAATTCTTTACTTCCAAAATCAACTCAGGATACCATTCCCACGGTAAATTATGTGATGAAAACAAAAAAAATCTCAAATTTGGAAAAAATCATTGGCGTACCAATTTTTTTACCGAGTATATTCCGAAAGAAGTCTGTACGAACGCCACTGGTGAAAATTAAACATCATTTTGAATCGGGAAAAATGTGTTTCAAAGCATACTCAACCTACCGAAACACAAAAAAACGTGTATGGTGTCGAAAATAAATTCTAAAAATAATATAATTGGATAATATAATATATTATCCAATCACTTCATAAACAACTATTATTATAACCTCTAACAGTTTATGGCCTAAAGGAAGCATAGAGCCTTGACAGATTTTTGCGGTAGGTTTCACGAAGATACGTTCAGTTCGATTCTGATCGATTAATCGAAACAATCTGACAAACAAGTTACAACCTCGTATAGGCACAGTATGAAAATATTATTATACTTTGACAGAAGCAGGCACAGAAATGTAATAATTATTAGAATATTAGGTTAGCCACAGCCTATGTCTATGGTTTTTGGCGCCCTTATTCCTCGGAACAGAGTGCTTATCAATTTGCCGAAATGTCTGTAATTTTCGAATCTTTGGCTGAAAATGGTCTCGGAGGTTTTGGTTCGACTCACTGATCAAGAATCGTCCGGCCGGCCGTTGGCAAGATAACTCTCGAACGGAATGAGCTGCTAGACAGTTGAAATTTTCAGAGTAGGTTTGGGAGATAAATATGTCGGTTAAGTTCGTTATTGAGCAAAAACGAAAAAAATCATATTTTTTACATGACAAATTTCAAATTAAATTTTCATGTAGGATGCACTATCCTCATAAGAATCCATTTAAATCATTCTCAACTCTAATAAACTATAATACTTTCGGAGATTTGATTTTTCAAAATTTCAATAATTAATCGTAATTTTATGATTTCATAGAATGCTCTAATTATAATTTGGTGATGAATGTGAATCCAACCTAAGATGTGAGTCATAGACCTACGTTTTGAATTTATTTTTGATGCAGTTCTATCATAAGGATCCATTGATATCAGTCCCAATTCCCAGAAACCAATACTTTCGGAGATATGATTTCTCAAAGTTTGAAGAATAACTCGCTAGTAGTTTGAAAAGAGCGCCAAAGCCCCTGTCCACGGAGCTTTGACATTTTCATTGTAATAAATAACCTGTTTCAAGTTGTTTGAATTGCAGGTGAATTGTCACATTTCACAAAAAAAGCAGCACAATCATCTGTGATTCTAGTCCAGGTCCGGATTGATAAAAGCAGTTAAATTATTGGAATTTTCATAATATTTTATGACATTCAATGAAGAATATCCCGAAAAAGGTAAGTTTCGGGAGAAATGATGAAGAATAGTTTATTTTTTTAAAATGATTGAGTATTCTCAAAATGACTCAAGATAACCTTCATCTGCTTTCATTATGCTAATTTCCAATAGTTTTTTGAACCAGCGAGTTCATAACTACGAAACCAATGGAAGAAGGGAAAAACTGTTATCCGCCGTATTCACAAAGCATTCAATCTGCGTTAAGTCATAACTGAGGTCCTCAGTTAAGGATAAATTTGAAGCGCAACCTCAGTTGACGTGAAAATTAACGTGAAACAGGCCTGTATCTCACCGTTAAATATACGTTAACTGAGGTTGCGATTAAAATTTATCCTTAACTGAAGACCTCAGTTAACAGGAATTAACAGAGATTGAATGCTTTGTGAATACGGCGGTTTGTGTCATAGTTATAGAATATATCACACCAAAATGCATTTCATTCTGATTAACCATATCAAAGCTACAAAAAAAAACTGATTTTTTTTTTCAATTTCAACGGCCTCTATTTTTTTTCCTGTGCCGAATTTGGAAAAAAGAAAAATGAACAAAGTGTTCTATTTTATGAGAGGAATTTGTGGTTTAAATTAATGTACAACTTAAAGACTCACCCTGTATATACAAATAGGAAAGTGCGATGGGTAATTCCGCAAAAGGAACAGAGAAAAATCATTCTGCTGGTACCTGCCGACATATATTTCTGCTAATTGGCTTCTGCTTCTTTTGCGGAATTACCCATTCAACTTTCCCACTTAAATATACTTCTCCGCAGTATCCTAATTTATATATGATATAAATATATTACATTCGCTCAAATGAAGATGGAAGCCCAAATTAAAAAGCTGGGTATCATTTATATTTCAGAGATTTTAGACATTTCCTTATTTTGATACTTCCTACCAACACCGTAATTCTCATCTAAGCTAGGATTCGCTTTTTGCAGATTAAGCCTCTACAAAATTTGCAATAAAGACGATCTTCCAAACCATCTTAATCTGAAAAAGATTCCTCTGATAAACTGACAGCGGGATATTGCTAGAATTTTCAATTCCACTCGTCTTTATGTCGGCTCATAAGAGCTGAACGACTGGTTCATCTCCACCGCTTGCTCTCCTCGTTATCTTTTGATTTACACTAAATCGATATCAAGGAGTCTGAGGGGGTGCGATGCAGCTCTAGGTATATTTCTGAGCACGTTTCGGTGGGCCATTTTAATTTCTGACAGTCATAGTTGTTTTACTTTCAGTAGCTCGACAGACGAAGTTACCGGAACGCAAAGTTCAAAGTTGCGGGTTGTCTAATGAGAGCATCGAGAAAATGGCTTTGTTACAATTAAGGTATCAACTTGGGGAATTTTATAGCGAGTTTATTATCCCTTTTAGTTGGCTTGTACCGCATGTAGGATTTACGACTTACACATAATGATATTGCTGGTTTAGAGCGAGGTGGAGAAGGTGAGCAGGACGACAGAACAAACATAAAAAAAATTGAAGAAACCGCTGACGTGAATACAGGAGTTTTTTTGGAGATCCGGGTTCGAATCCCCACTGAGTAAGTTTACTATTTTATTTATTCTAATTTTTTTTCGCAGTAAGCAGTATTTTGTGTGGGTGTGAGGTGTGAATAGACAATAGAACATGCGCACAAAAACTCCTGAGGTCAAAGCTTTTTTCCAGATCACTTAGGTCCAGAAGGTTCAAGAACCATTGAAAAAATATTATAATCTGATAATATGAAAGCATGAGCATATGAGAACGACAACAATTATTTTAAGATTTTAATATTTTTGCGCGCGGGGGAACATCATTCAACACAAATATTTGTAATTTTTTATTTTTTTGCCGAAAATGGTCTCAAGAGATTGGGTTCGACTCCCCGATATGAAGAATTCGAGGTCAAATTTGATTCTGTCCGACCGGCCGGCCGTCCGTCCGACGGCCGTTCACACGATAACTTGAGAACGGAAAGACATAGTGACTTGAAATTTTCAGGGTAGGTGACCCATTTCGTATGACAGTTACTGTGCTTACGGCCAAAAGTTGGAAAATTACAGTCATTTGGACAAAATGATTGAACGATTGATAAAATTGGTATATTTTGAGTTATTGAGAATATAACAACAAAGTTTCAGATGACTATAACTCCGAAATCGTTTGGACGATTATGCCCAACAACGAACCGAACTGTCCCATTCCGATGTGCAACCTACCCTGAAAATTGCAAGTCGCTATCTCTTTCCATCCGAAAGTTATCGTAACAACGGTCACCCATCCAACTACTGAACTCACCCAAGGCTGCTCGGATATCCAACAATATAAATCTGATCGTGTTTAAATTTGGAACTTGGCTGTAATGTTAGGTTTTGAAGGCTATCGCAAAATTTCAGCAATATCGGATTGATAGTTTCTGAGATGTACAATTGTATTCATTGATTTTTTTTTAGTGATCCTCACGAAATTTCCCAAGAATTTGCGCGTCGGCATTCTACAACTAATTACCATGTTTCAGTTGGATTAATTTCGTTTTTTTGAGTCATTGATAAAATAACAACCAAATTTCAGACGGACATAACTCCAAAACTGGCCGATTATACTTATTAACAAACTGAAATATTGCATTTGTTTGTGCAACCTAATCTAAAAAGTGCAAGTCGCTATCTATTTCTGTTCTCAAGTTATGGTGAGATAAATAATATTTTTCAATGATTTAAAATTTTCTAGTGATACGATTCCCACAAAAGTTCATAAACGTCTCTGTGTCCGTATTCTACAACCGGTTACGAAGTTACAATTCGATAGGATCTGTGTTGTTTGAAAACAAAATTAGTACTGTGAAACCGTTTAGAGGATTATGCCCATTAACGAACTTTATCATCGCATTCGCATTCGCCACCTATCCTAAAAGTTTCGAGTCTCTATCTCTTTCCGTTCGAAATATATCGTGGCAACGGCCGGCCGGACAGAATCAAATATGCCTCGAATTCTTCATCAGAGAGTCGGACCTGTTTGGAATATATATTTCACGTTTATGAGACATAAACAAAAATCACTCGACAAAGTAGGTATAGGTACCCACCTACATATTTAGGGTTCGATAAGACCCCACTTGAACTGGAGACCAAAGCCATGAGAATGTTAAGTAATCCCAAGTGGCTGACTCGTTTTCTCCCATGGAATATTTTCAGTATATCAGTAGTCTTAAGTTATATGTTTTTCGGCAGTCCATGAGGATAGATATTCCTTCTCGTGCGTTAATTAAACGTCTATTCGTTCTTGGCGCTCTTGTTCCTCGGAACAGAGTGCTTATCAATTAGCCCAAAAATGTCTGTAATTTTCGAATTTTTGGCTGAAAATGGTCTTAAACAATTGGGTTCGACTCACTGATCAAGAATCCGTGGTCAAAATCGATTCTGTTTGGCCGGATGGCCATAACCACGATAACTCTCGAACTGAATGAGCTAGTTTGGGAGATAAATATCTCGGTTAGGATCGGTACTAAGGAAAATCGACCGGATGGTCTTGGGGTAACGAAAAAAAAATTTTTTTTTACATTATAAATTTCGAATTCAATTTTTTTAAGATGCACTTTCATCATAAGAAACCATTGATATCATTTTCAACTCTAACAAATTAATACTTTCGGAGATATGATTTTCCAAAATTTCAATATTAAATCGTAACTCTATTATTTCACAGAATGCTGTATCGTCCGTATCTATGAATTTCATCTGTGTTCATACATTTCATCATTGTCATCTCATCTACAGATAAGAGACATGTCAAACAAAGTATGATTGAATGCATCATGGATAGAATTGTTCTGCTGGTTTTGGCTTAATAACTTTTGGCCCTCTTGTTGAATTTAAATTCTTTTATGATGTTTGAATGTAATTTCTTTTATGAAGAAGTTCTATCATAAGAATCCATTGACATCATTCCCAACTCTGAGAAACCAATAATTTCGGAGATATGATTGGTCAAAGTTTAAACAAGAGCGCCAAAGCTCCTGTCCACAGAGCTTTCCCACTTTTTAAATCCGAATCCTCGAACTTCAATCCTATAAAATATCCAATAGGGCCTAATCCATTTTCAGCAAAGAATTCGCTAATTACAGATATTTGGACTACATGATAGCACGCTGTTCCCCACATCATGTGCGCAAAAAAAACCACACTGTACGGTGTTGCAATTGCAAATCAGTGAGGACACAAGCACCTGACGTTTTGTGGGTGCTCCTAAAATTTGTTAACTCTTTGTTTTTGAATCGCCATCCTAAATCCCCTTTGTATTCTCTATATTCCCTACCGTCGTCGCCTTGCGGGACTTATTTGTGTACACGAGATTGCTGCATTTGTATTCGGACCTGTTTTCCAGATCGGAAATGAATTTCAGCCGGTCAATTCTCTGAAATCGCGTGAGAGTGGAATGGCGAAGATTGATTTACATTCTGATGAATGCGCTCCACAAAGCCGCTGGATAATCGCTGTCAGGTATTATTACCTCCTCCTAGGTGTGTTTGGAATTGAATCGAAGCCTGACGTTGAAGTTTGCTATTTCTGGACGCGCTGTTTGCACTTCGTGTTTACCACCGGTTTGTTGTTGGTCCTCACTTACTTTCATAACCGATTTGTGCGGTACAATTTTATGATTTACAGACCTCATCAGAGAAACAAAGAAGGGGCACATAGGGACTCTGAGCTCGGTCGAGGCACAGGTAGGGATGGAAACGATGCATCGATATTTTAGAAATATCGCAAATTGCAATCCCTCTATGCAGGGCCGTAGGTAAGAGCTTTTCCAAGGGTGGGTGGGGAGAAAAGGCTTTTGGCGCCCCTAGTTTGAAAAAATATACAAAAATCGAAAAACACAAAAATTTTGGATGAAGTGTACATGTATTGATAAATACTACATAGTTCCTTAATAAAGAATGAATTACAAATTAATATATGTATGAATGAAAATTATTTTACAAACAAGACTGCGTACTGAATTTGGATTTTTGAGTGAAAAAAATGTTGCATCTCTCAAAAGATCCAGGACCAAAATAGAATTGTATTTGACAAAAATAAATATATACATCAAGCTTTCGAGATGATAAGAATAATCTGAAGAGTTCACAAATATTAAAACGAAAACTTTCGAAAAATGATATAGCAATAATGTCATATAATAATAATAATAATAATGTTTATTGATCCCTTAAGACATCATATACATATGTATGGAACAAGTCAAAAACAAACCGAATTCAAAAACTTTCCAAACTATCCGAAAAATATTCATTAACATTATAAAAACATTTTTGAGTTAGTAAACCCTTAACAACTCTCTTAAACTTAAATGTATTTAGTGACTTAATACTACTAGGAAGATGATTAAAAATTTTTATACACTGATACATTGGTGACCTCTCGAACCTGGAAGTACTATGCTTAGGAATCAAAAATATATCTTTATTTCTAGTTTGATGTGAATGACAACTGGATAATTTAACAATACTACTCTCATTTTCTCTAACATATACGAGGCATCTGAGGATGAAGATAGAGGCCAAAGTTAAGATATTGTTATTTATAAATACAAGTTTACAAGAAGATCGCGGCGCAATATTGAACATCAAACGTAGAATCCTTTTCTGAATTATAAATACCCTACCAACATCAGTGGAATTTCCCCAGAGCATGATGTTGTATGACAGGTGACTATAGACTAAACTATAGTAGATATTTAACAAGGAATGAGTGGGAAGCAAATGTTTTACTCGACAGAGTGCGTAATATGAGCTATGAAGTTTCTTGCATACCGCGTCAATCTGTGCATCCCACCTCAAATACCTATCAATGTGAACACCAAGAAATTTTGTGCTTTGCTTCGAAGAGATAGTCGTATCAAAGTGCTTAGTAGTAAATGTATTATCATCAGAAGATAGTGAAAACAATATGCATTCAGTCTTATTGACGTTGATCATAATAGCATTAAGATTGCACCATTCAACAAAACACCTGATCAAAAGATCACATAACCTCTTCAACTCCTCCATGCTATCGGCAGTAATAGCTAGCGAGAAATCATCAGCGAATAAGATTGCTTTTATCAGTTTGGTAAAATCCCCTGAATAATCAGATAAACTAATGAATAGCCTCTTTAAATTGTCCGGAAGATCGTTTATGAATAATAAAAACAGGATCGGTCCGAGAATAGAGCCCTGGGGAACTCCTAGCTCCAGATGATGTTCACTCGAATAACAGTTGTTGACTCTAACAGACGCGACCCTGCCTTCCAGATAGCTGCGAATCCAGTCATGAAAAACCCCCCTGAATCCCAGACTGTAGCACTTGTCTAATATAAACTGGAAGGTGAGAGAATCAAAGGCTCGGGACAAATCAAAAAACAATCCGACAACATATGCACCCCTATCCAGACGGTCATATACAAACTCAAGGAAATCCATAGTAGCTGTTTGAGCTGAGCGGCCCGATCTGAATCCGTGCTGCGTGGTATTGAGCAAATTAAATTTGTCCAAATATTTCACCATCCTATCAAAAACCAAACGTTCAAATGTTTTCGCAAAGCAACTGAGAATAGAAATGGGTCTATAATTCATTACATCATATATATCTCCCTTCTTATAGATAGGTATGACAGTGGCTTTTTTGAGGATGTTAGGAAAAACTCCCGAGCTGATGGACAAATTAAATAAATGTACGAAATGATGAGCATTAACAGGTCCCATTCTCTTCAATATTCGCGATGAGACAAAGTCAACACCCGAACTATTGTCATTTTTAAGTGATCTGAATACACTGACAACCTCATCCTCCAGAATCGGATAAAAGAAAAAATTAGCATTCGATAAAGGTGAGGCTGTACACGAGGAAGATAATGCATCTCCATAATAATCGATTAGGCTGGTCTGCGCAACCATGGTGAAATGGTTGGCAAAGATCTCCGCTACAGCTCTTGGTTCATCATAGGAAACATCGTTGATAACAAGAACCATGGATTTTTGATTATCACTTTTACGACCCGTCAAAATATTTACCAGGTTCCAGACAGTTTTGTTTTTATTTTCTGAATTATCAATTAAGGTAAATGTCCCAATTATCGACACAATAGCGTGTTCCTCAAAGTGTCTAATACATTTCGACTTCAAAGAATAATTTTATATGAATGAAATATTCTGCTTCTACTTCTCTGAACCCCCTATTTTGATAAAAGTACAAAAAACGAACATATTGAAAGGGGTAAATATTATAACAAAAATTAATGGTGTCTCAAAGCAGATGTACCCATTATCGACACTGGAAAAATATGAATTACCAATCATCGACATACATCTGCACCAAATATCGACACTTTTGGAAAACCAGATTTTGGCATCAATAATATGTTTGTATTCAAAGAAATTTTGATATATTTAGTGAAAATAACAGTTTAAAAATGTTCACAAAAATTAAAAAAACATGAGATATATAAATTCTCTGCTTAATATGAAAAATATTTGATGATCTTTGGTTAATCCTTAGAAATTAACGTTTTCACTTCAGATACTTCCTATAAGCCACGTTCATTCAACTTTTTAGGCTCGGTAATTCTACGTGTTTCTCCTCTGTCCTAACTCAATTTTCTTTTGTGTCATTTTCAAGGGCTCTCTCATTTGATTCACTATTTTTTGCATTTTGTATGCTTGCTTCACCAAGAACTTGGGCTTCAAAAAGATAATCTGTAATCCCCCCATTCTTACCATTCATATCTTGATGTAGCCCACAAACATTTATATCAGTGTCGGAGTAATCACGTTCATAACAATCCAGTAGTAAATCTACACCCAAATTCTCTTCCCTTACATCCAAGAGAGACGAATTCAGGGAAAAGTTAGCGATTTCTATTCTACTCGATTCAAAATTATTATTTGCGTCAGAAGTTGCTTCCGACGGGACACAGTATTTTTCATGAGTGCATTGCAGTCTTCTAGACATTTTGTAATCATGAGATAACTGGAAACTAAATATGACCAATTATCCCCACATAAATGTGCGTATGATCGACAGTCATGAAAAAATGGATGATTAAATCATATAAATGGACCACAATCGAATGTCGATCAGTACTGAGAGCAATTTTGAATATTCTATGAGCTGATTATCAAAAGATAACAAAAATAGTTTAATGAGTTCTCCATATAATTGATTATTTTTACTTATGGTATGAGTCTCAGCCGTCGACAGAATATTGCACCTTTTATTGACATAGTGTTGAACGTAGTATCGACATCAAAATTTGTTGTACTTTTATCATGTAATTCGATGGAAAACAGTGTGTCGATAATTGGTACACTAAAAATTGTGGATCTTTTGGGTAGGATAACGAAACAATCGTATCCAGGAAAATGGAGTTAACGTTTCTGAAAGTTAATCAAAAATCATCCTCAGCGACTCAAATATCGACATAGATGTCGATATCTGGGACACAATATGTTTCAGAAGTACCATTTATCGACACACAAATTTCTCATTAAATATGATACACATTAATTTTTTTTTAATAGAACTGAATACAGTTAATCGTCTCAAGTTAATTATTCTTCAAAAAATTAAATTTCATCTGCATTCGTTGAATCTGGGGAGACATAAATGAAGAGTGTGGACTTATCAGAATAGCAAGGAAAACATTGCTCACTCGATGAAGACCGACATTCGGCCAATTAACACCTGATTTTTCGCTGAGGATGTTTAAGAGAAATAAATGGTGTGAACAAATTCATTCAAGAAACTATAAACTAGATAATTGTTGAATTAAAATTTGTAAAGAAATTTTCTTCGTCTTGTTTTATGGAAAATAAACGGAAGTTGTCGATAATTGGGACACTGTCGATAATTGGGACATTTACCTTATACCACAGTGAAAATTTAATTTAGTTTTTCTAATCAGATTGTTGTAAGAATGTTTAGCACTCTTATACAAATTGAAAGTTGACTGACTTTTTATATTTTTATGCAACCAATAAATATTAATTAGTTCATTCTTTGCCCTGACAATTTCTGGAGTAATCCACATCTTTTTATGATTAGTATTGTTTTTAACAAACCTAAGGGGACAGCAACTCTCAAAGGCATTCATAACTGTATACACAAATGCCTCAAAGGCATCATCAACCCGCTGGCATGAATATATATCCTGGAAATCACAATTTGAAATACAATTGTGGAAATCATTCAGATTTTCAGGGCTTAAAATTCTAGCCAGCCTATTTGATTCGTTATTATTCATTTTGCTATTATAATTGCTGACAGATAATTCGAGAGAAATAGCCCGGTGGTCACTGATATGTGGTTCATAAACTACTACTTTACAATCAAATAATTCAGCTGCATTAGTCAGGATGTAATCAACCTTAGAAACTGATGTGTGACCGGTGATATCAGTAAATACCCTAGTAGGTTCACTTGAAGAGATATTCAGATTAAAACATTTCATCAAATCCATAAGCAACTTACAGTTTGTGCATTCCCTTGTAAGAAAGTTGACATTTAAATCGCCACAAAGAAATATAATATCAGCTAAATTGATAGAATAACTGAGGGCAAGTGAAACTCGGTCCAGAAATGTTTCAAAATGACCCGAACCAGGCCGATACACACTAATAATGGCTAATCGATACTCGCCCACCAACACTAAAATTCCACTGGTCTCGCATTCCATTTCCTCAGAAAAACGCGAAACAGACAGATTTCGCACAGTCAGGCCAGCTCTAATGTAAACCAAGGATCCTCCGTGGGCTCTGTTGGGGCGGCAATAATAATCAGCCAGTATATATCCAGAGATAGTCATGGTTTTTATATTACAGGGAGTAGCCCAGTGCTCAGCAAGGCTAACAACATCAGGGTTCTCCCGATCAACAATTAACTCAAGCAATTCCAATTTATTTGTAAGACTTTGCATATGTTACCCTGCTGCTATCTAGAGTGGAATGTTCCATCAATTCTTCGAGAATATCTGCTATTTGAAATATTGAATGAGTTTTTTGTAATTTCTGAATTAAAGCAATATTTTTGTACTCATCACCCCGAAAATTTTTGTAGTATGTATGTATATAGAATATTAAATCGTCAATGTCGCACAATCGAAAATTTCACGAAAAAAATTCTCATGTCTAGTTTTATAGTTCATTCTGTCAGTGCTGTTGTTGAATGGAGATTCCCAAGGTGCTACTTTCCTTAAAAACTATGTGTCAGCAATCGCCAAAACTTACGGTTTTCGCTCTATTCGAAAATACAGTCCTCTTTTTTGCGTGCATGTTCTGGGTAACATTGCGTTATCATTTTTTCCAAATGTCTGTAATTTTCGAATTTTTTGACCAAAATGATCTCAAACAATTTGGTTCGACTCTCTAATGAAGAATTAGAGGTCAAATTTGATTCTGTCCGGCTGTTGCAACTATAACTTGAGAACGGAAAGATATAGCAACTCGAAATTTTCTGGATAGGTGGCGCGTCCGAATACGACGGGCAAGTTCGTTAATGGGCATAATGGTTTCTGAGAAATAATTTTGTTTTCAACCAATACAAATCCGATCAAATTGAATCTTGGTGAGTAGTTGTAGAATATGAACTTAAGGACGGTGGTGAAATTTTGTGAGAATCGTATCACTAGAAAATTTTAAATAAATAATTAAAAAATATTATTTATGTCACGATAACCTGAGAACGGAAAGAGATAGCGACTTGAAATTTTCAGGTTAGATTGTGCATCTTGATGCGACATTTGAACTTGTTTATAGGCATAACCGGCCAAACAGTTTTGGAGTCAACGCGAACCCTTGCGAAATTTCGTGAGGATCGTATCACTAGAAATTTTTAAAAAAATCATTAAAAAACTTCTATAAATCAGAAACTATTCGTTTGGCATCGGTGAAATTTTGCGAGAGCCTTCAGAACTCAACTCTACTGCCAAGTTCCAAGTTTGAACACGATAGGATCTAAAGTGTTGGAGATCCGAGCAGCCCTGTGTAAGTTCAGTAGCTGGATGGGTGACCGTTGCCTCGATAACTGATTGGGACTTGCAATTTTCATGGTAGGGTGCGCATCCGAATGGGATAGTTAAGTTCGTTTATAGGCATAATCGGCCCAACGGTTTCGGAGTATTAACCACCTGGAATATTATTTCCTCGATAACTCAAAAAATATAGACTCGATCGAATTGAAGCTTGGTTACTAGTTGTAGAATATGGGCATAAAGACGTGTGTAAAATTTAGTGATGATAACCGTATTCCCAGAAAATTACGAAAAAATTGGTTCATAATCAGTCAATTCGATTAAGAGTGTCCAATACAGGAGAATGGACAATAGAACATGCGCGCAAAAGCTCCTGACTTCACGTCAGTGCTAGAACCAATATTTTCAATAACTGGCCTTAGCCATGTATTCATGACATTTGCTGCTTTTTCCGTTTCAATTTTTCTTATCTGCGCTCTCCTTCTGAATTCCGCTCCAGACGGTTTGAACTTTTTTTGGCAAGGATCCATAATCCGTATTCGGTTTTGGATTTTAAATTTCAATCAATATTCAGATTCACTAATTCACTATTCACGAATAATTTATATAAGAAGTACAAGGTTATATTTCTTTCTATTGAACGATTTTGTCTAGCCGGGGAAGGCCAGGAATTCCCCAGTCCTGCCATCTAGTCTCCAGCAGCAACAAAGCTTTCTACAATGCTGTCGGTCTATAATAATAATCATCTTATTCAAGTAGTAGTTCAAAAAAAAATTTATTATGTCCTTTTTCTATAGTTTTCCAACTATCCGCGATCAATTTGGCGCCCTTTGAGATATGATCCAGGGGGGAGGCTCACCTCCCTCCCCCCCTGGTAGCGACGGCCCTGCCTCGATGCATCAATGTTTTTGGCGCTCTTGTTCCTCGGAACAGAGTGCTTATCAATTTGCCTAAATGTCTGTAATTTTAGAATTTTTGGATGAAAATGGTCTTGAACGATTTGGTTCGACTCACTGATCAAGAATTCCTGGTCAAAATCGCTTCTGTCCGGCCGGCCCTCCGTTAACACGATAACTCTCGAATGGAATGAGCTAGACAGTTGAAATTTTCTGAGTAGGTTTAGGAGATAGATATCTCGGTTAAGTTCGTTATTGGGCAAAATCGGACAGATGGTTTGGGAGTAACGAAAAACAATTTTTCTTCTCATTACAAATTTCGAATTAAATTTTTTTAAGATACAGTTTCACCATAAGAATCCACTGATATCATTTCCAACTCTAACAAGCTGATAGTGTCGGAGATATGATTTTTCAAAATTTCAATGATACATCTTACTTCTATGTTTTCACAAAATGCTCTAATTATTTTATCTATGAATTATCGTATGGTCTGTGTTCACACATATCATCTTGGACTTGCGTCCAACTTTTACGTATAAATTGGACAACATACCAATATGCAGTTTGCATTAAAGAGAACTACTCATCTGTCAAATATTCTGTTACGTTACACGCCATTCTGATTGCGTTTTTCAGCGGGAGTTGGTTGCTTCCTAATAATGCAAAATTAAATATACAAAGGCGGTTTTAAGCAGGTAGATTATTGATTTTTCTTGCCTTTTATGCGGTCGTCTCCAATTTCATTTTGAATTTGGCACATCGGGTAACTTTGAATTGCTATTTTAAGGTGGAGAATGCCACGCAAATCGGAAAAAGAGACGCACGGTGTCAGAAAATATGGTACAAGCAGTGGGAAAGCCCTGTGGACAGGAGCTTTGGCGCTCTTGTTCTAACTTTGACAAATTATATCTCCGAAAGTATTGGTGGGAATGATCTCAATGGATTATTATGATTGAACTGTATCATAACAAAAATAAATTAAATAAGAATGCATTGATATCATTCCCAACTCTGAGAAACCGATACTTTCGAAGTTATTTTTGAATAGTCACATTTTTTAGCTCTTGTTTTGATTTAGTTCCTTTTATGATGCAGTTCTATTATAAGACTCAATTGATCATTCGCAACTCTGAGACACCAATACTTTCGGAGATATGATTTGTCAAAGTTTGAACAAGAGCGCCAAAGCTCCTCTCCATAGGGCTTTCCCACTTTTTCACATCTCGATGTTCCAAGATTTAACGATGGTGAAATAATACAGGGTCTTTTAAATGATTGTAACATCGCAGTTGGCTTTGGATTTTTATTTGTCACTTCTTGTGTTCTGTTTATATCATAGAATTTCTAAACTGACAGCCAGAACCAATATTGAATTATTGTCAATTCTTAAGATTCTTTTTGGCGCTCTAGTTCCTCGGAACTGAGTGCTTATCAATTTGCCCAAATGTCTGTAATTTTCGAATTTTTCGTTAAAAATGGTCTTAAACGATTTGGTTCGACTCACTGATCAAGAATCCGTGGTCGAAATTCATTCTGTCCGGCCAGCCGGTCCGGCCGGCCGTAGGCACGATAACTCTCGAACGGCATGAGCTAGAGAGTTGAAATTTTCAGAGTAGGTTTGGGGGATGAATATCTCGGCTAAGTTCGTTACTGGGCAAAATCGGACAGAAGGTTTCGGAGTAATAAAAAAAAAATTTTTTTTTTACAGAACAAATTCCAAATTAATTTTTTTTTAATAAGCAGTTTTATCATAAGAATCCATTCATATCATTTTTAACTCTAACAAGCTAATACTTTCGGAGATATGATTTTTCAAAATTTCAATGTAAATCGTATTTCACAGATTGATATAATTATTCTATGTATATTCTATGTATGAATTGTCATAAAGTCAACTTGACAGAAGGGAATATTGTAACTTCAAGAATATTGGGGTTGAAATACTCGTATTTTAGCGATGCAACGGGGACCTCACCCGAATATGTTTGAAAATGTTACGTAAATATTGAAAGCATAATTCTGTAGTTCGAGAGAGGAGAAAATTTGGTGAACGTAGATCAGGAAATTTTTTATCGATTACAAGGTAATTTATTATTACTTATCTTCTTTTATACATATTTTAGGGAATACCTACTATTTGTAGGTACTTTAAACCTGTTTTGGGCAATTTTCATACGAAACTGGTTTTTTTGGCACTCTTGTTCCTCGGAACAGAGTGCTTATCAATTTGCCCAAGTGTCTGTAATTTTGGAATTTTTGGCTGAAAATGGTCTCAAATGATTTGGTTCGACTCACTGATCAAGAATCCGAGTACGAAATCGATTCTGTCCGGCCGGCCGACCGGCCGTAGGCACGATAA
Organism: Halyzia sedecimguttata; assembly: GCA_937662695.2. Lineage (NCBI taxonomy): Eukaryota > Metazoa > Arthropoda > Insecta > Coleoptera > Coccinellidae > Halyzia > Halyzia sedecimguttata. Next base: position 31,578,342 of record OW569415.2, read on the forward strand.
CTCTCGAACGAAAGGAGTTAGCGGATTGAAAATTGCAAGGTGGTTTTGGAGCGTAAATATCTCGGACAAGTTCGTTAATGGGCGAAAACCATCAAGGGGTTTCGGAGCTATGGCCGATTTTAGTAAAAATATTTTTTATGAATATTTCCGAAACCAATCACTCGATCTATCCGAAATTTAGCACCAAATTGTAGAATCATGACCTTTATACGCATGTGAAGTTTTGTATTGACCAGATTACCGCAAAGTGTCATAAAAAAAATTTGAAAATGTGGTGCAGTTCTCATTCTCATGATTGCTCATTTAATCTTGATAAATAAACTATTATTTGAATTGAATTTCCTTTATGATGCAGTTCTATCATATGAATACAGTTAAAGTTCGTGATTCCTTCTCCCCATCATACATTGTTGATTCGGATGTACCTCAGGGTAGTCATTTGGGCCCTTTGTTGTTTCTTATTTACATTAACGACATTACTACTTGCTTTAAGTTTGCACTTTACCTTCTGTTTGCTGACGACCTCAAGGTTTATTTAAGGGTTAATACTCTAATCGACATGCTAAACCTCCAGTCAGATCTGGATCGATTGGAGCAATGGTGTAAAGATAACAAAGTCATCATGAACCTTGGAAAGTGCAAGCATATGAGTATAGTAAGGCGGGAGCAGCACTTTGTATCGCACTACTGTCTGAATAACCAAACAATACATACTGTGAACATGGTTAAAGACTTAGGAGTTTTTTACGACAATAGGATGTGTTTCAGGGCGCACATTGACCATATAGTTAATGCGGGGCTTCGGATGCTAGGGTTCATTTTACGGCACTCGTGTGAGTTTGGGGATGTTAATACCTTGAAACATCTTTATGTCGGTCTGGTTAGGCCTCATCTTGAGTATGCCTCTTGTGTATGGTCTCCATATACTTATGAAGATTGTGACAGGTTAGAACGAGTTCAAAATAGGTTTCTCCTCTCTGTGTCGTGCAGGATGGGAATCCCACGAGTAAATTTTTCCGCAACTCATATGAGATCACTTCTTCGCTTTCCTGCTTTGCGGACTCGTAGAATAAGGGCGGATGTATTATTGTTCGCTAGATTGTTCGGGGGGCTTTTGTCCTCTTCCAGTCTTCTATCTCTTTTTGGTTTTCACGTTCCATCGAGGAATGTTAGAGGTACCGTGCTGCTAAATCTTAGGACTTACAGGTACAATTACACCAGGGCTTCGCCAATTCCAAGAATCTCGCAACATGTAAACACTGCCAGTAGAACAGGCATAGACCTCTTTTACCTCAGTTACCCATCCATTGTGCGTTATGTCAATCGAAATTTGTTATGATCTGTTGGAATTTATTTCTGGAAGTTTTGTATTGTTTTTTTTTTTCCACAATCTGTATTAGGTTGTATTATGTATTAATTTGTATTATGAATTAACTATTTTTATTGTATATTAATATTGATTTGTGAAATTGGGTTTATCCAGTTAATAAATAAATAAATATAATTCCCAACTCTGAGAAACCAATACCAGATATAATTTGTCTGTTTGAACTAGAGCGCCAGAAAGCTCCTGTCTACAGGGCTTGAACCCATTTTTTAAAATTAAGTTTCCAAATTATTTAAACCTGCATTGACTTATAATTTAGAACAAAACATATTTATTGTAATGTCCTATTACCGCAATGGTACATTAATCAATGGTGAATGGATTTTGTGGAGGCCTGTAAAATTGAATATATGGCGAAATATCCTGATGTTCAGATTCTAGAATCTTCTCTGAATGCCCACATCAGAGGTATTATAAACAGATTCATGCAGACTGGAAACGTTAACAAAGGAAAATCAATAGGAAGAAATCAAGTTTCTCAAGACGTTGTTGAAGAACTGAGAACACGAGTTGAACAAAAACCTCAAATATCCCTGCATAAATAAATCTTTAGAGTCTGGTGCCCCCTTCCCTTGAGTACTTGCCACAAAGTATTGAAAAAATTATGGCCAAAAAACTGAATTTGTATTCTTACAAAATAACAATGGTTCGGCAACTCCTACCAATAGATATTTCACGTCGCCTAGAATTCTGCTATTTGCTTCTAAATAATCTTAACGTCGACAGATTAAAGGACTTATTTCAGTGATAAAGCTTGGTTTCCTTGTCAGTTTATGTAAATTTTCAAAACTATAGATTTTGGACATCTGAGATCCCCCAAATTTTTATTGAGACTCCACTATAATCGCAAAAGTGGTGTGTAGTTAGCAGTTTCTCGTCGTAGAATATATGACCCAGTTTTCTTTCATGATACCATTAATGAAAGGTACAAAGGAATAATACAGTTAGGATATTGTCAAAGAGATGGGGCAACTGCCCACACTACTTTTGCAAATCTAAGCTATCTGCAGGAGTTCCATGACAACCGTATAGTAAGTCCAGCCTTCCTTTCCAACACGCTCTCCAGACTTGACTCCGCTGGACTTTAGCATCTTAGCATATCTGAATAATGAAGATTTCAAAAGACACTACGTTAATATTGAGGACCTCTAATCATCAATAACAATGTGCTGCCAAAATATTGGCCAACAAATGTTGAAAAATATATTCGACAACAAGCGAAAAAGAATTTATAAATGCCTTGAGAATAATAGAGCACATTTTGAACATTTGATGTGAATTCATTGTTAGAATTCTCACAAATGATCAAACTCCCAAGCTGGCAGTTATCTATCTTACAGTTATTCAATGTATTCTGTCCATTTGTATTGATTTATTACCTACATTCGAACATTAAAATTAGTTCAACAATATGCATTCAGTTATCTGCATTTACTTCTCAAAAATGTTACATAGGATTTTAAAAATTCTTCCATTCAAAGGCAACGGAACAGATAATTCATATCTGTTCAACAGCTAATATGATATCTCTTGAAAATGGCTTAGGAGAATAGGAGAATCCCAAGTAATGAATAATTCACTTCCGATTCCATCAGCTTGATATTTTCTGAAAGAGAACTCCTTAAAACGGAACAACTTTCCAGTATCATTTATCATTCTTTCAATCAAATTACCCTACTCTGGTCATCAAAAACTCTGTTATAAAACCCGAAGGAGTTAGGCTCAGTAATTATACTGTTTACCCAAAATCACGTCTAAAAAAACTTAAAACCAAAAATTCATTTATTTGAAAATTTCACTTTCTACAAACTTAATGCGAACTATATCAACAATTGAATCAATTTATTTTGTATAATAAAAATGTTTGGTCCAAACTAGGACGGCAGGAAACGTAATCTCGTACTAAATACTTGAACTAAATAAAGCTTATTATTATTATTATTATTATCTCCTAGTGACAAGAATTTTAAACAAAGGAGAAAGTGAGGTTATGCGTATATTATGAATTTCACTGAATTAGGGTATACTCTGTGATGAATTCTGTGGCTGGAATTGCAAATATGTTCAGCATGCATATAAAGCGGCAAAATGAGAGGTTTTCAGAACCAACTACGATGTTACAATCATTTATAGAAACCCTGTAGATATTGGGCTTAGCCAGACAAACGAGAAGAAGAAGAAGAACTGACGAAATAGATCCGATTCTTCCTATAAGTCAGAAAAGAAGATATAACTACTCGCGATATATGGAATATGGATATATGCATTTGGTACACAACAACGTTAAATCTAGGCAGTTATCTCATCAGATCGGAAGTTGAAACTCAAATGTGGATAGGATTTTATATTTATTTGGATAGTTCACGAATTGTCCCCTAACGAGAAGAATGAAAATAATTTATTTTGCAGCATAGTTAGTCAACGTTGATACACTTGGTATATCGGCGTTTGAAGTATTTCAAACCCTTTTGAAAAAAAATCAGAATTTTGAATCTCCAGCCCTTCATTCGAGTGGGAGGGGAACCCCTATGCCGCCATTCCATACTTTTTTCTTTGGATTCTGGATCAAAGTGATCAATGCATGTTTGGTCAACAATAAGAAATTTACGCTCAAATTCGCTGTAACCTGGCGAACTCGCTTCCTGTCTACCGTCAGCATTCGTGGAACCCAACGTACAGAGAATTTTTATAGACCCAATTACTCACGTAAAATTTTTTCAACGTTTCCAACAGAGGACCATGTCATGGACTAAATTAATATTTTCGTTGGTCACCACAGTTTTGGGGCTCCTGCACCTAGTGCACGTTGACAGGACTGTTTCCAGTTTGAAATCTCGTAACCAGTTCTTGAATACCTGGTACCTACGACGGGACAGAGTCGCCCAATACTTCTACCATGTACTTATACATTTCTTGCGGTGATAAACCTCTTTTACAGAAGTACTTTATCGTACCGCTAATCTCAATTATGTCCATTTTTATAAAATTCATAACACTTCACCCTGGAGGTACAGATCGACTGTTTTCCGAAAATTTTCAAAGCGCTATAACTTTCAGACCGCTGTAGCTTTTAGGTTGATTTTCTGGGTCAGAATGTACTATATCAACCTTCATCCGTCAGTGATAATGAATATTGGAGAAATAAGTCACTAACATAGTAAAAACAATTCTCAGTGGTCTTTACGAAAAGAACACACCGTATGCGAAAAAAAATATAAAAATGCACTGACGTGAAGTCAGTACTCTTTGGCGGGCAAATTCTAATTGAATTATGACTGCTTCAAGCTTAGTGGATAGAGCGAGCCGCATATCTAATCAGACAGTGGACACCATTCACTGTCAGATCAAAAATTGCTGTGCTTAAGCTAGCGTAAGGATACAGTAACAAAGTCGAAATAGAACACAACTGACTCTCTTCAGATGCACAAATTCCTAGGAGCTTCTGAGGGGTCAGTATAATTATAATCATGACATAAGCAAGGACGCCAAAACAGATTCACTTCGCAATCCACTCGTAGCTGAAAGTCCTCTCAAAATCACACCCCCCACACAAAACTCCGATTCTCCAACACCAGTGGTTCAGGAGATATAATATATTCAATCCAAGCTTACACGGACCATCACAAGGGGATTCTATGAAGAAATAGCCATCCTACACTTCCAAACCCCAATCCTCTAAGACGAAAACTCCAGCACTCAAATCACTTCTCATCTGCTCTTGCGCATAACGAAAAATGCCCGAAAGAGGCAGCATGGATTTCAAAATAAGCCCAAGGGCCACGTTATGAATACTACACCTCGGACACAAGGCTATTTCTTCAAAATTGGCTTGCACACTCAGAGAATTGACATGAGGTGCTAATGTCGTCCTTCAGTTCCTGCCCAGTCACTTAACTTTCAGACAAATTTTGAAATACAATTTAAAAATCTTATGTTCAACAATTTAGCTTATTATCGATATGATTCTACTGCCTATCCTTCTAGGTCAATATCCCAAGGCGCTTGTGCTAAAAAAGGTTACCTTCTAATGTTAAACAAACCAATATTTTAGGCGAGTACCGATTAAACTTGTTGAAATGAAGTTGAAATTGATTGTTGGTAATGGTATTGATCCATATTATACCTTGGCATTAACTGATTTTGATGCTCCACTGGATGAAATTCAGAAGAATGTCGTGTTGGATTATTTCCTTCCAGTGTGAGCTCTTCGACATATTTCGAAATCAGAGATCACAAAAGATTGTGCGCCTTTGCACAGGTGGCACGCAAATGGATTGCATCTCTTTGTGCCAAGAAATTGAATAATAATTGAAGGGCAAAGGTCGAATCATGCGATGTCACATTTTTATGTTTTTTGAACGGCAATACCATTGTACCATTGTATAGTACAAATGTGGTAGAATGGATGGCTAAAATATATACTTTGCAGTAACACGCAGAGTCAAGAAGTAATCTTCATATAAAATCATTTATACACTGCAATAATGAGCATGGTCCAAGCTTATGTAATTCAACAATTTCTCAGTTCATCGTCCTTGTGCCATTGCATGTTTTTCCCCAGGTGCCTTCGATTGTATTATTCATAATAATCATAATGTGTTACTTCATAATTGGAAATATCAAAACCAAAATGTGAAAAAATCAGCATCATTTAAGCAATATACTTGCGTTTTTTCTTTGAAAAAGTGGTTCAGCCCTTTTATCAGAGCGTTGGCGCTCTTGTTCAAACTTTGACAAATCATATCTCCGAAAGTATTGGCTTCTCAGAGTTGGGAATTATATCAATGAATTCTTATCATAGAACTGCATCATAAAATCAATTAAATTCAAATAATAGTTTATTTATCAAGATTAAATGAGCAATCTTTAATGATTTAACCTCATGGAATGGGTTGTTGTTACTTACACTCGGTGCATAGTTTTCACAACTCGAAATACCCAAGGAAAGTATCCTCGAAATGTCTAGAGCAAGGCTGGAGAAAATCATAGCAGATTGACCATTTATTCCTGATATTTGAATAGGTATAGGCTGACGAACAAATTATTTTAATAGTCAAAATACATTAATAAAATACAATATTAACTCAAAAAAAAATATTTGATACACAAATGTAGATCAATATTTCAACATATTTTTGCTAGCAACATTATGAAAATACTGTATATAGGAACATGTCTCACTATTTAAGGAAGTAAAAGGTAATATCAATATAATATTAAAATCATCTAATTAAAATCTTCTGAAACATCATTCCTAATATTTATAATTAAATTATTCAATATGCAACAAGTCAACATTATTTTTGGTATCAAAACAGTCTTGTATACCTATATTCAAAAATTCGAGATTCGCAACCTTGTTTTCCAACACAAAGTATTTAAGTACGAATTATATAAACAAACAAGAACAGAAAAAAAATTCACATGTATCTTATACGTAGATAAGATGACATGATTTAGCCTAATAACGAGCTTAACCGAGATATTTATCTCCCAAACCTACCATGAAAATTTCAACTGTCTAGCTCATTCCGTTCGAGAGTTATCGTGCCTACGGCCGGCCAGACAGAATCAATTTCGACCACGGATTCCTGATCGGTGAGTCGAACCAAATCGTTAAGACCATTTTCATCCATGCACAAATTCGAAAATTACAGACATTTTGGCAAATTGAGAAGCACTCTGTTCCGAGAAACAAAAGCGATGAAAAACGAAATATTACCAAAAATATGTTGTTACTTCTAAACATACACAAAAGCTGAAACACTATACTATAATTCACCTCACCAAATCTGAAAACGGAAACATGCCTTGAAGTTTTGTAGATCGTGTGATACAGTATATTCAAACTGAAAATTCTCTATTCCCAACACCTCTGCAGACTATTCACTCGCTTCACAGTATTGACAAACGAATAATGACAATTATTCCGAAAACAGGGTCTCAAAACGCTATTTTCCGCATATAATTCTCTTTAACGATGCATCAAATCCTGCAGAAGAGGGATTTGTTCTTTTTTGTATACACCAGAGAACATGCCGAGGAGCCGTCTGAGGGAGCCTTGCAACTTGTGAGTGCTGCTTGTTGCGCGGCATGGAGGCAAGTTGCCGCTGAGAGTTGGTGGCATCTCTGCAATAGAAGATGGCATTCTTCCATTTCGAATTGAGTGGGACATTTGAACAGTGAACAGTGATACCATGAATTTGCCTGGGAAAAGGGTGACAGTGTGAAACATCTTCGTGTTGAATCACGTCGGGGTCACCATGTGGCGTACTCGACTGAAGGCCTTGAGGTACGTATGCAAGGATTGCGGGTCACCCTTAAGGTCATAAAATCTACAGTTTATTGATATTATTTTTTTTTGTTTTTTTGTCCCTGTTTAAAAGAAAACCCTATTATAGGCTTACCCTGTGAGAGACCGTACTCTATGTACAGTGTGAAACTCCAGTTGTTGTTTGCTTACTCACTAAAAATCCTCTCACGCATTCCTTAGAGTATTTCTTGGTCTTGTCCTCACAGCGTCCCTATACAAAAGAGATGAGCTGCAGGCGGCCTTCACAGCTGATGGGACCAGATCAGTGGAAGTGATCCGAGCAACACTGATTTCTACATTATGTGCCCCAATGCCTCGGCCAGGGATATACAGGCTGGAATAATATTCAATTCTGCCACATAGTTTGCTCCCATTCTGCCTGGGCATCTTATGATTAGTACACCATTCTAAATTGATGCCTTGGATATGGGGTCCACCGTTCGAACGCTAAATCCTTGTATTTTTCCTTCTTCTGTTCTTCTTTCATTTCCACATTATTTTCGATAGTGGAGGAAAATTTCAGAACAAACAATTCGTTGAGCTCTTTATCCAGCAGGACTATATCTGGCTTTATGGCGTGGATCTGCCGTGTTGTTGGAATAGCATAGTTCCAGTTGATGTAACCTCTATAATTTTCAACTGCTTCAATTTTCGGAGTACATATGGCAGCCCTGGTAGGTACGTTGTCATTGCCATAAATTTATCTGAGATGGGGAATTCGGAGTACCGCATTGTGTCGCATGAAGCTTGGACTCTGCAAACAGACAAGATGTGCATATCAGTTTCTTGCTGGTTGTGGCATGCTTTGTAAGTTGTTGGTGTGTCCATTTTCATCATGATCTTCTTTGTCCTGAAGAGGCCAACTAGCAGAAACACGTGTCGGCAGGTACCAGCAGAATTATTTTGAATCTGCTCCTTTTGCGGAATTACCCGTTAAACCTCTCCATATATATATATATTACTCCGCATGATCCATATTTCTATGTTTCTATTGTATTTATTACTCCATCTTGACAAGCCATAACAAATCCCTCCGTTTAGACTTGAGCCTAGCCGACTTCAAAAGGGCAAAGGATAATTCTTCCGACAAGCCCTAGTCTCTTAAACTCCTGAAATATATGAAGTGCAGATGTTTACTCGTGTGATCTTCGAGTAGTGTCTTCAGTTTTGCCTGTCTCATATGTCTGCCTGCTCTTCTTTGTTCTATTGGCCTGAAAGGTGTTCCTGCTAGCTCATGATCGATGGATAATGGATATGCCCATTATACTGAGCTCCTCCAGGGCTTTCCGTCCAGCTCTGAATGGGAGGGCTCCTTGATTCCAGATTTCATGATGAGCTATCATTTTTAGAAGTATTTCATACCCTCTTCATACCCTCATTCTTATTTCCAACGTTTGTTGATGGGGTTGGTATTCCAAACTTTGCAAGCCCCTGCCTTCCTGCGTTCGTGGAAGGTATATTCTTTGTATCAAGCAGTTGGTACGCAGGCTACGATTCATGTTCAACACCTTAAGTGTGGCTCTATCGAGCTCAAGAATTTAATATACTGTCCAGTTAACTACCCGGAAAGTTAGCTGGAATTTTCATATTTTTCGGAGTTTTTTTTGTAGCTAGCTGTTAAGGCATTCTTGATTTAGGTTGTCTTCATTGCTCCTCTTTGTTTAATTCCAAGAAATTTATGAGTTTCTTCGTCGAGGTGCCAAATGATTATTCCTCCTTCTGGTTTGATATCTTCTCCTGCTTCTTCAGTTCTTCCTTTGCTTAGATGAAAAACAGCAGATTTGTTCAAACCGAATGGCATTCCTATTACTGAGGTGTGTTCGGCAACGGTATTCAGTTTTGAGTCGTCCATATACATGAGATGTGAAACCAGGTGTTCCCTTCTGCCTGGTGGCCTTGTACCTACCCTATTCTGCTCGCCCTCAACTCAGCTGTTAATGGTAGAAGTGTTAGGCAGAACGATAACGGGCTTAGAGAGTTTCCTTGGAATACGCTTCGCCTGTATCTCACCCATCCGGTAGGTATAAGTGGTCCAACCTTCGGATCGGATGGCGAACCTAGTTTTCCATAGCGCCGTAATGTTATCCATCACAAGGATGATTTTAGGGTGGATTATGAGTATCTCTAGCAGCCGTATTATCAAGACGTGCGTCGATGTGTCAAATGCTTTCGCGTAATCCAACCACAATGTATGCTGGTTGCTTTGTTCTTGTCTAGAAGTAAGCTGTCCTTGCACCCCTGTACTCTTTTCCTTGCTCCTATCTATTCGTAAACGTGGTTCCACACTGGCCCAATAACCTCCAGAATCCGGTTTGGAAGAGCACAGTAGTGCAGTAGGAAGCATGACTAATCTGATCGGTTATTATTTCAGTCAGATCTTTGGTCTGTTGCAGATTTCGGTCGCATATTATTGGTATTATTATTATTGATATAAGTATATTGACCCTACTAGGTCTTCCCCAAGGAGACCCCTCACAAGCTTTCAAGAGCTTGAGCCAGCACAACACTGTTAATTTTGGACCCAATAGTGAATGGTTTGGCGATTACCGTGACTAGAAAATTTCTTTCCGAGCCCCGGGATTGAACTAGGGGCATCCGACTCCTGAGTCAGACGATCTACCACTGAGCTAATCACGCTGCATCGAACGAAGGACGGCGTTATATACGTATACAGCAGGCTCCTGCCAAGCTGTGTTGACAAGTTCAAAGGCAGGAGTATGGAACATCATTCGCAATGAAATTCAATAGTAAAATCAATATAATGTAGTACCTCCAGAACACCAGACGAAAACCCACAAATCCGTTGAACCATTGATCATTTAAGCTAAGCCAATGAGAAGATATCCCAGTTTGAGAGCTCCTGTTCCAGAACCTCACTGTTTAATATCTGAATGAACACATCGACATCGATTATTTCCAAGAACCAATATCCTCTTAAGGGTGTGAATATACACACCTGATGTGGTATTAAGCACTACCCTCTATTTAATTGGAAACATCACTTGCCGATTCATTACAATGGTGAAAATTAGAAACAAGCACTATCAAGACACATCGATGGATTATCCCCCCTAGTTTCCGACAATTAAACAACTTGACTTCTATTAATTATAGAGTGATATGATTTCGAGGTAATTCCGGAGACGGCAGTTTTTTTTTTCCATTATAATAACAGTTCTCGTCTCCGCCATATGTTCGGATCATTTATCGTGAAGATGTTACTTTTAGGTTATGTGGCGTGAAGTTTTAATGTACCAGTCCTTCCTGGCATTATATTATTGTTAATGATTTTCGTGCTGGGTTGTGTAAGTAGAGGTTCTACAGGGTCTTTATAAATGATTGTAACATCGTAGTTGGTTCTGAACCCTGTCAATTTGCCGCTTCATATGCTTGCTGCACATATTTCCAATTTCAGCCACATAATTTATCACAGAATATACCCTAATTTTGCGGAATTTATAATATACGTATAACCTCACTTTCTCCTTTGTTTACAATGATGAGTTCCAAAATGATTGTCACTGGTGGATTACGTTTCCTCTTTCCTCAGGAGTGATCAATTTTATTCTTATGTTCTGGGGAACGTCACGTTATCATTTTGCAAAAATGTCTGTAATTTTCGATTTTTTTTCCGAAAATGGTTTCAAACGATTGAGTTCGACTCCCTAATGAAGAATTCGAGCTCAAATTTGATTATATCCGTCCGGCCGGTCGTTACCACGATATCTTGAGAACGTAAAAAGACTGCTACTTGAAATTTTCAGGGTAGGTGGCGCGTCCCAATACGTCGGACAAGTTCGTTAATGGGCGTAATCGGCTAAATGGTTTCCGAGTGATAATTTTGTTTTCAACCAATACAAATCCGATCAGATTGAAACATGGTGAGTAGTTGTAGAATACAAACCTAAGGACATTTGTGCAATTTTGTCAGAATCGTATTACTAGAAAAAAAAAAAATTGTTAATACATATTATTCATGTCACGATAACCTGAGAGGGAAAGAGATAGCGACTTGAAATTATCAGGTGAGGTTGTGCATCTGAATGCGACATTTGAGTTTGTTTATAGACATAATCGGCCAAACGGTTTTTCAGTTATACCCATCTGAAATTTGGTTGTTATTTCCCTTATAACTCGAAAATACAAAACCGATTACATCAAACATTTAGTTGTAGAATGCCAATGCGAAAATTCTTGCAAAATTTCGTAAGGATCGTCTCATTAGAAAATTTTTAAAAATTCTTGGAAATCCCCGAAAAAAAACCTAACTCTACTGCCAAGTTCCAAGTTTGAACACAATCGGATCAATATTGTTGGAGGTCCGAGCAGCCTTAGGCGAGTTCAGTAGCCGGATGGGTGACCGTTGCCTCGATAACTTTCGAATGAAAGGAGATAGGGACTTGCAATTTTCAGGGTAGGTTGCGCATCCGAATGGGAGAGTTAGGTTCGTTTTTGGGCATCGGTCCAACAGTTCCGGAGTTATACCCACCTGGAATATTATTTCCTCGAAGAGTTGTAGGATATCGACATAAAGACAATTCAATTAGTTCAAGCACTGACGTGAAGTCAGGAGCTTTTGCGCGTATGTTCTATTGTCCATTCTCCTGTATTGGACATCTTAATAATTGATTTACCATGGTAACTTCAATAGAACATACGAGCAAAAGTTCCTGACTTCACGTCAGTGCTTGAACCTATTTTTTTTAACGTTTATGTTAACAGTCCGATTTACAATCTGGATACATTGAATGTTATTTTTCTCCTGGAGCTGAGTAGCTTTGGGCGAGTTCAATACCTGGATGAATGACCACTGTGGCTATGAATTTGAAGAGAGCACCAAATCTCCTGGCCACAGTGCGTTTCCAACTTGTTTCTTCAAAAAACCTTACCTTATAACACTTCCAGTTTTATTTTATTCATATTTTTGTCTTTATAATGATTAAAATAACATATACTACTCATTATAAATAAATACTGGTGAACATCAACGATGCACATGTCTAGGCATCGACATGATGAACGATGTATGCTTTCTGAAGGTTATCTGATGTGCGGCGCAAAGCGAGGGGCAATCTCATAACTTACTGGACCGTCACTACATAAATGCATAGAATACATGTTATTCTATGCATCTTGGTCACTACCTATCTGTCACTTGTTCCTTGTGTCGATCGTGCTGAACCACAGAAAATGCCAAACATATTCTGTTCAACTGCAGCAACCTAACCGAACTAAGGACGAACACGTAGGAAACCCAACACCCATTATTTTTCTATGGTGAAAGGGATCCCCCGGCACCGCAGATAAGATGTTGCGGCAGCCCCTTCTAAGCAACTTGAATTTCGTGAATTAACTGTGCCCCAGTCTATGGAGAATGGTGCAAAGTAGACAGGTTTCTCCCAATCATCCCATCATATCCCACACATGTTCGACGAATTCAAATCGGTGGACATCTTAGAGAAAGGCCATAGTTCGACGGGCAATATGATATGGGGATGTATTTTTTCTTGCTGAAGAATGACGTGTGAACGGCCATCTATGTAGATATGGCAGTAGAGTGGTTTGTACATCATCAATATAAGGCAAGGCGCAGTATTCCCACTCGAATACAGAGAAGTCGAAATCGGGTACCGTATCACTATAATGCTCATTGTTACCATAGCATGATTTAAATATAGTCATTATGTTGGCAAAATATGAAGCTGAACTTAGTGACTCTTGAGTCACTGAGTATAGTTAAATGTTTCCATCATATATGTAATATGTTTTTCTGAAAACCCATGGATCAACGACATTGATAAACCCGTATCAAGAGTTGTTGGAACAGGTGTTCATGTAGGTAATGCACAATATATTAGTTTGAAGGTCATCTTACAGTTGATTTAGATTTTCCATCAGAAGGTCACCACGGAATAAATCATTTTGTGATAGAGGAATGAAAGGAAAGTGTCTAAGTATCACATATTTGTTATTCCGATAAATTCTGAAGAGTATTGTATTCATGTGGACTTACCAGTCCAATACTAGAACTAGACAATAAAATAATATGTAAAGCTGTCCTCGGAACAGTTCCTTCGACTTGTTTTGTTTCAAATAAGTTTTATTTGGTCAAAAATCACAATTTCTTTTCATTCCTGACGGTAGCTATTAATATGAAAATCATGAAATTCCACTGGAGCAAGCACTAATTTATTATGAAGTTTGGTCACTGAATTTATTAGTGAACATAAATTCCTTCTGTGCTCACAAATAGATCCAGATTCATACCTAGACTATTTTTCTATGCGAAGGTTTTTGCTAAATTTCTACATATTCAGTATATTTACGAAATAAGAAAACGCACAGACGAGACAAGAATTGGTTGGTTTTCGCTTCATATAGATTTGCGAGGTATTTTTTTTTTTTCATATTTTAATTTTGTATCCAACCGCAGAATGAGGATCTACGAATTTTATTATTATTTCTGTTTGATATCTGCAGTGTCATTACAAAAGTGTTCAACTGTCAATGCTGAAATTTTCAAACCAGAATTATTCGTCTTGCAATTTGGCAAATGTTCAATAAAATGTATTATTTTGATTGATGATAAAACTTCCACAGAATAAATGAGCGCACATAATTTATATTTAACTTGGACGTTATCGTAAAAAACTTTCGCTGAAATTAATAAATGAGCGCACTTATATCATTTATATTTCCACAAGTTTTCTTGAGTTTTCCGTAATTACTACACATGATTCTCCAACTTTGTCCGAGATACGACATCAATACACCACCATCCGACCAATCAACCCCACAACCAGCAACTGTTTTGTAAACAGGGGAGAGAAAAGGGTGTCAAAAATTTGAGGTTAAAAATCTCAAACCTTGGTAACTTCCGCAGTCTGCAGATAGTAAACAATGACGAATATCCAAGAAATGCATAGGAACAACAGCACTTTGACATTCCGTCTCATTTTGTTCGCAAAAACCGGCACGCCACGAGGATTTTGGGCAGCAGGCGCTGATCATTTGTGCGTCAACGTCACGGCGTTACTGAAAAGGCGGACATTTCAATTTTTCTGGCAAACTCCTGCTCCGCACGCTAGCGCGTTTTCGAGTCTGTCTCGGCGTTGGGGCGACAGCACGCCAATCGAAATCGTTAGGAAGGAGTGAGAGGGAGTACGCCGAAACGGGAACCGCGCGCAGATACGGTATCGCAGCGCAGTTATCACACGCGTCGTCTAGATCGGCGTCTCAACCGATAGCGTAGCGGTAGCGCCGGTAGCGGTAATCCTAATCAGGTTGGCGCTAATTGATAGGTTTGTTCTGGTTTGACTGTTTGAGGAACCTTTAATCAAGGGACTTCGGGCGCATGCGTGGTAGAAGAAATGTTATCATTACGCATGCTAGGTTACTGCTTTCACTTTGGAACAAACCTATTGGGTTTGCTCCAAATCAGGGCTGCTCCTGGCTAAACAATTGTACGTATTGCTATACAATCCAATATTTTTTCGTACATGCATACCACATTGATGAAAAGCATACATTTTGCCACTACTTGTTTTTGCAATACGTCATCAATTTGAACGAGGCCACGGTTAAATATTATGTCATAGATCACGATCACAGAGCACAGAACACTTCATTTTCATAGTAGTCAAATGTCAAATATTGCTGAGTTCCGCTAAAGCATAGAATGCTATTCTACTCATCTATGGTTTATCGCTGCATCTAAGCGCTAAATGGCTAAATAATTGTATTGTATTGTATTGTATATTGTGTATATTGTATTATGAATGTCGTTTCTGCGCAAGCGCAAGCTGCTGCGTTCCACCTTCAAATCAGACGGGAAGCTGTAACTTGTCAATTTTTTTAATAACGTCATTGGTGCTATACAATAGTCGAATTTAAGCGAATAACCGGAACAGTGCGGTTAAGACCAATCCCTTGCTATTATAACCGATCGGTTATGTTTAGCAAGGGATTGGTTTTAGCCGCACTGTTCCGGTTATTCGCTTAAATTCGACTAAAGCTATGGAAAAGCATACATGGGTGATTCCGTTCTAACTGTGATATTCAATGTCCTGTATTGTTTGTTCTCATAGGTCATTAATTAATAATCAATTTATGAAATATTTGTGCTTATTGGAAAATTATGAACATATTTCAACATTATTTTCATATAATATAACTTGCCACTTACAGAAAACTTACAATATATCACTTAAATGTCAGTACCATGTCCATTTCTAGAATTTATTTATTAAATGTCAGTACCGTGTCATGTCCATTTCTAGAATTTATTTATAAATTGTTAGTTTTTTTGTCGTAATGAATGATTTAAACTAATTACCTTATAAATTCTAATGTTTATGATCAAACTGAACAAAATTGACACATTTTTTATTCAATGTATTAAGTAAAGCTTTAAAGACAAAAGTTATTGAACCGGAATTCAATGTTAACTTAATACGTTAAACAAAAAATGTGTCAATTTTGTTCAGTTTGATCATAAACATTAGAATTTATGAGGTAATTAGTTTAAATCATTTATTACGACAAAAAACCTAACAATTTATAAATAAATTCTAGAAATGGACATGGTACTGACATTTAAGTGATATATTGTAAGTTTTCTTTAAGTGGCAAGTTATAATATATGAAAATAATGTTGAAATATGTTCATAATTATCCAATAAGCACAAAAATTTCATAAATTGATTATTAATTAATGACCTATGAGAACAAACAATACAGGACATTGAATATCACAGTTAGAACGGAATCACCCACCTACATTTTCATCTGTTATTTTGGTACAAATAAAAAATGCCTGCTCCAAATAGTATATCGTCTATGGATAGGGTTGCCAACCGTCCTTTATTTTAAAACTATCTATGGATAGTTGGTATGTATGTTTGGTTCAGAGCTGGGCCAAAGCATTGTGCTTAGTGCTTGTGAAAGTGCTTAAAGCCTTTTTGTGCTCCGAGTACTGGTGCTCGCGAGCACTTTGTAAAACCAGTGCTTAGTGCTTAGTAATTCAAGCACTTCAGGAAAAGGCTTAGTGCTTAGTAATCCCGTGAGTGCTCCCGAGCACTTCCGAGGATTACTAAGCACTAAGCCATTACGAAATCATGTCGTAACACGAATGGACGCTAAAGTTTTCAGAGCATGTTAATGTATACCGGCGTGATCAATTGAGGCATGAACAGACCTTGTAATTATCAGTTGTTGGTTATTGATTCATGTAATGGGAAGTGGATATGTTACTATTACCAACTCCTGAAAACTATTCTGTATCAAAGCATTATTAAGTGGATCGTCTATCAAGAAGATATAAGTGTATTTTTCGAAAATGTTCATGTGATTTCACAGATTTATTCGATATTTTCAATTAAATTTCTATCTGATTTACAACGCTAAATTGCTTATGACTACAATCACAATAGAAAATAATACTATCCGATTTGTGCAGATTATATTTTCGACATTGTGTCCAATACAGGAGAATGGACAATAGAATATACGCGCAAAAGCTCCTGACTTCACGTCAGTGCTTGAACCAATTTTTAAATATTAAGGGAAATAAAGCACTTGGCATAAGTATCATAATATAATACCATGTTGTTGTCATAGGTGTATGTTTTGGGTATTATCCCATTTTGAAATGGGGAAATACATTTTGCCTGTGCAGAAAAAATTGGGACGCTTATGGAATTCATGTATCCATTAATTGTATCATCATTTCGTAAAATAATGAAGACCTTTTCAAACTGTGTGGGAATAGAACGAATTTTGAGTTCGTTAGTTTTATAGAAATTGGTTCCGCTGCACTCCATTTCCTTTCCGTCAATGACGCATATGAGGTACGTAAGTTTGCATGTTTACATGTTTTTCAAATTCAATGCAATTTTATAAAGCAATTTGGAGTAAATAACCTCATTTTCAACAGTTTTCTAAAAGTGCTTAGTGCTTAGTGCTCGAAAAATCGAATTACTTTTATAAAGTGCTTAGTATTTTGTGAAAACGCGGTGCTTAGTGCTCGAGGCTCGGGAGTATTTTTATTGAGTGCTTAGTGCTTAGGGCTTGAAGCACTTTCCTTCGGTGCTCGGCACAGCTCTGGGTTAGTATGTATACCCCATTCACTTTTATAAAGCCTCCCGATTGGCCATAGATACCTACGTCTGTTCGTTTAGAAATTTTCCTGCCGATTTATTCAGGTACTTTTATTCTTTTTGTGCGTATGTTCTGGGAAACATCGCGTTATCACTATGAATTATTTTGTTGATAGTTATTCTGAAATTCGAGAATTGTCACATTTCAGAATAACTATCAACAAAATATTTCTGAACATTTTCGTTAAGTGTCTGACGAAGGAGTCTTATATAGACTCCAAAACGTTACGATATAGTTGTTTCTTCGTTGATGTTGTTTCGTTGTTGTTTGTTAGGCAACATTGATCGATTGATTGCTTCTGACAAATATGTTGTGTTTCTTACGCAGAAGCAAATCACAAAATAATTCATTTTTATTTTATAGATATCTTGCAGAGTTTGGGAGAGAAAACCCAGAAAGAACCTGTTAATAATTCTCTGAGACGTTGCCAATTTCTCAAAAATCAACATAATGTATTATCTTAGAAATGATATCACAGATCATTACCTTCGAATTATACACAACTCTTCGCTTTGAAATTGAAAATGCCGAAAGGAGTTTTGAAGAAGCAAAAGAAGACAAAGTATTAAGAAGTGCTATACAGAACTGAAATCTGCAATAGGAAAACTTCAATATTTCTTACGACATGTTGGACTCTCGAATGTAATTACTTAGTTTCCCATCCTATCACTATATTTTATTAAGGTTCAACAGTGACTCGGGTTTCGTAGTATTACTACATTTTGAAACTGGTGTATTTCAAGTTGTGCATCAAGGTTTTTAAATGTTTTCTGTAGGCTTATTTCTTGAGAAATTCTAAAAGTGGGGAATTCCATAGGTAAGTCTTTTCGTTCAGAAGCTTTCCTGTCGGGTACTTTCATTATTTGTTCAAATGAACTGTCACAAATTAAGGGATTATTTTAATGAAAAATAATGGATAGAGTAGCCATTATTTTTCATTAAAGTTTCAACACTCGATTCTTGATTTCCGTACAATAAAATTGCATAACTGAATCTTCCTACTTCCAACCAGTTTATACAGGGTGAGTCTTTGACCACTGCATTAATTTTAACCAAAGATTCCTCTCATCAAATGAAACACTTTTTTCATTCAACATTTTTCCAAATTCAGCTCAGGTAAAAAATACAGGCTGTTGAAATTTTGAAAAAAAATCAGTTTTTATTTTGTAGCTTTGACATCCTTTTTTCGAATAAAATGAATGTTGGCATAAAGTTTCCTATAACTATGATACATATTTTCCAAATATTAGTTATTTTCTTCTTCTGCTGGTTTTCTAGTTATGGACTCATGGATTCATAAAACAAAACGAAATTAGCATAAAGAGAGCATATAAAGTTTTTCTTGAGTCATTTCAAGAATATTCCATCGTTTTAGAACATTATATTATTCTTCATCATTTCTCCTTAAACGCACCGTTTTCGAGATATTCTTCATTGAATGTTTTAAAATGGAAAACTCCAGAAATTTCACTACTTTTATGGATCCGTCCCTGAGCGTTGCAATCCCGAATCAAGCTGTAAAACGAAAATAGGGCATGGTAACGTATGCCCTATTTTCGTCCGCCAACAATGTCATAGATAATTTATATGCGGGAGTGTATTAGCACATTGTGAAATCTTTAAACGCTTGTAACTTTTTACCTGAGCCGAATCTGGAAAAGTGGTAAATGAAAAAAGTGTTTCATTTGATGAGAGGAATCTTTGGTTAAAATTAATGCAGTGGTCAAAAACTCACCCTGTATACGTGAAATATTTCCGGTAACAACAAAGGAAAAATTTTCTTCAACAGTCGCCAGGTCTTTGGTATTGTTGAATTCACATAATATCTTCTCAAATTCATTATTTTTCCCAACAAAATTCACATTGTGAAAAATACTTAATAACTACGACTTCTATGTAGAGAGGACAACGTTGCGTAGTTATCTAACAGGAAAATGAGCATAACCTAACATTTTCAAAATATACGCGGTGAAATGTGTCAAAATTTCATGGACAACCGGGAGACTTTATAAAAGTGAATGGAGTATATATGTATGGTTGTATGGATCACAT
Source organism: Halyzia sedecimguttata (assembly GCA_937662695.2). NCBI lineage: Eukaryota > Metazoa > Arthropoda > Insecta > Coleoptera > Coccinellidae > Halyzia > Halyzia sedecimguttata. The sequence goes on from OW569415.2 coordinate 31,598,252, forward strand.
TGTATGACAGGGGGGTGAAACTTAGCATTCTATGGTCCCAACTGGCAACCAAACATGGCTGCGCCGGCCCAGGTGGTCTAGCGGTTGAAGAACTAGCTAGGGTGCCGGAGGTCGCGGGTTCGAATCCTGCTCAGGGCATGGATGTGGTGTTGGGTTGTGTGAATGTCCAAAAAACATATATGAAAGAGTTTGCGATATAAGGTTATAACTGTGTAGATGGTCTCAGTTGCCTAGCACATAAAAGTTAAAAAAAAACATGGCTGCCTAAAATTTCCGGTTAGAGTGACAATCCAACCGAAAATAACCCTTATAGCTAATTAGTTAGGTTAGAATCATTCTCTTGGCGGGAGATCCATATTCAAATTTTTTAACGAGGTTCAACTTTGAGATGAAACCATGAGATTGTTAGTACAGAGACATAAAATATTGTGTACCTTCAACATCAGAGCATGTTTTCATGTTCTTTCCACATCAAAATCTACTTCTATTTATCCTCAAATCAAAATTGATCCCAGTGTAGTTCGAAAGTTCTCCGTGTGTCGTAGATGACTTCTGTTGTGCGTCATTACATGGCCGATTCAGGGTTATGTTATTATTTTTTACTGATTTCGAGAGAACTAAGACATAGGGTGCGTTTTATTTTAATCGAAATATCTAATCGATTAATCGTGAATGAATCTGTCTGTAATTTTTGAATTTGTGGCCAAAATCGATTCTGTCTGGCCGTCCGTCCGTCCGGCCGTTAACACGATAACTCTCGAACGAAAAGAGGTAGAGGATTGAAATGTTCAGGGTAGGTTTGCAGCGTAAATATCTCGGACGAGATCGTTGACGGGTGAAATCCATCTAGTGGTATGGCCGTTTTTATTAAAAACATTTTTTTTTGAATATTTCTGAGACCGATCACTTGATCTATCTGAAATTTAGCAACAAAGTGTAGAATAATGACTTTTATATGCATGCGATGTTTTGTATTGATCGGGTTGCCGTAAAATGTGAAAAAAAAAATTTTTCATTTCTAAATTTTGTTTCTACAATAACTCTCGAACAGAATGACCTAGGCAGTCGAAATTTTCACAATAGATGTGGGAGATAACTATCTTGGTTGGGTTCGTTAATGGGCAAAATCGACCTAAGGGTTTCGGAGAAACGAAAAAAAATAATTTTTTCGGCAACCGTCCGGGAAGTGCCCACTTCCCGGACGCTTTTTCTTTGAGAAAGAAGCATTTCCCGGCCTAGTCCGGGAAGTACGTACTTCCCGGACTAGGCCGGAAAAATCACGTCGATTTGGTCATTGTAAATATGAAAATCTTGGTAGGTGTATTTTTAATAAATGAAGTTACCATAGCACTGAGAAAACGGCTGACAGTTCATATAAAATTAGTTGTCAACAATTTGCACATGTGATATTTTCTGTTCTGTTTAATTTGAATAAGAATCAAAATATATAAAAAAGAAGTGTGTCGTCTCATTGATTTGTTATTCTACACGGTTGCCAAAAAAATATTGTACGCAACACGCCCGAAAAAGGTTTTTTTGGACTCGCTTACGCTCGTCCTAGAATTTTGTCTATTCGTCCAAAAAAACCCTATTTTCCGGACTTGTTACGTAAATTACTATTTTTTACATTTAAAATTTCAAATTAAATTTTTTTTACGAAAATCTTCAGAATTATTTTGTTGATAGTTATTCAGAGTTTGGGAGAGAAAACCCAGAAAGAAACCATTTAATCATTAGGTGTTGCCTACGATTAGTAAGGATTTTTCACTTGTTATTATTAGTGTTCTGTGTTGGACCACTTGCAAAAATGTGGGATATCCTAATTATCTTCGAGTTAAATATTACCCCAGGTTCAAATTGATCATTAGTCTTGCACCTTCAAGAGTTATAGCTCAACCCTAAATTAAAATTATGAAAATCTAACCCCGCAAAATGGTAGGGTTAAATCGCTAACTCTGGATTAGTAATGTCAAAATTGACGTTTCCCATATAAACAGTTTTGATGTGTGTTGAATTTCTGGTAAATAATAATAATAAATATTGGCAGTGATCAGTAATATTAGCTTGTTTTGATTTGGTTGTGTTTGTGAGACGATGATTAATGATATAGGTACTACTTTCTGATGATGAGGATGAGATCATCGAATATACAGTGCTTCCCAACAACTCCGAACGAAGAGGGACTCTTCTTTTATATTAATATTTCCAAATTTTATTCTTTACAAGAAGTTGGTGCATCAAATATGATGAAAAATGATATAAAAGTCAGCCAACTGCGACTTCCGTTTTCGGCGGAAATCGCCAATTTCAACAAAAATGTCGACTATTTCGGAAAACTCGATCTTTTTGTATGAAACGCTCTAAGTAAACTTGTTTGAAATTGCAATTTACATCAATGTGCGAAATCTCTGATCGGAGAACAGTAAAAAATATTTTTCCTTTTTTTGCTAATAACTCTTTCAAAAATTGAATAATTGCAGAACGGAATTTCCTTTGAGGACTAGAGCATGGAAAGTATAGACACAATTTTTTGAACTCAATTTTTCGACATTTCATCGAATTTTCACAAATCTGTGATCATAGAAAATAATTAACTGGCGTTGAAACTGAGCTAACGATGGATATTCATGACAAAATTCTATTTCAATAAAAAATCTCACTATAAATCGGCAATTTGCAGCAATATTTGCATTCTTGGTATTTTCGGACGTGAATTGAATGTGAAGTTGAAAGATTTTAATGACGATAATAAGAATATGAGCAACTTTGCACCAGAGTGAAACTACTCTTGAGGGAAAATTCGAACACATATGTCGGAAAACCAAGTTCAAGCAAAATTTACTAGTTGCAATCATATTCATGCTGTCACTAATGTCGTGTAGTCGCCGAAAAAAAAACCATTAGGTAATTATTCAATTTTCAAAAGAGTTATGAGTGAAAAAAAATTTGATGGTTTTCCGACCTGAATTTGGCGAATGGGTCTAAATTGTTATTTCAAACAAGTCTACTCAAAGCGCTTTCCAAAAAAAAATCGAATTTTCCAAGATAATGCACATATTTGTTTGAAACTGGTGATTTCCGCTCAAACCAGAAGTCTCAGTTGGCCGAGTTTTATATCATTTTTGGTGAACCAACTTTTTGTAATTAATAAAATTCGGTAATATTAATAGAGAAGAAGAGTCCCTCTTGGTGCGGAGTTGTTGAGAAGCACTGTATAACATCCGATTTTTATGATAGAAGAGAGAACGTACCAATCATTATAATTCCCTGAGACACAATGCTTTCGTTGTCGCCTTGAAAAAGAAAGTATCCTATATTATTTTGTACAAAATTAAACTACCAGCCAAGCTTATTTCTTTATATTCACATAATATGGTGTCGCAAAGTAAATAATTATCGTTATCGCTATTCGTGAAGTTTGGTGCACGTACACGAGATTTCTTTTCCGTTTTTATGCACGTGCATGCATGATATCAACTTGTCAAAACACCAAAATATGAGATTCACAGATTATCATAAAGCAGACAACCCAAGATAAACAATAGTCTCTGAACTAGAATAAAAAGCAGGCAAACGACGTTCCACGCTACAAAAATCGAAAACTGAAACGTGTAACCTAGCTCGGATTTAATTTTCTCTAGCGCAATGCAATCGCAGAGTCAAAACTTCGATTCCAATACAGGAGAATGGGCAATAGAACATGCGCGCAAACTCTCCTAACTTCAAGTCAGTGCTTGAACCATTTTTTGTTTCATAATTTTTTTTTAATTTTCTTGGGGTACGGTTCTCACAAAATTTTACACACGTCTTTGTGCCGATATTCTACAACTAATTACCAAGCTTCAATTCGATCGAGTCTATATTTTTTGATTTATCGAGGAAATAATATTCCAGTTGGGTATAACTTTGAAACCGTTGAACCGATTATGCCCCAAAAAAGAACTGAACTCTCCCATTCGAATACGCAACCTACCCTGAAAATTGAAAGTCCCTATCTCGTTTCGTTCGAAAGTGTTCGAGGCAACGGACACCCATCCACGTACTGAATTCACAAGGCTGCTCGGATCTCCAACAATATAGATCCGATCGAGTTCGAACTTGGAACTTGGCAGTAGAGTAAGGTTCTGAAGGCTCTCGCACAATTTCTTCGATATCGGATGAATAGTTTCTCATATATAGAACTTTTTTCAATGATTTTTTAAAAATTTAATAGTGATATATTATGATCCTCAAGAAATTTCGCAAGAATTTTTGCGTTGGCATTCTACAACTAATGACCATGTTTGAATTCGATCGGTTTTGTATTTTTCGAGTTATTATTATTTCGTAACAACCAAATTTCAGATGGGTATAAATCCAAAACCGTCTAGCCGATTATACCTATAAACAAACTCAAATGTCGTATTCAGATGCACAACCTAACCTGAAAATTTCAAGTCGCTATTTCGTTTCGTTCTCAGATTCTACAACTACTCACGAAGTTTCAATTCGATCGGATTTGTATTGGTTGAAAAGAAAATTATTACTCAGAAACCATTGGGACGATTACCCGTATAACAATTCGTTATCGGCCGAATATTTCGTTATCCGATCGTAACGACTGAATAACTTTCTAATGTTAAAGCAAAACTCTATCGATTCTATACCCAAACTTTAAAGATAATCTGTATACATTATAGCGATCCCTAATATATAAATTCGACAAAGACTAGGTAAAGATCTTGCAAACAATATCTGTATCGATAATCGATATCTAATCGCTACGCATTCAGTAAGAAAATCGCTAACGGTTATCTTTAATCCCTCTGTAAAGAATATATAACGATATTCGAAGATATTCCTATATCAAAAAACTTTATAGGTTCTATACTATCCCGTGATTAAATTCTTTATCGAAAATTCACGATGAATCGATAGACAATAGATACAGTTTTCAGAGGAAAATAATATACTTCTACCAGATATATACTCTGCGTCTACTCTACTGTACTCTCTGCTTTCCTTTCAGTAATGAAATGTAAATCTCACATGCCAAACGCATACAACGCGTTGTCGCGTTGAAATTCAATGATATTACAATATTTAATACTTTTTAATTTAATACACACTACACAGGAACAGATCATTCTTGAAATCGGGATTGTCCTACTGTTCATAGGTTTTCTATATATGTAGTGTAATTTTGGCACTCATTACACTAATTTCATTTTTAATTCCACAACAAGGACATATTTTGTTTTCTTTCCGTCCATTGGGTCGAAAATGGTCAGGCAAGTTTTTTATTCGAATAAAGCTCATGATAATATAAATATAGATCACTAACAATAGGTATTATATAATCAGTAATCAGCTAAACACTTACAGGTAATGTGTGAACTCTTATGTATCACAGCTTAGTACTGTGATCACTGGAGGGAAAGTTATTGTTTATGTTTATGCCTTCAATAACTGTGGTAACAAATCAAAAGAAATTATGATACGTAGTATTGATTATAGTGTTTGAGTAAAAAATGTAGAATAAAGTGAAGTTCTTACACTGATAATCCTTCCACAGAATTCCTTCATCGTATCATTATTAAGGAAATTTGCATTATTTATTATTTCTACGTATTTTATTATGCGGAGCTACCATTTTCTTTTTTTTTAAGATTTCATCGTGAATATTCCTCCGATCGTCAGTTATATCGCATTATTTTATTATGTGTATCCATTGCACCCATCAGACGTTAAAATGCACGCACTTGCGATATCCTACAACAAGGTTAGTGGATGGATGAATTGGTAAGGTGGTGGTCAGATCGAAAATTGGAGGTAAGGTATGCAGGTTCGAATCCAAATGAGGAACGAAAATTTAATTTAATACGTTAATTCAATACAATGGTAATAGGGGTTAAATGAGAGGATGATTGAGTTATCCGAACGATGAAACGCAGAAAATATAAGAAAAACATTCAAAATTATGTTTTTCCACCGTAATTCTTATTAATTCTTGCTCCCAAAATAGGTATCTGTTCGATAAAGAATTTCTGTATTAAAACTTTACCGTTTGGATGATAGTTTTTCGTTATTTGATCTGTATCAAAGGAGTAGAGGTTTTTGATAACGTTTTGTTGCTGGTTCAGATAACGATTTTTCGTTAGCGTACCGGACATTCAGATATTCTACCTGTAACGAATCGATAACGAATTGTTATACGGGTATGCCCATTAACGAACTTGTCCGTCGTATTGGGATGCGCCACCTACCCTAAAATTTTCAAGTCGCTCTCTCTTTCCGTTCTCAAGTTATCGTGGCAACGGTCGGCCGTACAGAATAAAATTTCACCTAAATTCTTCATCAGGGGGTCGAACCAAATTGTTTGAGAACATTTTCGGCAAAAAAATCGAAAATTACAGACATTTGGGCAAAATGATCACGTCATGTTTCCCAGAACATACGCGCAAAAAAGTGGGAAAGCCCTGTGGGTGGGAGCTTTGACGCTCTTGTTCAAACTTTGACAAATCATAGCTCCGTATTGCTTTCTCTGAGTTGGGAATAATATCAATGGATTCTTATGATTGAACTGCATCATAGAAGAAACTAATTGAATATTAAATAACGAACTTATCCGAGATATTCATCCTGCAAATCTACTCTGAAAATTATATTATATGAATTGAAACTCAGCCAATATTCCAGTTTTGTTTTCACTGGAGATATTCTGAACCCAATTTGATTACCTTACGAAAGTATAATATTTCCATCATCATATGGATTATCCAAGGGCATATAGGATAGGGATATATCACCCAAAAATTATAATATAATGTCTCTCTTCATTCAATCACACTTTGTATTCTAGAACAGAAATAAATTTGACATGTCTCTTATGGGTAGATAAGATGACATGTATGAACAGAGAGCACAGATAGAACACAGACAGATAGAATTCGCGTTCAATGAAAACATAGAAGTAGGATGAATTATTGAAATTTAATTTGAAATTTTTAATGTAAAAAAAAATTTTTTTTTTCGTTAATCCGAAACCATCATGCCGATTTTGCCCAATAACGAACTTAACCAAGATATTTATCTCCCAAACCTACTCTGAAAATTTCAACTGTCTAACTCATTCCGTTCGATAGTAATCGTGTAAACCGTCGGCCGGACAGAATCGATTTTGATCACGGATTCTTGATCAGTGAGTCGAACCAAATCGTTAAAGACCATTTTCATCAAAAAATTCGAAAATTACAGACATTTGGGCAAATTGATAAGCACTCTGTTCCGAGAAACAACAACACCAAAACTGTAACATTTTAACTCCGTGTTTCAAAACTCTGTGCTTAAAATTTTAACTCCGTATTCCACGCAAGTGGGCCTAAGAATCATTAAAGATAAAGGAATCTTATATACCAAAAGTAGTGAAAAATCTGTAAAAATGATCAAAGCCATTCTTCCATTGTCTATTCACGCCTCATAGACAGTCCATCGAGGAGAAATTTAGTAGTCGATTGTAAAATGGTGGCTCGAAGGAGTCGAAGGTATGTGCGGAATTCGAGTTAATTCTGAAATATAAAATTTTCGGAGAAAAAAAATTGTTTTTTTCTAGTGATATAATATTCAGGAGATTTCACGAAAATTTGCGTGTCGGCATTATAAAAGAAACCACCAAATTTTAATTGAATAGGAGTTGTATATTTCGAGTTATTGAGGAAATAACGACAAAATTTAAGATGAGTATAACTCCGGAACCGTTTGGCCGATAATATCCATTAATTAAGGAACTTAACTGTCCCATTCAGATGCACAACTTACACTGAAAATTGTAAGTCGCTATCTCTTTCCGTTCGAAAGTTATCGTGGCAACGATTACCAATCCAGCTAAACTGAACTCATCCAAGGTTGCTTGTACATACAACAATATGATCCGATCGTGTTCAAATTTGGAACTTGGTTGTAAAGTTCGGTTTTGAAGGCTCTCGTAAAATTTATCGAGCGTTATCGCGTTATCGAGGGGATGGTTCCTGAGATTCAAAATTTATTCAATGATTTTTTTTTAAATTTCTAGTGGTACGAACCTTACGAAAACTCGAAAATGCGCGTCGGCATTCTACAACTAACTACGAGTAGTTGGTTGATTATTGGCTTCAGTACGTACTGGACAAATAATAAGATCAATTCCAGGGAGTCGAAGTTTCGATCTTTCTCGAGACAACTAATGGTGCTATTCTGCTTTCATCTATAAGCAAATCTGTAACTTTTCATAACCTTACAGGAACATTGCTATTCTGGACTGTTTTAACGATCTGTAACTTACAGATATTCTTAAATCCTTACGAGTACTATAGAGTGGCGATCGGAAGATGTAATGTGAGGTTATTTTGAAGAATTATTATATGATTTTGCGGCATGACGGTTCTTTTCCCAAATATTAAAATGAATATGTGAATAAGAATTAGATTGCTTGGATTATTGGCTTATCCTTGGAGCATGATGAAAACTAGTATCCAACTAACTGTACGTAATTTCACATGACTTGAAAATCATTTTTATTATAATAGGAACTTCGTTAGAATTGAGAGAAACGGTTAAGTGATAATGGATTCATTTGAAATTTGATGATCAATTTATCATCATCTTCGATTGAATAAAAAAACATCGCACTTTGGTATTAGTGAATGCTTCAGAAGCAGAAGCTCCTACAAACAAGAAGAGCTAATGCCATATTGCAATAGCGGGAAAGGTATTATCCCTCTTTCTATAATATTTGTATGGTGGGTGATATAATAATTGGCTTATACATTTTAGTTTTTAATATGGGCATTTCTTTCAAGTAATATGGATTATTTATGCGTAAAACCATGTTATAAATCAATATATCTCATTTCATATTGCCTATTTCATTTCCTGCCTTCATCTCTTAATAATAGTAAAGCTACAATCAAACACAATCCTCAGCCCAATGGGCTGATAAGTGACACTCTACGCAAATACCTTCAAATCCAAAATATTTCTACGGTTTTAGGTTATGTTTTCCAATAAATGTATCAAAGTAGTTCAAATGAAGCACCGTAAATGAGATAGTTACAGGAATAATTCCAGAATTGCATTATTTACGATTTCGTAAGGCGGTCTCTTAAAGAGCAATCGTTACCTACAGTTTCATAGCTTACAGATAAAAAGCAGAATAGCACCATTGTCTGATCAAATTTCGAAACTGTATAATTTCATTCCAAACAGTCGAAATTATTGTCATCAGAAACGAATATCGGTAAATTCTTATTTATTCGATTTTATCTGTTAAAATGTTAAACACGTTCAAACATGACTAATTACCATGTTTGAATTAGATGGGATCTGCATTTTTTTGAAATATGTAATAACAAAATTTAAGATTGGCTTAACTCGAAAACCGTTTGGCCGATTATGCCTATTAACGAACTCAAATGTCGCATTCAGATGCGCAACCTACCCTGAAAGTCGCTATCTCTTTCCGTTCGCAAGTTATCGTGGTACCGGTAACCTATCCAGATACTGAACTCCCCCAACGCTGCTTGGTTTCCAGTATGTTTGAATGGAGAATGGACAATAGAACATACGCGCAAAAGCTCCTGACTTCACGTCAGTGCTGGAACCAATTTTTTTTCTCGTGAAGTCGGGAGCTTTTGCGCGTATGTTCTATTGTCCATTCTCCTGTATTGGACACTGTTAATCGAATCTACCATGGTGAATTCGATTAAGAGTGTCCAATAAAGGAGAATGGACAAGAGAACATACGCGCAAAAGCTTCTGACATCACGTCAGGGCTTGAACCAATTTTTTTTTCAATTATTTTTTTTAAATTTTCTAGTGCTACGAACCTCTTGAGATTATGCAAGAATTTTCGAGTTGGCATTCTACTACTAGTAACCATATCTGAATTGGATCGGATTTGTATTTTTTGAGTTATTGAGGAAATAACAACCAATTTTCAGATTGATATAATTCCAAAATCATTTGGCAGATTATGCTAATTAACGAACTTGAATGTCGCATTCAGATGCGCAATCTATCCTGAAAACTGCAAGTCGCTATTTCTTTCCGTTCTCAATGAATCATGAGATACCTGCATAATATTATTTCGTAATTACTTTAAAATTTTCTAGTGGTATGGTCCTCACAAAATTTTACACACGTCTTCATGTCGATATTCTACAACTAGATACCAAGCTTCAATTCGATCGAGTCTATATTTTTTGAGTTATCGAGGAAATAATATTCCAGATGGGTATAACTCCAAAACCGTTGGGGCGATTATGGCCAACAGCGAACATAACTCTCCCATTCAGATGTGCAACCTATCCTTTAAATTGCAAGTCCCTATCTCCTTTCGTTCGAGAGTTGTCGAGGCAACGATCACCGATCCAGCTACTGAACTCACACAAGGCTGCTCGGATCTCCAACAATATAGATCCGATCATGTTCGAACTTGGGACTTAGTAGTTGAGTTAGGTTCTGAAGGCTCTCGCAAAATTTCAGCTATATCGGACGATTATTTTCTGATAAGTATATAGAATTTTTTTCAATAATTTTCTATAATTTTTTTTTAATTTTCTAGTTATACGATCCTCACAAAATTTTGCGAGAATTTTCGCGTTGCCATTCTACAACTAACAACCATGTTTGAATTGGATCGGTTTTGTATTTTTCGAGTTAGGTATTGAGGAACTAACAACCAAATTTCAGATGGGTATAACTCCAACACCGTTTTGCCGATTATGCCTATAAACAAACTCAAATGGCGCATTCAGATTCTCAACGTAACTTGGAAAAGATTTTCAATGATTTTAAAAAAAATTTCTAGTGATACGATCCTCACAAAATTTTGCAAGAATTTCCGCGTTGGCATTCTTCAACTAATTACTATATTTAAATTGGATCGGTTCGGTATTTTTCGAGTTATTAAGGAAATTACAACCGAATTTCAGATAGGCATAACTCCAAAACCGTTTGGCCGATTATGCTCATAAACAATCAAATGTCACATTCAGATCCACAACCTAACCTGAAAATTTCAAGTCGCTATCTCTTTCCGTTCTCAGGTTATCGAGATATTTTTTGAATTTTCTAGTGACACGATTCTCACAAAATTCCCCAAACGTGCTTTAGTTTCAATTCGATCGGATTATTACTCGGAAACCATTGGGCCGATTATGCCCATTAACAAACTTGTCCGTCGTATTGGGATGCGCCACCTACCCTGAAAATTTCAAGTCGCTAGCTCTTTCCGTTCTCAACTTATCGTGGCAACGGCCGGACGGCCGGCCGGACGGACAGAATCAAATTTGACCTCGAATTCTCCATCAGGAGTCGAACCCAACCGTTTGAGACCATTTTCGGCGAAAAATTTGAAAATTACAGACATTTGGGCAAAATGATAACGCGATGTTCCCCAGAACATAAACGCAAAAAGTAAATTTTGTGTTGCGCGATATACTTGCGGGCATAAATTCTAGATCGGTGTCCATTGCTTGAAAAAAATCTGCTTTGCACATAGGTATACTTTTTGCGCACATGTTCAGGGGAACATTGTGTTATCATTTTGCCAAAATGTCTTTAATTTCCGATTTTTTTGCCGAAACTGCTCTCAAACGATTGGGTTCGACCTTAGACTATATACATAGTATATGATATGTCTATGGGTTCGACTACCTGATGAAGAATTTGATTCTGTCCGGCCGTTGCCACGATAACTTGAGAACGGAAAGAGATAGCGACTTGAAATTTTCAGGGTGGGTGGCGCCTCCCCTTTGCGACGGACAAGTTCGTTAATGGGCATAATCGGCCCAATGGTTTCCGAATAATAATTTTGTTTTCAACCAGCACAGACCCGATCGAATCGAAACTTGGTGAGTAGTTGTAGAATACTGACTTAAAGACGTATGTGCAATTTTGTGAGAATCGTATAACTAGAAAATTTTCGAAAAATATTATTCATCTCACGATAAGGAACGGAAAGAGAGCGACTTGCAATTTTCAGGGTAGCTTGCGCGTCCGAATGCGACATTTTTGTTTGTTAATAGGCATAATCGTTATACCTATGTGAAATTTTGTTTTTATTTCCTCCTCAACTCAAAAAATTTGAAACCAATCCAATTCAAACATGGTAATTAGTTGTAGAATGCCACCTCGCAAATTTTTATGAAATTTCGTAAGGATCGTAGCTAGAAAAAAATTGTTCAAGCACTAACGTGAAGTCATGAACTTTTGAGCGTATGTTCTATTGTCCATTCTCCTGTATTGGACACTCTTAATCGAATTTACCATGGTAAATTATATTGTCCATTCTCCTGATGTATTGGACAATTAAATCGAATTTACCATGGTAAATTCGAGGAGGAGCTCAAAAGCTCCTGACTTCACGTCAGTGCTTGAACCAATTTTTTTTTTAATTTTCTAGGTGTTCGGTTCTTATAAAATTTTAAACACTACTTTATGCCGACATTCTACAACTAGATACAAAGCTTCAATTCCATCAAGACTTTATTTTTTGTGTTATCGAGGAAATAATATTCCAGGTGGGTATAACTCTGAAACCGTTGGACCGATTATGCCCGTAATCGAACTTAACACTCCCATTCAGATATTTATTTATTTATTTAGACATGAAGGGACTACAAACAGGTTACAAATCCACAAATAATCAAACAGTGTTCACACAAGAAAACTTAAAATACCTAAAAAACTATAATATCCTGTGTTGCAACAAATCAAACACCATAACTTAAAATCAAATAAAATATGCTGTGTGTGAACAAATACCGAGCACAAGAACAAGATGATAACAATTTGGAAACATAATACGATAAACATCCTGAACTAATTGAATAAATTAAATAAGCAGAGTCAAGTAGTGCCTTTTGAGCAAGCTCTTTAGTGACTGCAAAGAAATGCTGAAAACATCGATATCAATAGAACCTGAACGGCATAATTCGTTATACGTTAACATCATTCCGGACAAACCTAAATCTCATTAGTTCTTTTGAAGGGCAGATAAAAAAGATCATGGATCCTCAGGCTAACACTTGGAACGTGAAACATAATTTTCGAGAGCATAACAGAAACATATCCAGGGAGTTATTCAAAATCCTGTGCAAAGTTACAACATCAGACAATCTACGGTGATTATTTAAAGTAATCAGGTTAAACCTTCTGCGAGCAAACGTATAGTCATGATTTCTGATGTAGAATTTATTTTTAAATGCTAAATACCTGAGAAATTTATTTTGTACACTCTCCAGTCTATTAATATAGCAAAAATATTGGGGATTCCATATAATAGACGCAAAATTTAATCTACTAAAGACAAATGAGTAATACAAAGTTAAGAATGTGGAAATATTCTTGAAAAGATCTCCGTGACGAAAGATGAAACCCAACATCCTATTACTGGAATTTATAATTGATTCTACATGGCGATCAAAAAGCAATTTACAGTCGAACTCTACTCTGAGGTTGCGAACATAAGAGACCCGCTGAAGAAGGTGATCTCCAACAGAATAACCGAAATTAATATTGTCAATATTTTTTGTGAACGTAAGGACCAAGCATTTGTTAAGGTTTAGAAAAAGACAATTTCTCTCGCAATATTGCTGAAGCCTGTTGATATCATTCTGCATCCTAGTGCAGTCCTCTAAGGTTTCGATCTTTCTAAAGAGCTTCAGGTCATCAGCATATAATAAGAACTCAGAGTGACGGAAGCATATCCAGATATTATTTATATATATTAAAAACAGTAGGGGGCCCAGATGAGACCCCTGAGGAACTCCCGAAGTGCTCAAAAAGATGTCAGACTTAGAGCCACCCACGAGAACAAACTGTGATCTATTAGAGATATAAGAAGCCAACCACCGATGAAGACTACCAGATATACCCACTTCAGCAAGTCTACCAAGTAATATAGCATGGCTTAACTTATCGAATGCCTTGCTAAAATCTGCGTACATTGTATCAATTAGAATGCGGCTATCGAGACCCTCCTGGAGATGGTCGAGGAAGCACAGCAGATTGGTTTCTAAACTCCTACCCTTAAAAAAGCCATGTTGTTGAGTAATTATAGTATTTTTAACATGACAAGACAAATACTTATTTACAAGAGATTCAAAAACTTTGGGAATTGTTGATAAAATACTTATCGGTCTATAATTGGTTACCAAATCAGACTGGCCGCCCTTATGAACAGGCATAATGGAGGATATCTTCGATCCGGAAATGTACTCATTTTCAATGACTTATTGAACAAAATATACAACGGCAGACTGAGACTTTCAGAACATTTTAGCAAAAATAATGGAGGTATACCATCAGGTCCCGCACCCTTCGACGGATTCAAAGCATTAAGTGCCACGGCAATCTCACCCTGGCTCAAAGCTAAAAACTTCAGATGATTGCTGTTATAAATGTTGTCAATGCCATCAACATCAGTATAAAGGTCGGTAGGTGGTTCAACTACACTTTTGAAAAACGACACGAACAGCTTAGAAATATCCATCGGTGATGTGGCCTCTTCATTCTCATAAGTCATTCTCGATGGAAAACTGGTATGCTTGCTTTTACGTGAGACAAAGCGAAAAAATTTCTTCGAGTTCTTGGAGATGTCATCTTCTATGCTCGTCAAAGTATCTACGATTATCCGCCCGCATGAGTGTCTTTGAAAGCCTTCTCAGATATTTGAAACGTGAAAAATCATCAGTGCTATGATATATTTTCCATTTTTTATGAAAATTATTTTTTTCTTGATAGTTTTTATGGTGTTAATGTAGTAAAAAATATGCAACAAACCCTAAAAATTGCAAGTCTCTATTCCCTTTCGTTTGAAAGTTATCGAGGCAACGGTCACCCATCCATCTACTAAACTCACACAAGGCTGCTCGGATCTCCAACAATATACGATCGTGTTCAAACTTGGCAGTACAGTTAGGTTTTGAAGGCTCTCGCAAAATTTTAGCGATGTCGGACGAACCGTTACTGACATATAGAATTTTTTTCAATGATTTTTTAAAAATATTCTAGCAATACGATTCTCACGAAATTTTGTAAGAATTTTCATATCGGCATTATACAAATAATAAGCATGTTTGAATTTAATCGGTTTCGTATTTTTCGAGTTATTGAGGAAATAACAACCAAATTTCAGATGGTCATAACTCCAAAACCGTTCATCCGATTATCCCTATAAGCAAACTGAAATGTTGTATTCAGATGCACAACCTAACCTGAAAATTCCAAGTCGCTATTTTTTTCCGTTCTCAGGTTATAGAGAGATAAAAAATATTTGTTAAAAATTTTTTTAAAAATTTCTAGTGATGCGATTGTCACAAAATTACACAAACGTGCTCAAGTTCATATTTTACAACTATTGATTAAATTTCAATTCGATCGGATTTATGTTGGTTGAAAATAAAATTATTACTCGGAAACCATTGGGCCGATAATGCCCATTAACGAACTTGCCCGTCGTATTGTGATGCGCCACCTACCCTGAAAATTTCAAGTCGCTATCTCATTCCGTTCTCAAATTATCGTGGCAACGGACGGCCGGCCGGCCGGACAGAATCAAATTTGTCCTCGAATTCTTCATCAGGTAGTCGAACTCAATCGGTTTAGACCATTTTCGGCAAAAAATTCGAGAATTACAGACATACGCGCAAAAATATTCATCCGAATCGGACATTACTAAAACTCTGTGAAAGCCTTCAAAACCTAACTCTTCTTCAAGCATGGTATTTAGTTCTAGAATGCCGACGCAAACATTTTTGTCAAATTTCGTGAAAATCGTATTAGGTACTAGAATATTTCAAAACCTTCATTGGACAAAATTTTATATATCAGAAAGTATTCGTCCGACATCGCTGAAATTTAGCGAGAACCTTCAAAACCTAAATCTATAACTAAGTTGCAAGTTTGAACCCGTTCGGATCTCTGTTGCTGGAGAACCGAGCAGACTTGGGTGAGTTCCGATATTTCAAAAGGAATTCAAATCTGATAATCAGTTGAATAAATACGTCAAGGGTATTTATACAGTATTTTTTTCGTATATTATTAGATATTTAATGAATTTCAATTCCGATAGAATATATGTCAGAATTAAAAATTCTTTGATCCTAGACGGATTATTTCATTACTCAAATCCCTAAAATAGTACGAAATGAATTCATATAATATAAAAGCTGATAAAACGGTCTATATTGATGGTAAATTCGATTAAGAGTGTCCAATAGAGATGAATAGACAATAGAACATGTGCGCAAAAGCTCCTGCCTTCAAGTCAGTGCTTGAACCATATTCGTATGAAGTATGTTATGTTATATATGGTCGGAGGAAAGCTAGATTCAGCTGCGACGTCGTTCAAAGGCTCGCTTCACATCAAATCAACACGACACGGTTTTATGTACGGCAACGATACAAACGCTTTCACAGCAATGCGGCCGAGTTGTGGTCGTGTAAACGACACTCGGCTGCCTTGCACGGCTCGAGGGGACTGCCGGACACCCTCGAGTCGTGCACGGCAGCCGTGTGTCGTTCACACCATCACGACTCGGCCGGATAGCTGTGAAAGCTATCATTCAAGCCTTCACCCAAAATCGGATGCCGGTGTGGTTTACATGACCGTGAACCGTGAGGCGAGGCTGTGGCTGTTACCGTACATTAAACCGTGTCGTGTTGATGTGAAGCAAGCCTACACGAACGATCATCACTTGTGGCACTTGTTGCGATTTTATCCTCTCATGAATTTTTGCCTTATGGGTCATTTCTGCAACCCAAAAAACGTCTATGTGAATGTTGGGTGTACCTATCCATGGTCCTTTTATCTACGGTCCTTTTGAACTACTCTACTACTGCATAGACCTAATATATTTAGGTCTATGAACTACTGTCAATTTCTGAAGATATTTGAAAATAAAAATATTATTATTAATATTATTATTATAAATACTATTATTTATGGGTAGTGGGTGGTGGTACCGGTAGAACGTAGAATATTCAATAAAGTACCATAAAAGTACTTATTAGATTTATGGAATAATAACGTTAATAACATAAATAAATATAAATAACTTGATTTTGAAAATGTCTGCGTATATTTTCTGTGTGGATTCTAGTAGTGGCTTACCAATTTTTTCTAGAAAAAAAGGGAATGTAGATAATGTAAGTAATTTTTTTATTATATAGAGATATGATTCATAATGTAGGAATTACCTTAATGGTTATTAACAATGTTAATGCTTGCTGCATTAACAATATTAATTATTAACATCACTGTTTGGCTCAAATCTGTACCTACTTCCATTATTTAGATCTCTCATTTTGGTATATGTCCTATATCAAGGAAGGATCTTTCTCGTCTTGTTTAATTTTCAACTCATAGTAATACCACTTTCTTCAATCAAATCTACTTCTTTGGCATAAGTCATGATCAATATAATAGGTATGATTTTTTACAGCTACCTTTTTCTATCAAAGGTTCGTTAAATGGTGTTCACATGTATGGCAAATCATTAAATATAGAATTACTGAACACTCTCACTGAAGATTACTGTGTGAGTTGGAAAGAGTTTGAAGATAGGTACGCAGTATACAGAAATTTTTCTATTCATATCTCTATTCGAACATTCAACTCGTAAAATGATGGCATTTTCTGTTAATTGTTGATGAAATGTTGCCTTTCAGCAGAATCCTCATTGTTACCCTCATTTCCAATCTCGAAAATAAATGTGACTAAATGTTTTAGTGTAATTCTAATTGGAATATCCAGTGGTTGTACCCAGGAAGTACTAAACACTCTTTTGACTTCAGTTTTCAATTCGATGGTCTTGATAGTTGGTATTGATGTAATCAGATCGCAGAGGAATATTGACAGATTGAAAAGAGAATTGAAAACATGTTATCCATTGGTTGACCGTTTAATGGATTCTTTAGACTGTGGGGGTACAAATAATAAATATTATTCGGACATTGTTGGTTTAGCTGAATGTATACTCTGTCCAGAAAACCATTTGATACAGGTAAGTTGTTTCTATGATATTCCAAATAACAGGTATAGTATGGTTATATACCTATAATTCATAAAGTTAGGTGTTTATTTAATCTAAGAAGTCACATAAGTTAGGTACCCTTAATATACAAATGTAGACATTCATATCTTTTCGAGAACAACTTTTGAACTTGCCAAATTTTATTTGTATGTGAATCATTTAATCATTAATTGTCTTACTGAACTTTTTCAGATTTTGTTGGATTCATACATGGAGTATGTAGATTCTTTATACAGCTGCGTTTTGATCCATGGAAAAGTATCTGTTGCTACTGAGAGTTGGTGGTCACTTCATCCTGAAGAAATAAAACATCTTTCGCTACTAGCTATGTCTGATAGTGGAGTGACTAAAGATATTCCAATTTTTCTTCCATATAAGAGCCCAACGGTAATCTTTATATTTATTTATTTATTTATTTCACAGGAATACAAACAGGACGAACCCAGAAAGGGGCGATCTACCAATATAGATATATAGATCTATGATTGTAGAAATTTTAAATGAAATTCGATGATGTCTGCCTCGCCGCAATCGACCGGACCTACAGCTACGATCGACCAGTCGATCGCGATCAACCAGTTGGCCACCCCGGATATACAGTGTGCTTTTGAAAATAAAGACTCATTGTTGAAATTATCCTGCATAAGTACATGACAAGTATCAGAAACATGAGCATCACCCTCAATAACAGAAAATTAAATTTGATCACCATAAACATATATTTTCAGATGGCTTTCAGATTCGTTGCTTGTACACTAATTCCCGATGTACAAATATGTTCGCTGTGTGGACCAACTCCAAGTTTGGTTGAAATAGAACGTTCGGCAACACAATGTTTCAAAGCATCAACAGAAATTTTCACGGCAGCACTACATTCTCATCCTAGAAATTTTCCACTTACTTGCCAGTTGGATAGTGGTATTTTAGGGTAAATATATTTGACAATCAATTGAAAAAATACTGATTTATAATATTATTTCAGTTTGTTACTTGTTAATTACCCTGCTGGAAAGTATATGATATCGAAGAATCCCCACCAGAATACTACGAAGAAAATAGCCAGCAGTTCTCACAGACTTGACATACTCAGAACTTTCTATTATAGGATGGTTCTATTTTTTCTTATGAATGACGATGATAAGAAAAGAACTGATTCGGAAAAAGAAAGTGCCAAAAAGAATGATAAGAAAAAACCTCAAAAGGAGCAGTCGGATGTGTCCAACCTAAATGTTGGTAAAGAGACATACTGGTGTTCAGAATACCACAAATGTCATGCATTAATTTCGCAGGAAAATATATTATGTGTTCTATACAATTCCAGTGTTCCTACGTTTGAAATGAGATTCATCACTCAAAGGACTCTTAAAGCATTGGTTTCAGATAAACAAATTTGCTGGTAAATCTGAAATAGAAAAAAGGTTGGTAACCTCCCTGAAATTTCCACTGTTCAGGTTTTGATGTACATAAATTTCAATAATCGAGAAAAATCTGTCTATCCGTTGTCTCCACCTTTTCTCCTAAACTACCAGAGGGAAATCACTGAAAGTGAGTATTCTACAAGGATGATCCTCTGAGCTTTTGATCTGGTTCTAAAAAACATATCGGTGGATTTAGTATGAAATTCCTAATCTGTATAACTGTTCAAACACTATATTAGGAAGATTATGATTTTTATTTTGTCAGATTTGCAGCGAATTTATTACCAGAGAACAGTGACGCAGCCATTTTGTTATGGGGGGGGGGCTCAACTGAACACATATTAATGAGGAATGTTTGACGATGAACTCAGAAAAAGTTGAAAATGTTGGTATCTTGGGGGGAGGGGAAGGGGCGCTGTTGCCCCAAAGCACCCCTCGCCTGGCTGCGCCAGTGCCTAAGAAATATTTTATTAGATGTAATTCCATGAAGACTAATTGTCTCTGATGAAAAATCAATTTTGTACTTTTATAAAAAATATACAGGATGTTTACATTGTTGTGTTATTTTTTCAATAGGATGTATAACACATAGAAGAATAATCCACAGGCAAAAAATCGCCTAAATTATAATTCCAAGATGAAGGAGTATTTTCGGTTTGAATTTTGCATTATGGTAGGCTCTCACAGTACAAATAAAGTAGTACACTGTACCAATCCATAAGGTCAGAGGGACCATAGCCTTTGTACGAGCCTGGACCATGATAAAATGGCAACATGGAAAAGAGGCATACGCCTCGCTGTGTCAATGACCCGCGTCACTATATACAATAAATAAATGTAAATCATAATTTTTCATTTGCATGAAGTAAAAGCCATCCAGCGTTTATTCAGTAGTAGTTAGTTCTGAGGTACACAATTATACAACCGGCGTGAAGACAGCTATGCGTTTTCAGCTATGGATTTGCAGATACTGTAAGTCGTGCGCCTAACTGCCGGCTGGCGTCGTGGGTCGTTTAACAGGGATCGAAACTCGTGGCTGGCCACGGCTCGCTTCGTAACACGCTGTAGGGTCGAACAGGGACGCCCGCTTCACAACCCTTTCTATATATTTATTCGAATTAATTCCTTGCTGAAAATGCTAATAGTTCATTTTTTCAAGAGTGTATGCTGCTTAAACTGTTCTTGAAATTATACAAAACCCCTAATTTTGTCGCGAAAAAAATCGTAAATTCTTGAAGATAAAAATATATCGCATTTTTTCATGGCAATGGGAGTTACATAGTCTACTCTTTATATCCTATATGACCCCATATTTTGCCGGGCACGAATTGACCCCCTACAACCCACTCTATTGTTGTCGCGAACAAAATCGTAAGTTCTTAAAAATAAAAAAATTCCGCACTTTTTTCATGTGGATACGAGCTACCTAGTCTACTCTTCGAAAACTATATGACCCCATATTTTGCCGGGCAAGAATTGACCCCCTACAACCCCCTCTATTGTTGTCGCGAAAAAAAATCGTAAGTTCTTATAAATAAAAAAATATCGCACTTTTTCCATGTGAATAGGAGCTTCGTAGTCTACTCTTTGAAACCTATATGACCCCATATTTTGCCGGGCACGAATTGACCCCCTACAACCCCCTCTATTGTTCTCGCGAAAAATATCGTAAGTTCTTAGAAAGAAAAAATTCGCACTTTTTTCATGTGAATACGAGCTACATAGTCTACTCTTCAAACCCAATATGACCCCATATTTTGCCGGGCTTGAATTGACCCCCTACAACCCCCTCAATTGTTCTCGCGAAAAAAATCTTAAGATCTTATGAATTAAAAAATTTCACACTTTTTCATGTGAATAGGAGGTACATAGTCTACTCTTTAAAACCTATATGACCTCATATTTTGCCGGGCACGAATTGACCCCCTACAACCCCCTCTATTGTTCTCGTGAAAAATATCATAAGTTCTTAAATATAAAAAAATTTCGCACTTTTTTCATGTGAGTAGGAGCTACATAGTCTACTCTTTGAAACCTATATGACCCCATATTTTGCCGGGAACGAATTGACCCCCTACTACCCCCTCTATTGTTCTCGTGAAAAATATCATAAGTTCTTAAAAATAAAAAAATATCGCACTTTTTCCATGTGAAAAGGAGCTTCGTAGTCTACTCTTTGAAACCTATATGACCCCATATTTTGCCGGGCACGAATTGACCCCCTACTACCCCCTCTATTGTTCTCGTGAAAAATATCATAAGTTCTTAAAAATAAAAAAATATCGCACTTTTTCCATGTGAAAAGGAGCTTCGTAGTATACACTTTGAAACCTATATGACCCCATATTTTGCCAGGCACGAATTGACCCCCTACTACCCCCTCTATTGTTCTCGTGAAAAATATCATAAGTTCTTAAAAATGAAAAAATATCGCACTTTTTCCATGTGAAAAGGAGCTTCGTAGTCTACTCTTTAAAACCTATGTGACCCCATATTTTGCCGGGCACGAATTGACCCCCTACAACCCCCTCTATTGTTCTTGCTAAAAATATCGTAAGTTCTTAGAAATAAAAAAAATTCGCACTTTTTTCATGTGAATACGAGCTACATAGTCTACTCTTCAAACCCTATATAACCCCATATTTTGCCGGGCAAGAATTGACCCCCTACAACCCCCTCTATTGTTCTCGCGAAAAAAATCGTAAGTTCTTTAAACGAAAAATATATCGCACTTTTTTCATGTGAATAGGAGCTACATAGTCTACTCTTTGAAACCTATATGACCCCATATTTTGCCGGGCACGAATTGACCCCCTACAACCCCCTCTATTGTTCTCGCGAAAAAAATCGTAAGTTCTTAAGAATAAAAAAAATTCGCACTTGTTTCATGTGAATGGGAGCTACATAGTCTACTCTTTGAAACCTATATGACCCCATATTTTGCCGGGCACGAATTGACCCCCTACAACCCCCTCTATTGTTCTCGTGAAAAATATCATAAGTTCTTAAAAATAAAAAAATATCGCACTTTTTCCATGTGAAAAGGAGCTTCGTAGTATACACTTTGAAACCTATATGACCCCATATTTTGCCAGGCACGAATTGACCCCCTACTACCCCCTCTATTGTTCTCGTGAAAAATATCATAAGTTCTTAAAAATGAAAAAATATTCGTAATGAGAAATACGTTGCAATACTTCAAGCAAAGCGAGAGCGTCATCGAAATAATAATAATAATATGACAACGAATCTTTTAACGTCCACCGGCCGGCAGCTTCTTGTTTGGCTTTGGCGCGAACTACGATACTACGATTAAGGCTTGTTTCACATGCATACGGTTCCTTTCGGTTCGGTTCGTTTTCGGTTTCAATTCGGTCGCTGGCGACAAGTGTGAAACGGTGCTCCGGTTTAGATTTGGTACCGAATTGAAACCGTACAGAACCGAATACTCCCTCGACACGAATAGGTTTCTATCAGGTTTGGATTCGTGTCTAGGGAATACAGATCAACCGGGGCGTTCACACAAACACGGTTTAGTTTCGGTTTGAAGCATAAAGTAATAAATTATTTCTATATGTTCTGTGGTTTTAACCTCAAAGCCAGTAAATAATAAATATTTTCCCAAATTGTTTACAAATAAATATATAATATAAATAAATAAATAGTTTCCAGATTTGTTGCTATCCAAATCCAAGTAAATATTTTAACAAACTTTTTACTTATAATATAAATAAATAAATAGTTTTCAGATTTGTTGCTATCAAAGTTTTTGAGATATAATGAGCGGTGTACCTATTGTTGATGTTTATCGAGAAAATAATAATCCAGATGGTTATAACTCCGAAACCGTTGGCCGATTATGCCCAACAACGAACTTAACTCTCCCATTCGGCTGCACAACCTACCCTGAACATTTCAAGTCCCTATCCCTTTTCGATCGAACTTCGAACTTGGCAGTACAGGTAGGTTTAGAAGACTCTAACAGAATTTAAGCGATGTCGGACGAATAGTTTCTGATATACTGATACTCTGTAGAGAACTTTTCTCAACGATTTACAATGATTTTTTTAAAATATTCTAGTGATACGATCCTCGCAAAATTTTCCAAGAGTATTCGCGTCGGCATTCTACAACCAATTGCCATGTTTGAATTGGATCGGTTCCGTAATTTTGTTTTGTTATTGAGGAAATAACAACCAAACTTCAGATGGATATAACTCCAAAACCGATTCTGCCTACCAACGAACTCAGAGACTCAACCTACCCTAAACATTGCAAGTCGCTATCTCTCTCCTTTCTCAGGTTATCGTGACATAAATAATATATTTTAATAATATTTTTAAAATTTCCTAGTGTTAGGATTCTCACAAAGTTCCTAGTTTTAGGATTCTCACAAATTTTCTCAGTAGTCTTTGTGTCAGTATTCTTCAACTAGCTACCAAGCAGACTTGGGTCGAATACCGTTTTTCTGTATTCGAATACGAATACAGAATACAACATTGATTAAAATATTCGAATACCGTGGATTCGAATACGATACGCCAAAAAGTATTTGAATACACAGTATTCGAATCCATGGATTCTTTTAAATGAATATCTTTTTGAATACAGATTAACATTTGGCGTTCTATTGAACTCTTTGTGACATACACATAAACATAAGTTATACACTTATACAGATATATAGGTAATTGTTTTATTTTGAATGTAAATACAAAATTAAAACACTTCTTAAAATAACAGAATCGGGGAGGGAGAATATAGGTATTACACTTCCAAAGAAAAGTAAAAATAATCTCAGAATATTACACAAAATTGAAAAACTATTATTTAACACTCGTCACTCAATGCCATTAGCCTTCAATAACACTAGAATTTGGAAGAGATCGTCACTCAGCTGTTGACGCTTGGGCGCATTAATCATTCCAGCAAATGAAAATAGTCGTTCTACTGGTGCAGATGACGAAAGTATGCAATTGTACCGTAAAAAAATGGATTTTATTGTTGGGTACTCGTTGAGCATTTCCACGGACGTCCTTCTGTCTTCTAGATACTGCAGAAGTTGAAGCTGTACCTGTCTTTGTATCTTAGAATCCCTTGATTCGGATGAAGTGGACGCATTCACATTATGATCCGATTCAAACTCGAAAAATTCATTGATACGTGTTAGGGCAACTTCTTGTTTTTCCACTACTGTTGTATCTTGTTCAGAATCTTTTTTAACTATATCTATTGCAGAAAGTATAATAGCTTGCTTTATATTTTCAATTTCGAGTGCGAATTCGGCGGAAATTTTTTGAGTTAGCCACTGAAACTTTATATTGGGGCATGTTACAGCAGCAATTATTGCTTCTTTGGATTCTATTCTTGAAAAATCGAAATATTGTCGAAATCTTTCCTTCAGTCGAGTTATTACGTGTTCAAGAATACAAGAAGCGCTGCGGCTTAGTGTTGTATTATTTTTGACTTTCTCTAATTTTAATCCTAGAGATGTGATGCTGGGAATCAAATATCCAAAATAGGTATTATTTTGAATCTGTAAAAAATCCAAGGTCTCTGCCACAGGTTTTAAAATTGAGCAATACTCTTGCAAATATGTTATATCGCTGTCTTTAAGTGAAAAGGAGCTTCGTAGTATACACTTTGAAACCTATATGACCCCATATTTTGCCAGGCACGAATTGACCCCCTACTACCCCCTCTATTGTTCTCGTGAAAAATATCATAAGTTCTTAAAAATGAAAAAATATCGCACTTTTTCCATGTGAAAAGGAGCTTCGTAGTCTACTCTTTAAAACCTATGTGACCCCATATTTTGCCGGGCACGAATTGACCCCCTACAACCCCCTCTATTGTTCTTGCTAAAAATATCGTAAGTTCTTAGAAATAAAAAAAATTCGCACTTTTTTCATGTGAATACGAGCTACATAGTCTACTCTTCAAACCCTATATAACCCCATATTTTGCCGGGCAAGAATTGACCCCCTACAACCCCCTCTATTGTTCTCGCGAAAAAAATCGTAAGTTCTTTAAACGAAAAATATATCGCACTTTTTTCATGTGAATAGGAGCTACATAGTCTACTCTTTGAAACCTATATGACCCCATATTTTGCCGGGCACGAATTGACCCCCTACAACCCCCTCTATTGTTCTCGCGAAAAAAATCGTAAGTTCTTAAGAATAAAAAAAATTCGCACTTGTTTCATGTGAATGGGAGCTACATAGTCTACTCTTTGAAACCTATATGACCCCATATTTTGCCGGGCACGAATTGACCCCCTACAACCCCCTCTATTGTTCTCGTGAAAAATATCATAAGTTCTTAAAAATAAAAAAATATCGCACTTTTTCCATGTGAAAAGGAGCTTCGTAGTATACACTTTGAAACCTATATGACCCCATATTTTGCCAGGCACGAATTGACCCCCTACTACCCCCTCTATTGTTCTCGTGAAAAATATCATAAGTTCTTAAAAATGAAAAAATATTCGTAATGAGAAATACGTTGCAATACTTCAAGCAAAGCGAGAGCGTCATCGAAATAATAATAATAATATGACAACGAATCTTTTAACGTCCACCGGCCGGCAGCTTCTTGTTTGGCTTTGGCGCGAACTACGATACTACGATTAAGGCTTGTTTCACATGCATACGGTTCCTTTCGGTTCGGTTCGTTTTCGGTTTCAATTCGGTCGCTGGCGACAAGTGTGAAACGGTGCTCCGGTTTAGATTCGGTACCGAATTGAAACCGTACAGAACCGAATACTCCCTCGACACGAATAGGTTTCTATCAGGTTTGGATTCGTGTCTAGGGAATACAGATCAACCGGGGCGTTCACACAAACACGGTTTAGTTTCGGTTTGAAGCATAAAGTAATAAATTATTTCTATATGTTCTGTGGTTTTAACCTCAAAGCCAGTAAATAATAAATATTTTCCCAAATTGTTTACAAATAAATATATAATATAAATAAATAAATAGTTTCCAGATTTGTTGCTATCCAAATCCAAGTAAATATTTTAACAAACTTTTTACTTATAATATAAATAAATAAATAGTTTTCAGATTTGTTGCTATCAAAGTTTTTGAGATATAATGAGCGGTGTACCTATTGTTGATGTTTATCGAGAAAATAATAATCCAGATGGTTATAACTCCGAAACCGTTGGCCGATTATGCCCAACAACGAACTTAACTCTCCCATTCGGCTGCACAACCTACCCTGAACATTTCAAGTCCCTATCCCTTTTCGATCGAACTTCGAACTTGGCAGTACAGGTAGGTTTAGAAGACTCTAACAGAATTTAAGCGATGTCGGACGAATAGTTTCTGATATACTGATACTCTGTAGAGAACTTTTCTCAACGATTTACAATGATTTTTTTAAAATATTCTAGTGATACGATCCTCGCAAAATTTTCCAAGAGTATTCGCGTCGGCATTCTACAACCAATTGCCATGTTTGAATTGGATCGGTTCCGTAATTTTGTTTTGTTATTGAGGAAATAACAACCAAACTTCAGATGGATATAACTCCAAAACCGATTCTGCCTACCAACGAACTCAGAGACTCAACCTACCCTAAACATTGCAAGTCGCTATCTCTCTCCTTTCTCAGGTTATCGTGACATAAATAATATATTTTAATAATATTTTTAAAATTTCCTAGTGTTAGGATTCTCACAAAGTTCCTAGTTTTAGGATTCTCACAAATTTTCTCAGTAGTCTTTGTGTCAGTATTCTTCAACTAGCTACCAAGCAGACTTGGGTCGAATACCGTTTTTCTGTATTCGAATACGAATACAGAATACAACATTGATTAAAATATTCGAATACCGTGGATTCGAATACGATACGCCAAAAAGTATTTGAATACACAGTATTCGAATCCATGGATTCTTTTAAATGAATATCTTTTTGAATACAGATTAACATTTGGCGTTCTATTGAACTCTTTGTGACATACACATAAACATAAGTTATACACTTATACAGATATATAGGTAATTGTTTTATTTTAAATGTAAATACAAAATTAAAACACTTCTTAAAATAACAGAATCGGGGAGGGAGAATATAGGTATTACACTTCCAAAGAAAAGTAAAAATAATCTCAGAATATTACACAAAATTGAAAAACTATTATTTAACACTCGTCACTCAATGCCATTAGCCTTCAATAACACTAGAATTTGGAAGAGATCGTCACTCAGCTGTTGACGCTTGGGCGCATTAATCATTCCAGCAAATGAAAATAGTCGTTCTACTGGTGCAGATGACGAAAGTATGCAATTGTACCGTAAAAAAATGGATTTTATTGTTGGGTACTCGTTGAGCATTTCCACGGACGTCCTTCTGTCTTCTAGATACTGCAGAAGTTGAAGCTGTACCTGTCTTTGTATCTTAGAATCCCTTGATTCGGATGAAGTGGACGCATTCACATTATGATCCGATTCAAACTCGAAAAATTCATTGATACGTGTTAGGGCAACTTCTTGTTTTTCCACTACTGTTGTATCTTGTTCAGAATCTTTTTTGACTATATCTATTGCAGAAAGTATAATAGCTTGCTTTATATTTTCAATTTCGAGTGCGAATTCGGCGGAAATTTTTTGAGTTAGCCACTGAAACTTTATATTGGGGCATGTTACAGCAGCAATTATTGCTTCTTTGGATTCTATTCTTGAAAAATCGAAATATTGTCGAAATCTTTCCTTCAGTCGAGTTATTACGTGTTCAAGAATACAAGAAGCGCTGCGGCTTAGTGTTGTATTATTTTTGACTTTCTCTAATTTTAATCCTAGAGATGTGATGCTGGGAATCAAATATCCAAAATAGGTATTATTTTGAATCTGTAAAAAATCCAAGGTCTCTGCCACAGGTTTTAAAATTGAGCAATACTCTTGCAAATATGTTATATCGCTGTCTTTAAGAGGTTCTTTAATTTGAAGGTCTTCAGCCAGTTTATTCATATCAGCTCTGGATATGGTCAGTATTTGGCTGACGGAGTCATAAAATGAATTCCAACGTGTAACTGTCGGATAACTCAAACTGTGACCCAACACTTTTTGTAGCACCTCCGCACTTTTTGGTTTTGATGCGTACTTCCATAATTCACTACACTTATGTAGTATGTTTTTATGTCTAGATCTCATAAGTGTACTACTATTAATGGAAGAGTTTACATCAGTCGTTGCCAATAAATTTAGGGTATGGCTGGCGCAACTTATGTGCCTTGGCAAAATTAAATCAGCGTTTTCAGAGTCATAATTAATTGTTATCATTTGCAGCTGTGGCATTTTCTTCGTCAACCAATGGACTAAAGGTAATAATACTCTCATCGTCCTCATCAATTTCAGTTTATTCGACGCAGTCAAATGTCGAAATTAGTGGTTCATAATTTAGTACCAGTTTTATGCTAATCTTGTACCTTATCTTAAAATTTTATACCCTTGGCCATATACCAATATTCTATAACGTAAGTATCTTGCATATTGTTGTCATTCTCGAATTTATTTTTAGAATTTTTGGTTAATAACCCTTATTATGGCACCTTGTATTCCGAAAAACTGGAAATAAATATTATGATAATTATCACGGGTAAAACCTGCTACGTAATACAGTCATAAACTGAATATTGTTATGCCCGACTAAACCTAATGAGATATGTACCTGACGCGATACCTTATTCAGGTATTTTAAATAATAATATAATTTTTCCTACCAATTTGGCTAATTCACAAACATTGTGAAAGATATTGGCAAAACCAGCAGATACAACATAGTATCAAATCAATACTAGTACAAATTTTTTGTTTATTCAAAACTGATAAATAGTTTGTGAAAAAATGTACCACGAAATTGGGCACATTTTTCACAGTATCTCCGGAAATTGCCATCGTATTGAACTGAAATTTAGCGTTCTGCTGTAGACTATAGGCCTAAACGTTGGTACAATTTTTTTTTACATCTGATAAACAGTTCAAGAAAAAAAAATCCGACAAAATAAAGGAAACATTTTTTTTAATTTACCAACAGTCCGATCCTAAAAAAAATTGCTATAAGTTGATTGCAAAGTTTCAATTCAATATCTTGGGTAGTTCCTGAAATATCTGGAAAATTCGAGAATTACAGACATTTGGACGAAATTATAGGACGATGTTCCTCAGAATATGCGCCAAAAACCATGAACCACTCGTACGAACTGAAATAGCTGCCGTTCTTCAAATCAACGCGAATCAACGTATTGGCTATTGGATTCATCCATCTATTAGATTTATTGAATACAAGGATTCTCTCTTAATGTTTATGAATACAAAGATTCTACATTGAATTCACGTATTCTAATATTCAAATAATTTGAATACCAGGATTCAAAAATTCAATATTTTGAATACAGGTATTCTAGAATTGAATACTCCGAATCTCTAGATTCAAAATTTGAATAATTTGAATACTGAATAACAGTAGCTTGAATACGAATATCGAATAGCCTTCAATCAAAAGGATTCAAGAATACGAATACACCATTTTTATTTGTATTCGAATACGAATACAGAATCCCTGCAAAGTAGCTTGAATAGGATTCAAGTTACTGCGTATTCGAATACTACCCAAGTCTGCTACCAAGTTACAATTCGATCGGATCTGTATTGGTTGATGCCTTCATAGATGACAAAATTATCAATCGAAAACCGTTGGCAGGATTATTCCCATTAACAAACTTGTCCGTTATATTTGGAGAAGCCACCTACCCTGAAATTTTCAAGTGGCTACTATCTCTTCCCGTTCTCAAGTTATCGTGGAAATGTCCGGCCGGCCGGACAGATTCAAATTGGACCTCAAATTCTTCATCAGTGGGCCGAACCTAATCGTTTGATACCACATTCGGCTAAAAATTCGAAGATTACAGACATTTGAGCAAAATGATAAGGCGGTGTTCCCCAGAACATAACAACAAATATTTTTTTCGGTTTTGCGACCTGAATTATTTCAGTATGATCTAAATTGTAATTTCAAACAAGTTTACTTATCCCATGTAGTCGACCTTTTTCTTTAAAAATTAAGATTTCCGCTCATACCAGAAGTTGCAGTGACTTTTATCATTTTTGGCAAACCAACTTTTTGTAAAAAGTAAAATTCGGAAATATTAACATAGAAAAAAGTCCCTCTTAGTGCGGAGTTACTGGGAAGCACTGTATATGAATTTTTAAGAAATTTCGATTTTTTTCGCGAGAATGAGAGGGGGTTGTAGGAGGTCAATTCTTGCCGGCAAAATATGGGGTCATAAAGGTTTTGAAGTGCGGACTATGTAGCTCCTAATCACATGAAAAAATTGCGATATATTTTTCTTTTTAAGAACTTACGATTTTTTTCCGCAAGAACAATAGAGGGGGTTGTAGGGGGTCAATTCGTGCCCGGCAAAATATGGGGTCACATAGGTTTTAAAGAGTAGACTACGAAGCTCCTTTTCACATCGAAAAAGTGCGATATTTTTTTATCTTTAAGAACTTACGATATTTTTCACGAGAACAATAGAGGGGGTAGTAGGGGGTCAATTCGTGCCCGGCAAAATATGGGGTCATATAGGTTTCAAAGAGTAGACTATGTAGCTTCTATTCACATGAAAAAAGTGCGAATTTTTTTTATTCTCAAGAACTTACGATTTTTTTCGCGAGAACAATAGAGGGGGTTGTAGGGGGTCAATTCGAGCCCGGCAAAATATGGGGTCATATAGGTTTAAAAGAGTAGACTATGTAGCTCCCATTCACATGAAAAAAGTGCGAATTTTTTTTGTTCTTAAGAACTTACGATTTTTTTCGCGAGAACAATAGAGGGGGTTGTAGGGGGTCAATTCGTGCCCGGCAAAATATGGGGTCATATAGGTTTCAAAGAGTAGACTATGTAGCTCCTATTCACATGAAAAAAGTGCGATATATTTTTCGTTTAAAGAACTTACGATTTTTTTCGCGAGAACAATAGAGGGGGTTGTAGGGGGTCAATTCTTGCCCGGCAAAATATGGGGTTACATAGGGTTTGAAGAGTAGACTATGTAGCTCGTATTCACATGAAAAAAGTGCGAATTTTTTTTATTTCTAAGAACTTACGATATTTTTAGCAAGAACAATAGAGGGGGTTGTAGGGGGTCAATTCGTGCCCAGCAAAATATGGGGTCACATAGGTTTTAAAGAGTAGACTACGAAGCTCATTTTCACATGGAAAAAGTGCGATATTTTTTTATCTTTAAGAACTTACGATATTTTTCACGAGAACAATAGAGGGGGTTGTAGGGGGTCAATTCGTGCCCGGCAAAATATGGGGTCATATAGGTTTCAAAGAGTAGACTATGTAGCTTCTATTCACATGAAAAAAGTGCGATTTTTATTTATTCTCAAGAACTTACGATTTTTTTCGCGAGAACAATAGAGGGGGTTGTAGGGGGTCAATTCGAGCCCGGCAAAATATGGGGTCATATAGGTTTAAAAGAGTAGACTATGTAGCTCCCATTCACATGAAAAAAGTGCGAATTTTTTTTATTCTTAAGAACTTACGATTTTTTTCGCGAGAACAATAGAGGGGGTTGTAGGGGGTCAATTCGTGCCCGGCAAAATATGGGGTCATATAGGTTTCAAAGAGTAGACTATGTAGCTCCTATTCACATGAAAAAAGTGCGATATATTTTTCGTTTAAAGAACTTACGATTTTTTTCGCGAGAACAATAGAGGGGGTTGTAGGGGGTCAATTCTTGCCCGGCAAAATATGGGGTTATATAGGGTTTGAAGAGTAGACTATGTAGCTCGTATTCACATGAAAAAAGTGCGAATTTTTTTTATTTCTAAGAACTTACGATATTTTTAGCAAGAACAATAGAGGGGGTTGTAGGGGGTCAATTCGTGCCCGGCAAAATATGGGGTCACATAGGTTTTAAAGAGTAGACTACGAATCTCCTTTTCACATGGAAAAAGTGCGATATTTTTTTATCTTTAAGAACTTACGATATTTTTCACGAGAACAATAGAGGGGGTAGTAGGGGGTCAATTCGTGCCCGGCAAAATATGGGGTCATATAGGTTTTGAAGAAGAGACTACGAAGCTCCTTTTCACATGGAAAAAGTGCGATATTTTTTTATCTTTAAGAACTTACGATATTTTTCACGAGAACAATAGAGGGGGTAGTAGGGGGTCAATTCGTGCCCGGCAAAATATGGGGTCATATAGGTTTCAAAGAGTAGACTACGAAGCTCCTATTCACATGAAAAAAGTGCGAATTTTTTTTATTCGAACTTACGATTTTTTTCGCGAGAACAATAGAGGGGGTTGTAGGGGGTCAATTCGTGCCCGGCAAAATATGGGGTCATATAGGTTTTAAAGAGTAGACTATGTAGCTCCTATTCACATGAAAAAAGTGTGAAATTTTTTAAATGATAAGATCTTAAGATTTTTTTCGCGAGAACAATAGAGGGGGTTGTAGGGGGTCAATTCGTGCCCAGCAAAATATGGGGTCACATAGGTTTTAAAGAGTAGACTACGAAGCTCCTTTTCACATGGAAAAAGTGCGATATTTTTTTATCTTTAAGAACTTACGATATTTTTCACGAGAACAATAGAGGGGGTTGTAGGGGGTCAATTCGTGCCCGGCAAAATATGGGGTCATATAGGTTTCAAAGAGTAGACTATGTAGCTTCTATTCACATGAAAAAAGTGCGATTTTTATTTATTCTCAAGAACTTACGATTTTTTTCGCGAGAACAATAGAGGGGGTTGTAGGGGGTCAATTCGAGCCCGGCAAAATATGGGGTCATATAGGTTTAAAAGAGTAGACTATGTAGCTCCCATTCACATGAAAAAAGTGCGAATTTTTTTTATTCTTAAGAACTTACGATTTTTTTCGCGAGAACAATAGAGGGGGTTGTAGGGGGTCAATTCGTGCCCGGCAAAATATGGGGTCATATAGGTTTCAAAGAGTAGACTATGTAGCTCCTATTCACATGAAAAAAGTGCGATATATTTTTCGTTTAAAGAACTTACGATTTTTTTCGCGAGAACAATAGAGGGGGTTGTAGGGGGTCAATTCTTGCCCGGCAAAATATGGGGTTATATAGGGTTTGAAGAGTAGACTATGTAGCTCGTATTCACATGAAAAAAGTGCGAATTTTTTTTATTTCTAAGAACTTACGATATTTTTAGCAAGAACAATAGAGGGGGTTGTAGGGGGTCAATTCGTGCCCGGCAAAATATGGGGTCACATAGGTTTTAAAGAGTAGACTACGAATCTCCTTTTCACATGGAAAAAGTGCGATATTTTTTTATCTTTAAGAACTTACGATATTTTTCACGAGAACAATAGAGGGGGTAGTAGGGGGTCAATTCGTGCCCGGCAAAATATGGGGTCATATAGGTTTTGAAGAAGAGACTACGAAGCTCCTTTTCACATGGAAAAAGTGCGATATTTTTTTATCTTTAAGAACTTACGATATTTTTCACGAGAACAATAGAGGGGGTAGTAGGGGGTCAATTCGTGCCCGGCAAAATATGGGGTCATATAGGTTTCAAAGAGTAGACTATGTAGCTCCTATTCACATGAAAAAAGTGCGAATTTTTTTTATTCGAACTTACGATTTTTTTCGCGAGAACAATAGAGGGGGTTGTAGGGGGTCAATTCGTGCCCGGCAAAATATGGGGTCATATAGGTTTTAAAGAGTAGACTATGTAGCTCCTATTCACATGAAAAAAGTGTGAAATTTTTTAAATGATAAGATCTTAATTTTTTCGCGAGAACAATAGAGGGGGTTGTAGGGGGTCAATTCTTGCCCGGCAAAATATGGGGTCATATAGGGTTTGAAGAGTAGACTATGTACCTCGTATTCACATGAAAACAGTGCGATTTTTTTTTATTTCTAAGAACTTACGATATTTTTCGCGAGAACAATAGAGGGTGTTGTAGGGGGTCAATTCGTGCCCGGCAAAATATGGGGTCATATAGGTTTTAAAGAGTAGACTACGAAGCTCCTTTTCACATGGAAAAAGTGCGATATTTTTTCATTTTTAAGAACTTATGATATTTTTCACGAGAACAATAGAGGGGGTAGTAGGGGGTCAATTCGTGCCTGGCAAAATATGGGGTCATATAGGTTTCAAAGTGTATACTACGAAGCTCCTTTTCACATGGAAAAAGTGCGATATTTTTTTATTTTTAAGAACTTATGATATTTTTCACGAGAACAATAGAGGGGGTAGTAGGGGGTCAATTCGTGCCCGGCAAAATATGGGGTCATATAGGTTTCAAAGAGTAGACTATGTAGCTCCTATTCACATGAAAAAAGTGCGAAATTTTTTTATATTTAAGAACTTATGATATTTTTCACGAGAACAATAGAGGGGGTTGTAGGGGGTCAATTCGTGCCCGGCAAAATATGGGGTCATATAGGTTTCAAAGAGTAGACTACGAAGCTCCTTTTCACATGGAAAAAGTGCGAAATTTTTTTATATTTAAGAACTTTAGATATTATTCGTGCCCGGCAAAATATGGGGTCATATAGGTTTCAAAGAGTAGACTACGAAGCTCCTTTTCACATGGAAAAAGTGCGATATTTTTTTATTTTTAAGAACTTATGATATTTTTCACGAGAACAATAGAGGGGGTAGTAGGGGGTCAATTCGTTCCCGGCAAAATATGGGGTCATATAGGTTTCAAAGAGTAGACTATGTACCTCCTATTCACATGAAAAAGTGTGAAATTTTTTAATTCATAAGATCTTAAGATTTTTTTCGCGAGAACAATTGAGGGGGTTGTAGGGGGTCAATTCTCGACCGGCAAAATATGGGGTTATATAGGGTTTGAAGAGTAGACTATGTAGCTCGTATTCACATGAAAAAAGTGCGAATTTTTTTTATTTCTAAGAACTTACGATATTTTTCGCAAGAACAATAGAGGGGGTTGTAGGGGGTCAATTCGTGCCCGGCAAAATATGGGGTCATATAGGTTTCAAAGAGTAGACTACGAAGCTCCTATTCACATGGAAAAAGTGCGATATTTTTTTATTTTTAAGAACTTACGATTTTTTTTCGCGACAACAATAGAGGGGGTTGTAGGGGGTCAATTCTTGCCCGGCAAAATATGGGGTCATATAGGATATAAAGAGTAGACTATGTAACTCCCATTGCCATGAAAAAATGCGATATATTTTTATCTTCAAGAATTTACGATTTTTTTCGCGACAAAATTAGGGGTTTTGTATAATTTCAAGAACAGTTTAAGCAGCATACACTCTTGAAAAAATGAACTATTAGCATTTTCAGCAAGGAATTAATTCGAATAAATATATAGAAAGGGTTGTGAAGCGGGCGTCCCTGTTCGACCCTACAGCGTGTTACGAAGCGAGCCGTGGCCAGCCACGAGTTTCGATCCCTGTTAAACGACCCACGACGCCAGCCGGCAGTTAGGCGCACGACTTACAGTATCTGCAAATCCATAGCTGAAAACGCATAGCTGTCTTCACGCCGGTAATTATACATGCAGTTTATTTGTTTTTGTGCTTAAAAGACGTGAATTAGTGCAATACAGTTATATCTGTGATCTCTTCCTCCAATAGGATTTCGTTGTGTGTCCTGAAAACCTGAAATAAACTAAATGAAAAATTTACAAAGCTCCTAGACTAAATAGGATTACTTTTATTTTAAATATCCAACTGTGTAGTTGGCATACAAACGATTTGTTGTGAACTGGTTCAGTTTTATGAGGTTATCAACCCTTAAAAAAGTCGCCTTGAAAAATATTTATTACTATATTTACAGTAGGTAACAATATTTTTCTGAATTATAGATACAAAATGAATATTAAATGAGCACATTATAAACTGTGGAGCACTAGGAGCAGTATTTCTGATAATGAAATCGGTAGGTAGGTACTTAAAAAATTTAACAACTGATTCGATTTCATTGTGACTCTTCTAGTTCGGGTGGAAGTGGTGGGGGTTCAGGCGCCTCCTTGCCTTTCCTCTGGTTTCTTCCAGTATATAGACCAAATAGCCAAATTATATATGTCCTAGTCCTTCCTTCAAATTTAAATTTTTCAAAATGTCCGGTTTGAATAAATCTTACCAATATCGTCATTAATGCCTATATAAATGGGTAAAAAGTAAAAATAATTTGCAGCAATTTGATCTGTTATTGTTACACCTCCCAACTACGATGTCGAGGTGTTGGTGGGGTATGTGAAAATTATATATAGGGTGTTCCTAAATTGGAGGTACAAACGAATAGAAGAAATTAGAAAGAGTCTCAAACATGGGACTGCAAACGTTTCGCTTTCGAGATACAGGGTGTTAAGTAAGATTAAGTTTTTTTAAAATTTTTCTGTTATAGTATTTACACTTCACAAGATATCAAACTGAATGGGCATAGCCGGATAAATATGGGAATTCTGCCCCCATGGCTTTTTTGACTCGTTCTCAGGGGATCGATTTGATATCGAATAAAAATAATTCACCTCAATTTTTAGCCCTTCCACTCAAACGGCTTTCGAGATTTTCAAAAAAACCTGTTTTTTAGCTTTAATTTTATTTTTATAGTAAAATTCGGAATTAATCAATGGTAATTTTTTTTATTATTCTTAGGAGTCTAAAATATAAAAAGAACATATGATCATAGTTCCTCCAACGAAAATCGATTTTAACGAAAGAAAGAAAATTAAAATCTTTTTTTTTTAGCCTTTTTGAAATATGTCAATCACCAAAACTCGTCAGAACATGTCTTTTATATGCTCCTCTAGACTTAGGAATTTTTTTGGAGGGTTTGAAGTGGTGGAAAAATTTCAAAAAAATTTCAAACTCATTTTTTTTCCTAAAATCCTGCGTTCTAACATACTTTAATTTTTTTTATTTGAAAAAATAGGTAGAAATTTTTTTTTTATCAAAAATATATATTTTTCAAAGATAAACAAAAAATTAGGAACCTTAATAAGTAAGTAAA
This sequence comes from Halyzia sedecimguttata, assembly GCA_937662695.2. Lineage (NCBI taxonomy): Eukaryota > Metazoa > Arthropoda > Insecta > Coleoptera > Coccinellidae > Halyzia > Halyzia sedecimguttata. Next base: position 31,635,698 of record OW569415.2, read on the forward strand.
AGGGCTATTAATTATTGAAAAGACACTTGGAGACGATTTTTATATTTTTTTATATAATTGGAAATCATTTTTGATACAACAAAAATGAAGATTATAATCGAAACAATTACTAGATTAGTCTTCATCACCGTCTTCATTTATTACGACGCTAATGTAATTGTGTGAATTATGAGTAAAGAACAAATTTTTGCTTGTTTTTTCAAACAAAAAAAAATAAAAGTGTGTTAAAACGCAGGGTTTTAGGAAAAAATGAGTTTTAAATTTTTTTGAAATTGTTCCACCACTTCAAAAAAATTTAAAAAAAATTTCTGAGACGAGTTTTGGTGATCGACATATTTCAAAAAGGCTAAAAAAAAAAAAGATTTTAATTTTCTTTCCTTCTTTAAAAATCGGCTTTTCGTTAAGGAACCATGATCGTATGTTTTTTTTATATTTTAGACTCCTAAGAATAGGAAAAAAAATCACCATTGATTAATTCCGAATTTTTAGTATAAAAATTTGAATTAAAATCTAAACACAGGTTTTTTTGAAATTCTCGAAAGCCGTTTGAGTTGAAGGGCTAAAAATTGAGGTGAATTATTTTTATTCGATGCCAAATCGATCCCCTGAGTGTGAGTCAAAAACGCCAAGGGGGCAGATTTCCCATATTTATCCGGCTATGCCCTTTGGCATAAATATTATAATTGATAGTTCACACCATGTGACATGCCAATTTCGATAGCAAATCTACAGGGTGCCATTTTTTCTGGAACACTGTCCCCTGTTTTCCCTCAGAACTTTTTTTGGTGATTCACTGCTTTGTTGTTATACCTACTAAACTTTATGGTCTCATGTAGTTTTGTCGTATCTGCTACCGATTTCGAGAAAAATAAATTGAAATCAGAAAAATCCAAATTCTCATACAAAATGTGGGAAAGCCCTGTGGACAGGAGCTTTGGCGCTCTTGTTCAAACTTTGACAATTCACCTCCGAAATTATTGGTTTATCCCCAGGTAACACAGACCTCGCATAGAGGTCTCTGAGAGGTTTCAATGTGGATGAAAATGCGAGCTCCCACTGTGAGATCCTCAATATATCACACAGATAACCAGAATAAGATATTCCTATTGCGAGGTCCTAAAGATATCCCACAGATAGCCAGACTAAGACATCCTGTTGCGAGATCCTCAAGATATCACATATGTAACCAGAATAAGACATTCCCATTGCGAGCTCCTAAAGATATATCACACAGAAAATCAGAATAAGATATTTCTATTGCGAGCTCCTAAAGATATCACACAGATAACAAGAATTAGATATTCCTATTGCGAGCTCCTAAAGATATCCCACAGATAACCAGACTAAGACATTCCTGTCGCGAGCTCCTTGATTCATCGCAAGTATAACAAGAATAAGATATTCCTATTTCGGGGATCCTCAAGATATCACACAGATAACCAGAATAAGATATTCCTATTGCGAGCTCTTAAAGATATCCCAAAGATAACCAGAATAAGACATTCCTGTTGCGAGATCCTCAAGATATCACATATGTAACCAGAAAAAGACATTCCTATTGCGAGCTCCTAAAGATATCCCACAGATAACCAGAATAAGACATTCCTATTGCGAGCTCCTTAAGTCGTCGCAAGTATAACAAGAATAAGATATTCCTATTGTGGAGGTTCTCAAGATATCACATATGTAACCAGAATAAGACATTACTATTACGAGCTCCTAAAGATATCACACAGGTAACCAGAATAAGATATTCCTATTGCGATGAGCTCCTAAAGATATCCTACAGATAACCTGAATAAGACATTCTTATTGCGAGCTCCTTAAGTCATCGCAAGTATAACAAGAATAAGATATTCCTATTGAGGAGATCCTCAATATATCACACATGTAACCAGAATAAGATATTACTATTGCGAGCTCCTGAAGATATCACACAGATAACAAGAATAAGATATTCCCATTGCGAGCTCCTAAAGATATCCCAAAGATAACCAGAATAAGACATTCCTGATGCGAGATCCTCAGGATATCACAAGTGTAACGAGATTAGCACATTCCATTGCGAGGTCCTAAAGATATCCCACAGATAACCAGACTAAGACATCCTGTTGCGAGATCCTCAAGATATCACATATGTAACCAGAATAAGACATTCCTATTGCGAGCTCCTAAAGATATCCCACAGATAACCAGAATAAGACATTCCTATTGCGAGCTCCTTAAGTCGTCGCAAGTATAACAAGAATAAGATATTCCTATGGTGGAGGTTCTCAAGATATCACATATGTAACCAGAATAAGACATTACTATTACGAGCTCCTAAAGATATCACACAGATAACCAGAATAAGATATTCCTATTGCGATGAGCTCCTAAAGATATCCTACAGATAACCAGAATAAGACATTCTTATTGCGAGCTCCTTAAGTCATCGCAAGTATAACAAGAATAAGATATTCCTATTGAGGAGATCCTCAATATATCACACATGTAACCAGAATAAGATATTACTATTGCGAGCTCCTAAAGATATCACACAGATATCAAGAATAAGATATTCCTATTGCGAGCTCCTAAAGATATCCCAAAGATAACCAGAATAAGACATTCCTGTTGCGAGATCCTCAGGATATCACAAGTGTAACGAGATTAGCACATTCCATTGCGAGGTCCTAAAACCCTCGCAAATTCAACAAGAAGAGGAAATCAGGTGGCGTGTTGCAGGGACCTACTCCATCCCTACTCTGCACTACTCGTTTTCACCGGTAGATGGCGCAATCGTCTACTCTGTACCCGGAAGAACAACCGCATCGCTAATATCCCGAGAGGAATATCCTGCGCATCGAAGTGATGTATACGGCGCCACACATGTACTATGTACTGCACATTTGGAGGATATATAGATTATTATAGATCCATATCGCAGCCATCTTCTCTCAGTACTGCCCCGGTTGAGCAGCCTGAGAACTTCCTCAGGTGATATCTCTGAGATGCTCCTTGCGATATCGCAATAAACCTCTTGAAATATTCCCCAGGGTGAGCAGTTTGAGAACTTCCCCATGTGATATCTCTGAGATTTTACTGGGCTCATCCCCTGTGGCGGACAGTTAGAGGTGATAGGGGGGTCTGGGCGAGCTCCTTGCGATATCGCAATAAACCTCTCGAAATATTCTCCAGGGTGAGCAGTTTGAGAACTTCCCCATGCGATATCTCTGAGATGTTACTGGGCTCATCCCCCGTGGCGGACATTTGGAGGGGATAGGGAGGTCTGGGCGAGCTCCTTACGATATCGCAATAAACCTCTCAAAATATTCCCCAGCGGGAGCAGTTTGAGAACTTCCCCATGTGATATATATGAGATGTTACTGGGCTCATCCCCTGTGGCGGACATTTGGAGGTGATAGGGAGGTCTGTGCGACATCACAATAGACCTCTCAAAATATTCCCCAGCGTGAGCAGTTTGAGAACTTCCCCATGCGATATATCTGAGATGTTTCTGGGCTCATCCCCTGTGGCAGAAATTTGGAGGTGATAGGGAGGTCTGGGCGACATCCCTGCGATATCACATCAGTAAACCTCTCAAGATATTCCACAGGGTGAGCAGTTCGAGAACTTCGCCATGCGATATCTCTGAGATGTTAGTGGGCTCATCTCCTGTGGCGGACATTTGGAGGTGATAGGGAGCTCTTGGCGACCTCCCAGTGATATCGCAATAGGCGTCACAATATCCCGGCAAGAGCTCGCCGAGACATCTCTGGGAGGTCCCTGTGTTACCTGGGTCAGAGTTGGGAATGATATCAATGCTCTGTCCCGTTCGTTTATTTCAGATAAATCCATGCGATCTGTGGTCACGTGACGAAAAAATCCGTCGCCTCTCGGACATAATTACCGAACTCGTCTTATATATATGAACAGTGAACACAGACAGATAGAATTCGCATTCTGTGATAACATAGAAGTACGATGTATTATTGAAATTTTTGAAGAATCATATCTCCGAAAGTATTAGCTTGTTAGAGTTGAAAATGATATCAATGGATTCTTATGATGAAACTGCATCTTAAAAGAAATTGAATTTGAAATTTGTAATGTTAAAAAAAATTTTTTTCGTTACTCCGAAACCATTTTGCCCAATAACGAACTTAGCCGAGATATTTATCTCCCAAAACTACTCTGAAAATTGCAACTGTCTAGCTCATTTCGTGCGAGAGTTATCGTGTTAACGGACGGACGGACAGAATCGATTTCGACCAAGGATTATTGATCAGTGAGTCGATCCAAATCATTTGAGAATTACAGACATTTGGGCAAATTTATAAGCACTCTCTTACCAATAACAAGAGCGCCAAAAATCCATTTAGTAAACTGTGGTGAAAAATTCATTATTAGTTGTTATGGTTATTTTTCCGATCTGTAGCAATGATTCATAAAGATTCGATAAACTCGACGTATAATCATTACAAAAATTGTATTACTACAAGAAACGTTAAACTCGAGAAATAATCATAACAAAAAAACTAAACAACCAGAAAGGAACTGCGAACTAAAGCAATTGTTGAAAATGGCCACTCCCAACTCTTATACAAGATTTTGTACTCTTCATATAGACGATCGAATTCTTTCAAGCACTCCCGGAATATTCCTAACTAGAAGTGGAAAGGTTTAACGGGTAATTCCACAAAAGGAGCAGATTAAAAATAATTCTGCTGGTACCTGCCGACACGTGTTTCTGCTTATATATATTACTCCGCATGATCCATATTTCTATAATTCCTAACTATATCGAACGTGCCTATTATACTATTTCTCACATCGTCTATGGTGTTCACTGGCGTTGAGTATACTAGAGATTTCAGGTGGCCCCATAAAAAGAAATCTTAACTATTTAAGTCTAGGGATCTGGCGGGCCATCATGACTAATCGTAGAAACGTAGAAAGAAACCTTTTGATAATTCTACAACTATTTACTTAGATTCAATTCGATCGAGTCTATATTTTTTGAGTTATCGAGGAAGTAATATTCCAGGTGGATATAACTCCGAAACCGTTCGTTCGAAAGTTGTCGAGCCAACGGTCACCCATCCATCTACTGAACTCACACAAGTCGCTAGCTCTTTCCGTTCTAAAGTTATCGTGGCAGCGGCCGGACAGAATCAAATTTGACCTCGAATTCTCCATCGGGGAGTCGGACCCAATCGTTTGAGCCCATTTTCGGCAAAAAATTCGAAAATTTCAGACATTTGGGCAAAATGATGTTCCCCAGAACATACGCGCAAAAATTAACAAAAATACATATTTTGCGTTTCATTTCCGGTACTTTTTTGACACTATCGTGATTTATAATTAGAAACAAAACATAGTAGAATAGACAATTCCAATGAAGTTTAATTTCTATTCTTGCGGGGCGTTTTTCGTAGATCAGTATATCATACCTGCAGGAATAATCCTAACAATAATTTTCCAATTATTCCCCATCCTACGTTCTGCTTCCTTTTCTTCAACATGTCGAAGCATCCTACTGTGGATATGCTCAAGTTATATTCTGGTGTATAAGTATACACATTTCCTGTCTCTTCAATATCATAATGAATACAAGGTGATAGAGACTTCATTGAGCAGCAACTAAATGGTGTCTGACTTTTGGAGTCCCTAAAAAAACAGAAAGATTGAATTTGACATTGGATCCATTTGCCAGTAAAAGATTTTTTTTTGCGCCCATGTGTTAGGGAACAGCGTGCTATCATTTTGCCTAACTATCTGTAATTTTCGTTTTTTTTGCCGAAAAAGGTCTCAAAAGATTGGGTTCGACTCCCTGATGAAGAATTCGAGGTCAAATTCACTGACAACTAAGGCAAGGTCAGATTTGATTCTGTTCAGCAGGCCGATGACACGATAACTTTCGAACGGAAAGAGATAGTACTTGAAATTTTCAGGGTAGGTGGTGCGTCCAAATACGACGGACAAGTTCGTTAATGGGCTGCATAATCGTTCCAATGGTTTCCGAGTACCAATTTTGTCTTCAACCAATACTGATCCAATCGAATTGAAAATTAATAGCTAGTTGTAGAATACTGACACAAAGACGTTGATGAAATTTTGTGAGAATTGTATCACTAGAAAATTAAAAAAAATATATTAAAAAATATGATTTATATCACGATAACTTGGGAACGCAAAGAGATAGCGATAGCAATTTTTTGGGTAGATTACGCATCCAAATTTTTTATTTGAGTTTGTAAATAGGCATAATCAGCCAAACGGTTTTGGAGTTGGTCTCATCTAAAATTTGGTTGTTATTTCCTCAGTAACTAAAAAAAAATAAAATCAGATCCTATCAGGGTTCGAAAATATAACGATATTTATATAAATATCAAAATATCAGATATATATCGATACATATCCGATATTTATCAATTTCCTGATATTTATTTTTACAAACAATTTTTAAAGTTACTAAATTTATTGAAAAAAGGAAACAAGATTCTCAAAAACAAGGAAAATAACAAAAAAAATTGGTTCAAGCCCTGTGGACAGGAGCTATTGGGCGCATGTTCATCTTCCTTGTGGCCCGTACTGACCAGTAAAGAAAAAAAGCAGTATCATGTTGAATACCTTAATATTATTGATTATTATATAATAATCGATGAAAATACTGAGAGAGACCCAGGAAATTTGACACATTTTGTCTTATATCTCCAGAAATTGAAATCGTATAGAGCCAAAATTTTGCACAATGTTGCAAAATACTACAATTGACGTTAGTACAAGTTTTTGTTGCAATCTGATGAATAGTTCACGAAAAAAAAATTTTTTTTTCGAAAAAATTAAAAGAAAAATTTTTTTTAAAATTACCAACATTTCGATCATAACAGAATTCTGCCAAAAGTTGCGCGTTTATATCCTCGAACTGACTACCAAGTTTCGATTCAACATCTTCTTTAGTTCCTGAAATATCAGGGCAATAACCTCAAAATTTGAAATGTCTATAACTTCTAAACCGTCCGGCCGATTTTGCCCGTTAACGAACTTAACCGTCGCATTTTGATCAGAAACCTACCCTGAGATTTTGAAGTCGATAGGACCTTCGGTGCTCCTGTTATCGTCCGGCCGGCTGGCGGGCCGGCCTTCCGGCCGGACGGCACCCAAAAATCTGACACCGGATTCGTGATCAGGGAGTCCGAATTAGTCTATTAGCCAATTTTCAGCTCGAAATTCGAAAATTACAGACATTTGGACGAAATGATAGGACGATGTTCCCCTAGAACATGCTCCCAATAAAAATAGTGAATTCGTGAAAAAATGTATCAAAGGTATCAGAAGGAATCTCCTGTGTAGTCACAGTGGCCTCATCCCATATACATTCTATATTGCTACTATTGCAAGCTTAAGGTATAGACTAGGGTTGCCAACCGACCTTTATTTCAAAGGACAGTCCTTTATTTTAAAACTATGTCCTTTGTCATCAGATATTTAAACAAAAAAAAAGTTTAGCTGTTTTGTCACGTTCTAATCCATTTCTTAATTTTGATTGTACCAAGCCGAATGTTGAAAAATACCATTCCGCGCCGAAGTTATAAAATCACCATCTAAAGATATACTAATGCTGTGGCCACACTTGCAGGCGAATATTTTTACGACTTCATCGCGATAAAAACATCGCGTTTTCGTCGCGATGTTCTTGTCTACATCTGTAGTCAACGAGGCGTGACGACTGACGATTACTCTTGAGAATTGAAATAGAGGAAGCAGTGGCGTTCTATTATACGTCGTTGAATAATTATCTACTACAAAAAATACGTAAATTTCCTCCGAAATCAAACATGCACTCAAAATCTGGAGCGCTACTGAACTGAACACCGAAGTCAAATATTGCATCATAAAAAACTAGTGACCGACCGAAAGTTCGGTTTCGGTTTCGGCCAGTTTCGGCCAAGAAATCTAGTTTCGGCCTTAGTTTCGGTTTCGGCCCAAAATGGCCGAAACTTTCGGCCGGGCCGAAACTTGACTGTTCGTGAATTATCCTGGTCGTTTGGCCAGGAGTTATAAGTAGGTATACATAATTGTCGTACAAGTTATTGTAATCTATCTTCGTTAAGACTGAGAAATCATGAGAATTCACTAATTATTATTGATTAGATTACATAGGGTGATTCCAAATATGACGTGAAACTGGGAGGAGGAGTTAGTATGACTCATTAGCTGTTGTTTAATCCATATTTATTAATAACCGAAAATCAACAGTTTTTGGAGTTCGGGTGATTTTTAAAAGATTCCTGAACTTAGTTCATATTTCGTCAATTTTTGCTACGTTGGGCAAATTTGATGATAATTTTGGTTTATTTTCATCAGAAAAGGATATTATATGTACGAAAAAAGCAAAACTATGCTGTATAATATGTTGAAAAAGAATTAGTATGATTTGAAATGTGGTATATGAAAAAATGAAAAATGAATTTCTAGTATTTGTCTGCGACTTTCGAATTTCACAATTTAGTATGCCAAAATTATTTTAAAAACTTGTCTACTTCCTTCTTCATTCTCTGAAAGATTTCGTTAGATTGCTTAGCTAGTTTCGTTTCAGCCAATTTTTTATAAGCAGCCTCTTGAATGTCCGGTAGGTATATAAAATAGTGAATGTGTATCAAAAGACAGCGTGAGTAAATTTCAGGCGGAAAATAACAATTGAAGACATCAGAAAGACGGCACGGGCTTGCTTATGATGGAATGGTGGAACATAATTTATGAATACATTTTCTAATGAAATTTCGAGCTTAGTTGCAACAAAAAAATAATGAATTCGTTATTTTTCTCTATCTGCTTCTTACATCCCCTTTCAAATCATACTAATTCTTTTTCAACAGAACCAGAACTCAAATATCTCGGAAACTGTTGATTTTCGGTCATTAATAAAAATGGCTCAAACCACAGCAAATAATCCATACTAACACCTCCTCCAAGGTTTACCTCTGATTTGGAATCACCCTGTATACTTCGACTGATTATTTTGATAACTTGGTAATACCAAAATAATAAATAAAGATCTCAAAAAAATTGACTTTTTATTTTATTCACCACTCCTCAACTGTTTTTATGTATATGCAAATGAAATTGTAAAAAATACAGTAGATTTCAGTATGAAATATGAAGTTTCGGTTTCGGCCGAAACTGAGACCCTGGCCGAAAGTTCGGTTTCGGTTTCGGCTGAAAAACCAGTTTCGGTCGGACACTATAAAAAACCCTTTGAATCGTGCTAGTTTACCGACAGTTCGGCGAAGTATACATATTCGTCTTCGCCGGAACACATCGCGATTCCACGAAGTACCCGGCCACACTTGCAGCCATAGATTAGAGAGATAATCTATGCTTGCAGCGAAAACGGGAATATTCGCAGAATCACGATAGTGTGGCCCCAGCATAAGAAGAAGTTGGGGATTCCCCGAAAATTTGTTGCTTCAATAACCGACGTGGGCATACGCATGCTCTTAAATCGCGATTGATTATGATTATTATAAGCAGCGTCGCATATTTCAGTGAATTTATAAATATCCGTGATATACAGGGTGTTTCCTAAACATGCGGCAAAAATTCAGGGGGTTGTTCCTTGGACTATTTTAAGCATGTTTTGTCCTTGGATGATTTTTGAAAAACCTCTTTGTTTCGAAGATACAGGGCGAACAACATTTTTCATATTTTTAAAATTAATAATAGTTTAAATAAAAATGCGTACCGCACTGTGTTTACTAAGTAGGTACAATTTATTTTTAAATTTGTTTAACAACATTCCAATTACTAAAAACGGCCAGTTTTTTGACTAAAAATTGATAAGTGCAGATGGTAAAGGAATACAGATTAAACACGGTTTTTATTTGAATTCGTTTTGTGATGTATTAGCAATGAACATTTTATCTTTGACTATTATGAATCGCTATACAAACGCCGAGATGACTGACATGCATTTCATTTATGGACTTGCTGATGGAAATTCATTAAAAGCTAGGAGGTTGTACATTGAACGATTTCCTGGGCGTAATATTCCTGACAGAAAATTGTTTCAAAATATTCATCAACGTCTGCATGAAACAGGCGCATTGAAAAAAATGGGGGGACCAGGAAAACCAAACACAGTAAGAACGGTGGAACTGGAAGAGAATGTGCTGGACATGATCGAAGAAGACCCTAGTACTTCTACTCGAAAAATTTCCAATACTTTGAATGTGAGTAATAAGACTGTTTGGAAAATTCTTAAAGACAATTTGTTATACCCATACCATATGCAACGCGTTCAGGCACTTATTCCTACTGATTTTCCCCCACGTATTGCATTTTGTCAATGGCTTTTAACCACATTAGTTCAAATTCCTCAATTACTGACGCTGATTCTTTTTACCGATGAAGCGAATTTCTCAAGAAATGCAATAAGAAATTTTCATAACAACCATGTATGGGCCGACGAAAATCCACATGAGGTAATTGAAGATCGTTTTCAACATCAGTTCTCATTGAATGTTTGGGTTGGTATTGTGGGTGACTGCCTAATAGGGCCGATATTTTTACCAGAAAGACTTACCGGGGACGTGTATCGCAACTTTTTAGAACAAACGTTACCTCTGTTTTTGGAGGATGTACCATTGGCAATAAGACATGCAATGTGGTTTATGCACGATGGTGCACCAGCGCATTTTAGTTTGGTTGCTCGTGAGTTTTTAACATTAACATACGGAGATCGCTGGATTGGAAGAGGTGGACCTCATTTATGGCCTGCTCGTTCCCCGGACTTAAACCCCTTAGATTATTTCCTATGGGGCCATCTAAAATCATTAGTTTATACCACTCCAGTAGAAAATGTGGAAGACTTGCGAAATCGGATCATTGCTGGGTGTAACTTAATAAGAAATGATCCTGGTGTTTTTGAAAGGGTTCGGCAGTCAATGAGGAGAAGATTGGATGCTTGTATGCTGGGTAGAGGTGGTCATTTTCAACAGTTTTTGTAGGTTGAGTTGAATTTTCATGTAATTTTTCATAATAAAATGTTATTTTCCAAAATTTTGTTTCCCCTATATCTTCGAAACAAATAGGTTTTTCAAAAATCATCAAAGGACAAAATATTCTTAGAATAGTCCAAGGAACAACCCCCTGAATTTTTGCCGCATGTTTAGGAAACACCCTGTATATCACTGCTCATAAATATCGATATATGTATATCATGATAAATATCGGCGATATATATCGGTCGCACCCTGGATCCTATTCAAACATGGTAACTAGTTGTAGAATGCCGACGCGAAAATATTTGCAAAATACCGTCAGGATCGTATTACTAGAAAATTTTTAAAAAATCATCGAAAAAGTTTCTATATATATCTATATTCTATATATCAGAAAGTATTCATCCGACATCGCTGAAATTTTGCGAGAGCCTTCAAAGCCTAACTCTACAGCCAAGTTCCAAGTTTGAACGCGATCAGATCTATATTGTTGGAGATCCGAGCAGCCTTGGGTGAGTTCTGTAGCTGGATGGGTGACATGCACGGGCCTAAAAGGGGGTGATGGGTGGGGACGATCCCCCCTCCAATGTTGAACGGAGTTGGCAAATAGTTTTCGGCCCAATGTGTGTAGCCGGCAAAAAATAAGAATTATCATAATATTGCGTTATCCCGAAGCGGGTAGCTCTCTAGATGTCATAAAACAAACCATCTGGTACCAATTTGAGGTGTTTCTCACTGTGGAGTGGCATTTTAAAAGCTTTTGTTTCTTTTGACTTTAGCAGCGTAAATATGTGAGTACCTTTGCAGTTTGCTCCTTTCTTTTAATAATAGAAATATATAAGTTTGAATTCCGGAACAAATTTCGATGTTCTGGGTTTCTTGCAAATGGGCAGTTCTACGAACGGAATAACCATTACACATTACCAGGCACGGGCCTAAGGGGGAGCGGGGAGATCTGCCCAATGTTGTTGGCAAATTTTCAAAGCAGTTGGACACCAACGCTCTACCCCCGCCCTCCTTCGGTTTTTTTATGTAATCCTTCATGCACAGATAGAAAATGTTCAACGCTTTTGCCTCAGATTCTAAAACACTGTTGTAGTATCATGATTACGCCCCTCCCCCTCCAAGAATTTGGCTTCGGCCCGTCCCTAATGGGTGACCATTGCCACGATAACTTTCGAACGAAAAGCGATAGGGACTTGCAATTTTCAGGGTAGGTTACGCATCTGAATGGAGGGTTAAGTTCGTGGTTGGGCATAATCGGCCCTACTAGTACTAATTTTGTTTTCAAACACAAAGATGTACGTGATATTTTGGGGATCGTACCGCTAGATAATAAAAAAAAATTACGAAAAAATATGATATATATGGATATATAGATATGGAAATAAGTGATAACCAGCTAGGTTTCAGGAAAGGAATGGGTACAAGGGAGGCACTATTTGGATTGAATATTCTAATGCAGAGATGTCTGGACGTAAATCAGGATATATACGTTTGTTTTATAGACTTTGAAAAAGCATTCGACAGAGTTCAACATGATAGACTGATGGGGATATTGCAGGGAAAGAATATTGATGCTCGATACATAAGGCTAATAGCAAACCTGTACTGGAGACAAACATCTAGAGTAAAGGCGGGTTTATACAGCAAATAAGATAAGATAAAATAAAATAAGAAATAAAATAAGAAAGTTAAACATGTACATTTCTATGAGAGCGTTTATACACGAAATAAGATAAAATAAGAAATAAGAATAAGAATTAAAGTTTGACAATGCGCATTCTCGAAGTGTGAAATTCATAGAACATGCATAAAATTGTCAAAAAGCTGCGATTTGATTGGTTCATTCTTATTTCTTATTTTGTTTTAGATTATCTGTATAAACCGATCCGCTTAACCCTTAATTCTTATTTTATTTTAATTTGTTTCTTATTTTATCTTATTTGCTGTATAAACCCGCCTTTAGAGTGGATGGCAGTTTATCTGAAAGTGTAGAGATACTGCGTGGTGTTCGGCAGGGGTGCATTTTGTCTCCTCTCCTTTTCAATATCTACAGTGAAACAATCTTCGAGGAAGCTCTTGCAGAGGGAGATGAAGGAATACAAATAAACGGTCAACAGTTTAACAACTCTAGATATGCCGACGATACGGTGATAACAACAGACAGCATTGAAGATCTGCAAAATCTGCTGCAAAGAATAAATGAATCTTGCACACGATTTGGACTAAATATGAATTTGAAGAAAACGAAGTATATGCTTGTCACAAAACAACAAAATATAGACGTAAACTTAACAATTGATAACACTCCTATTGAAAGAGTTCAACATTATAGATATTTGGGTACAATAATAAATGAAAATGCTGAACAGTTGCAAGAAATTAAAACCAGAATTGAGATAGCCAGAAAATCTTTCGTCAAACTCAAGAAGTTTCTTTGCAGCAAGGACATTAACTTAAAATTGAGGACGAGAATACTTCGATGCTATGTATTTTCAACTCTGTTATATGGTGCCGAAGCATGGACATTAAAAACAGCTGAAATAAACAAACTGGTAGCTTTTGAAAGATGGTGCTATCGTCGCATGTTGCGGATTTCGTATGTCGATAGAGTTACAAATGTCGAAGTGCTGCTTCGTATGAACAAGGAGGAGGAGATTTATAAAACTCTAAAGAGAAGGAAACTAGAGTATTTTGCACACATAATAAGAGGTCGGAAATATCAATTGCTGCAGAATATTATGGAGGGGAAAATTCAGGGAAGGCGTTGTCAGGGTAGAAGAAGAACATCATGGTTGAGAAATCCCAGAGAATGGTTTTCAATGACTTCCAATGAACTGTTCCGTGCAGCTGCAAATAAAGTGCGCATATAGCTATGTTGGTAGCCAACCTCCGTTAGGAGATGGTACACGAAGAAGAAGAATGATATATCTCTTGATATATTCTATTTTTAGTTCACTCTGGACTTATTATGAACACTATAAAAGTAACTACACTCTTGTCCACTACACTTTTTTGTCATCTGACATATGTTTCGGAAACAAAGTTTCCTTCTTCAAAGACGAAGCGTTACTGCAGCAACGCTTCGATGGAAACTTTGTTTCCGCAACATATATCAGATGACAAAAAAATGTAGTGGACAAGAGTGTATTCACTTTTATAGTACATATCTTGATAACTTGAGAACGGAAATATATAGCGACTTTCAATTTTCAGAGTAGGTTGAGGTTGAGCATCCGAATGTGAAATTGAAGTTCGTTAATAGGCATAATCGGCCAAACGGTTTTGGAGTTATTGACATCTGAAATTTCATCGTTATTTCCTCTATAACTCTGAATATATACCTATACTAATCCGATCCGCTTGAAAGTCGGTAATTATTTATAGAATGCCGACGCGCTAATTATCGCGGAATTTCGTAAATATCGTATCCTAAAATTACTTGGACGTAAGTTTTGTCGTATATCATTAGATATTTAATGAATTTCAATTCCGATAGAATACATAATATGTCAGATTTTAAAATTCCTTATCTTAGACGATTCTCTCATTACTCAAGTCCGTCATTCAAATGTACGAAATGTATTCATATGTAGAAAACGCTGAGAAAACTGTCTATATCGATAGTAAATTCGATTAAGAGTGTTCAATAGTGGTGAATAGACAATAGAATATGCGCGCAAAAGCTCCCGACTTCACGTCAGTGCTTGAACCAATTCTGTTAATATATTTTGATACAAATTATGCATTCTATTTGATCTGTTATCATCCTAATAAGAACATTTATGATTTTTGCGCGTATGTTCTGGAGAACATCGCATTATCATTTTGCCCAACTGTCTGTAATTTTCGAATTTTTTGTCGAAAATGGTCTCAAACGATTGGGTTCCACTCCCCGATGAAGAATTCTGGGTCAAATTTGATTCTATCCGGCCGTTCGTTGCCACGATAACTTGAGAACGGATTGAGCTAGCGACTTAAAATTTTCAGTATAGGTGGCGTATCCCAATAGAATAGAATAGAATAGAATAGAATAGAGTAGAATAGAATAGAAAAAAATAGAATAGAATAGAATAGAATAGAACAGAATAATTTTGTTTTCAACCAATATTAATCCGATCGAATTGAAACATGGTGAATAGTTGTAGAATATAAACCTAAGCACGTTTGTGAAATTCGTGAGAATCGTATAACTAGAAAATTAAAAAAAAATTATTGAAATATATTTTTTATGTCACGATAACCTGAGAACAGAAAGAGATAACGACTTAAAATTCTCAGGTTAGGTTGTGCATCTGAATGTTACACTTGAGCTTGTTTATGAGCATAACGGTTTTGGAGTTACACTGAAATTTTGTTGTTATTTCCTCAATAACTCTAAAAATACGAAAATTCGATCCAATTAAAACATGGTTTTAAGTTGTAAAATGCCAGCGTGAAAATTTTTTGCGAAATTTCGTGAGGATCGTATCACTAGAAAATTTTAAAAAAATCATTGAAAATCATTGAAGAAAATTACATATATCAGAAACTATTCATCCGACATGGCTGAAATTTTGCAAGAGCCTTCAAAACCTAACTCTACCACCAAGTTCCAAGTTTGAACATGATCGGATCTATATTGTTGGAGAGTAGCTGGATGGGTGACCATTGCCCCGATAACTCTTTAACGAAAGGAGATAGGGACTTACAATTTTCAGGGTAGGTTGCGCATCTGAATAGGAGAGTTAAGTTCGCTGTTAGCTATAATCGGCCCAACGGTTTCGGAGTTATATCCATCTAGAATATTATTTCTTCGATATCTCAAAAAAGATGGACTCGATCGAATTGAAGCTTAATACCTACTTGTAGAATATCGACATGAAGAAGTGTGTAAAATTTTGTGAGGACCGTACCACTAGCAAATTTTGAAGAAATTACGAAAAAATATTATGTATCTCATGACACCTTGAGAACGGAAAGAAATAGCGACTTGCAAGTTTTAAGGGTAGATTGCGTATCTGAATGCGACATTTGAGTTTGTCAATTAGCATAATCGGCCAAATGGTATTGGAGTTATATCAATCTGAAATTTGGTTATTATTTCTTCAATAACCCAAACAATCCGATCCCGATTCAATTCAAACATGGTAATTAGTTCTAGAATGCCGACGCAAAAATGTTTACAAAATTTCGCGAAGATCGGATTAATAAAAAATCAAAAAAGAAATCAGGAAACAGTAGTCCGACATCGCATCGCTGAAATTTTGCGAGAACCTTCAAAATCATGAATGTCATGATGACATATCAAAATATATAAATTGTCGGGTCGATTCATAATAGATAGTGAAGGTTGTATCTATATGATAGGTCCTGTAGCGGTCTTCGAACATCTGAAGTCCCGAATAATCACCTGGTAGAAGTTCGCTGCTTGTTTGTTGAAATTGGAGATGAAATTGCTAATGAACCTGGTGGTCATCGATTTTCAGGGTGGGTTTCACAGCCCAATTGGAGAGTTGAGTCCGTTTTTGGGCATAATTAGTCCATCGGTTTCGGAGTTATACCCACCAGGAATATTGTTTCCTCAATAACTCGAAAAATATAGACTCGATCGAATTGAAGCTTGGTAACTAGTTGTAGAATATCGACATAAAGGCGTGTGTAAAATTTTGTGAGAACCGTACCCCTAGAAAATTTTTAATAAAGTCAAAAAAAAAAATTGGTTCAAGCACTGACGTGAAGTCAGGAGCTTTTGCGCGTATGTTCTATTGTCCATTCTCCTGTATTGGACACTCTTATAATCGAATCTACCATGGTAAATTTGATTAAACGAATTTACCATGGTAAATTAAGTAAGAGTGTCCAACAAGGGCGTAGCCAGGGGGGAGGGGGGGATTTGGGGGTTCAAACCCACCCCCGACATGTTATTTTTCTCTTAAAAAAAAATTTTCGCTGCAGAAAGTGACCCTTACAGAGTCGTAAATTTGAATAATCGCTTAAACCAATTTTTGCGCGTATGTTCTGGGGAACATCGCGTTATAGTTTTGCCCAAATGTCTGTAACTTTCGAATTTTTTGAAAAAAATGGTCTCAAACGATTAAGTTCGACTCCCCAATGAAGAATTCGAGGTCAAATTTGATTCTGTCCGGCCGGCCGTCCGGCCGTTGCCACGATAACTTGAGAACGAAAAAAGCCAGCGACTTGAAATTTTCAGGGTGGGTTGCGCATCTCAATACGACGGACAAGTTCGTTAATGGGCATAATCGGCTCAGTGGTTTCCGAGTAATAATTTTGTTTTCAACCAATATAAATCCGATCGAATTGAAACTTGATGAGTAGTTGTAGAATATGAACCTAAGCACGTTTGTGAAATTTTGTGCGAATCGTATGGCTAGAAAATTTTAAAAAAATTATTAAAAAATATTTTTGTTGTCACGATAACTTGAGAACGGAATGAGATAGCGGCTTGAAGTTTTCAGGTTAGGATGTGCACCAGAACGCAACATTTCAGTTCGTTTATGAGCATAATCGGCCGAACGGTTTCAGAGTTATGGCCATCTGAAATTTGGTGGTTTTTTGTTCCTCATTAACTCGAAAAATACTGAACCGATTGAATTCAAACATGGTTATTAGTTGTAGAATGCTAACGCAAAAATGTTCGCAAAATTTGGTGAGGATAGCATTCGTAGAAAATTTTTAATAAATCATAGAAAATAAAAAAAAACATTCTATATATCAGTAACTATTCGTTCGAAATTGCTGAAATTTTGCAAGAGCCTTCATAACCTAACTCTACTACCAAGTTTCAAGTTTTAATACGATCGGTTGAATATTGTTGGAGATTCGAGCATTCTTGTGTGAGTTCAGTAGATGGGTGACCGTTGCCTCGATAACTTTCGAACGAAAGGAGATAGGGAGTTGCAATTTTCAGGGTAGGTTGCGTATCTGAAAGGGAGAGTTGAGTTCGTTTTTGGGCACAATCGGTCTAACGGTTTCCAAGTTATACCCACCTGGAATATTATTTCCTTAATAACTCAAAAAATAAATATTCGATCGAAATGGCGCTTTGTAACTAGTAGTAGTAGAAAATCAACATAAAGACGTGTTTAAAATTTTGTAAGAACCGTACCCCTAGAAAATTTGAAAAAAATTACGAAAAAAAAAAATTTTAAGATTCGTACCCCTAGAAAATTTTAAAAGAATCACGAAAGAAAAAATTGGTTCAAGCACTGACGTGAAGTCAGAAGCTTTTTCGCGTATGTTCTATTGTCCATTCTTCTGTATTGGACACCCTTAATCGAATTTACCATGGTAAATTATGTTGTCCATTTTGCTGTATTGGACACTCTCAATTCGAATTTACTATGGTAAATTCGAATTGAGTGTCCAATACAGGATAATGGACAACATAATTTACCATGGTAAATTCGATTAAGGGTGTCCAATACAGAAGAATGGACAATAGAACATACGCGAAAAAGCTTCTGACTTCACGTCAGTGCTTGAACCAATTTTTTAATTATTATTCTGGTAGCTTCGAGGTGAATAAAAGTTCTTGAATTTCACATCTATTACTTACTTGGTTCCTTTAGCAAGCAAAGCACTATCATACCATTCGATGTCGTACCACTCGTCATATTTCTTACTTCCGCAACATTGCAAATCTATTTGCAATCTATCAAGCTGTGATTTTATTTTCTCATTTTCCCCATAATCCTTCATAGCTCCTTTAATGCCATCGTGCAAACCTTGATGATTCCCATATGAGTGAATAAGTACAACTATTACCACGATCAAGCCTACCCCAATCATAATGAGATTCAAAAGAACAACAAAGTATAACATCCAATTAGTTTTCGGCTGCTTTTCTTTGGAAGACATCACTCTTACGACTAAGTACAATCCAAATGTATTTATGATGAAGAATACTAAGCTAGGTAAGGCTTGTAGGAGTGGCAATACGTTTCCATCCCTTTTCGATATAAGATCAATGTAATATCCGACATGGTTTCTTATGTAT
Organism: Halyzia sedecimguttata; assembly: GCA_937662695.2. NCBI lineage: Eukaryota > Metazoa > Arthropoda > Insecta > Coleoptera > Coccinellidae > Halyzia > Halyzia sedecimguttata. The sequence goes on from OW569415.2 coordinate 31,654,688, forward strand.
ATGGCGTTGTACATCAATTTTCCAGAGTAAAAAATATTGATGCCAGCTATCAAGAAAAAAGCCCATATGAGAATATTTATGAATTCGTGAGATACTTCTAGAATGGGTTTTCCAAATTTAATGTTTAATCTGGAGGATTTTTTCTTTACTTTAGGGTTTCCCAGAAGTCTTACACAAAAGGCAATGGACAACATTCTTAGCTATTATGTATTAATCAGTTTTGACAGTTGACTTTGAACCATTTTTGAACCAATGACATGTTTTTAGACATCATAAATATATTTGGATATAGGTAAGCCGAATCACCACCTCCTAAAAGGAAGGTCAATCAACTCTCCATCACTTTTTGCGCGTATGTTCTGGGGAAAATCGCCTTATATCATTTTGACCAAATGTCTGTAATTTTCGAATTTTTCGCCGAAAATGGTCTCAAACGATTGGGTTCGACTCCCTGATCAAGATTTCGAGGTCGATGCCACGATAACTTGAGAACGGAATGAGATAGCGAATTGAAATTTTCATGGTAGGTGGCGAATCCCAATAGGACGGACAAGTTCGTTAATGGGCATAATCGGCCCAATGGTTTCCGAGTAATAATTTTGTCTACAACCAATACTAATCGTATCGAATTGAAACTTAGTGAGTAGTTGTAGAATATAAGCCTAAGGACGTTTGTGAAATTTGGTGAGAATCATATCGAAAGAAAATTTTTAAGAAATTATTGAAAAATATTGCTCACGTCACGATAACCTAAGACAGGAAAGAGATAGTGACTTGAAATTTTCAGGCTGGGTTGATAATCTGAATGCGCCATTTGAGTTTGTTTATAGGCATCATCGGCAAAACGGTTTTGGAGTTATACCCATCTGAAATTTGGTTCTTAATTCCTCAATAACTCGAACAATACATAACCGATCCAATTCAAGCATTGTTATTAGTTGTAGAATGGTAACGCAAAAATTCTTGCAAAATTTCGTGAGGATCGTATCACTAGAAAATTTTTAAAAAATCATAGAAAATTATTGAAAAAAATTCCATATATCAGAAATTATTCGTCCGATCGCTGTAATTTTGCGAGAGTCTTCAGAACCTAACTCCACTACCAAGTTCCAAGTTTGAATATGATCGGATTATATTGTTGGATATCCGAGCAGCCTTGTGTGAGTTCAGTAGCTGGATGGATGATCATGCCTCGACAACTCTTGAATGAAAGGAGATAGGGACTTGCAATTTTGCGATTAGGTTTCACATCATCTGAATGGGAGAGTAACCCCCGGTTTCTGAAAGGCTGATCAACACAAATGTTAACTAATCAGTGATCAATCTCTTGTTTACCCTCATCTGAGTTGCGCAAAGCGCAAAAACTCGGACTGATTTGACATTAACAGTTCTGTTAACTTTGACCAGCCTTTCAGAAACCGGGGGTTAAGTTCGCTGTTGGCCATAATCCGCCCAACGGTCTCGAAGTTATACTCATCTGGAATATTATTTCCTCGATAACTCAAAAAATATAGACTTGATCGAAGCTTGGTAACTAGTTGTAGAAAATCGACTTAAAGACGTGTATAAAATTTTGTGAGAACCGTTCCCCTAGAAATGTTTTTAAAAATTATACGAAAAATGAAATTGGTTCAAGCACTGACGTGAAGTCAGGAGCTTTTGCGCGTATGTTCTATTGTCCATTCTCCTGTATTGGAACTTCTTAATCGAATTTATCATGGTAAATTCTATTGTCCGTTCTCCTGTATATTGGCCACTCTTAATCGAATTTAACATGGTATTTATTTCGCATTCGGATTCTTTTAAGTGTCTCAAAGACAATAAGCTTGTAAAATATTGTCAAAATCGACACCCTGTATGAAGACATGAAGACGTGTGTGAAATTTTGTGAGGACCATACCACTAGAAAATTTCGAGAAAATAGCGGAAACATATTATGTATCTCATGATTTCTTGAGAACGGAAAGAAATAGCGACTTGCTGTTTTCAGGGTAGATTGCGCATCTGAATACGACATTTAAGTGCGTTAACTAGTATAATCGGCCAAATGGTTTTGGAGTTATATCAATCTGAAATTTAGTTGTTATTTCCGCAATAACTCAAAAAATTACAAACCCGATCCAATTCAAATATGGTTATTAGTTGTAGAATGTCAACGCGAAAATTCTTGCAAAATTTCGTGAGGACTGTAGCACTAGAACATTTTTAAAAAATCATTGAAAAAAAAAATTGGTTCAAGCACTGACGTGGAGTCAGAAGCTTTTGTGCGTTGTTCTCTTGTCCATTCTCCTGTATTGGACACTCTTAATCGAACTTATCATGGTAAATTCAATTGATTATTTCTGAATTATTAATTAAAGTAAGGAAAGAATATTGCCGCATCCAATGTTACTGAAAAAATCACTACCTTATTATTAATTGAAAATTCCTGGTTTCCATGAAACTCGATCACAGGTCCCTCCGAGTATCAGCCACTGACGTCTCCGCTCTGCTACTGAAGAGATTTAAAACAAATAGAACAATATAATTCACCATGGTAAATTCGATTAAGAGTGTCCAATACAGGAGAATGGATAAGAGAACATACGCGCAAAAGCTTCTGACTTCACTTAATTGCTTGAACCATTTTTTTAAAATTTACTAGTGATAAGATCCTCACGAAATTTTGCAAAGAATTTTCGCGTTGGCATTCTACTACCAATAACAATGGTGTAAGAATACATGGTGTGTTCTTGCGCATCTCTATACCCACATACGCTCCCAGCCTGACGTCACCTTGAGCGACAAGGCTCATCATTGAATCGTTGGGAACGTTTAAATTGCACTGCTTTGCTCCTAGAGTGCCGTCATGCGCCAGCACGGACGAAAATGAGCTTCGTTTGTAGCACACCCTGTCTTCTTCCACCATGGTAATGACCATGTTTGAATTAGATCGGTTTTGTATTTTTCGAGTTATTGAGGAAATAACAACCAAATTTCAGATGGATATAACTCGAAAACCGTTTGGCCGATTGTGCCTATATAGACAAACTCAAATTTCACATCAGATGCATAACTTAATCAGAAAATGTCAAGTCGCTATCTCTGTCCGTTCTCAGGTTATCGTGACATAAATAATATTTCTTAATATTTTTTTCAAAATTTTCTAGTGATACGATTGTAACAAAATTTTACGAACGTCCTTAGGTTTGTATTCTGCAACTACGCACCAAGTTTCAATTCGAACGGATTTGTATTGATTGAGAACAAAATTATCACTCGGAAACCGTTTGGTCGGTTATGCCCATTAACGAACTTGTCCGTCGTATTGGGACGCGCCACCTTCCCTGAAAATTTCAAGACGCTATCTCTTTCCGTTCTCAAGTTATCGTGGCAACGGCCGGCCCGACGGACAGAATCAAATTTGACCTCGAATTCTTCATCAGAGAGTCGAACTCAATCGTTTGAGACATTTCGGCAAAATGATAACGCGATGTTCCCAAGAACATACATACGCGCAAAAACAAATCCCAAATATGACATTCGAAATACCTACCTACAGATCAAATTAGGAATGCTTTATTATTTACTATGCGAAATTCGAATTGCAGATAAGTGCAAGCATACGTTGATAATGATTCATTTTCATTTGCGACCGAATAAATGTAACTAAACTAACTACAGAAGCGATTAAAAAAGTGGATGAACGGTGTGTAGAATTTTGATAATGTTTTAATGTGAAATTATAGCAAACCGAAGATCTAGTCAGAAGGTAATGGTCACCGTTTACTGTTGGGTCGAAAATTAACAGTTCCGTGTCTGTGCTGGCGTAAGGATACAGTAACAAAGCCTACGCATAACACAACTAACTCGCACAGTTGACTAGAAGCTTATGAGGGCTCCTCCTGGGGTAGACCTAGGAGGGTCAGTATAATAATAATCATGTCATTAGCAAGCGTGCCAATGCAGATTGGCTTTATATGAAATAAGTACAGAAGCTAAAGAAGCACAAACTTGAGGTCAATCTGCTTTGGCGCGCTTGCTAATTACATGATAATGATTACGAGTATACTGACCCTCCTAGGTCTTCCCCAGGGGGAGCCCTCATGAGCTCAGAGGAAATTGTACGTGTTGTCAGTTATGTTGTGTGTAGGCTTTGTTAACGAATCCTCGCGCCAGCATAGACACAGCACAGTTAATTTTTGACCCGACAGTAACTTCTGACTAGATCTCCGGTTCCCTCTATCCACTGAGCTTGAAGCACTCATAATTCAATTCAAATTGGCCAACGTAAACAAGCGTGCCAAAGAGAACTGACATCACGAGAGTGCTTCTTCATATTTTTCATATACATATGATATTTCATTCAATTACAACCAGATACCATCAAGGCCGTCTTAAACTATACTGGGACCCTTGGACACACACGAATTTGGGGTCCTTTTTGGAAAGTAAAGAAAGCGAATTATACATTTTTCTACTGTGATTATTTATTTATTATGGGTAACCAAGTATTAAATAGAATAATATGTCATTAATATGATATTTTAGTATGCTGCGCGGGGTTTAATTTGGTTAAGATTACGATAATTGTTTCTTTCCTGATTTCTGTTGAGAAAAATCTTCTATTTTATCATCAAAGTCAATTTTTTGAAGGAAGCAGCCTGAACACCCACTAAATTTCGCGAATCTGTCGCACATGGAAAATAAATTGCAAATTAGTAAACTTATTTTATTCTTGACTGAACACCAGAGTACTTTCCAGACATATATGTATATGATGCATTGTCGTAGCTCTTCCCTGGCCAATCTTTCATAGGAATATCAATGCTTTCAAAAAAGTTTAAAATAGTATCTTCCATATATTGCGCATTATGTTCATTCATAGGCCAAAATCTCTCAGTAGGCTGTCCGCTCGGCTTTCCATCTTTTACTTATCTGACGATGAAAGTCGGTTGGTAAACGTGGGATAGATAAATGAATTTGTTTTAAATCTCTTCAGTAGCAGAGCGGAGACGTCAGTGGCTGATACTCGGAGGGACCTGTGATGTAGTTTCATGGAAACCAGGAATTTTCAATTAATAATAATAAGGTAGTGATTTTTTCAGTTACATTATATGCGGCAATATTTTTCCTTATTTTAATTAATAATAATCAATTGAATTTACCATGATAAATTCGATTAAGAGTGTCCAATACAGGATAATGGACAATAGAACATACGCGCATAAGCTCCTGACTTCACGTCAGTGCTTGAACGATTTTTTTTGACTTATACTAAGTCCAGAGCGTTCCTGCCAATAGGGTCTTCATAATGGCTTCGCATAATTAATATAGTTATGCATATATATTTCACAAGTCGAATAAAACCCAGGGAATTTTATTATTGATTTGCCGAGAAGCAAGAGCAGACGCGTTTCTGGCTTCTTGGCCTTCATCAGTACTCTGTAGCTTCCCAACAAATTCAACTAAACTGAACCGTGTTAAGACTGTTAAGCCTCTCACAGCCGGCTTGAGCAGTTATACATAAATGCCCACGCCACATATGACTCATATGAGACAAAACAAGGAATTCAGCCTTTCCCCACCAGTGAAAATTTGAAGCATGAAATCAGATGCCACCACATTAGCTCGATTTTAATCGAGAAACGCCTATCGAGAAAATAAAATATACATAATTTTTATTTAAATTTAAAGACTAAAGTAACTTTTATTATCGACCCGGGTGCTCACTGTTAGTGTTCCCAACAAAAATGTTGTAGAATAAATGTGAGAGAAATTGTCTGTCCTTCGGGGACCCCCTGAGGATGGAGGCCCTGGGCACGGGACCCGTGAGCCCTTATGATGAAGACGGTATTGGATACCATTCCTCCTATATTAAATACCTGGTTTGATCGTTAAGGCTCTGGCAATTTCTCCACAGTCTCGGGTTCGATTCCCATAACTGATCCTGCATTTTTTCATTTCAACCAAAAACATATCCACTGCTATACGTACAGGGCCTTTTTCGACAAACATCTCAAGAACGACTTGACAGATCTAGATGAAACTTTGTGTGTTTATGTTTATGTGATTCTCAGGTCTTCAATAGGATTCGGTAGTTTTGCTGTAATTGGTTTATAACTCAAAAGTGGCTTGACCGATTTTCGATTAAATTTTTGAGTGCGTTTGAGTAGGTATCAAACCTGCATATTATTACTAACCCATACTAAAATGCCTCGGTAGGTGGCGCTGCAATCGCTTTATAGAAACAAAAAAACGTCGTCACCGATTTTGATGAAAATAATTTGTTTGAGTGGGTCTCATGTTCACTACTGGACCTGATAGGTGGTACTGCAATCTGTTCATAGAAACTCAAAAACAGCTTCACCGATTTTGGTGAAACTTTGTGCGAGTGTTTGGGTGGGTCACAATATTACCCAGCCACCTAGCAGGATTAATGTATCAATCCGCCGATTGATGACTAGGTAGATTAATGGCAATTAGTTGCTCAAAAACGGCTTGACCGATTTCGATAAAAGTTTTTAGCGTGTTTGAGTAGGACTCAGGTTTACAATATGCCCGGTAAGTGGCAATGCAATCGCTTTAGAGAAACTCAAAAACGAGTTCCTTGATTTTGATGAGACTTTGTGCGAATATTTGGTAGGGTCCCAGGTTCACAACCGGACCCAGTAGGTACAGGGCCGAATTTAAGAATATGCAGGCAGGACTCCATTTGCCACCCCTCTACGGTTCCTTTTTGATGCCGCCGCTGAAAAATTGTGGCGCTATAGGCTGCAGCCTATACTTAGTCTATTAAGAAAGACGGGCCTAATTAGTTAGCACTGCAATCGGTTTATAGAGGCTCGAAAGCAGCTTCACCAATTTCGGAGAAACTTTGTGCGAGTGTTTGGGTGGGATTCACAAGTGAATCCGTTAGGTGGTACGGCAATCGGCTCATAGAAACCTGACCGATTTCAGTGAAACTTTGTGTGTGCGTTCGGGTGAGTCTCAGGATCAGAGTAGGACCCAGCAGACTAAATGGCTAGCTACATTATTGACAAGGCGAAATAATGTCTTACTAGTTATTCAATTCAATAAGTATATTATTATTACTTATAATTATAAATATACTAATTGAAGTTTAGTAATTTGAAGTTTTTGGAGGAAATTGGTAAAAGAATCTCCTTCTAGGAATAGGAATTCAGACGTTCGGGATTCGGGTGGGAACGTAGGAGAGGGTTGATATCGTCGAAGTACATTAATTTCGTTTCCCACTTCGGAACGCGAGTAATCTTAAAACATTAAAGAAAAACGTAAAACTTTCCGGAGATTTTTCGATATTTTCGACCAATCAAAAAATTCGAAAATTGTCAGATAGGAATGAAATGGACGAGATTTTTTTTTCACGCAAAATATGCCGATTCGGAACGGTTTCAAACGGGAAATAAGGCAAAAAGTGAAGATGAGAGATAAAAACCATCGGTTAATAACGTAACACGATGATATTTTACTGAAATTAGAAAGTTGAAAAAAGATATTGAAGCTAAGTATTGAAAATCGTAAGTATAACATCTTTCATCATTTATCAGAATAGGCCGTTTATAGCTCATAGAATGACGCATCGTGCTCATGGAAAGTAGGTACCGTGGGTGTGGGATCATTCGCGGGGACGAGTTTGCTCATTTTCGTTTTTTTTCATTTCTATCGAAATAATGACTTTGAGGAAAGGGTTATCCATCGAAATAATTTAATAAAATTACGTGAACCGTGAGTATTTTCGTATATTATCAGATATTAAAATTACTGCTATATACAGGACGTTTTTTATTAAATGTCAACTCCATAGTGCACCGTGGCCCAACCATACGATTGGACTGATTTGTGTCTTAGGAATTCCCGGAATAAGCTATTGAAAATAAACTGTTGGATCCTGATTGTTTTATCAGGATGTTATGGTTCGAAGGATCATATGTTGAGTCCTGATTCTTTTATCAGGATATTATGTGGAATTTCGAAGGACCAGAATTATACACCCCGATTGTTTTATCAGGGGGATGCGTAAACGGGTATACTTAACTTTAAGGACCCAGAAGTCATCTCGTTGATTGCTGCGTAAGTTGTTACTTGCAATAAGATAACAATTACGAGGATAGGAAGTGGTGAAATATTCGAACGCACTTTAAACAAACAACAAAATGTATTTTCTTGTTACCGACAATGTGATAACAAGCACGAAGTAATTGTACAATGCAATATTGATACAATATAAAATCTTCCTTCTATATGAAAATGTATAGCAAGGAAGAAGTGACTACATATTTGGAAGGAGAACTAAACGAGTATTATAGTTTCGCGACTGAACAAAATATATGTGATGTCTCTTGCATTAAGAGATGTAGTAGTAGTAGTGAATTTTTTCAGTGGTAAATGTATATAAAAGACCAGATAGAAGAAAAAAATGAGTTCCTTCATCTGGGAAAATCGGGGTAATATTGACAATGATTGGGGTTTCGATCTTAAAACCGCCCCGGATATGTCACAACAATACTCTCATTTGTCGTTTACGAAAAATAGTGGGAATGCATCCAATGACTCGAATCTCGAATTTCTCCCACTATCGGACTAATTTTACTTGTTTTCTGAGACACTTTCACAGACTAGTGGTTTTCAAATCGTCTAGACAAAAAAGCACTGACGTGAGGTCAGTACTTTGTGGCGCGCGTGTTCACGTTGGCTAATTTGAAATTAAATTATGAGTGTTTCAAGCTCAGTGGATAGAACGAGCGGGATATCTACCCAGATGGTAGTGGACATCATTCACTGTCGGGTCAACTATTAAGAGTGCTTTGTCTAAGCTGGCATAAGGATAGAGGGATAAATTTGACAAATAACACAACTGACTTTCCTCAGTCACACAAGCTTCTAGGAGCTTCTGAGGTATCTCCTTAGGGAAGACTTGGGAGGGTCAGTATAATCATAATCTTATTTAAAGCACATGCGCCAAAATAGATTGACCCCACGTCAATGCTCCTTTAACCTCTCTTTCATTATGAAGTCAATCTGCAATTGGCGCTCGTGCTATAAATAAGATTATGATTATACTGACCCTCCCAAGTCTTCCGTAAGGAGATACATCAGAAGCTCCTACAAGCTTGTGTGACTAAGGAAAGTCAGTTGGGTTCTTTGTCAACTTTGTTACTCTATCCTTATGCCAGCTTAGACAAAGCACTCTCATCTGGGTAGATCTCCGGCTCGTTCTATCCACTGAGCTTGAAACACTCATAATTTAATTCAAATTAGCCAACGTGAACCCGCGCGCCAAAGAGTACTGACATCACGGCAGTGCTTTTTTAAATGTTTTCGAGTCCCTTCAACAAATCTGGCTTCGATGCGGTCTGGCTATTAGTTTTACCGTAGATCGAAATAAAAAAAAATCGGTTATGGGACCCGGGTCCCCGTTGGGAACGCAATTGCTCACGCCTATTCTCCAAATCCGAACGTAATTTAATATAGATCTACCAAATATAGTTATTTATGAATTGGCCCCAGGGCTACGATACAGACAATTAAACTCGAAAATAACGCTATTTCCTCGAAACTGACTTGTTGGCGCACATAATTGCCATGAAATTTCTCTTAAAACCTCACAATATCCGATCAGCACCAAATCCATGATCGCTAGACACAAATCACTCCCAACATAAGCCATACAACCCAAAAAGAACCACTTCACCTCTGCGCATGCGCAATCTACTCGTGGCTGAAAGGCGTCTCAAAATCACACACCTCACACAAAACTTTGATTCTTCAACACCATTGGTTCCGGTGATATCGCAGCTTCAATCCGCTCATGCGCGAACACTCCCAAGCGGATTCTATGGAGGAATAGCATCCTGCACCTCCAAACCCCAATCCTCCCGGACGAAAATTCCAGCAGTTAAATCACTTCCCGTTTGCTCAAACGCATAACGTAAATGCACGTAACGGGTAACATGAATTTCAAAATTGGACCCAGGGAAACGGTACGGACACTCCAACTCACATACAACGCAATTTTCCCCTAACTGACTTGTCCGTGCACAGAATTGCCATGAATATTCTTTTAAAACCTCACATAATATCGGCTAAGTACCAGGCCCATGATCGATAGTCCTAAACCACTCCAAACATAACCCATACGACCTAAAAACAGTCACTTTTCCTATGTGCATGCACAATCCACTCGCGTCTGAAAGTCCTCCCAAAATCACACATCCCACAAAAAACTCCGATCCTCCAACAGAGTGGTTCAGGAGATATCGCATCTTCAATCCACGCATGCGCAGACCCTCACCAGGGGATTATTTGGGGGAATAGCACCCTCCACGCCAAAAGTCCAATCCTCTCAGACGAAAACTCCACACTCCACACTCCTCATCTACTCATGCGCATGAGGAAAAATGCCCAAAATGGGTAATATTAATTTCGAAATTAGCCCCAGTGCCACGGTACGGACACACCAACTCGGAAACAACGTCATTGCCCCCAAACTGACTTGTCCGTGAACAGAATTGTCATGAATTTTCGTTTACAAGCACACAATATTGGCTCGGCACTAGACCCAGTACAAATATTCCTAAACCCCTATCAACATAACCTATACATCCCAAAACAGTCATTTCTCCTCTGCGCATGTGCAGTCCACTCGTGGCTAGAAGTCCTCTAAAAATCACAAAATTCCGATTCACCAACACCAGTAGTTCAGGAGATATCGGATCTTCAATCCACGCATGCGCGGACCCTCACAAGTAGATTTTATGGAGGAATAGCATCCTCCACTTCAAAACCCCAATCCTCTCATACGAAAACTGCAGCAGTTAAATAATTTCACGTCTACTCATGCGAAAAAGGAAAAATGCCCGAAAGAGGCATTATGAATTTCAATATTTTGGCCCCAAGGATTATGTTATTAACGCTACACCTCTGACGCTACGCTGTCTCCTCGAAACTGGTTCTCAAACTCACAGAATTGACTTGAGCTGTTAATATGGCCTTCCAGTTACACACCCAGTTGTTCACCGTTCAGGAAAAAATTAAAAACCAATTTAAAATTCCACATATCGTTCTCGCATTACTTCAATTGGCGCAGTATAGATCCTCGTCCATATTTTAATCAGTTGCCCTCGTACATATCGTATTGATTCAGATAAACGCGTAAAACTCGTCAAAATATGGTCACCAGATGTTATGTATTCCGTGTATGAATTCGAAATGAAATAATTTGACCAGTTTGGAAGTTCAAAAATATGATTTTTTTTTAGGCTCCTAGTGGTCTGTTCTCAGTTAAATTTTGCACAGCCCAAGAGGTCATCATTGCTCACCGAAGTGCCAAAATTGAACTCAATGATATTTGGTTTCGGAAATTCAAGTAAAATATTCCGCTAATATATTAGCGGAATAGTTACATGTAAAGTACCGACGAAAACAGTTGTGCAAAATTTCGTGGGGATAGCATGAGTAGAAAAAATTAAAAAATATTTTTACTTGTAAGTAAAAATATTTTTAAATTTTTTCTACTCAAAAATTAAAAAATATTTTTACTTGTAAGTAAAAATATTTTTAAATTTTTTCTACTCATGCTATCCCCACGAAATTTTGCACAACTGTTTTCGTCGGTACTTTACATGTAACTACCGAGCTTCCATTCAATCGGATCAGTACTTTTCGAGTTATAGTGAAAACAAAAGTTGAATTTCATTTTCAAATATTTGACTTTTTTTTTAGTTTATAGTGATCCGATCAATACAAAACTTCGCAGGCATATAAAGGTCATGATTCTACAATTCGATGCTGAATTTCAGATAGATCGAGTGATTGGTTTCGGAAATATACTTGAAAAACGTTTTGAACAAAAATGGTCATAACTCCGAAACGGCTTGATGGATTTTGCCCATTAACGAACTTGTCCGAGATATTTACGCTCCGAACATGCCCTGCAAATTTCAACGCTCTAACTCGTTCCGTTCGAGAGTTATCGTGCTCACGGTCGGACCGGCCGGACGGACAGAATTGAATTTGACCTCGAATTCTTCATCAGGGAGTCTAACCCAATCGTTTGAGATCATTTTCGCAAAAAAAATCGAAAAATACAGACATTGTGACGAAATGATAGCACGCTGTTCCTTGCGGAACACGCGCGCAAAAATGGCCATAACTCCGAAACGCTCCGAACATGCCCTGCAAATTTAAACGCTAAAACTCATGCCGTTCGAGAGTTATCGTGCTAACGGCCGTACAGAATTGAATTTGACCTCGAATTCTTCATCAGGGAGTCGATCCCAATCGTGTGAGACCATTTTCGAAAAATTTCGGAAAATACAGACATTGTGACGAAATGATAGCACGCTATTCCTTGCGGAACACGCACGCAAAAAGAATAGCAGCACGTTATACTGGCAATGTGTTAGAAACTGATAGGATTTCTTACCACTTCAGTTGTCAAATGCATTTTATCATTCTTTTACAGGAAATAGGCAATAAATAGTTCTACATGGGTCGAAGCTTTACAAGATATTCTATTCGCAGTTATCTTTTCGTAAAAGTATTATTTTACAGGTTGAGACCACACATGGTAAACTAAAACTCATTTAACCCTATAGACAAATATTCACGAGAGCTCCTTTGCTCTGAAAAACAAATATGCACTTCCCAAAATGTGACGTCATGAGACGTAGCATAAACCACTGCTATACAGAGTGTTTTTCATCTCATGGCACAATTGTACGATTTGGCGGGAATCTTAGGGTATTTTTCGAAAAATGTCAACACCGAAACGGCTTGAACGTGATGGAACTTTGTGTGTGTGTGTTTCCATCGGTATATCTCGTAGAGGTTAATATTCACAATTGGACCCGGTATAGGTGGCGCTACAATAACGCATTTGCAGGAACTCAGAAACGGCTACACCGATTTTGATGAAGTGTTTCGGTAGGCCTCAGGTTCACAATACGATCCGGTAGGTGGCACTGCAATCGGTCTATAGGAACTCAAAAACGGCTGGTTCGATCTTGATAATACTTTGTGAATGAGATGTAGTTGGTCTCAGGTGCACGATAGGATGCCATGTAATCAGTTTATAGGAACTCAAAAACGGCTGAAACGATTTTGATGAAACTTTGTGTGTGGGTATCTGGTTCAAAATAACATCAGGAAGAAGGCGCTCAATCTATTTATAGGAACTGAAAAATGGCTCAACCGATTTCGATGAAACTGGGTAGGACTCAGGTCCACTACCCCGCACATTATGTGCGGGTTTGAGTGGGTCTCAGTCACAATAGGAACCCAGTAGGTGGCGCTGTATTCGGTTAATAGCAACTCAAAATCGGCTCGACATATTTCGGTGGGACTTTCGTGAATGGGCCTCACGATCACAAAACAGGACCCGTTAAAAATGTAGATCTACTGGAAAATATAGACCTACTGGAAAATGTAGATCTACCGGAAAAATGTAGATCTATGGCTAGGTATAACTAATATGAAGTGATTTGCGCCACGAACAATAAAGCATTACCTAAATAGGTACCTTGGATAGATTCTCATAATGTATTTGAAACAAACCTTACGCGACCACAGCTACAGCATCGATTATCTTCAATCGAACTGAATGTAAGTATTTGAATAGGGATCTTACGCAACCACAGACACAGCGTTGATTCTTTTTATGTATGCATTTGATTGCGTATACTAAGACGACATACAGAGTTACATTTCAATTGACAATTGATCATAACAGTTTCAACTCATCTACCAGTTCTATTAATCAACCTATTCAATTTATCTACTGGCTCATCGAATCCCAAAATATGGACTGCTGGCCACTAGTCCCAATACATAAAATGAAGATGTGTTTCATAGAAAAGGAACAAAAAAAACTTTTTGAAAATGTTACTATAAACGTGACGTTTTTTTGGATGTTAGGTGGGGGGTTAGGGGGAAATTTCCAAGGGGTTTATCGAGGAAAAATACGGAAGTTTCGTAGGGTTTCGCGTTTTCGGACCGAAAAGACGGGGGTGTATTTAAAAAAAAATCGCAAAAACGCCGATTTTGGCAAAAGGTGCAAAATTGTATAGTGGCATCCGGAGAAACGGTGGCGTTCGGAACGACGGTATTTGCGGGAACGCGAAGACGAGATTCGAAATTAGTCCGTAACACGGCCCTTTTTTCGATCCTCTCTTTCGTTTTCCCGGAAGAACGATATGAAAATGTGACTTTTCGCGAAAATCGACAAAATTCTGCGTCTCACGTATTTCTGTGGCGAATTTTAACGCGGCTCCTTCAAAGTCGACGTTTTCGGTCAGAACGAGCCACGATAAATGTCAAATCGAATTTGAATTTCGAACGGAATCACTTGAAAATCTTAGAATCGTCTAGCAAAACCGCGAGAAATATGAACCAGTAACCGATTTCGATCGATCGCTTGACAGGATTGACGATATTGTGAAAATCGAAAGACGGAAATCGTCCCAGTACTATCAAATCTTTATATGCTAGATAATCGGAACCGACTCACGAAGCTGGTACGGCCGTGTGGACTAAGGCGGTGGAATTTGGATTTATAGCTCCCGAGCCTCGCGGAGCGTCGTCCGACATAGCTTTTTCTTAGTTTTCTTTCATTTTTACCCAATGAAAAACTTAAAGGAGCCTACTCCAGTAAACGTATCTTGGGATTTTAATCTTTTCGTTAATTTACGAAATCTATAATGAATATCCGTTCGATCGGACAGATTTTTGCATTAAAATTACAAAAATATTCAAACATTAAGCAGAAAATTAACTATACAGTGTGTTTCGAGTAAAATGTCACCCCTATAGAGATCTATCGTAAAGAGAATTCTCAACACTGTAAAACCGCTACGAAAAGATAACCGCTGCTATACGGGGTGGTTAAAAAAATATGTCAACTCCGAAACGCCTTGACCGATTTTGATGAAACTTTGTGTGTGTGTGTTTCGGTGTGTCCTTGCTTCACAATAGCATCCGGTAGGTGGCGCTGATAATGCTCTATATGAACTCAGAAATGCCTCCACCGATTTTGATAGAACAATGTGTGCGTGTTTGAGTGTGTCTCAGGGTCACAATAGGTAACCGGTAGGTGGCGCTGTATTCGGTTTATAGAAACTCAAGAACGGCTGAACCGATTTCGATGAAACTTTATGTGTGTATCTGAGTATGTGTCAGGTCCGCAATATACCCCGGTAGATGGTGCTGCTATCGGTCTGTAACAACTCAGAAATACCTCGACCGATTTTGATGAAACAATGGTCGCATTCAGCGGACGAAACAGTTGCGCAACCGTTACCAAAACGTTCGGTGGCACATGCGCTACGAACTCAACACGTTGTGGAGCGGCTCCATTTAAGTAGGGCATTTGTTTTGTGCTAGGTAGCCGTAGCGGAAAGTGGCTATGCGCTTCGTCCGCTGAATGCAACCATTGTGTACGTGTTTGAGTGGCTCTCAGTGACACAATAGAAACCCGTTAGGTTAGGAATGCGACGATTGTGTACGTGTTTGAGTGGCTCTCAGTGTCATAATAGAAACCCGTTAGGTGGCGCTGCATTCGGTTTATAACAACTCAAGAACGACTGGACCTATTTCGATGAAACTTTGTGTGTGTATCTGAGTAAGTTCCAGATCCACAATATTCCCCGGTAGGTGGCACTATAATCGATTTACAGGAACTCATAAATGGCTATACCGATTTTGATGAATCTTTGTGATTGTGTTTCGGAAGGCCTTAGGTTCACAATACGATTCGGTAGGTAACGCTATATTTGGTTTTTAGTAACTCTAAAACTCCTGACATATTTCGATGGGACTTTCGTGTGTGAATGATTCTCAGAATCACAACAGGAACCGTAAGGTGGCATTGAACTACCGGTTCAATTAATCTACCGATTCAATTTATCTACCGATTATATTGATCTACCAAAAAAATGTAGATCTACTGGAAAATGCAGATCTACCGGAAAAATGTAGATATACCGAAAAAATGTAGATCTACCGGAAAAATGTAGATCTACCGGAATAATGTAGATCTACCGGAAAATGTAGACCTACCGGAAAAATATAGATCTACCGGAAAAATGTAGATCTACAGTAAAAATGTAGATCTACCAGAAAAATGTGGATCTATGGCTAGGTAGATCTGCTGGCTCATCTGAATCCCAAAATAAGGACTGCTGGCCACTAGTTTACTACTAATATTGTTTTGAGTCACTGAAAAATATTAATAGTTATCCTAGTAACGTTCCTGTTCATTGTATTGAAATGTGGCACCGAGGACTTCGGTTTGCCAGACGTGTATAGATGGTAGGAACATGAATGTTTTATTTTGACAATTCTATAAGAGATAGATAAGTCTATGGCCCGAATCAGAGATGGGGCTAAAAGGTCTAATTTTTTTACAGGTAATCCTTAGTGCTGTCCCCATAGGGATATCAGGATAAAAATATTAATATCTCCATGGCTATCTTGTTTATTACCTTTGTTACTCACAACAATAAGTAAATAGATCAGGAAATGAAACTCGATTAAATCACTCAGTTCTTGTTCCACAAATAGATAAATATGTGTTTTCATTCTTGCAATATATAACAGGTACAAAAGTATATGTTAATGATATCTCGTTTCTCAGATCATCTAAAATGTCGTAATATTCATTACTCTCTATATCTTTGCTAGTAGGATAAAATATTTTGAGATTGTGAACAGCTGTGGAATTACTTTCATTCGCTTGGTTAAGTTTGTGAAGTGCATAATTAATCACCTCCTCGAAAATATCTCTATTGAATATGCTCTCTTCACTAGGAATGGTTTTTTCTAAATGACACACAACAGCGGCACTGTTATCTTCAGGATTCCATCTTTTGAAGATTGAAATTGACCAATTTGCATTTTCAACGCACCTTCCCGTTTCTTCATCTAAAACACAAAGGAATGGAAAAATAAATATCTACCTAACATTTCAGCAATTCAACGACAGAAGAATAAGAAAATATTTACACTCAAATAGATGGTTGAATTTATGAGCCCATACGTGCCATTCAACTAAAGCAGACTTCGGTAAATTAGATACAACAACATAATCAACAATAGCATTATTTGTATTTTCTTCCCATAACTTTCTCACTTGTTGGATCGATGATAAATTCGTTACATAACAAATACCCTGTGAAAGAAGCAGTTATAAATGAAAATATATCACATAAAAGATCAACACCTACTTGGACAACACTTCTCAAATTAAGGTTTGTATCGGAGGCTTTTAGCAGCCTCTCAACGTGTCTCATTGAGAGACGACATTGACATTTGACACCGCCCTCTACAATCTCCAAATTTCCAGGTACCATTCCAATTTGACCTGCTATATATATTATTTCGCCAATTTTGACTGCCTGGCTGTAAGGTCCTATATTTGCAGGAGCCCAATGTGATCTGCTCTGAACATGCATAGTGAATCTGAAATATTTCATTTAATAATATCCATTAGTCAGTTTTATATTTCTGATCAGGTTGTATTTCTCAGGATCAAAAGATAAGGAGAAATTTACATTTTATTGACAACTGATGAGAATATAAAAATTGGACTGGTATCGTAATTACCTTTCTAGAGGCGGTTCAAAGTGTGTTACTTCTTGTATTTTCCACGAAATGGCTTCCAAAATTACAGGACATTCCTTGCTTAAAGGGATCTCAACACAAGCTCTCGTAGGCGGATTGGAAAAATTGAAAAATTGAACATAGGCTTCGTTGATCTGATTAAAGAATTTCATGTCAGAAATGTACACGGTTACTGAACAAACGTTTGTTAAGTCTTGATTATATTGGGATAAGCATACTGAAAAAAGATTAAATTAGTCAATTCAACATCAATAATGTTCAACGCAATAATTGGGGCCCTAAAGTAATACAATGGATAAAAACGAAGGGTGTCTTAAGTGATTTAGAGTTAAATTTGATTATGTCCGTTCATCCGTAAACACAATAACTTCTGAAAAATATTTTGTTAAAAATCACTGACGTAAAGTCAGGAGCTTTTGCGCGCATGGTCCATTGTCTATTCACGCCTCATACAAAGTCGATCGAGCTGAAATTCGGTACTTGATTGTAAAATGGCGGCTCGAAGGTAGGTGCGTAATTTCAGCCGATTCTGATGGATAGTTCCTGAAATATTATTTTTTTTAAGAAATAAAATATTCACCAAATTTCGCAAAAATTAGCCCGTCGGCATTCTACAAGTAATCACCAAGTTTTAAGTGGTTCGGATTTGTATATTTCGAGTTATTGGGGAATAAAGTCCCAGCTACTGAACTTCCAATATTTCCAACAATTCAAGTTCGATCGTATTCAAATTTGGAACTTGGCTAAAAGGTTAGGTTTTGAAGGCTCTCGCAAAATTTCAGCAATTTCAGACGGATAGTTTCTGAGGTACAGACTATGTTTTCAATGATTTTTTAAAAATTTTCTATTGATACGATTTTCACGACATTTCGCAAAAATTTGCGCCTGGACATTCTACAACTAATTACCATCTGTTAATTGGATCAGATATGTATTTTTGCGCGTTATCATTTTGCCCAAATGTGAAATTTAATTATGTGGTGCCGTCCAGTCGTTGCCACGATAACTTGAGAACGGAAAGAACTAGCGACTTGAAATTTTCAGGGTAGGTGGCGCATTCCAATACGACGGACAAGTTCGTTAATGGGTATAATCGTCCCAATGGTTTCCGAGTAATAATTTTGTTTTCAACCAAAATAAATCCGATCGAATTTAAACTTGGTGGATAGTTGTAGAATATAAACCTAAGCACGTTTGTGAAATTTTGTGAGAATCGTGTGACTAGAAAATTTTAAAAAAATTATTAAAAAATATTATTTATGCCACGATAACCTGAAAACGGAAGGAGATAGCGGCTTGAGATTTTCAGGTTAGGTTGTGCATCTGAATGCGACATTTGAGTTCGTTTATAAGCATAATCGGCCAAACGGTTTTAGAGTTATAGCCATCTGAAATTTGGTTGTTTTTTGTTCCTCATTTACTCGAAAAATACAAAACCGATTGAATTCAAACATGTTTATTAGTTGTAGAATGCCAACGCGAAAATTCTTGCAGAATTTCGTGAGTATGGTATAACTAGAAAATTTCAAAAAATTTATTGAAAATAATTGAAACAAATTCTATATTTCATAAACTATTCGTCCGGCATGGCTGAAATTTTATAAGAGCCTTCAGAACCTAACTCTACTGCACAAGTTTGAACACGATGATCGGATCCATATTGTTGGAGTACCGAGCAGCCTTTTGTGAGTTCGGTAGCTGGATGCGAATCGTCGTATGATATGTTGTCTATGGTCGTATTTTTGCGAGAACATTCAAAAACATGAATGTCATGATGACATATTTTTGCGCGTATGTTCTTGGGAAAATCGTGTTATTTCATCACAAATCTATGGGAGATGATAGCCCTACATTAGCGGTCAGACCTGGTTTTGAAAGAGATCCTCCTTAGGAGTAGGCAACTAAATATTGAAGGGATTTCTATGAACAAGAGTGAATATCTTAGAGAAATAGAGAAGGCGATTCTTCTTCAAGAGATCCATGTGCCTTCAGAGGAGTATATTTGTGAGAGGGGACTTTTGAAAGGTTATGTATTATTTTTAATATGATATCGCTGAAATTTTTCTGAAGGCTTCAAAACTTAACTTTAAATTAACCACATTTTCTGATCTTGTGAGGTGAGAGGCTCATTTGTGGATATTAAATCTCGTGATCGGTAGAGAGGAATTTTAGTCCAGTTTTTCTATCACTAATTAGAATATATCTTTATGTTTCACCTCATCACCTTTAGATCTATCAAAGGACATTTATTGGTTAAGAATAAGTAATTGAATATTACTGGAATTCAATTGAATTTCATTCAATATTTTAGTAACTAAACTTATAATTTTCTTTACTTTGATTATTTAAATATGACATTAATTCCAGTAATATTTTTCAAGAATAATTATGTATTCTTCTCTTAAAGAAGAATTGAAGGTAGACAATAATGTGTTAATTTTTTCATCATTGCTTTCTATGGTACAAGCACTGACGCGAAGTCAGGAGCTTTTGCGCGTATATTCTATTGTCCATTCTCCTGTATTGGACACTTTTAATCGAATTTACCATGGTGAATTCCATTGTCTATTCTCCTGTATTGGACAGCCTTAATCGAATTCACGTCCGCGTGTCTGAGACAACTTCCGAGAACTTGGGCCACCTACGAAGTGATATTCATTTTGCTCCAAAATTTATGAGACGTAAAATATTTCCTATTCAGGAAAAAAGTATGAAGTGTCTCTAAACGGATTAATCGGCTGCGAGGCGTTTCCACAGTTAATCTTTACACGGGATGGTTCGGGTTTTCTTCAGATAGGCGGCAGAAATACGTCTGAAATATCGGTACCTACACGTCGCACGTTGTCTGTACCCTTAAAGCTAATCTTGAGTCTACTATTTATATGGATGGAAATATAATTCCTACATTCATTTGATATTTTAATTTACTAATATTTCTAAAACTACACCTCAGATCGAGTTAAACATTGGTAATTTCAATGTTCATGCAAAATTTCATGAGAATCGTATACGTAGAACCGGAATAAATAAGTTACTTCAATAAAAGATTACATAAAGTGAACTGGAATAATGAGAGACTGGACAAGGAGATGATGGGGTACCATTAGGGTGTCACACTTCCTGTTGTTAAACTGTCCTCTAGGTCTTCTGATGGAAGTTAGGGATGGTTTAAGCCAGGCGTAAGTTTCCTTATTTTGCAAATATTTTTGGGATCAGTTGAGACACTTGAGTCTCAAGCGGTTACAAAGATGTTATCAAAAGAATGTCACGAACACACAACGTTTTCGATAACGGGGTAGAGCACTACATACGGATCGGCGTTTTCCAGCTTCCCATTATCATATTGAATTTTTTTCACTTGCGAGTGTCACTAGGGACCAGAGACTCCATACTTTCAAGATATTAAGAAGTATACATGGTGTTCCAAAAAAGGCTAGTAATCTCACAAATTCAAAATTTTTAATATGATATCCTGTCTACGTTGTCATTTTTGAATTCTACGACAAAGTTTATGATATGCGATATGAATCCGATCGAATTTAAACTTGGTGAATAGTTGTAGAATATACACCTAAGCACGTGTGTGAAATTTTGTGAGAATCGTATCGCTAGAAAATTTAAAAAAATATATTAAAAAATATTTTTTGTGTCACTTTAACCTGAGAACGGAAAGAAATAGCGATTTGAAATTTTTAGTTTAGGTTGCACATCTGAATGCTACATTTGCGTTTATTTATAAGGATAATCGGCCAAACGGTTTTGGAGTTATAACCATCTGAAATTTGGTTGTTATTTCCTCAATAACTTGAAAAATACAAAACCGATTAAATTCAAACATGGTTATTAGTTGTAGAATGCCAACGCGAAAGTTCTTGCAAAATTTCGTGAGGATCGTATCACTAGAAAATTCTTAAAAAATCATTGAAAACAAATTATATATCAGAAACTATTCATCCGATATGGCTGAAATTTTGAGAGAGCCTTCAGAACCTAACTCTACTACCAGGTTCCAAGTTTGAACACGATCTATATTGTTGGAGATCCGAGCAGCCATGTGTGAGTTCAGTAGCTGGATAGGTGACCGTTGCCTCGATAACTGTCGAACGAAAGGAGATAGGAACTTGCAATTTTCAGGGTACGTTGCGCATCTGAATGGGAGAGTTGAGTTCGCTGTTGGCCATAATCGACCCAACGGTTTCGGAGTTATATCCATCTGGAATATTATTTCCTCGATAACTCAAAATATATAGACTCGATCGAATTCAGGACTAGTTGTAGATTATCGAAATAAAGACGTGTGTAAAATTTTGTGAGAACCGTACCGCCAAAAATTTTTAAAAAATTACGAAAAAAAAATTGGTTCAAGCACTGACGTGAAGTCAGAAGCTTTTGCGCGTATGTTCTATTGTCCATTCTCTTGTATTGGACACTCTCAATCGAATTTACCATGGTAAATTCTATTGTCTGTTTTCCTGTATTGGACACTCTTAATCGAATTTTTCCCGAATTAAGATTGTCCAATACAGGAGAACGGACAATAGAATTCACCATGCTAAATTCGATTGAGAGTGTCCAATACAGGAGAATGGACAATAGAACTTACGCGCCAAAGCTTCTGACTTCACGTCAGTGCTTGAACAAATTTTTTTTTATATATGCAGCCGTTTTTGATTTATTTTTTAGGCAAATAGGCATTTTCAAGACTTGTTAAAATAACAAAATATCATGGATCCAGAATATTATTTATTTGCGAAATGCATACGTTTTATGCAATTCAATCAAAATGAAATATCAGAAAAAAATCTCATAGAATCCAAAAATGACAAAGTATACAGGGTATCACAATGAAAATTAGGAAGTTGCGAGATGACTAGCCTCTTTTGGAACACCATGTATACTTCTTAATATCTTAAAAATATGGAGCCTATGGTCCCTAACGACATTCGCAAGAGAAAAAATTTCAATAAGGTAATGGGAAGCTGGTTAACGCCGATCTGTTTGTAGTGCTCTACCCCGTTATCGAAAATGTTGTGTGTTCGTAACATTCTTTTGATAACATCTTTGTAACCGCTTGAGCCCCAAGTGTCAACTATACACCAAATGATAGGTAAAGGATCGCAGTTTTAGAATCTGATTTATTATTAGTACATTTACCGTGAAAAAAATCATTTATTTTGAAAAGTACCTCCAACCCCTACCATTTGTTTTAGTGGGGGCTACAAAAACTTATTTCACCAGTGTTTGAAAGTACTCGAGCTGTTTACTCGAACCTTCAAATTTCATTGCTCTATCTCAACTGGCCTCTTAAATATTTGCAAAATAAGGAAACCTACCCCTGGCTCAAACCATCCATAACTTCCATCAGAAGACCCGGAGGACAGTTTAATAACAAGAAGTGTGACACCCTAATGGTACCCATCTCCTCCTTGCCCGTGTCGGTGTGGTGGCCTCGGACCCTGCTTACGTGTATTTCAAGACGTTGAATGAGAATACAATAAGCACATTGTTGATGATATGGTTTTTTCCCGTAGGAACGGACGTAAACACAAATGTTGTATTTGACAGTTATTAGGACATATAGGTTAATCTTATTATGCTTGATCTAGAAGAATTTGGCATACCTACACATAAGTTTCGATAAAGCGTTCTCCATTGGGTTTCCATTTAACGCTCCTGTAATCCCACCAATCCATAGCCAACCATTAGCAGTTTGATGCACTGATAAATTCTGTTTTGCCGAAGACTTGGTGACAACAGTATCTAAAGTCATTGTAGAATCACTTACAGAATCAGAATCTATAAAAATATACATATTCAGGGACTGATACATTTAACCACTATTGTAAAATGTTTTGAAATATGATATCAAATATTTTACATCAGATTCTCAAAGAAGTTTTGTATTTGTACCATCAACAGTTGAAAAAATAAGTACATATTGAGAAATTAAAAAAAATATACAGGGTGTAACTAAATAAGTGTAAAATATTTAAGGGGGTGATTCCTCATCGAAAAAAAGATAGGATCTTTCCTATA
Source organism: Halyzia sedecimguttata (assembly GCA_937662695.2). NCBI lineage: Eukaryota > Metazoa > Arthropoda > Insecta > Coleoptera > Coccinellidae > Halyzia > Halyzia sedecimguttata. The sequence goes on from OW569415.2 coordinate 31,678,343, forward strand.
AAGAAACTTCATTGGAGCATCCCTTGTTAAGATACAGCCCCTTAAAGGGGGTACAGAAAATTTGTTTAATAATTTTTTTCACAAGCACTAAAAAAGTCACAATATTGAAATTAACCTGATATTTTCTAATAGCAAAAAGACACTTAGCCAGTAATTTATTTGGTTTATTCCATGGTTATAAGGGGTGGAAATTTTAAAATGTATTTCCGATAACCTGTTTCATTTTAAACAAAAAATGTTTCTTGCATTTTTTGCCCAAAATAAACGAGATCGCAGCAAAACATTATTTTACTAACAACTACAGAGATACATCGTCATAAATGCGATCTGGATTTATTGTTATTTTGTAGTTACTACATGCATTAAATGATTGAAGGGGAATAAACAAAACTAATTTATTAATAACACTCATAGTAATTACTCACAGTAATTAATAACAATCATAGTAATTAATAATAATCATATTAAATGTTCAATATGTCTACCTTCAGTCATTACGCATGCGTCTAGACGTCGGCGCATTGAGCCAAATATTACTGGAGTCTTTCTAATTACCCTGCACGCATCGATGATGCGGTTTCTTAAGTCCTCTACATCGCGAACAGGAGGAGGATAAACCAAATGCTCTAAATGGCCCCAAATAGAGAAATCGAGAGGATTGAGATCCGGGGATCGAGCGGGCCAATTCTGTGGTCCTCCTCGACCTATCCACTGATTTGCATATTTTTCAGCTAAATGCTGACGTGCTACTGCACTAAAATGGGCGGGAGCCCCATCATGCATGAAAAACATATCCATTCTGACGCCCAAAGGAACTTCCTCCATCAGTACTGGATGCTCTTCTCTTAAGAATTGAACGTATGCCTCACCATTTAATCGAGGAGGTAGAAAATGAGGCCCAATTAAATAATCCCTAATAACTCCGAGCCACACGTTAAGAGAAAACTGTTCTTGATGGTTAGTTTAAACAATAGCGTGAGGGTTTTCATCAGCCCATATGTGATAATTATGAAAATTAATAATCTTGTCCCGACAAAAACTACATTCGTCTGTGAATTCGATCGTCTTCAGAAAGTCACGATAAGGGTATAAGAGTTGTTCCTTCAAAATTCGAAATGCCGTCATATGATCAACATTTAGCTGGAAAGCAATCTTTCTTGTACTGGTAGTAGGTTGTTCTTCAATCAAATTAAGTACTGCCTCCTCAAGCTGTGGTATTCTAACTTCTTGATGGCGACCACAATCCTGCGTTCTTTTGTCGAATGAACCATATTCTTTTAATCGTTGATGAAGTCGGGCAAATATTCTATGTGAAGGATACTGCAGTTGAGGATACATTTCAGCATATCTTCTAGAAGCTTTTAACCCATTCCCTTGCGACAGACCGTAAACGTAATGCATATCAGCCATTTCCTCATTTGTGTATGCCATTTTAATAACAAGTGGGTAATTTTGCAGTTTACCGCCCCCTCTTAAATTTCGTCTTTTTCGTGTTTTTCGAAGAAAATATGCATTGTACAGTGATTTTTGATCATTTTCAATAGTGGCAAATCAGTTATTTTGGAGCAATCTAACGGTATGGGGAGTGAATTGGGGTACTGGGTGGGGTAATAAATTCAATAGGATAGCTTAGAAATTTCAAATTTTTGGCTAATAAAATGAGAGAAATGGTAACATTTATGACGAAAATTGAAATTTGGAGTAAATTTTTGAAATAAAAAATTCATCGTATCGAATATATTACCCCTCCCAGCACTCTCGTTCACTTCCCCTCCCGTTTAGATTCCAGCAAATGGACTATTTTGCCACTATTTAAAATCATCAAAATTCACTTCACGATACAATTTTTTTTCGAAATAATGAAATGCGAAATGCGTCTCTAAAGCCGGGCCTGGAAACAGTTAAAACTAACATGGCTGCCAGTTTGGGCTTACGTTTCTGAGTGTCTATCATAATACAGATGAATGGACAAAACCGGTTGCCACAAAAACACATTTGGATAGATTTAGCATGCATATATATATATATTGAACCTCATATGATTCTAGTATCTTTAACTAACCTAAAATAATCCATGAATCCACCTTCAATTTCTTTCTTGCGTTTTCTCTCTTATTATCTCCCTTTAATCTAATGAAATCCTTGTATCCTCCTTCGATTTATGTCTTAAAATTTTCTCCCTTTCAATAAACTGAGATATCTCTATATAACTTGTTTCTTCTTGTATTGTTTTGTCTGGAATAATATCCTCTTTAACTTGATACCAATTTCAACTCTATATTTCTTTAGGAGCCTTTAATATTCTCTCTTGGGCACTTTGACTTCTTTCAAACTGGATAATTTCATTTATTTTTCCGTTACCTCGCTTTCTCTCCCATAAACTACTTCATAATTTTATATTTTCAATAAATCTATCAACATGACAATTATAATTTTGATATTTCTAAGCTGTTCCTTCTAATTTTCAATTTTCATTTTGAATTTTCTCGAAAAATACTCATTTGCCAGTGCTAAAATTGAAACTGTGGTATATGAACATCATGCAGATACTATATACAGAATATTTTGAAAATCGGTGAGGGGGCGTTAAACTGCAAATTAACCAACAAGTGAATTAAAGTAACAAATTAAGAACAGAACAACGACACACAATTAGTATTAATTCATTTTCAAAAATTTACAAACTGACAGCTTCATACCAATTTAATTGTCACTGTCGCTAATAGCGGCCTACCTAGATAAATTAGTTTCGTTTTATGACGATATGTATCTTGTTCGTAAAATAATGTTTTGCTGCGAGCTGGTTTATTTTGGGCAAAAAATTCAAGAAACATTTTTTGTTTAGAATGAAACAGGTTATCGGAAATAAATTTTAAAATGGTAAACAAATAATAAGACAAAAAGTTACATTGGAAACAAATTTTAGGGGTTGCGTTCTCCACCCCTTACAACCATGGGATAAACCAAATAAATTAATGGCTAAGTGTCTTTTTGGTATTAGAAAATATCAGGTTAATTTCAATATTGTGACTTTTTTAGTGCTTGTGAAAAAAATTATTAAACAAATTTTCTGTACCCCCTTTAAGGGGCTGTATCTCAACAAGGGATGCTCCAATTAAGTTTCTTTATATGAAAGATCCTATCTTTTTTTCGATGAGGAATCACCCCCTTAAATATTTAACACTTATTTAGTTACACCCTGTATATCGCACGTGTATTTCAAAGTGAGATTTTTGCTGTATTCCGTTTTGTGATCATCTCAGAAAGTGAGAATTTGTGTTCTCAGTTCACCGCTCACTTTTAAAAAGGAACACTTTCATCTGAAAGTGAGCGGTGAGCGGTGAACTGAGAACACAAATTCTCACTTTCTGAGATGATCACAAAACGGAATACAGCAAAAATCTCAGAATCCTCATTTTTTGACTTGTGTCACTTTTGAAATACACGTGCGATATGTTAAAATCAGAAATAACATACAAGTAGATGAAATATCAAAATGATCTTCGTAACTTGTATTTCCTATAAAAAAAACCTCAACCAAACTGCGAATTAACGATGCAAAATATTCGAGTCTATATATTTTCTAACCTAACTCATCCTCATTCAGTTCCTCAACATCTTCACCTTGGTCCGTAACGTAACCATCGCAATCCTTTAATGGTAGATTTCTTAATCTTTCAGGAAGATCTAGAGCTGGTAGCTTTTGTTCCAGTCTTAATTTGTTCAATTTTAAAAATCCCACTGGTGCAAAGGGATCATTTGAATGCCGTATTAATTCCGAATGTTCACTAGAATATTCCAAAATATCATTAATAAGTGGTAGAAATACAGGTCTTGCAAGATTCTTTCTAGGGAGAGTGACTTGCATGTATCGGAAGGAAATGCATACAGTGATACTTGGGTTGAAGGGAAAAAAATATAAAAGATTTGAAGGAAACAAATTTTTAATTTTTTTTTCTAGTGATACTATATTCAATACATATCTCGGAAATTGGCGTGTCGGTATTCTACAAGTAATTATCGAATTTTAATTGGATCAGATTTGTATATATTGAGTTATAGAGGAAATAACAACAGAATTTCATATGGGTATAACCTCAAAAATGTCGCATTCGAATGCGCAACCTACCCTAAAAATTTGCAAGTCGCTATCTCTTCAATTTTATTTACGATTTACACTAATTTATTTAATATTGTGACAAGTTTCGTCGACACAGCGACTTCATCAAGTAATTTACTTTCTACTTGTTAAGAATTTAGTATGATCTAGTCTGATGAAGTCGCTGTGTCGACGAAACGAGCCACAATATTAAATAAATTAGTGAAAATCGTAAATAATCGAAGAGATAGCGACTTGCAAATTTTTGGGGTAGGTTGCGCATCCGAATGGGCCATTTTTGAGGTTATACTCATCAGAAATTCTGTTTTTATTTCCTCTACAACTCAAAATATACAAAACCGTTTCAATTAAAACTCGATAATTACTTGTAGATTACCGACACGCTAATTTCCGATAAATTTATTGAATATAGTATCACTAGAAAAAAACAAAAAATTTGTTTTCTTCAAATCTTTTATATTTCAGAAACTATGCGTTAGAATCAGCACATAACTTCGAGTCACCATTTTACAATCGAGTACCGAATTTCAGTAATTTCAGAATTTCACTGAGTTAATATGGATCAAGTAAAAGCCGCAAGCATTACATATAAAAAAAAATCTCTTTCCGTTCTCCCTAGAAAAATGACTTACATACATAAACAATTATTTTGAATATTTCATATTCCTGCTAGCCACCATCGATCTATCTATTTCACAATAATTTGCGTTAAGCCTGCGCATTATTATTATTATTATTATTATTATTATTATTGATAAGGGGGTTACGTTGCACCGCGACCTTGAGATCTATTGTGCCCCCCAACAGAGCTGTTCTCACCATTACGCCATCTACAGCTCGCCCTCCAGTTCCAGAGTATAAATGAACCTCAATATCTGGGAAGGCTTCAAGGATATTATGTCTTCACTCCTACAAGTTTCCTGTCCAAAGCATTCCTTTCGCTGACTTGCAATGGCGAGGCATTCTGTAACAAGGTGAAGAGGAGTTTCTTCCTCCTCCCCACAGAATCTGCACTCGTCAGTATCTGATAAACCTATTCTCATCAAATGCTTCCTGAGGCGACAGTGTCCTGTGAGGAAGCCAGTGACCAGGTGTAACTTATTCTTGCAGAGATCCAGATACCTTTTGGATCTCACTTCTTTAAAGTTCCTAAGGAACTTTTTGGAATGAACCAAACCTGGAAGATTCCGCCAGAGTGTCTCTCTTTTGGTTTCCTCCTTCTCCAGAAACTCTTTCTTGTAGGTGCATTTTCCTATACCGCAGAAAGGTTCTGGGCCGATAAAAGGAGTTCGTGCTGCCTTTCTGGCAAGTGTATCGGCCTCTTCGTTCCCCTTGACTCCCGAGTGACCGGGGACCCAGACTAAAAAGACCTTATTATTCTTGCCAATTTCATTTAGTTTTCTTCGGCACTCCCATATCAACTTTGAAAAGTTGCAAAGCCTGCGCATAGACAAGGTATACTATGAGCGACGAGCGTTCGCACTCTGCACTATGCTGGGCGGAATCTCGACAGCCCAAAGCGTAAACGCCGGTTACCATGGAAACAGCAAACGTGACTAATCAGAGATCAGGCTGGACCGCTAGTTGCACGCAGTTTTCAATTACGATTTGGGCCCAGAGAGGAATAAACCGAATAAATAATATTGCCAATTGTTCCGAGTTGCGTTGAAGATTTAAGCACTGACAATGAGGGTGTGTGATCTGACGAAATTAAACTTTAGTTCTTTGAGTTTGGTGGACAAGGTAAATATTGAAAACAATTGAACCAATGCTCGTATTGATTTTAAGTCAAGTGCAACCCGGCTATATGAATCGGGCGGGGTTTACGCGGAAGTTTGACACAAATGTTTACGGAAAGACTTTATGGATGTGCGGATGTGAAGAAAAAAATGCGTTATTTTGTTTTGTTTGCTTACTATTTGGTGGAGACGATAACTAGACAAAAGAGGGTGTACGTGATTTGAAATATCTGGGTCAAAAGATGAAAAAAAAACACGTTTACATGTTTATGTTTGGCCGATTTTTCGTGTTTTTTTATCTTTTATATTATTGTAAGCTTCCAGCTATTGGGCACAACTAATATCGCTTCTGTATTAAGTAGTGCATATGTCGAAAACATTCGTTATCAAAATGAAATGGTATCAAAAATCGTTACGTCCTGTCACGAAAACAAGACGTGACCGGTTGCTTACGTACTTTAAATTTAATATAGCATCATATGGTTTGGATTCAACGTTTTGTGAAATATATAAAGTTTAGGTTATTTTAATATCGATACCAATGACAGCTGCAGAAACTGAAAGATGTTTGTCTACTTTAAAATTGATTGAGACATTTCTAAAGAATACAATGTCGAAATGAAGACTGACGGCGCTCGCAATGTTGTACATCGAAGAAAATTTAGTTAAAGACATTCCTACCTTCAACGGAGAGGTGATCGAGAAGTTCATCTGCGACAAAAACATAAGGATTGAGTTTAATTTTAGGAAGTAGGCATTTGGTAATTATATTTGAAAATACACATACTTTTTTTGTTTTCTTGAATCAGCGCCCCCCTGAACAAAATTATCACCAGCCGCCACTGCCATTAACAACGAAATTGTCCGTCGCATTTGGACTCGCCACCTACCCTGAAAATTTCAAGTGGCTATCTCTTTCCGTTCGAAAGTTATCGTGGCAGCGGACAGCCGGCCGGGCATGTCAAATTTGACCTCGAATTCTTGATCAGGGAGTCGAACCCAATCGTTTGAGACCATTTTCAGCCAAAAACTCGAACAGAGTGCTTATCAATTTGCCCAAATGTCTGTAATTTTCGAATTTTTGGCTGAAAATGGTCTTGAGCGATTTGGTTCGACTCACTGATCAAGAATCCATGGCCAAAATCGATTATGTCCGGCCGTGCGTCCGTTAACACGATAACTCTCGAACGGAATGACCTAGACAGTTGAAATTTTCAGAGTAGGTTTGGGAGATAAATATCTCGGTTAAGTTCGTCATTGGGCAAAATCGGCCAGGTGGTTTCGGAGTAACAAAAAAATATTATTTTTTTTACATTACGAATTTTGAATTAAATTATTTTTAAGATGCAGTTTCGTCAAAATAATTCATTGATATCATTCTCAACTCTAACAAACTAATACTTTGGGAGATATGATTTTCCAAAATTTCAATAATTAATCATTAATTCATAGAAAGCTCTAATTATAATTTCCTGATGTATGTAAACCCAAGATATGAGGTGAATCATAGACCTACGTTTTGAATTTAATTTGATATGATGCAGTTCTATCATAAGAATCCATTGATATAATTCCCAACTCTGAGAAACCAATACTTTCGGAGATATAATTTGTAAAAGTTTGAACAAGAGCGCCTAAGCTCCTACCCACAGGGCTTCCATACCTTTTTTTCAAAATAACGGTTTTCATTTCTAGGCTTAAAGGACATAAAATATGATAACTTTCAGATTGTATTTCCCAATACAAGTTACAAGTTAATGATACAACTGAAATATGGGAACGTAGTGAAATAATAGACGCCTGACGCAACTTCATAGCAAACTTTCAGGTCGAGTGAATCGGAGAATCGTTAGGCCACGCCCATGACATATCCCCATATTCCGTTAGGATGGGAGAAAGGTCGAAATTAATTTATCTCTCAACGCTTATATGCGAAGCATGGAATTTGCTAAGGTTGTGCGATCTCTTTTCCTATCATTCATATTTATCTCCCTAGAACGAAGCTTGCCAGACCTGTGTGTCATGTTAGGATTACATTAAAACTTGAAATATGATAATGCAAGGAAAATGTTCAGTATGTAGTGTTCATCTCTACAAAACAGAAATTTTTTGATGGGGGCCGAGTCTGACTTCAAACTGAGCTCATGCCATCAAATAAATTTTCATAAATTCTACACATTATGATAAAACGACTCGGTGAATTTCAGATAATGCAACATCTGCTTGAAAATACTTAACTGATCCACATGAAAAGGTGGTAATGAAGAAAAATCCACTACAGTTATTGTGAAAATTACAAATCGAAGATCACATAATTTGACTTACATTATTATTCGATGTTTGAATAACGGACAATCTAAAGTTAGTGTCTCGTATTCTCCACCTTCTCCACAGACATTAATTCCATATTTTTCATGCAGAGTGTGTAATAAAGGCTGTAATGAACTAAGCGTTCTTCCTAAATGTTTGGTCGGATCTAAACCTAAAGCTGCTACTTTCACAAGTATTGCATCTACTTCACATTTGATCATTTCATCTAAAAGTTCTTCTTGGTTTCTCTGCCAGAGGTAAGCTAATGGAACAAGTCCTAATCTTCCACACCTAACATTAGTGATAATACAAACAGTGAAAAATATAGCAGTATCCTAAATTGTGACTATAGCAAAATCTTCTGTACGAACATGGATTGAAAAATGCATGGTCTACCCACTACTAATATAAAATCTTGGGAAAAGAACTGATTCTCCTTTAATTGGACTTGGATTTTTCAACCCATCTAGTAATTTGGAATCTCTAGTTTAATTTTAGGATTAGAGCTATAGTTTTTTTTTCAGTAGTACAGTACAAGATTGATGAGCTGACTGAAGGACGATAAGTCAACGTCGAACTCATAGAATTTCACTTCAAAATTTCTGTCAACTCTCCTATTACTATAAGCTCCAAGCAGAAGGTATTACATATACTTACACATGTTCCACTCGGACCCTCTGATAATCAGATAATATAGCACCTACTGATACAGCCTCTATAAAAACCTTTTTCTTCACATTTTGGAGCAATTCAAATAGGTCTTCTACTTCATCATCTTGGGTTTCATTGTATATTTTTCCTCGTTCTTTGCTTATACCTAGTGTTTCCATTTGGAATAAAGGCAAATCCATTGCTTTCGCAATATAATCTATGGCTTCAAATCCAACACTCTGATACATGTAACTGTCTATTTCAGTTTTATTTCTTGGGGATAAATTTGCAAGAGCTACAATTTCATGTCCAGCAGCAACACATTGCATCATATTGTATGTGCTATCTTTTCCTCCACTGATTAAAGCTACCACCTTCATTTTTGTTCAAAATGTTCTTTACATCAATTTTGAATGATAGCTAGAAATGGAAAATTGCATTGAATGTTGTACGGTAAATTCACATGATTATGTTATTTGCATTATTCTTCAAGATTAAGTCTTCAAAAATAATTCAAACAAATCAAGAACTCAAAGTATTAATTAAACACTGAAGGAACAAAACATAACCGATAAACATAGTTTTTTTCCTAATACCGCAGATAAGATAACCAAACCTATGTTATCTACTATATCATTGTAATATATAATATGAATTTCAACCATTTTATCTGTGTATATGTTGGGCAACCACATCACATTATAACAATACATTTTTGTCTATAATAATTAATAATGCATACTCAACTAGGTCGATTCTTGGAGAATAATTCCTACGTTTCGGGTCTATTTTATGCTACATGATTCAACATCAATTTATTTAATACATCTTATCATTTATTATTAAATAAAATGTTGATGTGATTTTATTTTAATTAAGGTCAAGGTGAAATAGGTTAAAAATGGATGTCATGCATAGTTTATTAGGTCTATGATGTCATGTCATTTTCATTTTTCAGCAGAGTTTATTTAATCTACGATTACATCAGGCCTACAGACTTCGATTGAAGAAAATTATGGAATAATTTACAGAACATAGACCTAATATCCCATTAGGTCTATGATCCTGAATCCAACATAACCTCAAATTTGTTTTGTAATCCCAACCCAAACCCAAACACGATGAGTTTTGAATCATTTTGAATGAAATAAAAGAATATTGATTCCGATAATTGCCAATTGCCATTCTGAAAAATAATCATGAATATTCCCTCATTATTTTATTCTAAATTCCATTGGATCCATACGGTAGGCCCATTGAAGATTTCCCCAACACTTTTATACAACATAAGAAAAAACTTCTCCACCACTTCATCTTCAGAAGAAATCATAATTCCTAATAAAATTACTAGAGGTCCCACTGATATTTTAAGGGCATTGGAAAGTACTATTAGGAGAGATCCTAATGCTGCACATTATAAATATCATGATGATCCATATTTGATACCTCAATCCAATGTTGGTAAAAGAACCTTTGCCATGGCTCAAGAAGCTGGAAAGAAGGCAGCTCATTGGGTCAGGAAAGAAAATACCGATTTATTTCAGCACAGAGAGGCGGAACCTTTCATAGATATATTTGGAGCTCCCAAAATATATACAGAAGATAGTGAGGTTTCTATTGATGATCTAAAAAAATGTATTGAAAATGTAGATGTATCAGATGCTATTATGGTTTATAAATTATTAATAAAGCAAAATATAGACGTTGGACCTGAGATAATGCAGAGTATTTTGGAGTTGTTGTGTTTTAATAACAGTCAGGATACTTTACCTGAAGAATATATTGAGGAACGATGGTTCCAACAAAGTTCTAAAGGAAATGAACGTCGAAGGAAAACTTGGAAAGATGGCGAATATGCAGAAGAAATTTTTATAAGCATCAAAGAACCAACTGCAGAAACATACTCTGCAATGATCCAAGGAATGGTAAAATACTTCCAAATTGATCGAGCTACACAACTATTTGAAGAAGCAAAACAAAAGGGTTTTTTTCTCAGTACAGACACTTACAATGCAATTATAGAAGCAGGTAACCTCCTTAAAGAAAATTATGATATGAGATGGGCTCATATTGTTCATACACTAAGTGAAATGAATGAGAAAAAAGTCAAACCTAACCTTGGGACCCTAAACGCTGTTATGTATTGTCTAAATTCAATGGGAAGCAAGTTCAGTAGGGAATCAGCACTAAAGGTTATTCCAGAATTTAAAAAATTCGGCGTAGAACCGTCTCTTGCAACTTGGAATTACATATTGAACATATTTTGTAGAGATAATGGTCCTGTAAGTACTATATTGTTCGACATTATAAAAGAAATAGAAAACAAGGAGCATAAAATACGGGACCCAAGGGATATTAATTTCTTTCTGAATGCCATGGGTATCTGTAGGTATCATTTAAATGATTTCGAATTAGCTCAAAGAGTCAACACTCTTTTACACTATGGAAATAATTATGATCTTATTGGAGATAGTTATAAGGAAGCGGTATATTACCGTCATTATTTAATTCTTGCAGTTAATTCTGTACCTTTCCAAAATTTCATGGAAAATATTTATGATAAATTAGTGCCCCACATTTATACACCTGAGTTGAGTGTTCTGGAAGAAATCTTAAAGCAAATTGAGATTTACGGTGCAGTGGATTACATACCAAAGTTATGGTCAGATATGGTCATATTTGATAGTACCAGAAAAGAATCAATGTTAAACCTGGTACTTAACATTATGGTGAATAACGAACCCATAAATAATCCTAATTTGTCTGAGAAATTTTCTAAAGTTGGTTCAGATATATATGAAAAACTGATGAACCAAAATGAAAATCATACAAATAGATTAACAATTACTGGCGAGATGTTAGGCAATATAATATTGCTCTTTTTGAGAAATGACTCTTTTGACAAAGCTTGGGATTTATTCACTGATTTGGATAAATCTCATCACATGATTGTTGGTACTCCAAGATCTGAAGTAGTTTACGCACTGGTTGATGCTTCCATTGCTGAGAAACTCCCTTCGAAGGCTCTTATTGTTATCCAGTATATTTCAGATTATGGATATGAAGGCATAGATAATGTTGCCAAGAATTTACAAGAGAAGTTAACTTTGGATGAGTCGCATTTGGAAAAATTATCAAAGATTGTTGGACAACATGCAATTATTAAGAAATAAAGAGTTTTGAGTAATTTTCTTCAATTACATCACCGTCTTATCCTTTCTAAAAATTTAATTAACATTTGAACCGCTGATTTATTTTTGTACGTTTCGACGGATTAGCTTTATAGTGGAGTAACTTTGGAATGGATTTTGTCCATCCATAAATCATCCAGTTTATGTGCATCATTAAATATTTAGTCAATATCATTTTATGTATTCATAGTAAAAAATTGTAGAAAAAAATCGTATCTACCTAACGCTTCCCTCAAAAACAGGAATTATCAATAATTATTTCCATTGACTGGAAGTAGATAATTTATATATCGTTTTTTGAATGAAAAATTCCTCAGTTTCTTATTGACTTTTTGTTAATAATAGACAATTTGGATGTTTCTAGTATATCAATTCAGAAAATCCAGTGTGATAAAGAATTGTTACAATTTTATGAAGATGTTGAAGAAGTTATGAACTAAACTCATAAAGTGATTCTTTCCAGTTATGTCGATGAGAAAGGAAAAAAAATTAAAATAAGACAAAAATTTATTAAATACCTAGAGCTTTGGTGGTTGAAATATATATTTATGTATAAAACATTTATGGCATCAACTCAGTTTCTGCCTAGATCTTTAAAATATGATTTATTTGAAAACTGATTAGATATTAAAGTAACGAAATCTCCCACATTGTGCAATGAGTTGTTAGGATCTTGAATCTGTAAAAAAAAGCAAATTAAATGCTTCTCTTAAACATAAACTTAAATAGAACCAACCTGATTCAAAGCTAATTCTGCATATTCCTTCAATTTCCCTTGCGACTGACCAAAGTCCAATTTCAAGAGAATTTTCGCACATTCTGTATTGCCACCAGGTTGTCCTACTTTGGCTGGGGCATTGGCCGTTCTTCTCAACATTTGAGGCTTGCCTTTCATTTCAGGTAGTTGTGCTAGAATGTATCCGCCTAAAGCCCGACAAAAAAATCTGAACCTAAAAAAATTCAACTATTGTACCACAGCCTTCTTAAGTACAAGCAATGCTTAAGAAATTTGGCAACAATGTCGGAGCGTCCTATATCAACTTAATGTTGCGAATCGAAAGAGCACTTCAAGAAAATATAGGTTTAGAATTTTCGTCCAGTTTTCCCGTGTTTACGGTATATTTTATTAAACTAGTACAAATTAGTTTAGAGAGTATGAAAGTGATCCGCTTTTGAGTGTTATTTAAAGATTTATTGCAAATTCCATGAATAAGTGTATCCAAGGTATGATTCATAATGCCTCTTCGAACTTGTGTAACACAATGTAAATCGAAATACAACTTAAGAAATGGGTATGCGTCAATTTTAAAATTTCTCAAAGACCGTAATTTGAAAATGAAATATGCCTCTCTTCTATACCTCGCAAATTCGAGAGGAAAGTCTTTGATAGGAATCCCTGAGAGGGTGCGCACTCTCAGGAGTGTGAGACTCCAGCTCTTATTGGTTATTCACTAAAAAACCTATCACACAATCCTTGGTGCAGTTCTTCGTCCTGCCCTTGCAGCGTCCCTTAACAAAAGAGATGAGCTGCAAGTGGCCTTCATCGTTGATAGGACCTGATGACTCGAGCAAAACTGCTTTCTGCATTCTGTGCGGCAATACCTATCTCAGAGGTTTACAGGCCTTATTCATCACCACATTATTTTCGACAGGGGAGGAAAATTCGAAAACAACCAATTCCTTGAGCTCTTTGACCAGCAGGACTATATCTGGCCTTATGGCTGTCATTTTCAACAACTGCTTCAATCCCCAAAAGTACATATGGTATCACTGGTTCGTTGCCTATACCATAAACTTATCTCAAATGGAAGTTGAGAACTCTGCAAATAGACAGGATGTGCATAACAGTTTCCTGCTTGCTGTGGCATGTTCTGCACGTTGTTGGGATGTCCACTCTTATGATATTCTTTTTATACCATCTTATATATATCACCCCATCTTGACAAGCCATAACAAATCCCTCCGTTTCCGACTTCAGTCCAGCCGACTTAAAAAATACGGATGGTAATTCTTCAGACAGGTCCTGATCTTTCATACTCCTGAAATATCTGGAGTGCAGATTTTTACTCATCTTTTCTTCGAATAGTGTCTTCAGTTTTGCTAGTCTGATCTCTCTGCCTACTCTTCTTTGGTCTGCTGGCGTGGTGTTCATAATAGCTCATGATCGATGGATATGCCAATTATACCGAGCTTCTCCAAGACTATCCGTCCAGCCCTAAATAGGAAAGCTCCTTGGTTTCTAATTTCATGATATGTCATCATTTTCAGATTCGGGTCTTCACTTCTCAATATCCTTATTGTCATTTCCATCGTTTGTTGATGGTATTGCAAACTTTGCAAACCCCTGCCACTCTGCGTTCGTGGAAGGTATATTCTTTGTATCAGGCAGTTGGGATGCAGGCTACGATTCATGTTCATCAATTTACTTGTGGATCTGACGAGCTCGAGAATTTCATTCACAGTCCAGATAACTACCCTGAAGGAGTAGATGACTATCCTAGTCCTAGTTATTATTCTAATTATTATTAATTTACAACAGAATTGAGGGAAATTTCCTATAAACTAAATACAACAAAAATTTTTTATTCACAGAGCATCGTAATTTATTTTAAAAGTGGTCGCCGATGGAGACTCCACCGCAGACACGGGTAGGCGGTTCCACGAAGTAAATACACGATTACAAATGAAATGTTCGCGGCACCTTGCACGAAAATTCTCCCTGCGAAGTTTGTAGCGATGGCCACGTAGGTGATTCACATTCATTGGGAACAAATCAGCAACATCCACCCCAAACAGACCATGTAGGGCTCTATAAGCAATAATTGATCCCCTCTAGTTGGCAGTTGCATAATGGCGAGCCTCTCCTCAAATCGTCTGCAAACGAGGCACTATTGGACACTAGCATTGACGGTAGATCGCTCAAATAAGGGAGAAAAAGTATGTGTCCGAGGACAGTGCCCTTAGGCACGCCGCTAATGACGTCTATTGAGGCTAACTGGATGTCAACTACCAGCGACGCAAGGAACAGCCAGTTAGCCCCATTCTCTTCAACTGTTTATGAAATAGGTGGCCTCCAGGGCTAGGCGATTCTAACCCTAGTCTTTGAGAAAGACCCTTCAGTGAGGAGCCTTGTCTTCCATAGGTCGTCCCCTCTGTGCTTCATTCAGAGGAAAAGTTCCTATCAAGCCATTTCTCAAAGAAATAGATAGACAGGTGGTGACGGTACCTACCCAGTAAATGATGTGGGTGCCTCTCGCTTAGCCAATGCGTCTGCTTGCACGCTACTAGAAATTTCTGTGTGTGCCAGGCACAAGATAACCTTCAGAGCATTATCAGAGCACAGCACAGGCAGAGCTTCCTTGCATTCTTCCACTAGATAGAAATTGATCTTGACAACAGAGAATGATTTTAATGTTCCCTGACTGTCACAACCAGACACAAGATAACCTTCAGAGCATTATCAGAGCACAGCACACGCAGAGCTTCCCTGCATTCTTCCACTAGATAGGAATTGATCTTGACAAGAGAGAGGGATTTTAGTGTTCCCTGACTGTCACAACACCATATATAGATGTGTTTGCCAGAGTAACCCCTACGAATATTCTCCATCGTGCAGACCAGAAAAACACATAGTTCTGCTTGACTCTAGAACAAATTGACATAGGCAAATTGGTGTGAAGACCCATAGGAGGACAGGTCCGAAGACGGGCACCGGTCCATGTGGGTATCACAAAGCCATCGGTATACCAGGTGGGACCCTCTGGTTTAAGAAGCCAGTATGATGTACAACATTGATATCGATCAGGTGCAACAACATCCCTGTATGGTTCGTCAAAGACGAAGTGGCCCTAAGGTGGAGGAGGGACGTCCTCCATTATTTTAAGAGTTCTTGCATGCCCAAACAATCCACTATCACACCATTTTCCCTGTTCCCACCCAGTAGACATTCTAACGATGCTGTGGGAGAAGATCTCAGAGGGCCAGTAATGATTAAACAGGGTCTCCTTTGCTATTTGGTCATGCGGTTATAGGCCATCTCCATAGAAGTCCACCACACCAATTTAATTTTTTTAATTTTATTTGAAGAGGCTGCTCAACAGGCAGTAATGACTGCCCTATAACAGAGCGGCACACAGTTACATAAAGAATGACATAGAGGATACGTGCAACAAACAAATCCGAATTTAATCTGAACAAATACGATACAAATAAAATTAAAAATTTCACACATTTTACAATTTACAGAACCAGGCTTAGGTACTCAAGTTCAATAAAATCCTATAATAATCCTCTATACAGAATTCGTTTTTTGACGGCATCTGAACACGTATGTCCCCGAGGAATCAAGCTACAATTAAAAAAAAATTTCTAAAATCGACCAAAGGGATCAAAAGAAAATGAACTACCAACTTCGAAGAAATCTTGTCCGTTCCCCTTATTTTGCCGGTGTGTATAGAATCCTTTGCATCAATGACATACATTTCCTTGAATATGTTAGGATTGAAGATATGAATATTTTATCGCTCTATTCGAAAATACCAATATAGCATATCTGAATGAATATCGGGTCGAAAATTAATACAGCTCTATTTCTACTCACAATCAAATTTTCCGGCATCTATGGTCTAAATAGATAAACAATGAACATTAAGAGATATTATGTACTTACGGTAAAGATACAGTGTCTGCTTTGTTTATTCCTATCACACTCAAGAAGCCCCTACCCCAGCTGGAACTCCCTTTGTCTTCAGCTGTTTGTAACAAAATTTGAGAAAACTTGTATAGTAAACCACCTGCAGCAGGTTCATCTATCTCGCTATATTTGAGTGAAATATTCAATATACCAAGCCATATCAAGGGTACTTTGCTTTCTACCGAATCGCTAAAATACAATTAAAAATTAGTTTGACCTAAAACTGAAAATATACAATATAAAGGTATTCTTTCAAGAGCTTGAGAACTTCAAATTGACATAAATATCAAACAAGCGACGCCAAAAATTGATGGAATGTTATTTTTATGATTTTTTCAAGTGATTGCAACGGATTTCTAACATGTGACCACCACGAGTAATTGTTACGAAGCGCATCCGATTCGTACATTTTTCACCACTTTTTCCAATACTTGTTATACAATACTTCCAGAATTATTGGTTTGTCATAGAGATAGGACCTCTCGAGTGAAGATAATCGAACCTTTCGATTATGGAAAACTCTGAAGATATCTCGAGATGTTCTGAAAAATGCGAGCGAATTTCCGTCGTTTGTCATTCATTTGGCACCGAGGTACGACAAAGCGACTAGAATTACGAGAATGCCCAGATATCTCGTCTATGTTTTGAATATTTCTGGGCGCACTATAGTGTCATGATGTGTGTCGCTGATGAGGTGGGCGTTATGCATGGTATCAAGCCAACATAGAATGCACAACTCTCAGCAACAGTTATCAAGGGAAAAATGTATGCTCGCAATCAGAGCAATTGGCAAAACATGGAGCTTGAGCCCGGGATTTACACTGCTATAGTGAGGCTTTCCCCCACATATGCTAGTACTGTGCGGTGGTTAAAAATGAACTAGAGCAGGGCCGTCAAAAGCTGGAGAAAGTTCAGAGACTGGTCTTGCTTTGTGTCACTGTAACAATGAAAAGTTCTTCAACTGCGGCTATGGAAGTTCTCGCGGGACGCCTTTCCCCTCGCCTTCTGGTGAGGACGAAAGCGAGGGGGGCCTAGAGGCTGCAACAAAACGGTGTCTGGAGACAGAGTTCATACGAACACTCTGGGATTGTGGGACTTATTAGTCACCCTATCCTGAACATGGTGAGCGAGTCCAGTAACTCACAAATTTGATCCTTCCTTCAAGAAAATACCGCACAGTGAACTAACATCGTTCACGAACGGTTCAGTGATGGGCGGACGCTCTGGAGTGTATGGGGCAGCACCCAATGCGAGCATTTTAATGTCGCTTGGGCAATGCACCACATTATTCCAGGCGGAAGTGGTAGCCATCAGGCCCTGTGTCGTGAAGAATATGATGGGCTATTCCAACAGGAACATGCGAATTCTCTCGGACAGTCAGGCAGCACTTCATGTAATAGCCAGCTGGAGAATTAACTCCAGGGCCTGCTGCTTAGTAAGTTATTGATGGGGCAGCTCTGCTCCTCACTAACAAAAGAAGTCCTACTACCAAGTAGGAGTAAGCTCAGGCAGCATCTGTCCTATTAACCGGACACTGTACCCTGAGAATGCACCTCCACAACGTGCGATTCTCCGAGACGACCTCGTTTGTAGGAAATGTGGGAAGGCAGACGAAACTGGCTCACATGTCATATTTGACTGTCCAGTCCACACACGATGCAGTCTTCACTATGGGGGCGACGACCCTGAGTACTAGAAACCGTGCGAGGAAACTAGTCAAGGGCCTAATCCTACTTGCTAGGACAATGGACCTTATTTATGTATTATACCGACAAGGTAGTTGGGATGTCACATGAGACCCATATAATGTCAGCGGTGCAGGACTTAGTAGGTTAAGTAAACCTGAGCTGCAGGGGATCGACTAAGTACCCTATGGCAGCTAGCAACCCGAGCTAAAGGGGATCAACCATGAGACCCTGTCAGCTAATAGGAGACCGGCCGAGGTGCAATAAGCCTCTCTAGGCTGCAGCACGTGCTACTCTCTCAATCGGAATCGGTCTAACATAAACAAACAAACAGTGTCCCCGCGACGAGCTGAACACTCATATTTTCGGTTTGGATAGAACTAGAAATTCTCAGTATAAGATGTAGTTTGTAGACTCATGAAATATACAAAGTTTCATTTGCTTAGCTTTCATACTTAAGTTTTTATTAATACCTGAAATACGTCAATGTTGCCACTGGCTGACTGACTGCTAACTGATCATCAAACCCTCTTTCGTATTTCCCAAGAAAGCTAAAATTTGGCAGGCAGACAAGAATTAACGTGCAAATAACAGAAAAATTAAGAAATCTATAACTTTAATCCTCCAACCTCCATAAAGGGGAGTTCAAGTCTGTATATTAAAGTAATGAAACTATTATACTTTCCGAAGTCCCAGATAGGGAAATTTGGTATGCAGACTTGCAATAGTGAACAAACAAAAGAAAAGTTAAGAAATCTGCAACTTTCACCATACAACCTCGTAAAACTGCTCGAGGGTCCCTGTTGGTTCACGGATGGCTCCCTTACCACCCAAGGGGTGGGAGCGGGAGTCAATGGTTGCAAAATTGCTTATGGTGAATCCATCAGCCTGGGTATATTTGGGACTGGTTTTCAAGCAGAAATTTCTGCCATTGATCAGTGCGCGAAGCTTATACTTGAGAAAGGGTGGGTTCGCAGATCCATTCAGTTCCTATCGGGATAGCCAAGCCTCCTTGAAGGTCTTGACTTCATACAACTGCAAGTCCCTGCTTGTGCAGGACTGTCGAACCACACTTGATTCTCTCTCAATTCAGCAGGGTGGGAGAACAGATGATTGGACCAAAATGTTCAGGAAATCTGAAGCAGCATAGTTGGTCACAGACATGCTCGCTAAACAATTATAAGCCCATCAAGTGAAAGAGCCAGAAAATGGCTCTAATTCTCCAGGTTAGATCTGGAGTCGTCCACCCGACATAACAAATATACAACCCCTCCTAAAGGGGATACAGGTGTATAAAACTAGGGTACTTCTGGCAGTCCAAAGCTGAGATTTGATACATAGTTTAGATTAAGCGAATAATTAACGACAAAATGTAAATTTCACCCTCCAATCCTTATAAAAGATTGTGCAAATCTGGGTACAGAACTAGGGTACTGCCCAAAGTCCTAGAAAACCGAGATGTGGTATGTAGCCTAGGATAAGTATACAAAGAACGACAAAATTGAGGAATCTGTAATTTCCATCCTCCAGCCCCCATAACGGGCGTTTCAGATCTGTGAATAAAACTAGGTCACTTTCCGAAGTCCTAGAAGGTTGAGATTTGGTATGTAGGCTAGGATAGGTATACGAACAACGACAAAATTGAGAAATGTATAAATTTCACCGTTCAGCCCCCTTGACAGGGCGTGCAAGTCTGAATATTAAAGTAATATAAATGGGGAAATTTCCAAACTCGTAGAAATCTTAAATTTGGTATGTAGACTAGAATAAGCAACATATAACACAAAAATTATGAAATGTTTTCACCCTCCAACCAACATAAAGGGGGGTGCAGATCTGTGTATGAAACTGGGGTACTTCTCGAAGTCCTAGAAAGCTGAGATTTGGTATGTATGCTAAGAATAAGCATACAAACAACAACAAAATTGAGAAATCTGTAATTTTCACCCTCTATCCCTTCGTAAAGGGGGGTTCAGTTTTATACATAACCTTTCTTATGGACGGGGCTTCCATCCGTTGCGAAAGCTACATTAGTGTATAAATGGCCTGAAAGTGAGTGGGCTATATGGGCAATATAAGGTAGAGACATACTATGCCCACGTACGCAACGCATTATGATATCTGGACCCTTGAATTTACATGCCTAGAAACACACTACACAGACGCTATCATACGCAACGCTATCCCACGCGGCCACGCAACGCGGTATCCGCCGATCCAGATCGACGTGGGAAGGTGGAGGGGATTGCTAGTGTGTTTCTATAGAAACTTACATTCACAATGCGTCAGTTTGAGTTTTGCAAAATGGGAGATGAACAATTCATTGATTTGGTTAGACGATATGTCATTGATAATATTAAATGCACTAAATTTCGTGACACAACATTACGCAATGCAGCACGGGAAGATATAGCAAAACAACAGTGCAAGCCTGCCAAGTACCTACCTGTTACTATATTTTCCTTTAACATATTTGTACTGTATGAATTGGGTAGGTGTTGTAAGTATTTATATTTATCCACTATGTAGGTACGTTTAATACTGAATAAATAAATAAGTGTGGGTACCTGTTCCTTTATTTATACCGTGTATCCAATATCTTCTCTTCTTTTTGTTCTTGTGCCATGGACATATCGAAGTAAAAATAAATAACAAATATAATATATCGTCCTCAAATTCACTCTCAGAATCAGAAAACATACTCGTAATACACTATAATGCACCTGAGAATTGACCATAACGTCTGATGTCAATATGCGTTGTCAATATTCGTCGAGTGGTACGAAATGTACCTAGAAGAGCACAAATGGACGAAGAACTCTATTAGTTTCGCGAACTGATTTTGAAAATAAATTTCCACAATTTGGTAGCGTTGTTAATCAAGTCCTGATTAAAATGGCAAACCTTTCTGAATACAAATGTCAAAGAACTGTCATTTTGGCAATCGTTATTCAAAAGTGTTCCCTATCGAAGATCTCATGCAGTTGAAACATACCCATATACAACAGTTAAATTAATACATTATTTATAGTACCTGATTTTGATTTTTGGCAGCCAATCTATGCACATATTGAGTAGAGCATGATAGTCACTGCAACTAGTTATTTTATCTAGAAGTAATGCATTTAGAGTTAAAATACTTCCATTGACAAGTAAAATTTGCTCTAGCTCTATTTGATTGGTAACCGCTATTCTAACAAACTGTCTCACTTGTGCCCAAGTGGGTTGGTAATGTTCATTAACTGAAAATAAAATATCTATGGTAACTAAAATGAAATTATAATACCCGTAGCGCCAGACGCTTCATCTTTAGCGATAGCGCAAGGATAGTTTCTGAGATATGGAATTAAGAAACACATTTTCGAGTAATGTAATCCTTTTTGGCGCTCTTGTTCCTCGGAACAGAGTGCTTATCAATTTGCCCAAATGTCGGTAATTTTCGAATTTTTCCATGAAAATGTTCTTAAACGATTTGGTTCGTCTCACTAATCAAGAATCCGTAGTCGAAATTTATTCTGTCCGGCCGGCTGGCCGGCCGTAGGCACGATAACTCTCGAACGGAACGAGCTAGACAGTTGAAATTTTCAGAGTAGGTTTGGGAGATAAATATCTCGGCTAAGTTCGTTATTGGGCAAAATTGGACTGATGGTTTCGGAGTAACAAAAAAAACAATTTTTTTTACATAACAAATTCCAAATTAAATTTGTTTCAATAAGCAGTTTTACCATAAGAATCCATTGATATCATTTTTAACTCTAACAAGCTAATACTTTCGGAGATATAATTTTTCAAAATTTCAATAATAAATCGTATTTCTACGTTTTCACAGAATGATATAATTCTTCTATGTATGAATTGTTATAATGTCAACTTATTTTTCTGAGACATGACATTGTCTAATTCATTTCAGCAATCGTAGAATTATGAGAATTATAATATGATATCATAATTTTCGTAGGTTGATATTTTCATGCCGATGGTCAATCCATATGATGATGGGAGTGGTAAGTTAATAATATTGTGTTCAGAATATCTCCAGTAAAAACAAAACTGGAATATTGGTGTATTGGAGTATTGCAGTGGATTTGAGGAAAGAATATATATTATCGTTAATCATAGAATTGAGGAATGAATATATCGGATGAGTTCGTTGTTGGGTAGAGTTTGTCTATTGGTTTTGGAGTGATAATTTTTGGCACTCTTGTTGAATTTGAATTCTTCTATGATGTTTGATTTCAATTTCTGCTAAGATGAAGTTCTTTCATAAGAATCCATTGATATAATTCCCAACTCTGAGAAACCAATACTTTCGATGATATAATTTGTCTGTTTGAACAAGAGCGCCAGAAAGCTCCTGTCCACAGGGCTTGTTTGCATATGTTTTCTTGTCGGTATTTTTCAACTAACTGTCAAGTTTCGATTCGATCGTCAGTGTGTTTCGAGTTATGTACAAAAAATGGCTATAACTTCGAAAACATTGGACGGATTGCCCATCACCTAACTTAACCGGCGCATTTGGAATCCAAACTGACCCTGCAAATTTCAAATCCCAAACTTTTTCGATCGAGAGTTATCATGCTCGCGGACATCAGTGAGTCGAAACTAAACGTGGAAGACTATTTCCGGCCAAAATTCTAATTTATTTTTTATTATTATTTTTGTATTCGTGTATTTTATTATGTTATATATCTATATATGTGTGTACTATCGTAATTACTGTTAATGTTTTCTTTTTTCTCTGAGACTTGGAATATTTCTTGGCTCGGAATTTGTGTATTACTGTATTCTAACTTGAATAAACTTATTATATATTATTATTCATAGCTACAATCTTCACAAAACATCAGTGGGTGGAACAAGGGAGCTCCCCCAGAGGTCTTAGCCTCTGTTTACCTACCATATGATGCACCTCATCCTCAGCCTTCAGCGGAACTGGATAAGCTGATCAGCCACTGCGGGAGTAAACGCCTGCAAATGCAGATAGTTGCAGATACCAACTCTCAGAACGAGGTTTGGGGTAGCACCGATACAAACAGAAAACCTGTTGGAATTTATTTTCTCCTCGGGGCTGGTCATTCTGAATCAGGTCAAAGAACCTACTTTCGTAAATGCTGGAACATGTCTCAAAGGATCTGCAGGAGGCTATCTTAATATCATATCCGATGAACTGCTCGCTAACCAGTCGCCCCGTTACCAAGAACATGTGGTGGACTTGGCAACTGGTTCAAATGCAGAGAAAGACTGTCCGCCTCTTCAATGCTGCGGAAAGGACAGCTATGCCCGGGATCGGACAAAGTTCAACAAGACTGTGAGGAAGGCTAAGAGAGAGGATTGGAGGAAGCACTGTGAGGAGACCGTGAAGGCTCCGGCAGCTGCAAGACTCCAAAAAGTACTTTTCAAACAGCCGGCCAACCCACTGGGGACGTTCAGGACACCTAGGGGTGGATTCACAGCTGACAGCAGGGAGCCATTGGACTTATGCTCCAACCCCACCTCCCAGGTGATAGCCTACGAACCGGCTGACCGACTGGGTCGGCAGGGACTGTCTAACAGGACCTATAGATCCAGTTGGGAAACTGCGAAGAGAGTTGCCATGTATGGTAGGGTGAAATGGGCCACTGAGTCCTTCTGACCCTATAAATCACCAGGACCAGACGGGATTTTTCCTGTATTACTACAGAAGGCTGGGACGTTATCGGACCGCTTTTGTGCAGACTTTTTCAAGCTAGCGTGTCATTTGGATATGTCCCGCGGGGCTGGAAACTGGCCAGAGTGGTCTTTATACCGAAACCGGGGAAAAATCCTTTAGACCAGAAGGCGTATAGTCCTATTCCTCTCATTTACTTGGAGAACTGGAGAAATTGATAGAGATGTTTGTGCAGCAAACCTTTCTGAAGGCTGCACTGCAACCAACATACTTATCGTGTGGGTAGGTCGTGTGACTCAGCCCACTATCTGGTGTCTAGGATAGAGGAGACGATTGCGCACAAGGAAGTAGCGCTTGGTACCTTAATCGATATAGAGGGGTCGTTTAACAACACCAATTATCATGCCATGCTTAACGCGGTAGAGAACCATGGAGTAGGTGGGTCAGCTCCACACTGCATAGCCGACAGGCACAGGTAACCTTAAGAGTTACTGCGACTAAAGGCACGGCTCAGGGGACACTAATCTCCTCGATGCTATGGAACCTCGTGGTGGATGAGCTCTTGGTGGAACTGAAGAACCGCGGATTCTACACCCATGGTTATGCGGATGGCATCTAAATATTAATCCGGGAAAAGATTCCAAGGGTATTATCAGAGTTAAATCTTCAGGCTCTGAAAGTGGTAGAAAGCTGGTGCGAGAGGGCCAGCCTCAGTTTTAACCCATCAAAATAAGTTTTAATACCGTTCACACTGAAAAGGAATTTGGAGGGAATTAAAACCTCACTAAGGGTGTGCAACTAAACCTGGCTGATTAGGTACTCTACCTGTTATGCATGATACCAAGCTAACCTGGAACGAAAAACTGTCAGCAACAGTTGCTAAGGGAAATAAAACGCTCATGATTGCTCCCAGGGTAATTGGCAAAACATGGGGCTTGAGCCCAGGAATCACTAGGTGGATTTATACTGCTATAGTGAGGCCTTCCCTCACATATGCTAGTGCTGTGTGGTGGACACAAATGAACCAGAGCAGGGCCGTCAAAGAGCTGGAGAAATTCAGAGAATGGCCTTTCTTTGTGTTGCTGAAGCACAGAAAAGTACTCCAACTGCGGCTATGGAGGTTCTCGCGGGACTCCCTCCCTTTCGCCTTCTGGTAAGGGCTGAAGCGAGGCTGGGGGCCTACAGGCTGCAGTTAAACGGGGTCTGAGACAAAGGTCATACAGACACGCTGGGACACGCTTCCTTCAAGTTGGGGCTAAAGCACCCCACGGAGGGGGAGAAAAGACCGCACAGTGGACCAACATGGTTCACGGACGGTTCACTGAGGGGCGGACGCTTTGGAGCTGGAGTGTATGGGGCTGCGCCCAATGTGAGCATTTCGATGTGGCTTGGGCAATGCACCACTATATTCCTATCACGATATGTGTAGTGGAGAGTATTCACTTGGGCTATTCCAATAGGAACACACGCATTCTCTCGGACAGTCAGGCAGCACTTAAGGTAATAGCCAGCTAGAGACTTAACTCCAGGCATGTACTGGAATGCCAACAGCATCTGGAAACCTTGGCTGCCCGAAATCGAGTTGGAGTTGAGATTGGATGAGAGCTGACGCAATCGCTAGAGGGCTCGGCTATCTCCCTCTTCGGGCCAGAGCCGGGAGTAGGGGTGACCAAATCAGCTGTGAAAGACGTAATTGAAAAATGGATCCTTGCACGGCACACTCGTCACTGGAGCAAAACTTCCTCACTACCTAAAGAAGTCCTACTACTGAGTAGGAGTAAGCTCACGGCAGTAACTGGCTTACTAACCGGACACTGTATTCTGAGAAAGCACCTGCACAACATGAGAATTCTCCGAGATGACCCTGTTTGTAGGAAATGTGGGGAGACATACGAAACTGCCTCACATGTCATATTTGACTGTTCAGCTCACAGACGATGGAGACTTCACTATGGGGGTGATGACACGACCCTGAGTGCCAGAAACCATGCGAGGAACCTAGTCAAGGGCCTAATTCTACTTGCTAGGAAAATGGACCTTATGTAGGTAATACACCGACAAGGCAATTGGGATGTTACATGAGACCCATATAATGTCAGCGGTGCAGGACTTAGCTCGGTTAAGTAAACCTGAGCTGCAGGGGACCGACTGAAAGATCCTATGAGAGCTAGCAGCTAGCTCAAGGGCATCAACCATGAGACCCTGTCACCTAATAGGAGACGGACCGAGATACAATAAGCCTCTATATGCTACAGCACGGGCTACTAAACAGTTTGTCAAACTAACAAGAAATTCACTTTTTTCCACTGCTGCCAATAAAGCTGAGGCTGTTGCAGAAATTTCCTATAGTTTGACAGATATAATTTCCAAGCTAATAACAATGCATCGAAATGACTGAGTTATGCCTTTCAATGAATCTGTTCTCACAAAGGCAAGGGGTTCTCTTTGTCTTGCTTTCTGGTGCATGTTGGTGATATATAATCTTGCAGAGTTTCACTTGCATTAGCATGGTTTGAAAAATAAATAGCAATTTCATTCACCACATTGAGAGAATTTCTGATCATAGGAATTGCAATAGCCGTGCGATGTGGACTTTTCGAACTTAGTAGGTACGAGCACGCAAAAAATAAATATATATAATACTCACTGTTATGAAAATAGCATTCCAGAGACAACTCATAAAGTTTTGCGGCAAACTCATAATTCTTCACAGCCTTGTCAGACACATGCAGCAGCGTCTCTATCACAGGATCATTTCCATTTTTTTTCGATATCCACTGAGTGATACATTTCAAGCTCATGTCCCCTACGGGAATGACATTTAAAATATTGAGAAATTCGCTCAAAATAACATTCAACTCTTCTTTGGACTTGACCACTCTCTCCATGTGTTTAATATTATTGTTTATCACAGAACAAATTTCACTTTCTCTAGAAGGTACTGTCAACTTATTTCGACTCGTGTATACTGATATCAGTTTGATAAAACTCCTAACGTATATGTATCTTTTATTTAATATATTTGGGTTTTCATTCTGTTCTATCACATTGTCATACCCAGATATCGTTCTCAGGAACCTGAAATGTTGATATACTATATCAGTGTTACACCCAGAAGGAATAATTTCTTCAACTAGATGTTTTGGCAACATAACGACTTATATTTAAAGCATGCTATGGTAACATTTATCTTTGGTACTATTTTGCGATTTTTTTCAGGCTGGCCTCAAACTTCCGGAATGCCTTTCTGAATCCATATTCTTAATTTATAATCTGAATTCCGGAAACTTGCATAATCATAAATCAATGCTCTAAAAAAGTCAGAATGTGTGAGGAAAATTAATCAGTATGCAATTCCGTGATTTCTGAATTAATAATATGAATTCAGAGATTCCGGCTATATGAGTCCAGCCTAACTCATAGTTTTTGGCGCTCGTGTTTTGTGAAGTATCCGGTATATAAGAGCTGACTAGTACAGATATTTTTAGTTATTGCGCCTCCGCCTACTAGGGTCATTTTTTATTTCCCACAATTACAATAACATACATGTTACAATAAATTACAAAATGAAAAAAAATTTACTGCTTAAAATTAGACTCTACGATCAGTCTCCTCCCATGTAAACTCAAATAAGAGCTTGAAGACTGAAAGAAAACTGAACACGGAAAACATCAGCAATACCCCTATCATGATATAATACCCATAAAATAAAATTAATTGGTATTTCTAGGACGGAAAAGGAAACTTCATATCCATACAAAATAAAGAATAAAACTAGCAATGCTTCCGGATAAAAAAATTCTGGAGCTTTGATGCGCATGTTTTTCTGTCTAGTCAGGTATCACACACCCTCACGAAATTTTTTCATGAACCTTCACGCCGTCTTTCTTCAACTGAGTTCTAGAATTCAATTCGATTTTGTGTTTTTTGAGTTATTGAGGAAATATCAACAAAATTTCAAATGGTTATAACTCCGAAACCATTTGATCGATTACGCCCATTAACGTACTTAACCATCGCATTCAGATGAGCAATCTACCCTGAACATTGAAAGTCGCTATCTCTTTCCGTTCGAAAGTTATCGTGGCAACGGACGGCCGGCCGGACGGAATTGAGTTTGACCACGAATTTTTCATCAGGGAGTCGAACCTCAAAATATTCGAATTCTCAAAGATTCCCTCAAATTCACCAAAATACGTACCTTACTAAATCATCAGCACCTAAACCAATACGATTTTTTTTAGACACTGAAATGGAGTAGAGGAATTCATTTCTTCCGATTTCATAAAAGCCATGTTAAAAATTAGGTACTTGTTCATCAAAAATTGATCGATCGGGTTCGACTGCCTGATGAAGAATTCGATGTCAAATTTGATTATGTCCGGCCGTCCGGTCGTTGCCACGATAACTCTCGAACGGAAAGAGACAGCAATTTGAAATTTTCAGCGTAGGTGGCGCGTCCCAATACGACGGACAAGTTCGTTAATGGGCATAATCGGCCCAACGGTTTTCGTGTGATCATTTTATTTTCAACCAATACAGATCCGATCGAATTGAACTTGGTGAATAGTTTTAGAATACAGATTTAAAGACGTATGTGCAATTCTGTGAGAATCGTATCACCAGAAAATTAAAAAAACTTACAAAAAAATGTTATTCATCTCACGATATGTTGAGAACGGAAAGATATAGCGACTTACAATTTTCAGGGTAGATCGCGAGAAATAATTCCTTGACAAGGTGAACTTAATAGGTCAGTGGTCGCGAATCTTTTTATGTGTGCGTGCCAGAATATTACAAATATTACTTATCACTTTGGTGGTGTGCCAGACAGTTCTCAGACATTTTGATATTAATCTACATTGAATTCAATTCAATAATGAATCGTTCACCTGCCGAAAGTTTCGAACGTGCCACCACTGGCGCGCGTGGCATAGGTTCGCCACCACTGCACTAGGTTGTCTAAATACAATAATACTAGTGTACTCATCTTGCACTTACTGTAAAACTCGGACGTCAAGATCCAAAGGATCACTTTTGAAAATCACATTAGAATCACAGCTCATAATGTACCAGTCCATAACATGTTGATATGCACTAGGGTCCAATATATCCCAATCTAAATTTTCAGACTGCACCAAAAGATGATTTAAAATCTCGACGTGTTGACTCCTGATGTTTGGTTCATTGGACAGTTTTACCAATAAATTTATGTAACAATCATATACTCTGGACTTGATCTGGACCGGGCAATTCAAAAACTGATGCATCCAGTTCATCCAATTAACTGAAATGAAGATTTGTCCCAGGAACTGGTGACACTCTGGTAAGTATTGATCGACAATCTGAAATATAATAAATAAGAAACTTTCTCCACCAGGATAGTTTCAAACTTACTCTCAACATAGCTTCTACATCGCTCACTGATGGCCAAAAGTTTTGCCAGGGAAACACCTTCAATGTTTGATGAACATTATTGAGGATGTGTTCTTTGACAGAGTTGTGTGCATAAGTAGTTACGTACCATTGCCAAATATAATTCAAAATAACGGAACAAGCTGAGGGACAAAGAATTATATAAATGATATGGGCGACAATGCTACTAAATAAATACAGGGTCGTTATAAATGTTGGGAACATCGAAGTTGGTTCTGAAACCCTCTCATGTTGCCGCTTCATATGCCTGCTGAACACATTTGCAATTCCAGCCACAGAATTCATCACATAATATAACTTTGATTAGGGAAGAGAGGGGATACCGCATGCCGTACAACGCAACAAAAACTTTGACAGACTTTGAAAGTTTGGTGGACGCCAAACGATTTGGTGGACGTGTGTTTCTTGTGTTTTTCTGAGCGTCTACGGACTGTTTTGTTATATATATATATTCTTTTGATTGAAAGTATATGTGTTAGCAGAGGTTGGTGTAACGGGGTACCATACAATTCGACGTATGATACAAGAGCTTAGGTGTTAGGTTTGGGGATGAAATATTAATAATTGAAATAATACCACGTTATTATTTCCAACAGTTT
Source organism: Halyzia sedecimguttata (assembly GCA_937662695.2). Classification (NCBI taxonomy): domain Eukaryota; kingdom Metazoa; phylum Arthropoda; class Insecta; order Coleoptera; family Coccinellidae; genus Halyzia; species Halyzia sedecimguttata. Next base: position 31,708,414 of record OW569415.2, read on the forward strand.
TATTCACGAAGCTTGCTTTGCTACAGTAAGGCGAGAAGTGAATCATCTTTCGTGTTCGCATATCGCTTCAACATCTGGTTGATAAAAACGACTTGCGTTCTTATAATGATCTATAGTATGTTCTATTGGTTTGATTTTTGTATACAGGGAATTATACTTCACATATAATTCAACAGCCCCTCTCAAAAATAGAACCATTACTAACAATAAATTATAACATTTTATTTAAATTCCAAATATGTATAAGTATAAATAGATAACATACATTTATAAATAATAACAAATAATAACTCAGATGTTTAATTTATAATTTTCCTTTCATTTCAAATTTAATTTTTGACGTATTTCCTCGAATTTGGTTGATGGTACGACCTTTGTAAATACATCTGCCAGCTGATTACCTGTAGAGATATGTTCGAGTTTTATTACTTTGTTTTCTATTTGTTCACGCGAGAAATGATATTTGATATCAATGTGCTTAGATTTCTTATGATTGCTTGGATTGTTGGCTATGCTTATGCAGCTGTTATTATCTTCGAAAATTATTATGGGCTCATTAATTTGTAGATTAATACTAAATGACAAGCTTCTCAACCACAAGGCTTCTCTGACTGCTTCAAAAAGAGCCATATATTCAGCCTCTGTTGAGGAAGCAGCCACAGTGCTTTGCTTTCTTGTGGCCCATGAAATAGTACAGTTGTCAAAGAGTTGGAATAAATAGCCTGATGTACTTTTCCTGTCTATTTCATTACTGCCCCAATCAGAGTCTGCATAGCCAACTAATAGATTCTGATAATCACATTTTGTGTATGTTAATTTCAGATCTATTGTTCCTTTTATATACCTAATTAAATGTTTCAAGCAAATCCAAAGTTCTTTAGTATTCTTACTCTGATATCTGCTCAAGATATTTATTGCAGCGCAAATATCAGGTCTAGTACATAACATTGCATACATTAGATTTCCAATTAGATTTCTACATGGTGCTTCATAATATTCATCAGAATTCAAAGCCATATAATTCAATTTAGAAGGTAAAGGCGATCTGTTAGAATTACAATCAGTCATACCAAATCTATTTATGACATTTTGAAGATATACTGATTGATCTAAGAAAATTTTACCTTCTGTTCTTATGACTCGTATTCCCAAGAAAAGTTTGATTTCTTTCAAGTCTGTCATACTGAACTGTTCGTTGAGAGAAGCTTTAAAGTTGGAAAGTATAAATTCATCTCTACACGCAACGACAAGATCATCGACATATAATATGACATACATATTTGTGTTTATGTTCTTGTTATCTAGAAAATATAAGCAAGGGTCTACTTTTGAATTTACGAAATGCAACCCTTTGAGAGCTAGATCAAAACGTTCAAACCAACATCTTGATGATTGCTTTAAACCATATAGTGCCTTATTTAACCTACACACTTGACCGATTTTTGATTCCACACCATCAGGGACTTCCATAAAGATTTGTTCTTTAAGGGTTCCGTTTAGGAAAGCAGTTTTAACGTCCATATGGTGGATATGTAAATCGAATTGATTGGAAAATGCTAAAATGTATCGAAGTGTGGTGATTTTGGCAACTGGGGCAAACGTTTCATCAAAATCATTAGGGTATTGTTGGCTAAAACCTCTGGCTACTAACCTAGCCTTATATCTTATTTGTTCACCCTTTTCATTATGCTTGACCGTGAACACCCATTTGCATGATATTATATTTTTATCTTTGGGTTTATTTACCAATGACCATGTTTTATTAGTTTGAAGTGAACTAATTTCTTCCCTTATAGCTTCTTCCCATTGGTATTTGTCAGATCTATCCTTTATTTCTGAATATGACTTTGGTACATCTTCATAAATGTTACCAGTCATTGACAAATAATAATGGAAATCATCATTACAATATGATTGCCTGGGTGGTTTTTAATTCTTTTACTTCGCCTAATATTCTCAGGTTCTATTGGTAACTTTTTATATTTAGTTTGTGTTATACCTATATCATCAGAATGATTTTCACGGTTTTCAGCTATATGGGGAATTTCATTTATTGTATCACAAGTTGATCTGGAATTTTTGAACGATACTTCATCTATAATGACATCTCGAGCAGTGAGAAATTTTCCAGTTTTCATATTCCACAATTTATAGCCGTTCGGTTCATATCCGACCAATATAGCTTTGAATGATTTTTCATCAAATTTGCCATTTCTGGTTTTGTTATGGACATATGCAGTTGAACCAAATACCCTTAAATGGTGTATTTTAGGCTTTTTATTGTGCCACAGCTCATATGGTGTTTTATTTATCAGAACAGATTTTGTAGGTGAAATATTTATTAAATATGTGGCAGTCAAGACTGCTTCACCCCAAAAATTCTTTTCTAAACTCGCACTTGTTACCAATGTACGTGCCATTTCAGTTAACGTGCGATTCATTCGTTCTGATACACCATTTTGCTGCGGTGTATATGGAACTGTCAGATGATACATTATTCCCTTCTCAGCACAAAATGATTTGAATTCATTTGAAAGATATTCTTTACCATTATCACAATATAAATTCACAATTTTCAGGTTATGATATCTTTCAGCTTTCAAAACATAATCATGAAACATTTTGAAGACCTCTGATTTATAGCTCATTAGGTAGGTAACTGTATAATGTGTGTAGTCATCAATGAAAGTAACGAAATATTGTTTTTCGTCAACTGTTGAAGGTGTTATTGGGCCACACACATCAGTATGAACTGTAAGTAAGTTTGTGTGTTGTTTGGGTGTTTTGGTTTGACTTTGGCAAATGGAAGTCTGCTCTGTTTACCGAAAATGCATCCTTCACATATTTCATTATCAGGAAAAACAGATTTGATGCATGAATTATCATCAACTAAATCTTTCAACTTTTGGAATGTATAGCTATTTATATGTCCAAGTCTTTCATGCCATAGTTTATAGTTTGAAATATTACTATTACTAATGTTATTCATGCTGATTTGTTTTTCTTGCAAACCAAAAACAACTTCAAATAAATTATTCGAATTTTTACATGTTAGTAAAATGTTATTGTCCTTAATAACTCTTACTCCATCTCTATCGAAAATTACCGTCATACCAGCTTTCTGTATGCGATGAACTGATAGAAGATTGTAGGGTACCTCTGATGAGTATAGGACGTCATCCAGTGTGCCCATAATGCCCAAATTTGTAGCTACTTGGATGGTGCCCTTCCCAACTGCATACACCGACGTTCCATTCTTCGCAACACTTATCTTCAAGGGTGAGGATATCTTAGTGTAGGTACTGAATATATCATTCCTATTTACAATGTGGTCTGTTGCTCCAGAATCTAACAGAAAATGAATTTTGAAAGAATCTGAAATTATAGAATTTTTAGTTGCTCTTAAATTTGACATCATAAAAGCAAAACTTCCTTGTCCTTCATCTGTGGTGGTTTGGATATTCTGAATGGTGGTTGGCCGTTGACGTTGGTTGCTTATCGTTTGCTTGTAGTAATAACAATCCCTTTTGATGTGATTTCGTCGTCCACAATGGTCACAAATGAGATTGGAGAGTTTGTATGATGCTTGATTTGACTGTTGCCATGTAAACTTCCGTTTTGGGTGCTTGAAACTTTTCCACTTCTTCTTATTTATTCCAGATGTTCCGGGCGCATTTCCTTTCTTGATATGTAAAACTTTGAATTCAGTTGGTATTTCAGCTTTGATTTTCACTTCTTGGTCTAATAATCTAGTTTTGACGAATGCTAAATTCAGGTTGTTCTCACCAAGAGTCTCTAATGCTGTAATCACCCCATCATAAGATGTAGGTAATGTCAATAATAAATGAGACACTTTGTCCATTTCATCTAGTTTTGCTCCTGCTGAAATTAGCTCTGTCATCAGTCCATCAAAACATGCAAAATGTTGGAGTAGGGTGTCTCCTGATTTCAATTTCAATTCAAGCAGTTGTTTGCGCAGGGCAAGTTGGGATGCTAAGCTCCTCCTTTCATAAATATCGTCCAAGTTGGAGATTATCGTTTTTGCGAGATCATTATCTTTTGCATAGCTCAAAAAAGAATCACTCAAATATTCAACAATGGTACTTTTGGCAATCAAATTTTTCTTGGTCCAGTTCTCATCAGGATCGTCAGGCACTTCGTTTTCTATTACGTCCAAAACTTGTAACTCGGACAACAATGATTTTATTCTAAATTTCCAAATGCTATATTTCTCACCATTGAATTGTTGTATGTTCCTCTTATTTTTCATATTCACTTCCATTTTTGACTTGAAATATTCCAAATTGTTTTTGCACTCAACTTATCACAGTTCACAGTTTTTATTTCGGTATAATTTATAATTCAACTTTTTATGTTTAATAGTCCTTTATTTATTTTATCTTTTGTTCGTAAACTGGGCTCATAACCTGTTAGGTTTGGGGATGAAATATTAATAATTGAAATAATACCACGTTATTATTTCCAACAGTTTTATTCACGAAGCTTGCTTTGCTACAGTAAGGCGAGAAGTGAATCATCTTTCGTGTTCGCATATCGCTTCAACATCTGGTTGATAAAAACGACTTGCGTTCTTATAATGATCTATAGTATGTTCTATTGGTTTGATTTTTGTATACAGGGAATTATACTTCACATATAATTCAACATTAGGGAAAACCCTCAGCAAAAAAACCCTGTGTTATAAAACTGTGTGACACATAATGGTAGGATGTGCAGCTTACGGCTGTAAAAGCCACAACATGAGAAAGGAGCTTGGTTCTGTGGTTACGTGGTGCCCATTTGGTCCCAATGTCAGGGAATATGTTATCCGTCCTCTCTCTTCTATAGTCTAAGGAATATACCCTGATTCTGTGGAATTCCTGAAAATACGCGTAACCTCACTTTTCTTTTGTTTATAATGATGAGTTCCAAAATGATTGTCACTGATTGTCCCGTCCCAGTTTGGACCAAAAAATTTTATTATACAAAATAAATTGATTTAATAGTTGATATAGTTCGCATTAAGTTTGTACAAAGTGAAATTTTCAATTAAATTAATTTTTGGATTTAAGTTTTTATCACACGTGATTTTGGGTACATATCATGCATAATTACTGAGCCTAACTCCTTCTCTGGGTTTACAACAGACCTTGTGATGACCAGAGTAGGGTAATTTGAATGAGAAATGATACTGAAATTTTACCCCGTTTTAAGGAGTTTTCTTCCTGAAAATATCAAGCTGATGGAATCGAGAGTGAATAATTATTCATTGCTTGGGATTCTATTCCTATTCTCCTAAGCAGCCATTTTCAAGAGAGATCATATTAGCTATTGAACAGATATCAAGAATCTGTTCCCTTTTGTTAGAATGGAAAAATTGCTAAAATTCTATTTAGAATTTTTGAGAAGTGTAATTGCTGATAACTGAATATACACTGTTGAACTAATGGACAGAATACATTTAATATCTGTCCATCTTATTCAAATTCTGTGGTTTTGAGAATTCACATAACCCGACAAGTGAATCCAAGCCTGATCACTAAAAAAAGTCCAATAATGCGCAGTCGCTCTAATAGCGCTTCGAGCTCAGGTACTGGATCAACCCCGGTTCCTGATAATCAGACTCCCGTTACTCTGGCACATTTTAATTTGCTAATGGAGCAGATCAAACAAGTGATTGTCAGTGTCGATCGTGTAGAAAAGCGCCAAAATGACTTATTTGCTCAGCTAGCAGTATGCACTTCTACGTTGAATGATCATGCAAAAATATTATCTGAGTACCAGAGTTCACTAGAAAAGTGTTTTGATGATATAGAGACATTGGGACAGTCTCACGCAGCCATATCTGGTGAACTAGCTGCTGTTGGTGGAAAGGTTTCAGAACTTTCCTGTAGACAGTCTTCGTCGGGAGCTAACTTTCCCGAGATTTTGGAGCGTGTGAAGAAATCACACAATATTATCTTGGTTAACGTACCTGAGGGGGAAGATTCGTCCCAGGATACTCTTTGTACTAGGGAAATAATTGAGCACGTCCACAAAACTTCTGGTTCTAGCTTAACCAGTATTGAGCGTCTACCTGCTAGGAATTCTACGCGACCTCGCTGGCTGAGAGTTTCATTCTCTAATCCGGACATTGTAAAGAGGATTTTAGGAAACAAGCTTTCATTGCGTGGACATCAGAAATACAGGAATGTGTTTATCCGAGATGACCTTACTAGGACACAGATTCAGGAGCTGTCATCTTTACGACGTGAGTTAAAATCGAGGCAATCTAATGGTGAAAAAGACCTCACGATTAAATATTTGGATGGATCACCAAAAATCGTCGCCACTTCCCCAGAGGTATCCTTGAATAATTCAAAAAACGGACAATAATTTCATCCTGGCCCATAGTATATACGAATATTTTGTCCCTTAGGTCAAAATTTTCAGAGTTATTATCTTTTGTACAGCTTCATCGTCCTTATATAATTATGTTGTCAGAAACTTGGCTGAAGGATTCGATAGATGACAGTTTTTGTAACATTCCATCCTATTCACTTTATCGCTCGGACAGCAGTGACGCTGTTGGCTACAGGGGAGTCTGCATATATGTTTGCGATTATATCTGTGACAACTTCTCCCTATCAGTATCTCATAAGGATTGGAATGGAATTGACAACATATTCGTGGACATCACTGACGAAAGTATATCTTTAACCATCGGATGTGTGTATCGTCCACGCCCATGTGCTGCTGACCTCGATCTTTCGAATTACTTGAGTCATCTATCGTCTTCTGTGAAGAATTTGCTTGTTGCTGGAGATTTTAATTGTCCTGACGTGCACTGGCCATTGCTACAGATTCCTGCCGATTCTTCGTCTTCTCTTCCATACGTTGGACTTTTTACGCAAACTGGATTGCAGCAGCTAGTTCTGGAACCAACTCGGTTTAGGAATGGTCAAAATCCTTCTCTTCTGGACTGGATAGTAGTGTCGGATGCCAACCTGACGTCTGAAATAGACTATTTACCACCTTTCGGAAAGTCCGATCATGCCGTTTTGTCTACCAAGATCCAGATGACTCCGTCTTGCAGTCCTAAGAAGGCTGCCCGAACTTTCAGTAGAGTGGACTACAATTTAGCAAATGCTGAATTCAACCGAAAAAACTGGGAAGAATTGTTTGATGGCTGCGATGATGTCAATGGTATGTGGAAGATCTTTCTCGATGTGGTGAGAGAAACGCTGTCAAAGTTCACGAGGGTGGTTACTGCTAAACATAATCCGCTAAAGCCTTGGATAAACGATAGCATATTGAATGCGATCAGGTGTAAGAAAGGTTTGTGGCAGAGATATCTTCGTAGTAGATCTGAGTCTGATTTCCGTAACCATCGGTCTTATTCAAATTTTCTTTCTTCCACCATTGCCCAAGCAAGAATGACCTATGAATCGCACCTAGCCTCCAGTAAAAATAGGAAAAAAAATTTTAAATACATCAGATCTACGATGAACTCAAAGGTTTCCATTCCACGAGTCAGGATGCCCAATGGTGAGTTGTCTGGTGGCCCTCAGGAGTCGGCGGATGTCTTGGCAGAGGCTTTCGCGGGTGTGTACGGTTTGGAGCCCATAGGTCCAATACCAGAAGTAGGGATGCCAAGGGTGACAGCACAGTTGAACCAGGTTGCTATAGACGAGGATTTGGTACTCTTTCAGACATCAAAACATCATCCTCTCCTGGTCCGGATGGTCTTTCACCGTTCTCACTGAAAAAATGCGCATCAGCTCTTGCTCTTCCTCTAGCTATCATGTTCAAGAGGTCACTAGACACGTCCAGTCTACCTGATGATTGGTTGAAGGCGTCGGTGACGCCCATATTCAAGAAGGGAGATAAGTTTTCCCCGCTAAATTATCGCCCAATAAGTCTGACATCCGCCGTCTCTAAGGTGTTGGAGAAAATTGTTTGTGAGCAACTTTTAAATTTCGCGTTAGCGCATAACATCATTTCCATCGAGCAGCATGGCTTCGTTCCGGGTCGTTCTACTATGACCAACCTCTTAACATGCCTAAATGACTGGACCAATTCTTTGGATCTCAACATTCCTGTGGACGTTCTGTACTTAGATTTCTCGAAGGCTTTCGACCGAGTACCCCACCGACGTCTTTTTTTTAAGTTGAACCATCTAGGAATAGGAGGTGGCTTACTTTCCTGGATTGAGGGGTTGGGTCCTGTTCTCTTTCTACTTTATACGTCAGACCTACCAAGATTGTTGAAATCTCAGTGTGCCTTGTACGCCGATGATTTGAAAATTTACAACTCTGCTTCCAACTCGAGAGACTTGTATGACGATCTATGTGTGGTGAGTGATTGGTCTAGGAAGTGGCTGTTGCCCGTGAACGCCAACAAGTGTTTTGTGCTACATCTCGGCAAGAAAAATCCAGAATATCTATATAATATTGAGGATACCCCCCTCGTTTCTGTTGACTACATGAACGATTTAGGTGTTATCGTGGACAGGAATCTGAGTTGGACACGACACGTTGCGAGTGTTTCAGCGAGGGCAAGACAATTGACTTATATGATCCAGGGTGCTTTCAGACAATGTAGTACGGAAACATGTAAGCTGCTTTATTGTAGCTATGTCCGTCCTCTAATGGAGTACGCTGGACCTGTATGGTGTCCATTTCTCAAGGGTGACCAGCTTCTCCTGGAGTCAGTGCAGCGTTGGAACTCGCGAATTCCATTTGGTGTTAACAGACCGGATTATCCAAGTCGTCTAAAGATGATGAATCTGCAGACGTTCGAAGATCGACGAAACAGAGGAGACCTCATTGTGACCTACCGGGCGCTGAGGGGGTTTTTTGGAATTAAAATGGATCATTTATTCAAAAGATGCACCACTCATCTGCGCGGACACGAGTTCAAGTTGGGGAAGGAGAATTTCAGAACCACGCAGCGCCAGAGTTTCTTGCCCAACCGAGTTTTTGACAGATGGAATAGTCTACCGTCGAGTGTAGTGAACGCTCCTAGCGTGAATGCCTTCAAAAACAGGCTGGATCGATATGGTCAGGATCTGAACTAGTTTTAAGTGATGGTGTTTGGAGTTTACTTTTTGGTGACTGATGTGTCGGAGTGCTTGATATTTTCAATTTCCTCTTTTTCTTTTAGTTTTATATTTCTACCAGGAACTATTGAGCACATAATAGTCTACCTATTAATTTAGTTTTGTTGAGTTTATGGGTTAATTGCCCCAACTCTTGTTGTAATGTTAATAATAATAATAATCTGTCAACGTTAAGATTATTGAGAAACCAATGGCAGTACTCTAGACGACGTGGAATATCTATTGGTAGGAGTCGCTGTACCATCGTTATTTCAGTTTTTTTTTTATCAATTCTTTGTGGCAAGTACTCAAGGGGAAACCAGACTGTAAAGATGATTTATTCAGTAACATTCGAGGATTTTCTACTCGTGTTCTCAGTTCTTCATCAACTTCTTGAGAAACTTGTGGTGTTCCTGTCGATTTTCCCTTGTTAACGTTTCCAGTCTGCATACATCTTTTTATAACACCTCTGATGTGGGCTTTCAGAGAAGATTCTAGAATATGAATATCAGGAAATTTCGCCAGATATCCATTTTTACAGGCCCCTACAGAGTGAATCCATTCACCATTGACTAATGTACCATTGCGGTAATAGGACATCACAATAAATTTTTTCTGTTCTAATTATAAGTCATTGCAGATTAGGATAATTTGGAAACTCAATTTTAAAAAGAATCTTAAGAATTGACGATAATCCAATATTGACTCTGGCTATCAGTTTAAAAATTCTATGATTATAAACAGAACAGAAGAAGTGAGAAGCGGCAAATAAAAATCCAAAGCTTGCGATGTTATAATCATTTATAAAGACCCTTTACCAAAAGACCAAGTACTTTTATAGTACGAAATATTCAAGCATTCAGAAAAAATATGTAACCTCCAGATATCCGAAGTCGAATAATCGACGTTTAGCAAATCAACAATTGATGTCGATGTCATTAAAATCTACAGCTCGCCTTCCAGATCCAGAGTTCTGATGAACTCCAGTATCTGGGATGGCTTCAAGGAGGCTACGTCTTTGCTCCTGCAGATTTCTTGCCCAAAGCATTCCTTGCGTTGGTTTGAGATGGCGAGGCATTCCGTTATCAGGTGATCAGGAGTTACATCCTCCTCCCAACAGAATCTGCACTCGTCAGTTTCTGCTAGCCCTACTCTCATCATATGCTTCCTGCATCCGCAGTGCCCTGTGAGGAAGCCAGTGCGGAGGTGCAGCTTGTTCTTACTGAGGTCCAAGTATTTCTTGGATTTAACAGTATCAAAGTTGCGGAGGAATTTCTTCGAGTTACATTCCGGGGAGAGATCTCCAGAAAATACCTCTCTCAGTTTCTTCTTTCGTCCGGAATTCACTTTTGTAGGTGTGTCTACCAACACCGAAATAAGGTTCCGGGCCAATAAAGGGGGTTTGTGCTTCTTTCTTGGCAAGTATATTGGCCTCCTCATTTCCTATGATTCCCGCGTGACCAGGAGCCCAGACCAAGGAGACCCTGTTGTTCTTGCCTACTTCATTAAGTTTTCGTCGGCACCCCCATATTAGCTTGGATTCGGTAACATGGGAGCTCAGAGCTTTATTAGCAGCTTGACTGTCAGATTGTATGTGCTATATCACATCTCTGATAGTTTATATCTAGGTTCATTTCCACGCATCTTTCTATTGCAAGTACTTCTGCGTGAAAGATGATCGTAGCAATGCCCTCTCCAGACCTGCGCTTGTTATGGGCCTGGATGGTTACAAACATGATGTCACTGCACTATTACGAAGATTTATTATTTTAGAAAAAATATACCAATACTGATATCAACCAAAAATTTTAAATATAGTTTCCTTGGAGACGAATCCAATGATTTCAACACCTTTCCGGCAATATCAACTTCTTTGCAGAACTCATTTTCGAAATAGCCAAAATTTTCCCTTGTCCTAAAATACACACTGTGAAACATTTGTCGATTTTAACCATCAACAAGCATTCCGTCGTGATCCAGCTAGCCACCATATCACTCAGTATTCCCCCAAAGTGGGCGGAGGAAGTTACTCTTTGGGAAAGCACAGAGCGATGAGGTGTTTAACCGGATCAGCAATTAACAGTTCACCTTATTTTATGTTTCCCTAAAACCTTTCATCAATACGTAATTTTTTAAATAATTAACGTTCCACACACAAATTTTCACGTAAAATATGATGTTGATGAAAATGTTATAATATTGTTTCAGGTGCAGGCTGCATAGTATAGATATTCATTAGTGACCGAATCGTACCCACTACTAGCACTACGCCCCAAAGAACAGAAATTCTTCTAATCACTTATATTAATGTGTTGAATTCCAAGAAAAAAACCCAATTAGATATTAGTGATTTTGCAGTTAATTGACGTTGATGACAGCTGATTACAATGACAGTTTTCAGAGGTTACTTGAGATCTTTGTATTCAAGCTAGCACTGTATGTAAAAAAAAAATATAAGCGAAAGTATCTATTTCATTTCATTTCTCATACCTGGAAGAACATGCAGCAAGAACAATACACACTCCTTGAAAGCATCCAATATCTTCTGCGCGGAATTCACACTGGACGGAATCCACGGCAACAGCACAGACCTATCATCGGTCAGCTGTTGAATCCAAGATGCCATATAATCCTTTAGATTCTGCATAGAATATGGTGCTATCCAAGGCGCGAACATATCTCTTATATACGGCCATATCTTCTCACACATCTTGTCCGACTCCAGTCCCTTATGAGTATTCAGGGAGCATATAATCAGGGCATGACCCGTCATGCCCAGAAGCAAACAATAAATGTCTAAGTACTGTTCACACTTCGGATATAAACCGTAAAGCCCATACTGTAACCTTTCTTGAGTAAAATGATTAGATAACAACTCCGACGTTTCCAATATCTCTTGATAGTTCAATTTTTTCTGGTTTTGCGCGTAAGCCCTCAATTGATCTCTTAACGGATTCTTCGGATGCACTTGCGTTGGAAACGACATCGAGTTTAGTATGTCTATCCATACGGAAATCGCCATGGGAGATGACGCAGATGTTTCGCAGCTGGATCGCAAAAGACCTACCAACACTTCACCGTAATGCTCTGGAAACTGGAAGTGGAATACGGAGAGAAGGTGTCTTCTGTACAAGCCATGGAGTACTAAGGCTTCGACAGGTGGCTCAGTCCCTAGGGCGGACAGTCCTTTTACTACTAATTCTATAAACTGAGACCTTTGGCTCAAATTGGGTTTCTTACTGTGCAGCCATTTGTCTATGTCGAACTGAAAAATAATTATGTTCTTTAGTATTATGCATCCAAAAATCGAAGTAGACAGTGTCAGCTCGTTGATCGCTCGTTGATCGTTGTCAGCTCGTTGATCGCCCCGGTTGATCTGTATTCCCTACACACGAATCCAAACCTGATAGAAACCTATTCGTGTCGAGGGAGTATTCGGTGCTGTACGGTTTCTATTCGGTACCGAATCTAAACCAGAGCACCGTTTCACACTTGTCGTCAGCGACCGAATTGAAACCGAAAACGAAACGAACCGAATGGAACCGTATGCATGTGAGACAAGCGACAGCAGTGTCGGCACTGTCGACAGCGAACAAATATGTAAAGCTCTCCCTTCTGTCAAATTACCAGAACTGAATTATTCGTAAGTTTCTTTATATTGTACATAGTATCCACAAATTCCAAACATACCTACCTCTTAATCAGTTTTATAAGAATACGTAGGTAGAAATCAGGTATATATGATATACGTGTGTGCAATATGTCGATGAGTCAAGACGTGTCAGACAATCGCTCTGCGATTTCGAATACATTTTTTGAAAATTCGGAGAAAATGTGCAATTATTGCATAAGTAAAGTTACCAAGTTCGCTAGATGTATGAAGTGTGAAGAAATGTTTCACCCTTCATGCTTAATTAAAGCTGCAAATAGGAAGAATACGAATTGTCAACATGAAGCAACATAAACTAATGAAGCTGATGATGAAGTTACGTCAAAAACTGAGAATCAGATTCTTAAAGTTGAAGTTATGTATCTGAAGTCACTTTTGGAAGAAGTTCAGGGTAAGAATTTAATTTTAATGGAGAATAATAAACTTCTAAATGAAAAGGTACAATATGTAGAGCATTGCATATAAAGCGGTAAACAAGAACAAAAAAAAAACATGGGATATCAATAAACCAAGATATGAAGCGGAACATAGGCGTTGCATCTGGTGTGGTTCCATTGACCTCAGCATTAAAGAAGAACTCTCAAGTTAAGCCTAACCCGCAGTCGCAAACGTCATCGGCAACGCAATTAACTAAGACGGACAGTGTCACTGTCAATATAAACAAAGCAAATGTGGATTCAGTAGACAATTTATTCGTGAACCAGAGAATCAAAGGAAATGAGTCTGGTAACGAAGAAGAGTGGACTACGGTCAGAAGGGGAAGAAAATCAAACAATGGAAAAACCGGAAAAATTTGACATTGTATATTGTATATTATTATACTGATCCTCCAAGGTCTTCCCCAAGGAGACCCCTCATAAACTCTGGAAGAGCTTGAGCGAGTAAGGAGAACCAGTTGTGTTCTGTGTAGGCTTTGTTACTGTGTCCTTACGACACCTTAGGCACAGCACTGTTAATTTTTGACCCAACAGTGAATGGTGGCGATTACCGCGACTAGAAAATTGATTTCCTAGCCTCGGGATTGAACTTGGGGCTTCCGCTTCCAAGTCAATCTCTTATATCTAAGAATATAAGTGAGAGTAATCCAATAAAAGGTGCAATCCGAAGGAGCTGGATATATGACGGAAAAATAGCAGGTAAACAAGTAACAGAGCAGGATATTAAATTGTTTTTGAAGAACGTTGACAAAAGTGAACAAATTATGGTGAAAAAACTCAATACTGTGGGTGAAAACTCGGCCTTCAGTATTGGACTTCCAGATGATGATTCATACAAAAAAGTATTCAATGACTCGTTTTGGCCAAAAGGTATAATTTTGAGGGAATTTTCTTTCGACAATCAATTTTTTCGGAAGAACAGACGACAACACAATTAACAAAGAACTTTCGAAACATACAATGAGCGTAATTCATCAAAATGCACAATCGATGGGAAATAGTAACAATAAGGTGGAGAAATTACTAACAGACCATCCTGAATGTGCTATATTTTGCATAACGGAACACTGGAAAACTGAAGATGAATTAAGACAACTGGGATTGCAGAACTTCCAACTTCGAGCCAACTTTTGTCGTGAATCTGGATATGGAGGCTCGGCAATTTATGTTCGTGAAAGTGTTGTGGCAAAAGAGTTCAAACACATCAGTGTTTTGTCAGTGGAAGGTGAATTTGAGTGTTGTGCATTGGAATGCGTAGTGCAAAAGTCGAAGATTATTGTTATCACAATCTACAGACCACCTAGTGGAAATATCGAATTGTTCTTTGACAAACTTGAGTTCATTTTATCGGAAAAAGTTGATAATAATAAAGACTTATTTTTGGTAGGTGATTTTAATATTGAGATGAAAGATGACAACAGTGTCAAAACATGGATGTTCACATTGTTAAATCATTTTTCCTTGAAAGCACAAATTTTTGAATATACGAGAATCACTGTTCATTCAAAGAGTTGTTTAGATAATATATTCACAAATCATAGTGGTATCTCATCATCTAAGGTCCTTGAATATCATATTTCGGACCACAGAGCCCAGAAGGTCTGTTTTTACCTGGGAGAAGGAGATAAAAAAGAACTTGTTGGGAGAAGATTTTTCAATGCTGATAATCAGAAATATTTCATTTGTAAACTGGAACAACAAAATTGGGAAAATGTTTTTAGTATTGGAGAATCTGATGTTAATGTTCAGTGGCGGGTTTTTATTAATCAGTTCATAAATCTTTTCAATGAATCTTTTCCAATAACCACCATACACAGAAATAAAAAGCCCAAAATTTCAAAAAGTACTGAAATAGAAGAAATTAAGCAAAGATTGGACACAATGTTAGTTTTGTCTAGTTTTAACTCCGTTTGTAGGACCCAATATAGTCAGTTGAAAAAAAAATGGGTTTTAGCCCTGTGGAAAGGAGCTTTCTGGCGCTCTAGTTCAAACAGACAAATTATATCTCCGAAAGTATTGGTTTCTCAGAGTTGGGAATTATATCAATGTATTCATATGATATAACCGCATCATAAAGGAAATTCAATTCAAATAATAGTTTATTTATCAAGATTAAATGAGCAATCATGAGAATGAGAACTACACCATGGAAGAAATCAAATTAACTCTGGCCAATTTTGCCCAATAACTAACTTAACCGAGATATTCATCTCCCTAATCTACTCTGAAAATTTCAACTACCTACCTCGTTCCGTTCGAGAGTTATATCTATGTCTATGGATGAAAAGCAGTCTCACTACTCTCAGATCTCTTACTAACTTCATGTTCCGTTCCGAAATGTAAGACTTTTATGAGAAAAACTAATTTCGGAGCAAACAACTGGGATTTTTCTCACTTCGCTCACAATTCTTCGATTGATTAGATAATGTCATGTCACAGGAACATAAGTTGACATTAGGACAATTCATACATAGAATTATATCATTCTGTGACAACGTTGAAATACGATTTATTATTGAAATTTTGAAAAAATAAATCTCCGAAAGTATTAGCTTGTTAGAGTTAAAAATGATATGAATGGATTCTTATGATAAAACTGCTTATTAAAAAAAATTTAATTTGGAATTTGTTTTGTAAAAAAAAAAATTTTTTTTTGTTACTCCGAAACCATCTGTCCGATTTTGCCCAATAACGAACTTAGCCGAGATATTTATCCCCCAAACCTACTCTCAAAATTTCAACTGTCTAGCTCATTCCGTTCGAGAGTTATCGTGCCTACGGCCGGCCGTCCAGCCGGACCAGCCGGACAGAATGAATTTCGACCACGGATTCTTGATCAGTGAGTCGAACCAAATCGTTTAAGACCATTTTCATCAAAAAATTCGAAAATTACAGACATTTGGGCAAATTGATAAGCACTCAGTTCCGAGGAACTAGAGCGCCAAAAATACGATAGTTTCTTGCAAGAAGAGAAAAGTAGGAATTATGAGTGTAGAATACAAAGATCGGATTGTAAGGTGAAGTCAATGTGGTCCATTTGTAGGGAAGTAACGGGTAAAAGTAAATATCAAGGGAATTTTATATGTGAGGATCCACGAAAGTTTGCCAATGAATTCAATTCCTACCTTGTAGAAGTTTTAAAGAATTTAACTAATATTCAACGTTGTAAAACCTTCGAATGTCAAATTCCAGAACATGATAGATCTATGTTCCTTAGGCGTGTTTCTGAAGTCGAAGTGTTGGATTTATCTCTACATTTGAAGGGTAACTACTGTAGTGGTTACGATGAGATACCTGTAAATATTGTGAAGGCCTCGATCAAGACCCTATCAGGCGTACTTTGCTATATAATAAATAACTCTATGAAATACTCAATATTTCCTGACCAGCTGAAGTTTGCTTTGATAAAACCGATATTTAAGAAAGGGGACCCAAATGATTTGAGCAACTTTAGACCGATTAGCTTATTGCCAGCGTTCTCAAAAATCTTTGAACTGGTGTTGACTTCCAGGTTGCTCTGTTGCATGAATGAAAGTGGGCTATTTGCTCGGTTTCAACATGGATATTTGAAGGGTAGATCGACTAACACAGCTATTTATCAGTTTGTTAATGCAATATTGAACCATTTGGAAAACAAAGATTTAGTATTTGTACTTTTCGTAGATGTAAGTACAGTTTTTGATTTTGTTAATCATGAAATTCTTTTGACAAAACTGGGGAAATATGGCGTAAGAGGTAAGGCTAATGATTGGATAAGATCGTTTTTATCAAATAGGAATCAACAAGTTGTTGTTAGCAATGGAGATGATAGGACTAAATCAGATATTCGTTCTACCGATTTAGGAGTAGGACAGGGTAGTATTGCCGGTCCAGTTTTGTTCATCATTTACATTAATGATCTTCCTATGACAGTTCATGATTGTTCATTGACAAACTTTGTAGATGATACTAATGTTTTACTTGAGGGAAATAATATGGAACAAATTATAGAGAAAACTAAAGATAAGTATTGCATATTGAACAATTGGTTTTCCATGAATGGATTAATGATAAATGAATCCAAAACAGGTCTCATTTTTTTTCGGACGAAGCAGTCACAATGCTCAGCTCCAGGTTATATAAACCTTGTAAACCAGGACGTGAAAATTGTATCGGACACAAAATTTGGGTGTATATGTTGATGAGTTTCTTGATTGGGAAAAACACATTGAGAAAACTTGTTTGAAGTTGTCCAGTGTGGGATATGGAATCAAGACTTTAGCCCAGTACATGACTGAAAACACGTTAAAGATAATTTATTTTGCTAATGTAGAGTCAATTATGAGATACGGAATAATTTTTTTGGGGGGGAAACTGCAAAATTCAGTCAATATTTGTGATCCAAAAGAGAATCATTAGGAACATTTTAAAAATGAATTATAGACAATCTTGTAGAGGCAAATTTAGAAACATGGGCATATTGACTATATTTGGTTTGTACATATATGAGAGTTTGATGTTTGTTTTTAAGAATAGGAATTTGTTCATAGCTTGTGGTGAACATAATTATAGTACAAGAAACTTTGACCTTATTTTTCCACATCATAGATTAACTTTGACAGAAAAGGGACCATATTATGCATGTGTGAGAATGTTTAATGGATTACCAAATATTCTCAAAGGATGTCATAATGTGGGTAAATTTAAAAATCCATTAAGAGGTTGCTGGTTCAATTGGAACCATATAATTTATCTGATTATTTTAGAGCGAATAATAGTTTGTAGTTTATTTAGTTTGTTTGTCATTAATTAGACGTCATTTCATTTTCTTTATATGAGAAATTATATGTAGAATCTGAAATAAAGGAGTTTATTATTATTATTATTATATATCTATGCAACTTTTTGAAAATACGCTGTTCCCATCTAGCATCGTCTACTTCCATATACCAGGGTCGATAATTTTTGCAACAAAAAAAAAAAAATAATAGGATGAAACTCATCGAAAAAGAGAGAAAATATATCCAAAATTAAAGAAAAAATAATTTAGGGGCGGTTTTTAACGGTGAAAAACGGTTTATCTCGATTCCTGGCAAAACTACAAGTCCTATAGAAAAAAGTTAAATGGCAAAGTTGTAGGTAATAAAAGGATGTACAACTTTTGTATTTACACTTTTTTCACATAACTTCAAAATTCAAAAATTCGAATAACCAAGTTATTGGTTTTTTATTTTTATCTTTTACAAAAAAATTTAGAGAAGATTCTACAACTTTCTCAGAATATTGTAGATGTCTTATTAAATATTACCTTCATTATCTTAGCATTTTCTGGTAAAATTTACCATAGTAATGTATATTTTTTTTAAATCATCAGAAAGTTGAGATTTCAATGAATAGAAAACCCACCAACTTTGTTAAAAAAGCAGATATTTTGACGTGAGAATTTTCGATTGAAAATTAGGCCACTTCCCGGCCTCAGATCACCAGTAAATTATTTTTCCTTCAATTCTTATTATATTCTTTTCCTTTTCCAATGGGTTTCATCCTACTATTTTTTTCACTTCTTAACATTTTCATGCTTCTCAGCACTGGTCTATTAGGCCAGGATCGGCAGAATGGTAATCTGCCGTAATCTGGTTTTTGAAATTCGGAAAGTTGAACGTGAGTTTGGCACTCCTCCTAAACTCGGCTGGACCGATTTTAATGAAATTTTGTGTGTTTTCGGGTGGAGCACCGGATGGTTTAGATTCACCACTGGGCCCGATAGGTGGTGTTGCAGTAGAGTTATAGGATATGGTCACTCGTAGTATAGATAAACTCGACTACAACGCCACCTATCAGGCTCCCCCTAAACAGCTGAACCGATTTTAATGAAATTTTGCGAATATTCGGACAGGTCAACGTCTGTCCGGTCCGCTCGTGTATATACATACAGGACAGGGTGTTCCATCACAGACGAACCACCCCGTATATTTCATATCCCATAGTGATTGGAATAATTTTCCGAAACACGAGGAATGATTTTGTTTAGGGAACATCTTTTGACGTATATTCGAGGCTTGAACGAGCAACCCCCTGAGAGAGGGAGCTCAAAATTGAATAGGGGAGAGAGGTTGAGTGATACTCCATTTGAAAGGTCTTGGAAGCCTCTTTACAACAGTGTATGTAAAACGTAATTTTGATGAACCGTTTTCGTCAAAATATTCGCCAATTTTTAAGCTCAAATGATCCACCTTGAATATTTTTGTCATTTTTACAATGTACAAGCCAATTTTCATTAAGCCCGTTTTACAAACTCAAAAAAATTGAATTGCAATATTTTCTAAAGTACCTAATAAAAAAAATTCTTTTAAACTATAAATAAAAAAAATCAAAACATTTCCTTGTTTCCTTAATTTTTGGCGCTCTTGTTCCTCGGAACAGAGTGCTTATCAATTTGCCCAAATGTCTGTAATTTTCGAATTTTTGGCTGAAAATGGTCTCAAACGATTTGGTTCGACACACTGATCAAGAATCCGTGATCGAAATCGATTCTGTCCGGCCGGCCGTCCGTCCGTTATTTCTCGAACGAAAGGAGTTAGAGGATTAAAATTTGCAGGGTAGGTTTGGAGCGTAAATATCTCGGACGAGTTCGTTAACGGGCGCGAGCCATCAAGCGGTTTCGGAGTTATGGCCGTTATTAGTAAAAACATTTTTTATGCATATTTTCGAAACCGATCACTCGATCTATCTGAAATTTAGCATCAAATTTTAGAATCATGACCTTTATACGCATGCGAAGTTTTGTATTGATCGGGTTACCGCAAAGTGTCAAACAAAAAAAATTGAAAATTTTTAAATTTTGTTGCTACAATAACTCTCGAACGGAATGAGCTAGGCGGTTGAAATTTTCAGAGTAGGTTAGGGAGATAAATATCTCTAATCATGTTTATAGCACGCGCGCCAAAGCAGATTGACTTTTTACACTTTTTCTTTAATTGTTAGGTCAATCTGCTTTTGCGCGCGTGCTATAAACATGATTAGGATTATACTGATCCTCCCAAACCTTCTAGGAGCTTGTGCGACTAAGGGGAGTCAGTTGTGTTCTTTTCCAACTTTGTAACTCTATCCTGATGGCAGCTTAGATACAGCACTGTTAATTTTTGAACCGACAGTGAATGGTGTCCACTATCCTTTGGGTAGATCTTCGGCTTGCTCTATCCACTGAGCTTGAAGTACTCATCATTCAATTCAAATTAGCCACCGTGAACACGCGCGCCAAAGAGTACTGACTTCACGTCATTATTTTTTTTTTTCAAGTCCCTTTAACAAATATAGCTATCAATACAGTTTGGCTGTGTGTGGCTAGGGTGATTTTTAAAAGATTTCTGAACTTATAATACATATTTCGTCAATTTTTTCTACGTTGAATAAATTTGGTGATAATTTTGGTTCATTTTCATCAGAAAAGAATATGATATGTAGGAAAAAAGCAAAACTATTCTGTATAAGAGGTTGAAAAAGAATTAGTATGATTTGAAATGTGGTATACGAATAAATGAAAAATCAATTTCTAAAATCAATTTGTCTGCAACTTTCGAATTTGTATGCCAAAATTATTTTAAAAACTTGCCAAATTCCTTCTTCATTCTCTAAAATAATTCGTTAGATTGCTCAACTGGTTTCGTTTCAGTAGATTTTTTATAAGCAACCTTTTGAATGTCCGGCATTTAAAATAGTGAATGTGTATCAAAAGACAGCGTGAGTAAATATCAGGCGGAAAATAACAACTGAAGACATCAGAAAGACGGCACGTGCTAGTCTATGGAATGGTGGAACATAATTTATAAATACATTTTCTAATGTAATTTCGAGCTTAGTTGCAACAAAAAAATATTGAATTCGTTATTTTCCTCTATTTGCTTCTTATATCCCCTTTCAAATCATACGAATTCTTTTTCAACAGAACCAGTACTCAAATATCTCGGAAACCGTTGATTTTTGGTCCTCAATAAAAATGGCTCAAACCACAGCAAATGATCCATACTAACACCTCCTCTAAGGTTCACGTCTAATTTGGAATCACCCTGTATACTTCGACTGATTATTTTGATAACTTGGTAATACCAAAATAATAAATAAAGATCTCAAAAAAAAAGACCTTTTTATTTTATTTAACACTTCTGAACTATTTTTATGTATATGCGAATAAAATTGTAAAAAATACAGTAGATTTCAGTATGAAATATAAAGTTTCGGTTTCGGTTTCGGTTTAGGCCGAAACTGAGGCCCTGGCCGAAAGTTCGGTTTCGGTTTCGGCTGAAATACCAGTTTCGGTCGGACACTAAAAAAAATGCGGTTGTGGGACCTCCGTTATGAAAGCAATTGACTCTTCTCCTTATCCGAACGTATTTTAAGGGGGGGGTAAGGTATTTAATTTTTTTTTTTTTGCATTTTTTTTTATTTTCGAAATTGAATCCGTAATATCTGAAGAATATTGTGTCAAAATTTCAAGTCAATTGGAGCAAAATTGACGAAGTTATGAGTATTTTTATACCTGCCGGATTTTTGTACCTATACCCGAACCGACCCGAGCGCCCCAACCCGAGCGCGCTATTGTTACCCGGCAGATGTTTTGTTCTCTATTAATGTAGTACCTTACCTCCCAGTTTAATTTATCGAAATTTCAAGGCAAGGAAAAACGGGTTTATACCTGGTTTGTATACTTTGTCAGTGTGACGTACAAAATTCAGTCAGTTTTTCCCACAACTCACTTTTTCAAAGTCGGTGCCCCTGATAACTCCAAAACTACTGCACCGATCCTTTTGAAATTTTAAACACTATTTCTGTACATCATTTACGAGGTAACGCTGTCGAGTTTTTTTTTTTTTTGTTCATAATTTTAATTTCGCAATAACAAATTAGCCGATTTTTTCCCACAAAATTGTGTTTTTCACTTCAAAGTGTTCGAAAAAATGAAAAAAATTGAAAAAAGAAAAAAAACTCGACAGCGTTACCTGGGGAAAACTATTATCTAACGAATGCACTTTGATTTTTTGATTTCGGATGATCCAGCACCAAGTTATGAGGGGCACCGCAATTCACCTTTTTTTCGAGACACGTCCGAACAATTGCTGCCATTGCCGTATTTTTTAATATTTCTTTGTACAAATTTGATGAAACATTCTTCGAATGTCATACTTCAATGTACCATTGGTTGAGTAAAGAAATTTTAACTGCGTCGTAAGAAAAAAAATCACGAAAACATGGCTTTTTTTGTATGATTTGACCTTACCCCCCCCTTAATATAGATCTACCGAATATAGTTATTTATAAATTTGCTTCAGGGCCACCATACAAACATTTCAACTCGGAAACAACGCTATTTCCCCCAAACTGACTTGTGTCCGTGCACTGAATTCACATGAATATTCTTTTAAAACCTCACAATATCAGCTCATTATTCCCAACATAACCCAAACAACCCAAAACCATTCACTTCTCGTCTGCGCAATATACTCGTGGCTGCAAGTCCTCCCAAAATTACACACCTCACAAAAACTCCGATTCTCCAACACTAGTGGCTCAGGAGATATCGCTTCTTGAATCCACGCATGCGCAGACCCTCACCAGGGGAGTCTATAGCGGAATAGCATCCGCCATCCCAAAACCCCAATCCTCTCTGACGAAACCACCAGCAGTTAAATAAATCACTGATGGTCTGCTGATGCGCATAACGAAAAATGCCCGTAAGGGGTAACATCGATTTCAAAATTAGCCCCAGGGCCACGGTACGAACACTTCAATTCGGAAACAACGCTACATCCCCCAAACTGGCTTGTCCGTGCACTGAATTGCCATGAATATTCTTGTAAAACCTCACAATATCAACTCAGCACTCTCAATATAACCCATCCAACCCAAAAACAGTCACTTCTCTTCTGCGCATGCGCAATTTACTCGTGGATAAAAGTCCTCTCAAAATCACACACCTTACAAAAAACTCCGATTCTCCAACACTAGTGGTTCGGGAGATATCGCATCTTTAATCCACGCATGCGCAGACCCTCTCCAGGGGATTCTATGGAGTAATAGCATCCGCCACCCCAAAACCCCAATCCTCTCTGACGAAAACTACAGCAGTTAAATGACTTCTCATCTGCGCATGCGCATAACGAAAAATGCCCGAAAGAGGCAGCATGAATTTCAAATAAATAGGTCTCGGAATTTCAAGCAAAATAGAGTAATTTTTTGAATTTTTTCATATAACGTGATCTTCACGAAATTTTGTTAAAGTGTTCGCTTTGGTCTTTTGCATCTAATTACTGAGTTTCTATTCAATCAGATCAGTATTTTACGAGTTATCGTGGAAATTTTTGAAATTTTTTTTGCCACTTTATGGCCATCCTGACAGTCACAAAAAACTGCGATTCTCCAACACTAGTGGTTCAGGAGATATCGCATCTTGAATCCACGCATGCGCAGACCGGCACCGGGGGATTCTATAGCGGAATAGCATCCTCCACCCCAAAACCCCAATCTTCTCAGAAGAAGACTCGAGCAGTTAAATTATTTCTCGTCTGCTTATGCGAATAACAAAAAAATGCCCAAAAGAGGCAGTTACACCCCCAGTCGTTCACCGTTCAACAAATTTTGAAAAAACAATTTAAAATTCCACACATCGTTTACGCATTAATTCAATTGCCATGCTAGTAAGTAGTCCATATTTTAATCAGTTGCCCTCGTACATATTGCATTCATTCAGATAAACGCGCAAAAAATACGTCGGAACGAAATCACCAGATGTTGTAGATTCCATGTAGGAATTCGAAATAAAATATAATTCGTTCAGTTTGGAAGTTCAAAATTATAAATTTTTTTTTGAGGCTCCTAGTGGTCTGTCCGCAGTGAAATTTTGCACACCCCAAGAGGTCATTATTGGTCACCGAAGTGCCAAAACTGAACTCATTCCGATATTTGGTTTCGGAATTTCCAGCAAAATTTTCCGCTAATATTTAAAAATTTTTTAAATTTTTTCTACTCATGCTACCCCCACGAAATTTTGCATAAGTATTTTCGTTGGTACTTCGCATATAACTACCGAGCTTCAACTCAATCGGATCAGTTTTTTTTGAGTTATAGTGAAAACAAAATTTCAATTTCATTTTCAAATATTTAACATTTTTTTTTTCTGTTTTACAGCCATCCGATCAATATGAGACTTCACAGGCATATAAACGTCATGATTATACAAAATGATGCTGAATTTCAGATAGATCGAGCGATCGGTTGCGGAAATATTCTAGAAAAACGATTTAACTAAAAATGGCCGTAACTCCGAAACGGCTCGATGGATTTTGCCCATTAACGAACTTGTCCGAGATATTTACGCTCCAAACATGCCCTGCAAATTTCAACGCTCTAACTTGCTCCGTTCGAGAGTTATCGTGCTAACGGCCGGCCGGCCGGGCTGGACGGACAGAATTGAATTTGACCTCGAATTCTTCATCAGGGAGTCGAACCCAATCGTTTGAGACCATTTTCGCAAAAAAATTCGAAAAATACAGACATTGTGATGAAATGATAGCACGCTGTTCCTTGCGGAACACGCGCGCAAAAAGGGGCACCCATTGGAATTGAGAATGATGCAAGGAGCAGCTGTGGCGGTATTGGGCCATGTCCAACTTATGCCAAACACGCAATCTGTACGACAACTTTCTGCAGGTTCCGGTATTAGCCAATCTAACGTTTTCAGAATTTTACATAAACACATAAGTTCCATCCGTACAAATTTAAATTAATTCATGAAGTAAATGATGATGATTTGGATCGAAGGCAAGAGTTTTGCGAAATTATGGCCGAGCGTATCAACAATAATCCAAATTTCTTGTACAACATTTGCTTTTCTGAGGAATTCACTTTTTCACTTGATGGAGAGGTTAACCGGCATAACTGTACATTTTGGAGCGATACAAATTATCATGTATTTCGAGAAGCTCACACTCAACATCCGGAAAAGCTAAACGTTTGGGTAGGAATTTTGGGAGATCACCTCATTGGATCTCTGTTTATTCCTGGTAATTGGTGAAATGTATCTTGAAATGCTGAAAAATGCGATTGATCCGTTAATAAAAGAAAAAATAGAAAACGATAACATAGCAGACAGCAGCGTATTATGTACACAATAACGCCATCTATGCACGCAGATAGACCAGAGGCAATTCGACAGTTGCTTCCAATCCATGCTATATCGCCAAAGTTTTCCATAGGAAAAGCTCATTTCACTGGCAAATGCTTCGCAAAAATATCATATTGGTACCTACTCCTATTCACATAATGCGAAAGGGATCTCATCTGTAGTGAACTTTTCTGAGAATACAATTCATACTCCATAATATTTAAGATCAATATCAATAAAGTTTGAAAAGGACAGACTGACAAGTTGAAAAGATCTTACCCTGGATAATAGAGCGAACGATGTATCGTATTTCTGTCCAATTTCTTTAGATATCGTTTGGTACATCAACAGCAAATTAGCTGTACCAATGTCTCCTGGAGCAAAATGGGGCGCTAAATATTCCCCCAGATTAGGTTCCTTCAAAATTCGATCTAACAGCCTTGGTATTTCGAATTCCACACCACGAATATGGGACTAGAAGAAATGTGTTAATGAAATACATATTTGTCAACTAGCGTTTCGAAATTATTACTTTTCCGAAGGCATTCTGGTTGTGAAAGTTTGACTCTTCCGGACCCGTTGCGGAAAAAAACACTTGATATTTATTTACCGTGCACATATGGACGCGGAAATGATATAGCAGATAGTTTTTCCGCACGCAAATGTCAAAGACTAAACTCCCTAATCGTCAATTACGCTAGCAGAAAATAAACCCTTTCTGTACTTGTAAGGAAAATATCCATTTGCTAACTGCTATAAAAGCTCTTTTCCGCACCCATATGCGTTCGGATAGGAAATAGCAGAGGTTTTTTCCGCATTAGCTCGGAATTGGCTTTCAAAACGCTAGTTAGAAATAGTTTCGGTTGTACTACAGGGTGTTTTCGAATGTGTTTCTTTGACAGAAGGCAGGACTCATCAAGATAAATCATTTCGCAAAAAATAACCTACCTAAAATATGCAAGGTGGGGCTGCTATCCAACCCTTATTTCGAATGCGCTTGGAACGGAATTCCAAGTACGGGTCTGAGCCTCCCTACGCTTTCATAGTCGACCTCAAGCAATGAGTAATCACGAATATCATATGCATCAAGTGTTCCAGAGCCTTCTTAAACAATGGCAACACTGTGACAAAGACCTACATCCATTATAAGTCTAAAGCCTGGTTCTCAGAGCTACGTAGTGTCGTTTGCGACACGAAATGGCAGCATTTCAGCCAATCAGAGCTAGTGAACAAAAAACCCCCTAACCCCTACCAATTCAGTTCTAGTTGTTAAAATCTATCACGACACACCCCCTTTGAACTTGAAATTTCCCAACTTCACGATGATCAAGTAAATAAATCTGACAGCCAGCGGCCAAAACCGACGTACGTGGTGAGAGTTGGGATTGTCGCAAACGACACTACGTGGCTCTGAGAACCAGTCAACGCCGCGAGAGAACGACACTAAGATAGAGGTTAAAAATCTTCGGGGAAGTTGAATGTATTTACGGCCAATGCGGTAAATAATTATGTCTAGTTTTCATTCACGAATGTCGGATGTTTCAATTTTTAAATTTCCGAATGACCCCAATTTAAAAATGAAATGAGTTTCTTACATTCCTTGCAAAAACTGGAATCCTTTGCAAGATTCGGCTGTTTATTCGACGATTTTTTTTTTCAATTTCAATACCCTGTATCTCGAAAATGATGCATTTGGGAGGGTCAGTACATATATAGAAACTCTTTTTCATATTTTTGGACGGGCTATAACATCCTGAAGTCCGCATATATTATGAAACACCCATAAACGAGTTCTGATGAAATGGTAAATTTTGTCTATTTTTTTCTATGACCTGTTAAAAAAACCGCACTTTCGAAAACACCCTGTATAATAGATATGAATCAATGACCTGTTAAAAAAACCGCACTTTCGAAAACACCCTGTATAATAGATATGAATCAATTATGTGTTTGTCTAAGTCATTTTTGAATCTTACTTGTCCTAATTTTTCCAGACAATTTCCATATAGGGTCTTGGTAGGTAGAAAATCCATAGTTTTTTCATCAATCATTTTCAAGATGTAATAGAATAATTCAACTCCCAATTCTGCTGACGCAGGATTACATCTGACTTGTTGTTGAAGAATTCTGAAAAGAGGAATAAATTTGAATCGTCCACGGATACAAAAACAGGACTTCTTCAAAATATCACATTTTATGCGTCACTATTCTATTGATGGCTGCCCGAGTTGGTAAAGTGATTGTATATCCTGTAACAGTTTGAGGGAGAACAGTTGAATGTGAACCCGCATGAGACATTGATCTTTCCATTCACTAGAAAAAGGAAGCTAAATATGGATTCCCTCACTATGAATGGAGTTCAAATCCCCTTTGCGGATCAGGCTAGATATCTGGGTGCCATTCTAGATAGAAAGCTCAATTGGAATTCACACCTTGAATGGGTGATTCGCAGGGCTAGGCACTCCCTCTGAGCCTGCCAGCGCACTTGTGAAAAGGGGTGGGGACTTGCTCCGAAACAGCTCCACTGGCTGTACTTGATGGTGGTGAGACCACAAATCACTTACGGTAGTATTGCTTGGTGGGATTGCACTTTAATAGTGCAATCTCAACGCAAGCTTGTGAAATCCCAGAGAACTGAGTACATGATGGTGAAGGGGGCGTTTCGCTCCACTCCCACTGCAGCTATGGAACGCCTACTAGACCTAGCCCGTCTTCCCTTAGGCTTGTTTCACATTCACCGAAAACGAATGAAAACTTTTCACATATACACGTATATCACACGGGTCATATTAGGTTTCATCACGATACACTAATCGATAAAGTGTATTTACTTTATGTTTAAGGGCCCATTCACAATCATGTTAATGTTAATGTTAAGCGGAGATGTTAGAGTCTAAACTATAGGGCTACCTTGATACTGTTAACAATGATGTTAATGTTAGTGGTAATGTTAATGGTGATGTTCGAATTTTCTTGAATTCTAACATCATGGTTATCATGAACCAATGTCATTTAGGGAATCCAGATCACGTGACCCAAGATAAAGATGGCCGTTGTTGGTAAACAAAGCCGTATTTGAATTTCTTATATAAATACGGTGAATTTTTTTAATTTGTCCGCCTATACTGAAGTCAAAGCGTGGAAATTTTTATCTTAATGATAAATTAGACTTCGTGGAGTATTGTACAGTTGATTTTAACAATGGCCAGTGAATATTTACCTAAGGATAACCCTGAAGTGTGTTTCATGATTATTCAAATATATCCGACTAATATATTTTTCATTCCTTCGTGTAGGTGACGAAAATGAAAATATGTTATGAATTAAACTGAAACCATGACAGTCTCAGCATTAGTGAGGTGGGATTGTCAGAACATCCTAAGCATCCCGAACTAGCAACTTCTGGTTGAGTGCAAGCGTTGTGTAAATAAAATGTCCATACAACTTATATATAAAGAATATTGATAATTAAAACATGTATCTTGTTATGAAAAACTGTTGCTTTGTCCAAGAGGATGATTTGTTTACTATCGATATAAAACATCAATATTTTTATCAGGTCCAAATGAAAATATTTATGTTCGCGTATTGTGATTTTATCATCTGGACTAAAATATCTATTATTAATTTAATATTGCCCGATAATGAGTTTTGAAACAACAAGTCCAAACTCTTTTAACTCATTATGCATGAACTTCTAGGTCAGTTTTTTTACAAGACACAAAGGTACAGCAACATTTACGCACTGGTGTCTATGTCGCAGACCTATGATGAGCTGTGGCAATGAGAACTGCAAAATGATGTAGTTTCAATTTTACCATTTTGGATTAGCAAATGAACCATATGTTTAGTATCATGACGACAGTAAAAACTTATCATAAAAAATATTCTAAACCATATTGTTATTGTAATTTTATTAAGAAAATATATACAAATTTTTATTATTATAATTCCCTTAAACGATATATACATACAATAGTACAAATGTTTATTTCATACATATTTCTCAGAGTTTGGGAGAGAAAACCCAGAAAGGAACCATTATCTGATGAATTCACCTTCCAGAGTTCTGATTGGTGATTATTATAGTTTGCAGTAAAAAACAATACTTGGGCATAAATAACATTGCATATTCGGTAAAAACCATCGGACGGTTCTCTAGATAGGATTGTGTGAAGTCTAGTGTTCTCTGTTTCGGAGACTAAATCAGTCTCCTTCTTCATACACCAGGCAAAAATCTTCAGAATTATTTTTTGTGTATATTATTCGCACTGCTCATCTATCCTAAACAGCGTTTGGGCAGATGTTAAACATTATGTTAGAACATCAAGAAATATTCATTTATTCTTTTGTGCATGATTCGTTCAATCTACTATCATTACATGAAGTATAGATGTAAAGAATTGGTATTTTAGAATTACTTCAGAACGGAAAAATCAAGAAATGGACTTCATATGCATTAGAAGATACAGGTTAATATCTTAGACTAAGGTTATTATTGGCCTTTTAAAAAAAAAATAGAAAATATCATAAATTGAAGAATTCTGAAATCAATCATGTGAAAAAGTGAAGTTCGTAAAAATGCAGTTGTTTTTGCTGTCGTCGTTACATAACTAGTTTTGTCTTAGTACCTCTTAAGCTTTGAATTTTCTTGGTTCAAATAGGTTTTACTGATACTACTTCGCAATTTTAGAAAAATAAAATAACTACATAACGCAATTATGCTTAAAAATAATTCACAAAAATAAATAAGTTCTTTCAGTACGTTAGCTAACGCAAACAGTAACCAGTTAGTGGAACGAAAGTAAGGCTAATGTGCCTGATACGATATGGTTCATGCCCGATTCTCTGCAGGCTGAATCGGAAGCCAACGAGATAATAAGCATGCGGTCTGATGCATCCATAACCAAAACCTACAATGAGTGGTCCTACTTTATCGCCTTTCCCAGCAGAGCCTATTAGACTATCTCTGAGTTCCCACTGCTTGAGGTTCTCTGTTGGTTCCACCGTTACCACCGCTCCGTTACCACCCAAGGGGTGAGAGCGGGGGTCAGTGGTTGCAAAATTGCTAACGGAGATTCCATAGGCCTGGGTAGATTTTGGACTGTTTTTCAAACAGAAATGGGTCCCAGCGCGAAGCTCATACTTGAGAAAGAATGGGTTTACAGATCAATTGAGATCCTTTCGGATAGCCAAGCCACCCTGAAGGCCTTGGCTTCCTACAACTGCATGTTTCTGCTTGTGCAGGATTGCACTTGATGAACTGGTAGCGCGTTGCAGACTGCAGCTCATCTGGGTTCCAGACTACTCGGGCATAGAGGCAATAAGGTGGCGTACTCAGTGGCGACGCGCGGGGCTTCCACGAGACTCATTGGATCTGAACCGGCCTGTGGCATCTCTCAAGGCAGCAAGGTGGCAGAACAACACAGATTTGAGGAATTAGTAGTCCATAAGCTTAGACTGAGGGAACAGGACAAGTTCTCGCCCACTAGGTCTCACCCTCATCACAAGGCTTGAGCTTGTGAGTGAAGACGCAGTGGAGGGACGAGGTTCGTCCGCCCGACATAACACATATCTATCTATCCCGTGTCAGAGTCCACGAGTTGTATACTCACTTTAAGCATAGCCGTCTATAGAGATAGCCTGGAACACAGATTGACAACGCCGCATTTGATCGTCTCTCGGAGCCACACTGCTTCAATGCAGTAACATGGGATTCAATTCACTAACTTAAATAAAATTCTCGAAATAAATAATTATAGCCCCAACTAAATTAATTATGGAAGTAGAGATGGCGAATAAAAATTGAACTTGCTAAATTTTTGTTTCTCCCAGATGACAAGTTTCTGCTACCTAGCTACCCCACAAATGATTCCGTTAGATTATTATTTCTAAACTGAATATATAAAAATTAATGCATTTCTTGAGCTTCTTGATATCCCAGATGTACCAGTTTTCGTTGAAAAATTCTTGAAAAGTTCATCAAAATTACAAGTTCAAAATGAGTAAAGAAGTCTTCCGTACTACTTCCAGACAAAACTTCCTTCGGAATCGTATTTTCGAAGAATGGAACCGTCTACCTGCTTATGTTATGGACTCTTCATCGGTTAACTCCTTCAAGAACCGCCTGGATGGTCTTCCACAGTGAACATTGTGTTTTTTTCTTTTATACTGTATCCACAGTATGGCATGTTTTTATTGGTGCAGATTTACTAATTGTCTTACACTCCTGCGAGAAGCGGAACCTATCAGGATAAGCCTATAGAAGGTTTTTCTCCTCGAGCGAAAAAATAAATAATAATACAAATCTTGTATGAAACCAGAACAAATGCAAGCTTGACGATATTTCTGGAGGGTGCAGTATCCCTTCTAGACTGGGGATCGGTCCTTGATTTTAGAGCTGATTTTTAAATATATTTTGGCAAATTTGGAAAAATCTTAGGAATGGCGGTTTCTCTTAACATAGGTAGTTTTAATAATACATATTTGATTGTTAAATGGGACTGTAAGTGTTCATCTTGCTTTATTGCATCGAAGTGCCGGAAATGCTTCTCGCAAACTGCGTTATGAGAGGTTAGGAGAAAGCTAGCTTTATTCAGAAATTATTCAGCTCTTAAATTTTTGGAAAACCGGAACATAATTTTGATTTCTTGAAGATAATAATTGGTGTTACGGGAAAGAACAGCATTTTCTGACCATGATTTGCAGCCTAAACTCTCAAGAACTCACCCAAGTAAAAAATAATACGAAGGCAAATTCACTGTTTACACACTATCATAGAATAGTATGGCACTAATTCGCTTCGTTTATACACGTAAACAATTTCATGAAATATAAATAAATGCAATTGCAGGTACCTGACCCCCTGACCATCGAACTACTACTAACTGGTTTATATATACAGGGTGTCCCGTAAAGACCACGTCAAACGAAAACGGAATGTAGATCAGAATGTGCTCTATCTGATGTGAAAAAATCGTTCATATGAAAGTCTCACAGTTTTCGAGATATTTGATGTTTCATGAAAATGTTGAATTTTTACACTTAAAATGCTTTCTCTCTTGCGGAAGCTACAATTGAATACATTTTGAATCAGTTTTTTCCGTAAATATTGTTGTATGATTCCTTCAATTCATGCAACGAAAAATAGCACATAATATTATACAGGGATTCTGAAAAAAAAATTTAAATTCATGTTCTGAAGGAAGTGTTTTTTGTACTGAATTCTATTTGACGTGGTATAAAAAAAAGACACTAGACCTTTTCTGCATATTACTTTGAAAATTTGCCCATTTTGTGAGGATTCCGAAAAGGTAAAATATAGGTGATAACCTTCTTCACGAAAAAAGATATTCGAATGTTTATCGAAAATGGAGCATTTCTGTGAAAAACTGATTTTTTCACCTTTTTGGCGCTCTAGTTCCTCGGAACTGAGTGCTTATCAATTTGCCCAAATGTCTGTAATTTTCGAATTTTTCGATGAAAATGGTCTCAAACGATTTGGTTCAACTCACTGATCAAGAATCCGTGGTCGAAATTCATTCTGTCCGGCCGTCCGGCCGGCCGGTCCGGCCGGCCGGTCCGGCCGTAGGCACGATAACTCTCGAACGGAATGAGGTAGACAGTTGAAATTTTTAGAGTATGTTTGAGGGATAAATATCTCGGCTAAGTTCGTTATTGGGCAAAATCGGACAGATGGTTTCGGAGTAACAAAAAAAAATTTTTTTTTTTACAGAACAAATTCCAAATTAAATTTTTTCAATGAGCAGTTTTACCATAAGAATCCATTCATATCATTTTTAACTCTAACAAACTAATACTTTCGGAGATATGATTTTTCAAAATTTCAATGATAGAATTATTCTGTGGCTATTCTATGAATTGTTATAATGTCAACTTTGACGTTGTCTCATTGTAATTCATTCCAGTAATGGTATCAATATGAGAATTAGAATATTATCATACTTTTACTGGTTGATATTTTCATGCCGATGGTCAATCCATATGATGATGGGAATGGTAATGGTAAGTTAATAATATTGAGTTCAGAATATCTCCAATAAAAACAAAACTGGAATTGAGGAATGAATATCTCGGATGAGTTCGTTGTCGGATAGAATTCGTCTATTGGTTTTGGATTGATAATTTTTGGCACTCTTGTTGAATTTAAATTCTTCTATGATGTTTAAATTCAATTTCTGCTAAGTTGAAGTTCTAAATTTCAATAATGAATCGTACTTCTGTTTTCACAGAATGCTATAATTATTCTATCTAAGCTTTATTATATGATCTGTGTTCATACTCGTACATTTCATCCTGTTCTATAAGAGAGAGTCAAATTCATTTCAGCTATTTTAATTTGGTTTCTTCCATGGTGCAGTTCTCAGATTGCTCATTTAATCTTGATAAATAAATTTTTTAATTAAGTAGTGCCAACAGTTATTGGTAATGTCATCTGTTTGAAAACAGCAAGAACTTCTTCAAGGTTCAAATAAAACCAATAATTTTCTTATGATAGGTACCATAAAAATTTCCACACCCTTAAAGTATAAATTTTGGAAAATGCTCAGAAAAATATGTGTTTCATTATTTATATAGAGGATTACTCATGCCAAGTTTCTTAAAAATCTGACCATAAAGATATTTTTGGCATACAACATCCCTCTTGACATCCTATACCTTTGGGGCTTGAATAAGTAAGTTGTAAGGGAAACTAATCCCAATTTAAAAAAAAAAGAGAAAAAAAACGTGCTTATTCAGTCTGTTAAGGTCGCTTTATGGGTAGATGGCATTGCCATTCCTTAACCCTCTTACGGCAAAAGAATGAACGTCGCTGAACATCGCTCAAGGTTTCTTGATCGCAGGGGGTCGGAGTTCGTAAGGATCTCCATAGGTGCCGCTGGTGGGATTCTGTCCCTACCAGTTCGCGACCGATGGATTTAAGTTTCCTTAGAACGCCTTCAGTTTCGGTACTGATGATTGGTAATAACCATGAAACCCTGGGTTTGTGTCTGCCCCTGAATGACGCTTTCCTCTTTGGGAAACACTGAGCGATGAGGTGATCTAGCCCGGCCACGCGGAATATTTGTTGATGGTTAAAATCAATAAATATTTCACCGTGTGTCTTGTGTTGGTTATTGGCAATTAGCCACCGTTCACCTCATTCAAAATACCAATTATGTTAAGATATTCAATGATATAATAAAATTGATTTAAGCACTGACTTAAAGTCAGGAGCTTTTGCGCGCATGTTCCATTTTCTATTCACGCCTCATATGAAGTCGATCGAGCATAGTTTCTATCTGAACTATAAAATTTTTCAAGATAGCTGAAAAAAATGAAAAATTCATCTTAAACCGACAAAATTACTGTTAATATTGTTGTATTCACCTCTTATTGAACACTCTTCATGGAATTCACCATCGATATACCGCTTTCTCAGCTTTTATAAGATATGGATACCTACATTTCGTACCATTTTAATGACAGACTAGAGTAATGAGAGAGAATAGTCTATGATCACAGAATTTTTAATTCCGACATAATATGTACTCTATCGGAGTTGAAATTCTTTAAATATCTGATAATATACGAGAAACTTATCTCTCAATTAATTTCAGGATACGATATTCACGAAATTCCGAGAAAATTTTCGCGTCGTCATTCTACCGAGTTTTAATTGGATCGGATTTATATATTTTGAGTTATAGAGGAAATAACAACTAAAATTCAGAAGTGTATAACTCAAAAACCATTTGGCCGATTTTGCCTATTAACCAACTCAAATGTCGCATTCGGGTGTGCAACCTACCCCTACTGTCGCTATCACTTTCCGTTCGAAAGTTATCGTGACAACGAACACCCATCCAGCTACTGAACTCAACCAAGGGTTACATACTACAGTGACTAGAATGAGCAATAAGCACCTTTCAGCCGTATAAGTCACCAGGAGTGGAAGGGATATTTCCAGCACTCCTGTCGAAAGGTATGGAAGAGATTCTTCCCCATCTGCTTAAAATCATGAGTAGCTGTTTAGCCTTGGGTCAAGTACCTAGTAAATGGAGAAGGGCAAAAGTAACCTTCATACCAAAAATACGGAAGAAGGACGAGACCTTTCCTCGATCTTTCAGACCTATTTTTGGCGCTCTTGTTCCTCGGAACAGAGTGCTTATCAATTTGCCCAAATGTCTGTAATTTTCGAATTTTTGGCTGAAAATGGTCTCGAACGATGTGGTTCGACTCACTGATCAAGAATACGTTAACACGATAACTCTCGAACGACAGGAGTTAGAGGATTGAAATTTTCAGGGTAGGTTTGGAGCATAAATATCTCGGACGAGTTCGTTAACGGGCGAAATCCACCAAGCGGTTTCGGAGTTATGGCCGTTTTTAGTAAAAATGTTTTTTATGAATATTTCCGAAACCGATCACTCGATCTATCTGAAATTTATCATCAGATTGAAGAATAATGACCTTTATACGCATGCGAAGTTTTGTATTGATCCGGTAGCCGTAGAGTGTAAAAAAAAAATTTTTTTTATTTTTAAATTTTGTTTCTACAATAAATCTCGAACAGAGCTAGGCAGTTGAAATTTTCAGAGTAGCTTTG
Source organism: Halyzia sedecimguttata (assembly GCA_937662695.2). Taxonomy (NCBI): domain Eukaryota; kingdom Metazoa; phylum Arthropoda; class Insecta; order Coleoptera; family Coccinellidae; genus Halyzia; species Halyzia sedecimguttata. The sequence continues at coordinate 31,744,345 of OW569415.2, forward strand.
AGAGATTAATATCTCGGTTGAGTTCGTTAGTGGTTAAAATAGGCCGGATGGTTTCGGAGTAACGAAAAAAAGATTTTTTTGCAACTTACATATTTAAAATTCAAATTTTCTTTAAGATGCAGTTTTTTACCATAAAAATCCATTGATATTATTTTCATCTCTAACATGCTGATACTTTCGGAGAAATGATTTTTCGAAATTTCAATAATGAATCGCAGTTCTATGTTTTCACAGAATGCTATAATTATTCAATCTTTGAATTATTATATGATCTATGTTCATACTCGTTCATAAATACTTCCATTTTGCACTTCCTGTTGAAAATAATCAATCAACAAATCAATAAAATGTTATTAAGATGCCAATTCACTGACTGAGTTTTTTTATTTCTTTTTCTTTGCCTAAAGAACTCTCGAACATCGATATGATGTGATGCGATTCAATGATTCAAACTTAAGGTATCTATGGAAACGTTCATTTTCATCTAGTGGAAGTTAATGCGTATCAGTTTACTGAGTAAAATGTCTACAGAAAATGTTTCGTATACTGCAAGAGAATACGCCGACATGCACCTTATTTATGGAGAAGTACGTCTTAATGCTAGAGCAGCATCGACGCTTTATTCAGAGCGGTACCCCAATCGCCGACATCCTAATTACGAAGTTTTTGTCCGGACCCATAATGCAATTATCGAAGAAAGAGTTCCTGGGAGTCGTAAAAGTAGTGGCCGGCCTTCGATCGTGGAAGATGACACCATTTTGAATGATGTCGAAAATAATCCTTCAGTATCAACCAGAATGATAGAGCTCATGACAGGCATATCAAAATCAAGTGCCCATAGAATCCTGAAGAAACACAAATATCACCCCTACCATATTCAGCGAGTTCAACAACTACTACCAAGAGACTATCAAGCCCGAGTAGAATTTTGTCAACAAATGTTGCTCAAACATACAGAAAATCCCGATTTTTTCAATAATATCCTTTGGACTGTCTTCCTGTACTCAAAGCGGTTATATCAGTCTGCATAATCTTCATAGTTGGAACATCGAGAATCCGCACAATATAAGGCAAGATAGATCCCAATATCGATTTACGGTGAATTTATGGACTGGAATATACGATGGAAAAATATTCGGTCCGACAGAATTGCCGCAATCATTAAACGGCACCAACTATTTGAATTTTCTAAGGAACAGTGTACCCTTACTCTTAGAAGATATACCACTGGAAATGCGACGTAATCTATGGTTTTAACACGACGGGTGCCCAGCACACTACAGTCGTCATGTTAGGGAATATTTAAACCAAACATATCCTCACCGGTGGATCGGAAGGGGCGGTGCAATTTTGTGGCCTCCCCGTTCACCAGACTTAAATCCTCTGGATTTTTTTTACTGGGGTTTTAAAAAAAAATGAAATTTATTCGAATCCCATAAGAGATGAAGCACAACTAAGGGGCCGCATTCGTATTTCAGCAGCCAAAATAGCGGGGAGAAGTTTGTATGGTTTGAAAAGGTCATTTCTCAATAGATGCAGGGCATGTATTAGAGAAGGGGGTGGTCATTTTGAGCATTTGCTCTAATAAGAATCCTGAATTTTTATTAGAATTATTCAATATGTTACAGCAGAATCTGCAAAATGAAAGGATTTGTGGAAAAGGTGACAAAATCAGTTTTTCACAGAAATGCTCCATTTTCGATAAACTTTCAAATATCTTTTTTCGTGAAGAAGGTTATCACCTGTATTTTACCTTTTCGGAATCCTCACAAAATGGGCAACTTTTCAACGTAATATGCAGAAAAGTCTAGTGTCTTTTTTTTATATCACGTCAGATAGAATTGAGTACAAAAAAATGGGTTCAAGCCCTGTGGACAGGAGCTTTCTGGCGCTCTAGTTCAAACAGACAAATTATATCTCCGAAAGTATTGGTTTCTCAGAGTTGGGAATTATATCAATGTATTCATATGATAGAACTGCATCATAAAGGAAGTTCAATTCAAATGATAGTTTATTTATCAAGATTAAATGAGCAATCATGAGAATGAGAACTACACCATGGAAGAAATCAAATTAAATCTGGCCAATTTTGCCCAATAACGAACTTAACTGAGATATTCATCTCCCTAACCTACTCTGAAAATTTCAACTACCTAGCTCATTCCGTTCGAGAGTTATATCTATGTCTATGGATGAAAAGCAGTCTCACTACTCTCAGATCTCTTACTTCATGTTCCGTTCCGAAATGTAAGACTTTTCTGAGAAAAGCTAATTTCGGAGCAAACAACCGAGATTTTTCTCACTTCGCTCACAATTCTTCGATTGATTAGATAATGACATGTCTCAGGAAAATAATTTGACATTATGTCAATTCATACATAGAATAATTATATCATTGTGTGACAACGTTGAAATACGATTTATTATTGAAATTTTGAAAAATCATATCTCCGAAAGTATTAGCTTGTTAGAGTTAAAAATGATATCATTGGATTCTTATGGTAAAACTGCTTATTGAAAAAAAATTAATTTTGAATTTGTTTTGTAAAAAAAAAATTTTTTTTTTGTTACTCCGAAACCATCTGCCCGATTTTGCCCAATAACGAACTTAGCCGAGATATTTATCTCCCAAACCTACTCTGAAAATTTCAACTGTCTAGCTCATTCCGTTCGAGAGTTATCGTGCCTACGACCGGCCGGACGGCCGGACAGAATGATTTTCGACCACGGATTCTTGATCAGTGAGTCGAACCAAATCGTTTAAGACCATTTTCATCGAAAAATTCGAAAATTACAGACATTTGGGCAAATTGATAAGCACTCAGTTCCGAGGAACTAGAGCGCCAAAAATACTTCCTTCGGAACATGAATTTTAATTTTTTTTTTCAGTATCCCTGTATAATATTTTGTGCTATTTTTCATTGCATGAATTGAAGTAATCATTCAACAATATTAACGGAAAAAAAACTGATTCGAAAAGTATTTAATTGTAGCTTCCGCAAGAGAGAAAGCATTTTAAGTGAAAAAAATCAACATTTTCGTGGAACATCAAATATCTCGAAAACTGTAATGTTGGGTTTCACGAAGCTTCGATTAGCTTAATCGTGGATTTTATTCGATGGTTGTATCAAAAATGAACTGAAAATCTACATAGAATCGCACTAATTTGGCAATTAAGAGCTGTCAAAGCTTTGTGAAACCCAGTACTTTCATATGAACGATTTTTTCACATCAGGTAGAGCACTTTCCGTTTTCGTTTGACGTGGTCTTTACGGGACACCCTGTATAGTGTATGCCTCGATACCGATTGTCAGCAAATCATGTTGCAAGGTCGTAGAAACGTAGAAAGATGGCTATGCACGAAGACATAAATGATGACTAATATGTTGGTCAATCGAAATTTGTTATAAAAGGATATGGCATCAAAAATGTACTTACTTGATAATGTGTTCAATGAAAGCAGCTGAACGGCATAGAGAAATTGCTTCAGGTTTTAGGGATATATCAAAAATAACCTCATAATCTTCTCGGTTTGTTGTAATGAGTTGTTTTATCCTTTCATCAATTCTGCTTTCCTGCAAAGATAACATTTTGTTGATCGTGTATCAAAGAACGTCACTTTTCGATGAAAATCTAGAGATTTTCGTTTCAGTTCGCAAACATTGCAGTTAGTATACCTACCCGATCTAAAAAGAAATATAACGAACAGGAAAAATTCTGTTATTTCAAGCATAATAACGGGTGTTTCAATGGGAACGCCTCATTTTCAAATTGACATTACTCACGCACGGCAGCCATTTTTTATTTGTAACATTGACAGTTGTGGAAAAGTTTAACGGGTAATTAATTAATTACTCCGCATGATCCATATTTTTATTGACAGTTGTATTTGTCAATGTGTACCATTTAATCATGGAAAAGTAAACGCTTCAACAACGTTTACAAATAATTCAAATTTATTATGAAAAATCGAGCTAACTTTACATGCTTTAACTTCGATTTTTGGTCGTTAGAATCGTCCGGATAAAAGAACAATTGAACGTTTAGTGAAGAAGTTTGAAGCAAATTCCACACTTCATGATGTCACAGTGCCGGTGAGGTAAAGAAATTCAAGAAGTAAAGAGAATATTGCCGTACGTGAGAGTGTTCGTGAAGACCAAAATGTATCGATTTCTCGTTGTTCACAAGAACTAGGCATTTCCCAAACGTCTTAGAGACAAATTTTACTAAAAGACCTTGGTTTACATCTATACAAAATTGTTTTAACTCGAGAACTCATACCAACTGATCATTTAAAGCGTCGTGTATAGAGTAATTGGTGATTAGAAAAAAAATCGGAAATGATGAAGATTTTCATAAGAAAATCATTCTCAACGATGAGGCTCATTTCTGGTTAAATGGTTATGTTTACAAGCACAATTGCCCTATCTGGAGTGGTGATAAATATGAAGAATATCAAGAACTGCCATTACATCCTGATAAACTTACAGTTTGGTGCGGATTTTATGCTGGAGGAGTCATTGGACCTTATGTTTTTTCAACAAAGCTCATAAGGTGTCATAATGTTTACTGATTTTGTATGGCCTGAATTGGGTCGTCTTGATTTTCAGAACACGTAGTTTCAACAGGACGTTGCCACTTGTCATACTGCCAATGACACAATGACTTTATAGAAAACAAAATTCGGTGATTCGATTAATTAAGAAATGGACCCATAAATTATCCGCCTCGTTCTTGCGATTTAACTCCATTTGGACTTTCTTTGGGGTCACATTAAGTCATTGGTTAACAGCAATCATCCAGCAAATTTAGACGATTTACAGATCAATATTGAACGAGTAATTGCTAACATCCGACCTGATTTGTGTGAGAGCGCTCTTAATGAAAGACCCGTTACATACATTTTTCAAGGATTTTCTGCGTATTTATATCCTGTAATAAATCTTAAACAAAACTTTTCTATTAAGTTTGTTGCTCCGTGAAGAGAACCATAACGTCTCCAATATCTGCTTATCGTAAAGTCATTCAAATATTTTTTCTTCATTGTAATTCGAGTTTTCAACGGAATTTTTTTCCTTTCGTTCGAATTTTTTTTTACCATCATGTATCAAAATTCTTCCCCTATATTGTGCACATCTAGACACTAAATCCTTTGAAACATTTTACTTTTCTCCGTAATTGATATTTTTCACGAAATCAACGATTAAAAAAAAACTACGCATTTTACCACGAAAAAAATTCAAACCCATCGACAATTCCATCACTTCTCTTCCCAAATGTTTCCATATCTCGTACCTTGCTCCCAAAATATCTAAAAAATTCCAATCAACCACCCCGTGTTATAATTTAGATAAGACAATAATAAGATTCTCACGAAGGTTTGCATGAACCTTGAAATACTTACTCTTCGCCTGAATATTGGTATACAAACATTTCAAATGGGTATATCTCTGAAACCATTAGGCGGATTTTGCATATTCACGAACACGGATTTCGCATTTCGACATTAAACCTACCCAGCAAATTGCAAGTATCTAAGATTCTTCTTCCGAAAATTATTACGTTTATGGACGCAAAGTAGTGAATTTGACTACTAATGTTCAACCAACTACTCAATTGAATGGAATTGTTTGAGATCATTCTCAGATCAAAATTAGAAAATTGCAGATATTTGGACAAAATGACAGCAGCCCGGTATGAGCCCACAAAAGTAAACTCACCTCATATTTAAAACTGAGAGCTTTTCCAGCACAATGTCCATTTGATTTTTTCCCTTCACATTTCGCTACTTTTTTAGTTGCAAATAGGACCAATTTGTACAGTTTAGGTACTAACTCCTGATATGAACCATTAAGTGCTTTGAATTTAGACACTTCATTACAATGGTTGCTAGAATAAATATAAATATTGAATTACCCTTAGATTTCAAATTTTCTAGGAATTATATGAAAAAAAATTCTTTCTTTATTTCCTTGTAGAATAGAATAGATAATATGTGTTGTGTCGGCCGGACCAGGCATTATCTGCACTCAAGAGTCCTCAACCAAGTCTAACTTACTTACGATACGTTCCGTAAATCAACCAAAGTAACCAATATTTTCAGGACCGGTAACTAAACTGGTGAGACTGTCATCTGTCAGTTGTTTAAGTTTAAAGGTTAATTTTTGTTGAATATTTGTGACATCAGTTAACTTGAAGAGGAACAAATAATATCTAATCTCCTTTAATTAAAGAATCCATTATACATTATAATTGCAACAAAAATTTGTAGTTTTTGAATATATTATCTAAAACCGGTTCAAACATAAGACCACAGAACACTTTTGACATCCAAACAATAACAAACCGATGTTACCAAAGAAATTCGTCGGTTGTTCTGGTGCCTGAAAATCTACCGCTTTCTCAGGAACCAAGTTCCGTAAATAACCTATATTTGAGTAACCAACCGAACATTTCATATTTACGGAACGGAGAAGTAGTAGTATTTCTTCTCTATGGTAGTAACCGCAACAACCAAGTTGATTTACGGAACATATTCTTAGGTAATCTCCCCGCTGCTATGGATCCTGGTGGTGGATGGGCTCTTGGTGGAACTGAATAACAGCGGATTCTACACCCAGGATTATGCGGATGACATCTGCATATTAATTCGGGTAAAGATTCCAAGGGTAGTCTCGGAGTTAACTCTGCAGGCTATGAACGTGGTAGAAAGCTGGTGCGAGAGAATCAGCCTCAGTGTTAACCCCTCAACAACAGTAATTATACCGTTTACACTCAAAAGGAATTTGGAGGGAATTAAAGTCCCCAAACTCGTGGGTGTACAACTAAACCTGGCTGATGAGGTACGATACCTGGGCGTTTTGCTTGATACCAATCTAACCTGGAACGCACAACTCAGCAACAGTTGCCAAGGGAAAGAAAACCCTCATGATTGATCGCAGGGAAATTGGCATGGGGCTTGAGCCCGTGAATCACTAGGTGGATTTACACTGCTATAGTAAGACTCCCCCTCACATATGCTAGTGCTGTGTGGTGGACAAAAATGAACCAGAGCAGGGCTGTCAACGAGCTGGAAAAAGTTCAGAAACTGGTCTTGCTTTGTGTTACTGGAGCAATGAAAAGTACTCCAACTGCGGCTATGGAGGTTCTCCTGGGACTCCCTCACCTTCACCTTCTGGTGAGGGCCGTGGTGAGGCTGGGGGCCTACAGGTTACAGCTAAACGGTGTCTGGAGACAACGGTCATACGGACACGCTAGAATTGGGGGACTTATTAGTCACCCAATGCACCACTATATTCCAGGCAGAAGTGGCAGCCGCCACGACATGTGTCGTGGAGAATAACCGTGAGGGCTATTCCAATAGGAACATACGAGTGATCTCGGACAGTCAGGCAGCATTTAAGGCAATAGTCAGCTGGAGAATTAACCGCAGGCTTGTGCTGGAATGCCGATAGCACCTGGAAATCACGGCTGCCAGAAACCGAGTTGAGCTCGGGTGGGTGCCGGGGCACACAGGGGTTGAAGGGAATGAAAGAGCTGACGCACTCGCTAAGGAGGGCTCGGCGATCCCCCTCTTCGGGCAAGAACCAGCAGTAGGGGTGACCAAATCGGCTGTGAAAGGCGTAATTGAAAAATGAATCCTTGCACAACACACTCGGCTCTAAAACAAAACTTGGGGCCAGCGGCATAGTAAGTTATTGATGGGGCAGCCTTGCCCCGCACTAACTAAAGAAGTCTTACTACTAAGTGAGCTCAGGGCAGTAACTGGCCTACTAACCGGACACTGTACCCTGAGCAAGAACCTGAACAACATGGGAATTTTCCGAGAAAACCCTGTTTGTAGGAAATGTGGGGGGGATGTCGCAGACGAAACTGCCATGTCATATTTGACTTTCCAGCCCACACACAATGGAAACTTCACTGTGGGGCGACGAAACGACCCTGAGTGACAGAAACCGTGCGAGTCAAGGGCGTAATCCTACTTGCTAGGAAAATGGACCTTATGTAGGTAATACACCGACAAGGTAGTGTGAATGTTACATAAGACCCATGTGATGTCAGCGGTGCAGGACTTAGCTCGGTTTAGTAAACCTGAGCTGCAGGGGATCAACCATGAGGCCCTGTCAGCTAATAGGAGACCGACCGAGGTGGAATAAGCCTCACTAGGCTGCATCATGGGCTACTCGCTCGATCAGAATCGGTCTAACACAAACAAACAAACAAACCATCATGCACGCAGATATCCGGATTTTCGCAAGCTTGAGTTGAGATTGCACTTTAGTTACCTATTTTATTCCTTGTGGAAGCATTTTTAAATTTTAATAATAGAACGCGATAAATAGAATACCTGGTATGAACACTCATTAGAATATTTTAGTCCAAGATATAAAGCAGAGATATATACCACATTAGTTAGGTTAGAATCATTATCTTGGCGTGGGATCCATATTCAAGGGAGACTTAAGGTACGTCCATAGTGGACCGCTACTCGCTGTATCGTAACGGACTAGACCGCTTCGCGAACCTGCTTTATTGCACTGAGTGGTGGCCATAGTGCACCGCTGGTCGGAACGTCTCGCTTCGCTTCCCAAATCCCGCTTCATCTCAATTTGGCATTAGCTAGCTACAATATTTATTTGAAATTAAAATATGAAAGTAATACTCGTTTCCGCATGGAGGAATAGATATTCAGGTATATTTTAAACTAAATAGAATACTCGAATCCTAAAATTACTCAGTTATTTGGATATAGAAAAAAATTATTGAGTTGAAGCCAGCCGGCGGGCGCACTATGGTCAGGCGCGAACATTTGTTCGTATATTTTAACCTCGCTAATCTGCCGCGGTACAACAAGAAGCGGTGCACTATGGACGTTTCTTAATGAAGGTTCAACTTTGAGAAGAAACCACGCTATTTGAAAGTGAATGTTAGTACAGAGACATCAAATATTGGGCACCTTCGCCATTAGTGCGTGTTTCCACGTCCATTTCACATCAAAATCTATTTCTATTTACCCTCAAATTGAAATCAGTGTTGTTCGAAAGATTTTCGTATGTCGTAGATAATTTATGTTGTCATTACATGTCCGCTTTAGGCGGAGGCCACACCGCTGAACCGCCGCGGTTTTCAACCGCCTGATATTGTGAGTCAAGGAAACTAATACAAGCGGCCACACTTTTTTTTATCACTAGTTTCCTTGACTCACAAAATCGGGCTGTTAAAAACCGCGGCGGTTCAGCAGTAGTGGGGCGTCCGCCTTGAGGTTATGTGAGTGATTTCGAGTAAGCTACAGCAAACGTCCATCGAATTTGCCCGCATAATTTATATTCATTAATTCTTTTGAAATTATACAATCTAAATATATAACTTTGATTCTAGCTTGTTGGGAAAGATTCACTGTATTTGTTTCAACTGAAATAAATCTTGATAAATTTGCCGAAGCATCGAAAAACAGACAAGAGATCCGCGAAATGTTTACGCCCATAAGAAATGCATGGAGAATACAGTATTCAGATGCACAGATGGATCGTAATTCAAAATGCCCGCCTAACCTAACTAATGAGGTCTACACCAAGAGAATTTCTCACCATTCCTATTTAAGATATGCATACTTACTTCGCAAATTTGTTCAAAACCTTGAACTGCTTAGTCAACGTTTTGAACATGTTCTGCAATGAGCTCAAATCAATCACAGGAAATACAGGTGTTTTAATCTCTATCCTAGGGGCGGGTTTTGGGATTTCATAGGATTCTATTCGCTTTGAAGTCCTATCAACAGGGTCTTTGCTGTGTGAATGTCCTTCCGGATTCAGTAGAGGTTTGTTGACGTTCGTATTCTCCCTGAAGTTGGATATTCTCCAAATCCTGATACATTCCTGTTGTTCCCGTTTAACTCTCTTGTAATCTACGTAGGGGTACCAGGGGGTCTTCAAATGATAAAATTATAATACATTAATTTCAAGTGTGGTGTGGTGAATTACTCTTAAAAGCAATTCCGTTCATTTTTTCAAATTGCCAAATGATGTTTACTTGTGAATTTGGTTTTGTCAGATGAAATACGCCTGTATTATAACATAAATTATTTTCATTTCTGCCACAATGTATTCTAATCGTTCATAAGTGTTTGTAAAGCTGTTCTTGGATAAAAGGATATTGTTTCCACTCTTAGTGACCACGTGAACAGTATTATTATTAGAAGGGGCTCGTGTGGCTTGGTCCATCCCTTCAGAACTGCGACCTATACGGTCTTTTGTTCTATTACCCTACTTATTCAATCAAGTCAATGGTGCTAACATACGTGATGACGTGGCTATCACGACGTGGGGTTTTAGAACTGGCTCAACAATTTGTTAAATTCTTAGGCCGGCCAGCTTGGAAATTTTCAAACTATATGCTCGGCAGTTTCCGATCTATAGAGCCAGAATGTTTCGTCTGCTGACTTGCCCATGCAGTACAAGTGGTATTTGTACCGATAGTGCCCTGTCAGCAGCCTCACCATTACCCGAACTCAGCTTGTGCCAGCTACAGGAGCTTTCTGGTATAGGATGGTGAGAAATCCAAGAACCTTTTTGCCTGTGCAAGACCTGGAGTATTTCACCAAAGAGCTGTTCTGTTATTTAGCTCCCATTGTTGGACCGCTGCCCTGAAGTGGTGTTTTCCAAGACCACAGAAGGGTTTTGGCACAGCAGGTGATACCCTGAAGGCTCTTTTCACAAGTTCATCGACCTTCCTATAATCCTCACAAAAATCTTAGGTACAATAGACACCAAAATGATAGTTGATAGTTAGAAGGTAACGTTTTGTCTCCTAATCAGACGAAGGTGATGATATCTGCAAAGATATTTGGAATATTAAACAGAAAGGTTTGGCAAAGGCGCAATAAAAACGCGAGACGAGAAGAGGTGTGATCTCGTCACCAACTGTGTTTTATCAGATTGAATTAAAGAGGATAAGTTGTTAGAATAGGGTGGTTCTCATTATCCATTTTTTATCTGCTTTGCGTATATCGCTGCCAAAGTATCATCTTCATCCTCGTTGATTGAATAACATCTCTGCTTATCCAGGGTTTTAAAGGATTATGCCTTACAAGGATGAAACAAGTGTTACAAGAAACAGTTTCTTGGATGATCATCAGGAACTTATTCAAAAGGCTATCAATATCACAGTCGCTGTCTAAAATATCTGATCAACAAATGGACTGCAAAACAGTTCGCTAAACTAATGGAGTTATTCAACCATTTGTGCTGTAATGGATAAATTTCGAACCATTCATTCATTGCATGATGTAAGACCACCAACACAACAAAGAAATCTGTGATACAAGGCGCATAGCCGTCGAACCATCAATTTATTGAAGGGATAATTTGGTGAGAGGACTTTATTTCAATAGATGAAACTTATTGAGCACTTTGTCTATTTTATGGATGAAATATTCGTCCTTCTGACCAAGCTATTTGTGCTGTAATGTTTTGTTTTCGATAATCCAAGACTTGCACTTGGATGGTTTCAATAGGATGATGTTACATAATCAACGAATACATTGGAATTTTTGTGAATCTTTCTCATACTAGATACAGAACTCATGAAAATAAACCGTTGCACAAAATATTGTCCGATGAAATTATTGAGTTCAAAAACCAAGTCATAAGCCACACCATGTTGTATTTTAATGAAACGGTGCTGGGAAATATACCTTATCATCTCGAATAATAAATAGAAGTAGATTCTGTTCGTACTGAGGTGGAAAACTAGGAAGTAGTAAGTTAGCCATATGTAACCTGGGCTCATCCAACCATAGTTCGTAAGCCGTGAATACTCTGAAAATTGAGACAATTTTTATTCCTACATAATATTCTTTATGAAAATACATACTTTAAACAAGAACGTAGGAATGGTAGGTTTTCTGTATTGGTCCCGTCTTGTTCCAGCTCATTAATTTTAATCTGATAATCTGCTGACGTCTGCCTCAAACGACCAATCATTCTTTTCAAGAAGGCAAAATTAATCACCCCTTCGAAAAATTTATCTCCGATACTTCTTCTCTCAATAGACCTATAAGGAAATATCATTCTTAATAAAAATAAAAGTATACGGACATCAGAAAGTAGTCCATAGTTGAAATTGGAGTTCAGTGAATAAAGCAGGGGCATTCGGTCTATGTAATCAAAGGAAGCATTGCTTCAAGTAATCATTAAAGGATACTGTGGGAGGTATACTCATTTTTGCGCGTATGTTCTGGGGAACATCGCGTTATCATTTTGCCCAAATGTCTCTAATTTTCGAATTTTTCGCCGAAAATGGTATCAAACGATTGGGTTCGACTCCCTGATCCAGAATTCGAGGTCAAATTTGATTCTGTCCGGCCGGCCGTTCCCACGATAACTTGACAACGGAAAGAGATAGCGACTTGAAATTTTCAGGGTAGGTGGCTTATCCCAATAGGACGGACAAGTTCGTTAATGGGCATAATCGGCCCAATGGTTTCCGAGTAATAATTTTGTCTACAACCAATACTAATCCGATCGAATCGAAACTTGCTGAGTCGTTGTAGAATATAAACCTAAGGACGTTTGTGAAATTTTGTGAACATAGTATGTCTAGAAAATTTTTAAAAAATTACTAAAAAATATTATTTACTTCACAATAACCTAAGAACGGAAAGAGATAGCGATTTGAAATTCTCAGGTTAGGTTGAGAATCCGAATGCGCCATGTCAGTTTGTTTATAAGCATAATCGGCAAAACAGTTTTGGAGTTATACCCATCTGAAATTTGGTTGTTATTTCCTCAATAACTCGGAAAATACGAAACCGATCCAATTCAAACATGGTTATTAGTTGTAGAACGGCAACGCGAAAATTCTTGCAAAATTAAGTGAGGATCGTTCAACTAGAAAATTTTTAAAAAATCATAGAAAATTATTGAAAAAATTCTATATATCAGAAACTATTCGTGTGATATCGCTCAAATTTTTCGAAAGCCTTCAGAACCTAACTCTCTACTACCAAGTTCCAAGTTTGAACTTGATCGGATCTATATTGTTGGAGATCCGAGCAGCCTTGTGTGAGTTCAGTAGCTGGATGGATAATAGTTGCCTCGACAACTCTCGAACGAAAGGAGATAAAGACTTGCAATTTTCAGGATAGGTTGCACATCTGAATGGGAGACTTAAGTACGCTGTTGGCCATAATCGGCCCAACGGTTTCGGAGTTATACCCATCTGGAATATTATTTCCTCGATAACTCAAAAAATATAGACTCGATCGAATTGAAGCTTGGTAACTAGTTGTAAAATATCAACATGAAGACGTGTGTAAAATTTTGTGAGGACCGTACCCCTAGAAAATTAAAAAAAAAATTACGAAAAAATATGATGTATCTCATGATTCCTTGAGAAAGGAAAGAAATAGCAACTTGCTGTTTTCAGAGTAGATTGCGCATTTGAATACGACATTTAAGTTCTTTAAGTAGCATAATCGGCCAAATGGTTCTGGAGTTATATCAATCTGAAATTTGGTTATTAGTTGTAGAATGCCAACGCGAAATTTCGTGAGGGTCGTAGCACTAAAAAATTTTTAAAAAATTATTGAAAAAAAAAATTGGTTCAAGCACTGACGTGAAGTCAGAAGCTTTTGAGCGTATGTTCTCTTGTCCAATCCCCTTTATTGGACACTCTTAATCGAATTTACCATGGTGAATTCTATTGTCTGTTCTCCTGTATTGGACACCATGGTAAATTCGATTAAGAGTGTCCAATAAAGGAGATTGGACAAGAGAAAATACGCGCAAAAGCTTCTGACTTCACGTCAGTGCTTGAACCAATTTTATAGATATTTTTCAGAGTTTGGGAGAGAAAACCCAGAAAGAAACCTTTTAATAAGCATTGCTTCCTCTAAAATTATCAACCGAACTAAAATTCTAACATCATAAATTTTCAAAAATAGTTATATTATTATATTGAATTCTTAGCATCCTAAATATTGCAAAAATCATCAAGTCTATAAAATAGTAAACAGTGCCAACACGGCACCGCGTGAGCGTATAATCAGCAAATTATAATTAGAGCATTCTATGAAATCATAAAATTCCGCATTATATGCATTAATATCAAGAAAAGATTGCGCGCATGTTCTGGGCAACAGCGTGCTATCATTTTGCCCAAACGCCGGCCGGCCGCCCTTTCAATTTTCAGGGTGGGATGCGCATCCAAATGCGACGGTTAAGTTTGTTAACATAATCAGTCAAACGGTTCCGGAGTTATACCCATCTGAAATTTTGTTGTTATTTCCAAATAACTCAAAAAATACAGATCCGATCGAATTGAAACTTAGTAATTAGTTGTAGAATGCCGACGCGCAAATCTTTGCAAAATTTCATGAGGATCGTATTACCAGAAAAAATATTAAACTTTTTCTTTAAAAAAATATTCAAATGAAATTTTGTATATATTCGAAACTATTTATCACACTCCGCTGAAACTCCACACAAACCTGCAAGCCCAATATTTCCAAAAATACAGATCCCATCTAATTGAAATCTAGTACTGAGGCATGAATACATGAAAGAACATGCGCGCGAAAGCTTCTAGCATCACGTCAGTGCTTTTTAAGAATTTTATTTATGTAATCTGCTGTCGATATTACCAAATGGTGGAATAGAAACGCATCTCTTCAAATTTTATATTCCTATATTTATTTTTCGTTTTCAATTACTTATGATATTTTTTTTATAAAGAATGTTGAAACGGAAAGTTTGAAACGCGACATTTTAGAGATATTTTACAAATAATACTTCATTTTCGTCTGAAGGAGACTTACCATTTCTTTGTAAACATAATATTCTCAAATAAACTTGCATTAAGATGAGAATCTACAAATGTGTGAAAATGAACAAATGAAACTTTGGAATTTCCAGCAGCCTAACTCAGCAAGTAGCTGTATGTATTACTCACCCTGGAGGTGGTATTTGGTCGAAGAATAACTCGAAAAATTTCTGCCATATCAAAACTAGTATAGGGTGATCTGTTGGTGTGTCCATAGCCTGTTGAGCATACCTGTAGATACACAAAGAAGCTGAGGAAACTGAATTGATCTTGACTATGCCAGCAGATTTCTGAAATTAGAAGCAAAACAAATACTAGAATCAATAGAAGATCGAAGGTGACTGTAGCTAATTGCTATTAACTAAAAGGAACAAGGCGAAATATTCGCCGATTAACCATCATTCCCTCGTGAACCGAACTAGCCACGTCATCGCTCAAAGATTTAGGAATAGGTTACGGAGTTTCAGGGCTGTATCTAGGGCGTGGCAAAGGTGGCACTCGCCACGGGGGAAGGTCCACAGGGGCGCCACAGAATTTAAAAAAAATTAAAAACAGTAGAAGCACCAAGCAAAATAATTCGAAAGACTACGACACAGCGCAGAGTGTAATGAATTGACGTAATTTCTTCATTTCAGTCGTCCACACTTAGCTTTCATTATTATTTAAGATTGATTATATTTCAATATAATTAATTTAATTTATATGATTAAATTCAATAGGTACTATATTATACTGCTAAGTTCGAAAATGTATCACGGTGTGGAGTAGAGAAAAGTAGATTGTCAGTCACGTGGTAAAGGAGTAAACGGATACAATAAAAGAACAGAAAGTAGAGTAAAGAGAGCAAATGAAAGGACGTCAAAGAGCCAATCGATGCAATTATCGAACTTAGTAATTAGTGTATTAAAAGATTAGGGTTTTGCGTAAGTGAGATGGGATGATAGCAAAGTTAAAATTTATATTATTTTCGAGCCAATTTATTGGCAAAAAAAAAATCTGATAGCATAAAAAATTGTTTTCTCAATCAAAAATCAAAATTTATTTGAGTTGGCCTATTCAAAGTGTTGTTAGAAATAAAAAACTTTTCAGTTAGACCAACTTAAATGAAACAGAAAACTAATATCATGGGTTAATTGACATTGAGTATTGAATTATTCATACAATCAGTAATTATAATTTTTTTACTAACAAATATCCATCTGAAAAAAATAGAACATATAATTTTACTATTATCCCTCCAACGTTCGCATAACCCTAGGCTTAAATATTTGAAGCATAGAGATTTCAGACAGAAATCACGTATATTTGCGCGCATGTTTTGGTGAAAAATAGTCTTAAACGATTGGGCTCGACACCCTGTTGAAGAGTTTGAGGTAAAATTTGATTCTGTCATGCCGGCCGTTGCCACGATAACTTGAGAACGGAAAAAGATAGTGACTTCAAATTTTCAGGGTAAGTGGCGCGTCCCAACACGACGGACAAGTTCGTTAATGGGTATAATCGGCCAAACGGTTTCCGAGTTGTAGAATACAGACTTAAAGACGTATGTGCAATTTTGTGAGGCTCGTATCACTATAAAATAAAAAAAAAATTAAAAAATATTATTCATCTCCCGATTACTTTAGAACGAAAAGACATAGGTACTTGTAAGTTTTAGGATAGGTTGTGCATCCAAATCCGACATTTGAGTTCGTTAAAAGTCATAATCGGCCAAACGGTTTTGGAGTAATATCAATCTGAAATTTGATTGTTGTTTCCTCAATAACTCAAAAAATACGATGCGGATTCAACTCAAACATAGTACATAATTGGTTCTAGAATGCCGACTCAAAAGTTTTGTGAAGGTCGTATAACTAGAAAATAAAAAAAAAATTATTGAAAAAATTCTATATATCAGAATAGTATAGTCTAAACCAAGTTGCAGAATGGGCTCATACTCAAACACGAATGCGAAATTCGAAAACGAGCGACGAAGCAGCGAGTTTTCGAGCGCATGAGTGTTGGAATTGCCTTCTGCAACGAGTATTAAACGATATTTTCTCTATTTCAGGCAAGTTTTGTAAAATACTGTTGACATTTAATGAAAAATTGGGATTATACATCCTAGTGACTTTTGTATTGTATCTCGCCAGTTGGTGAGACTGTTTCGAAAGTTGACAGATAACGGAATTTGAATTTCAATCGCACGTAGGGCATGGAGATCAGATTTAAAACAGTTTCCTAATAGCATGAATGATTCAAAATTAGCAAGAAGGAAATCTTTAGTACCTTATTTTTTAATGAAAATGAAGCTTTTCCTCTGAACAATTATTTCACCATATCCAGATTATATTATATTGACAATAATTGACGTGAGTTGAAATTTGATAGGATCGAATTTCAGTGCTGACTACCACAAAACGAAAAATATAACTAGAAACAATGCGGGAATGAGTTCATTACAGAACTGTTTTAAGTACTGCAATGAACTCATTACGATAATGAAATAGAGAAAGTATTCTTCCGACAACGTTACTACCAAGTTGCGATTTTGAACATGATCGGATCTCTATTGTTGGAGATCCGAGGCTTGGATGAGTTCCGGCATTTTAAAAGGAATTTAAATCTAATACTCAACAAATGCAGTTGAATAAATACGGCAAGAGGATTTATGCAATATTTCGTTTATTATATATTTAATGGATTTCAATTGCGAGAGAATACATATGTCAGAATTAAAAATTCTTTGTTCTTAGACGATTCTCTCATTACTCAGGTCCTTAAAATGGCACGAAATGTATTCATATCTTCCAAAAGCTGAGAAAACGGTGTATATCGATGGTAAATTCGATTAAGAGTGTCCAATAGAACATGTGCGCAAAATCTCCTGACTCCACGTCAGTGCTTGTTTGGTATTTTTAATTCTTTGCACTGGTTGGTGTCACACTTAAAATAGAAAATAGTAGTTCGTGTTTCAAAGGGTTAAATAATAGTATCTGTATGCTAAGTTAGCAGTATTAATACATTTTTAGTTAGAAAATATTTATTCTTTTAGATATGCGTATTTACTACATTAAAATAAATATTTTGTTTTGTTTTTTCAGAATTTGTTTGATTTGTATACATTTTATTTGTGTATTTAAATGATTTCAATGTAATAAGTAAATATCCATAATATTATGTATTAATTCAAAACTGTTACGAAAATATATGACTAAAATTATGAAAAAAAAAATTATATGAATATATAGTGGATGAAAATAAATACACGCAAATGGGGGGCGCTGCCTAATATATTGCAGGTGCAATAGTACCTAGATACGGCTCTGCGGGGTTTGCTTTGCTTTGAAATAGTACAATCGTACATTAATTAGCAGTTTTTTGTGAGAAATGAATGCTTAAAAGTTGTTTTTCTGATTTTATTTTATATTAAAATACCTATTTAAATGAATCATAATTGACTACTAATTCCTAAATCTATAGTATTTTATTGCCAGCAGGAACATCGTGTTATTTCATTTTTATGTCCCGAATATATTAGTTGCATGTTGCATAGTTGAAATAATCAACAAAAATGGTATTGTTGAAAAAGTGGACGTAAGATAAATTATGATACTAACTTTTACAAAATGATACTAGCTGGGTATTTTGTTTTGTCATTACATTTTGGTTAGTTAACAAAGTGTCAAAATTTTTTTTTTACGACATGCTAACTGTGTTGAAAGCAGTATTAAAACCTTTGGTGTATTTACCACCAGTTGAGGAAAACCATAAAAATTGGCCAAAGATCTTTCATCAATTCAGTAATGTGAGATTGTACAGAACTTTAGTACAAATATCAAAATACTTCTGTTTGCAGAATATTCTCACTACTAACAAAGGGAATAGCACAATCAAATTCATGGAAGCAGTATCACCTGTAGGATTGATAATTTTTTTCAGTGAAGCTTATGATGGAAGAACTTCTGACAAAATAATTTTAATCATTAACCATCATTTTTCCTAATAATAATGAAAAATGGCGATACCGTTGTTAAAAAATCAACAAGTCAAGAGCGTTCCTGCTAATCGGGTCCTTCCTGAATGGCTTCGTATAATAAATATACTTATGCATATATTTCACAAATCAAATAGACCCCAGGGGGTTCATTGATCTGCCGAGAAAGCAAGAGCAGACGCGTTTCTGGCTTCTTGGCCTTCATCAGTACCCTGTAGCTTTCCCAACAAATTCAACTAAACTGACCCGGGTTAAGCCTCTCAGAGCTGGCTTGGTCGATCATTATAATCGCCCACGCCACCTATGAGACGAAACACGGAAATCAGCCTCTCCCCACCAGTGAATATTTGAAGCGTGAAATCATATGCCACCATTCACTCGATATTTAATCAAGAACGAGGCCCGCAGAGCTCAGACAGTATCTCCTCAATGGCCATGAACGCTGTTTGGCGTTTTCAAATCAATATAATCGATCAATATAATGATCGACCAAGCCAGCTCTGAGAGGCTTAACCCGGGTCAGTTTAGTTGAATTTGTTGGGAAAGCTACAGGGTACTGATGAAGGCCAAGAAGCCAGAAACGCGTCTGCTCTTGCTTTCTCGGCAGATCAATGAACCCCCTGGGGTCTATTTGATTTGTGAAATATATGCATAAGTATATTTATTATACGAAGCCATTCAGGAAGGACCCGATTAGCAGGAACGCTCTTGACTTGTTGATTCATCATTTTTCCGTATATAAAATATCGAAACTACACAAATACCCTTCTGTTACATTCAACCTACCCCTGAAAGTTCCCTGAAACTAATATTTATAGACAGCGCAATCTATCCTTGAATCGCGAACAAATATATTTATAATAACTTCTCCTTAGGAGATATTGGGATTTTCAAACTATTTGTGGATTGCTTCTACTAATCTCCATGAATAAGATTCAAATCGAAATCAGATTTGCCTCGAAACTTTTCGTCGTCGGCATTGAGATTGATTTCAATGAGTATACTCTAATATCCTTCTTGTGTCCTAGATCTGTATAATTCGTGAGTTTCTCCTCTTGTGAGGGAAAATATCTCCAAAATATCCACATCTTCTAATGAAATCAATGCAGCTGCGATATTCCTGGATTCATTTTATAGCAGTATTGACTTCACGACATTTAAGAAACGGCTACTGAAACGTAGACATATTACGAATGTAAATATACTTTAGGTAGCACTTCACAAATACGTACAATTATATATAATCCAATGGAACATACAAAATTTTGACCAACTACAGGTCTTAGATTTTTGGAATTTGGTTTGAGTTATTTGAACTTCTTGAGGGTATAACTACCGAACTCCCGAACATTTATCCACATTGTTCCACGCCTTTTCATTAGCATCCCTCTTCGAATATCCCTGGTGTTTATAATTATAAAGATCGGGATGTTTCTGGAAATTCAATTACCGCTGTTTTGTTTGTCAATAGTGAATGCTTAAATCCCCTTTGAAAATTCGATTTCAAGTGGAGATTCGTAATATTTTTATATCCAAATTACCGAGGACTCACTGTTACCAACACATTGTCCAGATTATATGGTAGAATAATAAAAGGAAGAACGGAAGATGAAATACATGTCATAGAAGAGCAGAAAGGGTTCAAGACAGGAAGATCATGCGTTGACAACATTTTTTGCCTGAAGCAGCTTGTGGAAAAAAGAACAGAGAGAAACTTGATTTTTGTATACTTGCAGACGGCTTATGATAGTGTACCACTCGCTAAATTGTGGAAGACATTGGAAGAAAATGGCGTAAGCCAGATATACAATTAGGGGAGTGAAGGATATCTCAACGGATATTTCAGCAAGGGTGAAGATGGGAACCAAACTGTCTAAGGAGTTTCGTATCTCAAAAGATCTCCGACAGGGCTGTCCTGTAGCACCGAATTTGTTTAAGGTCTATCTTGCCTCGACTCTGAAATATTGGCGAAGAAAATGACAAAATATGGGAGTTCCAATAGGAAAATAATATATACTTTTCACTCTACACTTGCTCTCGACCTGGTCATCAAGGCCAAAGATGAGGAAGATATTTATTATATGTTGAGAATATTGGATGAGGCAGAGATAGAGTGGGCTATGACCATAAACAACTCAAAAACAAAATATATTGTTGTGAATAATGGCAGGAGTGATCTTATCCTGCGAGATGAAATAATGCAGGGAGTAGATGAATATGCCTATCTAGGAGTGACCCTCACAGAAGTCGGATCCAGTGAAAAGGGAAATAAAGAAAAGGATAGCCCAAGGATATTTTATACAAACATCCTTATTATTTTATATAAACATACTTCTGATAATAAAAGACCCCTTTCTTATGCTGTCGACTCCGTTCATCTTATGAAAAATATAAGAAATAAAAGGTAGACCTACCATAATCTTATATCCAACATCAATTGAAAAGCAGAATGTGAAACTCGTGCTAAAAATTTTTAATCAAACCACATTATGGATCTTGGTCCTAGGCATCACTTGAGTATCATGAAGATTATGCTATTTTTGTTAAGATTCAAAATCATCCAATAGAGGACCAATGGAAAATATATGCGCGCCATTAAATAAAATCATTTCATTATTGCATGGCATGTATAATTCATCAATTTGTTTGAATATAAGAATAATCTTATAATTCAACTTTTGAATTTACCGCCTTTTCTCCATCCACTATGGCGGCCATATTGTGTTGATTCGAGTGAAGGTACCGCCTTTTATCATTATTTTCTAACCAGGAAGATCATAGAATAGAGTGGTGGATATGGTAGATCGCAGATAACATAACTTAATTCAATTTTGCCATCGCAAATTGTTGGTGAGTGATACAGCTCTTTCTATTCATCATTTTGCATTTATTTCGTTCTCGTATTCAATATTATTGTATGTTGGATTGGAAGTAAGGTTATGTGAAATAAAATATTATGCGCTGCGATGAATTTCTGGCTTGAATGAATTTTATTTTGTGATCATAAGACTGAACGATAAAGCAACGCCCTGAATGACAGATTGATAAATTACCGATGCGATTCCGATCGCGTCAAACATATCTCGGTCGACCCTTGTGCGTCAGCTCCTGAATCCTCGAAACTTTTCGTCGTCGGCATTATGATTGATTTCAAAGAGTATACTCTAATATCCTTCCTCTGTCCTAGATCTGTATAATTTGTTAATTTCTTCTCTTGTGAGGGACAATACCTCCAAAATATCCGCATCTTCTAATAAAATCAATGCTACTGCGATGTTCCTGGATTCATTTTATAGCAGTATTGATTTCACGTCATTTAAGAAACGACTACTGAAACGTAGACGCCGTCGTCACGAGGAAAACACTCGGACGTAACGGCTAAACGTCACTTCCGAACGTCGCGGCAGGCCGCGAATGAAAGACGTCGCAACGAAATTGCACCTTTAGCAGTCCCAAAAATGGCGGTACATTTCTCAGGGAGTATTTAACTTGTCAATATGAAGTGAATTTTAGAATTAAATCTTCTAATTCGAAAGAGAAGAATTCAGTTTTTCTCTACTTTTTTGGAACTCAAGTAAAATCATCCAGAGTGCATAATCAACACATCCTATCTATATTCTGATTTGCATAATAAAATTTTAAGAGCGCCCTAAGATCAATCGATTCTAGTCAAAAGTTCTTATAAAATGGTATGACTGACTCACTTTGATAGCGGAATCAACGTTCACCTTTCCCTTTTGACAGTATAGCTGCCGGAGTAGTTCCTTCCAAAGACCAGTCTTAATTTCTCTTTCCTGATGCTCTATTCCCATCATGATGTAAGCCAACCATGGAAACGGAGATAGAGAACTTGATATCAACGAAGCATTTTGATTTGTAGCAGATACCCACTTAAAAATGGAACTGATTGTTCCCCCTTGCTCTTGAGGAGTCGTATCCTGAAAATGATTAGTTAATTAATTGAAAATGAGGTTGTATTCATATTCAGAATTCTTTAGTGCACTAGATCATCAAATTTTTATCCATCCCAATGATTTGTAACATACGTTAAAGTTGAATCAATTAATATTTCAAGCACAACATTCAGAGAATTGTGTAGTAGGTGCTTGAATAAATAAGTAAATCTACTTATATCCAATAATAGGCTTTCCGAAAAACGTCATTCTCCGTCTGTATCGCAAATCTATAGGTTTCTAATCTATTTTTTCATATTTTTTTTGCGCGCTTGTTCCCCTGAACAATGCGAGCCTATCAATTTTCCAACTGTAATCATTATCATTTCTGTAAGCGAGCCAATGCTGATTGATTTCACTATGAAAACAGTAAAAAAAGCATTGACGCGGGATCAATCTGCTTTGGCGCGCTTGTTATAGACATTATTATGATTCTACTGACCCTCCTAGGTCTTCCCCAAGGAGATCCCTCAAGAGCTCCTAGGAGCTTGTGCCACTAAGGGGAGTCAGTTATGTTCTTTGTCGACTTTGTCACTGTATCCTTGCACCAGCTTAGGCACAGCACTGTTAATTTTTGACCCGACAGTGAATGGTGACAACTACCGTCTGACTAGATCTCCGGCTCGTTCTATCCACTGAGCTTGAAGAACTCATCATTCAATTCAAATTAGCCAACGTAAACAAGCGCACCAAAGAGGTTAGGGTAACCCCGTTGGGAACGCAATTGCTTACGCCTACTCTTCGAATCCGAATGTAATTTAATATACATCTTCCAAATATCGTTATTTATAAATTGGCTCCAGGGTCACGGTACAGATATTTCAAATTGGAAAATGGAAACAACGCTATTTCCTCGAAACTGACTTCTCCGTGCACAGAATTGCTATGAATTTTCTCCTAAAACCTCACAATATCGGATCAGCACCAAATCCATGATCACAAGACGTAAACCACTCCCAACATAAGCCAAACAACCCAAAAAGAGCCACTTCTCCTCTGCGCAATATACTCTCAAAATCGCACACCTCGCAAAAAAAACTCTGATCCTTCAACATCAGTGGTTCAGGAGATATCTCAGCTTCAATCCACGCATGAGCGGACCCTACCAAGGGTATTCTATGGAGGAATAGCATCATGCACCTCAAAACCCCAATCCTCTCAGACGAAAACTCCTGTAATTAAATCACTTCTGGTCTGCTCATGCGCATAACGAAAAATGCCTGAAGGGGGAAACTTGAATTTCAAAATTGATAACAGGGCCACGGTACGGACACTCAAACTCGGAAACAACGCTATTTCCCCCGAACTGTCTTGTCCGTGCACATAATTGCTATGAATTTTCTTTAAAGCCTCACAATATCGGCTCAGCACCAAACCCATGACCGATAGTCTGAAAGCACTCCCAACATAACCCATACAACCCAAAAAATGTTATTTCTCCTCTGCGCATGCGCAATCTACTCGTGACTGAAAGTCCTCTCAAAATCCCACACCTCAACCAAAACTCCGATTCTCCAACACCAGTGATTCAGGAGATATCGCATCTTGAATCCACGCATGCGCGGACCCTTACCAGGGGATTCTATGGAGAAATAGCATCTTCCACCTCAAAATCCCAATCCTCCCAGACGAAAACTGCAGCAGTTTAATCACTTATCTGCGCATGCGGATAACGAAAAATGCCCGGAAGGAGCTGCATGCATTTCAGAAAAAATTTGCTTCCGAATTTCAAGCAAAACATTTCCCAAAATAGTACTGTTTGAAATTTTTGAATTCCTTTTAGTCATGCCAACCTCACAAAATTTTGAAAAAGTCTTTGTTTCGGTCTTTTCCATCTAACTACTCAGTTTCAATTCAATCAGATCAGTGTTTTTCGAGTTATTGTGAAAACAATATTTTCAAAATTTTTGCATGCTCTACCCTGAACAGAACGCCAAAAATACAAAATTTCAAATGAGCATATTCATGAGATTATTCATAATATATTATATATACCGGGTGTCCCAGTATACCTTTTCCAATGGATTATCTCAGCCATTTCAAAAGATAAAAATTTGATGATTTTCAATTCGTTCAAGGAACTTTCAACTGAGAAAAACAAAAATTGAAAGTCACTTTCAGTTTGACCGGAAGTGACTCTGACTTTTTTATCTCAAATAGCACCCTATAGACTTTTTACAACTTTCTATTTCTACTAAAAATTACCTTTCCAACGAAGTATCACACAATCCGCCGTATTCACAAAGCCTTGTGAAGTGTTTTAATCTCCGTTAAGTCCTAACTGAGGTCCCCAGTTAAGGATAAATTTGAATCGCAACCTCAGTTAACGTATTTAAAGGTGGTGAAACAGGCCTTAACTGAGGACCTCAGTTAGGACTTAACGGAGATTGAATGCTCTGTGAATACGGCGGTTTGTATTTTACATTTGATTTGATGGAGTAAAGGTCAATTGAAATTTCAAATTGAAAGAATTGCTGTAGTCTACGATATTTTGTGTAATCTTGATTTTGACATCAATAATCGTCATCAATAAAAAAACCTTACTCATGTTGAAATCAACTATGTATTTTACCGCTCGTTAAACAAAGAATGAATAGTAAAAGAAAAAAATGGGTTCAAGCCCTGTGGACAGGAGCTTTCTGGCGCTCTAGTTCAAACAGACAAATTATATCTCCGAAAGAAATGGTTTCTCAGAGTTGGGAATTAAATCAATGTATTCTTATGAAAGAACTGCATCATGAAGGAAATTAAATTCAAATAATAATTTATTTATCAAGATTAAATGAGCAATCTGAGAATGAGAACTGCACCATGGATGAAATAAAATTAAAATAGCTGAAATGAATTTGACTCTTTCTTATAAAACAGGATGAAATGTACGAGTATGAACACAGATCATATAATAAAGCTTAGATAGAATAATTATAGCATTCTTTGAAAACATAGAAGTACGTACGATTCATTATTGAAATTTAGAAAAATCATATCTCCGAAAGTATTAGCTTGTTGCAGTTGAAAATGATATCGATGGATTTTAATGGTGAAACTGCATCTTAAATAAAAATTACAGACATTTGGGCAAATTGATAAGCACTCAGTTCCGAGGAACTAGAGCGCCAAAAAGTGTAATTCCCTTTCCGGGATTTGAGCCCGCCTTCTCTCGTTCCGAAACCGAAAACCCGACTGACTAGACGAACCGACTATCGGGCTCCTCGTACGATCTTGTCGATCTCCGGTATTAGAATAAAACGTCGGTACTTACCTGGGATATATATTCTTAATTTTCACTTTTCGACATAAAATCGACACATGGGGGTTTATTTGACGGTTTTTTACCCTTGTCTCTCTAAGTCGATTTTGACGTTTCTCGAACCAACTATTAGCAAGGAATTAGACAATGTCATGTCTCAGGAAAATAAGTTGACATTATGACAATTCATACATAGAATAATTATATAATTCTGTGAAAACGTTGAAATACGATTTATTATTGAAATTTTGAAAAATCATATCTCCGAAAGTATTAGCTTCTTAGAGTTAAAAATTATATCATTGGATTCTTATGGTAAAACTACTTATTGAAAAAGATTTAATTTGGAATTTGTTATGTAAAAAAAAATTTTTTTTTGTTACTCCGAAACCATCTGTCCGATTTTGCCCAATAACGAACTCAGCCAAGTTATTTATCTGCCAAACCTACTCTGAAAATTTCAACTCTCTAGCTCATTCCGTTCGAGAGTTATCGTGCCTACGGCCGGACCGGCCGGCCGAGCGGACAGAATGAATTTCGACCACGGATTCTTGATCAGTGAGTCGAACCAAATCGTTTAAGACCATTTTCATCGAAAAATTCGAAAATTACAGACATTTGGGCAAATTGATAAGCACTCAGGTCCGAGGAACTAGAGCGCCAACAAATAATTAGAATAAAAGGGGGCAAACAAATACCTATAATAACTAAAGCATATGTTCGAAATGTTCACCATCTGGTTCTACACATCTTTCAGCTCGGTGGCATTGAAGGCTCTACGTGCATTCCTTATTTTGCGTTTAGATCTTCCAAATTAATAGGAGGAGTCTGATTCACACTATGTTTCGAATATCCCCAAACGAAGAAATCCAGTGGTGTTAAATCTGCAGATCTTGCAGGCCATCTTATCGGTCCGTGTGTGCCGATCCATCTATCTTCAAATGGACCGATAAGATGGCCTGCAAGATCTCCAGATTTAAAAGCGCTAGATTTGTTCCTTTGGGGATATTTGAAATATCGTATGTACCAGACGCCTCCTATTTCTTTGGAAGATCGTAAAAAACAAAAAAAGAATGCATGTAGAGCCCTAAATGCAGAGTTCTTGAGACGTGTTACTTCACGTGAACTAGTCCACCGACCTGAAAGATGTGTAGAAGCAGATGGTCAACATTTCGAACATATGCTTTAGTTTTTATGGGTATTTTTTTTGCACGCTTTTTTTTGGAATTTTTTGTTTCTTTTACTAATCATTCTTTGTTTAACGTTCGGTGAAATACATACTTGATTTCAACTTGAGGAAGGTTTTTATTATTGATCTCGATTATTGAAGTCAAAATCAAGATTTTACAAAATATCGTAGCCTACTGCAATTCTTTCAATTTGTAATATCACTTGACGTTTTCTACATCAAATCAAATGATAAATACAAAGTGTGATACATCGTTGGAAAGGTAATTTTTAGTAGAAATAGAAAGTTGTAAGAAGTATATAGGGTGCTAATTGAGATAAAGAAGTCAGAGTCACTTCCGGTCAAACCGAAAGTGACAATTTTTATTTCTCAGTTGAAAGTTCCTCGAAAGAATTGAAAATCATTAAATTTTCAAATTTTTATCTTTTGAAATGGCAGAGATAATCCATTGGAACGCGTATACTGGGACATCCGGTATATACATATTATGATTATAATTATAAACTATACCCGATTTATGATTTCCAGAAAAAGTCTTTGAACTCATCTGTATAATTTTGTGAAGCAGTTACAATTTTGGTGGGATTGATATATCCAGATTGAACTATTTTACTTAGATGGATTTGATGTGACTAATAGTATAATATTATTCATAAATTCAAGCCATGCACCATGACCGTAAATGCATTTTTAGTGTAAACATAAACATTTTTAGAGTTTGATTCAGTTCAAATTCGGCGAATAACTGTGTAGATATATTCATCTGGTTAGTAACATAATGTTAGTCGAATTACGACTTCCCAAATGGGTATTTGTCCATTTTTAGATTTCCGAAAGACCCTAATAAATAAAATGGGTCACGATTGCCAAGGACCTTTTGTGATTTCCAAAACTGATTCGCAATTGATAATTCAGAATAAGTTTCAATGAATGGAATTTTTATAATTATTTTTCTAATTCTCGATCATTCGATTATTTTTGCCAGCCGACCCTGCATACGCAGACGAGTCGTTATGAGACTATAAATTGAGTATAACTAACCCAAGGATTCGTTAAAGTCATTGGTTCCAGGAAGGCACCATTTTATAATAATCCATAAAATAATTTCGGGCGCAGTCCAGCAAAGGACACGTTACCGGTTAAGGGTTAATCCTTATTTGCTTAATAAAACGTCCGAAAAAAATTCACAAATCAGCGGCCCCCTTCGGTAAACCGGCACCCTCTGTAATCCGACATGCCATAGTTTGAAGTAACACAAAAAATCTGAAATTCCTGAAATCTAATTTATCGGATTACAAGGTAAGTAAGTGCTCTATAATCCGACATCTCCTTGCAAAACAAAAATTATGTAATTTTGTTATTTTCTCCAAATATTTCGTGTATTTTAAATCGAGTATTTGCACTAGAAACGGTAAAATAGGAAGTATGCGTCGAACATAGGACTCCAAGAATGCCTTTCTCTGTGCTTGACTCCTATTTAAGGTGGTGCTGTATATATTAGTCGTACCTGTAACAGTTCTTTCAGTAGATCTGCGGCAGCTTCGATGGCGTCCTTGTGGAAGAATGATGCCTTAATAATAACATCAAGTAGATACAATACGCCATAGTTCTTAGTCCAATGTTCCACAGATACCAGTGAGTTCATCCATAACCTCACTAATATCCTGGGACTATCCAAATCATATTTATGAAAGTTCTTCATCTGCGTTTCTATCATGTTGCCAAATTGTTGTAACACTGTACCTTGCGCACCAATGAAAGATTTTGCCATCGAAATGTAACTTTGATCCACATAGAGAAGGTTTGATAATATTTCTTGGAATTCTAGACAGTTGACAATACACTCTTGTGCATTAAGGAATAATGGCATAATCAAGTAAAGTGTAAAGAGCACTGCTTCATACTTCTGCTGAGATTCAAGAAAAAGTAGTTGTCCAAAGCCGCTGGTACATATTAGAGGGATCAAGTGACCCCAAGATGTCATTAGCAGAGCAACAAATCCATGTAGAGGTTTTTTCTCTCTCACACCTAGAAGCAAATTTCGTTTTTCAACATTTGGATTGCAGATATTCGCT
This sequence comes from Halyzia sedecimguttata, assembly GCA_937662695.2. NCBI lineage: Eukaryota > Metazoa > Arthropoda > Insecta > Coleoptera > Coccinellidae > Halyzia > Halyzia sedecimguttata. The sequence goes on from OW569415.2 coordinate 31,773,608, forward strand.
ATATTAAGTAGTAATAATGAAACCAGACAAAAAACCAGTGACTTGAAAGACAAAAACTGCTATTTGTTTCAAATTAAATAATATACATAGATGAGCTAAACAGTTCGTGGTTGACCACCGCCCGGCACTACATCATTGGCGCGCTGTTGCAAGTACCATGGTACTTGCATAGCCACGTTTGGAAAAAGAATATACGTAGAGATCTATAGTTTTGGCCACAGCGAGAAGCTTGGTCGATTGAATTCCAGGTGTCACTTGTGTCTACTTTCTGCTCACAAGTGATTGCTGGTTTTTAATAAACCGGTTACTTCGTAGTGTTTTTTCATCGGCGTTGAATTATGCTCCACTGATGATTCCAAATAAGGATGAAACCGCGGTATGTAGCTATTCAACTTCGAAGAAATCACACTCTGTGGATTGCTCTGAACTATGGTCTCTACTAGTCCGTTCATTTCTCATGTATTGGTATTTCCTGACCGTAATTTTTGTAGGTTATTATGATCCTTGGTTTTTTCGGTCCAAAACAAATAAAACTGGAATAGTATATTCCAAAACAAGTTGCAGAATGGGGTCCTAATCAAACGCGAATGTGAAATTCGAAATCGAGCGATGAAGGTGCGAGTTTGAACCGTACGTAGGGCATGGAGATCAGAAATAAAACAGTTTACTAATAGCATGAATGATTCAAAATTAGCAAGAAGGTAATCTCTATTGTCTTATTTTTTAATGAAAATAAAACTTTTCCTCTCAGCTTTTATTTCACTATATCCAGAATTTAGATATTATATTGACAATTGACGTGTGTTGAAATTTGATAGGATCGAATGTCAGTGCTGACTACCACAAAACGAAAAATATAACTAGAAACAATGCGGGAATGAGTTCATCACAGCTCTGTTTTTAGTGCTGTAATGAAGACATTACGATACTGACATAGAAAAATAGTATATTCTAAAACAAGTTGCAGAATGGGCTCCAATTAAAACACGAATGCGAAATTCGAAAACGAGCGACGAAGGAGTGAGTTTCGAACGCATGAGTGTTGGAATTGCCTTCTGCAACGAGTATTAGACGATATTTTCTCTATTTCAGGCAAGTTTTATAATATACTGTTGAAATTTAATGAAAAATTATACATCCTATTAACTTTTGTATTCTATCTTGGTAGTTGGTGTGACTGTTACGAAAGTTGACAGATTACGGAATTTGAATCGTACGTAGGGCATGGACATCAGATTTAAAACAGTTTACTAATAGCATGAATGATTCAAAATTAGCAAGAAGGTAATCTCTAGTATCTTATTTTTAAATGAAATTAAAACTTTTCCTCTCAGCAATTATTTCACTATATCCAGATTATATTATATTGACAATTGACGTGTGTTGAAATTTGATAGGATCGAATGTCAGTGCTGACTACCACAAAACGAAAAATATAACTAGAAACAATGCGGGAATGAGTTCATCACAGCACTGTTTTTAGTGCTGTAATGAAGTCATTACGATACTGAAATAGAAAAACATTTATTACACAACGTAAGTTTTGACCATTGAAGCCATTTTCTAGTTACAATAAAAACTAAAATTAAAATGATCTGTGTGTCGGCGATTGTCAATCACCGACTATGACAGCAACCAGCAACATACAGATCATTTGGATATTAGTTTTTATATTAACTTGAAAATGGCTTCAATGGGCGAAACGTACGTCGTGTAATAAATGTTTATAGTTTTATTTATTTTGGACCGAAAAAACCAAGGAACATAATAGCCTACTAATGCATGAACCTTCCAGACGTCTTTTTAGCGATAGCACGAAACAATTCATTGGGCATCAACTGAATTAAAATTTTAAAATTAATAAAATAGTGAACTTACTCAGCGGGGATTAGACCCCGATCTCCTGCCAGGCAGGCGAGCACGTTAATATTTCGACCATGTTGTTACATTTCTGAGATTTACATGATTTGAAATTTAAGATGAATAGATAGCAGTTTAAAATTTTATTTTCTCAATAATTTCTAAAATACACAGCCGATCAGGCTGAATCCGATACTCGATTATAACATTTTTGAAGAATTTTTATTTATTCTCCTAGTGATACGATCCTACAAAGTTCTGGAAAATTTTATACAACTAATTACCAAATTCCAATTCGATCGGATCTGTATCTTTTGAGTTATTAAAGAAATAATATTTCGGACGGGTGTAACTCCGAAACCGTTTGTTTGGTTATGCGCATTAACGAACTTAACGGTCTCATTCGGATGCGCAACTGAAAATAGTCGCTATCTGTTTCCGTTCGAGAGTTATCGTTGCAACGGACGGCCGGCTGGTTAGAATTGGGTTTGACCTCGAATTCTTCATCAGTGAGTCTAACCTAATCGTTTGAAACCATTTTCGGCAAAAAATTAAATATTACAGATATTTGGACATAATGATATCACACTGTTCCCTAGAACATGCGCGCAAAAAAAGACTACAAGAAGTCTATCCAAAATTGAACTCAGGAGATAACATAGGGCCACAAGACGCCAAGGGCAAGATGTTTTTGGCAGGCCACGAACATTTCAGCTCAAGTTGAAGTACTGTTAAGTATTATAGTATAGTCGTTATTATTTAAAATTACAGTAAAACCAACCTTTCAGAAGAACATCATAGCTTTCAATGTCCTTCACATTCCGAATATCCTTGAACCCACTGTCACTGATGTGCAACTTTAACCTCAAAATTGTTTGCCATCCCCAGTTCAGAAACGTAGGTTCTTCGTCCACAGCCCGCAACACCAGTATAGCAATATCGCGATGAAGTTGGTGGGGCAAAAATAAAACACAGTCCTCTTTAAAATCCCAGTTCAATCGAGATATGATCATCCTAGCCAACTTGTTTTCGATTTGCAAATCAGATTTGGTCCTGAGAAGTCTAGTTAGTAGTTCAACATCAGTGTCGTTCACTTTCCAGATAGCTAATGGAAGTTCCTCGTACAGATACAGCGCCAAATCTCCTATTTGTTTGATATTTTCCATAACTTGTTTCAATATATTTGAAAGCAGATGGGGGTGTTTTGACGTGATGTGAGTAAGTAAAATTCTAGATGTTTTCGAACATATATCTTGCGTTGCCTGGTTGATGAATCCAATCTGAAAGCAAGAATAATTGTAAAATCATAAAAGTTTTCGATTTGGGTTTAAAAAGATTACACAAGCTTAAAGTAGCTCTTGTGAAAGGTAGAGGTGACGCTGTTTCACAAAAGCAAACCATCAAACACGAAGTTCCGGAGGGTCCCGTCCTGGGTCCCCTACTGTTCCTTATATATGTTAATGATATGCCAAACTGTGATCGTGGCCGGCCAAGAGCTGGTTTTGTGCGCGGATGATACAACCAGCCCTCATCAGTATCATCTCTCCAAATCCATAGAGAGTTTGCCTCAGAAATGCAACTATGCATACAAAATTGGCTCCAATTGAACAAACACACTATAAATGATAGCAAAATACAGAACATGATTTTATCTCTGAAGACTTCTCGAATTGGCATCCCCCTGAACAAATCTGTCAAATTTCTGGACGTAGTTCTGGACCCAGGTTTGACATGGGCTCTACAAAACCATTCATCTCATCATAAGCCTAGAAAAATTGTCGCTAGAAACAATGCAATATTTACCTGAGGTCACTCATCATATTTGATTAAAATATTCAAACTAGTAGGAATTATTTTGCCACTCTTGTGAATAGTAGAGTTAGGATTAGTTTTAAGGGTGCAGACGACGTGTACCGAAGTTCGTAACGACACTTCAGACGTTTCCTGGGTAGAATGCCAATTTCTGGCGCCTATCCCTCTCTGAAGAAATCCCAAACCATCCCCATAACATGTAGAGATTCACTTTGGAGGCGCCTCGAAGCTGATTAATCTGTCTAGAGACACATAATTCTGCTCGAACAGAATAATGTCACAAGTCTCATAAATTTCCGAGCAAGACTTATCTCACTTAGTTGGAGGCCCAAGTTGGCACAATTTGACGCGGATCGTTCCATTGGAACGCCATTGGTCTAAGCGAAGTGTCTCAGCCAGGGGATTCACTAATCAGCGTTGAACACCACCTTGGGAGTACAACTCTATGGGAGTATTGAAAAGCTCCGGCAGAAGGGATGGAAGTAACTCCGAGTCGCAGTGAGAGCATGAAATGAAGTGGAGTGGGTCGAGGCGAGTAGTTGAAGTTAGTTGAAGTGCTGGTTCCATTCCCTTTTTTTCGTTACTCCGAAACCATTCGGGCAATTTTGCCCAATAACGGACTTATCCGAGATATTTATCTCCCAAACCTACTCTGAAAATTTCAACTGTCTAGCTCATTCCGTTCGAGAAATATCGCGGTTACGGCTGGCCGGACAGAATTGATTTTGACTACGGAGGCTTGATCAGTGGGCCGAACCAAAATGTTTAAGACCATGTTCATCCAAGAATTCGAAGGAACAAGAGCGCCAAAAAGAAAATACTATTTTAAGGGGCGAAATTCAGGGGGCTGTAACGAGTAGGTTTCCTGACAAAAATCAAAAATAAGTGTCTCCTAATTTCGTCCCGAGAATATGTGACCAAATTTGGTTACATTAATTTCACGACACCCTGTATAAAATGTGGAAAAGGCAAATGGAACAAATTCATTATCATGGTTACTGTACATATTCATGGAAAATCCCGAAGCACTTAGAATTTAAATTTCAATTTATCATTCTTTTCCGTAAAAATGCGAACCCTACCTTCAACCCCCTTCGAAAGACAGGTACAACCCCAATTTTTCAAATAGGATGTATGGGCTTGTGTTACATCCTTTCAAAGGTCTCGTCATTGTCTATTCAGAAATGTTATCACTTTCATGTTTATTGCAAAAATCAAATTAAAAAAAAATAAAATCAAATTAGCGAAATTTGGTGCGATATCAAAAACTGAAATGTAGCAAAAAAATTATGAATGTTAATGAAGTTGATGTTCAAAGTGTTCACCGTGAACGCCTTGGCAACACCGTTACCTCAAATAAAAATTTCTTCCCATATTATTCAACATCACAGGTGTGATCGACCTAATCGTAATAAAAATTTCTTCCCATATTATTCAACATCACAGGTGTGATCGACCTAATCGCAAGCGTTATTCGATTTTTCAGGTCATTCAAATCAAGGGGTTTAGTTTTGTACACAATGCTCTTCAAATATCCCCATAAAAAGAAATCTAATGGGTTAAGATCAGGGGATCGCGCTGGTCATTCGATCGTTCCGTGCCTTGCTATCCACCGATTTGGAAATATTGCGTCGAGGTACTGCCGGACATTGCGTTGTTAATGTGGTAGTGCTCCATCCTGTTCGTATGGTATTCCGTGGAACTTGAATGTGTCCTTGATCAGGATATAAATTTGCCAAAGTTGTAACGACATCACTTCGAAGAAGTGCTAAATATTTATCGCAATTCAAATTGCCCTCAATGAAAAAAGGGTATATGATATGGTTTCGAACATTTCCTGCCCAAACATTAACATTTTGAGGGAATTGCGTGGGCTCTCTGATCCAGTTAGGATTTTCGGTAGGTCAGTAGCGGCAATTTTGACGATTAGCATAGCCGTTGACTGTTGAGAGAAAATAAAACCTCTACAATTGGATAATGTTGTTATCCAATATGTCCATTATTTGTTCACAAAAATAAGTTCTCCTATCAAAATCGTCCTACAAGAGCTCCTGGGTTGGTATCATTTTATAGGGATGCATTTTATTTTGCTTTTATATGTTTTGATTCGATGTATGGGTGACATTGAATGTTGTGGAGGCCTCTCAACTCAATTTATGTGGATTTTCTTCAAGCCCAGAATCACATCTCATTTCACATCCTCACTCAGTGCATTAGCAGCTGCATTTTTAATCTGCCTTACATGTCCAATCTTGATCCTCTGATTTATTTATTGTCCCTTGGGTTATCTCCGCAACCAATCATGTGCAAAATTGTTATTTCGTGCATTTCCGTTAGTCGAATCATTATTCAAAATTAAGTTAATGAAATTCACACAAATTAGACAATTTATAAACTACAACTTATCAGCACAAAACAATTTGCGAAGGCGTTCTAAAGAAACTAACATTGCCACAGAAAGTGTTTTACGTTTTCATGATACCATCTGGAAAACACAATGTTATGGTTTCTTTTCATTTTCTTTCTATCACATCTTGAAGGCAAATAAGTTTAGTATTATTGTAATAAGATTTGGGAATGTTATAATGTATTGCGGTAATCACATGATTTTGTTTTTTCTATTTTGAGTTTTGCAATAAACATGAAAGTGATAAGATTTCTGAATAGAGAATGACGTGTTTTCAAACGATGTATCACAAGCCCTTACTACCTATTTCAAAAATTGGGAGTTGTCCCTGTCTTTCGAGGGCGGTTGAAGGTAGGGTTCGCATTTTTACCAAGAATAATGGCAATTTAAAATTTGAAATTGACGTGTTTCGGCATTTTCCATAAATATGAACAGTAACCAAGATGATGAATTTATTCCATGTAGCTTTTCCACACTGTATATGCTGTGACAGTCAGGAAACACTAAAATCCCTCTCTGATGTATCGATCTACTCCTATCTAGTGGACTAATGCAGGGAAGCGCTGCGCGTGCTGAGCTCTGATAATGCTCTGAAGGTTATCTGGTGTCCGGCGCACACAGAAATTCCTGATAACGTGCCAGCAGATGCATTGGCTAAGCGAGAGGCACGCTCATTATTTACTGAGCCGTTACCCATCAGTCGTACATCTGTTTTTTTTTTTATGAGAAATGGCTAAGAATGGAACTAGCTGTTCTTTGAGTCGATGATGCAGAGATGAAAGGAACTACCGAACATATTCTATAGACCACATTAGATAGGTTAGAATCATTCGCTTGGCGGGAGATCCATATTCAAATTTTTTAACAAGGAATTTCAACTTTGAGATGAAACCACCCTATTTAAAAGAGAATGTTAGTACAGAGACAACAAGTATTGGGTACCTTCATCATTAGTGCATGTTGTCATGTTATTTTCACATTAAAATTTACTTCTATTTATTCTTAAATCAAAATTGAAACCAGTGTAGCTCGAAAGATTTCCGTATGTCGTAGATGACTTCTGTTGTGCGTCATTACAAGGCCGATTTAGGGTTATGTTATTATATTTGACTGATTTCGAGTGAGCTAAGACATACGTCAATCGAATTTGGTGAACACTTTTATATTTATTAATTATTTTGGAAATATACAATTTTGTTATGAAAACTTGATTCTAGATGGTTGAGAAAGGTTCAGAGAATCTATTTCAACCTAAATAAACCTTAAGAAATTAGCCAAAGTATCTAAAAACATGCGAGAAATTCGCGTAAATTTTAGGTCCATAAGAAATGCATGGGGAATTCAGTGCTCGGATCCACGGATGGATCGTAATTCAAATTTCCCGCCTAACCTAACTAATGTGGTCTATTCAACTGCAGCAACCCTACTAAGGACGGTACACCTAGGAAACCCACTACTTCCACCCACTTTTTCTATGGTGAGAGAGACTAATCCCCGGCGACTCGCGGCATTTTTATGAGCGCGTCATCGAGTCTGAGCCTCTCCAACTTTACTTGGAGGAACACTGGCCTAAAGGCCCCCGATCAGCCCAAAATCGGCGCGCAAAAGAAGAAGAAGGTGCATAATTGAACAGGTTTCCGATTTCCAGAATATCTTGTACACAAATTTCTTTGATATAATATTATAGTATGGATATTTTCAAATAATTTTTGTATGCGTCCAATCTCATGATGTTCTTTTAGGTACCATCTTATATTTATCACCCCATCTTAACAAGCCATTGAAGAAGATGTACACAGAAGAGGCAATCAATCTCATGCAGTACTACCTGAGTAGAGAGGAATGGAAGGAAGTCTGCGCAGCCAAGACAGCAGAGGACAAGTACAACATTTTCATTTAAACTTATATGTATTATTATAACCTATGCTTCCAACTAGTACCGATCAAAAAAAGATCTCCCACACCACGTTGCACAACCCGAAATATTATGGAAGAGAAAGAAAGGCTAATGTTTTTGTATTCATGTTATAAGGCGCATCCAAGTGAGGGAAACAAACATTTTTATGTCGACTACAAAAAGAAATATCTTAAATTATTACAAACATCTAAAAAAAACCTATATAATACACAAATCCTGAATTCAGACAACAAAAACAAAACTATCTGGAATATCATCAATAAATAAACTGGGCGTTTAAGAAAACAAACTAAACCTGAAAACCTGACTGCCAATGAATTGAACAACTTCTTTGTAAATAATGCAAATAACATCATAAGAAACCTGGACAAAACCAATATAATATGTCCCACAGATTTAATGGAAAAATACTCTATAAGGAATTCAATGTTTTTCAATCCAGTAACCGAACATGAAATAAGATCCATTTTGAATAAATTGAAAGCAAAAAAAACAGAGGATATAGATGGGAACACTGTCTTTATTATAAAAAAATGTGCTCCATGGCTCATTGATCCATTAGAGGATATTGTAAATACATGTCTTGAAGAAGAAGTCTTTCCAACCAAAATGAAAATAGGAAAAAATTTGCCCCATACACAAGAAGGGAGATCTTTCAATGCCAGGTAATTTTAGACATATTGCCAGCATTTTCAAAGATCGTGGAAGGCGTCCCCTGTGGTTACCTAGTAGACTTCTTGAATGCGGAGCAAATATTGTGCAGCAACCAGTTTGGATTTCGGAGAGAAGCATCAACGGCTGAAGCAATTAACTTTTTAGTTGAGTATGTTCAGGAGTGTTTTGAAAATGAGAACAAATGTTTGTGAATCTTCACAGATTAGTCAGCAGCATTCGATTATGTAAATCACTCGATATTACTGGATAAGCCGGAGGGATGTGGTATACGTGGGGTTTGTCTGGATTTTTTCAGATCATACCTATCCGACCGACAACAGATAGTTGTAATGACTGAGCACCAATCTGAAGCTCTAAAAATAACAAGAGGGGTTGGCCAAGGATCAAGACTGGGTCCTCTACTGTTCCTTGTCTATATTAACGACATGCCACGTAACATAGATAGAAAGATAGATAGATAGATAGATATTTTATTAAGGTTACATAGTAACAAGGTCAATTAAATACAATACAAACACAATAAATGAGCTATATAATTTTAAATTCCATCAAACTATATGGGGGATTCGCCATTAGATGATTTTTTAGTTCCTTCTTCAAAAGGTTTAATTTAAGTTTTCTCCATGTCAATGGAAGCTTGTTGTATAGCCGTATGCCTTCATTTTTCCGTTCAGTAGTTTGCAATCTAGTTCTTGTTATGCTCAGATCTTCTTTCGTTCTGGTGTTATATGAATGGCAGTCACACCTCTTGTCAAAATCTCCCACTCTTACTGCAACATCCATTATTAATTTTATTATTAATTCAGCCATGACTGTGAGTATTCTGTATTTTGCAAATAATGGTTTGCAGTGTGTTCTGGGATTTACGCCTTCTATGGCTCTAACAGCCTCCTTCTGTGTAATTAGAATTTCCTGAATATGGCTTGAACTGCCCCATATTTCTAACCCATAGATCATTCGAGAATGGAACAGAGCATAGTATGTCTGGAGAGCTGTTGGCTGATTAATAATTTGTTTTACTCTTCTTATAGCATATATTGCAGGTTGTAGTTTTTGTTTGAGATAAATGATGTGTTCCTTCCATGTCAGGTGTGTGTCGAAGTATATACCCAAGAACACTGTATCATTTGTGGGAACTGCAGTTGAGGATGAGAAGAGGATAGTTTTGGTTTTCTCTTTGTTGAGTGACAGTTTGTTGGCATTGAACCAGTCAGTTGCTTTCCTAGTAATATGTTCTGCGTTATTCAATAAGTTATTTCTGTTATGTTCTCTCGAAGTCAGGGTTGTATCATCAGCATACAATAGAGTGTGACATCCAACACTGTTTGGTAGATCATTGATGTATATTATGAATAACAAAGGCCCTAATATCGAGCCCTGAGGAATACCATGTGCTATCGTTGAAATTGCGCTCTTTTCGTTATTATAAGATGTCATTTGTTGACGGTTGTGAAGGTAAGACCTGAACAATGACAAGGCCACTCCTCTCACTCCATAATGCTCCAGTTTCATGGACAACCCTGACAATGCCAACCGATGTAATACCAAGAACTGTTACTTCCTGCATGTTTGCCGATGACTCAACATATGCAGTAGAGATTGACAATAACACCACCATACAATCGACGTATGAAGACATTATTACCCAAGCCAAAAAGTGGTTCAACACCAGCGAATTATTTCTAAATGCTGATAAAACAACATCATTAGTCTTCAGTGTCAAACAAACGGGTCAAAATACAGGATTGAACTCGGTAAATTTTTTGGGAGTACGGCTGGACACACAATTGGGCTGGGGGGTGCACATTGATAATCTTAGCACTAAACTAGCTGGGGCAACGTATGCTTTAAGGAAAATTGCAGAGGTCATCAATATGGGTGCAGCAGTAACTGCCTACTACTCCCTTTTCCATTACAGGATGACTTACGGCATAAACTGTTGGAGTGATGGAGCAACTGTGCACTTAAATAAAATATTTAGAATGCAGAAAACAGTCATGAGAACTATCTATGGGGTCCCATGGAATACAAGTTGCAGAAACCTATTCACAGAATCAAGAATAATGACGCTGTATGCAGTAATAATATACAAAAAGTTAATACACATAAGAGAAAACCAAAGCAGATATACAAAGCACTCAGAACAGCACGAGTACAATACTAGAAACAAAGAAGATATTATACAGCCACATAGGAGACTGAGGAAAACCCATAATATTGGAGTACAACTTTACAACATGCTACCAGACCAGCTGAGGAACCTACCATTTACAACATTCAAGAAAAAATTAAAAACCTTATTAATTGAAAATAGTACGGTGCGCCTCACTACACGAAAGACTCATTGCACAGAAGCTCTACTGTATCGAACTTTACTGCATCGACGAGGCACCACATCGAAAAACCCCCCACTTTAGAAAGTGGGCGGCACTAACTAGAGTTAATGTTCGTGCTTTCTCCTGATTGGCCGAACGTGAAAACCCGTTTATCGATCGTCTTCGTCGATAGTTTCGCTCGATGAGAGGCAGTGATGCCAGATGTCGAATATAAAATTATGGTACAAGGATGCCAGAATTATGGAATTTTAAGGCAAATTATGGTACACAGATGCCAGAATTATGGAATTTTCGGGAAAATTATGGTACAATTAAGTATGCATATTTATTCAAAGTAATAAGTAGTACTGTGAAAAAAACAACGAATTGGTATACATAGAATTAAAAAACCAATCTGTATTTATAGAAATAAGAAGTTAATTTGAAATTAATCATGTTACGTGAGTTCAAAAAAATTCGTGGTCAAGTAGGCTATGGAATTTTAAACGTCTGAACGTAGTTCAGAAAATTAACCTTTAAAATTCCATAGACTACTTGACCACGAATTTTTTTGAACGCACATTATTTGGTTTTGAAAACCGGAAAAAAATCAAGTATGGAAATTAAATTACAAAATATATACTTTTCAAAGTAAATTCATGTCTGTACATTTACCCTAAAACTACGTCGGAAAGTAAATTTCTACATCTTCCTCGTCATCAGATTTGTACAAATTTTTGGCTTCCATTGCCTGTACTAAAGAATCTGTTATTTTGAATTTGTAGCATTCTCCATTGGTGCTTTGCGATGCTAAGAGCAATCCATTGATTGAATTTGTACAAATCCGATTTCGGATATTAGTTTTTATTAATTTGACTTTTGAAAAAACCCTTTCGCAAGAAGCATTTGAATGTGGTGTTGCCGAAATATCAAGAACAAATTCGCCCAATTCCCTAAATGAATTTTGACCAGAGTGGTCAGTTAATACCATGATTTTATGCCAGTATTTGTCAACAAGACTTACATTTTTTATATCTTCTTCAAAATCATGGATTAACTGACAATACAGCCTCCACTGATCATCCACCTTTTGTTTCTTTTCAGTATCGTTTTTATTTATAATTCTAGGTAACGAATTCATGACACCCAAAATGGATTGAGGTTTTTCCTTATTATGTTTATTGTCAAATATGGCGATTTGAGATAAAATATTTTCTTTGAAATCAAATCTTTTTTTAATTTCATTACAGGAAACTATTAAAAATTGCCTGCATCTGATAAAAAAATCTATTTTTTCGTCAGGGGTTAATCTGCTCACATTTTCAGCGACTCTGACACCAAGATATATATCATGTGAACTTAGAAACTGTGACACATTATTCGGATCAATATCTGATAAATGAGTTTGATGCACATAATTTGGTTACAAATATGTCAATAACATGGTTTTAAAAGTTTCAGTAATCTTATTATGGACTGCAGTAATGACAACTCTTTCATTTTGAAAATATTGGTTAAGGTCGACAAATTAGGAAGAATCCATTGCAGGAAATAAAAAAAAAGTTTGGTTTCTGAGTCATTGAGCCTGTTTGCAATTGTTTCAGACGAATTCAACCTATGTTCAGTCCATTGCGCCCTTGCTTTCACGAATACTGCCTATTCTAGATACCGGTAGCCGACGGAAGCAATAAATAATGGGTCGGCCATAAATAAATTGTGGAACTCAAATTTCAAAGGCTCCGACGCAAAATGAAAGTTCTTTATCAGTTTATGTATTCTATGCAGATAAAAGAAATAATCCCCTTATAATGGTCACATCTGTTCTCGAGTAAATTCACAGGAAAATTACGGATCACAACAATAATCTATATTCAAGACCAAACAATTAGAAACGGGCGAAAATATTGAATCGATCGAAATTATGGTACAATTATGGAATGCTCTAAATTTGAGGTCAAAATTATGGTACAATTCCATAATTATGGTACATCTGGCATCGCTGCCTCTCATCGAGCGAAACTATCGACGAAGACGATCGATAAACGGGTTTTCACGTTCGGCCAATCAGGAGAAAGCACGAACATTAACTCTAGTTAGTGCCGCCCACATTCTAAAGTGGGGGGTTTTTCGATGTGGTGCCTCGTCGATGCAGTAAAGTTCGATGCAGTAGAGCTTCTGTGCAATGAGTCTTTCGTGTGGTGCACCCTACTCAAATAGTATATATAGTTACAGCGAATTTGAGAGTCTCATTAAAAATTATTAACAAAATTACTAACATTTGGAAATTTACTTATGTAGTTTTGACTATTCCTATACAGTGTAAACATTGTCAGTGAGAAAATAAAGGATTATTATTATTATTATTATTATTATTATTACAAATCCCTTCAATTCCGACTTGAGACCAGCCAACCACAAATAGGCGAAGGATAATTCTTCCGACAGGCCCTGATCTTTAAACTCCTGAAATATATGGAGTGCAGATTTTTACTCATGTGATATTTGAGTAGTGTGTTGTGCCTGTCTGATCTCTCTGCTTACTCTTCTTTGGTCTGTTGGCATCATAGGTATTCCTGCTAGGTCATGAAACCAAGGAAAGCTCCTTGGTTCCTAATTTCATGATGAGCTACCATTTTCAGAAGCAGGTCTTCGCTTCTCAATATCCTTATTGTCATTTCCAACGTTTGTGGATGGTGTTGGTATTCCAAACTTTGCAAACCCCTACCACCCTGCGTTCGTGAAAGGTATATTCTCTGAATCGAGCAGTTGGGATGCGGGCTACGATTCATGTTCATCACTTTACGAGTGTTTCTGTCTAGTTCGAGAATTCTGTTATTATAGAAATTATATTATATTATTTACTGAAATTACTAACCAATTTCATTTATTCGTCGAGTAAATATTTTGATTTGATTAGTTCATATTATTATTCCGAAATTGTGTTCTTTGCAGCAAATATAAGCTGATATTATCATTCATAGATTAGATATTGATTTGTATTTTTGACAAAACATGTAATTTATTGATGCTAAGAATAAATTATTATTATTATTAACTAAAGTAGCTAAACTTACCTGAAGCAGATCCACAGTCGCAGTAATGATCAAATCTGCTTCGTTCCTCGCCAAAGCCATGTTTGCGAATGTGTTCAGCAAATAATAGACTTCACCATCAGATAAAGAATTCAGTTTATCAACAAACTGATCCTCGAATTCCTTATTCTTGAAGTAAATACTAAAATCTCTCATATTTGTGGGTGACAGTAATTCGTCTGAACATACGTCGGAACTATGGAGAAAATATAGAATTTTCCACAATGTCGCTATAGAAACTGAATGGTAAGGTACGACTGCCAGAAATTGCCAGGCACCTAATTTCTGAGAAGTATATAAGTAATAGACTGCTCTCAAGAAGAAGGCATCGTATTCTACATGTAACCTTTGCATCATCGCAGGATCCTCTATAGTTGGTGTTTGGAAAAATCTTTCCCACAGCTCTGTGGCATATTGCACTATGTGGAGTATTAAACGGCTTAGTCTTTTCGCAAACTGAGCGTATCTAGACTGGCTGTAGGTATGAAGACCTTTGTTGATTATTGTCAAAAGCGAGGTGGAAAATGCAAGGAATCTGAGCATGTGCTGCTCAGTTATTTGATCCGGAAATTGATCCTACAAACAAAATCATAAATATTTGTTTCAATGCATTTACATTTCAGAAATATCTCGATGAAATGATTGGGTGATTAACTTGATTTAACTTAAAAAAAATTGGTTCAAGCCCTGTGGACAGGAGCTTTCTGGCGCTCTTGTTCAAACAGACAAATTATATCTCCGAAAGTATTGGTTTCTCAGAGTTGAAAATTATATCAATGTATTCTCATGATAGAACTGCATCATAAACGAAATTCAATTCAAATAATAGTTTATTTATCAAGATTAAATAAGCAATCTGAGAATCAGAAATGCAACATGGAAGAAATCAAATTAAAATACCTGAAATGAATTTGACTCTCTCTTATAGAACAGGATGACATATACGAGTATGAACCCAGATCATATAATAAATCATAGATAGAATAATTATAGCATTGTGTGATAAGATAGAAGTACGATTCATTATTGAAATTTCAAAAATCATATCTCCGAAAGTATTAGCTTGTTGGAGTTGAAAATGATATCAATGGACTTTTAGGGTGAAACGGCACCTTAAAAAAGAATTTATACTGAAATTTGTAAGTTAAAAAAAAAATTTTTTTTTCGTTACCTCGAAACCATCTCGCCTATTTTGGCCAATAGCGAACTTAACCGAAATATTTATCTCCCTAACCTACTCTGAAAATTTCAACTGCCTAGCTCATTCCGTTCGAGAGTTATTGTAGAAACAAAATTTAAAAATTTTCAATTTTTTTTTTACACTTTACGGTAACCCGATCAATACAAAACTTCACATGCGTCTAAAGGTCATGATTCTACAATTTGATGCTAAATTTTAGATAGATCGAGTGATCGGTTTCGGAAATATTCATAAAAAACGTTTTTAGTAAAAACGGCCATAACTCCGAAACCGCTTGATGGATTTCGCCCGTTAACGAACTCGTCCAAGATATTTACGCTCCAAACCTACCCTGCCAATTTCAATCCTGTAGCTCCTTTTGTTCGTGAGTTATCGTGTTAACGGACGGCCGGACAGAATCGATTTCGACCACGGATTCTTGATCAGTGAGTCGAACCAAATCGTTTGATACCATTTTCCGCCAAAAATTCGAAAATTACAGACATTTGGGCAAATTGATAAGCCCTCTGTTCCGAGGAACAAGAGCGCCAAAAATAAATAGAAATCATGAAATACTTTATACGCGCAGGTAACAACTGTTAAAAAGTGTAGGCATCGTCGAAGTTCTTCCTAAATACTATTTATTCGTATTTAGGAAGATATCCGCCGTGATAAGTTGAACGCCAATATCAATAACAATTTTTCAAAATCTGTTTAGCCTATTAGATAACCACATTATTTTGGTGATTACTGTTATCATTGGTGAATATTGTACATTACCAGGTGTTGTCTCCTTTTTATCAAAGATAAAGCACTGAACAATGATCCTAGTGGTAATTGATTGATAAGTGCAACTAGATCATTTTCTCTCAGAGAAGTACCAGATGTTTCCTCGTCTTCTTCTCCATCTGAATCTATCACCACCCATAAAGCATCCTGTGCCTCATCTGTTGGTTGAGCGATCTGTAAAAATTGATACACACTTATGAGAACAAAGGAATTCCAAATGCAATACCATAAAATCTATTCAGTTAATGAGTTAAGACTTGAGACATTCTGATGTTATTTACTTATAATTTATATTTCAGAATATGCAGTTGCATAAACATAATATACCTATAGCAGTTTTATCGTCATGCAATATTAGCACTTCAATACTTGCAATATTCCATCTAAATCATGGATTAGAGTTAGCAGATATCAGGATGTTCACATTATCAAGAACAATTCGAACTACCAACAGATTATGGCGCTTTATTCAACCATATGATGAAGAAGATCGGGCCAACTATACTACCCTGAGGAACACCCATTTTTTGCAATATCTCCAACTTCATCCAGCAACAACCTGCACCAGTTTTCCCATACAGCTTTATTTTGTTCAACAGAATTTTTGTGATGCAAAAAACCATATTTAGATCCCAAAATATATCGTATACAAATATGTGTACAGGGTGTAAATAAATAGTAGCGAAAAAATTTAAAAGGTGATTCCTTGTCAAGAAATAAGGTGTGTCTTTTATATTTTTTTTTTTGAGCAGCTCCCTAAAAATGGATCCAGTAAAGCAATATCTAATTTTTTACTTAAAAAAAAATTACAAGAATGAAATTAAGCAGACACTCAAAAAAAAGTTTGGACTGTTCCCCAGCGCATTTGTTGGGTTACCTGGTCAAAAATTCCAGGAGTTTTTAATAAACCCTTCATGAAAGAACAATGCTAAAAGAAAAATCCAGAAGATTTAAATCTGGTAATCGGGATAGCCAAAGCTGACGACCAGCTCACCCTATCCATCGATTTAGATATGTATGATTTAAATACTGGCGCGTTATAATATTGCAATGAGCTGGGACCCCATCATGCATAAACCACATTGTCATTCGGACACTTGCAGAGGTGGCTTTTTTACCCTTTACAAACATAGGGGAACACCTGCTCGCTCGCATATAATAAAATTGGTTGAAGTCAGGAGCTTTGCGCGTATGTTCTATTGTCCATTCTTCTGTATTGGACAATCTTAATCGAGTTTACCATGGTATATTCGATTAAGAGGAGAATTTACCAGGGTAAATTCGAATTAGGAGTGTCCAATATAGTAGAATAGACAATATAATTTACCATGGTAAATTCGATTTAGAGTGTCCAATACAGAAGAATGGACAATAGAACATATGCGCAAAAGCTCCTGACTTCACGTCGGTGCTTGAACCAATAACTTTTTTCGTCATTTTCAAAAAATTTCTGGCGGTACGCTTCTCACAAAATTTTACACACGCCTTTATGTCGATATTCTACAACTACATAATTACCTAGCTTCAATTCAAACAAGTCTATATTTTTTGAGTTATTG
Organism: Halyzia sedecimguttata; assembly: GCA_937662695.2. Taxonomy (NCBI): domain Eukaryota; kingdom Metazoa; phylum Arthropoda; class Insecta; order Coleoptera; family Coccinellidae; genus Halyzia; species Halyzia sedecimguttata. Next base: position 31,791,215 of record OW569415.2, read on the forward strand.
AGGAAATAATATTCCAGGTGGGTATAACTCCAAAACCGATGGACCGATTATGCCCAAAAACGAACTCAACTCCCCCATTGGGATGTGCAACCTTTCCTGAAAATTAAGTCCCTATCTCTTTCCGTTCTCAAGTTATCGTGGAAACTGTCGAAATTAATATTCCAGGTGGTTATAACTCTGAAACCGTTGAACCGATTATGTCCAAAAACGAACTTGACTCTCCCATTCGGATGCGCAACCAAACCTGAAAATTGCAAGTCCCTATCTCCTTTCGTTCGAAAGTTATCGAGGCCACGGTCAGTCATCCAGCTACTGAAATCACACAAGGTTGCTCGGATCTCCATCAATATAGATCCGAACGTGTTCAAACTTGGAACACTTGGAAAACTTGGAGTTAGGTATTGAAGGCTCTCGCAAAATTTCAGCGATGTCGGACGAATAGTTTCTGATATATAGAATTTTTTTCAATGATTTTCTAGTGATACGATCCTCACGTAATTTGGCAAGAATTTTCTCGTTGGCATTTTACAACTGATAACCATGTTTGAATTGGATCGGTTTTGTATTTTTCGAGTTATTGAGGAAATAACACCAAATTTCAGATGGGTATAACTCCAACACCGTTTGGCCGATTATTATGCCTATAAACAAACACAAATGTTCCGTTCAGATGCACAACCTTACCCGAAAATTTCAAGTCGCTATCTCTTTCCGTTCTCAGGTTATCGTGACATAAATATTAGATTATTAGAATATTAGATATTTCAAGTTCGAAAATATGTAATAGGCGCCTAGCGCCAAGACGTAGTTGCTAAGGAGACGATAAGGTTTTTGGGAGTATACCTTATTACTGCTGGATTGAAGTGGGATGAACACATCTCCATTCTGAATAAACGCTTAACAACAGCGGTATATAGTCTACGTGTTTAGAAGAACCATATCTCTATCAGTATCTTAAAGACTATATATTTCGCAAATTTTTTCTCTGTTGTATACTGCTGTATCATATTCGGGGGAAACAGTACTCTCATAGAGAGGATTTTCATTACTCAAAAGCAAACAATCCGCACCATCTTTGGACTTAAGTTCAGACAGTCTTGCAGGGGGGTCTTCAGAAGAAACAACTTTCTAACAGTAAGGGGTTTATAGATCTTTAGATGTCTTATGTTCATCTTTGAGCATCCATCCTATTTTGCACAATACAGGAATAAAAACTATACTAGATGCATACATTCATATCTGAAAGAATATACGTAGAGATCTGTAGCGGGCTTCGAACATCTGAAGTTCTGAATAATCATCGCTTGGACTTGGACCGGTCAGACCTGGTTTTGAAAGAGACCCTCCTGGCCTTACGAGCAACATTTTCATTTTTGAATTCAAATATTGAAGGGATTTCAGGAGTGAATATCTTCGAAAACTAGCGGATGCGATTCTTCTCCTCGAGATCCCATTAGCCGACAGAGAAGTATTCTTGTGAGAGGAGACTTTTGAAAGGTTATGTATTATTTTTAATTTGTTCGTTTCCTCCTCTTGTCTTTTAATTTTTCAGGTTGAGTTTCGGGTACCTTGGAGAAACCTATCCGTTTTTTGTCGAGGGAATCCACATTGAAGAAATATATCCCCATCAATATTTTTAAATTTCAGCAAATTTTGTAAACCATAGTTACAAATCACCACACTCACGGGGAGAAAGGGTTTTTTGCTGAGGTTTTTCCCTAAGCTCTTGTATCATATGTCGAATTGTATGGTACCCCGTTACACCAACCTCTGCTAACACATATACAGCTCTCAGTCAAAAGAATATATATATACAGTAGAATCTCAGTAATCCGGCACTATTAAAAACCAGCGTGTGCCGGATTATTGGAATGTTCGGATTACTGGATTGTATAGAAAACATAATGTGTAAATAGAATTTTTTTATGACATATCTCACAATTTTATCGAGTTAACTAAATAATCTTTAATTGAGGTCTATTTTTGTGCAAGTCGTAAACCTTGTTTGAAAACCTTTTCTCGCATGTTTCGAAAAATTATAGCCTCTTTAGCAGGTAAGCTGTGTGTTCAACCCATGTTATGCTGGTATTGAAACAATTAAATGCTGTATCTGTATTCTGATAAATTTTGTAATCAATAGGCAATTGCTAGATCATTGTCACGATACGATTCTTCTAATTCTCGTGATACAACATTCAGTGTAGGTCATAGCTTTTTCCATGATGAAGGGTGAAGTAGGCACGGGCGGAGTGTGCCGGATTATTGGACGTGTCGGTCTATTGAAGTGCCGGATTAGTGAGATTCTACTGTATATATATATCCTTATAGCCTATCTAGATCTCATAATAGTGTAAATTACATGTGTTTAAAGCTATTCAACAGTTTACCTAGAATGTTTTGTAATATCTCTGAACCAAAACGCTTTAAAAAAGAAGTGCACAAACTGTTAGTTTTATGTGAACCGTATAACCTAGATGAATTTTTTGATTTTTGCACGCGGCGTGAAGGTAAAGATTGTTAGCTGTGTTTTTGACATTTTGAAATATAATTATATATCTATCTATCTATACCTCTCACTCTACTTACTCTTTGAATAATTTTTTTTCAAAAACCGTGGATTTCATTTTAGCAAAAAATTACAGGAGAACTTATTTGTTCAGAATAAATCAGGCATAATGGTATAATTTGAATAAGGAAAAAGGTTTCTTGACAAACAAATCTTAGGGATGTTTTTTTCTATCCCTTGAAAACATAGGGGAACACCACCCAGAATTCTTTTGAGTGCCTTCTCGTTCGTATATAATGTTTGCTTAATTGCTTTTTTGGCGCCATCTCAGCAGGGGCTCTCAAAAAAAATTATCCAAAAGACCTACCCTATTTTTTGACAAGGAATCACCTCTTAAATATTTTCGCAACTATTTATTTACACCCTATATATACTCAGTTATATTGCAATATTCCAGCCGCAGGCAAAAATCAGACAATGTTCATAATTATTATCTATTTCTGAGTAGCGATAATATATGAAAGAATATTATGGTACTGAAACCAAGTTAGAAAAAATAATTAGTAACAATTTCAAAACATACTTCTCCTAAAAATTTATCTCGCTCATTTATAGGTGACAAAACCATGGATAAAACTGCCAAAATATGGTTGATTTCATAATTCATGAACGGGCAGTCTATTTGTTGTAACAGTGGTGCTTGAATAAAACTTGAGGCCCATGTGCCCACTCCTGCGGGACACCTGAAAATATGAATATTTCTTGTAAACATGGAACAAGTGTCTAATGAATAAGTAGAGTGCAAGCAAATAGCAGCAATCAAAGAATACCTTCAGTGTCAAACACGTCAGCACCAGTACATTACTTAAATTCACAAACCTGGTTGCATAAACATTGCACTTCACTGCATGTCTGAAATTAATAAACACCTTCTTTTTGGCGCGCTTGTTTACCTGAATGGAGACAATCATTTTGACCAAATATTTATGATTTTCAGATTTTTAGCCAAATATGCTTTTATCGTTTAGTTTTGACTCACTGATGAATCCAAGGCCAAACTTAATTCAGTCCGGCCGTGAGCATAACTTTTGAACAAAATGAGTATGACACATTTGGAATTTGCAGGGTATGTTTGGGAGATAAATGTCTTGGTTAATTTCTGAATGGGCAAAATTCGACAGGTGGTTTCAAAGTTATACCAATCCCTAATTTTGTTTTCCCAATAACTCGAAAAATACAGATTTGATTGAATTGAAACCAGGCAGTAGTTAAAAAAATACCCTGAATAACATTGAAATTTTGCGAGAGCCTTATTTTACAATCAAGTTCTAGATTTAAACTCTATCAGATCTGTATTGATGGAAATATTGGTAAAATATAATTTATTTTTCCTGGATACCAATCAGCCTTGGGCGCCTTCAGTACCTGGATGGGTGACCGCTCTGGCTATGAATATTTAATCAAGTGCGCCAAAGAAGACTCTCAGAATTTTTTTATTATCCTTCAAGTTTATCTATTGGAAAAGTGAACCAAGTTTTATTTATGCAACCAGAAATTCAAAACTGAAATTTGAAATAATGATACTTATTAATTTCAATAATTATGTGTTAGAGGTACCTAATCTCTACCACACATTTTTAGCCCACAAAATTCTGATCGAATCAGTTTATTAGAGCAATATTATTGTGTTTTTAGTTGAAACTACTATTCGGCGGGAAGAAATTGAAGATGAATGGGATTACCTTAGAACATGGTTCAAAAGAAAAAGATGGTCCTGATAGTTTGCAACTCTCAGCAGTATAGCTATGAGTTCAGTTAACCATGCTCTAGTTTCAGCTATAAACTGACTATCTTTAATTGGTTTTCTTTGAAATGCAAATAAAACGGATACGCAAAGCCTTAAGTCACTCAAATATGGTTTCCAGTGTTGTGGTTCTTTTTGTGTGTTGAGTATAACTTCTTTATCCTTATTCATTTGGGTAACATTTAAACAATGTGCAATAATGGTTTGTAGATATACTTCAACCTGAAAATAATTGTAAACATCAGTCATATAACGGAATAAGTTGATGTTGTTCCATTAAAATGCTACCCTAGTAAAAAGTCAAATATGAGATACCACTATATCATTTGATTTCCAATTGATCATGATGATAGATATGTCCACCATGCATAATAACTTAACTAACCTGTATTTTAAGGTTTTCTGCTGAGAACGAAAACAACTTGTGATTTTCTAAGGTACATTGCTGAATCTTTGCCAATATTCTAAACATACTTTGCCAAACAGATTTATTTAGAGTGCATTTGCGATAGGAATGTGTAGTGGTTACAGATTCCCCATGTGGGCATTCACCTGTACAAGAAATATATTCAAAATTTGAGGACCACAGTCCTACTTTTAAGTCCATATATTCTTTCTTCAGCTGATGAATCTCTAAATTATTTTCATTAAGTTTTGCTCTTACTTGAAGATAATTAGATAACAACTCATACAATGGATGTGATCTAATCGCTAAACCTTGTATTTCAGCTTCAATAAATTGTTGTGTGAAATTTTCTATCATAGATAGTTCATTATTTGTATAAAAAGCTGATAATTGGGTTTCAGTATAAGGTCGAATTGCATAATATACAGAATTAAACTTGCATTTCTCCTTTTCAGTAGTATCCTCTATATCTTTTACGATTTTCTTATTTTCCTTGAGAATATTATCCAATACGTTGACTTCATCAGGATTCCTTTCCTGATTTACTTCAATCTTTTTTTTCTCAATAGCCTCAGAATCTACCATCTCTGCAGATAATTCAGAATCAATTTCACCTATCTCCAGTTTGTTACCAACTTCAGAAACAACGCCATGCTTTGAATCTGAATTACCAGTATCACTTGTTATCAAAGGCCCCTTGGAATCACACACGTCTATGAAATTGTCAGTTTCTATAATATTGCTACCACTACTCTGCTCTTTTTGATCACATCCCAAATCTTGAATATTTTTCTTATGCTGGATTTTCGTTTTAGACTGAAATTACGCATTTTCAATTTACTATTGTAATATTATGGAGAACTCACCTTAATCGGACGTTTCTTCCTTACTTGTTCCATGATTAGCACGAATTTGGGAATAAATAATTTTAAAAACAAATTTTAGATGCATTAAAATTCAAGGTAAGTGTTTGTTATTAGTGCGTATTCTATTGTTTATTATTATTATACTCAAGTATCGAATCAGTGTTGCCAGATTCTTTTTATCAAATTTCTTCAATTTATCCTCAAAAATTCTTCAAATTTCTGCAGTGGTGTATAACGTCATTTTGGAGTACCTACCTACCCACTGTTAGTAAAGTTAAAAACTTCCTCAATGGGGCAAATCCCCAGTTTGACCTGTTTCACACTGCAATATTTTTATTTTGCTACTGCAAGCACCATCTCGAGGGCGATAATTTCAAGTCGTAGCTAAACCATTTTACCGAAAATGTCAGAACGCATACGAAAAGAGTAAAATTGTTCCAAAAATATGTGAATTTCAAAAATTCTTCATATTTTAATGGTTTTCCTGAAATATTCTTCTTTTCTTCATCAGCTCTTTTTGGAGGCTAAAATTCTGCATATTGAAGAAAATTCTGCATTTCTGGCAACACTGTATCGAATGTTCAGGGTTTCCCAGATTGTCATATTTTCATTGTCAGCTGTGATAACCAAAACAGACTTTCATACCTACAGGGCAAAAACACTATTCAACAATTTATTTTCACAAAATTGTCCAAATATATATTAATACATCACATATTCCTGCACGAGTCCCGAATTATTCTAGTATCATCATTGAATTCGGAAAAATCCAAAATACCCTTAAACAATAGTGAATTTTATAGGACGTTACAGAATTTTCTGCGGCTTTTCTTGTGTATGTTTGTACCATAGACCTAATATCCCATGGGATATTAGGTCTATCGTTTGTACGTACATTTCAACTAATTCTATACAGAAGCGAATCAAACTGTCAAGTTGTTTTGAATAACATAAAATCAAAATGAGTCTCTTTATTATGTGAAAAGTGTTAAAATGAAAAACTTTCAGTTATTTTACTATTTGACTGAATGACGAGGTGTACGTGGATTGAGGAGACCTTAATTAGAGTTTTCTATTGAATAGTACATTTCAGAAATCCAGAGATGGACATAAATATTGAAACAGCAGTAAGAATCTGCCCCGTTAATTCTCGAAATAGTGACGATAATAGTATGATTGGCCTTCAAACAAATGGGACTAACTCTATTCAGCTTGCTAATACTCAGAGATTCCCAGTAAATTATGCCTTTCCGCCCCATACCAGTCAAGCTATACTGTACAGTACTATTGTAACACCTTTGATGAATTATTTTATAGAAGGATGCGATGTATCAGTAGTGGGTGTTGGACAAAGTGGAACTGGAAAAACATATTCATTATTTGGGCCTGGCTTTCATTTTGCTGCAAGTGAAGCTGAACATGGAATTGTTCCGAGATTTATCAGGGACTTATTTACTAAGATCAAACAGTATCGAGATAAAACCTTCACAATAACTATAGGTTGGTCTCAAATTTGTGGAGAAACGGTTCAAGATCTACTTGGATCAGGACTGGTAGAATGTACCGATATTCTTGAAGCCTTTCAACTGATACAATTAGGAATGTCAAACACTGGACCAAAATTTGCTCATACGTTATTTACCATAACGTTGTATCAAGAATGGATCATAGAGTCTACAGTCCAACATAGAGTTTCAACTGCCAGTTTCACAGATTTAGGAAGCAGTGAAAAAGTTTTGATTTATGATAATAATGGACTTGTTCAGTCAGTCCCAACAGATTCAGGACTTATGGCCCTTCAACAATGTATTACTGCACTGTCAGAACCTCATTATTCAAACTTCAATATCCACAATATTCCTTATGAACAGTCAGTGTTGACAAAGTTATTGAAAGATTCATTTGGTGGTCGTTCCAAAACAGTGTTATTATGTACTGTATCTCCATTTATAGAAGATTTTGCAGAATCTTTATATTCATTACAGTTAGCATTGAGATCACAATCAATCAAAAATTATGTTACTGTGAATTCGTATACCATGTATCAGAATATTGAGGAAAATTCAGATGTTTTCAGCCTTCAATTTGCTGCGAATCAGTTGCTTAAATTAGTAAAGAATGCAGAGGAATTATTCCAGAAAGTGTTAACAAATTCATCTCTACCTAAAGGCTTGTTAGAACAGATATCACATTGGTTAACTTTCAAACAAGAATGTGAAGAATGTTTAAACGATAATTGTGAACCCCATAGATCATTAGATATAATAGAAGAGGAAGAAGCTGAGGATTATATGAGTTGTAATACTATACACAGCAGTGATAGTGAAGGAATAGATGATGAGCAAGAGGATAATTCAGAAAAAATTATGGAAAACTTTGAGGATTTACTGAAGAATTTTTCATCTCTAACAGATGAACTTGTTGGTAGTTATTATCGTGAGTATTTTGATGTGAATATCAGTACTAAGGAGAGTTCCTGTGTTTCAAGTAATGAAAATCATATTAAAGGAGCTAGAGGTCGAAGAGTTAGTATACATTCATTAGAAGAATTAAAAAACTCGGTCTCTATCAACACTAAAATATGTGATGAACTGGGGGTGCATCCTGAAGAAAAAATTAATGATACAGATAATATGACATATGAATCGAAGAAAAAACTATTAAAAAAAATAGTTATAGCCATCCAAGGATACCAGAAACAAATAGAAGACTTGCAGAAGACAATACAAGTGAAAGAAAAATTAATGCAGCAATTAATTAAAAATAAAAATGTAAAAAATAATGCTAGGATTAAGCTTGAACAAAAATGTCAAAAATTACTGAAAGAATACGATAAGCTGATGGCAGCTCTCACTCAAGCTGAAATAAACAAAGACGCAGAGTCAGAGAAGAAACACCAAATGAAATTAACAGAACTCAAGAAAAAAATTAAAGATGCAGAATCCTTGAAGGTACTAACAGAGGAAAGTAATAAGAAATTACAAGAAGTTGAAAATAGTGTCCATACATCCAAGAAACAGTTAGAAAAGCTCAAAAAATGTAAAAGGAAAGAAGAGAAAAGGAAAGTACTTTATGAGAATCAACTCAAGGATGAAAAAAAGAAGTTTGAAACTAGTCAAGATAGCTTGGAGAAACAGAAAAATAGTGTTGAGACTAAGAATTCTAATGAAAGTAAGCAGTTGGTGGTTATGAATCGCCCAGCTGCTTTAAATTTGCCGTTAGAAAACAGCGAATCTCTCAGACATGAAATAAGAAATCTCAGAAAGACTCGTGATTATTTACTTGAGCAAAAATACCTGATAGATACGAAATTGCTGAGCAATAAGATATTAAATGAATACGAAGAAAGAAAATTACTTCAGTATGAAGAGGCAATTGAAGCAATAGATTTGGCCATGGAATTTAAGAACGAAATACTGTGTGGGCGCTATCCAATTGTTGCAAAATCCTTAGAGCTAATTGACGATCAAGGGGATAAGATGTTGATGGATAGACTCATGAAACTGAACGAAGCAGAAATGAGGATCCTATTATATAACTACTTCCAAAAAATCGTAGATTTGAGGAACAGTACAAAAAAATTAGAGATTGAAGTGATTGATATCGAAAATCAAAATGAAAATTTGAGCTGCCGTGTTCAAAATTTGAGCTATAACCTGCAGCAAGTCCGGTTGGAATCTGAGAGAAGAATTATTTCTTTACAACATCAACATGAGAATAAGTTGCAGTTGGTCATGAAGCATCTGGCAAATGATAATGGGGATAACGATAGGGTTGTTTCGAGGGTGTCCAAACATGCCTTAGCTTTCCAAATGGCAGGTACGAGTAAACAAGGTGATAAAAGTCTTATTGCAAGGTTCACAAGATATGCAAGACATGAAACGGTACCAAAGCAACTTCAAGCAACGGTCTCGGTTCCACAATCAATCGTAACAAGGCAGAAAAACAAATTGTTCATCCAACAGACGCAAAAGTGATAACTCTGATCTTGAAGAGAGTCTAGTGGCATTTGAGAATTTCCTAATTGATTGATAATATTTCTCAGGTATAGGATCAAACATTAACGAATATTTCAAGTTGTTGGTCTATGGCCTTGTATTTGAGGTATTAATTTGAAAAGTTTCAATATGAGCTGTATAAATGAATAGCAATTTGAAATGATAAATTTAATTGTTATATATTTCATTATGATATTTGAAAAAAAATTGTGTAGTGTATATATTGTGTTAAGTTTCTTACCCATGAGTTAATAATATTTTTTGGATAAGTTGAGAAAAATATTGTGTAAATTATAAACGTTTACCTTAACTTATCTTGTGATCCATGACTTGAAAGCGTTCAATAAAATAAGCACAATGTGTTTTGTGAGAATTGGGTTTTTTGAGTTCGCTCCAGTTTTAAATGTAATTAGATATAGGGACCAAAAGTGGAGAAGCTGGATGAAAATTTAAAAAATGTAGATATTTGCTTCATCCCTATTGTATTGTGACATATCTTCCATTTGTTTTACTTATTTCCATTGCGTCATTGCAGCAATAAAAATAAATAATATAAACTAGTCTTATATAAACTTAAAATAAATGTTATTGTATGATCCATCATTAAAATGGATGAACCATTGTATCTCTCAAATGGGACATTATTGTACATAAACCATTTTTGCCACTTCTGTTCAACATGGGAGACTGTGCGAGGAACTAAAAAATTTTACTTATACCGATATTTTCACTTTTTATACTGCAATAATCAGATAGGCATGTAATTCTTATAATAAACCATTTTATATCATAATGCAGTATCATAAATTTACAGTTGATAATTTTGTATGTATGTAAATACAAGTGATTTTAATTTATTTCCCGAAATATTTTATTTTTTTTGTACTTGTTGAGTTGAATTTCGAAATAAAATCTTCAGTTTAATTATCAGCGTTTTTATATCGTTTGTGAAAAATATTATTGTAGTAAAGATCCTATTATAGTATTATGTTTTAGTTCTAGAACCCAGGTAACACAGGGACCTCCCAGAGATGTCTCGGCGAGCTCCTGCCGGGATATTGTGACGCCTATTGCGATATCGCTGGGAGGTCGCCAAGAGCTCCCTATCACCTCCAAATGTCCGCCACAGGGGATGAGCCCAGTAACATCTCTGAGATATCGCATGGGGAAATTCTCAAACTGCTCACCCTGGGGAATATTTTGGGAGGTTTATTGCGATATCGCAGGGAGGTCGCCCAGACCTCCAAATGTCCGCCACAGGGGATGAGCCCAGTAACATCTCAGAGATATCACATGGGGAAGTTCAAAACTGCTCACCCTGGGGAATATCTTGAGAGTTTTACTGCGATATCGCAGGGAGATCGCCCAGACCTCCCTATCACCTCCAAATGTCCGCCACAGGGGATGAGCCCAGTAACATCTCAGAGATATCACATGGGGAAGTTCTCAAACTGCTCACCCTGGGGAATATTTTGGGAGGTTTATTGCGATATCTCAGGGAGGTCGCCCAGACCTCCCTATCACCTCCAAATGTCCGCCACAGGGGATGAGCCCAGTAACATATCGGAGATATCGCATGGGGAAGTTCTCAAACTGCTCACCCTGGGGAATATTTTGAGATGTGTACTGCGATATCGCAGGGAGGTCGCCCAGACCTCTCTATCACCTCCAAATGTCCTCCACAGGGGATGATCCCAGTAACATCTCAGATATATCACATGGGGAAGTTCTCAGGCTGCTCAACCGGGGCAGTACTGAGAGAAGATGGCTGCGATATGGATCTATAATCTATATATCCTCCAAATGTGCAGTACATGTGTGGCGCCGAATACATCACTTCGATGCGTAGATCGATATTCCACTCGGGTTATAAGCGATGGGGTTGTTCTTCCGGGTACAGAGTAGACGACTGCGCCATCTACCGGTGGAAACGAGAAGTGCAGAGTAGGGATGGAGTAGATCCCTACAACACGCCACCTGATTTCCTATTCTTGTTGAATTTGCGAGGTTTTCAGGACCTCGCAATGGAATGTGTTATTACCGTTACACTTGTGATATCTTGAGGAGCTCGCAATAGGAATGTCTTTTTCTAGTTATCTGCGTGATATCTTTAGGAGCTCGCAATGGGAATGTCTTATTCTGGTTATCTTTGGGATATCTTTGGGAGCTCGCAATAGGATTATCTTATTCTTGTTATCTGTGTGATATCTTTAGGAGCTCGCAATAGTAATATCTCATTCCGGTTACATATGTGATATCTTGAGGATTTCCTCAATAGGAATATCTTATTCTTGTAATACTTGCGATGACTTAAGGAGCTCGCAATAGGAATGTCTTATTCTGGTTATCTGTGGGATATCTTTAGGAGCTCGCAATAGGAATATCTTATTCTTGTTATCTGTGGGATATCTTTAGGAGCTCGCAATAGGAATATCTTATTCTGATTATCTGTGTGAAATCTTTAGAAGCTCGCAATGGGAATGTCTTATTCTGGTTACATATGTGATATCTTGAGGATCTCGCAACAGGATGTCTTGGTCTGGTTATCTGTGGGATATCTTTAGGTGCTCGCAATAGGAATATCTTATTCTGATTATCTGTGTGAAATCTTTAGGAGCTCGCAATGGGAATGTCTTATTCTGGTTACATATGTGATATCTTGAGGATCTCGCAACAGGAATGTCATATTCTGGTTATCTGTGGGATATCTTTAGGAGCTCGCAATAAGAATATCTTATTCGTGTTATCTGTGTGATATCTTTAGGAGCTCGCAATAGGAATATCTTATTCTAATTATCTGTGTGAAATCTTTAGGAGCTCGCAATGGGAATGTCTTATTCTGGTTACATATGTGATATCTTGAGGATCTCGCAACAGGATGTCTTGGTCTGGTTATCTGTGGGATATCTTTAGGTGCTCGCAATAGGAATATCTTATTCTGGTTATCTGTATGATATCTTGAGGATCTCACATTGGGAGCTCGCATTTTCATCCACATTGTAACCTCTCAGATCCCTCTATGCGAGGTCTGTGTTACCTGGGAAGTCGATCAACTCAGGAATTTGCTTGATCCGCCAGGAACAGCGGGCTGTCATTTTGCCCAGATGTCCGTATTCATGGTCGATCGGGTTTGAATTCACCTATGAATAATCCGGGGTCAAATTCAATTCTGGCCGTTAGCAGCAACTGTCGGAAGAAATGAGTTACGGCTGGTTTATGCTGGCTGGTAACTTTAACTTATCCCCTAACTTAAAAATTGAAACAGATTTCTAACGCTATGGTTGATATTGAATAATCCGTTTACTTATTATTAATAATAATAATTCATAAGTTAACGGATTATTTAGTCTGATTATAAACCATAACACTAAAAATAAATGTCTATATATATTATATATAGTATACTACTTTTTTCATTTAACACTTTTCCAAATTCAGCTCAGGTAAAAAGATACAGGCTGTTGAAATTTTGAAAAAAAATCAGTTTATATTTTGTAGCTTTGACATCCTTTGTTAGAATAAAATGAATGTTGGCGCAAAGTTTCGTATAACTATGATACATATTTTCCAAATATTAGTTATTTTATAATTCTACTGGTTTTCTAGTTATGGACTAAACGAAATTAGCATAAAGAAAAGCATATAAAGTTTTTCTTGAGTCATTTCAAGAATATTCCATCGTTTTAGAACATTATATTATTCTTCATCATTTCTCCTTAAACGCACCGTTTTCGAGATATTCTTCATTGAATGTTTTAAAATGGAAAACTCCAGAATTTTCACTACTTATATGGATCCGTCCCTGAGCGTTGGAATCCCGAATCAAGCTGTAAACCACGTTACCATGCCTTATTCTCGTCCGCCAACAATGTTATAGATAATTTATATGCGGGAGTGTATTAGCACATTGTGAAATCTTTAAACGCTTGTAACTTTTTACCTGAGCCGAATCTGGAAAAATAGTAAATGAAAAAAGTGTTTCATTTGATGAGACGAATCTTTGGTTAAAATTAATGCAGTGGTCAAAGACTCACCCTGTATATGATTCAGTTAAAGTTACCAGCCAGCATAAACCAGCCTTTAGAGAGTTGAAATTTGCAATGTAGGTATGCGGCATGATATATATCTCGGTTAAGTTCGTTAATGGGCAAAATCCGCCTATATAGTGGTTTCGGAATTAAGGCCATTTTGAGATTAAGCTTTTTTTGGCGCTCTTGTTCCTCGGAACACAGAGTGCACAAATGTCTGAAATTTTCGAATTTTTGGCTGCAAATGGTCTTAAACGATTTGGTTCGACTCACTGATCAAGAATTCGTGGTCAAAATCGATTCTGTCCGGCCGTTAAAACGATAACTCTCGAACGGAATGAGCTATAACTTTGCTTGGATGTTCGAATCTTAAGAAATAAAAAATTACAAACTTCCATTTTTGAGCTAGATGAAAAACATCCTGTTTGAATACTTGAACCAGCATACTTAAGGAAATCAGAATCAAACAAGAAAATCAATTTTACTGAGTATTTGATCGGCAAATGTATCCTGCTAATTATTTTTTTCTTGGCCGGCTACTTGAATTTTCAGAAAAAAGATTACCAACTTCTATTTGAGCACTATGAGATGAAACTCATATTTCTATCCTTGGAGCTGGGTACTTAAGGATATCTGAATCGAACGAAAAAATCAATTTGATTAGGTATTTGATTGACACAATTATCCTCCTAATAACCCTTTTTGGCCGGCCATTCAGATATCAGGAAAACTAAAATTACAAACTTCTATCTGAGCGCTACGAGAATAATTTCATATTTCGAACCATGCAGCTGTACCTTTAGTGCTTCCAGAATTGAACGAACAAAATTGTGTAATTTATTAGTGCTTAGGTCTATGCATTCAGCTTATTACAAAGCTTAGTCGCCTATTCGGAACATCGGAATAAAATATCAAAAGCGCCAGAGAACGGTAGGGGAACGGTATTGACCGTGGTGGAATAGCAGCGCTTGGAGTTGACCGGCCGGGAGCTAACGCCAAACGCCACCTCGCTCCTTACAGTCCTTACTCCTTACATCAGTTCCGTGACGTTTTGGTTAGGCAGTCTACTTCACGCTCAGTTGTGTGAAAATCAGGAATGTTTTCAATTAAGTAATTGTAGTATATAAGTTAACATACGTATTTTGCCTGAAAGTATCGGAGTTCAACTAAGCACAACTTTTTGTACTAATATATTTTGATAAAATGTATAGGTAACCAATATTATTAGTATATACCGTATAGGACAAACTTTGAACATGGTGAAGAATGTATACGATGCATATGCATCAACTGTTATGATTTTCAAGAATGTATAACTAATATTCTTGGTAGGTAATAGGTATATACCAGATATATACTGTGTGGAAAAGCTAAATGGAATAAATTTATTATTTTGGTTACTGTACATATATTTATGGAAAATACCGAAACACATCGAAATCAAATTTTAAATTGTGATTCTTCTTCGTAAAAATGCAAACTCTACCTTCAACCCCCTTCGAAAGACAGGTACAACCCCCGATTTGTCAAATAGGAAGTATGGGTTTGTGATGCATCGTTTGAAAACTCGCGTCATTCTCTATTCAGAAATGTTATCACTATCCAGAGGGTAGTCGACTACATTCACTTTTGGGTCCAAAATTAACAGTGCTGTGTCTAAGTTGGCATAAGGATAGAGCAACAAAATTGACAAAGAACATCACTGCGACTCTCCTTAGTTGCACAAGCTCCTAGGAGCTTCTGAGCGATCTCCTTGGGAAGACTTGGGAGGGTACAATCATAATCATGTTTATAGCACGCGCGCCAAAGCAGATTGATCCCACGTCAATGCTTTTTTACCCTTTTTCTTTCATTGTGAGGTCAATCTGCATTAGGAGTGCGTGCTATAAACATATGATTATGATTATACTGACCCTCCCAAGTATTCCCCAATGAAATCCCTCAGAAGCTCCTCTAGAAACTTGTGTTACTGAGGAGAATCAGTTGTGTTATTTGACAACTTTGGAACTCTATCGTTATGCCATCTTATATAGACCCAGCAAGGTTAATTTTTTACCCAAAAGTGAATGGAGTCGACTATCCTTTGGGTAGATCTTCGGCTCCTTCTATCCACTGAGGTTGAAACACTCATCATTCAATTCAAATTAGGCAACGTGTACACGCGTGGTCGCGTGCCAAAGATTACTAACTGCACGTCAGTGCTTATTTATATTTTTTCAAATTCCTTTAACAATTCTGGCTACCGATACAGTCTGGCTAAGAGTTTTACCGTGGATAAGTAAAAAAAAATGTGGTTATGGGACCCCCGTTAGGAACGCAATTGCTTTTACGCATATTCTCCAAATCCGAACGTAGCTTAATATACCTAGATCTTCCAGATATGGTTATTTATAAATTGGCCCAGGGCCAATAAGATACAGACATTTCAACTCAGAGGCGACGCTATTTCCTCGAAACTGACTTGTCGGTGCAAAGAATTGTTTTTCTTAAACCCTCACAATATCGTCTCAGCACCAAATCCATGACCGCTAGACGCAAACCACTCCCAATAACATAAGCCATACAACCCAAAAAGAGCCACGCCTCCTCTGCGCATGACTTATCTACTCGTGGCTTAAAGTCCTCCTAAAATCACACACTTCACACAAAATTATGATTCTTCAACGCCAGTGGTTCAGGAAATATTGCAGCTTTAATCTACGCATGCGCAGACTCTTCCAAGGAGATTCTATGGAGGAATAGCATCCAGCACCGCAAAACCCAAATCCTCTCAGATGAAAACTCCAGCAGTTAAATCACTTCCTTGTCTGCTCGTGTGCGAAACGAAGAATGCCCGAAATGGGTTACATGAATTTCGAAATAGGAACGCAATTTCTTCGCGTATTCTTCAAATCTGAATGTATTTTGATTAGATCTTCCAAATATAGTTATTTATGAATTTGCACCAGGGCAACGGTACAGAGATTTCAACTCGGAAAAAACGCTAAAAATGCATTGTCCGTTCACAGAATTGCCTTCAATATTCTTTTAAAACCTCACAATATCGGCTTATTACAAAATCCATGACCGCTACACGTAAACCGCACACAAAAGCCGTACAAACCAAAAAGAACCACTTCTCCTATGCGCATGCGCAATCTACTCGTTGCTGAAAGTCCTCTCAAAATCACACACAAAACTCTGATTCTTCAACACCATTGGTTCATGAGATATCGCAGCTTTAATCCACGTAAGGGGTAACATAACCGTAAGAGATAACATGAATTTCAAAATTAGCCCCAGGGCCACGATAAGGACACTTCCACCCGGAAACAACGCTATTTGTCGCAAACTGACTTGTCCGTGCACAGAATTGCCATGAATATTGTTTAAAACCTCACAATATCGGCTCAGCACCAGACCCATGACCGATATAGTCCTAAACCACTCCCAACATAACCCATACAACATACAACTCAAAAACAGTCACTTCTCCTCTGTGCATACGCAATCTACTCGTGACTGAAAGTCCTCTCAAAATCACCCAGCTCACAAAAACTCCGATTCTCCAACACTGGTGGTTCAGGAGATCCATCTTGAATCCACGCATGCGTAGACCCTCACTAGGGGATTCTATGGAAGAATAGCATCCTCCCCCAATCCTCTCAGACGAAAACTCCAGCAGTTAAATAATCACTTCTCATCTGCGCATGCGCATAATGATACTTGTTCAAACAGACAAATTATATCTCGGAAAGTATTGGTTTCTCAGAGTTGGGAATTATTTCAATGTATTCTTATGACAGAACTGCATCATAAAGGGAATTCAATTCACATAATAGTTTATTTATCAAGATTAAATGAGCAATCTGAGAATGAGAACTGCACCATGGAAGAAATCAAATTAAAATAGCTGAAATGAATTTGACGTAGATAGAATAATTATAGCATTCTGTGAAAACATAGAAGTACGATTCATTATTGAAATTTGGAAAAATCATATCTCCGAAAGTATTAGCTTGTTGGAGTTGAGAATGATATCGATGGATTTTAATGGTGAAACTGCATCTTGAATAAAAATTGAATTTGAAATTTGTTGCTTAAAAAAAAATTTTTTTTTCGTTACTCCGAAACCATCTGGCCTATTTTGCCCAATAACGAACCTAACCGACATATTCATCTCCCTAACCTACTCTGAAAATTTCAACTGCCTAGCTCATTCCGTTCGAGAGTTATTGTAGAAAACATTTTTTGAAATTTTGAAAATTTGACACTTTGCGGTAACCTGGTCAATACAAAACTTCACATGCGTATAAATGCTATGATTCTACAATTTGATGCTAAATTTCAGATAGATCGAGTGATCGGTTTCGGAAATATTCATAAAAATTGTGTTTTACTAAAATCGGCCATAACTCCGAAACCGCTTGATGGATTTTGCCCATTAACGAACTTGTCCGAGATATTTACGCTCCAAACCCACCTTGCAAATTTCAATCCTCTAACTCCTTTCGTTCGAGAGTTATCGTGCCTACGGCCGGCCGTTCGGCCGGACAGAATCGATTTCGACCTCGGATTCTTGATCAGTGAGTCGAACCAAATCGTTTGAGACCATTTTCAGCCAAAAATTCGAAAATTACAGACATTTGGGCAAATTGATAAGCACTCAGTTCCGAGGAACTAGAGCGCCATAAATGACTGGAAGGGGAATTCAAGCAAAATATTCCGTAAAATAGTAGTAATTTTTTGAATTTTTTCATGTCGTGTGATCCTCACGAAATTCTGCAAAAGTGTTTGCTTCGGTCTTTTGCACGTATAACTACTGAGTTTCAATTCAATCATATCAGTATTTTTCGAGTTCTTGTGGAAACGAAATTTTAAAATTCGGCAACCATATAAAGAGCAAAGCATATAAAGAGGTAATGATTCTACAAGGTTAACCACAACTTATACTACTCTATATAAGCTCGAAATGTCGAGCCTTATTCATTGTATATAGAATACCTAGTAGGCTCACCCCTTGTTAACTTCGTTCGGCGAAAAAGATTTTAACACCAGGGGGCGACACTATCGAATTTTGTTCCATACTATCGTCCAACCCTCTACATTAGATTACATTTGCTGAATTCAATAAATACGTCATAATGGAACATTTTTAAATGAAATAGTAATAAGAGAAAACTTTCATGAATTTTCTCTTATTACTATTTCATTTGTTCTGTAAGAACAAAAATTTTCCATTATGACGTAATTATTGAATGAGATGATGAGTTAATTCGACTCTACATAATAGAAGCGAAAAGTAGAGAAGGACTTGAAAAATTAATTAATATTTATAATATTGTGAGAATCAGGCATCCACAAACCATGCCTGCAGCCGATCCTGTATTTTCTTCGTAATTCATCTCAATCCTCTAAAGAGGGCGCATCATAACGGGTGTCTATTTGAACAGTATCGAGAATTCTCGCTAGATGGCTCTGAACATAGACAAGGGATATATGGCTTTGAAACACGTTTCCCATAGGTGAGCCTACTAGGTATTCTTTATACAATGCCTTAGTGGTGCTCTGCTTCATTGGATAGGGGGATTTTTGTGTGGCAGACCCCAACTTGTATACTACAGGGGCTACTTGTTTGGGGAGTGCTCAGTTACCTCAGGGGTGCCACAGGGTTCACATCTGGGTCCATTTTTGTTAATGATTGTAGAGACTATATTGACAGTGATCTGTTCCTGAAGAAATAACGAATCGGAAGCATCTTTCACAGCAGCATGAATCTTCAAGTCCTCCGCAAACATCAAGAAACCATTCTTGATGTTTGCGGACGACTTGAGGATTCATGCTGCGGTGAAAAATGCTTCCGATTCCGATTCGTTATTTCTTCAGGAACAGATCATTGAATTCTTTGAATTGTCTGAATTGAATTTTATGTCGCTCAATCGGGAAAAATGTTATATTATGTCATTTTATTGATCAGTTGTACCGATTGAATCTAATTTATGTCCTGGATGGACATCCTTCAACGAGAAAAGATAATATCAGGGATTTGGGCGTATTATTGGATCGTAAACTTAAGTTTAAGGCTCACATCCAGAATATGTTGTGTCGGGATCTTATAGGACGTTGAGTTTCATTTTTCGAAATTCTCGCGACTGCTCACCTCAAACTGTAAAAGTTCTGTATTGTTCTCTGGTTCGCTCTAAACTTGAATATGCATCTTGTGTTTGGTCACCTTATATATGCATGCGACGTTGATTATATTGAGAATTGGTCCAGCGTAGGTTGGTGCGGTGTTTGGTCCTCCAGTCGGGAATTCCTCTAGATGATATGAACTGTACTCTCATACGTGTTGAGTTCGATCTGGACTTTTTGAGGGTGAGAAGACCTCTATTCGATCTATGTTTTCTGCAGTTCAATCTCTTGAATGGTGACATAAAGTGTGGGAGCCTGTCAAATGGAATAGGTTAATTTACCGGGTAGGATGTCGAGATTCACTCCAATGTTTAGGATACCTACCTACGTTCAGGACTAATTACAGTGCTAATTTCTTGTTGAATCGATGCCAGATGTTGGAGAACTTAATTGGTGTGGATTTCTTTTCTGTTGGGTTTCTAAGTTTCAGGAGATCAGTTAGTGCGTTCCTTATCGGCATCAATGATGTCATATATATGGCAGCAAGGATTTTTTCATTTTTCCTCTCCTTTCTTCCTATTTTCATTTGTGTTTTTTTTAGCTTAGTAATTAGTTTAAGATCATATTGATCATATTATGTACTTTATTGTATGTATATTTGCTAATTTCGAAATTTTTTAGTTTAGGGGGTATCCCGTTTGTCATTCAAATTGTATTAACAATCTTGGATGTAAATTAATAAATAAAATAAATAAATAAATTTTACACTAAATTTCAGATCGAGTGATCGTTTCCGGAAATATTCATAAAAAATATTTTTACTAAAAACGACCATAGCTCCGAAACCGCTTCTGAATTTCGCCCGATAACGAACTCGTCTGAGATATTTACGCTCCAAACTTATCGTGCAAATTTCAATCCACCTACTCCTTTCGTTCGAGAGTTATCGTGCTTACCGACCGGCCGTACAGGATTTAATTTGACCTCGGATGATTCATCAATGAGTCGAACTCAATCTATTGAAATCGAAATATACAGACATTGTGGCAAAATGATAGCACGCTGTTCCTTGCACGCGCAAAATAGAATTTAAAATTTGTAATGTAATAAACAATTTTTTTCGTTACTCCAAAACCATTTTTTTTGCCCAATATATTTAGCGAGCATAACCGAGATATTTATCTCAGAAACCTACTCTGAAAATTTCAACTATCTATAAATAGTGTTCAATGAGTGTAATCTATTAATTTTGCTATAATATGTAAGATAATACTATATTCCTCGGTGAGTTGTATCAAATTACCCATATTATACCTCTGCAGAGCGGCATTCATAGCCTCCTCGAATAATTGCAGTACTGCATAGTTCCCACCTTACTAATGTATTTGCTCACCATTTTCAAGAAGCCCTAGACATGACATCGAAAAATATAATAAAAATAAAAAGTTCTTCATATCACTCTACTGGTATAGCAGCCTCACCTGCTTAGTCCTCATTCTTGTTCGGTTTTTTCCGCGTATGTTTTGAGGACCATCGCGTTACCATTTTGACAAATATCTTTAATTTTCGGATTTTTTGCCGAAAATGGTCTCAAACGATCAAGTTCGACTCACTGATGAATAATCCGGTAAATCATTGAAGGATACTGTGGGAGGTATAGGTACCCATTATTAAAAGGCTTCTTTCTGGGTTTTCTCTCCCAAACTTTGAAAAATACTTATAAAATAAAAATTAAATATTTTGTGATTTACTTCTGCGTAAAAAAATGGGTTCAAGCCCTGTGGACAGGAGCTTTCTGGCGCTCTAGTTCAAACAGACAAATTATATCTGGTATTGGTTTCTCAGAGTTGGGAATTATATCAATGTATTCATATGATATCACTGCATCATAAAGGAAATTCAATTCAAATAATAGTTTATTAGATAAGTAATAATAAATTACCTTGTAATCGATCAAAAATTTCCTGATCTACGTTCACCAAACTACAGAATTATGCTTTCAATATTTACGTAATATTTTCAAACATTTTCGGGTGAGGTCCCCGTTGCATCGCTAAAATACAAGTATTTCAACCCCAATATTTTTGAAGTTACAATATTCCCTTCTGTCAAGTTGACATTATGAGGATTCATACATAGAATAATAATTATATCAATCTGTGAAATACGATTTACATTGAAATTTAAAAAAATCATATCTCCGAAAGTATTAGCTTGTTAGAGTTGAAAATGATATGAATGGATTCTTATGATAAAACTGCTTATTAAAAAAAATTTGATTTGGAATTTGTTTTGTAAAAAAAAATTTTTTTTTTTTTTACTCCGAAACCATCTGTCCGATTTTGCCCAATAACGAACTTAGCCGAGATATTTATCCCCCAAACCTACTCTGAAAATTTCAACTCTCTAGCTCATTCCGTTCGAGAGTTATCGTGCTTACGGCCGGCCGGACCGGCCGGACAGAGTGAATTCCGACCACGGATTCTTGATCAGTGAGTCGAACCAAATCGTTTAAGACCATTTTCATCGAAATATTCCAAAATTACAGACATTTGGGCAAATTGATAAGCACTCAGTTCCGAGGAACTAGAGCGCCAAAAACACCAGATATTCGTCAGAAGCAATCAATCGAAAAATGTTGCCTAACAAACAACAACGAAACAACATCAACGAAGAAACAACTATATCGTAACGTTTCGGAGTCTATATCAGACTCCTTCGTCAGACACTCAACGAAAATCTACAGAATTATTTTGTTGATAGTTATTCTGTAATTCGGGAATTGTCACATTGTCAGGTGATAAAACCTCCATTAATTTATTCGTTACATAGGTTTGTAAAACTGGATCTATAAAAATAATTGTTTCAAGCACTGACTTGAAGTCAGGAGCTTTTGCGCGTATGTTCTAGTGTCCAATACAGGAGAATGGACAATAGAACATACGCGCAAAAGCTCCTGAATTCACGTCAGTGCTGGAACCAATTTTTTTTTTCGTAATTTTTTTGAAATTTTCTCGAGGTACGGTTCTTACAAAATTTTTTTTTCGTCATTTTTTTCAAATTTTCCAGGGGTACGGTTCTTAAAAAATTTTAAACACGTCTTTATGTTGATTTTCTACTAATAGTTACCAAGCATGAATTCGATCGAATCTTTATTTTTTGAGTTACCGACGAAATAATATTCCAGGTGGGTATAACTCGGAAACCGTTAAACCAATTATGCTCAATAACGAACTTAACTCTCCCTTTCGAATACGCAACCTATCCTGAAAATGGTCCCTATCTCCTTTTGTTCGAAAGTTCTCGAGGCAACGGTCACCCATCTACTGAACTCACACAAGGCTGCTCGAATCTCCAACAATATTTAACCGATCGTGTTAAAACTTAAAACTTCGCAGTAGAGTTGGGTTGTAAAGGCTTTCGCAAAATTTCAGCAATTTCAGACCAATAGTTACTGATATATAGAATTTTTTTTTTAATTTTCAATGATTTCTTGAAAATTTTCTACAAATACTATCCTCACGAAATTTTGCAAGAATTTTCGCGGTGGCATTTTACAAATAATAACCATGTTTTAATTCAATCGGTTTAGTATTTTTCGAATTAATGAGGAGGAAAAAACAACCAATTTTCAGATGGCTATAACTCGGAAACCGTTTGACCGATTATGTTTATAAACAAACTCAAATATCGTGTTCAGATGCACATCCTAACCTGTAAACTTCAAGCCGCTTTCTCTTTCCGTTCTCAAGTTATCGTCACAACAAAAATAGTTTTTAATAATTTTTTAATAATTTTCTAGCCATACGATTCGCACAAAATTTCACTACCGTGCTTAGGTTCGTATTCTACAACTAGTCACCAAGTTTCAATTCGATCGGATTTATATTGGTTGAAAACAAAATTATTACTCGGAAACCATTGGGCCGATTATGCCCATTAACGAACTTGTGCGTCGTATTGGGATGCGCCACCTATCTTGATAATGTCAAGTCGCTAGCTCTTTCCGTTCTCAAGTTATCGTGGCAACGACCGGACAGAATCAAATTTGACCTCGAATTCTTCATTGGGGAGTCGAACCAAATCGTTTGAGACCATTTTCGTCAAAAAATTCTAAAGTTACAGACATTTGGGCAAAATGATAACTCGATGTTCCCCAGAACATACGCGCAAAAAATCACATGAAAAAAAATCTCACAGCGCATTATCACAATTTCTCACCCATTGGTTCGAAGCATAGTTTTATTTCAAGTGAAATACATTTTCAGAGACCTGCGGATCATTCCTTATCAACCTAAGATAGCTAGTATTTTTCAGGAAATGAAACCGCAATATTTCAGTCATCTCAGATGAGTAAGTGATACGAATAATAATTCTCTTAATTATAGATGCATCATTGATTTTCAGCGTGGAACAAATGAACTTATTTTTCGCTCAGATTTATTTGTTTATTTTCAATAAATACCAAACATATATAAGTCATAAGTCATTACCCACAGAATTGTTCGCAGGTTAACCAATACAAAAAATTATAACAAAAGTGCCTTATTCTAAAAAGAGAAAAAAAAAGTCAGGAGTGAATTTACCATGGTAAATTCGATTAAGAGTGTTCAATACAGGAAGATTTTTGACTTCATAAGGGCAGGCGCATTCTGTAGCAAGAAAAAAAATGACATTTCGGGGGGGTTTGAACCCCCCCCTGGCTACGCCCTTGGGAAAAATACTAAACCGATTGAATTCAAACATGGTTGTTAGTTGTAGAATGCCAACGCGAAAATACTTGCAAAATTTCGTGAAGATAGTATTTGTAGAATATTTTTAAAAAATCATTGAAAATTGAAGAAAAAATTCTATATATCAGTAACCATTTCTTTGAAATTGCTGAACTTTTGCAAAAGCCTTTATAACCTAACTGTACTACCAAGTTTCAAGTTTTAACAAGATCGGTTAAATATTGTTGGAGATTAGAGCAGCCTTGTGTGAGTTTAGTAGATGGGTGACCGTTGCCTCGATAACTTTCGAACGAAAGAAGATAGGGACTTGCAATTTTCAAGGTAGGTTGCGTAGCCGAATGGGAGAGTTGAGTTCGTTTTTGGGCATAATCAGACTAACGGTTTCCGAGTTATACCTACCTGGAATATTATTTCCTTGATAACTCAAAAAATAAAGATTCGATCGAATTGAAGCTACGTAACTAGTTGTAGAAAATCAACATAAAGACGAGTTTAAAATTTTGTATGAATCGTACCCCTAGAAAATTTGAAAAAATGAGGAAAAAAAAATTTTTAAGAACTGTACCCCTAGAAAATTTCAAACAAATCCCGAAAAAAAAAATTGGTTCAAGCACTGACGTGAAGTCAGAATCTTTTGCGCGTATGTTCTATTGTCCATTCTTCTGTATTGGACACCCTTAATCAAATTTACCATGGTAAATTATGTTGTCCATTCTCCTGTATTGGACGAATTTACCATGGTAAATTCGAATTAAGAGTGTCCAATAAAGGAGAATGGACAACATAATTTACCATGGTAAATTCGATTAAGGGTGTCCAATACAGGAGAATGGACAATAGAACATACGCGCAAAAGCTCCTGACTTCACGTCAGTACCATGGTAAATTCGAATTAAAAATTTTTAGAATAAGGCACATTTGTTATAATTTTTTGTATTGTTTGACCTGTGAACACTTCTTTAGGTATTGACCTATACCTGTTTGGTATTTATTGAAAATAAATATGTCGAATCTTTCGCTTTTATGCATGATTATTTATCAACAAAACTTCAAGAATTATTTTCAATAACTAATGATTCGTTATTTTGGCCGACGTCTCCGAGGATCACGCTTCTTTCGTCTCCCGAAACTAACTGCCCTCGTGGCTCGTGCCCTCTTCTCTTTCCCCATTTCCATCATATCTTATCCTAATATATAATTCATAAATTAATCTTGCTGAAGAGGCACTCAAGCCGAAACGTAAATACACGGCCACATCAGGCAACACCACTTGTCGCCTGGCCAAACAAATCAAATAGTCAGCTTATGTATTAGGATATGGGAAATAACTTGAATAAAACTCGGAATATAAAGAGATACTTATATTTCTCTTATTAACGCGGGTAGGAAGAGAGAGTAATGTTTATATCAGAGGTTCGCTTGAATAACTAACTCGACTTAATTTCATCTCCAAAAAATGAATTTCTACTTGCTAATTCGGCAGAAATATATTATAACTACTAGCTGGCCCGGCAGACTTCGTATTGCCTCCTCAACGCCTGCCCAACGCCAACGCCAACGCCAACTCCAAATCCAAATCCAAATCCAACTCTAACTCTAACTCCAACTCCATCTCCAACTACGACTCCGACTCATACTCCGACTCCGACTCCGACTACGACTCCGACTCCGACTCCGACTCCGACTCCGACGACTCCGACTCCGACTCCGACGACTCCGACGACTCCGAATCCGACTCCGACGACTCCGACGACTCCGAATCCGACTCCGACTCCGACTCCGACTCCGACTCCGACTCCGACTCCGACTCCGACTCCGACTCCATTTCCACCTCCATCTCCATTTCCACCTCCATCTCCATTTCCACCTCCATCTCCATTTCCACCTCCAACTCCAATCCAACTACAACTACTACAACTCCAACTACAACGCCAACTCCATAACCAATGCCAACCACAATACCTACTCCAACTTCAACTCCAACCCCAACGCCAACTTCAACGCCAACTCAAACTCCAACGCCAAAAACATTTTCCAGTAGACCAAATTGTAAATCTAAACCATTCTCGAATCTCCACGAACACACACAAAAAATTTCATCAAAATCGGTCCAGTCGTTTAGGAGGAGTTCAGTCACATACACACGCACACAAGAAATATATATATTAAGATTGGGGGACCCGAAATGGAAAACTTACCAATACACATATATGCTGGCTTGTAGTTCTCAGCCGATTAGTGCGTACTGCGTACTTGATAAAACTTATCGTTCGACTATCTCTGTATTTTCATATATGTTTACTTAAAACTTCTCTGAAACAGAATCAAGTCGGAGGGTTATTTTTGCTCAAATATCATTGAATACCAACCCGCCCCCTCAAAAATTTACGACAACTTTGATTACTAGGAATCTTTGGTGACTAAACTACAAATGTGAATATTATAAGAAGTAGTTGAATTTGAATAATTAAATTATTAAATGATCTCTCCTCGTACCCTTCCTGGGGAATAAATACGGTCCAGCATTCGCTGTAAAAGGACAAGCGAAACCCAGAAAAACCTGACCAGACCATCTCTGATATTTGATAAATACATCAATATTTTAAACATTTCTTGCCAATCATTCTAAGCCCATGCCATAATTCAACTCCTTGAATTTGGCAGCTGATGGCGGTTTAGTCAGAACATCTGCAATTTGTTTACCTGTAGGAATATAAAGTTAATTACATTTTTCTCAACTTGTTCTCTTGAAAAGTGATATTTTATACTTATGTGTTTTGACCTTTTGTGGCTGCTAGGATTATTGGCAATAGATATACAATAATTATTTTCTTCGTAAATATTATTTGATTCAAATATGTCAAAGTTAATGATTTCAACAAATGACTCTCTTACACCCGGTTTCTGAAAGGCTGGTCAAAGTTAACAGAACTGTTAATGTCAAATCAGTCCGAGTTTTCGCGCTTTGCGCAACTCAGATGAGGGTTAACAAGAGATTGATCACTGATTAGTTAACATTTGTGTTGATCAGCCTTTCAGAAACCGGGGGTTAGTGCCTCGTAAAGAGCCATATACTCTGCTTCAGTGGATGAAGCGGCTACTGATGACTGTCTTTTTGTATTCCAACATACGATGCAATTATCAATAAGCTTAAAAAGGTAGCCAGTAGTACTTCTACTATTATTTTCATTCTTGCCTCCCCAGTCAGAGTCAATATAACTGATAAGTATTATAATAAATTCTTTTATATGTCAATTTCAAATCAATAAATAAATAAATAAAATCCCTTTAGATACCTTAGAACTTTTTTCAAACACTGCCAAAGTTCTTTGTTATTCTTATTTCAATATCTACTCAAAATATTGATAGATATAATTAAATCAGGTCGAGTACATAACCTAATAGCCTATAACATCAGGCTTCCAATTAAATTTCTACAAGGTGCATTATGAAATTCTTCAGAATTTAAAGCCTCTTAATCTAATTCGCTTTGAAGTGGTATATCTACAGAATCTACTACCTATTCATTCATATTGAATATACTTGAAACTCTCTTGATATAAGCACTTTGTTTCAATGTTACTTTGCTTTAATATCTTTCTACTTTTATTCCAAGGAATATTTTTATTTCTTGGTAGTCTTTCATTGAAAATTTATTCTGTAGATATGTTTTAAAATAATCTATTGTTATAATCATGAAGTACAACATAAATATTTTCGAGAATATTTCCCTTATTTATCAATTTGATGCATCGATCAACAGGTTTACCTTGATAACCCAATTCTGATAGAATCTTTTCAAACCATCAACAGCTTGCTTCATTCCATATAATGATTTTTTTTAATAGAAAAATCTGTCCTTTATCATTTTCAATTCTCTCAGGAATATTCATAAAAATTTCTTCATTTAATTCACCATTAAAGAAAGCTGTATATACATCCATATGATGGATTAATAAATCCAACTGATTAGCAATGGCTTTCATATTCCTAAAACTAGAAATTCTTGCAACAGGGGCAAATGTTTCGTTGTGATACAAGATACTTATGACTAAATCCCCGAGCAAGAAGGCGAGCTTTATATTTAGTATAGGATTACCATTATCTACAATTTTAATTGTGAATACCCATTTACAATCAACAATATTTTAATTTCTAGGCTTTGGAATTAATATCCAAGTATTATTTATCAATTGTGAATTTAATTATTCTTTGATAGTATTTTCAAAAGAAATTCTATAATCTTTCAGTTTCATTTCATCAAATGAATTTGAAACTTCACAAATAAAGTCCTGTACCTACACATACAAAATAATTTTTTGATGAGGATCATCTTAGTTATACGAAATATAGGGACGCTGTTTGATACTTTCACTCTTTCTAATTCCATTATTCATGGAAAATGTTCTACATAGATATGTCAATCTCCAATTATCTCTGATTCGGCCTTTTGACATCTGATTCAATAAAATCAGTATCATTAATTTCATCTGATCGATTGATCAGGATTTCTACAGTATATCTCATTTGGTGTAAAATTAGTATTCTTATATATTATTTCATTTGATCTATTATCAGAATTTTGCACGACCTCTGAAGCCTACGATCAGGATAATTGAAGATTATTTCATCTGATCAACTCTAATCAGGATAATTTCATTCAACAATTCATCTGATCTGCTATCAGGGTTTGCACATCATCTGATTGCCCAAAATCAGGATAATTAAACATTATTTCATCTGATCTACTATGATCAGGATTATTCTCATTCAACAATTCATGCATTGACCAGGATTTAGAACATCTGATTGCCTAAGATCAGGATAATTGAACATTATTTCATCTTATCGACTCTGATCAGGATTATTCTTTTTCAAAAATTCATCTGATCTAATTTAACAAGGATTTTCTTCGAAACTAATAGCAATTCATCTGATCTGCATTGATCAGGATTTAAAAAATGTGATTTAATTTGACCACGAATTTCTTCGAAACTGATATATAGCAATTCATCTGATCTGCATTGATCAGGATTTAAAACATGTGATTCAATTTGACCAGAATTTTCTTCTCAACTAATATATAGCAATGCATCTGATCTGCTTTGATCAGGATTTTTAAATATCTGATTTTCTTCTAAACTAATTGCAGACCATGGTTTTAAATATGTTATTTCATTCATTATTACATTTCTAGCTCAGTCTCTGGCTATAATTTTTTTTTGCATTTCTGACGTTCCAAATTTTATAACCATTTGGCTCAAATCCAACAAAAATACCTCCACTATTTTTGGCGCTCTAGTTTCTCGGAACTGAGTGCTTATCAATTAGCCCAAATGTCTGTAATTTTCGAATTTTTCGATGAAAATGGTCTTAAACGATATGATTCGACTCACTGATCAAGAATCCGTGGTCGAAAATCATTCTATATTTATATTTTTCTCAGAAAAGTCTTACATTTCGGAACGGAACATGAAGTAAGATATCTGAGAGTAGTGAGACTGCTTTTCATCCATAGACATAGATATAACTCTTGAACGGAATGAGCTATGTAGTTGAAATTTTCAGAGTAGGTTAGGGAGATGAATATCTCGGTTAAGTTCGTTATAGGGCAAAATTGGCCAGATTTAATTTGATTTCTTCCATGGTGCAGTTCTCATTCTCATGATTGCTCATTTAATCTTTGATAAATAAACTATCATTTGAATTGAACTTCCTTTATGATGCAGTTCTATCATATGAATACATTGATATAATTCCCAACTCTGAGAAACCAATACTTTCGGAGATATAATTTGTCTGTTTGAACTAGAGCGCCAGAAAGCTCCTGTCCACAGGGCTTGAACCCATTTTTTTTTTATCAAATTGTCTTTCTCTCGGTTTATCAAGCACATAAGCTTAGATCCAAATATTTCAAGACATTTCAACTTAGATTTGTTATTCTGCCATAATTCGTATGGAGTCAATTCTAAGGGCTTTAGTGGGGGTTATGTTTATCAAAAATGTTAAAACTGCCTCTCCCCAGAATGTTTTTCTTAACTGTGCTCCGTGAACAATAATAGAACGCGATTTTTCAGTTATATTTCTGATCATCAGAACGTTCTGATTAACCATTTTGCAGTGGAGTTGTTGGAACTGTAAAATGATAACGGATATACCTTTCTGAATACAATATTCTTTAATTCTATTTGACAAAATTTGTCAATATTTAATATTCCCTTCTGATATGGATATACAAATTAGTATACAACTATTTTTAGATTAAATCGAGCCTCACTTGTCCAACGAAATCATTGAACTTAGTGAATACTTCTGATTTTTATTTCATTAAATATGTGATTCTATACGCCGTATTCACAAGGCATTCAACCTCCGTTAAGTCCTAACTGATGTCCTCAGTTAACGATAAATTTGAATCGCAACCTCATTTAACTTGAAAATTAACGTGAAACAGGCCTGTTTCACTACCGTTAAATACGTTAACTAAAGTTGCGATTCAAATTTATCCTTAACTGGGGACCTCAGTTATGACTCAACGGCAATTGAATGCTTTGTGAATACGGCGGTATAATGGGTTAATTATACTCAAGAATGGGGAAATAGTTTTAATCATTTATTCCAGGAGGAATTATTCGACCACTTACGTCCGAATGGACAATAAATGAAGGTCGTTTCATATTATTTTTGTCTTTGAGTTCTTTTCAAATAGCAGTTTTGTTTGCCTTGCGACTATGGTTCACATATATCATTTTTAGTAAGCCCTTTGCTATTTAATGAGTACCAATAAACATTTGTATATTTTTGAGCTGTAAACATTTTGATCTACTTTAATTATATACCCTACACTTCAAAGTCATAATTCATAATCATAACTCAAAATATTGTTGGCTTTTAAGATCATTTCTACTGTGAATTTACAGTCGCTAAATATTAGGTACTCACTGAATTATTATCGCTCATTACTACTTTACCAACTTTCAAAATTTGAATTCCTTCTTCATTGAAATGGACACTCATTCCAGCTTGCTATAACTTTCGTATCGACTGTAGATTATATGGGAATGGTACCTATGCAGAGCATAGGTACCATCCTTGAGAACTGCTTCGATGTTCAGATCACTCTTAACGTTGATATTTCCTTTCTTCCGAGGTTCGAAACAAATTCCATTTTTGGCCTCTGAGATGTGGGTTGAATCATCATATAATTTTCAGAGAAACTGTCCTAAGCACTTGTATCTCTATTTTCTTGTTTCATTTTCGGTTCATGATCTAACAATCTAGTTTTCACAAAGGAAAGTGTCGAATTATCTTCAGCTTTAGTCTCAATTGCAGTAATTACTTCGTTATAAGATCGTGGAAGAGACAAAAGAAAAATCCCCTTGTTTTTTTACAATGCTACACATAGGGTTGCCAGATGTATTTGAGGAAAAAACTGGACAAATTTTTATTTTTTATTTGTTCATATTACATATTATAGAAAATGACGAAAAAGCTTTCAGTCTACATCTTTATATACTTAGCATTTGATGAGACTGCTTTCAACAACTTCAATTCAGTGCAACTAGCATTTATATTAAAATAAACACACAATTCACTTGTTACAGTGTTCACGGCGAGACGATTCCTTTCGTCAGTCCATAAATTTCCCATAACGCTAAAGATTCGTTCCACAAAATCGTTGGATACAGGAATACTGTAGACTAACTGCAATTTTTCAATAAATTCGGAGCTTCTGCTTTTTTGAAAAAAAGGTACCACATAGTATTGGAAATGCCTTCGAGTGAAGAAAAAACACTTCGAAGGACAGCCATAGTTCTTCGTTAATATGTTCTGGGGGAGTTTGGTGCTTCCATGGTGATATTGACCATAGTTCGAACAGTTGATCCAGCGTGGGCAACCTTCCACATTCGAGATCCAAATAACTAAAAATCTTAAAATTTTGCTTTTCTGATGAATTCTTCCACTTCATGATCTAAAATATAGTCTTTTCTCAATGCCATATGGACTTTCATTACGAAATATTGGTCACTCATTTTCTTCGAAATGGTGTCCCGAAAATTCATTATTATATTATGTAGATTGTATGCTGCCGTGGTATGTTTCTAACACCAGAATAATTCTTGAAAGGAAGCCATAAAGTAAAATTAATAAGTAAAATACAAATATAGCTCATTATAAGTAGGTTTAGCTTCTGTTGAAATTGCGTTTTCTTGGTCTGATAAAATGGCCCAAAGTGCTGTTAGGCAATTATCAAAACCTTGTTGTAAGAAGTAACTATCCAATGGACCTCATAATGAGAGCATTCTATCTAGAGCTTTAAATAAACGAAGCCACCTTGTAGGAACATGACGAATAACTTCTCTGTATTCGCTTTAGAAATAATCAAAACACTGCTTCAACTCTTCTCTCTTCGCGGAACAAGATAACTCTGCAACTACTTTTCACTATATTTTCGAAATCAATAGGCATTGCTTTTAATGCATTTTTAGTGGGTCATGAGATATAGTATGCTCATTGTAGTGTACAGCAATTAGTTCGTTATTTTCCTCGGATTTCAATTTTTGAAAAACGCCACAGAGGCGTTGTCCGCTCCATATGCAGTCACTCGCCTTCATGATTTTTGCTGACGTTATTTTTCAATGATTTCACATAAATGTTTCTTAGTATATAATGAATCTTCGAAATAATCTTCGTAAAAATCCAAGAATTTATGACAAATCATCATTCAAATCTTCCTGCACCAGTTCTATTGAATATGACAGTAAAACTTGGTTGACCAAAGCCGTATTTTTAGTGCGTCATTTGCTTCACGATATTTGAATTGTTAATTATTTGTTTCAATACTTTTAACGAATAATCTTGAGCAACATACTTGATACTATGGTAACCCTCAGTCAATGCGGCAATAACTACTTTTTCACTTTGCGCGCTTTCTTTTGGTTTAAAGAAGGACTTCAATTGCTGAGAGATGACTACAGCACTTTCACTTATGCAGCAGGGCTATGGGCTATTGCTTTTGAGCCATCGAAAGCCACAGTAAACTTACTTTCACAAAATTTGCAATAAGCTTTCGTGTTCTCTTCTTCACATTTATTCAACCAAGAAAAATGAGATTCCCCAGTCAACATTATAAACTCTTCTCACTTTCCTAGGAGGAATTTCTTTGCTAGTAGATGCTACCTCCTCTTCCATTTTTGTCCACAAACAGGACAGAAACAAAATAATCAAATATCGATTAATGTTATTAGCCAGATTGCAACCTGACTCTTCCAAACTAATTAGCGACTGAAAAGAGCATGCGTCATGGGGGAACCGCCGAACCGCGAGACTGCCCGAAATATAGAAGGAATATGCAGTTGTAGAATTAGGGCCATTAGGGGAAGCGACATGCGCGATATCTATCTACGTAACTACAAACAATATTGTTGTTTGTTGCGTCTAATATTGCGCAAAATTTAAAAACCGGACAATCTTCTGTCCGGTTTCCCCAGTTTTTTTCGACCGGACTAACATGGAAAAAACCGGACTGTCCGGTCGAAAACCGTCATCTGGCAACCCTAGCTACACCGCATATATGAATTCAGCAATCAGTTCATCGAAAATACTGCTTGGAGAGTGGTACATCATTTTGTAATTATCATGTTCAAAAGTTGTCTTTGAATATACTGAGTAGCGAGACTTCTTTCGATAAGGCATTTAACATTACAAAAATTTTCTTTGTAATGTATTCCGGCTTAGCATAATTGACAAATGAATTTACCAGATATTCAATTATTTTGTTCACGGCGGTATCATCTGTAGTAATCCAATATGTATCGGGATTCTCTGGAGTGGCTCCAGCGATCACTTTCAAGAGTTTTAGTTCTTTCAATAAAGAACGCATACAGAACCTCCATACACTATATTTGTCATCATCGGATGTTTTTTTAATGTTTCTTCTTGCACTCATTTTTTCACAATTGTTTATATTTAACACGAGATACAATTGGAAGAGTTTCCTGGGCCCATAACCTATTAGGATATGGGATTAATAACTTGACTAAAACTCGGGATATAAAGAGAAACTTATATTTCTCTTATTAACGCGGTTACGAAGAGAGAGTAATGTTTATATCAGAGGTTCGCTTGAATAACTAACTCGACTTAATTTCATCTGCAAAAAATGAATTTCTACTTGCTGATTCGGCAGAAATATATTATAACTATTGGGGGACCCGAGATGGAAAACTTACCAATACGCATATATGCTGGCTTGCAGTTCTCAGCCGATTAGTGCGTACTGCGTACTTGATAAAACCTTTCGTTCGACCATCTCTGTATTTTCATATATGTTTACTTAAATCTCCTCTGAAACAGAATCAAGTCGGAGGAATATTTTTGCTCAAATATCATTGAATACCAACATTGCTCAAATATCATTGAATACCAACAATTAACACTAATTCTCCGACAAATAAATAAATTTGAGCGATAAATAAGTTCATTTATTCCACTCTGAAAATCAATGATGCATTTAAAATTAGGCGAATTATTCGTACCACTAATTCGAGATGATCATTGCGGTTTCATTTCCTGCAAAATACTAGCTATCTTGGTTGATAAGCAATGATCAGCAGGTCCCTGAAGATTTATTTCACTTGAAGTAAAAGTGTGCTTAGAAGCAATGGGTGAGAGATTCTGAAAAGACGCTGTGCGAGTTTTTTTTTCATGTGATTTTTTTTAGATCCAGTATTAGAAACCTATATAATGGATAAATTAAAGGAGGTGTTATCACCTGACCAACAGTAAGTTTTATTTATTACAAAATTTAAATAGCTTCTTGTATCATTATTTTTTAGGACGAAACCCCTCATCATTATGATGGATGAGGGGGATATCGACCCTCAACTGATCAAGCTGGGGGAGATAAATAATCAAAGAATATTTTATTATACCACTGTCGACACGACAGTAGTATGGATTTATTCAAATTAAGTATGTTTTATAGCAAACAAAAATTATTAAATTCTATTGTTAATCAAAATTTTGAAATTTTCAGACTAAATAAATCCCAAACAAATTGCAATTTTATTTAATTACCTTGAATATAGAACTTTCAATATTATTTATTATATTGTATTTATTTGTTAAATTTTTGCGTTATTCACACAATTTATATTTTTGGTGCTCTTGATCCTCGGAACAGAGTGCTTATCAATTTGCCCAAACATCTGTAATTCTCGAATTTTTGGCTGAAAATGGTTTAAAAGATTTGGTTCAAGTCACTGATCAAGAATCCGTGGTCGGAATCGATTCTGGCCGGCCGTCTGGCCATTAACACGATAGCTCTCGAACGGAATGAGCTAAACAATTGAAATTTGCACAGTAGGTTTGGGACTTAAATATCTCGGTTGAGATAGTTATCTGACAAAATCGGACGGATGGTTTCGGAGAAAAAAAAATTATTTTTTTTACGTTACAAATTTCGAATCAAATTTTTTTTAGAATGCAGTTTTATCATGAAAATCCATTGATGTTATTCTCAACTCTAACAAGCTAATACTTTCGGAGATATGATTTTTCAAAATTTCAAAAATACATCGTACTTCTATGTTTTCACAGAATGCGAATTATATCTGTCCGTGTTCTATCTGTTTGCGGTAGCTGTCGTTTGGTCCAGTTTGAAAGATAAACTTCATTTTAATATCAAACGAAACTGAAAGTGTACCTATTTCTGAAGAGTTTTGTTGATGTAAGCATGTAGACAATTTGGAATTTGGATTCACTATGTTCATAGGCAGAGTTTTTTGGTTAGAAAGTCGAAAATGAATTATGCAAGGAAGTCGAGCATAATTTACGAGTCATTCTCTGCTTGTGGAAGATTTAGAATGGTATTTCCAACTAATGTACAGGTCAAGGGCGTAGCCAGGAACTAATTTCGGGGGGGGTTTTGAGATAGGAATAAATTTCGGGGGGGGGTTTGGGGTTGTAAGGGTTACTTTCTGCAGCAAAAAATTTTTTTTTAAGAGAAGAAATATTATTTCGGGGGAGGTTTGAACCCCCAAAACCCCCCCCCTGGCTACGCCCTTGGTACAGGTAGTTATTCCTTAGTATCACTATTTAAGATTTCCTACATAAGTATTCTGGTTTTTCTCGGACTGATTACATTAGATTTGTTTCATAAATAAAACTGGCTATTTCATGTACCTACTCAATTTTTCATATTTGATCGTTTTGAAACACTTGTAGCCAAAATTGGACCATAATTTAAAGATAAGATGCAAAGGGATTTTAATTTCTTTTATTTTATGATGTAGTTCTATCATAATAATCAGTAGCCGAGCAACACCGGTTCTAAGCCAAAATGCCCCATTTTTACATGTAAATCCCCATAAGGAAATCTAAGGTCCATTTTGCAAAAATTGTACCCTTTTGTACGCGGAGCCAGCGTTTTCAAGGTCATTTGTTTTGGACGGCTGAAGTGAAGAGCGCAGCGCCACGCCCCCTCCCCTGAGGATAGATATCTTGGTCGGGCAGGATTGGAGCACTGACGTGAAGTCAGGAGCTTTTGCGCGTATGTTCTATTGTCCATTCTCCTGTATTGGAATTGGATTGTTAATGGGGATGAGACTTGTATCGGTCTCAGGTATATGACCACTTTTCAGATTATTCTAATAGTAAAATGATATTTGTAAAATTTTCAGCATTTCTAGGCGATTGGAAATTATTAGAGTATAATTGAATTGAATAATTCTATCCAAGTCGTCATATGAAGTTTGATGCATTTGGAATGAGGTGTATCCGGCGCAGGTACTAGATCCTTTTTTCGGAGTATTATTGGGTGCATTTATCGTTTATTTGAAAGGGAATACTTATAACATGGAATATTTATTATCTGAATCGAATAATTTTTGGTTTACGCAGACGAGAAATATAACTTCGGGGGATGATTGTGCGGTTTTTAAAATTTGTTGTCATAACGAGTATGAGTAAAATCGATGGAAAGCGTGTTTGTCAGCAAGCTGGGTATGATAAATATGATTCTACGGATTTGAAACTTTGACATCCTAATGAACCGGAGTGAAATAGACGAAAGTTAACATTAGTTTTTATTCACCTTCTTTATTTTCAACGGCAACAGTTATTAACGAATAAGCTTTTCCCAAAAACTGCACGGGTTCAGGCTCAATTTCGTTGATTTTTATGTGTAAATTCCTATGAGGATTTCTAAGCTCGATTTTAGCAAAAATGGTTACTTTCGAAATTTCTTTCAACATAACATGAAAAAGCAATATGTAATAGTAAAATGATATTTGTAGATTTCTCAGCATCTCTAGATGATTGAAAAATTATTACTGAAATACAGGCAGATTTCCCATTTGGATTTTTTTTGTGGAACACCTCTTTCAACGTTCTTATAACCAGCTCCACTGTTGAAGCTTTCTTATCACTATACGTGTTATATTACATTTACATGATGCTTTTTAAGAAAATATTTATGAAATTATCGGTTGAAAAATTCAGTTCCTTGATCAGATTGCAAGTTGACAAGTATTCTGCCATGCTTGAGGATATCGAAAAAACCCTTATCA
This sequence comes from Halyzia sedecimguttata, assembly GCA_937662695.2. Taxonomy (NCBI): domain Eukaryota; kingdom Metazoa; phylum Arthropoda; class Insecta; order Coleoptera; family Coccinellidae; genus Halyzia; species Halyzia sedecimguttata. The sequence continues at coordinate 31,829,238 of OW569415.2, forward strand.
CTTCTTCAAATGTTTTCCTTTTCAATGCTTGAGCACATATTAATTTAGAAAAGCAATCAATTACAACGAGAACTAACATTACTTGTGGCAAGCTTATCAACCTATCTTTACAACAAATCCATGTTATGCATTGAGGGTTGTATACTTTCGATTTGGCAGAATGAGGGAGCTTATCATAACAACAAATGCATGTCATGGTATTGGGTGGTTGTATACGAACAAATTCCATTTTTATGTATTATGGATTACATACTCTAACAGAGCATATAGTCGTTGAGACATATTTTTAATTCTGTCATTTCAACGTAAGCACAATTGTTTTCGAAAAAAAATTTGTGTACTCAATATAGGCATTTTGGAACATAGATTTGAATTCAAGTCAAAAAGATTGAATATTTGCTTGGCACTCAGAAAAAATAAGCTCAATGTGAAATTTTGTATTCTTACTATCTGGAAAGATTACAGGACGAACATAGTTATAGATGGTCATTTGTACTGTTCTAAGATTGTATTGACATCGCTTCACTAAATAGTCACAATGTTTGGATGAAAATGAATCCTACATCTATTTACGCAAAAATTCACAAACGTATTAGGGGATTTGGTGTGACATTTATGATAAAATAAAAATCTTCTATTCAGAAGGATTATAATTTTTGATTTTGTTTACTGAACATTGAGACGGATGCAGAAGTTTGTTCTATTGTATTTTCCAAATAAATCATTCATTACTAATATATTTTACAATTCAATAAGAATATAAAGGGTATCGCATACCTACAATTCAATTTCAATGGAATGTGGATCTGCTCTCATATATATTTTTTTTTCAACTAATTTCAGATTGATTATTTTTCCAGATAATTTATACTGTATTGTAGCCAATTATTTTGGCATATTTAATTTGCAAAAAAACAGAAGAAAGGTTAATAATGATAAATGTGTTGGTGAAGTTTCAGGTAGGTACCCAAAAATTTAAGGAATGCTTTAATACGGCAGCTAGAATACAGGCTACCGACGAAGGTACAAAGGCAATTATGTTGGCATATTTATTTGCCCTTAACAAGTAACATGATGATTATAGGATTTGGTGGGAACTTGACCGCATCCCGATAAAACTTTCATTCTTCATTCTAATAGATGTCATATTCAATACATACCTACCTTATCAGATTTGGATTATGATATAGGAACAGATCAATGTCATCATTATGAAGAGGCGATGGGGGATAAACAATAGGTAAGAGTTTTGTAATTCGCAAAGATATTCTTGTACTAAAAGATTCATTTTTCGTTTTAATAGATACCATATACATCACGTTACCCATTAGCTTCGGATTATGATATCAATACAGAGCACAGGATTGATGATGAAGAGTCAATGATGGATAATCATATGGAAAGAGTTTTGTAATTCGCAAAGATATTCTTGTACTAAAACATTCATTCTTCATTCTAATAGGTTGCATATTCATCACGTTAACTATTAGCTTCGGATTATGATATCAATACAGAGCACAGGTTTGATGATGAAGAGTCAATGATGGATAATCATATGGTAAGAGTTTTGTAATTCGCAAAGATATTCTTATACTAAAAGATTCATTTTTCGTTCTAATAGATACCATATTCATCACACCACCCATTAGCTTTGGATTATGATATCGATACAGAGCACAGGTTTGATGATAAAGAGTCAATGATCATATGGTAAGAGTTTTTTTAATTCGTTAATATATTCTTGTACTAAATGATTCATGATTCATTTTTCGTTCTAATAGATACCATATACATCACGTTACCCATTAGCTTTGGATTATGATATCGATACAGAGCACAAGTTTGATGATGAGTAGTCAATGATGGATAATCATATGGTAAGAGTTTTGTATTCGCAAAGATATTCTTATACTAAAAGATTCATTTTTCGTTCCAATAGATATCATATACATCACGTTACCCATTAGCTTCGGATTATGATATCGACACAGAGTACAGGTTTGATGATGAAGAGGCGATGATGGATAATCAACAGGTAAGAGTTTTTTAATTCGCAAAGATATTCTTGTACTAAAAGATTCATTTTTTGTTCTAATAGATACCATATTCATCACACCACCCATTAGCTTTGGATTATGATATCGATACAGAGCACAGGTTTGATGATGAAGAGGCAACGGGGGATAATCATATGGCAAGAGTTTTAAAATTCACAAAAATATTCTTATACTAAAAGATTCATTTTTCGTTCTAATAGATACCATATACATCACGTTACCCATTAGCTTCGGATTATGATATCGATACAGCGCACAGGTTTGATAATGAAGAGGCGACGGAGGATAATCAACAGGTAAGATTTTTTTAATTCGCAAAGATATTCTTATACTAAAACATTCATTTTTCATTCTAATAGACACCATTTTCATCACACCACCCATTAGCTTTGGATTATGATATCGGTACAAAGCAATGGTGTGATGATGAAGAGCCGATGATGGATAATCACAGGGAAAGATTTTTTTTTTAATTCGGAAAGATTCCCCATACTAAAACTTTCATTCTTCTTTCTAATAGGTTGCATATTCAGCACATCTCGTAGAAAAACTCTTGTATCGAGCGGGGTGTTTGATATAGAGACATGGCTTGGCGATGATTTGAGGGACTGTGATGAATTCGAGTATTTCTCATACACACAGTGGTGAAGTGGAATATTTCCCATATACTTAGGATTGCAAGATAGAGGTTGAGGAAGAGATGACGTGTGATAATAAAGATGCTGAGAAAGAGACTGCAATGGATACCGAACTTATCAACAACTCAGCTTTTAACAATTATTATATATTAGCGATGCTTCTTGTCTTAATAAATAACATGATAATTTGAAATAAAAATTAGAGTTTCGGTGCAATTTTTTATTTGAAAAGAGAATTTTTTTTTTACATATGATCATGATATTTCCCCCAATAAATAACTCCAGCCATTCGAAGTTGGTCTGCCAAATATTGTATTCTTTCAAAAGTATCTAAAGTTAGTTTTATGTCATGCAGCAAGCATATCTCGTCATCTATATTCTCGATATCACGCGTGTAGCCATTATCATTAACTTAATGAAGGAAAGCTTTCTTCATGCAGCATCTCAAGCTTACTTTATATATGTTTTGCAACCACTTTATGTAGAGCTTATATCCGTTTTGTGTATTGTCGTAGATATTCGAGTATCTTCGTATACATTCGTGTACATTCATGTATCAAACAATTTTGCATAAGAGTATCAAGACTTGTTGTTTATATCCATTTTGTGTATTTTTCCTAAACATTCGAGCATCTTCGTATACATTCGTGCATCTTCATATACCTTCATGAATTTATCCGTTTAGCATGGGAGTATCATGACATGTATTCGTTTTATAGTTTGGATATATGTATACACTCATGCATTTTTGTCGTACTTCATATGAATTCATCACGAACAAGATGGAAGAACATGCGAATTTGATGATGATTTAGGATGAATATACAACCTACATACATACGTAACCAAGAAAAAGATGGAAAAACATGCGATTTTACTGATTATTCAAGGTCAATATGCAGATGATGATACACTAGGTCGATACCATTACAGATGTATCAAGAATGTATCTAGACTTGTAGGTACAATTTAATTGAGTAGACACATGGTGCAGAAATGTATTTGTGATAGATGAGTCAGGTACTGTCACTATGTTCAGTGAAGTATGTTCTCGGAAGTATGAAGGTGGGTTTAATAAGTGTCTATAGACCTCCCTCAGGTAGTGTTCAGGTTTTCCTGGATAAGATTTCATATGTACTACAACATTGCTTGAAAAATGTAGACTACATATTCCTCTGTGGAGATCTAAATATTGATTTTCTCGAGGATGGTTGTCGACTGAAAATGCTTCTTTTGGATTTGCTTGACTGTTTTAATTTGAATGTAACCAATTTTGAACCAACCAGGGTATTTGTTGATAGAAATGGCCATATCTCGTCATCGAAAGTTGATTATGTGCTAACTAACTATGACCTAAATTCCTGTAATACAGAAGTTATTGTATCACATATTGGGGATCACAAAGCACTATTATCGGAGTGCATATACACGGATATGTCGGGGCTACCAAAATCCAACACAAATATAAATAAACTATGTAGAAACCTTTCAACACATAATCTGTATGAATTCAGTTCATTAGTATCAAATACATGTTTTGATTCTGTTTATTCATATGATGATGTAGATTTGTCATATAATTGTTTCATAGACAGTATTAAGTACTGCTTAGACATAGCTTGTCCGTTAAGATACGGTAGCATTTCAAATTCTTCAAAATTAGGATGGGTAACATCAGAAGTAAGGATAGCCAGTGAAAACTTGAAGAGATTATATTGGCTCCACATGAATGTGAAATCCAAAAACTCTATTGATATGTACAGGATGGCAAAAAAACAGTATAAAATTCTACTTCAGTCTACTAAACTCGCATATCATACAAAACTCATATGCTCATCTGAGAACAAGAGCAGGGCAGTTTGGGAAATTGTCAATCAGGAAACTGGTAGAAAATCCAAGATTCGGGATTGTAACACTAATTTGAAAGTGGGTGGAACTCTGGTATCGGATGGTGTGTTTGTAGCTGAGACGTTCGCGGATTATTTTTCATCCATAGCACGAAATTGTCTAAAGGCTAAATACGGTCAATTTATATCTCATTCATGTACGACCTCATCCCTACAAGATAAAAACTTCTTTTTTCATCCAGTTGTTAAAAATGAAGTGATCTTCACAATTGGGTCACTAAAAAATAAAAGAAGTGTTGGTGCTGATTATATCTCTGTCAAGATCTTGAATTCGATATCAGAAGTTATTGCTGAACCATTCGCTCACTTAATAAATCTCTCAATTTCTTCTAGCAGGTTTCCGGAGATCCTGAAACTTGCGACAATCATTCCCGTTCATAAGAAAAACGATGTTGAGGATGTCTCTAATTATCGGCCTATCTCTATCCTCAGTGTTTTCTCCAAAATTATAGAGAGAATAGTCCTAAATCGTATGACCAGTTATCTGGAAAAGTTCAACATGTTAAGTAGCTGTCAACATGGTTTCAGATCGAAAAGATCGACTCAGACTGCTGTCCTTGACTTCTTTGAATACGTCTATGAGTCCTTAGATAAGGGTCTTTATGTGGCGGGTCTGTTTTTCGACCTCTCTCGTGCTTTCGACTGCATTTCTTTCGAGTTTATATTGGATAAACTTTATCATCTCGGATTCCGTGGAGTCTTCTTGGACTGGTTGTCCAGTTTCATAACTGATCGCGTTATGTCAGTGAAAGTGGGAGATTGTTGGTCCTCGAAACGTAAAAATGAGCTAGGGGTTCCTCAGGGCTCAATCTTGGGTCCTCTGCTTTTTATCAACTTCATTAATGATCTGCCCAACTATCTGGTCTTAACTCTAGCCCATTTAATAATATATGTAGATGATCTGTCAATTGCTGTCTCAGCACAGACGCTTGATGGACTTAAGAGTATATGTGAAGGTCTTATAGGTCAGTTTGAAAATTGGTGTAGGATGAATGCCTTGATAATAAATATCGATAAGACTGAATGCGTCCACTTTGCAATAAAAAATTCCACTATGTGTTCATTCAACCTGCACCATGGAAGCGAGTCCTTGAGACCTAAGGAAGGTGTTAAGTTCCTGGGAGTCTTTCTGGATAATAAGTTGAGATGGTGTAATCACGTAAACCATGTTTGTAAGAAGATAAGCTCAGCTTTCTATGCGATCAGCCGTATAAAGGATACTATTCCTGAACAAACAGTAATTAATGTATAATATAGCTTAGTCTACAGTCATATGTCCTACTGTATACTTCTTTGGGGTAACTCAATCGATTTTGATAGAATTTTAATATCTCAAAAACGCATAATACGATTAATTTTTGGCCTTCTTCCTCGTACCTCTTGTCGGCCTGTGTTTATTGCTCATAATATACTTACTGCACCTTGTGTATATATCTATAATGCCTTAATGTACATGAAGAATAACCATAAGAGATTTGATACACTTTCTAGTTTTCATAATTATTTCACCAGAAATACTGATACCTTGTCTATTCCATTACATAGAACCTCAAAATTCCAATCATCCACCTCATATAGCGGAATCAAGCTATACAATCATTTGCCATCCAAGGTGAGGGCTATGAATGGACGAGTTTTCAGAACGACGGTGAAAAATTTCTTAATGAAAAAGGCTTATTATAGTACCAATGAGCACCTAAATGATACCAATATTACTATGTAATTTTTCTTTTTCTCTTTTCATTTTTGATGTAACGCTGACCTGTCCTATACATTTTCATGTCAAACTGGATCAATAAATTATTATTATTATTATTATTATTATTATTACTTCAATTCCAAAGAAAAACTTGCTATTCACGTGCAAGAGTCTGCTCTTGCTTTCTCGGCAGATCAATGAACCCCCTGGGGTCTGTTTGATTTGTGAAATATATGCATAAGTATATTTATTATACGAAGCCATTCAGGAAGGACCCGATTAGCAGGAACGCTCTTGACTTGTTGATTTTTTAACAACGGTATCGCCATTTTTCATTATTATGTATGTTTTATTGTCCATTCTTCTGTATTGGACACCCTTAATAGAATTTACCATGGTAAATTATGTTGTCCATTCTCCTGTATTGGACACTCTTAATTCGAATTTACCATGGTAAATTCGAGTGATTTTTTTAAAATTTTCTAGGGGTTGTGACGACCTTTTCTCCGGAGCGGTGAAACTTACTATCCAAACCTTACTCGGGCGCCAGTTGCAATAGGTTTTGCAAGGTTGCAACTCCTTGACAGAATCGATCACTGAAAATAATATTCCCTGGGTAACCTTTAAACAGTTGGAGAAGGGCTCTGTTTGATCTAAGATATTAGCGATGCAATGTTATATATTCTTTCACTAAAAAAGGACTCTGACACTGTGTAATAATATTCAATAAAACGCAAAAGGATTATGTACAACTTTATTTACAATATATTCACACAAATTCCAAATCAGTAAAATCAGTTATATACAGTGTCAGAGCAGAGAGGTAAGAGGAGAAAAGCAACACAGTAAAAGTAACTTGTCAGATGAAAACCTATTCAGATTCACCAGTGTCCAACAGTAGAACTCGCACCCTGTATATCGGTCGGAATGAAAATCAATATAAGAAAACGATATACAGCGTAGTGTCCAAGAATGGAATCAAACGGCAGACCGCTATATGTCTGACCAGAAATGTAGTTACTCAATAATGGACACCGGTGTGGCTGACTTCGGAAATATGATCCACCCTGTATACCACTATGAATAGAATGTGTCGGTTAAAGGTGACACCGTTGAACTGTGATACACAAAGCGGTCACGGCAAATGTAAATTAAAATGTCAAGAATCGGTAATTAAACAAGAACCACCCTGTATATCAATGTCAATTAAGTTTCGGTACAAATTGACCGAGTTCAAATATGATATACAAAGCAATTACGGCAAAAGAAATTCAATGATAGGTAATATGAATAATAAAACAAGGACCACCCTGTATATCGATGTCAATTAAGTTTCGGTATAAATTGACCGAGTTCAAATATGATATACAAAGCAGTTACGGCAAAAGAAATTCAATGATCGGTAATGTGAATAATAAAACAAGGACCACCCTGTATATCGACGTCAATTAAGTTTCGGTATAAATTAACCGAGTCAAAATATGATACACAGAGTAGTTACGGCAGTTGCAATTCAGAATAAGTAATGCGAAAAATAAAATGAAACCAGGACTACCCTGTATATCGATGTCAATTGAAGGTTTCGGTATAAATTGACCGAGTCAAAATGAGATATACAGAGTAGTTACGGCAGTTGCAATTCAAAATAAGCAATGTGAAGAATCAAACTAAAACAAGGACCACCCTGTATATCAATGTCAATTAAATGTTTCGGTATGAATTGACCGATTCGAAATATGATACACAGAGTAGTTACGGCAAGTGCAGTTCAAAATAAGTAAAATCAAGAATCAATAGTAAAAGAAGGACCACCCTGTATATCCACGTCAATTGAAGTTTCGGTATAAATGGACCGAGTTAAAATAGGTTATACAGAGTAGTTACGGCAAATGCAATTCAGAATAAGTGAAATCAAGAATCGACAGTAAAACAAGGACCACCCTGTATATCGATGTCAATTAAATGTTTCGGTATAAATTGACCGAGTCGAAATATGATATACAGAATAGTTCCTGAAAATGCAATTTCAAATGAGCAATGTCAGTAATTAACAGTTAGATAAGGCCCACCCTGTATCTCAAATTAAATTAAAAAGTTTCATCCAAATCAGATGTACGGAAATATGATATACAAAGCGGGACCTGGAAATGCAAAGAACAACTCGCTAATAGGTGATAGTAAGAATTGACTAAGAATGAAATAGCAAACGATGAATTTGATTAATTTCTATGCAAGCAAATGAATAAGAATTATTAACATAGCGGTTGAAACGGATAGAGCAAGCTAGCAGATAGGTGAGAGCACACTAAGCGTTTTTCAGGCGAATATGGAATAATCAAATTATGATAGGTCGAACATACGAAATCGGCTAGTGTTCTCGGTCGGAAAATACGTTGTAGGTAACAACAGTGGGTTTTTCTTTCGGGAGTCGGAATGGTGAAACTCAGGCACCGGGTCAAGGAACACCGGGTCAGCAACGGACCTAATGCTCGCCTCAACCAAATGATCTGAGGGGTTCTCGGTTGTGTCTTTTATTTCGTCTCGAAGGCCTACAAAGCGAGGATACCTCAACGGAGAAGGCAATCAAGAACGAAATGTGAGCGACACCCCCGGTGGTAACTACACAACGATTATTGTGTAGCAGGGAAAGGAATAAATTCAGATCGGAACACAGATCGCCGAATAAACGAATCTTCAAACCTACCACAGCGTACTCACCAGGTATTTTCACTTGCACAAACTGAATTTAATTTACCCAAAAATGAAATAAAAATAAAAAGAGAAATTCTACGGAAAAATATAAACTAAAAATGGATTTCTACGGAGTGATAATAAATTATATCTCGGAGAGTTAAAATTTCGGAATTTTTACAATACGAGCGGAATTCTAAGCGGAAAAATGAATGATAACTTATGAAACTCGGAATCTCGGAAAATGAATCTATAATCAATCAATTAATGCGGAATGAATCTCGGAATAATAATGAATTAATCTATGCGGAATGAATCCCTAATTGCTGCGCACAGCGAATTCATAGGTTCGGTAGGTGAGTACGTCATGTGCCGTGATTTCGGGGAGATTTTCCAGAGGGGGGAGCCCAAGGGGCCTGCGGATTGGTCAGACTCTATTTCTCTATCGGCACTACTTTTCCAGCGCGAGTCCGGAATCATGTCGGCGCAATTCCTGTCGTCGTCCCGGGTCCGATTCGAGCGTTAGAAAAACACATCAACACGCGAAAAAACTGCAACGTTACAGATAACCAGCGATCGCGGTCGACATACGTGTTTTTATACATAGGACCGAATTTGAGTTTGACTTTAAATAATTCGACTTATATTTCTCATTGCGCTGAATGGAAAATTAATAAATTAAATTTATCAGGAATTCGGTGAGCTCTTTGTCGAATGAATCGAAACAAATAATTCGATTAATTCGACTTGTTGAAGACTAGTAGCTTTAAATATGAATATGAAAATGTAATTTTTGGGAAATTTGCTAGTAACGAAAAATCACTTCGTTACACACCCCCCTCACTTCTTAAGAAAAAAAAACAAAGTTTTTTTTTCAAACCTCTCACTCACCTACCACTCTTACTCTATTCGCATACGGTGAAGAACACCTGAGGCTGCACCGCTAGGGCCAGCGGCCTGGGATAGGGCGCTACTCGCAGGATGTTGCACTGCACGCCGCCGGATCTCCTGGCATTCCGCCGGTCGGGGCTGATGGTGGTCCTCTTGACTGCTGGTCTTCTTTCTTCGGATTTCGGCGTCCTGGTCCTAGGGAAGGTTTCTTCCTGGTGTGAATTAGGATGTTTCGTGGCGAACATCCCCACCTTGGCCGTGCGGGTTTTCACCCTTCCAGCTGGATTACGAGGTTGGCAATCACACTCTCTGGACATGACTCCCAATAGGCCGCATCTCGAGCAGAATAGCCGGGGTGTCCCGGTGCATTTATTCCTTGAATGTCCCATTTCTCCACAGCGCCAGCAGGCTGCTGCGTCGAGCTCTACATATCGGGGTGGTTGACTTCGGTGGATGGCACTGGATGCTCCTCTTCTATTATGGCGATTTCCTCTTCGGGTAGTAGGGACCTTAGTAGATGACGATGGGCCTTCTACCGGTCGTGGACTGGGCTCCTCTTCAAAGTTCCGGTTGCTGAACTTCGCGTGGGTGTATCCCTTGGTCCTGACAGTGGCCTTAGTGGATGTCGATGGGCCTTCTATTGGTCGTGGACTGGGCCTCTCTTCAAAGTTCTGGTTGCTGAACCTCGCTTGGGTGTATCCCTTGGTCCTGACAGTGGCCTTAGTGGATGGACGCCCTATTCTCGTCCTTGGCGTCGGAGATTCGTCATGGACTGAAGGTCTTCCTTCCCCCGTCTCGGACTGCCTGGGGTAGCTGGCGTCGACTGTGGCACTCGGGGTACTTCGGTTCTCGCCCTGGTCTTCGAGCCAACGCTCATACTCGCTCTCTACTAGGTTGTCGGTGGCCTGGATGGGTGAATCGAGCAGGCCGGCGTCGATCATCTCCCACTCAGTCTGGCCCATATCACTCTGAAAATCGGTGGATATTAGTAATGGTTCATTAATTCTTACCCCATAATGAATCACGTTATCCCATGGGTCCTTTGAAACTTCTTCGGCCGGTGATTTCGGTGGTGTCGTGGATGGATCTGCGGGCTTCTTCAGCGGTTCTCCCTTGAGGAAGCATCGTGAAGTCCGGAAGTCGATACGGAAATCATGTGAGGCTAGTAGGTCCATACCCAAAATCACATTCATCGGCAGGTGGGGAACCAAATACAATCTAGCATCAACCAGCTCACTACCAATCTTCAACTTTGGATTGTAGGATTCCTTGACAGCAACTGAAGTACCATCAGCGACGGCTGCCAACATGTCTGTGACCCGGGTTGGAAACACCCCCATATTCTTACATACATCTGCGGTCGCCTGACTCAGGAATGATCTCGTTGCTCCGGTGTCTAGCAGGGCCTCGATGGGTTCATTTCCTATGTACACGGTGATGATCGGACGGTTATCTCGGGAACACGGTTTCGGCTCAATTGCGGATGCAGGGGAGGGAAACTGTCTGCTCCTTGCATTCTGACAGTGACAATCCCTCGAAAAGACTCCTCGTTTTCCACAGCGAGAGCAAAACAATATTGGTCTGGAACGGCATTCGCTTCTCATGTGTCCTATCTTTCCACATCTCCAACATTGACGTCCGGTGTTGCTGAAGCGTACATCTTTCGGTGGATGTCCTGTTTCCCTCAATCTAGCGGTGGTTGGACTCACTGATCCTTTCTCGTTCGGTACCCTGACCTGGGTTAGCGGTGAGGACTTGGGTGATGGTGGCTGCGTCTGTCCCTTCGTTCCTTGCTGGGAAGAACTGACGAAGAGGTTCCTTGCCATCTTCGGTTGCGATTTTTCGTACACCAGGTGTGGTTCATCAATTAAACCCTTCCGGCTTGGAGGAGGTTCATAACAATCCACGTGCCATTGCACCAACTCGAACACTCTTCCCTTTTCCAAAAGGTCCTGATATGTCGGCGTGTCTTGGAAGGCAAGGGCTGTCTGGAGGGATGGTAACAGGCGCTTCTTTATCATGTTCACCTGTTCCTCCTCAGAAGGCCTCCTCGTTGTCAGCTTCAGGAAGAGATTCTGCATCCTGGTGACGAAGAGCAACAACTTTTCCCCCTTTCCTTGGGTTCGTTTCCTTATCTCTTCCAATAGGTTCTCCTCATAATCCAGCGGTAAGAACGCCTCACGCAGTTGGTTTTTGAAGTCACTCCAATCTTAGAATGAACCTCGCCTCGGGATATACCAGTCCCTGGCATCCTTCCTCAAGAGTTCGAAGATAGACTCAAACAGGCATCGGTGAGTCACACTGCAAGTTTCGGCCAACTGTTCGACCTCCTCCAGGAAACTATTCACGCTGGAAGATCCGTCGAAGTGAACGTTCCATTTGTAGACTGGTATGGACGGGCGGTCCGGTGACCAAGTCCTAGTATTGGGGCCGCTCTGGTTACCTTTACTCCTATCGGGATCAGATACTTTCTGTCCTCCCTGGTGAGATACCGGGGGGTGTCCTGTCCGAGATTCATGCTCGGCTCGTTCCTGTACCCCTTGCTCCTGCCGGACGTCCCTCGTTACTGGACTGTGGCGGGCAGAGCAGTCTAACTCCTCAGATTCCAGGAAAGGAAACGACACCCTCCTGGTGGACTCGGCTATGGCGAGCCCATTTCTTCGGCTTGGTTCCCCTAGAGGGCTGGTGAGGTCCAGGCGCCTCCGGACGGCATCGCAGGCTCGCTCTCGCAGACGCTGGAGGAAACCGGGGGTCAATCCAGTCCTCTGGAAGATTTCCGACTGCTGAGCTGCACCTGTTTCGTGCAGCTCATCAGGGTTCCTCGAGTCTCCTGCATTCCTTGCGAGACCTGGAGTTCCTTGGTGGAAGGTCCTAACTTCCCGTGGTTCCTGGGCCGTGGTCCTCCGGTGGTTTGGTTCCGGGGGGTCATCCAAAGAAATCAAGTCGACTTCTCGCTCTCTTCGGGCAAAGACATCCACTTCAGGATGTTCTCGTTCCCTGGCAGCTTCTCCTACTGGCGTCTGAAGGACCCTCCTCGCCTCTGCGAGTGTTTTGGCATCCTTCAGCATCTCGTACCCTTGTGCCAGAACCGACTTCAGATCGCCCAATCTGTCCTGTTCCTCCTCGGTGCTGGGTCTGACCAGCTCAATGCGGTTGCTGACGTGGACCAATCGGCTCCTGATGCGGACATCCTCATTAACAGCGTTGTCCTCATCAAAGTCTCGAATCTCCTCCACCAAAGACCCCAGGATTCGATGAACATTGTGCAACTCCTCCTCGGTGTTCCTGTGTCTGGTAGAGAGAGGCACATGCTGAGCCAAAACTTTCCTAAGTTCAGCCCGATTCTCATGGACTGTTCTTCCAGCCACGCATCCGCGGGCTTCGAGTTCCCATACTAACTCCTCGGCCCTAAGCCTGTTGACTTCCATGTCTGCCTTTAACTTCCTCTCCTCTTCTCGGATCGTTGTTGAAAGAATCAGGTCCCTGCTCGGGCGCCAATTTGTGACGACCTTTTCTCCGGAGCGGTGAAACTTACTATCCAAACCTTACTCGGGCGCCAGTTGCAATAGGTTTTGCAAGGTTGCAACTCCTTGACAGAATCGATCACTGAAAATAATATTCCCTGGGTAACCTTTAAACAGTTGGAGAAGGGCTCTGTTTGATCTAAGATATTAGCGATGCAATGTTATATATTCTTTCACTGAAAAAGGACTCTGACACTGTGTAATAATATTCAATAAAACGCAAAAGGATTATGTACAACTTTATTTACAATATATTCACACAAATTCCAAATCAGTAAAATCAGTTATATACAGTGTCAGAGCAGAGAGGTAAGAGGAGAAAAGCAACACAGTAAAAGTAACTTGTCAGATGAAAACCTATTCAGATTCACCAGTGTCCAACAGTAGAACTCGCACCCTGTATATCGATCGGAATGAAAATCAATATAAGAAAACGATATACAGCGTAGTGTCCAAGAATGGAATCAAACGGCAGACCGCTATATGTCTGACCAGAAATGTAGTTACTCAATAATGGACACCGGTGTGGCTGACTTCGGAAATATGATCCACCCTGTATACCACTATGAATAGAATGTGTCGGTTAAAGGTGACACCGTTGAACTGTGATACACAAAGCGGTCACGGCAAATGTAAATTAAAATGTCAAGAATAGGTAATTAAACAAGAACCACCCTGTATATCAATGTCAATTAAGTTTCGGTACAAATTGACCGAGTTCAAATATGATATACAAAGAAATTACGGCAAAAGAAATTCAATGATAGGTAATATGAATAATAAAACAAGGACCACCCTGTATATCGATGTCAATTAAGTTTCGGTATAAATTGACCGAGTTCAAATATGATATACAAAGCAGTTACGGCAAAAGAAATTCAATGATCGGTAATATGAATAATAAAACAAGGACCACCCTGTATATCGACGTCAATTAAGTTTCGGTATAAATTAACCGAGTCAAAATATGATACACAGAGTAGTTACGGCAGTTGCAATTCAGAATAAGTAATGCGAAAAATAAAATGAAACAAGGACTACCCTGTATATCGATGTCAATTGAAGGTTTCGGTATAAATTGACCGAGTCAAAATGAGATATACAGAGTAGTTACGGCAGTTGCAATTCAAAATAAGCAATGTGAAGAATCAAACTAAAACAAGGACCACCCTGTATATCAATATCAATTAAATGTTTCGGTATGAATTGACCGATTCGAAATATGATACACAGAGTAGTTACGGCAAGTGCAGTTCAAAATAAGTAAAATCAAGAATCAATAGTAAAAGAAGGACCACCCTGTATATCCACGTCAATTGAAGTTTCGGTATAAATGGACCGAGTTAAAATAGGTTATACAGAGTAGTTACGGCAAATGCAATTCAGAATAAGTGAAATCAAGAATCGACAGTAAAACAAGGACCACCCTGTATATCGATGTCAATTAAATGTTTCGGTATAAATTGACCGAGTCGAAATATGATATACAGAATAGTTCCTGAAAATGCAATTTCAAATGAGCAATGTCAGTAATTAACAGTTAGATAAGGCCCACCCTGTATCTCAAATTAAATTAAAAAGTTTCATCCAAATCAGATGTACGGAAATATGATATACAAAGCGGGACCTGGAAATGCAAAGAACAACTCGCTAATAGGTGATAGTAAGAATTGACTAAGAATGAAATAGCAAACGATGAATTTGATTAATTTCTATGCAAGCAAATGAATAAGAATTATTAACATAGCGGTTGAAACGGATAGAGCAAGCTAGCAGATAGGTGAGAGCACACTAAGCGTTTTTCAGGCGAATATGGAATAATCAAATTATGATAGGTCGAACATACGAAATCGGCTAGTGTTCTCGGTCGGAAAATACGTTGTAGGTAACAACAGTGGGTTTTTCTTTCGGGAGTCGGAATGGTGAAACTCAGGCACCGGGTCAAGGAACACCGGGTCAGCAACGGACCTAATGCTCGCCTCAACCAAATGATCTGAGGGGTTCTCGGTTGTGTCTTTTATTTCGTCTCGAAGGCCTACAAAGCGAGGATACCTCAACGGAGAAGGCAATCAAGAACGAAATGTGAGCGACACCCCCGGTGGTAACTACACAACGATTATTGTGTAGCAGGGAAAGGAATAAATTCAGATCGGAACACAGATCGCCGAATAAACGAATCTTCAAACCTACCACAGCGTACTCACCAGGTATTTTCACTTGCACAAACTGAATTTAATTTACCCAAAAATGAAATAAAAATAAAAAGAGAAATTCTACGGAAAAATATAAACTAAAAATGGATTTCTACGGAGTGATAATAAATTATATCTCGGAGAGTTAAAATTTCGGAATTTTTACAATACGAGCGGAATTCTAAGCGGAAAAATGAATGATAACTTATGAAACTCGGAATCTCGGAAAATGAATCTATAATCAATCAATTAATGCGGAATGAATCTCGGAATAATAATGAATTAATCTATGCGGAATGAATCCCTAATTGCTGCGCACAGCGAATTTATAGGTCCGGTAGGTGAGTACGTCATGTGCCGTGATTTCGGGGAGATTTTCCAGAGGGGGGAGCCCAAGGGGCCTGCGGATTGGTCAGACTCTATTTCTCTATCGGCACTACTTTTCCAGCGCGAGTCCGGAATCATGTCGGCGCAATTCCTGTCGTCGTCCCGGGTCCGATTCGAGCGTTAGAAAAACACATCAACACGCGAAAAAACTGCAACGTTACAGATAACCAGCGATCGCGGTCGACATACGTGTTTTTATACATAGGACCGAATTTGAGTTTGACTTTAAATAATTCGACTTATATTTCTCATTGCGCTGAATGGAAAATTAATAAATTAAATTTATCAGGAATTCGGTGAGCTCTTTGTCGAATGAATCGAAACAAATAATTCGATTAATTCGACTTGTTGAAGACTAGTAGCTTTAAATATGAATATGAAAATGTAATTTTTGGGAAATTTGCTAGTAACGAAAAATCACTTCGTTACAGGGTACGGGTCTTAAAATTTTTTTTTTCTTCATTTTTTAAAAATTTTCTAGGGGTACGGTTGCTACAAAATTTTAAACACGTCTTTATGTTGATTTTCTACTACTAGTAACCAAGCTTCAATTCGATCGAATATTTATTTTTTGGTTTATCAAGGAAATTATATTCCAGGTGGATATAACTCGGAAACCTTTAGACCGATTATGCCCAAAAATGAACTCAACTCTCATATTCGGATACGCAACCTACCCTGAAAATTGCAAGTCCCTATCTCCTTTCGTTCGAAAGTTATCGAGGCAACGGTCACCCATCTACTGAACTCGCTGCTCGAATCTCCAACAAAATTTAACCGATCGTGTTAAAACTTGAAACTTCTATGGAGAGTTAGGTTATAAAGGCTCTTGCAAAATTTCAGCAATTTCAAACGAATAGTTACTGATATATAGAATTTTTTTTTCAATTTTTAATGATTTTTTAAAAATTTTCTACAGATACTATCCTCACGAAATTTCACAAGAATTTTTGCGTTGGCATTCTACAACTAATAACAATGTTTGAGTTCAATCGGTTCAGTATTTTTCGAGTTAATGATTAACAAAAAACAACCAAATTTCAGATGGCTATAACTCTGAAACCATTTGGCCGATAATGCTCATAAACAAACTGAAATGTCGCGTTCTGATGCACATCCTAACCTGTAAACTTCAAGCCACTATCTTTTTCCGATCTCAAGTTATCGTAACAACAAAAATATTTTTTAATAATTTTTTAATAATTTTCTAGCCATACGATTCGCACAAAATTTGACAAACGTGCTTAGGTTCATATTGTACAACCACTCACCAAGTTTCAATTCGATCGGATTTATATTGGTTGAAAACAAAATTATTACTCGGACACCACTGGGCTGATTATGCCCATCAACTAACTTGTCCGTCGTATTGGGATGCGCCACCTACCCTGAAAATTTTAAGTCGCTAGCTCTTCTCGTTCTCAAGTTATCGTGGCAACGGCCGGACGGCCGGACAGCTGGCCGACCAGCATCAAATTTGACCTCAAATTCTTCATTGGGGAGTCGAACTAAATCATTTGAGACCATTTTCGTCAAAAAATTCGAAAGTTACAGACATTTGGGCAAAATGATAACGCGATGTTCCCCAGAACATACGCGCAAAAACTAATGTAAACTTTCGTCTATTTCACTCCGGTTCATTAGGATGTCAAAGTTTCAAATCCGTACAATCATATTTAACATACCCAGCTTGCTGACAAACACGCTTTCCATCGATTTTACTCGTACTCGTTATGACAACAAATTTTCAAAACCGCACAATCATCCCCCAAAGTTATGTTTCTCGTCTGCGTAAACCAAAAATTATTCGATTTAGATAATAAACATTCAATTTTATAAGTATTCCCTTTCAAATAAACGATAAATGGTCCCAATAATAATCCGAAAAAAGGATCTAGTACCTGCGCCGGATACACCTCATTCCAACTGCATCAAACTTCATATGACGACTTGGATAGAATTATTCAATTCAATAATACTGAAAATGCTGAAAATTCTACAAATATCATTTTACTATTAGAATAATCTGAAAAGGGGTCATATACCTGAGACCGATACGAGTCTCATCCCCATTAACAATCCAATTTCAATTCAGGAGAATGGACAATAGAACATACGCGCAAAAGCTCCTGACTTCACGTCAGTGCTTCAATCCCACCCTACCAAGATATCTAGCCTCAGGGAAGGGGGCGTAGCGCTGCGCAACTCGCTCTTCACTTCAGCCGTCCAAAACAAATGACCTTGAAAACGCTGGCTCCGCGTACAAAAGGGTACAATTTTTGCAAAATGGACCTTAAATTTCCTTATGGGGATTTACATGTAAAAATGGGGCATTTTGGCTTAGAACCGGTGTTGCTCATCTACTATAATCCATTGATATTATTCACAACCAATACTTTCGAAGATTTGATTTGTCAAAGATTGGATAAGAGCGCTAAAGCTCCTGCCACAGGGCTTTCCCCCTGATTGGTTTATCAGGATGTTATGTTTCGAAGGACCAGAATTTTACACCCTGATGATTTTATCAGGGGGACGAGTTGGTTGTTACTTGGAATGAGGTAACAATTACGACGATAGGAAGTGGTGAATGATTCGAACGCACTTTGAATAAACAACTAACTGTATTTTCTTGTTACCGTTACTTCGATAACAAGCACGAATTAATTATACGAATGTAATATTCATACAAATTAAAGTCTTCCTTCTATATGAAAATGAATAGCAATAAGGAAGAAGTGACTACTAAGTTGCTACGAAGACAAGGCAATAGTATTGTTTCGCGACCGATCAAGAATAGTAATGTCTCTTGCACTAAGAGATGCAGTAGTAATTACAATGGTATTTTTAGTAGTAGTAGTGAATTTATCCGTGTAAAATGTATATAAAAGCACAGATAGAAGGAAAATAGGAGGGTCCTTCATCTGGGTAGAAAACGGGGGTAATATTAACAATGATTGGGGTAGCAATCGTAAAAATAGTGGGAATGCCTACTAGATTCCCGATGCCAGCACCAATCAGTGAACTTCTCTAGGTTGTTTATTCTTAGGAATTCGAAATCTCGAATTCCTCCCACTATCGGGACTTCACTTGTTTTCTGCATATAATCTATAAGATTATAGATAAGTTTTCACAGACTAGGTGTTTTCAAATCGTCTAGACAAAAAGAATAACACACTGGGCAATGTTTCTAGAAACCGATACGTTTCATAGCACTTCAGTTGTTAAATGCATTTTTATCATTCTTTTACAGGCAATAGGCATAAATCGCTCAACAAGGTTCGAAGCTTACAAGGAATTCTACTTGCAGTTATCTTTTCGTAAAAATATTATTTTCAAGGGTGAGACCACACATGGTAAACTAAAACCCAGTTAACCGAATAGACAATATTTCACGCGAGTTCCTTTGTGTAGAAAAACAAATTAGCGCTTCCCATGTGACGTCATGAGACTTAACACCTCCTTTTTATTAATTACCCTGATGTTAAAAACCTAAAATATTATTTGTTCAATTTTTCATTCCTAACGAATCAATTGTTTTACATCTGAAGTAATATGTGTTCGATATATTCATATGCTATCAGATTCATGCATTCAAAAAACCCCCACGTACTGGACTATACCAGTAATAATTAGAATGTCTTCATCAAAGTTGAATAGCAACATACCGATTTCGTGCTTATTTGGACTCATCAGTGAGGCATAATTTAATGATTATGAAAAAATACTACAAAGAAACCGGTCTTTAGGCCGGCTCCACACGGTGGCCAACGTTGGATCCAACCAAAAACGTGGTTATTTGAATTTTTCACATAAATTTTGAGGTTATGTGAAAAAAGTTTTAATACAAAAGTTGTAGATCTTTTTATTATCTACAACTTTGCCATTTAACTTTTTTCCATAGGACTTGTAGTTTTTTTTATAGCCTTTATTGACATTTACAATCTACTTTCTAAAGTATTTAGTAAATATGATGTACTTATGTATAGATAGAATATACTATGATAAAGTATTGAACATTAATACTACATACTTATGATTAGCTAATGAGGTCGTTTGGCCAGGTTCTTTTTAACCTTCGAAAGTTAAATGGATCTTCTGTCAGTTTGTCGATTAGTTGGTTGGCATGTCCTTCTAGCTTCTGGTGGTATTTTCTCGAGTAGTTTTCTATTTCGGTGGTGACATATAGGACTCCTAAATCATTATGGATGGTAAGGTTGGAGACGTACCATGGTGCATTAACCAATGAACGTAGAATTTTTGATTGAAGTCTTTGGATGATTTGAATATTTGAGGCTTTAGCGCAACCCCAGAATTGGATGCCGTATGTCCATATGGGTTTGATGATTACCTTATAAATAAGTAACTTATTTTGGAGGTTCAATTTGGATTTCCTGCCTATAAGCCAGTACATTTTTCGGATCTTTAGATTTATTTCATTCTTCTTAGCATTTATGTGTTGTCTCCAGTTGAGGCGTTGGTCTAAATGTATGCCGAGATACTTAGCTTTGGTGTCGACTGGTTCTTCCTTCCCAAGTATTTTGACAGGAGGACATGTGTTTTTCCTTGTTGTAAAAGTTACTTGTACAGATTTAGCCTCATTGATGCTGAGACGCCATTTTCGATGCCAGTATCCAAGGTCATTCAAATGTTGTTGCATATTTTCAGAAGCTGTTTCGGCGTTTTCGTGTGATGCAAGTAAGGCTATATCGTCTGCAAAAGATGCTATGGTGATGTTCTTATTTTCCGGTAAGTCTGAAGTGTAGATGATATATAGAAGTGGTCCCAATATACTTCCCTGTGGGACTCCGGATTTGACTTTGGAAGGGGTGGATATTGCTTCTCCATATTTCACGGCAAAATGGCGGTCTGTTAAATAGGACTTCAGAATCATGTAATATGGTTGTGGGAGGAGTTGCTTAAGTTTGTAGAGAAGTCCGTTATGCCAGACCTTGTCGAATGCCTGGGATGAGTCCAGAAATACTGCTGAGCAAAATTTCTTTTCTTCGAGGCTTGTTGAGATTGTGTTTACAATGCGGTGAATTTGATGTGTTGTCGAGTGTTTCTCTCTGAAACCTAGTTGGTGGTCTGGTACTAATTGATGCATGTCCATGTCATCTTTCAGCCTTTTCAGAAGCAGTCTCTCATTTAGTTTACTCAGGATTGGTAGCAGACTTATAGGCCTATATGATTCCACTTTATGTTCTGGTTTACCAGGTTTGGCTATCATTATAGTCTCAGCATATTTCCATATGATGGGGAAATAGGATATGCTCATAATTCTATTGAATACGGTTGTGAGTAGTACGACAAATTTTTTGGGTAATTTTTTCAAAATTTCCGCCGTTATGAGATCGTAACCGGGAGCTTTCTTGTTTTTCAGTCTTCTTATCTCATTGGCCACTTCTACTGGTGTGAAAGGTTTTATTGGTAGAGACATCTGACATGTGACATCCAGAAATGATTCAACTTCTGCATCGCTGTATCCAGGGTAGGGATCATTTGGAGTGAAGACATTTGCTAGATGTGTGGCAAATGTATTGCACTTTTCCTCATCTGAGACAGCCCACTCTCCATTGGCCTTTTTAAAAGGTGATTTTCCCAGGGTGGGTCTTTTGAATCTCTTCGTAGCTTTCCATACGCTGTGTTCATTTTTGTCATTTATACTCTCTATATAGTGTTGGAATCGAGAATTTGCATATTGCTGAAGAGTTTTACGTGATTTTCTGCTGAGCTGATTTAGTATTGTCTTGTCTAGTGGATTCCGTGATCTTTGTCATTTCCCTCTTGCTCTTCGTTTTTCTACCAGCAGTTCCCGAATTTGAAGGGATAATTTTGTTTGAGAATCTTCCGTCCTAAATTGTGTGGGGGTACTTTCCCATGCTGCTTTTTGTATCATTTTTGTTATGTTGTTTGCCGCTGTTTCTAAGTCCTCAGGTGTTTTCAGGAGTATGTTCATAACTGTGTCTTCCTTCAGTATTTGCTGAAACTTGTTCCAGTTGGTTTGATTCGTCGTGAGTGATGGTTTAATTCCTTTCAATTGGGGTATTGTGTGTAATGTTCTCAAAACTGGTGAGTGGTCAGATGATAGTTCTGGAGGATAGGATTCCGCATGAATGTGGTTATTTCTGATTCCATTCGTGACGAAAAAGTCCAATACGTCTGGGATCTTATTTATGTCTGTTGGCCAGTAGGTTGGTGAACCCGGCGAAATTACATCGAAATTTTTATTTGTTATCACTTCCATTAGGTTCCGACCTTTGGGAGTTATTAGTCTTGATGACCAATGTATGTGCTTCGCGTTCCAGTCACCTCCTATTATAAACCGCTGTTGATAGTTTTGAAAAAATGCGTCATATTGGTTTGGAGAAATATTGTGCCGGGGTGGTGAATATATTGCTGATACATCGAAACTCCATGATTCCGTATAGATTCTGATGTTCGTTGCTTGTATCTTATCATTTACGTATTTGGGCAGTGGATCATGTTTCAGGCTTCTTCTGATTAGAATAGCTGCGCCTCCATGAGCAGTACCGTCTGGGTGTTCAGTGGAATAAGTGAGGTATTGTGGAATTTGACCCTCTGTTTTTTCGGTGAAATGGGTTTCTGATATCAGCATAACATCTATTTTATTGAGATTCATGAATGTTTCCAATTCATGTTTGTGGTTTGGAAGCCCATTTGCGTTCCATGTATCTAGACGTATAAACTTAGCCATTTTTAATTAGTTTTGTTAACAATTGTTGTCAACAGATTGAGTATAATCTGGTTCTGGTTTATCAGTTGTGCTATCATGGATTTGAGATCTGATAGGAAGGTTGACATCATCGTTTCCAAACAATTCGGATTTTGACTCGGAATTGGTAGTTCTTGTTGTCGCTGATGGTTTCTAGTTGTTTCTGCGTAGGATTTCTCCGGTGTTCTGGTTGTACTTTGGGTTTGAGGTCTATAGATCCCGGTGGTATATTCGGATATGTTCTGTTGTCTATCACTTCTTCGAATAGTGTGGTTCTTGGTTTGTATAAGTTGCTTGTAGACTTGACAACCCTTGTAGGTTGCTGGATGACTACCTTCACACAGGGCACAAGTTGCTGGTGTTGTTTTTGGTTTGGAGCATGTTTTCGAATCGTGTTGTTTGCCGCATTTAACGCACATGAATGGACTGTTGCAATAGGTTTTTGTGTGGCCGTATTCTTGACATCTTATGCATTGTATGATTTCTCGTTTTCTTCTTGGTGGCTCTATTGTGATTTTCCTATTCGAAAGAAATTCCATCTTGTAAATGTCTTTGTTGTTTTCTCTCGGTTCCAAGTCTACATAAAATAGTGAGAGTGGATTTTTTGTTGTACGATCTCTTATGTTGATTATGTTCCTGACTTTATGTTCTGATTTTTCAATTTCCGTTTTTATCTCTTCAGTTGGAACGCTGTAGTGAAGATGTCTGATGACCACTCGATATGCTCTCTCTTGATTTAATTGGTAGGTGTGGAATATTATGTTGTCATCCTGAAGAAATCTTACTAAACTTCGGTATGCGTCAGGAATTGTTAAGTTTACCTTGACGTTGTTATCCGTTAGTGTTTTTGTATGAAACTGTTCTTCAGCTAAGACTGATGTTAATTTTCTGTTAATTTCTGGGTAGTTTGTTACACCGTGTATAAAAATTGGTGGTGGCCTTGGAGTTCTTTGTATTGTTTGGCTTGTATCATTCTCATTTGATTCTTCAGAAAGAAATGAAAATCTGTTCTGTGTGTTTATTGGAGAATTCCCGATAATTTCAGGGGAAAGAGATGAAATTTTCCTTTTTTTGACTGTCTGCCATGAAACAGTATTCTCTGATGTTGGGTTCATGATATTTAGTAGTTGCCCAAGGGGCAACTATTATTATTAATTGTCGAAAAATTCGGTGATATATTTAATCGGAAACAATAATAATATGTGTTTATTTTACGTACGTTTGAAGAGATAAGGTGTCTCGTGAATCTAACGCACGTGTTCTCTTTAGTACAGCTGTCGCACGACTGACTTGTAGTTTTGCCGGAAATCGAGGTGAACCGTTTTTTACCTTTAATAGCTCACCCCCTTCCCCTTCCCGAACTCAGATCACCCGTAAATAATTTTTCTCTATTTCGGTATCGTAATGAGTCCATTCCAGCACTAAAAACAGTGCTGGAATGAACTCATTCCCGCATTGTTTCTAGTTATATTTTTCGTTTTGTGGTAGTCAGCATTGACATTCGATCCTATCAAATTTCAACACACGTCAATTGTCAATATAATATAATCTGGATATAGTGAAATAATAGTTGAGGGAAAAAGATTTATTTTGATTAAAAAATAAGGCACTAAAAATTTCCTTCTTGATTTTGAATCATTCATGCTATTAGGAAACTGTTTTAAATCTGATCTCCATGTCCCACGTATATGATTCAAATTCAAATTCCGTAATCTGTCAACTTTCGTAACAGTCACATCAACTGCCAAGTACAATAAAGAAGTCACTAGGATGTATAATCCGAATTTTTCATTAAATTTCAGCAGTATTTCACAAAACTTGGCTGAAATAGAGAAAATATCGTATAATACTCGTTGCAGAAGGCAATTCCAACACTCATGCGTTCGAAAACTCGCACCTTCGATCGCTCGTTTTCGAATTTCGCATTCGTGTTTCAATAGGAGCCCATTCTGCAACTTGTATTAGAATATACTATTCCTGTCATTTTTGTTATATTACCTTCCTTAACCAATGGGTTTCATTCTATCATAATTTTTTTTTCACTTTTCACCATTTTTAAAGGCTTCGGCCCTAGTCTATAAGTAATTGAAATTTCATTGAATCTATACCAGTATCATGACTACAACATTATTCAAAATAATAACAAGATTTAATCAACTCTACGTTTGAGAGAAAAGATCTGTCACTTTAATCTACGAAATTAACAGAGGGACCTAGCTATACACCAACAATAAATTAGTAAGAAGTTATGTTGAATATGTGCCTGAATTTCTTCGTACAATATTCTACGTAACAATATTTTATGATGACTGTAATAATTTGAGTAGTTTTGTTCTTGAATAAGTGAATAAAAAACATTAATAATCAATTGATGTTTAACTAACCTCCGTGTTAATTGTTAATGTATCCGATTTGTTATAAATCGGAGCCAGAAAACTATCCATTTGCTAGTACGCAAACCAATACGATCTGAAAATATCATCTGTCGATGAACCAGTCCAAGAGCTATCTGTTATTTTTTTCCTGTATAGCCGATAGGTACTCATCAATTATTCTTTTTTTTCAAATAATCAATGGAGTACAGCATCCCCATTTTTTGTTGGATACTGCGCCATGCGTCAGCTATCATATTTTTATTTTTATGGTCTTTTCTGCTAGCATCCCATATTATTGGATGACTCTGCTACAGCTCGAAAAATTCAATTACTTCTTCATTCTGCCATGAAGATGGCGATCTTATTGACGAGGAATTCATCTCCGCTCGACTTCCTCACTCGATGCGTGCTGCAGCAAGACGGATGTTGGCATTAATGGCATGATTGGCCAATTGATAAAACCGACACGCGACGGCCAAAAACCAACGTTGGCGCCAACGTTGAAACCAAGACAAATTACCCCATCCACACGATGGGCCAACGTTGGCCCAACGTGTGGAGCCGGGGTTATGAGAATCCAGCAAATAGCAATCACTTCCGAGTAACAAGTAAACAGAAGTGGCAGTCTATGTATTACTCTAAACATTGATCTCTGCTAGTCCGCTCAGTGGCAGATTTACAATTTCCGGTGCCCAACGCTAGAAAACTTTGGGGGTCCTCCCCCTACTTTTTCGTCTTCTTCAATTCATTTCGAAACCAATTTTCAATGGAAACTCGGATTTTTCAAAAGAATACATAAAGTTTATTAATAAAATAAAAGATATGTCGAAACAAAAAGTATAAGAAATTTATGGAAATCAATAACAAAGTGGAAAATATTTCAACAAGAGTAAATCAGGTACAAAATACAAAGAAGAATTCTTTCTACAAAAAAATAAACTCAATGAGGACAAAATAATATATGAAATTTTTGAAAAATATGAACAGAATACAGAGAAACTGATTCAAGATAGAAAACATTTCTTTCTTATTTTCATGTCTGCAAATTCTTTTATTACAGCATCATAATTCCGATTTTTCCTTAAATCACTTTCGATTGAAAGTATTCCTAAGAACTGCACAACGATATTACCTCGGGTACCTTATACAAAAAAAGAATTCGACCAGTATGTCCTATCATCGCTCAAATTGTAGTACTGAATGATTCAATGTCAGAATATCCAGAATGTTGGAAGAGTGTTGTTCCGAAAATATGAAACTGTAAAGCTGGATTTATAAACTCAGTCGTTCCTTGCAGTTTAGTTCGCTGTTCGCTTGTGTGAAATCATGATCTTGTATTTTGTCACGTGAGGAAGTGCTGTCATGACAAGTATCGAACAATGGCGAACTCAGCCCGAACGACAGAGTTTATAAATCCAGCTTAAAGCTTACGTTACTTTAGCTTATATTATTTGTTCTGTGGCTTACCTTATAACGGTTCGCTCCCTTGAAGATGTCTGCCCGACTAGCTGGGAGCTCAACGTTACATCAATGCTTCCTAGGATATAAGGTAATAACTGATAAAACTGTTTCTTAAAGGTTTAATAAAAAATTCATTGATGACAAAGAAAAACACTTAGCTTTTACGATCGAAAACTTAGATACATCTGGAGGGGGGATCAAGAAGTTCAAGTTCAGAAACCCTTGATTTTGGCGCGTATGTTCTGGGGATCATCGCGTTATGATTTTGCCAAAATGACTGTAATTTTCGAATTTTTGCGGAAAATGGTCTCAAACGATTAGGTCCGACTCCCTGATGAAGAATTCGAGGTCAAATTTGATTATGTCCGTCCAGCCGTTGCCACGATAACTTGAGAACGGAATGAGATAGCGCCTTGAAATTTTTAGGGTAGGTGATGCATCCTAATACGATAGACAAGTTGGGCATAATCCGCCCAATGGTTTCCGAGTAATTATTTTGTCTTCAAGCAATACAAATCCAATCGAATTCAAACTTGGTGAGTAGTTGAAGAATACAAACCCAAGGACGTTTGTGATATTTGGTGAGAATCGTATAACTACAAAATTAAACAAAAAATTATTAAAAAATATTATTTATGTCATGATAAAATGAGAACGGAAAGAGATAGCGACTCGAAATTTTCAGGTTAGGTTGTGCATCTGTATCGGCTTATGTGCAAAATCGGCCAAACGGTTTTGGAGTTATACCCATCTGAAATTTAATTGTTATTTCCTCAATAACTCGAAAAATACAAAATCGATCCAATTCGAACATGGTTATCGGTTGTAGAATGCCAACGCGAGAATTCTTGCAGAATTTGTTGAGGATCGTGTCACTAGAAAATTTTTATAAATAAAAAAAAGCACTGACGTGAAGTCAGTACTCTTTGGCGCGTGTGTTCGCGGTTGCTAATTTGAATTGATTGATGAGTACTTCAAGCTCAGTGGAGTGAGCGAGCCGGAGATCTACCCAAAGGATAGTGGACACAATTCACTGTTGGTTCAAAAATTAACAGTGCTGTATCTAAGCTGCCATAAGGATAGAGTAACAATGTTGGAAAAGAACACAACTGACTCTCCTTAGTCGCACAAGTTCCTAGAAGATTCTGAAGGATCTCCTTGGGAAAGACTTGGCAGGGTCAGTATAATCATAATCATGTTTATAGCACGCGTGCCAAAATAGATTGACCCCACGTCAATGCTCTTTTACACTTTTTCTTTCACTGTTATGTTAATCTGCATTTGGCGCGCGTGCTATAAACATGATTATGAATATACTGACCCTGCCAAGTCTTTCCCAAGGAGATCCCTCAGAAACTTCTAGGAGCTTGTGCGACTAAGGAGAGTCAGTTGTGTTCTTTTTCAACATTTTTACTCTTTCTGGCAGCTTGGGTAAATCTCCGGCTCGCTCAATCCACTAAGCTTTAAGTACTCATCAATCAATTCAAATTAGCCACTGCGGACACGCGTGCCAAAGAGTACTGACTTCACGTCAGTGCTTTTTTTGGCGCTCTAGTTCCTCGGAACTGAGTGCTTATCAATTTGCCCAAATGTCTGTAATTTTCGAATTTTTCGATGAAAATGGTCTTAAACGATTTGGTACGACTCACTGATCAAGAATCCATGGTCGAAATTCATTCTGTCCGGCCGGCTGGCCAGCCGTAGGCACGATAACTCTCGAACGGAATGAGCTAGACAGTTGAAATTTCCAGAGTAGGTTTGGTAGATAAATATCTCGGCTAAGTTCGTTATTGGGCAAAATCGGACAGATGGTTTCGGAGTAACAAAAACAAATTTTTTTTTTTCACAAAACAAATTCCAAATTAAAGTTTTTTCAATAAGCAGTTTTACCATAAGAATCCAATGATATAAATTTCAACTCTAACAAGCTAATACTTTCGGAGATATGATTTTTCAAAATTTCAATAGTTATCGTATTTCTACGTTGTCACAGAATGATATAATTATTCTATGTATGAATTGTCATAATGTCAACTTATTATCCTGAGACATGACATTATCTAATCAATCGAAGAATTGTGAGCGAAGTGAGAAAAATCTCAGTTGTTTGCTCCGAAATTAGTTTTTCTCAGAAAAGTCTTACATTTCGGAACGGAACATGAAGTAAGAGATCTGAGAGTAGTGAGACTGCTTTTCATCCATAGACATAGAATGCTCAGTTCTCTTAATTTATGACGGGATTGACGGAAGGGAATATTATAACTTCAAAAATATTGGGGTTGAAATACTCGTATTTTAGCGATGCAACGGGGACCTCACCCAAAAATGTTTGAAAATATTACGTAAATATTGAAAGCATCATTCTGTAGTTCGAGAGAGCAGAAATTTTTGATCAATTACAAGGTAATTTTTCATTATTACTTCTCTTCTTTAATACATGTTTTATGGAATATCTACTATTTGTAGGTACTTTAAACTTGTTTTGGGCAGCAATTGTCATACGAAACTTGTTTTTTTGGCGCTTTAGTTCCTCGGACCAGAGTGCTTATCAATTTGCCCAAGTGTCTGTAATTTTGGAATTTTTGGCTGAAAATGGTCTCAAACGATTTGGTTCGACTCACTGATCAAGAATCCGAGGTCAAAATCGATTCTGTCCGGCTGGCCATAGGCACGATAACTCTCGAACGAAAGGATTTAGCGGATTGAAATATGCAATTGCGATTTTAGTAAAAATATTTTTTATGAATATTTCTGAAACAGATCACTCGATCTATCTGAAATTTAGCATCAAATTGTAGAATCATGACCTTTATACGCATGTGAAGTTTTGTATTGACCAGATTACCGCAAAGTGTCAAAAAATTTTTTTGAAAATTTAAAAAAAGTTTTTCTACAATAACTCTCGAACGGAATGAGCTAGGTAGTTGAAATTTTCAGAGTAGGTAAGGGAGATGAATATCTCGGTTAAGTTCGTTATTGGGCAACATTGGCCAGATTTAATTTGATTTTTTCCATGGTGCAGTTCTCATTCTCATGATTGTTCAGATTATGGTTCTGTTCTGTGGAATTTACTTACTGATGTTTTGGAGGAAATGAAAGAAATTAATATGAAACCTGTCTCAAATAAGGACGAATAAGAAATTGATTCAATCTTTCTATTAGTTGATAATTTCCCGATAAACAAATGAAGGAGTTCGAAACACTGTTGAATGACAAACAAATTTTCTATTGTACGTATAAAATGTAGTCACTTATTCGCCAAACTGAATCATGAATATTTTAGGTTAAGGAATTTCACAAGATGGGAAGGAGTTTCTTAGATGACTTCTAAAAGAAGTTATTATAGCTGGTTGGGAGCCAAGAAGAAAAAAATGTTTAGTTTCGAGAAAACTGGCTGAACTATTGATGAGTGAGTTTTTTAACATACGATTCATTAAAGTACCTAGCACAAAAACACTACACCACTTATATTTGTGTTTAAAATCTTAACTTTGTATAGTGAAATAATATGTATATTCATATCAGTGAAAGTAATTTGCAAGCATTAAATCATTTGTCGAATTCAAGCGAGTAACCGGAACAGAGCGGTTAAGACCAATCCCTTGCTATTATAACCGATCGGTTATGTTTAGCAAGAGATTGGTCTTAACCACTCTACTTCGGTTACTCGCTTAAATTCGACTATTGTGTATTCAAAATTCCTACATTACATTATTCACCTGTAGGTACCCGACTACATGAAGGAACCTTTCAAATAAGTTTCGGGAACAATTAGATAGAAAAATCTTATTGTTATTAGAATCTGCATGATACATTAATGTTACTATATAAGAGATGTGCAGTATATGATTTATACCAGTGCATTACACAAAAGAATGCTGAAGGCATTTTTCACAAATTTTACTCAAAAAGGTTTTAAAGTTTCCTGATTTTTTTGTATTTTCTAGTGACCGCAGATAAAAATCACCCATCTTCGGAAAAGAAAGCAACTGAAGTATCAACATAGGATTGGCGCAGAAGGGCTAAGGAGAGGAGCTTGTACAGCGAAAAGAACGCAGAACTCTGAAGTAGATTCTTTAAAATTTTCAAATAAGTATACTTTCTTGTGTTGTGTTCATTGGTTAGAATGTTATTTTTCAGTTATATATTATTTTCAAGTACACTCTGTTTTCAAGGACTTCTGATATTCAAGGAATTCCTCTGTGAATTAAAATAAATTTGTTTTGATTATTTAACAAATTATTTCTAAGACATATATGTTCCATTTTCAAGATTTAGATCTTGTAATCAAAGGAAAGTATATTTTTTCGTTTCAAATGGTTTTCATATTATAGTAACGATTAAAGTAAAAAAATCTTGTCACTTTGATGATTAAACAAGACTTGATATTCTTCAACTGATAAGATTCAGTCATTTTTGGCGTTTCTTTTGATAAAAATGTTTGAATCTTACCAGTTGACGAATATCGAATCTAGTTTAATTTACAAAGGGCATCTCATGGATATAAATATCGTTAACGGACATCTCATGGATATCCATAACAGATGTCTTATGGATGTCTGTAATAGATATCTTCTGGACGTCGGTAACGGATATCCTATGGATGTTCGATTTGGTGGCCGCCAGAAATCTTTAGGACATCCATAGGATATCCAATAACATCCCAGGATATCCTATGGATGTCCGGAATATCCGCTACGGATATCCATCGGACATCCATAGGACGTACCTGTGCTATCTGGGAAATTTCAAAATTAGCCCCAGGGCCACGGTACGGACACTTCAACTCGGAAACAACGCTGCATCCCCCAAACTGACTTATCCGTACACTGAATTGCCATGAATATTCTTTTAAAACCTCACAATATCGGCTCAGCACTCCCAACATAACCCGTACAACCCAAAAACAGTCACTTCTCTTCTGCGCATGCGCAATCTACTCGCAGCTAAAAGTCCTTTCAAATTCACACACCTTACAAAAAACTCCGATTCTCCAACACTAGTGGTTCAGGAGATATCGCATATTGAATCCACGCATGCGCGGGCCTCACCAGAGGATTATATGGAGGATTAGCATCGGCCACCCCAAAACCCCAATCCTCTCTGACGAAAACACCACCAGTTGAATAACTGATGGTCTGCTCATGCGCATAACGTAAAATGCCCGTGAGGGGTAACATCAATTTCAAAATTAGCCACAGGTCCGCGGTGCGGACACTTCAACTCGGAAACAACGCTACATCCCCCAAGCTGACTTGTTCTTTCACTGAATTGCCATGAATATTCTTTAAAACCTAACAATATCGGCTCAGCACTCCCAACATAACCCATACAACCCAAAAACAGTCAGTTCTCTTCCGCGCATGCGCAATCTACTCGCGGATGAAAGTCCTCTCAAAATCACACACCTCACACAAAACTCTCCTACAATAGTGGTTCAGGAGATATCGCATCTTTAATCCACCAATGTGCAGACCCTCACCAGGGGATTCTATGGAGGAATAGCATCCGCCACCACAAAACCCCAATCCTCTCTGACGAAAACTACAGCCGTTAAATGACTTCTCATCTGCGCATGCGCATAACGAAAAATGGCCGGAATGGGCAGCATGAACTTCAAACAAGCACTGACGTGAAGTCAGGAGCTTTTGCGCGTATGTTCTATTGTCCATTCTCCTGTATTGGACACTTTTAATTGAATTTACCATGGTAAATTATGTTGTCCATTCTCCTGCATTGGACAATAGAATATACGCGCAAAAGCTCCTGACTTCACGTCAGTGCTTGAACCAATTTTTATATTAGCCATCAAACCTTTTTAATTCTTCATAATCATTACAAGAATGTCTGTCGATATGGAATATGGTAATAATTTGACATTTGAACACATCGTTTAATGCATAATCAATTTCAATACTTTTGTCACTCGTTGATGAGATGAGATATCTGAAATTATAGATAAACTCTAAATATTCCATTCAATATTGAAATATTAAAATTAAATTTACACTTATTCATTTGTATTTCAAGATAAGGAACGTTTGAAGCTAATGATTCATGTAAATTGTCTGTGAAAATTTGTTTTCATGGATTAGGGGAAAAGAGTTATTGTGAAAATAAGATTCATTTATTTAGATACCAATCTATATATTGTTTTATACTATCTTCTAAGGGCCGATTTATTCAACCTCTCCGTAAAGTATTCTTCAACTATGTGCTCGTTGAATTTACTGATCCCCTTTAAAGTGAACATTCACAGATTACTTTCCTTTCGGTAAGGCTACTTGACAGTTTACAGGTCGTAAAATATATCAGCCCTCAGTGAACAAAAAATTGTATACCTCACTTGAATCATTTTCAAAGTTAGCGTTGAATTATCAAGCCATTCTATTATAATATTAGTAAAATCTGTTCTTCAGAGGTATTCATTGTTAAGCATGCTAAGCAACAAGCATTTAAGAAACATATACCTGAAGTTCCACGGGAAAACTATATACATAATATATACCTACACACATGTTATATTGCATCACCTTCTACTCCTATATTTTAAAATATTCTGCAATTAGAAAAATTAAAATGTTTCGTTAAAAATGCCTATTATATAGGTACACGCTGGCATCCAAACACCCTGATGATGGATCGTAAGAGACCCATGATATCAGGAAAACAGTAAAGTGTTCAAAATTCACTGGTCTAAGCGTAATTCAACTGTTTTTTTTGTGCAATAGTATTATGCAAATGTTATGTGTAAACAGGTAAAAGTGGCTAAGGGCCAAATCAGAATAATAGGGTAGGTGCAGAAGTCATTTGAAATGTAATTCATGCAGTTTTGCTTGCTAATGACATGTTTATGATTATACTAACCATTCTAGGTCTTCCCTAAGGAAATCCCACAGAAGCTCCTAGGAGAGTCAGTTTTGTTCTGTGTATATTTTATTAATGTATTCTTACGTCAGCTTAGTCAAGGCACTGGGTGGTTTTCAACTAAGTACATGATGAATAGAATACTTATCCCGTAATATATATAGCTTCGGCAAAATGACAAAACAGAATTAAAAGTAAAATGTCAAATTTTGAGTTGGCTTTATTTTTTATAGTCATAGCCTACGCATAACAACCACTTCCTTATTGCGGAACATATTTAAATGCACCTTGAATCGAGCATTTATGGTTTATTCCGTTCACTCCCTGATTTATCGCTCACTCTCGAATTTCAAAACGAGAATATCTTGAAACTTGCTTATTGCAGATACGTCCCTTTGTCATTTCAACGATATGAGAACCACCACCAATTTGTTTGAATAGAAACACTAGATTTTCTTCTTGGCTATTCCACTTTTGAACTTTAAAAATTTTAGTGTTCATGTCATCTTGGTTGCCTCTTATTAATATTAAATTTTCTCATGAGATATACTTAATCTTCACAAATATTCAATCGACTAAGTTCCATATACCTTGTTTTGAATTCCATCTGCAGTAACTTCAAGAGTAACTCATGCATTCTATTTGTCGAAAAGCATTACTTTTTTGCTCTACGTCAACTGGACCTTAATTCATTCCAACCTGAAAGAAAATATTAGGACTTGGATTTCTCTGAGTAAAGTAATTCATTCAATTCACTTCTATTACTTACTGCTGATTTTTAGCCAGAAATCCTGAAGGACATATACCAGATATCTTCTTTCTGAACAACTTTTCCACAGTTCTCCATAATTTGGAATTTCTTTCACATACGTAAACAATATTTCTAGATTCCTCCAATCTTCAAATACAAGGTAATCTCGATTATTTTCAACGGAAGGAATACTCGTTCGTACTTCGTGGATTGAGAATATTTTCATTCATTCATTCAATTCTCATTCTCCACAACGAGCATCGGCAGACCCCCGACACATTACCGTTGTGGAGGCTTAGGCTCAGCAGTTATGCTATGTGCCCAAAATCCAGTATCCAATATTTGCATGTGTGAGGTCTCAAGTAATCCTTGGTGTCCCTGGGACCTGCGGGAGTCTCGGATGAACCGATCACCAAGGATTGGCACGTGCACTTAACAGTCACAACACTGACTCTAATTTATCCAGGTAATCCTTCAAAACTAGAGCCCAAAAACATTACACTAATATAATTTGAGAGTCTTGCGTCTTCCTTAATAACTATTTTTTAAAACTTATAGTATAATTTGAGTTCCAAACCAGGACGCGGGGAACTGTACCCATCCCGCTGTGACAACCATTTTGGAACTGATTGAGAATATTTTGTTTACGTTTTGTATTTGTGTTATGTGTTTTGATCAGATGTTGAGGTTAAAACGGGGCGCATGCGATGTAGGGCTATCATCTCCCATAGATTTGTGATGAAATAACACAATTTTCCCATAACATACGCGTAAAAGATATGTCATCATGACATTCATATTTTTATTTTTGACGGTTCTCGCGAAAATACGACCATAGACAACATATCATACGACGATTCGCATCCAGCTACCGAATTCACAAAAGGCTGCTCGGTTCTCCAACAATATAGATCGGATCGTGTTCAAACTTGGAATTCTGCAGTAGACTTAGGTTCTGAAGGCTCTTCCAAAATTTCAGCCATGCCGGACGAATAGTTTATGATATATAGAATTTTTTTCAATTATTTTTAATTATTTTTTTTTAAATTTTTTAGTTATACCATCCTCACGAAATTCTGCAAGAATTTTCGCGTTGGCATTCTACAACTAATAACCATGCTTGAATTCAATCGGTTTTGTATTCTTCGAGTCAATGAGGAACAAAAAACAACAAAATTTCAGAAAATTTCAGATGGCTATAACTCTAAAACCTTTTCGACGATTATGCTCATAAACGAACTCAAATGTCGCATTCAGATTCACAACCAAACCTCAAATTTTCAAGCCGCTATCTCTTTCCGTTCTCAGGTTATCGTGACAACAAAAATATTTTTCAATAATTTTTTAATAATTTTCTAGCTATACGATTCTCACAAAATTTCACGAACGTGCTTAGGTCTATATTCTACAACTATTCACCAAGTTTAAATTCGATCGGATTCATTTTGGTCGAAAACAAAATTATTACTCGGAAACCATTGGGCCGATTATACCCATTAACGAACTTGTCCGTCGTATTTGGATGCGCCACCTACTCTGAAAATTTCAAGTCGCTAGCTCTCTCCGTTCTCAAGTTATCGTGGCAACGGCCGGACGGCACCACAGAATTTCACATTTGGGCAAAACTATAACGCGATGTTCCCCAGAACATACGCGCAAAAAATAGATTTCGGAATTTCAAGCAGATTATTCCGCAAAATAGTAGTATTTTTTTGGATTTTTTCATATCGCGCTATCTTCACGAAATTTTGAAAAAGTGTTTGCTTTGGTCTTTTGCATCTAACTACTGAGTTTCAATTCAATCAGATCAGTATTTTTCGAGTTATCGTGGAAACAAAATTCCAAAAGTTTTGAGATTTTTTTTTGCCACTTAATGGCCATTCGGTCAGTACAAAACTTTGCAGTCATATGAAAGTCATGATTCAACAATTTGATGCCAAATTTCAGAAACATCGAGTGATCGGTTCTGGAAATATTCATAAAAAGCGTTTTTACTAAAAACGACCTTAACTCCGAATCCGCATGGTGGATTTCGCCCGTTAACGAGCTTGGCCGAGATATTCACGCTACAAAACTACCCTGCAAATTTCAACGCTCTAACTCGTTCCGTTCGAGAGTTATCGTGCTAACGGCCGGCCGGACCGGACGGACAGAATTGAATTTGACGTCGAGGACATCAAGGAGTCGAACCCAATCGTTTGAGACCATTTTCGCAAAAAAATTCGAAAAATACAGACATTGTGACGAAATGATAGCACGCTGTTCCTCGCGAAACACGCGCGCAAAAATCATTGAATTTTATTGAAAAAAATTCTATATGTCAGAAACTATCCGTCCGACATTGATGAAATTTTGCGGAAGCCTTCAGCCCTTAACTCTTCTGGCAAATTACAAGTTTGAACATGATGGGATCTATATTGTTGGAGATCCGAGCAGCCTTGTGTGAGTTCAGTAGCTGGATGGGAGGCCGTTGCCTAGATAACTTTCGAAGGAAAGGAGATAGCGACTTGCAATTTTCAGAATAGGTTGCGCATCCGAATGGGATAGTTATGTTCGTTTTTGGACATAAGTGGTCCAACGGTTTCTGAGTTATACCCAGCAGGAATATGATTTCCTCGATAACTCAAAAAATAAAGACTCGATAGAGTAACAATGTTGAAAAATAACACAACTGACTCTCCTTAGTCGCACAAGCTCCTAGAAGATTATGAGGGATCTCCTTGGGAAAGACTTGGCAGGGTCAGCATAATCACAATCATATTTATAGCACGCGTGCCGAATGCAGATTGACTTAACAATGAAAGAAAAACTGTAAAAAGTTGGTTCAAGCACTGACGTGAAATCAGGAGCTTTTCGCGATAGTTCTATTGTCCATTCTCCTGTATTAGACACTCTCAATCGAATTCACCATGGTGAATTCTATTGTCCGTTCTCTTCAAATCTTCTTCAAATTGGACACTCTTAATCGAAATTTACCATGGTGAATTTATCTGGAAATAATCAACAAAATTCAATTATATGTTATCTAAGCAAACAATTAATTTTTTTATTATGAATTTGATTTACTATTAATATAATATCAATACGACATTAGTTCAACAGATTTACTAAACTGATGTATTAAATCTCTAGATTTGCATCGAAAAGGGATGTTTTTTGAAAGTTCATATTCTAAACAATTTTCGTCCATTTGAAATTTTATTTTAAAATTAAACCGCTTCAGCCCCTGTGTGCTCATATATTTTTTTTTATATTAGATTCGATTTTGAACAAATATTTGTCATTTCCGATTTCCTTTCAAATTGAAAAATTTTAAATTTTCCTTTTATTAGTATGTACAGGAAATTAGGAAAAAATAAAAATGATATTACTTAAATAATTTCCTCTAGTGCTTCTGTTCCCACAGTTCCAAATTATTTTATAAGTATACCTGAAATAGCTGGCGCCGGAAAACGTATTACAGCTTTCAATCACATAAAGCACTAACCATAACTAAATTTTTACTTTAACATCATACAGCAATGATAACCTTCTGTTGTGGCAAATGTAACAGTGAAAGTTCAAATCCCAAAAGATACATCTCATGCGATTATTCAAAAGAGGGGAAACACCCAAGCGACTATAAATAACAAAATCGTGAAGACTTTTGCACCATTCACATCTTAACATCTTGAGTAAACACAAACATGAGGGCATTCCAAGTAAGCAAATCATATTACTAATTTTTTCACTCAGATTTAAAGACATTCAAGTCGTTTATCTTGATTTCGTCTATTCAAATTACTAATTTCGCAGACATGTACCGATTAATGTATTGATATGTAGGTATCTTCTTTAACATAGCCATCCCCATTCCAAATGGGGTCGTCTTCTCCTCTATGCATCTCTTCTTGTACTGGGCCATATTTGTGCTCATACTCAGGTTTTATCCCGTATTTTCGTCTGCAACTTTTCCTTTCTTCCAAGGTCTTCTTAAATTTTTTATCCAGTGGTTTAACTCCCACACGTGATCTTAATTAACCGTATGATTTTTTACCTTACATGCGCCTTTACATTTAGATTTTCACCCCAGCCACCTTGCCACTTTGAATACTTTTTTCTATTCCTTCTATTTCCTTTTATCCTTCATTAGTATACTTCATTATCTCTCGAATATTATCATATGTTTGCAAAATTTTGAGCAGGTATATAATGACAATTTGGATAATTTGATTCAGAATTGGTCTTTATCGAAAAAACGTTTATAATACCTACTTACCTTATTTGTATCACTTCTATTATATACATTTGTATACATTTTGAACATTTTCAGGTGATTACATTGGTTCTCGCCGCCACTGCTTTAGCCTCATCCGAGGAGGCTAAAAAGCAGGAAAAGAGAGGTCTCATTGGTCTAGGATACGGATATGGCAGTGGCCTCAGTCATGGAGGATTAGGCCTATCCAGCGCCTATGGCCTTTCCGGCGGATATGCCCTTGGAGGATCAGGTTTGGGACTTGGAGGAGGATATGGAGGATATGGGGGCTTAGGAGGTAGAATTGGTGGTGGAGTCAACACAGTTACCACCATCAACAGAGCAGTCCCAGTTGCAGTCCCTCAACCTTATCCAGTAACTGTGAATCGTCCAGTTCCAGTACCAGTAGCTCAACCTGTTCCCTATCCGGTAGATCGTCCTGTAGCTGTTCCAGTTCCCCAACCTTACCCAGTGACCGTCAACCGTCCATACCCAGTCGAAGTACCTCGTCCATACCCAGTACCCCAAGCTGTACCTGTGCCTGTTAGGGTACCTCATCCAGTACCAGTGTCAGTCCCAGCTCCATACCCCGTGTCAGTACCTCAACCTGTTGCCGTTCCAGTAGCCACCCCAGTAGCTGTTAGTATCAGTGGTGGCATTGGAGGTTTGGGACGTGGACTTGGAGGAGGATATGAATCCTTAATTGGATTGGGAGGACATGGAGTTATTTCTAGCAGTTATGGATCCCTTTCCGGTGGTCACGGAATTGGACTCATTTCCGGAGGTTATGGAGGTCACGGTTATGGAAGTCATGGAATTATCTCCCACCACTAATATAAGTGTTGAAGATTTTACATTACCTATATAATCAGACTGCCTGTAAGATATACGAGCCAATGAAAGTATTGTGACCATGTAAATAAAGTGAGCAAATATAATTATTATACAATAATGTATTTTTTGATTGCACAAATAATGATCACATCATGATGTTAATTGTATACACTTGGGTGTATTGACTGTATTCGCTTTGTTTTTGGCGCTCTAGTTCCTCGGAACTGAGTGCTTATCAATTTGCCCAAATGTCTGTAATTTTCGAATTTTTCGATGAAAATGGTCTTAAACGATTTGGTTCGACTCACTGATCAAGAATCTATGGTCGAAATTCATTCTGTCCGGCCGTAGGCACGATAACTCTCGAACGGAATGAGCTAGACAAATGAAATTTTCAGAGTAGGTTTGGGGGATAAATATCTCGGCTAAGTTCGTTATTGGGCAAAATCGGACAGATGGTTTCGGAGTAACAAAAAAAAAATTTTTTTTCACAGAACAAATTCCAAATTAAATTTTTCAATAAGCAGTTTTCCATAAGAATCCATTCATATCATTTTTAACTCTAAAAAACTGATACTTTCGGAGATATGATTTTTCAAAATTTCAATGATTGAATTATTCTGTGGCTATTCTATGAATTGTTATAATGTCAACTTTGACGTTGTCTCATTGTCATTCATTCCAGTAATGGTATCAATATGAGAATTATAATAATGATACTTATCATACTTTTTGTTGGTTGATATTTTCATGCCGATGGTCAATCCATATGATGGGAATGGTAATGGTAAGTTAATAATATTGAGTTCAGAATATCTCCACTAAAAACAAAACTGGCATATTGGTGTATTGGAGTAGATTTGAGGAAAGATATATATTATCGTTCATCATAGAATTGAGGAATGAATATCTCGGATGAGTTCGTTGTTGGGTAGAATTCGTCTATTGGTTTTGGATTGATAATTTTTGACACTCTTGTTGAACTTAAATTCTTCTATGATGTTTGAATTCAATTTCTGCTAAGATGAAGTTCTAAATTCCAATAATGAATCGTACTTCTATGTTTTCACAGAATGCTATAATTATTCTATCTAAGCTTTATTATATGATCTGTGTTCATACCCGTACATGTCATCCTGTTCTATAAGAGAGAGTCAAATTCATTTAAGCTATTTTAATTGCATTTCTTCCATGGTGCAGTTCTCATTCTCAGATTGCTCATTTATTCTTGATAAATAAACTATTATTTGAATTGAATTTCCTTTATGATGCAGTTCTATTATAAGAATACATTGATATAATTCTCAACTCTGAGCAACCAATACTTTCGGAGATATAATTTGTCTGTTTGAACTAGAGCGCCAGAAAGCTCCTGTCCACAGGGCTTGAACCCATTTTTTATGCAAAAATGTCGGTAGTACCTAAAGGGGACAAGTTCATGGTCTACCACTCTAGAACAAAACAGTTTATTTTTCGATGAATTGATATGTACTCTTTCAAATAGGTTTTCTAAAGAAGTGATTTAACAATGCTTCCATTGGTTCAAGCACTGACGTGAAGTCAGGAGCTTTTGCGCGTATGTTCTATTGTCCATTCTCCTGTATTGGACACTTTTAATCGCATTTACCATGGTGAATTCTATTGTCAATTCTCCTGTCTTGGACAGCCTTAATCGAATTCACCATGGTAAATTCGATTAAGAGTGTCTAATACAGGAGAACAGACAATAGAATTCACCATGGTAAATTGATTAAAAGTGTCCAATACAGGAGAATGGACAATAGAACATACGCGCAAAAGCTCCTGACTTCACGTCAGTGCTTGAACCAATTTTTTTTTTCGTGAAGTCAGGATAGAAAGCAATGATGAAGAAATTAACACATTATTGTCTACCTTCAATTCTTCTTCAGGAGAAGAATACATAATAATTATTCTTGAAAAATATTACTGGAATTAATGTCATATTTAAATAATCAAAGTAAAGAAAATTATAAGTTTAGTTACTAACATATTGAATGAAATTCAATTGAATTCCAGTAATATTCAATTACTTATTCTTAACCAATAAATGTCCATTGATAGATCTAAAGGTGATGGGGTGAAACATAAAGATATATTCTCATTAGTGATAGAAAAACTGGCCTAAAATTCCTCTCTACCCATTACGAGATTTAATATCCACAAATGAGCCTCTCACCTTACAAGATCAGAAGCCTTCATCAAAATTTCAGCGATTTCATATTAAAAATAATACATAACCTTTCAAAAGTCTCCTCTCACAAATATACTCCTCTGAAGGCACATGGATCTCTTGAAGAAGAATCGTCGTCTCTATTTCTCAAAGATATTCACTCTTGTTGATAGAAATCCCTTCAATATTTAGTTGCCTCCTCCTAAGGAGGATCTCTTTCAAAACCAGGTCTGACCGCTAATGTAGGGCTATCATCTCCCATAGATTTGAGATGAAATACCACGATTTTCCCAAGAACATACGCACAAAAATATGTCATCATGACATTCATATTTTTGAAGGTTCTCGCAAAAATACGACCATAGACAACTCACAAAAGGCTGCTCGGTTCTCCAACAATATGGATCCGATCGTTTTCAAACTTGGAACTCTGCAGTAGAGTTAGGTTTTTAAGGCTGTTCCAAAATTTCAGCCATGCCGGACGAATAGTTTATGATATATAGAATTTTTTTCAATTTTTTTTTTTAAATTTTCTAGTTATACTAGTTATAACGAAATTCTGCAAGAATTTTCGCGTTGGTATTCTACAACTAATAACCATGTTTGAATTCAATCGGTTTTGTATTCTTCGAGTTAATGAGGAACAAAAAACAACCAAATTTCAGAAAATTTCAGATGGCTATAACTCTAAAACCATTTGGACGATTATGCTCATAAGTAAACTCAAATGTCGCATTCAGATGCGCTATCTCTTTCCGTTCTCAGGTTATCGTGACAACAAAAATATTTTTTAATAATTTTTTAATAATTTTCTAGCGATACGATTCTCACAAAATTTCAAAAACGTGCTTATGTCTATATTCTACAACTATTCACAAAGTTTAAATTTGATCGGATTTATTTTGGTTGAAAACAAAATTATTACTCGGAAACCATTGGGATGATTATACCCATTAACGAACTTGTCCGTCTTATTGGGATGCGCCACCTACGCTGAAAATTTCAAGTCACTAGCTCTTCCCGTTCTCAAGTTATCGTGGCAACGGCCGGACGGCCGACGGCACAACAGAATTAAATTTCACATTTGGGCAAAACTATAACGCGATGTTCCCCAGAACATACGCGCAAAATCCACT
This sequence comes from Halyzia sedecimguttata, assembly GCA_937662695.2. NCBI lineage: Eukaryota > Metazoa > Arthropoda > Insecta > Coleoptera > Coccinellidae > Halyzia > Halyzia sedecimguttata. The sequence continues at coordinate 31,871,806 of OW569415.2, forward strand.
GACGTGATGTCAGTACTCTTTGGGGCGCGTGTTCACGGTGGCTAATTTGAATTGATTGATGAGTACTTCAAGCTCTGTGGAGTGAGCGAGCCGGAGATCTACCCATAGGATAGTGGACACCATTTACTGTCGGTTCAAAAATTAACAGTGCTGTATCTAAGTTGCCGTAAGGATAGAGTAACAATGTTGAAAAAGAACAACTGACTCACAACTGACTCTCCTTAGTCGCACAAGCGAACAAGATAATGAGGAATCTCCTTGGGAAAGACTTGGCAGGGTCAGTATAATCATAATCATGTTTATAGCACTCGCGCCAAAGCAGATTGACCCCATGTCAATGCTTTTTGCGCATATGTTCTGGGGAACATCGTGTGTCATTTTGACCAAATATCTGTAACTCTCGAATTTTTTAACGAAAATGGTCTCAAACGATTTGGTTCGACTCCCCGATGAAGAATTCGAGGTCAAATTTGATTCTGTCCGTCCGGCAGTCCGGCCGTCCGGCCGTTGCCGTTGAAATTTTCAGGGTAGGTGGCGCATCCCAATACGACGGACAAGTGGGTTAATGGGCATAATCGGCCCAATGGTTTCCGAGTTATAATTTTGTTTTCAACTAATATGAATCCAATCGAATTGAAACTTGGTAAATAGTTGTAGAATATAAACCTAAACACGTTTGTGGAATTTTGTAAGTATCATATCGGTGGAAAATTCTAAAATAATTATTAAATGATATTTTTATGTCAGGATAACCTGAGAACGGAAAGAGATATTGATTTGAAAGTTTGTACATCTGAATAAGACATTTGAGCGTGTTGATAAGCATAATCGACCAAACGGTTTTGGAGTTATAGCCATCTGATATTTGGTTGTTATTTCCTCAATAATTCGGAAAATATAAAACCGATCCAATTCAAACATGGTTATAAGTTGTAGAATACCAACGCAAAGATTCCTGCAAAATTTTGTAAGGATCGTATAACTAGAAAATTTAAAAAAATCATTGAAAAGAATTCTACATATGGCTGAAATTTTGCGAGAGCCTTCAGAACCTAATTATATTTCCAAGTTTGAACACGATCGGATCTATAATGTTGGAGATCCGAGCAGCTTTGTGTGAGTTCAGTGGCTGGATAGGTGACCGTTGCTCGATAACTCTTGAACGAAAGAAGAAAGGAACTTGCAATTTTCAGGGTAGGTTGCGCATCTGAATGGAAGAGTTAAGTACGCTGTTGGCCATAATCGAACCAACGGTTTCAGAGTTATATCTGTCTGGAATATTATTTCTCTATTTCAGTACCGTAATGAGTTCATTACAGCACTAAAAACAGTGCTGGAATAAATTCATTCCCGCATAGTTTCTAGTTATATTTTTCGTTTTGTTGTAGTCAGCACTGACATTTGATCCTATCAAATTTCATCACACGTCAATTAGGTATTGTCAATATAATAATTATAATCTGGATATAGTGAAATAATTGTTGAGAGGAAAAGTTTTATTTTATTAAAAAATAAGGTACTAGAGATCTAGGGGGAAACCGCTGACAAAAATTTGTACACCAGAATTCCAACTCAACCGGAATTTCATTGGAATTCAATAGGAATTCATCAGGAATTCAATAGGAATTCTTTTGAAATCCTATTGGAATTCAATATTCTTGTACACCAGAATTCCTAGTGGTTTACCACTCGGTTGAAACCAACTATTTGGAGCTGTATACATGATTGTCCGATAGGTATCGCACTCTAACATTAATAGGAATTCTCAATAATTCAATAGGAATTCCATGGAATTCAATAGGAATTCCCAGGAGTTTAATAGGAATTCCAGGAATTCAATAGGAATTCCAGGTATTCAATAGGAATTCCTCGGAATTCAATAGGAATTCCATGGAGTTCTACTTTCTTGTACACCAGAATTCCTAGCAGTTTATCCCTCGCTAGAGATTTACTTCTTGCTAATTTTGAATTCTTCATGCTATTAGGAAAATGTTTTAAATCTGATCTCCATGCCCTACGTACATTTGAAATTCAAATTCCGTAATCTGTCAATTTTCGTAACAGTCACACCAACTGCCAAGATACAATACAAAAGTCACTAGGATGTATAATCCGAATTGGTCATTAAATTTCAACAGTATTTTACAAATCATGCCTGAAATAGAGAAAATATCGTCTAATACTCGTTACAGAAGGCAATTCCAACACTCATGCGTTCGAAAACTCTCTCCTTCGTCGCTCGTTTTCGAATTTCGCATTTGTGTCTGAATAGGAACTCATTTTGCACTTTGTTTTAGAATGTACTAATCCTCGATAACTCAAAAAATATAGACTCGATAGAATTGAAGCCTGCTAACTAGTTGTAGAATATGGACGCCTGTACAATTTTGTGAGAACTGTACCGCTAGAAAATTTTTAAAAAATTACGAAAAATAAAATTGGTTTAAGCACTGACGTGTAGTCAGGAGCTTTTGCGCGTATGTTCTATTGTCTATTCTCCTGTATTGGATACTCTCAATCTAATTTACCATGGTGAATTCTATTGTCCGTTCTCCAGTATTGGACACTCTTAATCGAAATTTACCATGGTAAATTTCGAAAACGAGCGACGAAGGAGAGAGTTTTCGAACGCATGAGTGTTGGAATTGCCTTCTGCAACGAGTATTAGACGATATTCTCTCTATTTTAGGCATGTTTTGTAAAATACTGTTGAAATTTAATGACAAATTGTCATTATGTGAATGTTGGCGATACCGTGACTAGAAAATTCATTTCCATGCCTCGGGATTGAACTTGGGGCCTCCGGCTCCTAAGTCGAAAGTACTACCACTGAGCCACTGCACATAAGCATGAGGATACTGTAGCTAAACCTTACTAGAACATAAATAATATCTGAACTCGAACAAGCTTTTCAGGGTTTTTACAGAAGTATCAGGATGGAATATAAAGGACGTCCCAAGTTCGAGTGCCTATTAGACGTTTCTAGAGAACTGTACATATTTGAAATCTGAAAATTGGGAATATGATATTGCTTGAAATTCTCTACAAAGCTCAAATATTTTCGAAGCCCAAGCACTTCCGGTTATACAGGGAGTGAAAATAAATTGGATGAAAACATTTTTATTTCAAGTTTTGCATTCCTGGTATGATCAAGTATTCAATGCTGAATACATTTCTGTTAAAAGCATTGTATTAATTCGAATAGTTTTCAAAATATCGAAAAAAATGGGTTCAAGCCCTGTGGACACTCTAGTGTGACACTCTAGTTCAAACAGACAAATTATATCTCCGAAAGTATTGGTTTCTCAGAGTTGGGAATTATATCAATGTATTCATATGATAGAACTGCATCATAAAGGAAGTTCAATTCAAATGATAGTTTATTTATCAAGATTAAATGAGCAATCATGAGAATGAGAACTGCACCATGGAAGGAACCAAATTAAATCTGGCCAATTTTGCCCAATAACGAACTTAACCGAGATATTCATCTCCCTACCTACTCTGAAAATTTCAACTACCTAGCTCATTCCGTTCGAGAGTTATATCTATGTCTATGGATGAAAAGCAGTCTCACTACTCTCAGATCTCTTACTTCATGTTCCGTTCCGAAATGTAAGACTTTTCTGAGAAAAACTAATTTCGGAGCAAACAACTGAGATTTTTCTCACTTCGCTCATAATTCTTCGATTGATTAGATAATGTCATGTCTCAGGATAATAAGTTGACATTATGACAATTCATACATAGATTAATTATATCACTCTGTGAAATACGATTTATCAGTGAAATTTTGAAAAATCATATCTCCGAAAGTATTAGCTTGTTAGAGTTAGAAATGATATCATTGGATTCATATGGTAAAACTGCTTATTGAAAAAAATTTAATTTGGAATTTGTTCTGTAAAAAAAAAATTTTTTTTTTACTCCGAAAACATCTGTCCGATTTTGCCCAATAACGAACATAGCCGAGATATTTATCTCCCAAACCTACTCTGAAAATTTCAACTCTCTAGCTCATTCTGTTCGAGAGTTATCGTGACTACGGCCGGCCGGACAGAATGATTTTCGACCACGGATTCTTGATCAGTGAGTCGAACCAAATCGTTTGAGACCATTTTCATCGAAAAATTCGAAAATTACAGACATTTGGGCAAATTGATAAGCACTCAGTTCCGAGGAACTAGAGCGCCAAAAACGGAAAAAAAGTCAAATAATTTTAGTCAGTATTATTTATGCTCATTATTCTTATTTTAAACATCCTGAACGTAAACCGTTTTTACAACAAAGGAGAGGAAGAATATGGAAAGGTCATGCATCTTTTGAATTTCAGAAATATCATCGCAGGGTATTTCAAATTTTGTGTCGAAAATTGTGATAAAAAATTGGCCACAACTTCTGTTTTTCAAATTACAACCCAATTTTTGGCGCTCTAGTTCCTCGGAACTGAGTGCTTATCAATTTGCCCAAATGTCTGTAATTTTCGAATATTTCGATGAAAATGTTCTTAAGCGATTTGGTTCGACTCACTGATCAAGAATCCGTGGTAGAAATTCATTCTGTCCGGCCGGTCCAGCTGGCCGGTCCGGCCGGCCGTAGGCACGATAACTCTCGAACGGAATGAGCTAGACAGTTGAAATTTTCAGAGTAGGTTTGGGAGATAAATATCTCGGCTAAGTTCGTTACTGGGCAAAATCGGACAGATGGTTTCGGAGTAACAAAAAAAAAATTTTTTTTTACAGAACAAATTCCAAATTAAATTTTTTTCAATAAGCAGTTTTACCATAAGAATTCAATGATATCATTTTTATTTCTAACAAGCTAATACTTTCGGAGATATGATTTTTCAAAATTTCACTGATAAATCGTATTTCACAGAGTGATATAATTAATCTATGTATGAATTGTCATAATGTCAACTTATTATCCTGAGACATGACATTATCTAATAAATCGAAGAATTATGAGAATAAAGTGTATTCCGAAATGTGAGCGAAGTGAGAAAAATCTCAGTTGTTTGCTCCGAAATTAGTTTTTCTCAGAAAAGTCTTACATTTCGGAAAGGAACATGAAGTAAGAGATCTGAGAGTAGTGAGACTGCTTTTCATCCATAGACATAGAATGCAAATAGAATGTAAATATTGAAAGCATAATTCTGCAGTTCGAGAGAGGATAAAATTTGGTGAACGTAGATCAGGAAATTTTTGATCGATTACAAGGTAATTTTTCATTATTACTCTTCTTTGATACATGTTTTATGAAAAATCTACTATTTGTAGGTACTTCAAACCTGTTTTGGGCAATTGTCATGCGAAACTTGTTGGCGCTCTAGTTCCTTGGAACTGAGTGCTTATCAATTTGCCCAAATGTCTGTAATTTTCGAATTTTTCGATGAAAATGATCTTAAACGATTTGGTTCGACTCACTGATCAAGAATCCGAGGTCGAAATCGATTCTGTCCGGCTGGCCGGCAGGCCGGCCGTAGGCACGATAACTCTCGAACGAAAGGAGTTAGCGGATTGAAATTTGCAAGGAGGGTTTGGAGCGTAAATACCTCAGACGAGCTTGTTAATGGGAGAAATCCATCGAGCGGTTTCGGAGTTATGGCCGATTTTAGTAAAAATATTTTTTATGAATATTTCCGAAACCGATCACTCGATCTATCTAAAATTTAGCATCAAATTGTAGAATCATGACCTTTATACGCATGTGAAGTTTTGTATTGACCAGATTACCGCAAAGTGTAAAAAAAAATTTTCAAATTTAAAAAGAAGTTTTTCTACAATAACTCTCGAACGGAATGAGCTAGGTAGTTGAAATTTTCAGAGTAGGTTGGGGAGATGAATATCTCGGTTAAGTTCGTTATTGGGCAAAATTGGCCAGATTTAATTCGATTTCTTCCATGGTGCAGTTCTCGTTCTCAGATTGCTCATTTAATCTTGACAAATAAACTATTATTTGAATTGAATTTCCTTTATGATGCAGTTCTATCATAAGAATACATTGATATAATTCCCAACTCTGAGAAACCAATGCTTTCGGAGATATAATTTGTCTGTTTGAACTAGAGCGCCAGAAAGCTCCTGTCCACAGGGCTTAAAAACCCATTTTTTGATTATTGCATTGGATCTGAGGTGAAAAATATTGATAGTTTTCTAACATGATTATGCTCCTAAATTCAATAATTTTGGAATTTTTTTTTCTTTAGTTTAGGAGCATAATCATGTCAGAAAACTATCATTATTTTTCACCTCAGAATCCAACGCAATCATAGAAAAATAGGGTTCTAATTTGAAAACAGAAGTTATGGCCAATTGTTAATCACAATTTTCGAAATAAAATTTGAAACACCCTGTGATGATATTTCTGAAATTCAAAAGATGCATGACCTTTCCACATTCTTCCTCTCCTTTGTTGTAAAAACGGTTTACGTTCAGGATGTTTAAAATAAGAATTATGAACATAATACTGACTAAACATATTTGACTTTTTTTCCGTTTTTTTTTCGATATTTTGAAAACTATTCGAATGAATACAATGGTTTGAACAGAAATGTATTCAGCATTGAATACTTGACCTTAACGGGAATGCAAAACTTGAAAAAAAAATTTTTTTTCTTCCAATTTATTTTCACTCCCTGTATAACCGGAAGTGCTTGGGCTTCAAAAATTGTTAGCTTTGTAGAGAATTACAAGCAATATCATAATCCCAATTTTCAGATTTCAAATATGTACAGTTTTCCAGAAACGTCTAATAGGCACTAGAACTTGGGACACCCTGTATAAAAAAAACGTCTTTATGTAGGAATAATAATTGAATGTAAATGGCAAGATGCCTCGAGGCAAGGAATTCCTCTCGAATTATGAGGTCATTTACGAAATAAATATGTTTTGGAAATGCGTGCCATCCGGCATTGTTAAATCACTTCTTTAGAAAACCTATTCGAAAGAGTATATCAATTCATCGAAAAATAAACTGTTTTGTTCTAGAGTGGTAGACCATGAACTTGTCCCCTTTAGGTACTACCGACATTTTTGTATAAAAAACAAAGCGCATACAGTCAATACACCCAAGTATATACAATTAACATCATGATGTGATCATTTGTGCAATCAAAAAATACATTATTGTATAATAATTATATTTGCTCACTTTATTTACATGGTCACAATACTTTCATTGGCTCGTATATCTTACAGGCAGTCTGATTATATAGGTAATGTAAAATCTTCAACACTTATATTAGTGGTGGGAGATAATTCCATGACTTCCATAACCGTGACCTCCATAACCTCCGGAAATGAGTCCAATTCCGTGACCACCGGAAAGGGATCCATAACTGCTAGAAATAACTCCATGTCCTCCCAATCCAATTAAGGATCCATATCCTCCTCCAAGTCCACGTCCCAAACCTCCAATGCCACCACTGATACTAACAGCTACTGGGGTGGCTACTGGAACGGCAACAGGTTGAGGTACTGACACGGGGTATGGAGCTGGGACTGACACTGGTACTGGATGAGGTACCCTAACAGGCACAGGTACAGCTTGGGGTACTGGGTATGGACGAGGTACTTCGACTGGGTATGGACGGTTGACGGTCACTGGGTAAGGTTGGGGAACTGGAACAGCTACAGGACGATCTACCGGATAGGGAACAGGTTGAGCTACTGGTACTGGAACTGGACGATTCACAGTTACTGGATAAGGTTGAGGGACTGCAACTGGGACTGCTCTGTTGATGGTGGTAACTGTGTTGACTCCACCTCCAATTCCACCTCCTAAGCCCCCATATCCTCCATATCCTCCTCCAAGTCCCAAACCTGATCCTCCAAGGGCATATCCGCCGGAAAGGCCATAGGCGCTGGATAGACCTAATCCTCCATGACTGAGGCCACTGCCATATCCGTATCCTAGACCAATGAGACCTCTCTTTTCCTGCTTTTTAGCCTCCTCGGATGAGGCTAAAGCAGTGGCGGCGAGAACCAATGTAATCACCTGAAAATGTTCAAAATGTATACAAATGTATAATAAAAGTGATAAAAATAAGGTAAGTAGGTATTATAAACGTTTTTTCGATGAAGACCAATTCTGAATCAAATTATCCAAATTGTCATTATATACCTGCTCAAAATTTTGCAAAAATATATAATATTCGAGAGTTAATGAAGTATACTAATGAAGGATGAAAGGAAATAGAAGGAATAGAAAAATGTATTCAAAGTGGCAAGGTAGCTGGGATGAAAATCTAAATGTAAAGGCGCATGTAAGGTAAAAAATCATACGGTTAATTAAGATCACGTGTGGGAGTTAAACCACTGGATAAAAAATTTAAGAAGACCTTGGAAGAAAGGAAAAGTTGCAGACGAAAATAAGGGATAAAACCTGAGTATGAGCACAAATATGGCCCAGTACAAGAAGAGCATAGAGGAGAAGACGACCCCATTTGGAATGGGGATGGCTATGTTAAAGAAGATACATATCAATACATTAATCGGTACATGTCTGCGAAATTAGTAATTTGAATAGACGAAATCAAGATAAACGACTTGAATGTCTTTAAATCTGAGTGAAAAAATTAGTAATATGATTTGCTTACTTGGAATGCCCTCATGTTTGTGTTTACTCAAGATGTTAAGATGTGAATGGTGCAAAAGTCTTCACGATTTTGTTATTTATAGTCGCTTGGGTGTTTCCCCTCTTTTGAATAATCGCATGAGATGTATCTTTTGGGATTTGAACTTTCACTGTTACATTTGCCACAACAGAAGGTTATCATTGCTGTATGATGTTAAAGTAAAAATTTAGTTATGGTTAGTGCTTTATGTGATTGAAAGCTGTAATACGTTTTCCGGCGCCAGCTATTTCAGGTATACTTATAAAATAATTTGGAACTGTGGGAACTGAAGCGCTAGAGGAAATTATTTAAGCAATATCATTTTTATTTTTTCCTAATTTCCTGTACATACTTATTAAAGGAAAATTTAAAATTTTTGTAATTTGAAAGGAAATCGGAAATAACTAATATTTTTGTTCAAAATCGAATCTAATATAAAAAAAATATATGAGCACTCAGGGGCTAAACGGTTTCTTTTTAAAATAAAATTTCAAATGGACGAAAGTTGTTTAAAATATGAACTTTCAAAAAACATCCCTTTTCGATGCAAATCTATAGATTTAATACATCAGTTTAGTGAATCTGTTGAACTAATGTCGTCTATTGATATTCAATCTATCTATCTATCTATCTATTGATATCAAATTCATAATAAAAAAATGTATTGTTTGCTCGGATAACATATGATTGAATTTTGTTGATTATTTCCAGATATCCCATTTTTTTCTGTTATGATGAAAAACCTATATATAAGTAGTTGATTTTTTGGATGAATTATTTTGTCGCATTCTCATTATGTACATACAACCCTTTAGCGGAATCCAGCATACTGAGATGTTGAAGTTTTCTCAAATTTTTGTGCGCTTGTTCTCTTGAACAGCGTGCTATCATTCCGCCCAAAGATCTGTCATTTCCGCCGAAAATCGTCCTAATCGATGATTAGGTTTAACTCAGAATTCGAGGTCAAATACGATTCTGTCCGGTCGTCCGGTGTCACGCAACATTCGAACGGAAAGAGATAGTGACTTGTGCTTTTCAAGGTAGGTTGCGCATCCGTATGCGACGGTTAAGTTAATGGGCATAACCGGAGAAAGGGTTTCGGAGTTGAAATTTTGTTTCTAACAATACAGATCCGATCGAATTGAAACTTTGTAAATATTTGTAGAATGCCAACACAAAGACTAATGCGAAATTATGTGAGAATCGTATCACAAGAAAGTTTTCGTAATTACTAAACATGTTTCTGTATCTCAGAAACTATCGGTCCGATATCGCTGAATCTTCGAAACCTAATTTTACAGCAATGTTCCAAATCTGAACACGATCAGATCTATATTGTTGGAGTCATTGAAAAAAAACTGGAAACCAAGCAGCGTTAGGCGAGCTTAGTATCTGGATGGGTGACCGTTACCACGATAATTTTGAACAGAAAGAGATAGCGACAGTTGAGTTCGGTAATAGACATAATCTGCCAAACGGTTTTGGAGTTATGCCCATCTAAAATGTTGTTGTTATTTCCTCAATAACTCAGAAATACAGGGCTGATCCAATTTAAACTTGGTAATTAATTGTAGAATGCCGATGCGCAAATTTTTGCGTAATTTCGTGAGGATTAGAAAACAATCATCTGCATCTCAAAAACAATCCGTCCGTTATCGCCGAAATAAAAATATATCTTCGAAAAAAACCAACATTTCTCTTTAAAACTTTTAGAATCTTTAGATTCCGCTGAAATTCCGCACGAACTTCAAGCCGAATTTTATTTTCCCAATATTTTCAAAAATACAGATCTGGTCGAATCGAAATCTAGCACTCGGTTGGAAAAATGAGAAAAAGCACTGTTGTGTAGTCAATACTTTTTGGCGCGCTTGTTCACGATAACTAATTTTCATTGAATGATTAGAGCTTCAAGCTCAGTGGATAGAGCTAACCAGAGGTCTAGTCAGACGGTAGTGGTCACTGTTGGGTGCCATGTCATTAGCAAATACAACAAAGCAGATTGACCACACGTCAGTGCATTTCTAGCTTTTTGGCGCTCTTGATCCTCGGAACAGAGTGCTTATCAATTTGTCAAAATGTCTGTAATTTTCGAATTTTTGGCTGAAAATGGTCTCAAACGATTTTGTTCGACTCACTGATCGAGAATCCGTGGTTGAAATCGATTCTGTCCGGCCGTCCGTTAACACAATAACTCTCGAAAGAAAGGAGTTAGAGGATTGAACTTTGCAGGGTAGGTTTGGAGGGTAAATATCCGGACGACTTTGTTAACGGGCGAAATCCACCAAGCGGTTACGGAGTTATGGCCGTTTTCAGTAAAAACATTATTTATGAATATTTCCGAAACCGATCACTCGATCTATCTCAAATTTAGCATCAAATTGTAAAATAATGACCTTTATACGCATGTGAAGTTTTGTATTGATCGGGTGGCCGTAAAGTGTAATTTTTTTTTTATTTTTAAATTTTGTAACCACAATAACTCTCGAACAGAATAAGCTAGGCAGTTGAAATTTTCAGAATAGGTTTGGGAGATAAATATCTCGGTTGAGTTCGTCATTGGGCCAATTCATGCTTTCGAAGTAACGAAAAAAAAATATTTTTTTTTACATTATAAATTTCAAATACAATATTTTTTAAGATGCAGTTTCACCATTAAAATCCATTGATATCATTTTCAACGCTAACAAGCTAACACTTTCGGAGATATGATTTTTCGAAATTTCAATAATGAATCGTACTTCTATGTTTTCACAGAAAGCTATAATTATTCTATCTATGAATTATTATATGATCTGTGTTCATACTCGTACATGTCATCCTGTTCTATAAGAGATAGTCAAAATCATTTCAGCTATTTTAATTTGATTTCTTTCATGGTGCAGTTATATCATAAGAATACATTGATATCATCATGTAGTGCAGTTGGCTCAGTGGGACAGCATTTTACTTGAGAGCGGAAGCCCCAAGTTCAATTCCGAGGCTAGATAAGAAATTTTCTAGTCAAGGTAATCGCCACCATTCATTGTTGGGTTAAAAAATTAACAGTGCTGTGCCTGAGGGGGCGTAAGGACACAGTTACAATGCCTACACAGAACACAACTGGTTCTCCTTACTCGCTCAGGCTCTTCAAGAGCTTATGAGGGGTCTCCTTCGGAAGACGTAGGAGGATCAGTATAATAATATACAATCATTCCAAACTCTGAGAAACTAATACTTTCGGAGATATGATGTGTCAAAGCTTGAACATGAGCGCTAAAGCTCCTGTCCACAGGGCTTGAACCAATTTTACTTGTTTGATGGTTAAGTTAATCTGCTTTACCCCTCGTAGGTCTTCCCTAAAGAAATCCCTCAGAAGCTCCTAGGAGCTTGTGCGAGTTTTGTGCAGTTTTGTTCTGTGTAGGCTTTGTTACTGTATCCTCACGCCAGCTCAGACACAGCACTGTGAATTTTTGACCCAATAGTGCATGGTGGCCACTACCGTCTGACTAGATTTCCGGTTCACTCTTCTTACTGAGCTTGAAGCTCTCATCATCCGATTCGAAATGGTTAACGTGAACAAGCGCACCGAAGAGTACTGACTTCACTTCAGTGCGTTTATATATTTTACAAGTTTTTTTTTGAGAATTCTGTTCATTACTAAAGTCTGGTTTACACCTAATAGTTTTACCGTCGGTCGAAATAAGAAAAAAAAATTAAATAAGAATCCATTGATATCATTCCCAACTTGAAGAAATCAATACTTTCGGAGTTATGAGTTGTCAAAGTTTAATGTTGGATTTATATACATCAGGAAATTATAATTAGAGTATTCTATGAAATCATATAGAATTGAGATTAATTATTGAAATTTTGAAAAAAACCTTATCTCCGAAAGTATTAGTTTGTTACAGTTGAGAATGACATCAACGGATTCTTATGATGAAACTGCATCTTAAAATAAATTGGATTTAAAATTTCTATTGTACAAATTTTTTTTGTTACTCCGAAACTACCAGGCTGATTTTGCCCAATAACGAACTCATCTTAGATATTTATCTCCTTAACCTACTCTGAAAATTTCAACTGTCTAGCTCACCCCGTTTGAGAGTTATCGTGTTAACGGCCGGACAGAATCGATTTTGACCATGGATTCTTGATCAGTGAGTCCAACCAAACCGTTTAAGAACATTTTCAGCCAAACATTCGAAAATTACAGACATTGACTCTTAATCGAATTTACCATGGTAAATTCGATTAAGAGAGTGTCCAATACAGGAGAACGGACAATATAATTCACCATGGTAAATTCCATTAAGAGTGTCCAATATAGGAGAATGAACAAGAGAACATACGCGCAAAAGCTCCTGAATTCACGTCAGTGCTTGAACAAATTTTGTATGATTATTGCCGGAACCGATTATTCGATATATCAGAAATTTTGTATCAAATTGTTGAATCATAACTTTGATATGCATGTGAAGTTTTCTATTGATCGGATTACCGTCAGGTGGCAAATAATTACGGCCGGCCGCAGGAACGATAACTCTCGATCGGAATGAGCTGCACAGTTGAAATTTTCATCGTGTGTTTGGGAGATAAATATCTCGGTTAGGTTCATTGGGCTAAATCGGCCCAATGGTTTAAGAGTAACGAAAAAAAAATTTTTTTTTAGATTACAAATTTCAAATTGAATTTTTTTGCAACCTCATACTTTCGGAGATATGATTGTTCAAAATTTCAATAATACATCGTACTTCTAAGTTTTCACAGAATGCGAATTCTATCTGTGTAAGGTAGTTCTCTTTAATATGGCAAACTTCACATTGGTATGTCCCGTTTAAACAATATCTCGGACTTTTACGTATGATAAAAAAAAATATCATTTGTAAGGTTTTATTCAAAGTCAAAGTGGAATTCAAAGTTACCCAAGATGACTGTAACGAACCAGAAATAAATTTGAAATATCTCTTATAGGATAATAAGATGACGACATGTATGAACACAGAACATACGATAATTCATAGATAGAATAATTAGAACATTCTGTGAAAACATAGAAGTACGATGTATGTATTATTGAAATTTTGAAAAATTATATCTCCGAAACTTTTAGCTGTTAGAGTTGAAAATGATATCAATGGATTCTTATGGTGAAACTGCATCTTAAAAAAATTGAATTTTAAATTTGTAATGTAAAAAAATTTTTTTCTTCGTTACTCCGAAACAATCAGGCCGATTTAGCCCAATATCGAACTTAGCCGATATATGTATGTCCCAAACCTACTCTAAAAATTTTAACTTTCATTCTCGTGCAAAATTGCTCCTATATTCCTATTTTTTCTATTATTCTGTATTTAATTTCACATTCACTTCACATCTGAGAATCCCAATAATGCAAATCTTGCTGCATAATGCCAATTTATGGTTGTTCTAGTTACATTCATATTCATGCTGACACTAATATTGTCAAGTCTCCATGGGTCACCATCCCCCCCATATATACCCGATTTTAACATGTTAAAATCGGGTATATATGGAATTAAATGTTTAGATTGCAACAAGTGTTACGTCGGGCAAACAACCAGAAACATTCTCACACGGTATAAAGAGCATACGGACACATTCGGAACAACAACGTCGATAAATCTGCGGTTGCGAATCACGTTTTCACAACTGGCCACTCAATTTCAGAAAATTCCGTCAAATGAGGGGCGGATCGTGAATTTGTGGGGCCCTGGGCTAATACTACTTAGGGGCCCTCAAAAAACTGTATTCTTGAGTGATGTAGGTGTAATGCCCCCAAGTGGCGATTTTATGTCGAAAAGTGAAAATTAAGAATATATATCCCAGGTAAGTACCGACGTTTTATTCTAATACCGGAGATCGACAAGATCGTACGAGGAGCCCGATAGCCAGTGTGTCTACGCTGTCGGGTTTTCGGTTTCGGAACGAGAGAAGGCGGGACTTTTTGGCGCTCTACTTCCTCGGAACTGAGTGCTTATCAATTTGCCTAAATGTCTGTAATTTTTATTTAAGATGCAGTTTCATCATTAAAATCCATCGATATCATTTTCAACTCCAACAAGCTAATACTTTCGGAAATATGATTTTTCTTAATTTCAATAATGAATCGTACGTACTTCTATGTTTTCACAGAATGCTATAATTATTCTATCTAATCTTCATTATATGATCTGTGTTCATACTCGTACACTTCATCCTGTTCTATAAGAAGGAGTCAAATTCATTTCAGCTATTTTAATTTGATTTCTTCCATGGTGCTGTTCTCATTCTCAGATTGCTCATTTAATCTTGATAAATAAACTGTTATTTGAATTTAATTTCCTATATGATGCAGTTCTTTCATAAGAATACATTGATTTAATTCCCAACTCTGAGAAACCAATACTTTCGGAGATATAATTTGTCTGTTTGAACTAGAGCGCCAGAAAGCTCCTGTCCACAGGGCTTGAACCAATTTCTAAATGGCTCCTTCAATCTAATACAAGCTGTACTTACTCCAAAATAAATGAAAAGGTATCCTCAAATTGTAGATAAAATCAAACTTCAGTAGCTTAGATAGCGGGTCAGTTTCGTTCAATATTTCTTGATAAGATTTTAGTATTGAAGATTGTTGGTTCACAGAGGGATTGAGGATGAATGAGAAAGTTTAGTAGGAACTGTTGAGGATATATTCAGTAGGTATCACAGACGAATAGAGTACTCTCTGCTATCACAATCATAATCAGCTGATGAGGGCACAAACAATCCCTTTGGTAGCGTGAATTTTTTGTATTTTTTGCAAATTCAGGTTTTTCCTAAAGTTTTCCAGTTATGCATGAACTTTGTTGATATTAAGCGTTAACATATTTCGTCTCAACGCCGCCTTATCCGCAGGTAACCCTCGAAATATACCTCCATCGCCCATAATATGTTGTTTGAGGAAGACGGCGGTTAATTATAGTTTTATAAAAATCATTCAACTCCCATTCCACTTCCTTGTAATGTATGTCGTGCTGAAACGTAACACAATAGTATTATTGTCCTAGGGACGAATGGGACCGTTAGATACGTTCATAATCCACCGGTGGCGAGCCCTGGTGTGACATAATATCCCCAGAAACGGCATACAATTTCTGGGCAACAGCAATACCTATGATATTTGATATTTCACAACACTATCTCTCATGTTCACGCTCCGCTATCACCGGCTAACCAGAGGTAATGGCGCACCAGACTAATACCTGTTTATTTTTGATATCGGGCCGAGATCTATCAGACAATTCGCGAGCGTGAACGAGCAAAAATGATACGGCGGATATCAAATTAATAAATAATTGATCTGCACGACGAAGCTTAAGCAACAGATGTGAGAAAAAATGGGAAATTGTTGCGAGACACCGCCCACAGCTTTCCTCTATCGAATGGTTCTTTAAAATCACACATGGGAAAATGTGGCGAAATGAAACGTAGTGGTTAAATGGACGAGTATCGAGAGCTAACCACTTGTTTGATCCAACCAGATATTCAAATTTGATTGTACTCATCGATAAAACTGCGTAATTTTTCGAAAATTTGTACTTTCGATGACCAGCAATAAGTGGAAATAAATGTTGCTATTCTGCTTTTATTCTAAGCTATGAATCTATAGGTAACGATTACTCTGTAAGAGGCCCCCTTATGAAATCGTAAATAATGCAATTCTGGAATTGTTCCTATAACTATCTCATTTACGGTGCTACATTTGAACTACCGTAAAACGGGGCTACTTGATGAATCTTCTTGGGAACTTCATACTATCACCTTCAAATTATGAATTATTTCGTGTTGAAAGAAGCTCTCACAGTAATACAAAAATTCTACCTACCACCACTTTTCGAAAAAAAATATAAACTACTCATTTTCAAGTAGGTACCCCCGTTATGGGGTTACTTGAAAATGCTCTGAAAATATACTTCTGTTTATTTGTAGACCTGGTATAAGGGCTAAATGAAAATAAATAGATGTAATGCAAACTTTTTTATCATTTGTTTCATTAAGATTGACAATAGTCACTTCTGGACAGACATTCTCGAGCTCTTGTGAAAGATTACCAAAATAAATATTTATAGTTGTATGGTAAATCTTTGCCAGGCTTAGTTCAATTGACTGTGATATTCTTTTCACCAATTCGTCTGATGTGAAGTTAGGAGCTTTTACGCGCATGTTCTATTGTCTACTCAGCTTCATTGGACTCTCTAAGTCGGATCTAGCATCGATATAGAGGGTGTTTCACGAAGACCGTTCCTTAGAATATTTCAAAGAAAGACTCAGGATAAACACTTGAAATTTTATAGTTAAGCTTTGTTAAGAGAGATGAATTCTTGGAAAAAAATTCAGATTCGTTCGACTTCCGGTTTCACTGGAATTTATACAAAATTTCGATTTTAAAATTTAATACCCAGTTTTTGCATTTATAATCAGATTACCCATTGAATTCTATATTGTTTGAATGTGTCACTTACATATTATTCTCAGAAAATTCGTGTGAAATCTGAAAAAACCCTCAAAATTTCTCAAATAAGGCTTCATTTCAATGTTAATAGTTGTAGACTCATGCATGAAAATTCCTAATTTTGCAGCATATATCAGAAGATAGACCAATGCTTCTCCTTAATTAATTAAAAATTCAATTAAACATACAGGATGTTCCTATTTCAATGTCAAAGTCAGTCATATCAAAAACCTCAAAACTCATATGGAATCTACGTTAAATAAAATGTGGGAAAGCCCTGTGGACAGGAGCTTTGGCGCTCTTGTTCAAACTTTGACAAATTATATCTCCGAATTATATCTCAGAGTTGGGAATGATATCAATGAAATCTTATGATAGAACTGCATCATAAAATAAAATAAATTAAATAAGAATTCATTAATATCATTCCCAACTCGGAGAAACCAATACTTTCGGAGTTATGATTTCTCAAAGTTTGAGCAAAAGCGCCACAGCTCCTGTCCACGGGGCTTTTCCACTTTTTAAATTTGGCGTCTGTGCGTCAATTCTCAAGAATTCCCGTAAATAAATTGAAAACGTAGGTCTATGACTCATCTCGTGTTGGATTTATATAGGTACATTAGGAAATTATAATTAAAGTATTCTATGAAATCATATAGAATTGAGAAATTGATATTTTGAAAAATCATATCTCTGAAAGTATTAGTTTGTTGAGCTCTTCTTTGGTATTCTCAGTTGTTTTGTAAACCAAAGCTTTCACACGACAAAAATAAATCTACTCTCCGAAAGTATTAGTTTGTTAGAGTTGGGAATTATATCAATGGATTATGAGGGAACTGCATCATACATAAACAAATTGAATTTGAAATTTGTTATAAAAAAAAATTTTCAGTTACTGCAAAAATGTTCGGTTGATGTTGCCCAATAAGGAACTCAACCGGGATATTTATCTCCCAAACCTACTCTGAAAATTTTAACTGTCTAGCTCATTCTGTTCGAGAGTTATCATGTCTACGGCCGGCCGGACAGAATCGATTTTGCCCACGGAATTTTGATCAGTGAGTCGAACCAAATCGTTTAAGACCATTTTCATCCATAAACTCGAAAATTATCGACGTTTTTGGGCAAATCGATAAGCACTCTGTTCCGAGGAACAAGAGCGCCAAAAATGCTTGTAATTCGATGACGGTGAAAGCATGTTGTATATTTCATGAAAAATATCGGGGAAATAACGGAGGAAGTCAAAACGTTTCAGAGGATTTTGTATCCAGATGAGCAACGCTAAGGAGAATAATTGTGATGCGGAAAATATCCTTTTATTTCTAGGAATACGATCCTGACGTAATCTGGCAAAAATTTCCGCGTCGTCATTCTACAACTAATTACCAAGTTTCAATTCGATCAGCTTGTATTTTTTGAATTATTGGGAAATATCAACAAAATTTCAGATGGGTGCAACTTTGAATCCGTTTGGCCGGGTATGCCCATTTACGAACTTAACCGTCACATCAGGATGGGCAAACGCTATTTCTTTCAGTTCGAAAGCTATCGTTTCGGCAAAATGATACCACGCTGTTCTTTAGAACATGCGCGCAAGAATGATAAAAATTAGAATTAGAATGAGTGATCGAAGAGTAGCATCGGTAATTTTTCAACCTTAAATTGTCCCGGAAAAACCAGGAAATTTCAAAGTTCTGCGATTTTTCATATTGTCCCAAACCGTTAAGTTTATCGTTTTCGCCGAAGATCACCGTTATGAACAATATTATTCTTGTCTGATTAATTTTTCCAATAAAAATATTTAGTTTTCAGCAATAATCCTGATTTCTTCGATCAGAAAGATTAATTATTGATATAATCTGGAAAACAACGAGGCATGTCAAAGAGTTACTTCGAGAAGAACTGATTTTTGTTCTACAGTAACTTACGTTAAGAATTCAACCTTGATAAAATTAAAGAAAATAAAAGTTTCGTGAGAAGTATAGCAGGAATCCGTAAAATGGTAGGTATAACAATTTTTTTTAATGAAATTTAAAATTGACATTTGAAGCTAAGGCGTCACAGGGGCAAAATAAAATCAATTGATAATAATGAAACTTGTGAAGATGCGGAAAAAATATTTGTACGAAAATTTAAAAAGTTTTTTTTTTAATAATTAATAATGTTAATCGGATAAATGAGGATTGATCCCAAAAATGAATAAAATTATAGGAAAAAATTATTAAGAGCAGTTTTCATAGCCCTACTTTGATTTTCTGCAAAATAATTTTCCCCACTTCATTGATTATCAAAGCCATCACTCTACTACGAATTTAGCATCGATATAATAATATACCGATTTCTCAGCTTTTATAATAATATATGAATACCTTTCATACCATTTCAATGACAGCATTCAGTACAGAATCGTCTATGATCACAGAATCTTTAATTCTGACATATATGTATTCTATTGGAATTGTAATACGAAAAAACTTTCGCTTCACTTAACTCCAGGATACGATATTCACGAAATTCCGCGAAAATTAATGGGTGGTCATTCTTTAATTTTTTTAATTGGACTCGATTTGTATATTTTGAGTTATCGAGGAAATAACAACAAAATTTCAGATGAGTATAATCCAAAACAATTTGGCCGATTATGCCAATCAACGAACTGAAACTTCACATCCGGATGCACAAACACCCTGAAAATTGAAAGTCACTTTCGCTTTCCGTTCTCAAGTTATCGTGAGATACAAACTTTTTTTCGTAATTTTTTAAAACTTTCTGGTGGTACGGTCCTCACAAAATTTCACACACGTCTTTATGTCGATATTCTACTAGTTACCAAGCCTCAATTCGATCGAGTCTATATTTTTTTAGTTATCGAGGAAATAATATCCCAGATGGGTATAACTCCGAAACCGTTGGGCCGATTATGCCCAGCAACGAACTTAACTCTCCCATTCGGATGCATAACCTACCCGGAAATATCATACGATCGTAATAAAATTTCGCAAGAATTTTCGAGTTGGCACTTTACAACTAATAACCATACTTGAATTGGATCGGTTTCGTATTTTTCGAGTTATCGAGGAAATAACAATCAAATTTCAGATGGATATAACTCCAAAACCATTCGGTCGATTATGCGTATTAACAAACTCAGATGTCGCAATCAGATGGACAATCGAAACTGAAAATTGCAAGTCGCTATCTCTTCCCATTCTCAGGTTATCGTGACATAAATCATATTTTTTTAAATAATTTCTAGTGATACGATTCTTACGAAATTTCAAGAATATCTTTATGGTTGTATTCTACAACTACTCACCAAGATTCAATTCGATGGATTTGGATTTGTATACAAAATTATTGCTGGGAAACCATTAGGCCGATTATGCCCACTAACGAAATTGTCTGTCGTATTGAGACGAACCACCTACTCTGAAAATTTCAAGTCACAATTTCTTTTCGTTCTCAAATCATCGTGGTAACGGACGGCCGGACACAATCAACTTTGACCTCGAATTATTCATCAGGGAGTCGAACCCAATCGTTTGAGGGCATGGGTCAAACCGTACATGATATAATTTGTTTTAATCACATCTAAAAACTAACTACTTGGGGCTACAATTTGCTCAATAATTTTTGCCATATATGACCTTTTCCCCCGGAGTTCCAGCTTGTTCAAAATCACCGAAAAATTTGGAATTGATTATCAAATTACAAGCGCTCTAAAGCTCTTGACTTCACCTGAGTGCTTTTAAATTTTGATTCATTCTAATGGTCAATCCTGTAAATCGTGCAGAGACACTTTCTTAGAATCCTCGTCCATCATGAAATTTTCGTTGGAAAACGTGAACTGAAAATTTTAGTGGAGGTAACATTTTAGGCGCTCTTGTTCCTCGGAACAGAGTGCTTAACAATTCACCAAATGTCTGTGGTCAAAATGGATTCTATCCGGCCGTCCGTCCGTCCGGCCGACCGTAAACATGAAAACTCTCGAACGGAATGAGCTAGGCAGTAGACATTTTCAGAGTAGGTTTGGGAGATAAATATCTCGGTTGAGTTCGTTATTGGGCAAAATCGGCCGGATGGTTTCGGAGTAAATTTTTTTCAAGATGCAATTTCATCAAAAAAATCCGTTGATATCACTCTCAACTCTAATAAACTAATAATTTCAGAGATATGAGTTTTCAAAATTTCAATAATTATTCTCAATTCTAGAAATTCATAGAATACTCTAACATAATAATGCTAGAAACAGAAATTTGATAGCTCTCCTAGTTTTGCACCTACAGGGTTAAAATGAAAGATTTGGCGTTCTTGTTCCTCGGAACAGAGTGCTTATCAATTTACCCAAATGTCTGTAATTTTCGAATTATTCGATGTAAATGGTCTTAAAAGATTTGGTTCGACTTACTGATCAAGAATCCGTGGTCGAAATTCATTCTGTTCGGCCATAGGCACGATAACTCGCGAACGGAATGAGCTAGACAGTTGAAATTTTCAGAGTAGGTTTGGGAGATAAATATCTCGGCTGAGTTCGTTCCTGGGCAAAATAGGACAGATGGTTTCAGAGTAACAAAAAAAAATTATTTACAATTTTCACAAATTTCAAATTACATTTTTTCCAAATGTGGTTTCACCATAAGAATCCATTGAGATCATTTTTAACTCTGTCAAGCTAATACTTTCGGAGATATGATTTTTCAAAATTTCAATAATAAATCGTATTTCTATGTTTTCACAGAATGCTATAATTATTCTATCTATGAATTGTTATAATATGATCTGTGTTGATACATGCCAACTTATTTTCCTGAGACATGACATTGTCTAATTCATTTCAGAAATCGTAGAATTATGAGCATTATAATATGATGTCATACTTTTTGTTGGTTGATATTTTCACGCCGATGGAAATCTATATGATGATGGGAATGGTAATGGTGAGTAAATAATATTGAGTTCAGAATATTTCCAGTAAAAACAAAACTGGAATATTGGCCTATTGGAGTATTGGAGTGGATTCAAGGAAATAATATATATCATCGTTCATCATAGAATTGTGGAATGAATATCTCGGATGAGTTCGTTGTTGGGTAGAATTCGTCCATTGGTTTTGGATTAATAATTTTTGGCACTCTTGTTGAATTTGAATTGTTTTATGATGTTTGATTTTAATTTCTGCTAAGATGGAGTTCTATCACAAGAATCCATTGATATAATTGCCAACTCTTACCAATACCTTCAAAAATATGATTCGGCAAAGTTTGAACAAGAGCGATACAGCTCCTGTCCACAGGGCAGCTAGAATACTTACTTCTACTATTACATTGTTAAATTGTAGGAAATGAATCAATCGAAATCGAACGGTTGCATTCGTTGGTCTGACTTTATAACTGAAGTTGTTTTCCAATGCAGTGATTTCACGTATCTTCAAGGTAAGATCCAGCTTTTATAATACGATGTTTTCGAAAAATATAAAGGATTGCGTATAAACGGAATAATTCCTCTCTAAAAAATCTCAAAATGGATCACTGAACACGGCCAGACAGTTTTACAATATAAAACATTTACATGCAGTCACTTAATTTCAGATGTTTAGATGCTTAATCGAGATTTGTCAACGGCTTCCTTTTGAACGCAATCTTGATATGGAATAAAGAAAGTGAGTTCGCATAGTGTCGTTATACGAGGGGTCAATAGAAATAGGTGATTCAAATGCTGTTAACTGTAGGTTTGGAGTCCAAATGCGCCGGCCAAGTTCATTAATGGGCAAAATCCAACGAGTGGTTTCATAGTTATATCGATTTGAAATTTTGTTTTCCCAATAACTCGAAAAATACTAATCCTATCGGATCAAAGCATGGTAATTAGTTGAAAAATACCGACACCAAGATTAATGCAAAATTTTGTGAGGATCGCATGACTGGGAAATTGAAAAAAATATATTTAAAAAAAATTTGTATCTCAGAAACTATCCGTCAGATATGGTTGAATTTCTACGAGAGCCTTCAAAACCTTATTTTACAGTAAATTTCTAGATTTTAACTTGATCGGATCTATATTAGTGAAGATGTTGCGAAATATCCAAATATTCCAACGATCGGGATGAAATGGTCCACTGTATTTATATTCGACCAAACAAGTTGGCAAAAGTTTCTGTTTTTCAACTCTATTATTTCATTAACATAACGTATTCACAAAGCATTCAATCTCCGTTAAGTCCTAACTGAGGACCTCAGTTAAGGATAAATAAGAATCGCAACCTCAGTTAACGTGAAAATTAACGTGAAACAGGCCTGTTTCACCACCGTTCAATACGTTTACTGAGGTTTGCGATTCCTATTCATCCTTAACAGTGAAACCGGCCTGTTTCACGTTAATTTTCACGTTAACTGAGGTTGCGATTCTTATTTATCTGTCTTTCAAGAATTTCATGTTCCTCTATGATCTTGACATTACACTTGTCTGAGACCTATCGCCAATGACAATCGGCGATTTTGTTTGAACAAGATATTTGATATTTTGCCAATTATTCAGACCAATTCCGTTCCTGAAGGAATTCCAAATGAATAAGGAAGATAATTCTGTAGGGTAACATCCGAATAAAATATAAAGATTTTGCGGTACGTAATAATCCATCCTATTCTTTCATGCGAAAATATATCTTTATTTTCAGAAACACACAATATTTTGTCCCCATATTACTTTGCTGGATATTTGTAATAACATTCAGTAGTAGATGGCATTTGTGAAGGTCGAGAATTGCTATAATTGTTCTGAAAAAACGATTGTTCATAAAGAGAATGTGATCAGACATCTAAAGTATTTATGCCGAAAAAAACGATTCATGGATACCGTATAATATCTTACAGGCATTTCATAGTACGCATTTACTGTCAGATAGTTTTTGTTTTTTCAAATTAATCGATGCAATAATGGAATTCTTGAGGAATATCATAGTTGTATTGAAATGTTTCATTTGAAATTGAAGTTCATTTTTGCACAAGCTGGACAGTTTGCCATAGATAGAATTCTAGAAGAAATGTATCACTGTTTATTGTTTCATATTTTCATACCATAAAACTGGGATACTGTTGACTGAAGATAGATTGCTTCTGCAGATAATAATTTAACAAATTCAATCTTGATGCATTAAACCAGTATGTTGCTTTGTTGAATCATTGGATTCCGATAAGTTTCTTGAAATGTACAACAATTCTTACAATTGGCTTACGGCTCAGGACCCACTAGCGATTCGCTTTTTGGCATAAAATTGAGAATGCAGTATAGTATCCAAATATTGTTTATGCAAGGAGAGTTGATGATGACTGAAATAACCAGTTTAGTGTTGATATTGAACATTGAAAATAAAATCGATAATTTAATTGCTCATTTGTGGATGGCCTGCCTAGGTATATTTACCTTTATCAGTTGGATAGATCTATAAATTATTTAAATGTATCAGCTATGCAGATCTACCGGTTACGTTGATCTGCTAGCAATGTAGTCAGTATAATCATAACCATGTTTATAACACGCACGCCAAAGCATTGACCATACGTCAATAGAAGATGAAATGGATCCATTTGAAATGCCGGATGACCAATTTGTGTTCTTTGTGAATTTTTTCACTCTATCCTTATGCCAGCTTAGACAAAGCACTCTTAATTTGTGATCCGACAGTGAATGGTGTCCACTACCCTCTGGGTAGATCTCCGGCTCGTTCTATCCACTGAGCTTGAAATAATCATAATTCAATTCAAATTAGCCAACGTGAACACGCGCGCCAAACAGTACTGACTTCACGTCAGTGCTTTTTTATGTTTTTTCGACTCCCTTTAACAAATCTGGCCTTTGAGACAGTCTGGCTATTAGTTTTACCGTAGATCGAAATAAAAAAAAAATTGGCTATGGGGCCCCGTTGGGAACGAAATTCTTTACACCTATTCTCCAAATCTGAACGTGATTTAATATAGATCTTCCAAATATAGTAATTTATAAATTGGCCCCAGGGCTAGGATACAGACAATTCAACTCGCAAATAACATAATAATTTCCTCGAAACTGACTTGTTGGTGCACAGAATCACCATGAAATTTCTCTCAAAACCTCACAATATCGGCTCAGCATCAAATCCATGACCGCTAGATGCAAATCACTCCCAACATAGGCCATACAATCCTAAACGAGCCACTTCTCCTCTGCGAATGTGCAATATACTCGTGGCTGAAAGTCCTCCCAAAATCACTCACCTCGCACAAAACTTTGATTCTTCAACACAATTGGTTCAGGAGATATCGCAGCTTCAATCCGCGCATGCGCGGACACAATTTCAAATTCAAAATTAGCCCCGGGGCCACGGAACGGGCACTCCAACTCGCAAACAACGCTATTTCCCCCAAACTGACTTGTCCGTGCACAGAATTGCCATGAATATTCTTTTAAAATCTCACAATATCGGATAAGCACCAGACCCATGTCCGATAGTCCTTAACCACTCCAAACATAACCCATACAAACCCAAAACACTGACTTCTGCTCTGCGCATGCACAATCCACTCGCAGCTGAAAGTCATCTCAAAATCGCACATATCACAAAAAACTCCGATTCTCCAACACTAGTGGTTCAGGAGATATCGCATCTTGATTCCACGCATGCACAGACCCAAATCAGGGGATTCTATGGAGGAATAGTATTCTCCATCTCAAAACCCCAATATTCTCAGACGAAAACTCGAGCAATTAAATTATTTCTTGTCTGCTTATGCGAATAACAACAATGCCCTAAGAGCCAGTTGCACCCCCATTCGTTCACCGTTCAGACAAATTTTGAAAACCAATTTAAAATTCCACACATGTTCACGCATTAATTAAATTGTCACACTAGTTAGTGGTCCATATTTTAATCAGTTGCCCTCGTACATATCGGATTGATTCAGATGAACGCGCAAAAAAACAAGTCCAAATGATATTCACCAGATGTTATATACTCGTATTCCATGTAGGAATTCGAAATGAAATAATTTGTCCAGTTTGGAAGTTCAACATTATTAATTTATTTTTTAGGCTCCTAGTAGTCTGTTCCCAGTGAAATTCTGCACATCCCAAGAGGTCATAATTCGTCACCGAAGTGCCAAAACTGAACTCAATCCGATTTCCGAATTTCAAGCAAAATATTCCGCTAATAGTTAAAATTTTTTGAAATCTTTTCTACTCATGCAATCCCCACGAAATTCTGCACAAGTGATTTCGTCGGTACTATGCATCTACCTACCGAGCTTCAATTCAATCAGATCAGTATTTTTCGAGTTATAGTGAAAACAAAAATTAATATCATTTTCAAATATTTGACTTTTTTTTCTAGTTTATAGGCATCCGATCAATACAAAACTTCGCAAGCATATGAAGTTCCTGATTCTACAATTTGATGCTTAATTACACATAGATCAAGTGATCGGCTTCGGAAATATTCTTGAAAAACGTTTTAACTAAAAATGGCCGTAACTCCGAAACAGCTAGGCGGATTTTGCTCGTTAACGAACTTGTCCGAGATATTTACGCTCCAAACATACCTTGCAAATTTCAACGCTCTAACTCGTTCCGTTCGAGAATTTTCGTGCTAACGGCCGGTCGGGCCGGACGGACAGAATTGAAATTGACCTTGAATTCTTCATCAGGGAGTCGAATTCAATCGTTTGAGACCATTTTAGCAAAAAAAGTCGAAAAATACAGACACTGTGATGAAATGATAGCACGCTGTTCCTTGCGGAACACGCGTGTAAAGACGGCCACAACTCCGAAACCGCTCGGCGGATTTCGCCCGTTAACGAAATTGTCCGAGCTTTTCACGCTCCAAACCTACCCTACAAATTCCGATCCTTTAACTCCTTTCGTTCGAGAGATATCGTGCTAACGGCCGGCCGGACCGGAAAATTGAATTTGACCACTGTTTATTCATCAGTGAGTCGAACTGACTCGTTTGAGACCATTTTCTGCAAAAAAAACGAAAAATACCGAGGGGTAAACCGCTAGGAATTCTGGTTTACAAGAAAGTAGAATTTCATGGAATTCCAATGGAATTCCTATTGAATTCCTATTGAATTTCGAGGAATTCCTATTGAATTCCTATTCAATTCCGTCGAATTCCTATTGAATTTCGCAGAATTCCTATTGAATTATAAAGATATCCTATTGATGTTACAGTGCGACACTTATCGGACAATCATGTAAACAGCTCCAAATAGTTGGTTTTAATCGAGGGGTAAACCGCTAGGAATTCAGGTGTACAAGAATATAGAATTCCAATAGAATTTCAAAATAATTCCTATTGAATTGCTATTGAATTCCTATTGAATTCCTATTGAATTGCTTTTGAATTCCTCTAGAATTCCAATGAAATTCCGGTTGAGTGGGAATTTTGGTGTACAAATTTTTGTCAGCGGCTTTCCCCTCGAAAAATACAGACATTGTGGCAAAATTATAGCACGCTGTTCCTTGCGGAACACGCGCGCAAAAAAATGAATCCAAGCGATCTGATGATTCTTAAACATATCCATTTCACATAAAATTAACTGCTTCCGACCGTGATTCGAGTACCCTTATGAATTTGAGAATATCTGTAAGTTATAGGTCGCTAAAAACAGTCCAGAATAGCAATTTTTCTGTAAGGTTATGAAAAGTTACAGATTGGTTATAGATGAAAGTAGCACCATCAATCACTATGTGCATACGGAAGTTACCGTATTTGCAGAGGTACATAATTTAATTTGACGTCAGCGGTGATTCCTATAGAATCGATCGAGACCAATTTCAGCCCAAAATTCGAACATTTTAGACGTTTGGGCAAAATTATGGTACGAGCGCGCAAAAAGAACTATGAACCATTAACGAAACCGTACAATTTGAAACACCAATGTACCTACGTCCCATGTCCAATTTGAAGGTGGTTAGTCAAGGAATGAGAATAAGAATGGATTCAAGCCCTGTGGCAGGAGCTTTCTGGCGCTCTATTTCAAACAGACAAATTATATCTCCGAAAGTATTGGTTTCTCAGAATTGAGAATTATATCAATGTATTCTTATGATAGAACTGCATCATAAAGGAAATTCAATTCAAATAATAGTTTATTTATTAAAATTAAATGAGCAATCTAAGAATGAAGACTGCACCATGGAAGAAATCAAATCTGTGAAAACATAGAAGTACGATTCATTATTGAAATTTCGAAAAATCATATCTCCGAAAGTATAAGCTTGTTGGAGTTAAAAACAGACAAATTATATCTCCGACAGTATTGGTTTCTCAGAGTTGGGAATTATATCAATGGATTCTTATGAAAGAACTTCACCTTAGCAGAAATTGAATTCAAACATCATAGAAGAATTTAAATTCAACAAGAGTGCCAAAAATTATCAATCCAAATCCAATAGACGAATTGAGGAGCAACTTTTCAAAACGCATTGAGTCCAAAAATCATTTTATTGGGAATCAACGAAAAACGATTTTTTCTTCCACCCTGGCTTATAATTTCAGTACGTCGAGTTTGTTTGATAGAAATTTACATCTAAAGGTAATGACTAATCTCATTTAAATCAATATTGATCAGATATACACACAAAATGTAAAAAATTGGTTCAAGCACTGTGGACAGGAGCTTTCTGGCGCTCTAGTTCAAACAGACAAATTATATCTCCGGAAGTATTGGTTTCTCAGAGTTGGGAATTAAATCAATGTATTCTTATGATAGAACTGCATCATATAGGAAATTCAATTCAAATAATAGTTTATTTATCAAGATTAAATGAGCAATCTGAGAATGAGAACTGCACCATGGAAGAAACCAAATTAAAATAGCTGAAATGAATTTGACTCTCTCTTATAGAACAGGATGAAATGTACGAGTATGAACACAGATCATATAATAAAGCTTAGATAGAATATTTAAAGCATTCTGTGAAAACATAGAAGTACGATTCATTATTGAAATTTAGAACTTCATCTTAGCAGAAATTGAATTCAAACATCATAAAAGAATTTAAATTCAACAAGAGTGCCAAAAATTATCAATCCAAAACCAATAGACGAATTCTACCCAACAACGAACTCATCCGAGATATTCATTCCTCAATTCTATGATGAACGATAATATATATCTTTCCTAAAATCTACTCCAATACACCAATATTCCAGTTTTGTTTTTAGTGGAGATATTCTGAACTCAATATTATTAACTTACCATTACCATTCCCATCATCATATATGGATTGACCATCGGCATGAAAATATCAACCAACAAAAAGTATGATATTAAATTAGAATTTTTATATTTATAGGATTGCTGGAATGAATGACAATGAGACAACGTCATGTCTCACGAAATAATTTGACATTATAACAATTCATAGAATACCCACAGAATAATTCTATCATTGTGTGAAAACGTAGAAATACGATTTACATTGAGCTTTTGAAAAATCATATCTCCGAAAGTATTAGCTTGTTAGAGTTAAAAATAATATGAATGGATTCTTATGGTAAAACTGCTTATTGAAAAAAATTAAATTTAGAATTTGTTTTGTAAAAAATATTTTTTTTTTGTTACTCCGAAAACATCTGTCCGATTTTGCCCAATAACGAACTTAGCCGAGATATTTATCCCCCAAACCTACTCTGAAAATTTCAACTGTCTAGCTCATTCCGTTCGAGAGTTATCGTGCCTACGGCCGGCCGG
Organism: Halyzia sedecimguttata; assembly: GCA_937662695.2. NCBI lineage: Eukaryota > Metazoa > Arthropoda > Insecta > Coleoptera > Coccinellidae > Halyzia > Halyzia sedecimguttata. Next base: position 31,901,624 of record OW569415.2, read on the forward strand.
ACGGCCGGACCGGACGTCCGGACAGAATGAATTTCGACTACGGATTCTTGATCAGTGAGTCGAACCAAATCGTTTAAGACCATTTTCATCGAAAAATTCGAAAATTACAGACATTTGGGCAAATTGATAAGCACTCAGTTCCGAGGAACTAGAGCGCCAAAAACGTTTGGACTTAATGCGTTTTGATTCATCTTATTGTATATAATGCGTTTTGATGTGGTTGAAATTGAAAATAATGCTGTTTGTTGCGATTTTTTATACATTTAGAGAAAACAGTCTACACAGTAAGTGTTGGCCTGTAACCTAATTAACATGAGCAAATCGATAAAAAATGTTTTTGGTTATATTTTATCTGTTTTAAAAATGCAAACGTAAACATAATTCATTGCGATGCGGCTTACATACTTTGGATTTGAATTACAGAGGGACATTATGCCATTTGGAAGATTTTGTTTACATAGGGCTGTAGAGCAATATAAATCATTTCCGAATCCGCTTCAAACTTAATTTAGCCCAAATTGGACATAATGCGTTTTGAAAAGTTACTCCTCAATTCTACCCAACAACGAACTCATCCGAGATATTCATTCCTCAATTCTATGATGAACGATAATATATATCTTTCCTCAAATCCACTCCAATACACCAATATTCCAGTTTTGTTTTTAGTGGAGATATTCTGAACTCAATATCATTAACTTACCATTACCATTCCCATCATCATATGGATTGACCATCGGCATGAAAATATGAACCAACAAAAAGTATGATATTATATTATAATTCTCATATTTCAACGATTGCTAGAATGAATGAATTAGACAACGTCATGTCTCAGGAAAATAAGTTGACATTATAACAATTGATAGATTACACACAGAATAATTATATCATTCTGTGAAAACAGAAATACGATTTATATTGAAATTTTGAAAAATCAAATCTCCGAAAGTATTAGCTTGTTAGAGTTAAAAATGATATCAATAGATTCTTACGGTAAAACTGCATATTGAAAAAAATTTAATTTGGAATTTGTTATGTAAAAAAATTTTTTTTTGTTACTCCGAAACCATCTGTCCGATTTCGCCCAATAACGAACTTAGCCGAGATATTCATCTCCCAAACCTACTCTGAAAATTTCAACTGTCTAGCTCATTCCGTTCGAGAGTAATCGTGCCTACGGCGGCCGGCCGGACCGGCCGGACAGAATGAATTCGACCATCGAAAAATTCGAAAATTACAGACATTTGGGCAAATTGATAAGCACTCAGTTTCGAGGAACTAGAGCGCCAAAAATACCAAAGAAGGAATACGTTAATTAGAAGTGCAATTAATTCAACGATATCGTCGATAACCGATCAATTTGAAATCATTCAAACGAGACAATAACTCTGATTTGTTCCAGAAATGTTCAATTATTCGCATATCTTAGTGAACGACTTCCAATAAGAGGTTGATGCAACTCACAACATGTTACGATATTATGATATTCTATATCATCCCATCTATGGTGTACCACCGCAGATTTCTAACTCTATGTAGTACCTACCTAATTAATGTAATTTAGAACTCGTATTATAGATGACTTCCGGCACTGCACAAAATTCAGTACTGAAACTGCATCTCTGGTATCGTGGGCTAAATGGAGCGTGTATATTGAATGCGTTTGAGCAAAAGTTTGTATGGAATAATGGTGCAATATAACCGTCATATTTCACCACTCCCTAAGTTACAAATACCTTACTCGGTTCGGGTGATATTGATGTTGGCACTCTTGTTCCTCGAAACAGAGTGCTTATCAATTTACCCAAATGTCCGTAATTTTCGAATTTTTAGCTAGCAATGATCTCAAACATTTTGGTTCGACTCACTGATCAAGAATCCGTGGTAAATCGATTCTGTCCTGCCGGTAACACGATAACTCTCGAACGGAATGAGCTATAGACAGTTGAAATTTTCAGAGTAGGTTTGGGAGACGAATATCTCGTTTAAATTCCTTAATGGGCAAAATCATGATTTCGGCGTAGGTACCTAACGGAAAAAAAATTACATTACAAATTTCAAATACATTTTTTGTGAGATGCATCGTAAGAATCCACTGATATCATTCTCAACTCTCACAACCTAATACTTTCGGAGATATGGTTTTTTCAAAATTTCAATAATTAATCGTGAGTTTATGTGTTCATAGAATGCTCTAATTATAATTTGCTGATGTATGTAATATATTTGCTGATGTTATGTATATCCAACATATGAGGTGAGTCATAGACCTACTTTTTAATTTTTTTTCATGAAGCAATTCTATCATAAGAATCTATTGATATCATTCCCAACTCTGAGAAACCAATACCTTCGGAGATATGATTTGTCAAAGTCACCTGTCCACAGAGCTTTCCCACATTTTTGGCGCTCTTGTTCCTTTGAACAGAATGCTTATCAATTTGCCCAAATGTCTGTAATTTTCGAATTTTTGGCTGAAAATGGTTTTAAACGGTTTGGTTCGACTGCTTGATCAATAATTCCTGGTCAAAATCGATTCTGTTCCTGCTGCCGTTAACACGATAACTCTCGAACGGAATGAGCTAGACAGTTTCAGAGTAGGTTTGGGAGATAAATATCCCGCTTAAGTTCGTTATTGGGCAAAATCCGAGGTTGTTTCGGAGTAAAGAAAAACATTTATTTTTTACGTTACAAATTTCAAATTCGATTTTTTGCGCGTATATTCTGGGGAACATCGCGTCATCATTATGGCCAAATGTCTGTAATTTTAGAATTTTTTGCCGAAAATGGTCTCAAACGATTAGGTTCGACTCCCTGATGAAGAATTCGAAGCCAAATATGATTCTATCCGGCCGACCGGTCGCTGTCACGATAATTTGAGAACGGAAAGAGACTTGAAATTTTCAGGTTAGCTGGCACGTCCCAATATGACGGACAAGTTCGTTAATGGGCATAAATGGTTTCCGAGTAATAATTACCAATACACCAATACAAATCCGATCGAATTGAAATTTGGTGAGTAGTTATAGAATACAAACCTAAAAATGCTTGTGTAAATTTGAGAGAATCATATCAGTAGAAAATTTTAAAAAATTATTAAAAAATATTATTTATGTCACGATAACCTGACAACAGAAAGAGATAGCGACTTGCAATTTTTAGGGTACCTAGGCTGTGCATCTGAATGCTGTGTTTGAGTTTGTTAATAGGTATAATCCGCCAAACGGTTTTGGAGTTATACCCATCTGAAATTTGGTTATTTCCTCAATAACTTGAAAAATACAAAGCCCATCCAACTCACGTATGGCTATTAGTTGTATAATGCCGACGCGAAATTTCTTGCAAAATTTCGTGAGGATCCTATCACTTGAAAATGTTTAAAAAAATCATTGAAAAAAATTCTATACAGGGTGTCCCAAGTTCGAGTGCCCATTAGACGTTTCTGGAGAACTATACATATTTGAAATATGAAATATTTTCAATTATTCAAGATTTGCATTCCTGGTATAATCAACTATGCAATGCTGAATACATTTCTGTTAAAAACATGGTGTTCATTCAAATAGTTTTCAAAATATCGAAAAAAGTCAAATATGTTTAGTCAGTATTATGTTCATTATTTTTATTTTAAACATCCTGAACGTACACCGTTTTTACAACATCGAAGAGAAAGAATGTGGAAAGGTCATGCATCTTTTGAATTTCAGAAATATCATCACAGGGTGTTTCATATTTTGTGTCAAAAATTGGCCATAACTTCTGTTTTTGAAATTAGAACCCTATTTTTTTATGATTGCGTTGTATTCTGCGGTGAAAAATAATAATAGTTTTCTAACACGATTTAGCTCCTAAATTCAATAATTTTTGAGTTTTTTTTTTGTTTAGGAGAATAATCATGTTAGAAAACTATCATTATTTTTCACCGCAGAATCCAACGCAATCATAAAAATTAGTTCAAGCCCTGTGGACAGGAGCTTTCTGGCGCTCTAGTTCAAACAGACAAATTATATCTCCGAAAGTATTGGTTTCTCAGAGTTGGGAATTATATCAATGTATTCATATGATAGAACTGCATCATAAAGGAAGTTCAATTCAAATGATAGTTTATTTATCAAGATTAAATGAGCAATCATGAGAATGAGAACTGCACTATGGAAGAAATCAAATTAAATCTGGCCAATTTTGCCCTATAACGAACTTAACCGAGATATTCATCTCCCTAACCTACTCTGAAAATTTCAACTAAAAAGCTCATTCCGTTCGAGAGTTATATCTATGTCTATGGATGAAAAGCAGTCTCACTACTCTCAGATCTCTTACTTCATGTTCCGTTCCGAAATGTAAGACTTTTCTGAGAAAAACTAATTTCGGAGCAAACAACTGAGATTTTTCTCACTTCGCTCACAATTCTTCGATTGATTAGATAATGACATGTCTCAGGAAAATAAATTGACATTATGACAATTCATACATAGAATAATTATATCATTGTGTGACAACGTTGAAATACGATTTATTATTGAAATTTTGAAATATCATATCTCCGAAAGTAGTAGCTTGTTAGAGTTAAAAATGATATCATTGGATTCTTATGGTAAAACTGCTTGTTGAAAAAAATTTAATTTTGAATTTGTTTTGTAAAAAAATTTTTTTTTTTTTCTCCGAATCCATCCGTCCGATTTTGCCCAATAACGAACTTATCCGAGATATTTATCTCCCAAACCTACTCTGAAAATTTCAACTGTCTAACTCATTCCGTTCAAGAGTTATCGTGCCTACGGCCGGCCGGACCGGCCGGACAGAATGATTTTCGACCACGGATTCTTGATCAGTGAGTCGAACCAAATCGTTTAAGACCATTTTCATCGAAAAATTCGAAAATTACAGACATTTGGGCAAATTGATAAGCACTCAGTTCCGAGGAACTAGAGCGCCCAAAAATAGGTTTCTAAATTCAAAAACAGAAGCTATGGCCAATTTTTGATCACAATTTTCGACACAAAATTTGAAACACCCTGTGATAATATTTCTGAAATTCAAAAGATGCATGATCTTTCCACATTCTTCCTCTTCGATTTTGTAAAAACGGTTTACGTTCAGGATGTTTAAAATAAGAATAATGAATATAATACTGACTAAACATATTTGACCTTTTTTCCGGTTTTTTTTATATTTTGAAAACTATTCGAATGAATACAATTTTTTTTTACAGAAATGTATTCAGCATTGAATACTTGATCATACCAGGAATGCAATACTTGAAATAACATTTTTTACATCAAATTTATTTTCCGTCCCTCTATAACTGGAAGTGCTGGGGCTTCAAAAATATTTCAGCTTTGTAGAGAATTTCAAGCAATATCATAATTCCAATATTAGATTTCAAATATGTTCAGTTTTCCAGAAACGTCTAATAGGCACTCGAACTTGGGACACCCTGTATATCAGAAACTGAAAGTTTGCGAAAGCCTTCAAATCCTAACTCTAATGCCTAGTTCCAAGTTTGAACACGGATCTATATTGTTGGAGATCCGAGCAGCTTTGGGTGAGTTCAGTAGCTGGATGGGTGACCGTTGCCTCGATAACTTTTGGACGAAAAGAGATAGGGACTTGCAATTTTCAGGGTAGGTTGCGCATCCGGATGCGATGTTTAAGCTCGTTAATTGGCTTAATTGGCCAAGTTGTTTTGGAGTTATACTCGTACTCATATGAATTTTTTTTTGCTATTTACTCTTTAACTCAAAATATACAAATATGTCCTAATTAAAACTCAGTGATTACTTGTAGAATGCCGACCCACTAATTTTCGGGGAATTTTGTGGATTTCGTATCCTGGAGTTACTTGAAGAGTAAGTTTTTTCGTATTTCATTTCCAATGAAAATTCTGTGATTATAGAGGATTCTCGTCTTGATTCTGTCATTAAAATGGTATGAAATGTATTCATATATTTTAAATGCTGTGGAAACGTTATAGATCGATGTTGAATTAGTAGTAGAGTGTCTAATTAATAGAGGTGAGTAGATAATAGAACATGCACGAAAAAGCTTCTGACTGCACGTCAATTCTTGTTTTTATCCATTACTATAAACTAAAAAGTTTCTTTTTTTTAAAATTTAATGCTTGTGGCTTTTACTTGATGCAAATCCATATTAACTCAATGAAAAATTATATACGATTTACACTTATTTATTCAATATTGTGACGCGTTTCGTCGACACAGCGACTTCATGACAGCGAGTATTATGTAGTCTGATGAAGTCGCTGTGTCGACGAAACGCGTCACAATATTGAATAAATAAGTGTAAATCGTATATAATTTTTCATTGAGTAAAAAGTTTCTGTGATTAAAAGTAATAACGTATAAAACTTGTATAACCCGTTAACAAAAACGAAAATTTTATTCTTATTTTTGGCGCTCTTGTTCCTCGGAACAGAGAGCTTATCAATTTGCCCAAATGTCTGTAATTTTCGAATTTTCTGCTGAAAATGGTCTTAAACGATTTGGTTCGACTCACTGATCAATAATCCATGGTCAAAATCAATTCTGTCCGGCCGTCCGGCCGTTAACACGATAACTCCCGAATGGAATGAGCTAGACAATTTAAATTTTCATAGTAGGTTCGAGGGATAAATATCTTGGTTTAATTCGTTATATTGCATCTTAAAAAAATATTTAATTCGAAAGTTGTGATGTAAAAAAAAATGTTCGTCGTTACTTCGAAACCATCAGACCGGTTTTGCCGTTATTGGGCAAAATCGGTCTGATGGTTTCGAAGTAACGATGAATTTTTTTTTTTACATTACAACTTTTGAATTAAATATTTTTCAAGATGCAATTTTATCATAAGAATACAATGATATCATTTTCAACTCTAACAAGCTAATACTTTTGGAGATATGATTTTTCAAAATTTCAATAATACATCGTAGTTCTATGTATTCACTATCTGTGTTCACTGTTTATAAATGTAATCTTATCTAGCTATTAGAGTCATGTCAATTCTTAGTTTGAAAAACAAGTATTCGATTCTTGAATTTGTGAATATATACAAGACTGTTTTGAAATCGGAAATAATATTGACTGGTTGAATATTGAATAATTTATGTATAAATTCGGGTTGATGTTTCAGAAGATTTAGAATTGGATCATTTTAATGATGTAGTTTATGAAGGCAATAGGAAAGAAGAACATAATGGAATCATCAAAACAAATTACTGTTCGTTGACCACTGAGGTTAATATTACATTTTACTTCCTTAAGTAGTAAGACATGTTCCTATGTATACAGTATTTTCATAATTGGTTGTTAATATATTTTGAACTATTAAAATAATATTTTCGTAAGCCTCTACCTACTCAAATATCAGGAAAAAATGGATAATCTGCTATGATTGTCTTCAGCCTTGCTCTAAACATTTCTATGATACTTTCCTTAGGTATTTCGAGTTGTGAAAACTATGCACCGAGTGTAAGTTGCAACAACCCATTCCACGAGGTTGAATCATTGCAGATTGCTCATTTAATCTTTGATAAATAAATTTTTTCGGCAACCGTCCGGGAAGTGCCCACTTCCCGGACGCTTTTTCTTTGAGAAAGAAGCATTTCCCGGCCTAGTCCGGGAAGTACGTACTTCCCGGACTAGGCCGGTAAAATTACGTCGATTTGGTCATTGTAAATATGAAAATCTTGGTAGGTATATTTTTAATAAATGAAGTTACCATAGCACTGAGAAAACGGCTGACAGTTCATATAAAATTAGTTGTCAACAATTTGCACATGTGATATTTTCTGTTCTGTTTAATTTGAATAAGAATCAAAATATATAAAAAAGAAGTGTGTCGTCTCATTGATTTGTTATTCTACACGGTTGCCGAAAAAATATTGTACGCAACACGCCCGAAAAAGGTTTTTTTGACTCATAGAGTTCTAGGACTCGCTTACGCTCGTCCTAGAATTTTGTCTATTCGTCCAAAAAAACCCTATTTTCCGGACTTGTTACGTAAATTACTATTATGACAATTTTTGAAGCATTGCCGATTCCTCTTTTTTTTGGCGCTCTTGTTTAAGTGATAATTTTTGAAACTTTTTTTTTAAACGACACTTTTTGGCGCTCTAGTTCCTCTGAACAGAGTGCTTATCAATTTGCCCAAATGTCTGTAATTTTCGAATTTTTGGCTGAAAAAGGTCTTGAACGATTTGGTTTGACTCACTGATCAAGAATCCGTGGTCGAAATCGATTCTGTCCGACCGTCCGGCCGGCCGTTAACGTTTTCAGGTTTGAGGGATAAATATCTCGGTTGAGTTCGTTATTGGGCAAAATCGGTCTAATAGTTTCGGAGTAACAAAAAAAATATTTTTTTTTACATTACCTACACCGTTTTAATTAATTTTTTTTTAAGATGCAGTTTCATCATAAGAATCCATTGTTAACATTTTCAACTCTAGCAAGCTAATACTTTCGGAGATATGATGTTTCAAAGTTAGAATAATACATCGTAAGTTCTATGTATTCACAGAATGTGAACACAGAATCTATCTGTGATCACTATTCATAAATGTCATCTTTTGTAGCTATTAGAGAGTGTCAATTCATAGTTGTTATTTTCTCTTGGAAAGCAAGTATGCGATTCTTGAATTTGTGAATATATGGTTACAAGACTGTTTTGATGTAGTTTACGGAGGCAATAGGAAAGAAGAACATAATGGAATCATCCAAAGAAATTACTGTTCGTTGACCACTGAGGTTAATATTACCTTTTACTTCCACAAGTAGTGAGACATGTTCCTATATACAGTATATTCATGATGTTCCTAGCAAAAAAATACTGAAATATGGATCTACATTTGTGTATCAATCATACAGAAAATCATACAGAAAAGAATGTGTTAGTGGTATGAACTATTAAATTTCGAAGTATGAAAAGAGGATGGTATTTTATTAATATATTTTGAACTATTAAAATAATTTGCTCATAATACACTACCTACTCAAATATCAGGAATAAATGGACAATCTGCTATGATTGTCTCCAGCCTTGCTACAGACATTTCGATGATACTTTCCTTAGGTATTTCGAGTTTTGAAAACTATGCACCGAGTGGAAGTTGCAACAACCCATTCTACGAGGTTGAATAATTGCAGATTGCTCATTTAATCTGGATAAATAAATTTAATAACAATTTTTGAAGCATTAAGGCATTGAATCATTGTAGATTGCTCTTTTTTTTTAAGAGATAATTTTCGAAGCATTTTCTTTAAACAACACTTTCTTTAAATTATCTTTCTTTCATGATGATTTAATATATGATTGATATAATTCCCAACTCTAAGAAACCAATACTTTCGGAGATATAATTTGTCTGTTTGAACAAGAGCGCCAAAAAGCTCCTGTCCACAGGGCTTGAACCAATTTTTTATATTAGGTTTTGCATCAGAATCTAAAATAGTACACAATACTTATGAATCACCCTTTATTTTCAGCCTCATATCTTTAGCCAACGGCAATTGTGCAACAGAATGGCGAATGCGCAGCACATCAAACACTATGAATAAATTATTGAATAGTATATTCTGTAACAAGGTTAGAATGAAAGCCTATGCGAGTATATCATTCCAAAGACGAACCTGAGGAAACCCGATCATCAGATTTGAATTCTAACCTCGTAACAGACTATACTTTCTCCACGAAGCTAAATAAGAATGTTGTATTTAAAAATGAAAATAACGTTCATAAAACTGCATAAAATTATAACAATGAATTTGGATGACCTGCCGTTGCTACGATAATTTCCGGAAGGAAAGAGATAGGGAATTTTCAGGGCAGGTGTGCGCATCGGAATGCGACGGTTCGTTAATGGCCAAAGTGTTTCGGAGTTATACCCATTCAAAAAATACAGATCTGATCGAACAGTGTTGTTTTTACTGAAGATATTCTGAACCCAATTTGATCCAGTTACCTAAGTATATATTTCCATCATCATATGGATTATCCATGGGCATTATATTATCACCCAAAAAGTATAATATATAATCCTCATAATTCTACGATAGTTGAGGTTATTCAATTGGTAATTTTGCATCCAATCATACTTTGTTTTCTAGAACAGGTGGGGTATTTTATATCAAGGACAACGAACAGAAATAAATTTGACATATCTCTTATAGATAAGATAAGATGTCATGTATGAACAAAGATCATATAATAGTTCATAGATAGAATAATTACAGCGTTCTGTGAAAAAATAGAAGTACGTTTTATTATTGAAATTTTGAATAATCATATCTCCAAAAGTATTGTCTTGTGATGATATCAATGGATTATTATGGTGAAACTGCATCTTTAAAAAATTTGGCTCTAGCCCTGTGGACAGGAGCTTTTTGGCTCTCTTGTTCAAAAAGACAAATTATATCTCCGAAAGTATTGGGGTCTCAGAGTTGGGAATTATATCAATGGATTCCTATCATAGAAATGTATCATGAAAGAAATTAAATTTAAAAAAAGTGTCGTTTGAAAACCGCTTCAAAAATTATCTTTTAAAAAAAAAGAGCAATCTACAATGCTTCAATCGTCGCCTTAATAAGAAAGCTGCCTAACTCCGTATTGGATAATTTCACAGGAGGAGCAAAAATTAATGTATATTGGATAAATCTTCGAATAAATAATAGATTACGCAATCACGTATTAATTATTCATTATTCTGTTAATCCAGACTAGCAAAAAAGGACTTGACTTGACGAGTTTCTCTGAATATTATTGGAGTTAGACATTTTTCGCCTCAAAAGTAGATGAAGAAAATGGAGTTAGGCAATTTTCTTATTAAGGCGACGCAATGCCTTAATGCTTCAACAATTGGCATTAAATTCATTTACCAAGATTAAACGAGCAATCTGCAATGATTCAACCTCGTGGAATGGGTTGTTGCAACTTACACTCGGTTCATAGTTCTCACAACTCGAAATACCTAAGGAAAGTATCATCGAAATGTCTGGAGCAAGGCTGGAGACATTCATAGCAGATTGTCCATAGATTCCTGATATTTGTGTAGGAAGTGGATTACGAACACATTATTTTAATAGTTCAAAATATAATAATAAAATACTATCCTCTTTTCCTACTTTAAAATTTAATAGTTCATACCACTAACACATTCTTTTCTGTATGATTTCCTGTATGATTGATACACAAATGTAGATCCATATTTCAGTATTTTTTGCTAGGAACATTATGAAAATACTGTATATAGGAACATGTCTCACTACTTAAGGAAGTAAATGGTAATATTAACCTCAGTGGTCAACGAACAGTAATTTCTTTTGATGATTCCATTATGTTCTTCTTTTATTGCCTCCATAAATTACATAAAAACAGTCTTGTATATATTCACAAATTCAAGAATCGAATACTTGCTTTCCAAGAGAAAATAACAACTACGAATTGACAATCTCTAATAGCTAGAAAAGATTACATTTATGAATAGTGATCACAGACAGATTCTGTGTTCACATTCTGTGAATTTAATTCAAGTTGTAATGTAAAAAATAGTAATTTACGTAACAAGTCCGGAAAATAGGGTTTTTTTGGACGAATAGACAAATTTCTAGGACGAGCGTAAGCGAGTCCTAGAAGTCTATGAGTCCAAAAAAACCTTTTTCGGGCGTGTTGCCTACAATATTTTTTCGGCAACCGTGTAGAATAACAAATCAATGAGACGACACACTTCTTTTTTATATAATATATTTTGATTCTTATTTTAATTAAACAGAACAGAAAATATCACATGTGCAAATTGTTGACAACTAATTTTATATGAACTGTCAGCCGTTTTCTCAGTGCTATGGTAACTCCATTTATTAAAAATATACCTACCAAGATTTTCATATTTACAATGACCAAATCGACGTGATTCGTCTGGCCTAGTCCGGGAAGTACGTACTTCCCGGACTAGGCCGGGAAATGCTTCTTTCTCAAAGAAAAAGCGTCCGGGATTTGGGCACGTCCCGGACGGTTGCCAAAAAAATATTTTTTTTCGTTACTCCGAAACTAATAGACAGATTTTGCCCAACAACGAACTCAACCGAGATATTTATCCCTCAAACCCACTCTGAAAATTTCAACTGTCCAGCTCATTCCGTTCGAGAGTTATCGTGTTAACGGCCGGATGGACGGCCGGCCGGTCAGAATGTATTTCGACCACGGATTCTTGATCAGTGATTCAAACCAAATCGTTCAACACCATTTTCAGCCAAAAGTTCGAAAATTACAGACATTTGGGCAAATTGATAAGCACTCTGTCCCGAGGAACAAGAGCGCCAAAAAATGAATTTGAAATTTGATATGTAAAAAAAAATTTTTTTTCGTTACTCCGAAACCTTCAGGCCGATTGTGCCCAATAACTCAACCGAGATAAATATCTCCGAAACCTAGTCTGAAAATTTCAACTGTCTAGCTCATTCCGTTCGAGAGTTATCGTGTTAAAGGCCGGACCGGCCGGACAAAATCGATTTTGACCACGGATTCTTGATCAGTGAGTCATGCCAAATCGTTCAAGACCATTTTCATCCAAAAATTACATACAATTGGGAAAATTGATAAGCACTCTCTGATCCGAGGAACAAGAGCGCCAATAGATTACTTTGATCTATCAAACCATTTTTGGATATTACTGAAGAAGAGAAAATCAATCCATTATTCTATACTTTTGACGCTCAAGGTATAGTCAATTCCTTCATCTATTTCCAGTAACCATGATAGCCCGCAGTGTATATCTCGCAAGTATAAATTGCGAAATTTACATACAAGTACTTAAGTATTCAGTCGAAATTATCATTGTTCAGAAGAATTAATTAATAGGGAATGTGTATATTCCATACTGAATATAGGTATACTGTTAGCTTGCACGGTACTTTCATATAGAAAATTGACGAAACAAATGCTACTGCTGTAAACCTACACATACATTTATGTCCTACAATGTCGAAAACAATCGAATGCAGTTACTATCATTCATCTCCCCCACTATTACGAAATGACTTGCATAAGTGTATCAAGTGCACAGGCAGAAATAGAGGACATTGGTAGGAAGATAATTGAGCAGTATTAAACTTGAAATACTGAACTCGATGCTGATTTATCTCGTTAATTATGTGAAGTTATCCGTGATTTCATGAATTCTGTTGCCGCTCGGTTAATTACCTTCTAGTTAATTAGTAGAAGGATACTTTTTGCTAGATAGGAATTTCGTTCGAAATGAAGGGAAATATTGCCATTAATGTCAAGTTTTAGGGTTATGTACTCTGCAAACTTCACACAAGGCTATTGTTTTTCATCTGAATTTTTGGCGTTCTTGTTCCTCGGAACAGAGTGGTTATCAATTTGCCCAAATGAATTATATTTTTCTGTATAGGAGTAGCCATCCAAAATACTGTCTGTATCACTGGCGTAACCGGTTTCTTCATTAATTGCTATTTAAAAAAACTCTATATTTTCAATTTTTCGCCATTTTCTCGTAAATGGTGCTTCTAAGGTATTAACTGATCTGAAGAAACTCATCATAATTTGAGCTTGCCATATAGAGTGTTACATTAAAAAAATGTAACTTTGACCTATATCTTTGTGTTAGAACACCCTGTATATAGGAAAATAATTTTAAATTGTGCTTTTGAACACCCTTCACACATCGCAAAAAAATATTCTCAAAATATGTCCATTTACTGCCTCTAAACGAGCTCCGCGCCTGTAATGGGCCACCGGGTATATTTATGTTGCTAAATTCAATGGAAATAAAAGCTTTCCAAAATGACGCTCGACAAGAGAAACTGCTCAAATTGGTACCAAATGGTTTGTTTTATGACATACTCCAGTCCCGCATTGGGATAACACAAAAGAAAATAAATAATTTGTGTTCAAATACTACTAATGCAATATAATGATAAATATTATTTCTTGCCGGCTATTGAATTTACGGCAACAGAATGTGTACAAGGGTACATGGTGTTATTCCATGTTATCCAGTCCCTATTATCTGCGTGCTTTGAATTTATCCGGTAAGGCGGTAAAATTCCTTCACATTTTATGACAATTCTTTCGGAAATATTTCATCTCCATTGAAATTTTTCCAACTGCTTCGAAATTTTTTCCAACTCCTTCAAAATGTTTCCAACTGTGTTGAAAATTTGCCAACTTCTTCGAAATTTTTCCAACTGTTATGAGAATTTGCCAACTTCGTTCAACATTGGGGGGAGGGGGTAATTATATTGACCGTATTCCTGTATTGGACACTCTTAATCGAATGTACCTTGGTAAATTCGATTAAGAGAGTGCCCAATACAGGAGAACGGACAATAGAAATCACCATGGTAAATTCGATTAAAAGTGTCCAATACAGGAGAATGGACTATAGAACGCGCAAAAGCTCCTGACTTCACGTCAGTGCTTGAACCAATTTTTTTTTTCGTAATTTTTTTTTATTTTCTTGGGGTATGATCCTCACAAAATTTTACACACGTCTTTATGTCGATATTCTACAACTAGTTAACAAGCTTCAATTCGATCGGGTCTATATTTTTTGAGTCATCGAGGAAATAATATTTCAGGGTACAACTCCGAAACCGTTGGGCCGAATATGGCCAGCAGCGAACTTAACTCTCCCATTCAGATGCGCAACCTACCCTGAAAAGTCCTTTCGTTCAAAAGTTATCGAGGCAACGTTCACCCATCTAGCTTTGAACTCACATAAGGCTGCTTAGACCTCCGATAATATAGATCAGATCTTGTTCAAACTTGGAACTTGTTTCAGACTATTTTTTCCCTTTTTTGTGAGTTAGTAGGTTTAATAACCAACTCAATAGGTTGTAATAATAATAATAATAATAATCAAGCTCTTTTCTCTCCCAAACTTCGAAAAATATCAATTAAATAAAAATTTGTTATTCGTGAATTGCTTCTGCGTAAGAAACATAATATATGTCAGAAGCAATAAATCGAAAAATATTGCCAATAAACAATGACGAAACAACATCAACGATGAAACAACTATTTCGTGTAACCTTTCTGAGTCTAAATCAGACACAAACGAAAATCTTCAGAATTATTTTTTGCTGATATAGCTACTCTGAAATTCTCGAATGTTAGGAAACATTGTTCGATTCATTTCTTCTGATAAATATTGTGTTTCTTACGCAGAAGCAATTCACAAAATAATACATTTTTATTTAATAGATATTTTTCAGAGTTGGGGAGAGAAAACCCAGAAAGAAACCATTTAATAATGAATATACCTTCCACAGTATCTTTTAATGATTATTTAAAGCTCTTTAAGCCGCTTCGAATTTCAACTGCAAGATTCGCATATAAACTAACAAACGATTCAAATTTATTTCACTCAAATTAATTTGTGGGAACCTGCTTCTGTAAATAATGGTATAGAAGAGTAGGTAATAATTCAAATCTGAATGAACTTATAACAAAATATGTACGCCAAGATAATCGATTATTAATATTATCATTAATCATTTGAAATCGATTTATGAGTTGATTATATATACATGTTCATTACAATTTCAATAGCGCAATAGCTGGTAGAAGATTTGTTGCACCTTCTCGGCATCGGTAATACAACAAGCTCTCCTATTTATCTCCTGTACTCATTTATACTTGTGAGCGACTTATTTTCGTCCGATATACTGAAAAAATGGATCGTGTGCTGATTCATTGCTCGCACCAACACAAGTCAATGTTGACAACTAAATACGTCAATGATTTGCATTCGATTACCAACCCATTGACGTCAAACCGGAGAGAGCATTATTAAAACTCCTACAAGACTTCAGCATAGTTGTTGCCTTCGATTCTTTTTCTTCCATTTCGCAGTAATTAACTGAAATGATATTTCTTAGAAATTGCAAAGGTGACAAAATATCCGCGTAGGAGATTTTGATTATTAAGTGGAAGAAAACTATATGAACATATACTGACGGACAAAGAAATTGCAACACCCATAAGGAGCTGTTTAAATTTAAATTTTCTTTTGGCAAAACATAGATAGTATAGCAAGGAGTAAATGATGAAATTTGAAGAAAAAAAACGAAGGGTTTAAAATTTTTTTTAATAAATTCGTTGATAATGTGTTTGTCCACCGCGATTATCTATACACTCCCCAACACGTCTTGTCATTGATGCAATAAGATGGTCTATTTCTTCTTGAGGGATACTATCCCAAGCTACCTGTAGTTCATGTATAAGAGCCGCCAAAGTCCGTGGGGGTGGGGTTAATTCCCAAGCCGTCTACCCATGATGTCCCAAACATGCTCTATGGGCGAAAGATCGGGGGATCTCGGCGGCCATGGCAAAAGATTCACATGGGTGGCTTGAAAAGAAGTTTAAACTAACTCTGGCAACATGAGGTCGAGCATTATCTTGCTGAAATATTGGATTCTCGAGCCGCTTAAGGTAAGGGAGAATATATGGCTCCACTATTTCTTGAAGGTAACGTAGCGCTGTCTGTCTGTCGCTGTATGTTACCTCGAATAAAGACTAAAGATGACCTACTTGCATGTGCAATAGCACCCCATACCATAACGCCTACTGTCCGGTGTACATGACGCTCAATATCAAACTGAGGTTCACGTCTTTCTCCCCGATGTCGTCTAACCCTTATTCGGTCATCATGTGCAACCAAGGAGAATCGAGATTCATCAGAAAAGACGACCTGATGCCATTCCACATTCCAATGTTGACGTTCTCTGCACCACTGAAATCGTTGCCGGCGATGCTCAACCGTCAGAGGTAACACAAGATGGGGTCGATAATGCTGCAGTCCAAAAGACCTTATCCTGCGGTAAACCGTTCGGACAGTTACAGGATGGCCTTGTTCTCCTAACCACTCATCAGCCAAAGATCGAGTTGTCGCGAATCGGTCTCTATAATAGCCATAATTCTTAGACGTCGATCTTGAACTTCATTTGTGCCCCTTCAACGTTGGGTGCCTACTCTTCTTCGATTTTGGGTATTATCAAACCACGCTTGAGAACATCTCATAACAGTACTTAGTTGGATTTCTGTTCGTACGGTTAGCGATTTTTTCGAAATGACAACCCCGCCTCCCGTAGACCAATAATTCGACCTCTTTCAAATTCACTCAGCTGGCGATAAATTCCGCGTACACGTGCTCTAGGAATTGTAACAACAACTAAACATCGACTTTGGATATCCTCGAACAGCTGGTTTGTTGTAAAATTTTAAAAAATTGCAAAAAACGAGTGCAATATGTAAGTAACAAAAAAGGTTGACATGAGAAAACCTTCACGATTTTTTTCTCTCAATTTTAATCATTTACTACTTGCTATACTATCTGTTTTACCAAAATAAATTTTAAATTTAAACAGCTCCTTCTGGGTGTTGCAGTTTCTTTGTCAGTTAGTATTTTTCGAAGTTACCTTGACTAATCAAGTTAGCCTCAATATGTTTGATCTACAAAAGTCCTATTTATGTGTTCTGTGCACAGTACCGTTTATTGTTATTCACCATGTAATTTTAAATTTTCTTGGTTAGTAATTAGTATTGAACCTTATATGGATGACGAGCATTAATTGATGAGTGATGAGGAAATAAATAGATATTATTATTATTCACCTAATGAAGAAATTCGATTTCTAATTTTTGGTAGGAGCGCTATTCTGAAGATTTTCGTTATATGTGTCTAACGAAGGAGTCTGATTTAGACTCCGAAACGTTACGAAATTTAGTTGTTTCATCGTTGATGTTGTGTCGCTATTGTTTGTTAGGCAACATTGTTCGATTTATTGCTTCTGACAAATATCTTGTGTTCATTACGCAGAAGAATTCACAAAATAATAAATTTTTATTTAACATATATCTTTCAGAGTTTGGGAGATACCTACAACCCAGAAATAAACCATTTAATGATAAATTTCGACTCACTAATGAAGAATCCGTGGTCAAAATTGATTCTCTCTGGCCGTCAGCACGGTTACGGTCGAACTTAATGAGTAAGAGAGTTGAAATTTACCAACAACGAAGATTTATGCAAAATTTTGATATGATCGCTTGACCGGAAAATTTTAAAAAATATAAAAAAAAAATCTGTATCTCGAATTCTTCATCAGTGATTTGAAACTAATCGTTTGAGACCATTCTCGGTCAAAATGTTGGTATTTGCACGAAATGATAGTGCAGGTGAACACTGCGCCAAAAATAGTAATGGGAAGATAGAGCCAAGCCAACTAAATTTGTAACTATTTGCCCCTCGTTAAAGATATGGCTAACTTCACGTAACGTTTTGTAATTATCACTGTATAATAAAAATCTCCACCTTTTCATCAAGAGCAAGGCAGTTCGCCGTATTTTTGACATTTATCGATAACTTGCCGCATCAGCCACCTATAGTTAACGCAGTATAGAACTTGGAATGCCTGACATATCCATAAGGCTCATTAAGCAATTATTGCAACTAAAAGTGGCAAAGCCCTATCGACAGGAACCTTCTCGCTCTTGTTCAAAATTTGACAAATAATCTCCGAAATTATTGGTTTCTCAGAGTTGGGACTGATATCAATGGATTCTTATAATAGAACTGCTTCATGAAAGAAACTAAGTTAAAATTAAATAATGAACTTATCCGAGATATTGATTCCTCAAATCTACTGTGAAAATTATATTATATCAACTGAAACTTAGCCAAGATTCCAATTTTGTTTTGACTGAAGATATTCTGAACCCAATTTGATATATTTCCCTCAACATATGGATAATTCAAGGGCATATAAGGTAGAGGTAATTATAATATCCTATAATTGGTAATTTTGCATTCAATCATGCTTTCTTTGATTAGGGAAGAGAGGGGATACTGCATGCCGTACTACGCAACGCTATCGATCTGAAACCAAATCTTTGACAGACTCTGACAGTTTGGTGGATACCAAACGATGAGGTGGACGTTTGTTTCTTGTGTTTATCTGAGCGTTTACTGACAGTGAACAAAAATAGAACAGACAGATAGAATTCTCATTCTGTGAAAACATAGAAGTACGAAGTATTATTGGAATTTTGATAGTATTAGCTTGTTAGAGTTGAGAATGATATCAATGAATTCTAATGATGAAACTGCATCTTAGAACAATTTAATTCGAAATTTGTAATGTAAAAAATTTGTTTTTCGTTACCCGAAACCATCTGGCCGATTTTGCCCAATAACGAACTTAACCGATATATTTGTGTCCCAAACCTACTCTGAAAATTTCAACTGTCTAGCTCATTCCGTTTGAGAGTTAGCGTGCCTACGGCCGGCTGGACCGGTCGGACAGAATCAACTTCGACCACGTATTCTTGATCAGTGAGTCGAACCAAATCGTGTAAGGCTATTTTCATCAAAAAAATCGAAAATTACAGACATTTGGGCAAATTGATAAGCACTCAGTTCCGAGGAACAAGAGCGTCAAACATTTGGGTACTACACTGGATAACTATAAATATATTTATTATATTAATCACAAACAATTCTCTTCAATAGCATGTTTCGATATTTTTCATGCTATATTCATACTATATATATTATTATTATTCCAAATTAGACGAAAAACTTGGAGAAGGTGTTAGTATGATTCATTTACTGTCGTTTGAGACATATTTATTGATAACCAAAAATCAGTCGTTTCCGAGATATTTGAGTTCTGGTGAATTTTAAGAGATTTCTCACCTTAGTTAATTTTTCGTAAATTTTGTTGACCAAATTTAATTATAATTTTGAGTTATTTGTATCATGGTATGTATTAAGAAAATCAAAATTATACTGTATTAGATATTGAATGTTGATTATGATTAGAAAGTTGGTAGATGAAGAAAAAAAATCAATTCCTAATATCAATTTGCCTGCAACTTTCGAATTCCACAATAATTGATGTATGCCAAGATTTTTGGCGCTCTAGTTCCGCGGAACTGAGTGCTTATCAATTTGCCCAAATGTCTGTAATTTTCGAATTTTTCGATGAAATGGTCTTAAACGATTTGGTTCGACTCACTGATCAAGAATCCGTGGTCGAAATTCATTCTGTCCGGCCGGTCCGCCCGGCCGGCCGTAGGCACGATAACTCTCGAACGGAATGAGCTAGACAGTTGAAATTTTCAGAGTAGGTTCGGGAGAAAATATCTCGGCTAAGTTCGTTATTGGGCAAAATCGGACAAATGGTTTCGGAGTAACAAAAAAAAAATTTTTTTCTTCAAAACAAATTCCAAATTGAATTTTTTTCACTAAGCAGTTTTACCATAAGAATCCAACGATATCATTTTTAACTCTAACAAGCTAATACTTTCAGAGATATGATTTTTCAAAATTTCAATAATAAATCGTATTTCACAGAATGATATAATTATTCTATGTATGAATTGTCATAATGTCAACTTATTTTCCTGAGACATGACTTTATCTAATCAATCGAAGAATTATGAGAATAAAGTGTATTCCGAAATGTGAGCGAAGTGAGAAAAATCTCAGTTGTTTGCTCCGAAATTAGTTTTTCTCAGAAAAGTCTTATATTTCGGAACGGAACATGAAGTATTTTAGCGATGCAACGGGGACCTCACCCAAAAATGTTTGAAAATATTACGTAAATATTGAAAGCATAATTCTGTAGTTCGAGAGAGGAGAAAATTTGGTGAACGTAGATCAGGAAATTATTGATCGATTACAAAGTAATTTTTCATTATTACTCTTCTTTCATACATGTTTTATGGAATATCTACTATTTGTGGGTACCTGTTTTGGGCAATTGTCATACGAAACTTGTTGGCGCTCTAGTTCCTCGGAACTGAGTGCTTACCAATTTGCCCAAATGTCTGTAATTTTCGAATTTGTCGATGAAAATGGTCTTGAACGATTTGGTTCGACTCACTGATCAAGAATCCGAGGTCGACATCGATTCTGTCCGGCCAGCCGTAGGCACGATAACTCTCGAACGAAAGGAGTTAGTGGATTGAAATTTGAAAGGTGGGTTTGTAGCGTAAATATCTCGGTCGAGCCCGTTAATGGGCGAAGTCCATCAGGCGGTTTCGGAGTTATGGCCGATTTTAGTAAAAATATTTTGGATGAATATTTCCGAAACCGATCACTCGATCTATCTGAAATTTAGCATCAAATTGTAGAATCATGACCTTTGTACGCATGTGAAGTTTTGTATTGACCAGATTACCGCAAAGTGTAAAAAAAAAAATTTTGAAAATTTAAAAAAAGTTTTTCTACAATAACTCTCGAACGGAATGAGCTAGGCAGTTGAAATTTTCAGAGTAGGTTAGGGAGATGAATATCTCTGTTAAGTTCGTTATTGGGCAAAATTGGCCAGATTTAATTCGATTTCTTCCATGGTGCAGTTCTCATTCTCAGATTGCTCATTTAATCTTGATAAATAAACTATAATTTGAATTGAATTTCCTTTATGATGCAGTTCTATCATAAGAATACTTTGATATAATTCCCAACTCTAAGAAACTAATACTTTTGGAGATATAATTTGTCTGTTTGAACTAGAGCGCCAGAAAGCTCCTGTCCACAGGGCTTGAACCCATTTTTTAATTTAAAACTTTGCCAAATTTCTTCTTTATTTCCTAAGAAAGTTTTCGTTAGAATGCATTCTATAGTTTCGTATCTGCAGATAGTTTTGAGCACGTATGTTCTGGGGAACATCCCGTTATCATTTTGCCCAAATGTCTTTAATTTTCGAATTTTTGGCCTAAAATGATCTCAAACGATTGTGTCCGACTCCCTGATGAAGAATTCAGGGTCAAATTTGATTCTGTCCGTCCGGTCGGCCACGATAACTTGAGAACGGAAAGAGATAGCGACTTGAAATTTTCTTGATAGGTGGCGCGTCCCAACACGTCGGACAAGTTTCTTAATGGGCATAATCGGTACAACAGTTTCCGAATGATAATTCTGTTTAGAACCCATACAGATCCGATCGAATTGAAACTTGGTGAGTAGTTGTAGAATACAAATCTAAGGAAGTTTGTGAAATTTTGTGGGAATCATATCTCTAGAAAATTTCAAAAAAATTATTAAGAAATATTATTTATGTCACGATAACCTGACAACGGAAAAAGACAGCGAATTGAAATTTTCAGGTTAGGTTGTGCATTTGAGTGCAACATTTGGGTTTGTTTATAGGCGTAATCGGCCAAACGGTTCTGGAGTTGAACGCATCTGAAATTTGGTTGTTATTTCCTCAATAAGTCGAAAAATACAAAAACAATTCAATTCAAACTTGGCTATTAGTTGTAGAATACAAACTCAAAAATTCTTGCGAAATTTCGTGAGGATCGTGATACTAGAAAATTTTTAAAAAATCATTGAAAAAAATTCTATAAGTACCGAAGAAACTATTCGTCTGATATCGCTGAGAGCCTTCAAAACCTAACTCTACTGCCAAGATCCAAGCTTGAAAACGATCAGATCTATATTGTTGGAGATGTGAGCAGCCTTGTGTGAGTTAAGTAGCTGGATGGGTGACTGTTGAGACTCGATAACTTTCGAACGAAAGAGATAGGTACTTGCAATTTTCCGAGTAGGTAGCGCATCCAAATATGAGAGTTAAGTTCGTTTTTGGGCACAATCACGGTTTCGGAGTTATAACCACCTGGAATATAATTTCCTCGATAACTCAAAAAATATAGACTCGATCGAATTGAAGCTAGTTAACTAGTTGTAGAATATTGACATAAAACCTTGTTTAAAATTTTGTGAGAACCATACGCCTAGAAAATTTTAAAAAAATTACGAAAAAGTTCCTGACTTCGCGTCAGTTCTTGAACCAATTTTTATAAGCAACCTTTCGAATATCTGGCATAAAAACTAGTTCATGTTTGTATTGGGGCGGATTGAAAGAAATCGTATATGAAACAGAAATAAATACACGTGCACAACTTGTGACGAGATTAGACGAAGCAGCGAGAAGATTGCGAGTAAATTTCAGCCTGAAGGTAACAACTGAAAAATTAGAAAGAGGGAAAGTGCTTGTATAAGGAATAGTTGAGGTCATTTCGAACATAATTTATGAATACATTTCCTAATGAAATTTTGAGTTTAGGTGCAGTAAAAATATATTTAATTCATTATTTTTCTTTCTCCTTTCAAATCATACTAATTCTTCTTCAACATCTAATACAGCATAGTTTTGCCTTTTCCATACATATCATATCATTCTGATGAAAATAATCATATAATCAAATTTGGTCAACGTAGAAAAAATTGACGAAAAATGCACTATAGTGAGAAATATTTCTAAAATTACAAGAACTCAAATATCTCGGACACTGTTTATTTTCGGTTATGAATAAATATACCTCCATAAAGTAAACAGAGCCACTTGCGTAAATTTCAATGAAACCTATTGCATTAATTGTCGAATACTTGTGGGGAATTTGTCGTGAAAGAAAAAAATCTGTCGCGCGCTTAGTTTTTTCATTAGGGTGGCTCTGCTAACTTAATATTAAGTTAGCAAAGCCACTTGAAAGAATTTCAATGAAACCTATTGCATTAACTGTCGAATAATTATCGAGGATTTGTCGCACGCTTTGTTTTTGGCGCTCTAGTTCCTCGGAACTGAGTGCTTATCAATTTGCCAAAATGTCTATAATTTTAGAATTTTTCGATGAAAATGTTCTTAAACGATTTGGTTCGACTCACTGATCAAGAATCCGAGGTCGAAATCGATTCTGTCCGGCCGGCCGGCCGGCCGTAGGCATGATAACTCTCGAACGAAAGGAGTTAGCCGATTGAAATTTGCAAGGTGGGTTTGGAGCGTAAATATCTCGGACGAGCTCGTTAATGGGAGAAATCCATCAAACGGTTTCGGAGTTATGGCCGATTTTAGTAAAAATATTTTTTATGAATATTTCCGAAACCGATCACTCGATCTATCTAAAATTTAGCATGAAATTGTAGAATCATGACCTTTATACGCATGTGAAGTTTTGTATTGACCAGATTACCGCAAAGTGTAAAAAAAAATGTTGAAAATTTAAAAAAAGTTTTTCTACAATAACTCTCGAACGGAATGAGCTAGGTAGTTGAAATTTTCAGAGTAGGTTGGGGAGATGAATCTCTCGGTTAAGTTCGTTATTGGGCAAAATTGGCCAGATTTAATTCGATTTCTTCCATGGTGCAGTTCTCATTCTCAGATTGCTCATTTAATCTTGATAAATAAACTATTAGGTATTTGAATTGAATTTCCTTTATGATGCAGTTCTATCATAAGAATACATTGATATAATTCCCAACTCTGAGGAACCAATACTTTCGGAGATATAATTTGTCTGTTTGAACTAGAGCGCCAGAAAGCTCCTGTCCACAGGGCTTGAACCCATTTTTGCGCGTATGTTCTGGGGAACATCGCGTTATAGTTTTGCCCAAATGTCTGTAATTTTCGATTTTTTTTACGAAATTGGTCTCAAACGATTTAGTTCGACTCCCCGATGAAGAATTCGAGGTCAAATTTGATTCTGTCCGTCCGGCCGTCCGTTGCCACGATAATTTGAGAACGAAAAGAGCTAGCGACTTAAAATTTTCAGGGTGGGTGGCGCATCGCAATACGACGGACAAGTTCGTTAATGGGCATAATCGGCCCAGTGGTTTCCGAGTAATAATTTTGGTTTCAACCAATATAAATCCGATCGAATTGAAACTTGGTGAGTAGTTGTAGAATATGAACCAAAGCACGTTTGTGAAATTTTGGGCGAATCGTATGGCTAGAAAATTTTAAAAAAATTATAAAAAAAATTTTTTTTGTCACGATAACCTGTGAACGGAAAGAGATAGCGGCTTGAAAATTTCAGGTTATGTTGTGCATATGAATGCCACATTTGAGTTTGTTTATGAGCATAATCGACCAAACGGTTTCAGAGTTATAGCCATCTGAAATTTGGTGGTTTTTTGTTCCTCATTAACTCGAAAAATACTGAACCGATTGAATTCAAACATGGTTATTAGTTGTAGAATGCCAACGCAAAAATGTTTGCGAAATTTGGTGAGGATAGCATTTGTAGAAAATTTTTAATAAATCATTGAAAATAAAAAAAAAAAATTCTATTTATCAGTAACTATACGTTTGAAATTGCTGAAATTTTGCAAGAGCGTTCATTACCTAACTCTACTGCCAAGTTTCAAGTTTTAACACGATCGGTTGAATATTGTTGGAGATTCGAGTATTCTTGTGTGAGTTCAGTAGATGGGTGACCGTTGTCTCGATAACTTTCGAACCAAAGGAGATAGGGACTTGCAATTTTCAGGGTAGGTTGCGTATCTGAAAGGGAGAGTTGAGTTCGTTTTTGGGCATAATCGGTTTAACGGTTTCCGAGTTATATCCACCTGGAATATTGTTTCCTTGATAACTCAAAAAATAAATATTCGATTGAATTGAAGCTTGGTAACTAGTAGTAGAAAATCAACACAAAGACGTGTTTGAAATTCTGTAAGAACCGTACTCCTAGAAAATTTGAAAAAAATGACGAAAAAAAAAATTTTATGAACCGCGCCTCCAGAAAATTAAAAAAAAATTCACGAAAAAAAAATTGGTTCAAGCACTGACGTGAAGTCAGAAGCTTTTGCGCGTATGTTCTATTGTCCATTCTTCTGTATTGGACACCCTTAATCGAATTTACCATGGTTAATTATGTCGTCCATTCTCCTGTATTGGACACTCTTAATTCAAATTTACAATGGTAAATTCGAATTAAGTGTCCAATACAGGAGAATGGACGACATAATTACACTCTTAACTCTCTTACACTCTTAATTCAAATTTACCATGGTAAATTCGAATTAAGTGTCCAATACAGGAGAATGGACGACATAATTAACCATGGTAAATTCGATTAAGGGTGTCCAATACAGAAGAATTGACAATAGAACATACGCGCAAAAGCTTCTGACTTCACGTCAGTGCTTGAACCAATTTTTGTATATGGGCTAACTTAATATTAGGTTAAAGGGGACACACACTAACCACGTACGTTGGTTAATTGTATTTTTTTTTCAACCAGAAATGAGCTAAATTATTGACGAACGACCAAAACATATTCATCGTGACAGAAAAAAGTTTTTCGCACGCTTAGTTTTTTTTATATGGGTTGGCTCTGCTAACTTATTATTAAGTTAGCAGAGCCACTTGCAAGAATTTCAATGAAACCTATTGCATTAATTATCGAATAATTGTCGTGAGAGAAAAAAGTTTGTCGCGCGTTTCGTTTTTTTTTATATGGGCTAACTTAATATTAGGTTAAAATAGCTACACACAAATCACGTAACTTGGTTAATTGTATTTTTTTCAACCAGAAATGAGCTAAATAATTATCGAACGACCAAAGCATGTTCGTCGTGAAAGAAAAAAGTTTGTCGCGTGCTTAGTTCTTTTTTGTATGGGGTGGCTCTGCTAGTTTAATATTAAGTTAGCAGAGCCACTTGCAAGAATTTCAATGAAACCTATTGCATTAATTTTCGAATAATTGTCGTGAAAGAAAAAAGTTTGCCGCTGGCTTCGTTTTTTTTTTATATGGGCTAACTTAATATTAGGTTAAAGGGGCTTCACACAAATCACGTACGTTGGTTAGTTGTATTCTTTTTCTACTAGAAATGAGCTACATAATTGTCGAACGATCAAAACATTTTCTTCGTGACAGAAAAAAGTTTGTCGCACGCTTAGTTTTTTTATATGAGGTGGCTCTGCTAACTTAACATTAAATTAGCAGAGTCACTTGCAAGAATTTCAATGAAACCTTTTGCATTAATTGTCGAATAATTGTCGAGAATTTGTCGTGAAAGAAAAAGTTTGTCGCACGCTTCGTTTTTAATTATATGGGCTTACTTAATTCTAAATTCTCGACAATTAATGCAATAGGTTTCATTGAAATTCTAATTCGTAAGTAAAAAAAAAAAATTCCATCTTGCCTATTTTGCCCAATAGCAAACATAACCGAGATATTTATCTCCATAACCTACTCTGAAAATTTCAACTGCCTAGCTCATTCCGTTCGAGAATTATTGTAGAAACAAAATTTAAAAATTAAAAAATTTTTTTTTGACACTTTACGGTAACCCGATCAATACAACACTACACATGCTTCTAAAGGTCGTGATTCTACAATTTGATGCTAAATTTCAGATAGATCGGGTGATCGGTTTCGGAAATATTCATAAAAAATGAGTTTACTAAAAAATGGCCATAACGCCGAAACCGCTCGAAGGATTTCACCCATTAACGAACTCGTCCGAGATATTTACGCTCCAAACCTACCTTGCAAATTTCAATCCTCTAACTCCTTTCGTTCGAGAGTTATCGTGTTTACGGCCGGCCGGACGGACGGCCGAACAGAATCAATTTCGACTTCGGATTCTTGATCAGTAAGTCGAACCAAATCGTTTGAGACCATTTTCAGCCAAAAATTCGAAAATTACAGACATTTGGTCAAATTGATAAGCACTCTGTTCCGAGGAACAAGAGTGCCAATAAAATGAAGCGCGCGACAAACTTATTTCTTTCACTATACAAATTCTCGACATTTATTCGACAATTAATGCAATAGGTTTCATTGAAATTCTTGCAAGTGGCTCTGCTAACTTAATATCAAGTTAGCAGAGCCACCCCATATAAAAAAAAACTAGGCGCGCGACAATTTTTTTTCTTTCACGACAAATTCTCGACGAATATTCGACTATTAATGCAATAGGTATCATTGAAATTTTAGCAAGTGGCTCTGCTAACTTTATGGAGGTAATAAATATGGCTCAAACGAGCCAAATAAGTGATACTAACACCTTTTCCGAGGTTCACGTTTAATCTGGAATCACCCTGTGTACCATAGCATTGAGTATTAATGCTCATCAATGTCTATAGTGAATTTATAGTATGCAACAACTTTTTTGAAAAATGAAATTTTCTGAAAAACTATTAGTAAAAGAGTTTAACAAATGGCTCCACTTTCGGTAAAACCTCGAATCTTGGGTAGGTACTTACGCTATTTTATCTGGATAAAAATATCATTTAACCTTTAATCAAACCTCAATATATGGCTCCGAATTTTTTCAAATAAGTCCATGAACCCCTTATTTAACCCGTCTCTATCCACGATAACTATTAAATATGGATTTAGAATGATGTCCTGAAGTTCTTAAACAAATTGCTCATAACTTATAAAAATGGCATGATCGTAGACATGAAATTTCTAATTCTATCAATTCAAACTGCATCATGAAATTAATTTGACTTCGGATATCCTCGTAAAGCTGTGAAACAGTGGACCAGAACACTGAAAGGTTAAAATATTTCGATTATTTGCCAATATTTCCAACAATAAAGATCCGATCAAGTTTAAATGTAGAACTTGGCTGTAAAATTAGGTTTTGAAGGCTCTCGCAAAATTTCAGCGATATCTGAGATAGATACATAATTATTATTCATTTTCTAGTCATACGATCCTTCGCACAACTCTTTGTGCCTGCATTATTCAGCTAACTACGGAGTTTCAATTCGTTCAGATCAGTATTTTTCGAGTAATTGGGAAAACAAAATTTCAGATGGATATAACTCCGTAATCACTAGACGGATTTTTCCATTAACGAACTTAACCGGCACATTTTGGACTCCAATCCTACCCTGCAAATGTAATTCCTCTATCTCGTTTCGTTCGACAGTAAGCTTGACCTCGGATTCTTCATCAGTGAATCGAAGTTAAACGTTTGAGACTATTTTCGGGTTAAAATTAGAAAATTACAGACATTTGGGTAAATTGATAGACAGAGTGGAACAAGCGTGCCAAAATCGGTATATAAATATGTGCACAAATACAGAGGAAGAGGCGGTATATACAGTCATGCACATAGAGAAGAAAATAAAGAAGTAAAATTCAATGATTCTCAAATAATACCAATAAAGAACTTCCTATAGGCACGTATTGAAATGTGGTAAATGGTGAAAGAAGTAAATTCTTCTAGAATATTTCCCGTTAAAACCGAGATGAAAAACAAGAATACATCGTGAATACCGCGTATGGAGGTAACCTAAAAAAGCAGTTCTTTCAATTATTTATGGAGACCATTTGAATTCTGGGTTGACAGTATATTCCAGTTTTCTAAATTCTCAGTATAATCCATAACTTTGTCAGCAAATATGCGGAATCATGCGGTATCACTAAATCCGAATTGCATTTCGCCTTTTGCGGAGAATTTTGCAATTCTAAAAGTCCTTGGTGTTAATAGGTTAAGCTGATAATTATTAGTCGGAACAGAAAAGTATGATTTGTTGAGGAATGCAGGAAATAATGATTAATACGTCGATTCGACTTGATAAATATAACAAAAAAGACTGAACAAGCACGGACGTGAAGTAGGGAGCTTTTGCGAACATGTTCTATGGTCTACTCACCTCTATTGGACTCTACTAAGAATTTAGCATCGGTATATACCGTTTTCTCAGCTTCTATAATAATATGATTAGGTACATTTCATATCATTTTATTTAATGACATACTTCAGTGGAGTATCTTATAGGATCACAGGATTTTTAATTATGACATACATGTGTTATATTGGATTTGAAATACGAAAAGACTTACGCCATAAGTAACTCCAGGATAAGACATTCACGAAATTCCGCGAAAATTAGTGGAGTGGCATTCTTCAAGTAATCACCCATTTAAAATTGAATCAGCTTTGTATATTTTGAGTTATAGGGGTAAGAACAACAAAATTTCAGATTAGTATAACTCCAAAACAATTTGGCCGGTTAAGCTAATTAACGAAATTAAATATCGCAATCGGATGAGCAAGCTACCCTGAAAATTGTCGTCATCTCTTTTCGTTCTCAAGTTATCGTGAGATACATAATATTTTTTCCTAATTTTTTTTCAATTTTCTAGTCGTACTGTCCTCACAAAATTTCACACACATCTTTATGTCGATATTCTACAACTAGTTACCAAGTTTCAATTCGATCGGGTCTGTATTTTTGTTATCGAGAAAATAATATTCCAGATGGGTATAACTCTGAAACCGTCGGTCCGATTATACCCAACAACGAACTTAACACTCCCATTTGGATGAGCAACCTACTCTGAAAATTGCAATCCAGCCATCCAGCTACTGAACTCGCCCAAGGCTGTTCGGATCTCCAACAATATAGATCCGATCGTGTTCAAATTTGGAACTTGGCTGTGAAAAAAAAAACCCACAAAATTTCACATACGTCTTTACGTCGGTGTTTTACAACTAGTTGCAAATTTTAATTTGATCGGATCTGTATTGGTTGAAAATAAAATTTGGCACTAGAGTTTGGTTTTGAAGGCTCTCGCGAAATTTCAGCGAGTCAGACGAATATTTTCTGATGAATAGATACGATCCTCACGAAATTGTGCGAGAATTTTTGCGTCGGCATTCTACAACTAATTACCATGTTTTAATTGGATTGGATTAGTATTTTTTGAGTTATTGAGGAAATAACAACCAAATTCGAGAAGGTATAACTCCAAAACCGGTTGAGGAAATTACAATCTAATTTCAGATGGGTATAACTACAAAATCGTTGGGCCGATTATGGTTTTAAACAAACTCAAATGTCGCATTCAGATGCACAACCTAACATGAAATTTCCATGTCACTATCTCTTTCCTTTCTCAGGTTATCGTGACATAAATAATATATTATAATCATTTTTTTTTTATTCTCTAGTGATACGATTCCCACAAAATTCCACAAACGGCCTTAGGTTTGTGTTTTATAACCACTCATCAAGTTTCAATTTGATCGGAATTGTATTGGTTGAAAACAAAATCATTACTCAGAAACCATTAGGCGCTATCTCTTTCCATTCTCAAGTTATCATGGCAATGGCCGGACGGCCGGGTGGACAGATACAAATTGGACCTCGAATTCATCATTAGAGAGTCGAACCAAATCGTTTGAGACATTTTTCGGCAAAAATTCGAAAATTACCTACAGACATTTGGGCAAAATGATAACGCCATGTTCCCCAGAACTTACGCGCAAAAAGGCCACAAGTGTTTGAGAAATCAGTTCAAGGGATTTTGTGATAAGAAAAATAATATCATAAGATTTATCGAATTCCTTCAATATATAATGTGTCTGCAACAAAAGACGCGAATGAATACGCTCTTAAGGTCGATATCCAATACCCAAGAAACCGTTCTCTCGGATAATATAAACTTTGAAGTGAGTGTCGTATAATTACATACGATTGTATGATAGTTTTTTGCGCAGAATTGTCAGGGTGATTCTAATATCCTCAAGCGTGACGTTTCTGTAACGATCTGGGAAATGATATTCACCTATGCTACGTGCATAAAGAGGACAACAACTGATCTCATTTACCCATTTAGCAATACACAGTGTTCAATTGAACTGAATTGCCCCTACATGGTGTCCAATTGGAAGCAGTAAATAATTTAACCGAGAAGAGTGATCACTTTTCTAATATCATGGTGCGTTATAAGGTTATAACTGAAAATCTGTAGGTCAAAATGGACGACACCTCCTCACTATTCAAAATTACTAATTTTTACCCTCGTTTTTACCAGTTCGGCATTTTATTTTCATAATAATTGCTAAAATATAAAGTGATCGAGCTGAACTACGGTATGTAAAATGGCAGCTTGTAGCTTTTTGCGAGCATGTTGTGGAGAACAGCGAACCATTTTGCCCAAAATTTTTGCAACTTTCGATTTTTTTACCAAAAATGGTCTCAAACGTGTGCTGAGACGGGGTGGTTTTCCGAATATTGGTGTAGGGTAAAGAGAAAAATGGCCACGGACAATATTCTTCAATTATTTAATGAAAACGTTGACAATCATTCACTGATTTCGCAAAACAAAATACAAATTCTTACCTAAAACGTTGACCAAGCTGAAACTGATATTCTTACCATAAATAATATAGCAAGCGAAACAGTAAAGGCTTTTAAAAGGCTTAAAGCAAATTTCAATAATCCAAAGATTTGTCTATCGATGTTAATTCGAGGTGAATATTAAAACGAATCAGTACACCGAGGTACGCACTCAAAAAAAATATCCCCACACATGGATACAGATAACAATAAAAATATGTAGTGTTGAGAAAAATAAACCGCCTACTTTTCAGGCAACCCAACAAACACGCATATACAGAATGACTCTGCTCAAACGCTTATAGGTTTAACTCACTGATGAAGAATTCTGTCCGGCCGTTGCCACGATAACTTGAGAACGGAAAGAGATAGCGACTTAAAATTTCCAGGGTAGGTGGCGCGTCCAACAAGTTCATTAATGGGCATTATCGGCCCAACGGTTTTGGAATTGTAAGTATACGAAATTTTGTTGTTATTCCTCACTTATTAAAAAAATGCAAAACCTATCCAATTCAAACATGGTAATTGGATGTAGGATGCCGGCGCGCAAATTTCTGTTAGGATTGTATCACTAGAATGTTTTTTAAAAATCTTTGAATGGAATCCTAATATATATCAGAAACTATTCGTCTGACATCGCTGAAATTTTGCGAGACCCTTCAAAACCTAACTCTATCGCCAAGTTCCAAATTTGAACACAATCGGATCTATATTGTTGGAGATCTGAGCAGCCTTGGGTGAGTTCAGTAGCTGTATGGGTGATCGTTGCCACGATAACTTTAAAACGGAAAGAAATAGTGACTTGTAGTTTTCAGGATAGGATGTGCATCCGAATTGGAAGGTTGAGTTCGTTTTTGGGCATAATACCCATCTGGAATAATATTTTCTCGAAAACTCAAAAAATACAGATCCAATCGAATTGAAAGTTGGTTACTAGTAGTGAAATACTAACATCAAGACGTATGTGTTTTGTGAGGATCATATCACCAGAAAATTTTAAAAATAAATTGATTCATCCACTGACGTGAAGTCAGTGCTTTTGCGTGCATGTTCTATTGTCCATTCTCCTGTATTGGACACTCTTCATCACCATGGTGAATTCGATTAAGAGTGTCCAATACAGGAGAATTGGCAAAAGAAAATGCACGCAGAAGCTCCTGACCTCACGTCAGTGCTTGAACCAATTTTTATTTTCGTAATGCTTTTAAAATTTACTCACAAAATTTTGCACACGTCCTTATGTCGATATTCTACAACGAGTTACCAAGTTTTTTGTGTTATCGAGGAAATAATATTCCAGGTGGGTATAACTCCGAAACCTTTGAACCGATTATGCCCAAAAACGAACTTAACTCTCCCATTCGAATGCGCAACCTACCCTGTCCCTATCTCCTTTCGTTCAAAAGTTATCCAGACAACGGCCACCCACCCAGCTACTGAACTCACAAGGCTACTCGGATCTCTAACAATATAGATCTGATCGAGTTCAAACTTGGAACATGACATGAAGTAAGGTTCTGAAGGCTCACGCAAAATGTAAACGATGTCGGACGAATAGTTTCTGTTGTATAGAATTTTTTTCAATGATTTTCAATGATTTTTTAAGAATTTTCTAGCGATACGATCCTCACGAAATTTCTCAATAATTTTCGCGTTCTGTATTTTTTGAGTAATTGAGGAAATAACAACCAATTTTCGGATGGGTATCCAAAACCCTTTGGCCAATTATGCCTTTAAGCAAACTCAAATGTCGCATTCAGGTACACAACCTAACCTGAAAATTTTAAGCCGCTATCTCTATCCGATCTGATGCATGACATAAATAATATTTTCTATAATTTTTTAAAAATTTTCTATTGATACGATTCTCACAAAATTTTGCATATGTCCTTAGGTTTATATTCTACTAGTACTCACCAAGTTTGAATTCGATCGAATTTGTACTGGTGGAAAACAGAATTGTTACTCGGAAGCCATTAGACCGATTATGCCCATTAACGAACTTGTCCGTCGTATTGGGATGCGCCACCTACCCTTAAAATTTTAAGTCGCTATCTCTTTCCGTTATCAAGTTATCGTGACAACGGACTGCCTTCGATTTAAAACTCAGTAATTACTTGTAGAATGTCTGAAATTACTTGAGATGTAGGTTTTTCTTATATTATTGAGTTTTCAATTTTTTTTAGTGATACGAAATTCTGCCAAAATTTGACCGTCAACATTCTACAACTGATAACAGTTTTAATTGGATCGGATTTGTCTTTTTTGAGTTATTGAGGAAACAGTATTTAGATTCGCAACCTACCCTGAAAAGTCTTATTTCTCGTTCGAAAGTTATCGTGGCAACGGATGGCCGGCAGAATTAATTTTGACCACGAATTCTACATCACTGAGTCGAACCTAATCGATTGAGACCATTCTCGGCAAAAAATCTGAAAAGTACTGACATTTGGGCAAAGTGATAGCATTTCATTTTTTTTGGAGTGCTTGTTCCCCTGATGTTTAGGCCCAAATTCTGTAATTTTTCGAATTCTTGGCTCACAATGGTCTTAAACATTTAGTTTCCACTCACCGATGACGAATACGAACCCAAAATTCCGTCCGGCCGTGAGAACGATAACTCTCCAAAAAATTGAGTTAGAGAGTGGAAATGAGCACGGTAGTTTTGGGCATGCATTTCTCGGTTAGCTAAATCCGGACGGGTTCGGAGATATATAGACATCTGCAATTCTGAAAAATACTCATCTGATGGAATTGAAAAGGCGACTTATGCAAAATGTCGTGAGGATCGTATGACCAGAAAATCAAAAAAAAATAAGAAGGTATTTCAAAACATTCTGTATCGATCGGATCTTTATTGTTGGAAATATTGGAATAATATTATTTATTTTCCTGGAAGATAAGTACAGTATCTGGATGGGCGACCGCTCTGGCAATGAACTTGTATACTAGCGTGTCAAAGAAGTTAGACCTTCCGTCCGTGCCTCCCTAATTTTTGGCGCTCTTGTTCCTCGGAACAGAGTACTTATCAATTTACCCAAATGTCTGTAATTTTCGCATTTTTTGATGAAAATGGTCTTGAACGATTTGATTCGACTTACTGACCAAGAATCCGTAGTGAAAATCGATTCTGTCCGGCCGATCCGGACTCTCGAACGGAATGAGCTAGGCAGTTGAAATTTTCAGAGTAGGTTTAGGAGATAAATATCTCGGTTAAGATCGTTATTGGGCGGAATCAGTCTGATGGTTCCGGAGGAACGAAAAAAAAAATAATTTTTACATAACAAATTTCAGAATAATATTTTTTTAAGATGCAGTTTTATCATAAGAATCCATCGATATCATTTTCAACTCTAACAAGCAAATACTTTCGGAGATATGATTTTTCAAAATTTGAATAATACATCGTAGTTCTAAGTATTCACAGAATGAGAACACAGAAACCGTCTGTGTTCACTGTTCATAAATGTCACCTTATCTAGCTATTAGAGACTTGTCAATTCGTAGTTCGAAAATATTTTCTGTTGGAAAACAAGTATCCGATTCTTGAATTTGTGAATATATACAAGACTGTTTTGAAACCGAAAATCATTTTGACTGATTACATATTGAATAATTTATGTATAGATATTGGGAATGATGTTTCAGAAGATTTAGATTTGGATCATTTTAATGATGTAGTTTATGAAGGCAATAGAAAAGAAGAAGATAATGGAATCATCAATATAAATTACAGTTCGTTGACCACTGAGGATAATATTACCTTTTACTTCCTTCAGTTGTGAGACATGTTCCTATATACAGTATTTTCATAATATTGCTAGCAGAAAAATGGTGAAATATGGATCTACATTTGTGTATCAAACATTTTTTCTTGAGTTAAGGTCCATAATACAGAAAATAATGTGTTAGTGGTATGAACTATTAAATTTTAAATTATGAAAAGAGGATACTATTTTATTTATATATTTTGAACTATTAAAATAATTTGTTCGTCAGCCTCTACCTACTCAAATATCAGGAATAAATGGACAATCTGCTATGATTGTCTCCAGCCTTGCTCTAGACATTTCGATGATATTTTCCTTAGGTATTTCTATAGTTGTGAAAACTATGCACCGAGTGTAAGTTGCAACAACCCATTCCACGAGGTTGAATCATTGCAGATTGCTCATTTAATTCTTGATAAATAAATTTAATGACAATTTATGAAGAATTAAAGCATTGAAGCATTGCATATTGCTCTTTTTTTTTAATGATAAATTTTGAAGAATTTTTTTGTAAACTACACATTTTTACCTCTAATTTCTTTCATGATGGTGTTCTATCATAAGAATTCATTGATATAATTCCCAACTCTTAGAAACCAATACTTTCGGAGATATAATTTGTCTGTTTGAACAAAAGCGCCAAAAAGCACCTGTCCACATTATGATTTGAAATGGATTTCTGGTATATGCCCGGCTCAAAAAGAAACAACAAGAAT
This sequence comes from Halyzia sedecimguttata, assembly GCA_937662695.2. Classification (NCBI taxonomy): domain Eukaryota; kingdom Metazoa; phylum Arthropoda; class Insecta; order Coleoptera; family Coccinellidae; genus Halyzia; species Halyzia sedecimguttata. The sequence continues at coordinate 31,938,008 of OW569415.2, forward strand.
TATGAAAACATATTTTGTATCTCACGATAACTTGAGATCAGAAAGAGATAACGACCTATTTTTGGCGCTCTAGTTCCTCGGAACTGAGTGCTTATCAATTTGCCCAAATGTCTGTAATTTTCGAATTTTTCGATGAAAATGGTCTTAAACGATTTGGTTCGACTCACTGATCAAGAATCCGTGGTGGAAATTCATTCTGTCCGGCCGTCCGGCCGGCCGGTCCGGCCGTAAGGACGATAACTCTCGAACGGAATGAGCTAGAGAATTGAAATTTTCAGAGTAGGTTTGGGGGATAAATATCTCGGCTAAGTTCGTTACTGGGCAAAATCGGACAGAAGGTTTCGGAGTAATAAAAAAAAAATTTTTTTTTTACAAAACAAATTCCAAATTAAATTTTTTTTAATAAGCAGTTTCATCATAAGAATCCATTCATATCATTTTTAACTCTAACAAGCTAATACTTTCGGAGATATGATTTTTCAAAATTTCAATGGAAGTCGTATTTCACAGATTGATATAATTATTCTATTCTATGTATGAATTTTCATAATGTCAACTTGACAGAAGGGAATATTGTAACTTCAAAAATATTGGGGTTGAAATACTCGTATTTTAGCGATGCAACGGGGACCTCACCCGAAAAAGTTTGAAAATATTACGTAAATATTGAAAGCATAATTCTTTAGTTCGAGAGAGGAGAAAATTTGGTTTACGTAGATGAGGAAATTTTTGATCGATTACAAGGTAATTTTTTCATTATTTCTTCTGTTCTTAAATACATGTTTTATGGAATATCTACTATTTGTAGGTACTTTAAACCTGTTTTGGGCAATTGTCATACGAAACTTGTTTTTTTGGCGCTCTAGTTCCTCGGGAGTGCTTATCAATTTGCCCAAGTGTCTGGAATTTTGGAATTTTTGGCTGAAAATGCTCTCAAACGATTTGGTTCGACTCACTGATCAAGAATCCGAGTGCGAAATCGATTCTGTCCGGCCGGCCGACCGGCCGTAGGCACGATAACTCTCGAACGAAAGGAGTAAGCGGATTGAAAATTGCAAGGTGGTTTTGGAGCGTAAATATCTCGGACATAAGTTCCTTCGATCTATCTGAAATTTAGCATCAAATTGTAGAATCATGACCTTTATACGCATGTGAAGTTTTGTATTGACCAGATTACCGCAAAGTGTAAAAAAAAATTTTTTGAAAATTTAAAATATGTTTTTCCACAATAACTCTCGAACGGAATGAGCTAGGCAGTTGAAATTTTCAGAGTAGGTTAGGGAGATGAATATCTCGGTTAAGTTCGTTATTGGGCAAAATTGGCCAGATTTAATTCGATTTCTTCCATGGTGCAGTTCTCATTCTCATGATTGCTCATTTAATCTTGATAAATAAACTATTATTTGAATTGAATTTCCTTTATGATGCAGCTCTATCATATGTATACATTGATATAATTCCCAACTCAGAGAAACCAATAATACTTTCGGAGATATAATTTGTCTGTTTGAACTAGAGCGCCAGAAAGCTCCTGTCCACAGGGCTTGAACCCATTTTTAAGATAGGTTGCGTATCGGAATGCGACTTAGAGTTCGTTAATAGGCATAATCGGCCAAAAGGTTTTGGAGTTATACACATCTGAATTTTTGCTGTTCTTTCCTGTATAACTCAAAGTATACAGATCCATCCAGTAGAAACTGGGTAATTACTTGTAGAATGCCGACGCGCATATTTTCTCCGAATCTCGTGAATATCGTATCCTGAAATTACATGAGAAGTAAGTTTTTGTCGGATATCATTAGATATTTAAATTACGATAGGATAATGTCAAAATTGAAAATTCTGTGATCATAGATGATTATCTCATTAGGTACTCAAGTCTGTCATTAAAATGGTAGGAAATGTATTTATATCTTATAAAAGCTGTCTATATCGATGGTAAATACGAATAGGAGGGTAGTTCTCACGAAATGTTCCACTTTGGTGGTTTTCTGCTACATAAAACTGGTTTAATCGTTTAATTCTCTATATTATATCCTTTTGAAATGTAACAATCACTATAAAGAATAAAAAATTGAAAAATTTCAAAAATTTTGATTTTCAACGCTAGTTTTCTTTCCAGAAGAATTGAAAACCTCACCTCCGTGACTGTTCCTCTTAGTTATCGCATTGTCCTAAACTTAAAATTATAGCATTAATGGAATTCTGTCACAGCGTATTTCTAGTTCATTATCCACAATTAACTAAATAATGTTGACATGATAAAATCTCAATAAAAAAATTATCGGTGTTCGAATTATACTTATATTAGTCTATGTTCCTGCATTATCTATCACCTCCGTGAAGCGACATTGTAATTTGACTCTTTAATCGCAAGATGACGGTATCTTCATCGTGGACCGCCTGGAATATCGGTTGATGCGCAGGTAATACTGACCACTTGAGATTTGAACTTCAAAGTGTAACTTATTGGTTAAATTCTTACCCAAGTGATAAAGACGTGTATGGGAAATTTGGGATTCTCACTTCCGTGAAGATGAATTGTAAGGTGGGAGATTATTTTATTCAATTATTTGTTATCTGAATATACTTAATTACGAAAGTTATTTAATGAGTTAAAATATTGTTTTGAAGCCTGTTTCTTTAAATGAGATATTCTATAAAAAAGTAAAATTTCTCACCTCCGTGAATCTCACCTCCGTGAATATAGTAATTCACGGAGGTGAGGTACTCTTCACGGATGTGATAATAATATTCTGTTCCTCCTTTCAGGACATGAATTCTAACATTATTAAAAAAAAACTAAGAAAAAAGTTACTGCATCTCTTGAAGAACAGAAGAAAAAACAACGAAAATCTATGAGAAGACTTCATGAAGCCCGAAAAAATGATCCTGAATTATACGAAGAAGAAAAACGTAAAGAACGAGGGCTATTATAAAAGAAAAAAGGAAGGAAAAATATTCTGGATATGTCCGAAAGAGAAAAATTGGTTCAAGCACTGACGTGACGTCAGGAGCTTTTGCGCGTATGTTCTATTGTCCATCCTCCTGTATTGGACACTCTTAATCGAATTTACCATGGTGAATTCTATTGTTCGTTCTTCTGTATTGGACACTCTCTTAATCGAATTTACCATGGTGAATTCTATTGTCTGTTCTCCTGTTTGAGACACTCTTAATCGAATTTACCATGGTGAATTCGATTGAGGCTGTCCAATACAGGAGAATAGACAATAGAATTCACCATGGTAAATTCGATTAAAAGTGTCCAATACAGGAGAATGGACAATAGAACATACGCGCAAAAGATCTTGACTTCACGTCAGTGCTTGAATATTAAGGATATATGAAATTTTTTTTTTCATTTAAAATTTAACATTATTTCATTTCCGTGAATTTTGTCTCACATCCGTGAATGCCGGTTTCATGAAAATCTCATTATTTCACAAAATACCAACGAAAGTGTGTAACCTTAGGCATAAGATTAATAAGAATTAATATCTGGTTTAGGATATCTAAAAATAAATTCGATTATTGTTAATTTATTTTTTTTTAAACCAAAATGCGAAAGGGGAACATTTGGTGGGAATTACCCAGGAGTGTCCAACTGAGGTGAATAGAACATTATAAATAGCAAATTTGTCGGTTTAATGATACATTTTAATTTTTTCAGAAACCATACTCGGTCGACTTCATATGAGGCTCGAATAAACAATGGAACATGCGCTCAAAAGCTCCTGACTTCAGTGCTTCAACCATTTTTTAAGAATCAAAGATGCCCATAAGATGTACAGTGTATAGATACAAATTGATTCAAGAAGGTTACTCAATAGACCCTGGGTCAGATATGGAATTCACAGGAGCGTTAAATGACAACCCTATCCGCGTCATTCAAGGGCGACAACAGATAGAAAAGATCGACTTCCAGAACTTTGAGTCATAAGGAAGCGTCTATAAAATGAGTTTCAGAAGCTACGGATACAAGAGTGAGTACTGAAACAATACCTAATCGGCTTCCCGAACTAGCATTAGATAGAAGAAGGCCAGCTAGAGTACCCCATTTGTGCCCTGAAAATCGTAGAAATTTTTTTGCAGAAGACCACACTAGTTGTACCATAAAACAGTGGAGTAACGTGATATTTGTATATTACATATTGTATATTGTTGTAGGGGGTAACGTTGCACTGCGACCTTAAGGTCAATTGTGACCCCCCTTCAGAGCTGTCGATGTCATTACCATCTACAGCTAGCCTTCCAGTTCCAGAGTTCTGATGAACTCCAGTATCTGGGATGGCTTCAAGGAGGCTACGTCTTTGCTCCTGCAGATTTCATGCCCAAAGCATTCCTTGCATTAGTCTGAGATGGCGAGGCATTCCATTATCAGGTGATCAGGAGTTTCATCCTCCTCCCAACAGAAACGGCATTCGTCAGTTTCTGCTAGTCCTAATCTCATCATGTGCTTCCTGAAGCCACAGGGCCCTGTAAGGAAGCCAGTGAGGAGGTGCAGCTTGTTCTTGCTGAGGTCCAAGTATTACTTGGATCTGACAGTATCAAAGTTCCGGAGAAATTTCTTGGAGTGATACATTCCGGGGAGAGATCTCCAAAAAATACCTCTCTCAGTTTCTTCTTTTGTCCAGAATTCCCTTTTGTAGGTGTGTCTACTAACCACACAATAAGGTTCCGGGCCAATAAAGGGGGTGTGTGCTCCTTTCTTGGCAAGTGTGTTGGTCTCCTCATTTCCTATGATTTCCGCGTGACCAGGAACCCAGAGCAAGCTGCTGTACTTAATTGAGTTTTTTTCGACACTCCCATATTAGCTTGGATTCGATAACATGGGCGCTCAGAGCTTTAATAGCAGCTTGACTATCAGAGTGGATTGCTATATCACATTTCTGTTGTTTCTAGGTTCATTTCCACGCATCTTTCTATTGCAAGTACTTCTGCCTGAAAGATGCTCGGATAGCGATAGCGAGCATTTGGTGCCTGGCCCATATACTCCAGCACCAGCTCCTGTAGTGGTTTTAGAACAGTCTGTGTACCATTTAATGGCATTTTTTTTAAGAACTTGGGTAGTGGATTCCCTGTCCCAGTCTTTTTTCCTACCAAGCATCGTAGTGAAGTTCTTTTCGATGCTTACTTTCTTGATCATTTCATCACTAGGAAGATTGGCTGATGAAATGTATCTGGTGAGAGAGGACCAGGCTTTCTGGTTTTTAATACACTCATTTCCTGTTCCTTTCCTAGATATTCTGAAAATGGCTTCATGGGCCATTGTGTCCATCACTAGATGAAGTGGTGTGAGATTTGTTATAATCTCAAGTGCCCTGGTAGGACAGGTCCCCATAGCTCCAGTGATACACACACAGGCCAGCCTTTGTACTTTGTCGAGGGTTTTCCTCGAACTATTCTGGCTTGTTTTTGAGTACCAGACTACTGCCCCATACGTAATTATGGGTCTCACAATCATGACGTACATCCATCGCAGTATCTTAGGGTTGCAGCCCCGAGTCTTACCGGCTAGATTCCTGCATGCCATTAAAGCCTTTGTTGCTTTACTGACAGTGATGTCAACATGCTGATCCAACAGAAGTTTACTATCTAGTGTTACCCCCAGATATTTAACTTCAGACTTCCATTCTATAAAATCTCCGTTCTAAACGAGGGATCTCACAGCTGGAAGTTTCCCACTGGCAAGCACCACTGCTCGATAATTCTAAGGCCCTCCTGTAGTAAGTCACACAAGGTGCCCTCGAATTTACCTCTGACCATTAAGACTTTGTCATCAGCATAGCCCATACACCCGAAGCCGAGCTCCGTTAGCCTGTGCAGGAGCTCGTCCACCACTAGGCTCCACAGAAGTGGAGACGTTACTCCCCTTTGAGGTGTTCCACGAGTGGCTTTGGCAGAAGTGGTCTTATTGCCCACCTGTGCCTCGGCTATCCTCGTTGACAACAACTCATACATCCATTGTTTTTATTGCTCATTGCTCATTGCTCATTTGTTCATTGCTTTTATTCACTCCTCGCCTTTAAAGTGCATCCTTGACAGACACGTGTGTTGTGTTGTCAATGGCCCTCAGTCAGCTGATACAGAGCAGGCTTTCTAAATCGGGTGCCCTGTAGGCATGCTGACTTTAGTGAAGTGGAATGCTCTCCAGATTCTCCGTTCTTATGTAATTGTCCCCTACCTTCTCCATCGGTTTGAAATTTTTGGGAGGGGGGGGGGTGAACCCCCAATTCCCCCCCCCTGGCTACGCCCTTGGAATGAAGCCTTATTTGAGAGAATTTAAAAATTTTTTCAGATTTCACACGAAATTTCTGAGAATAAATTGTCAAATTGAAACAATGTAGAATTCAATGGGTAATCTGATTATCAATGAAAAAACTGGGTATTACATTTCAAAAACGATAGTTTGGTATCAGTTCCGGTGAAACCGGAAGTTGAACGAACCTGAAATCTTTTCCAAGAATTCATCTCTCCTAGCAAAGATTAACTATAAAATTTCAAGTGTTTCTTTGAAATATTCTTCTGAACGGTCTTCGTGAATCACCCCGTATATTGCCAATTATCCAGAGCAATTTCATTCCAGAAGAAATTTATATAATACCTATAAATTCTGTACTACTAAAATCAAACTAATATTGCTTATTCATTCTCTCTTCGATATTTTTTCAATAGATACGTATACGAGAGAATCATTGTGAGTTTCAGAGAATGTTGGAAAACAGTTATTTAGATGTATTCATATTGATATTTACATAAAACCGTTCGTTGGCCGAAGGGAATAAAATATGGTATATTGGACGTATTTTGATGAATTGAAACAAATATTTTCTGAGCAGAGATCCTCAAGTAAATTGTTTTGTTCTCTACTGGATGGAGGTAACTTTTATTTTTATTTCTATTGAAATAAATGTGAAAGTATGTAATTGAATGGGACCTTATATACGCCACCACAAACAGAGCACGTTTTAATTTTCGGACCTACAGTGAATGTATGTATTTGAATGAGTCCTTACGCCACCACAGATACAGCACTATTTTCTTTCGACCCGATGTAGTTGAACAGAGACCTTACTCCACCACAAACAAAGCACTGTTTATTTTCGAACCAACAGTGAATTTATACAGGGTGTTCCTAAATTGAACGTACAAAAGAGAAGGGGAGATTCCTTAAGTAAGTTTAAGAAAAAAAAGTCCCATAAACATGGGGTCGCAAACGTTTCGTTTTCGAGATACAGAGTGTTGAAGTTTGAATTTTTTTCAAGTTTATTTCTCATAGTATCTACACTTCACAAGATATTCAACTGAAATTTGGCATAGATATTACATTTGAGAGTTCTCACCACGTGACATGGCAATGTCGATAGAAGATCTACAGGGTGATATTTTTTCTGGAACACTGCCACCTGTTCTTCTGCAGAACTTTTTTTTGGTGAGCAACTGTTGATTTGAAAAAATGTAAAAAGAAGCTTTGTTCTTATACTAAACTTTTCGGTCTCTTGTAGTTTTGTCGTATCTACCAACGATTCTCTCGAAATCCTCGTGAAAATCCAAATTATGATGGGAAGGCCACTTTGTAAGCTGTGGTGAATGAATTCAGTGTCAGTTTTTATGGAAATTTTCCTGATCAGTAGCGATGATTCATAAAGATTCGATAAACTCGTATAATCAACACAAAAAATGTATTACAACAAGAAACGTAAAACTAAAAAAAAATTCATAACAAGAAAACTAAGTAACCGCAAAGGACTGAACTACAGCAAATGTTGAAAATGTCCTCCCCCAACTCTTATACAAGCTTCTGTTCTTCGTCTCATAGATCGAACTCTTTCAAACACTCCCGGAGTATTCCTAACTGTATCAAATGCGCCTATTATACGATTTCTCAGTTCTTCTACGGTGTTCACGGGTGTCGAGTATACTAGAGATTTCAGGTGGCCCCATAAAAAGAAATCTAAACTATTTAAGTCAGGAAATCTGGCGAGATACAGAGTGTTGAAGTTTGAATTTTTTTCAAGTTTTTTTCTCATAGTATCTACACTTCACAAGATATTCAACTGAAATTTGGCATAGATATTACATTTGAGAGTTCTCACCACGTGACCTGGCAATTTCGATAGAAGATCTACAGGGTGATATTTTTTCTGGAACACTGCCACCTGTTCTTCTGCAGAACTTTTTTTTGGTGAGCAACTGTTAATTTGAAAAAATGTAGAAAGAAGCTTTGTTCTTATACTAAACTTTTTGGTCTTTTGTAGTTTTGTCGTATCTACCAACGATTTCGAGAAAAAAAAATTTGAACGATTCTCTCGACGTTCTCGTAACTATGATAGGAAGGCCAGTTTGTAATCTGTGGTGAATGAATTCAGTGCCAGTTTTGACACATCAAATTATTGAACGTTTGTTTTTTTAAAAAGTGAAGGTGGTTGCATTTGTGGCTATTTATTTTTTTGAATGTAGTTAGACTACTATTTTCATTACGATTTTTATGACTGTCATAACAATATTTGATCAGAAATTAGAACCTCTACACATTTCAATATCAAAACATGCCGAATTTCACGATTTCCGAAATGACTGATATGCATTTCATGTATGGTCTTGCAAATGGAAATGCAAGAGAAGCTAGGCGTCTTTACATGGAACGCTATCCCAATAGAGTGATACCAAATCATCGAATGTTCTCTGATATTCATAGGCGTCTTTCAGAAGCTGGATCTTTTTCCACGAAAAGAATTAATGCTGGGAGACCACGCAGTGTGAGAACACCACAACTCGAAGAGGCAGTTATGAACGAAATAGAACAACATCCAAGAACCAGTACAAGCAAAATTAGTGTACTTTTGAAGTCATCAAGTTGTTTGGCGGATCTTGCGGGATTCTCTGCTATATCCTTATCACATTCAGAGGGTGCAAGCTCTTCTGCCTCGAGATTTTCATCCGAGGGTTAGTTTTTGTCAGTGGTACCTCAGTAGACTATTGATGAATCCTTATTTTGATTGCCAAATTCTATTCACTGATGAAACCTGCTTCTCAAGGACTTCAATTATCAATTTTCCTAATGAACACGTATGGGCTGAGGAGAATCCGCATGGATATGTAGAAACCCATTTTCAAGAGCAATTTTCACTAAATGTGTGGGGTGGTAATATTGGTGATGATTTGATTGGTCCTTTCTTCTTGCCAGGTCGACTAACAGGTCAATCATACAGACATTTTTTAGAAAACGATTTGCCTTTGTTATTGGTAGATATACCTCTTATGCTACGACGAGAAATGTGGTTCATGCATGACGGTGCTCCTGCTCATTTTTCAGTTTTGGCAAGGGAGTATTTGGACGAAAATTATGAAAACAGGTGGATTGGACGGGGGGGTCCTCAGTCATGGCCCGCCAGATCCCCTGACATAAATAGTTTAGATTTCTTTTTATGGGGCCACCTGAAATCTCTAGTATACTCGACACCCGTGAACACCGTAGAAGAACTGAGAAATCGTATAATAGGCGCATTTGATACAGTTAGGAATACTCCGGGAGTGTTTGAAAGAGTTCGATCTATGAGACGAAGAACAGAAGCTTGTATAAGAGTTGGGGGAGGACATTTTCAACATTTGCTGTAGTTCAGTCCTTTGCGGTTACTTAGTTTACTTATTATGATTTTTTTTTAGTTTTACGTTTCTTGTTGTAATACATTTTTTGTGTTGATTATACGAGTTTATCGAATCTTTATGAATCATCGCTACAGATCAGGAAAATTTCCATAAAAACTTACACTGAATTCATTCACCACAGCTTACAAAGTGGCCTTCCCATCATAATTTGGATTTTCACGAGGATTTCGAGAGAATCGTTGGTAGATACGACAAAACTACAAGAGACCGAAAAGTTTAGTATAAGAACAAAGCTTCTTTTTACATTTTTTCAAATCAACAGTTGCTCACCAAAAAAAAGTTCTGCAGAAGAACAGGTGGCAGTGTTCCAGAAAAAATATCACCCTGTAGATCTTCTATCGAAATTGCCATGTCACGTGGTGAGAACTCTCAAATGTAATATCTATGCCAAATTTCAGTTGAATATCTTGTGAAGTGTAGATACTATGAGAAAAAAACTTGAAAAAAATACAAACTTCAACACTCTGTATCTCGAAAACGAAACGTTTGCGACCCCATGTTTATGGGACTTTTTTTTCTTAAACTCACTTAAGGAATCTCCCCTTTTCGTTTGTATACGTTCAATTTAGGAACACCCTGTATATTTGAATAAGGATCCTTGCCACACCACATACACAGAAATGTTTATTTTCGACCCCACAGTAAATGTATTTATTTGAGTCGACACTAATGGTTTGAGCCCATTCTCGGCCGAAAAGTGGACACGGAAGACATGGAAGGGGCCAGGATAGTGAAAAATTATCTTACGGGCCACGATATTCAGAATTATTAAAAGAACGTCGAGGAATTCTGATTTAAATCACTTGGAACATATTTAGGATACACTTGCGAAGCGTTTGGCGGCTTGATGGTACGTCAACCACTAAGGAAACTACATCTCGTGAAAGAATGGGAACAGCTAGATCAAGAATATATTAGAAATGTTACTGAATGTATGTTTCGATGTTGTGCTGATGTTCAGCGAGTTAGTGAAGTCCATACAAGCTATTAGTTTTATTTCTAATACATTTTTATGACCTTGTTATTGAGACAATAAAAAAAATCTTAAAAAGCACTGACGTTAAGTCAGGAGTTTTCTCGCGCGATTTCCATTGTCTATTCACGCCTCATACAAAGTCGGTCAAACTGAAATTCGGTACTAAATTGTACAATGGTAGTATGTGCGGAATTTCAGCGGATTCTGACGAATAGTTTCTGAAATATAAAATGTTTGAGAAAAAAAAATATTTTTGTTCTTTTTACCTATATGATATTTACGAAATCTTGCAAAAATTACCACATCGGTATTCTGCCAGTAATTACCCAATTTTAATGGATCGGATTTGTCTATTTTCAGATATTGAGGAAATAATAACAAAATTTAAATTTGGCCAATTATAATCAAGAACTTAAATGTCCCATTTGGAAGCAACCTAGCCTGAACATTGCAAGCCGCTATCTCTTTTCGGTATTTTTGAGTTATAAAGAAAATAATATTCCGTAACAGTTGGTCCGATTATACCCAACAACGAACTTAACTCTCCCGTTCGGATGCGCAACCTACCCTGAAAATTGCAAGTTCTGATCTGTTTTCGTTCGAAAGTTATCGAGCAATGGTCACCCATCCAGCTACTGAACTCACCCAATGCTGCTCGAATCTCCAACAATATAGATCCGATAGTGTTCAAACTTGGAACTTGGCAGTACAGTTAGGTTTTGAAGGCTCTCGCAAAATTTCAGCGATGTCTGATATAAAGAAACATTTTCTAGTGATAAGATCCTCACGAAATTTTGCAAAAATTTTTGCGTCGGCAATCTACAACTAATTACCTTGTTTGAATTGGATTGGATTAGTATTTTTTGAGTTATTGAGGAAATAACAACCAAATTCCAGATCAGTATAACTCCAAAACCGTTTAACTGATTATGCATATTAAAAAAACCAAATTTAGCAATGATATGTACATCCTAACCTGAAAATTTCAAGTCACTAGCTGTTTCCGTTTTCAGGGTATCGTGACATAAATAATATTTATTAATTTTATTTTTTTGATTTTCTAGTGATACGATTTTCACAAAATTTCACAAACGTGCTTATGTTTATATTCTACAACTATTCACCAAGTTTCAATTCAATCGGATTTGTATTGGTTGAAAACCAAATTATTACTCGTAAACCATTAGGTCGATTATGCCCATTAACGAACTTGTCCGTCGTATTGAAATGCTCCACCTATCCTGAAAATTTCAAGTCGCTAGCTCTTTCCGTTCTCAAGTTATCGTGGCAACGACCGGCCGGCCGGACTGAATCAAATTTGACCTCGAATTCTTCATCGGGGAGTCAAACCCAATCATTTGAGACCATGCATATTCGGCAACAAATCGAAAAAAGACATTTGGGCAAAATGATAACGCGATGTTCTCCAGAACATACGCTCAAAAAATTATAATCTTAAAAAGATTTATTTGAAAATGACGAACTTTTTTATGAGTGGCTACTTCTTCGTTTTGAACAGTGATTAAAAATCAAAGTGTTACCGTAATCCAAGACGATGAATCACAATAAAATTGATGCATTTTTCAAAATCGGTCCAAGAGCTTTCACTGAATATTGGGAAACTGGAGTGCATACAAAATTCAAAATATAGCGCAATTCAGCATTGAATGCATTATGAATAAACATTCAGCTTGTGCGTAAAATCCGGATTAGGTGTGTTCTTAAGAATGAAATAAGAAATTTATTCATATCGGTATTAGAGAGACAAATTCATTATCCTTCTTTATCACCTGGTATCCCTGAAACATTTTCTAGGTTAGTGGGGGTGAAGTTGATTCTAGTATAAAGAGATCCTTTTACCATCCAGCAATCAAACCCCAAGTCCAGTTGTGTTCGTCACATTATCACTGCCAACATGAAATCTTTGGTGAGTACAGTTCGCCGAGGACCATTTTCGGAAATAATCAGTTTCAAAGAGATTAGTTTGCAGAAAGTTATACTTTTACAGAACGTGAACACAATAATTGCGTTTCAGTACAGAATCACTAAATGTTTCCTTTCTCGAATTTCTCTCTGTTTATTAGGCAACATTGTTCTACATATATTGCTTCTGACAAATATATTGAGTTTTTTAACGCAGAAGAAGCTATAGATATTTTTCAGAGTTTGGAAGAAAAAACCGAGAAAGGAACCCATTATTGATGAATTCACATCCCAAAGTATCCTTAAACTTTTACTCGAATAATTCCATATCTGAATTGTATCATTTATATCAAGAAAATAGATGAAATGAGTAAACAAACTCCTGGATACGATATTCACGAAATTCCGCGAAAATTAATGGGTCGGCATTCTACAAGTAATCACAAAGTTTTAATTGGATCATATTTGTATATTTTGGGTTATAGAGGAAATGACAACCAAATTTCAGATGAGTATAACTCCAAAACAGTTTGGCCGATTATGCCAGTTAACGAACCTAAATGTCGCCTTTGGATGCGCAGCCTACCCTGAAAATTTCAAGTATGTATCTGTTTCTGTTCTCAAAGTATCGTGAGGTTCAAAATATTTTTTCGTAATTCTTTTTAACATTTTCTGCTAGTACAGTCCTCACAAAATTGTACACACGTCTTTATGCCGATATTCTACAACTGGCTATCAAGCTTCAATTCGATCGAGTCTAATTTTTTTGATTTATCGAGGAAATAATATTCCAGATGGGTATAACTCCGAAACCATTGGACCGATTATGTCCAATAACGAACTTAACTCACCCTTTCGGATGCGCAACCTACCCTATCTCCTTTCGTTCGAAAGTTATCGAGGCAACGGTCAACCATCCAGCTACTGAACTCACACAAGCCTCTCAGGCCTCCAACAATATAGATCCGATCAGTTAGGTTTTGAAGTATACGCAACATTTCAGCGATGTCGGCCGAATAGTTTCTGATATACAGAATTTTTGTAGTTTTTTTTTATTCTACAACTACTCACCAAGTCTTAATTCGATCAGATTTGTATTCGTTGAAAACAAAATTATTACGCGGAAAGCATTGGACCGAGTGTGCCCATTAACGAACTTGTCCGTCGTATTGGGACGCGCCACCTACTTCAAATTTTCAAGTTGCTATCTCTTTCCGTTCTCGAGTAATCGTGGCAACGGCCGGCCGGCCGGACAGAATCAAATATGACCTCGAATTCTTCATCAAGGAGTCGAACCCAATCGTTTGAGACCATTTTCGGCAAACATGCGCGCAAAAATTTAGACTGCACTGACATGTCGAATCCATTAAAAATGTTAAAAAGTTCATTTTAAAGATCTCGACGAAATTCTCTTACTGCGTGCCTATATGTTGTGAGAATCTATTTTTTTTTTAATAATTTAGAAGCCACAGACTAAATTCAGTTCTTGTCGGATGTTCTTGCGGTTGTGACGCTATTACCTTCGATAATGGATTTGAAATAACTAGTTTCTGAAATACGAGATTTTTTAAGAAAATATTTTTTTTAGTGAAGACATATCGTGCAAATCTGTGCGTCGGCATTATACAACTAATAAACAAGTTTCAAATCGATCAGATCTACATTTATTGTGTTATTGAGGAAACAATATTTCAAATGGGTATAGCTCCAAATCCGTTAGGCTGATTATTTCCATTAACGATTTTAACCGTCGCATTTAGATGCGTAACCTATGTACATATTGCTATCTCTTTCCGTTCGAAAGTTATCGATGCAACGGCCGGTAGGCTAGAATTGGATGGGACCTCTTCATCAGTGAGTCGAACATAATCGTTTGAGTTCATTTTTGGCGCAAAATTCGAAAAGTACGGATATTTGTGTGAAATAATAGCACGCTGTTTCCTAGAACATAAGCGCAAAAAGTGTTAGCGCAGGTTAGTGCGTCGGGGTACCATAGAACAGGGACGGGCCGAAGGCAAATTTTTGGGGGGGAAAAGCATTGAAAATTGGAAACTGTGCAAGAAGGATATAAAAAAAACCGGTAGTAAGAGGAGGGGGGCTCCAACTGCTTTAATATTTTTTAAACTGCTTTGAAAATTTGCCAACTCCGTTCAACATTGGGGAGTTCCCCCTCCCCCACCACCCTTTAGGGGTCCCTGGTAATCCGTAATGGTATTCTGTCCGTAAAACTAGAACTGCCCATTTGCAAGAAACCCAAAGAACATCAAAACTTGTTTTACGAAATTGAAACTTATCTATTTCTATTATTAAAAGAAAGGAGCAAACTGCGTATTCACATATTTACATTGCTAAATTCAATAGAAATAAAAGCTTTTTAAAATGCCGCTCGACAGTGAGAAACAGCTCAAATTGGTACCAGATGGTTTGTGTGAGAGCTTTGGGATAACGCAATATTATGAAAAATATTATTTTTTGCCGGCTATACACATATTGTGCCGAAAACTATTGAATATTGAATTTACGGCAACAGGAATGTGTACAAGGGTACATGGTGTCATTCCATGTTATTCCGTTCCTACCATAGAATTCGAAGTTTTATGCACGGGCTTAGGAAAAAACCTGAGAAAAGATACTATGTCTCCTCGTGAGTGTTGTGATTTGTGAAAAATTGGAATTGTTAACATATTAAGCTGAGATATTAAATATTGAAGGGCATCTCATTCTTCGAAATGGATTATTTCGTCGAAAAACACAAAGGAGAAGAACAAATAAATTAAAAATTGGTTTAAGCACTGACGTTAAGTCAGGAGCTTTTGTGCGTATGTTCTATTGTCAATTATATTCAATTCTATGGACTATAGAACATACGCAAAAGGGCTCCTCGTAATTTTTTATGGAATTTCCTAGCTAGGGATACGGTTCTCACTGAATTTTACACACGTCTGTATGTCGTTATTCTACAACTAGTTACCAAGCTTCAATTCGATCGAGTCTATATTTTTGAGTTATCGAGGAAATAATATTCCAAATGGGTATTACTCCGATACCGTTGGACCGATAATGCCCAAAAACGAACTTAACCATCCCATTTGGATGAGTAACGTACCCTGAAAATTTTCCTTTCTTTCGAAAGTTATCGATGCAACGGTCACCCATCCAGCTACTGAACTCAACAACAATATAGATCCGATCATGTTCAAACAGGGAACTTGGCAGTAGAGTTAGGTTTTGAAGGCTCTCGTAAAATTTCAGCGATGTCAGACGAATAGTTTTTGATATATAGAATATTTTTCAATTATGTTTTAATGAGAAATCATTAAAGGATACTGTGGGAGGTATATTCATTACGCAGAAGCAAATCACAAAATAATTAATTTTTTATTTTATAGATTTTTTCAGAGTTTGGAAGAGAAAACCCAGAAAGAAATCATTTAATGATGTTTTAATAATTTACTAGATATACGATCCTCACGAAATATCTCAAGAATTTTCGCGTTGCATTCAAAAACTAATAAACATGTTTGAATTGGATCGGTTTCATATTTTTTGAGTTGAGGAAATAACAACCAAATATTAGATGGGTATAGCTCCAAAACCATTTGACCGATAATTCCTATAAACCAACTCAAATGTCGCATTCATATGCACAACCTAACCTGAAAATTCGCTATCTCTTTCCATTTTTGACATAAAACATATTTTTTTTTAATTTAAAATCTCACAAACGTGCTTAGGTTTATATTCTACAACTATTCACCAAGTTTCCATTCGATCGGATTTGTATTGGTTGAAAATAAAATTATTACTCGGAGACCATTGGACCTATTATGCCCATTAACGAACTTGTCCGTCGTATTGAGATGCGCCACCCACCCTGAAAATTTCAAGTCGCTATCTCTTTTCGCTCTTAAGGTATCGTGGCAACGGCCGGTCGGACATAATCAAATTTGACCTCGAATTCTTGATCAGGCAGTCGAACCCAATCGTGTGAGACCATTTTCGGCAAAAAATTCTAAAATTACAAACGTTTGGGCAAAATAATAAAGCGATGTTCCCCAGAACATACGCGCAAAAATGAAATATTCCAGGGGGATATGAATTCAATATGTTGTGAAACGTTTCGAAGATAATTTTACTCGCATTACTATTCGCATATTATTGTGAATTTTTAACACAATGTTTTGATCTTTAATATCTCGATTCTTGATTTCCTTCATGATTTTTTTACTTTGGTCCATAATCATGTTCATTATGTGCCGAGTGACCATAAATCAGAAAGGGGGAAGAACTGTATCATAAAACTTAGAAATATCATGGCTCTCCTGTCCATAGAAGTTTCATTTGCAGAATCCTTGACACTCCCTATGAGACAAATCGGAAGAAAAGTTCAATTTGTGGATTGTTTCTTGTCTTTATTACTCATGCTGAAATTTTTATCATTCGAGGTTCATTGTCAGTGTCTTTGAAAGTAATAGCTGAACAAAGGCTATCAGTGAAAAGATTAACTCTGAATGTGGATATGAACCACAGACCTTTCCTACAGTGCAATAAATGATATGTGGGAAGTAGAATCGTGTGTTTGATAACAAAATGAACTGTTTCTGTTCGTTTCAATTTAACGTGCTCAATAAAACGAGGATATTGTGAGCAGTGAGTCTATGGACAAAGTTGAATGAAGTTAAAGGTTCTTCAGTCTAATCTTTTCAAAAACAAAAACAAAAAAAATATACGAAAAAATGTGGGAAAGCCCTGTGGACAGGAGCTTTGGCGCTCATGCTCAAACTTTGACAAATCATATCTCCAAAAGTAGTTTCTCAGAGTTGGGGATTATATCAATATATTCTTTTTTTTTTTTAATGCTTGTGGCTTTTACTTGATGCATATCCATATTAACTCAATGAAAAATTGAATGTATTCTTATGCTAAAACTGCATCATAAAATAAAATAAATTAAATACGATCCATTGATATCATTCCCAACTCTGAAAAACCAATACTTTTGGAGTTATGATTTCTCAAAGTTTGAACAAGAGCGACAAAGCTCCTGTCCACAGGACTTCTCCACTTTTTCAATTTGGCTTGTGTGCGTCAGTTTTCAAGCTTTTTCGTAATCAAATTCAAAACGTAGGTCTATGAATCATCTCATGTTGGATTTACATACATCAGCAAATTATAATTAGAGTGTTCTATGAAATCATACAGAATATTGAGAATAATTATTGAAATTTTGCAAAATCATAGTTTGTGAGAGAGATTGAGAATGATATCAATGGAATCTTATGATAAAACTACATCTTAAAAAAAAATATTTAAAATTTATAATGTAGAAAAAAAAAATTTTTTTGTTACTCCGAAACCACCCTATTTTGCCTAGTAACGAACTTAACCGAGATATTTATCTCCCAAACCTACTCTGGAAATTTCAACTGTCTAGCTCAATCCGTTCGAGAGTTATCGTGTTAACGGCTGGCCAGATATTTTCGATTTTAACCATGGATTCTTGATCAGTGAGTCAAAACAAAACGTTTAAGACCATTTTCAGCCAAAAATTCGAAAATTACAGACATTTGGGAAATTGATAAGCACTGTGTTCCGAGGGTAAGAGCGCCAAAAACTTACTTCTTAAGTAATTTCAGGATACAATATTCACGAAATTCAGAGAAAATTTACACGTCGGCATTCTACAAATAATTACCGAGTTTTAATTGGATCAGATTTGTATATTTTAAATTACAGAGTAACTCAACCATTTGGCCGATTATGCCTATGAAAGAAAATGTCGTATTTGGATACGATATCTACCCTGAAAATTGCAAGTCGAAATCTCCTTCCGTTCTCAAGTTTTCGTGAGATGCGTAATATTTTTTTATAATTTTTTTAAAATTTCCTACTGATACGATCCTCACAATCCTTCACATACGTCTTTACGACGGTATGCCACAACTAGTTACCAAGTTTTAATTCGATCGGACATGTGTTTTTTGAGTTATCGAGATAATAATATTCCAGTTGGTATAACTCCGAAACCATTGGGCCGATTATACCCAACAACGAACTTAACTATCCCACTCGGATGCGCCACCTACCTTTAAAATTGCAAGTCGCTGTCTCTTTCCGTTCGAAAGTTATCGTAGCAAAGATCACCCATCCAGCTACTGAACTCAAAAAGGCTCCTCGGATCTCCAACAACATAGATCTGATCGTGTTCAAATTTGGAAGTTGGTTGTGAAGGTTTTGAAGCCTGTCGCAAAATTTCAGCGATGTCGGATGACTAGTTTCTGATTTATAGAAGATATGTTTTTCAATGATTTTCAAATTAATTTTCTAAAATTTTCTAGTGATAAGATACTCAAAAAATTTCGCAAAAATTTGTGTGTCAGCATTCTATAACGCATATGTCTGAACAAAGTTTCAATAGGTATAACTCCAAAACCGTTTGGCAGACTATGCTTATTAACAAACTCAAATGTCGCATTCGGATGCGCAACCTGCCCTAAAAATTTCAAGTCGTTATCTCTTTCCGTTCTCAAGTTATCGTGAGATAAATAATAGTTTCTAATAATTTTTTTTTAATTTTCTGGTGATACGATCCTCGCAAAACTTCACGTATGTGTTCATGTTGGTATACTACAACTATTTATCAAGTTTCAATTTGATCGGATCTATATTGATTGAAAATAAAATTTGTAGGTAGGTACTCGGAAACCGTTTGGCCGATTATGCCCCTTAACGAAACTGTCCGACGCATTTGGAAACGCCAACTACCCTGAAAATTTCAAGTCGCTATCTCTTTTCTCTTTTCGTTCTTAACTTATTGTGGCAACGGCCGGTCAGAACCAAATTTGACCTCGAATTCTTCATCAGTGAGTCGAACATAATCGTTTTGTGACCATTGTCGTCAAAAAATTCGAAAGTTACATACATTTGGACAAAATGATAGCACGCTGTTCTCCAGAACGTGCGCGCAAAAATAGTACAATGAGCCAAAGAAACAGGGATTGGACAGGTAGTTTTTATTCTTCTTGGTTGGGATGAGAATCGGCTTTTTTGCTGGTCGACACGCTGAAGCCCCCAACAGATTCTTGCATTAATCATGATTTTTTCGCGCGTATGTTCTAGGGAACATCTTGTTAACATTTCTCCCAAATGTCTGTAATTGTCGATTTTTTTGTCGAAAATGGTCTCAAGCGATTGGGTTCGACTCCCTGATGAAGAATTCGAGGTCAAATTTCATTCTGTTCTTTAATGGGCATAATCGGCCCAATGGTTTCTGAGTAATAATTTTGTTTTCAACCAATACAGATCCAATCGAATTGAAACTTGGTGAGTAGCTGTACAAACCTAAGGACGTTTGTGAAATTTTGCGAGAATCTTATTAAGAGAAAATTTTAAAAGAATTATTAAAAAATATTATTTATGTCACGATAACCTGAGAACGGAAAGAGATAGTGACTTGGACTTTTCAGGTTAGGTGTGCATCTGTATGCGACATTTGAGGTTATCTGTAGGCATAATCGGCCAAACGGTTTTGGAGTTATACCCTTCTGAATTTCGGTTATTAATTCCTTAATAACTCGAAAACTACGAAACCGATCCAATTCAAACATGGTTATTAGTTGTAGAATGCCAACGCGAAAATTCTTGCGAAATTTTGTGAGGATCGTATCACTAGAAAATTTTAAAAAATCATTGAAAATCATTGAAAAAAATTGTATATATCAGAAACTATTCGTCCGACCTCGCTGAAATTTGGCGAGAGCCTTCAGAAATTCTACTGCCAAGTTGCAAGTTTGAGTACGATCGGATTCATATTGTTGGACATCCGAGCAGCCTTGTGTGAGTTAAGTAGCTGGATGGGTGACCGAAAGGAGATAGGGATTTGCAATTTTCAGGGTAGGTTGCGCATCTGAATGAGAGTTCGTTTCTGGGAATAATTGGTCCAACTCTTTCGGAGTTATACCGGAGTTATATCCTCGATAACTCAAAAAATATAGACTAGATCGAATTGAAGCTTGGTATCTAGCTGGTGTAACAAACACGAAACAATAAATGGATTTAATTTGCATGAAAATATGGCACACTAATCAAAAAGAGGATATATGGTAATATGAAAAGTCCAGAGCGTCTTTAAACACATTAAACAATACGGATATTTTATGTCTATTTTCTGCCTTTAAATAGAATGCAATAGAAACAAACATACCAATATATTTTGTAGCTGAATTAAAAAATGTTCGGAGAAATGGTGAATTATATTGAAAAACAATTTTTTTTTCTAGTTTTGGATCGCCGTTTTAGTCGCCGTCGTTGTTGCCGACGAGAAAAAGGCAGTACCAAAAGACAAGAAAGTTGACAAAAGAGGCCTTCTTGGACTTGGCATCCATGGTACTGGTCTGATTGGAACAAGTGGACTCACTGGAATATCCAACATTGGAGGCGTCGGTATCGCACCTGGTTTTCTTGGTCTTGGATCCACAGCTATCGGCCTAGCTCCAGGTGGCGTAGCCGTTGGAGCTGCGGGAATTGACCTAGGTGCATCTGATCATTCTCACACCCACACTCAAACTACCATCACCAGGAACATCGGAATTCCAGTACCTCACCCCGTTGCTGTTCCAGTTGACAGACCTGTTCCAGTCGGAGTACCAGTCAGAGTGAATGTTCCCGTTGATCGCCCAGTTCCATTTCCAGTAGATCGTCCAGTACCAGTTCATGTAGATCGTCCAGTCGCTGTTCCAGTCGACCGTCCAGTTCCTGTTGGCATACCCCAACCAATTGGAATACCAGTCCCCCATCCAGTCGCTGTAGGAGTCCCACAACCAGTGGCAGTTCCAGTTGACAGACCAGTAGGAATTCCAGTAGGAATTGGTCATGGAATAGCTGTGTCTAGTCACGGACTTTTGGGTGGCCGTGGACATGGATGGTAGAATATCATTCTGATGTATGTGTATATATAAAGATTTTTTTAAATAAAGTATTTTCATCACTTCCGTTTATAACGTTAAATCCGCAGTAGATGTGTGCCTGGCTAGCCAAGGCTTCACAAGCTACAACTTAAATTTCCCTTACAGATCGGGTAATTAAAGTTATTCAGAAAAATTGGTTCAAGCTCAAGGTGCTCCTCACTCCATCGAAGACTTATTGCACCGAAAGTCCACTGCATCGAAGGTTCACTCCATCGAAAATGACGCCCACTTAATCCTGATTCGCCGAACGCGAAATCTCCTATATCGACGGTCTTCCTCCGTAGTTTGGCTGGATGACAGATAAGTGTTTCATTGAGTGTACGTCAACAAAGCGGAGTCTGTCTAACTAACCCAGGGGTTGGCGACTCTTTGGATATGAATCAACGGCTCTTTAGTTCCATAAGCAAACATTATTTATTGTTATGAATAAATAGATCAGTTTTTTGCGCGTATGTTCTGTGAAACATCGCGTTATCATTTTGCCCAAATGTCTGTAACTTTCGAACTTTTTGACGAAAATGGTCTCAAACGATTTGGTTCGACTCCCCAATGAAGAATTCGAGGTCAAATTTGATTCTGTCCGGCCGTTGCCACGATAACTTGAGAACGGAAGGAGCTAGCGACTTGAAATTTTCAGAGTAGGTGGCGTATCCCAATACGACGGACAAGTTCGTTAATGGGCATAATCGGCCCAATGGTTTCCGAGTAATAATTTTGTTTTCAACCAATATGAATCCGATCGAATTGAAGCTTAGTGAGTAGTTGTAGAATATGAACCTAAGCACGTTTGTGAAATTTTGTGCGAGTCGTATGGCTAGAAAATTATTAAAAAATATTTTTGTTGTCACGATAACTTGAGAACGGAAAGAGATAGCGGCTTGAAATTTTCAGGTTAGTATGTGCATCTGAACACGACATTTGACTTTGTTTATAAGCATAATCGGCCAAACGGTTTCAGAGTTATAGCCATCTGAAATTTGGTTGTTTTTTTTCTCCTCATTAACTCGAAAAATACTGAACCGATTGAATTGAAACAAAGTAAGTAGTTGTAGAATGCCAACTTGAAAATTCTTGCAAAATTTCGAGAGGATAGTATTTGTAGAAAATTTTTTAGAAATCATTGAAAATTAAAAAAAAATTCTATATATCAGTAACTATTCGTCTGAAATTGCTGAAATTTTGCAAGAGCCTTAAGAACCCAACTCTACTGCCAAGTTTTAAGTTTTAACACGATCGGTTAAATATTGTTGGAGATTCGAGCAGCCTTGTGTGAGTTCAGTAGATGGGTGACCGTTGCCTCGATAACTTTCGAACAAAAGGAGATAGGGACTTGCAATTTTCAGGGTAGGTTGCGTATCCGAATGGGAGAGTTGAGTTCGTTTTTTGGCATAATCGGTTAAACGGTTTCCGAGTTATACCCACCTGGAATATTATTTCCTCGATAGCTCAAGAAATAAAGATTCGATCGAATTGAAGCTTGGTAACTATTAGTAGAAAATCAGCATAAAGACGTTTTTAAAATTTTTTAAGAACCGTACCCCTAGAAAATTTGAAAAAAATGACGAAAAAAAAAATTTGTAATAATCGTACCCCTAGAAAATTTCAAAAAAATTACGTAACAAAAATTGGTTCAAGCATTGACGTGAAGTCAGGAGCTTTTGCGCGTATGTTCAATTGTCCATTCTCCTGTATTGGACATCCTTAATCGAATTTACCATGGTAAATTATGTTGTCCATTCTCCTGTATTGGACACTTAATTCGAATTTACCATGGTAAATTCGAATTAAGAGTGTTCTCTATTAAAGTACTATTTATTGTTGGCAAAATAATTTTTCTGGCTCTTTAAAAATTTAGAAATTTTGTAAATTGTAATTTTTTACTCTTCTGACTCAGAAGGTTGTCGACCACTGGTCTAGCCTGAAATTTGAAATAATTGAAGGATGAATGTGTTCGACAATTTTCAATTAGTGAACCATTATAGAAAATCTTTGTACCTATCCGTTATAAGTTGAGTTTTGTAACGTGCAGAAATTTGTCAAGCAGAAAACATCCTCCAGTGATATTGATAATGAAAATATCACGATCTATACTTACTAGTCAGAGTACCAGGACTATGACATTTTCGCTGAATTCGAATGCAGATAACACGTTATAGGTATTATTGGTAAAAGAGGTAAATCTTAATTAAAACATTTACTGTACAGCTATTGTTCATGGTTTTTGGCGCTCTTGTTCCTCGGAACAGAGTGCTTATCAATTTGCCCAAATGTCTGTAATTTTCGAATTTTTGGCTGAAAATGATCTTAAACGATTTGGTTCAACTCACTGATCAATAATTCGTGGTCGAAATCGATTCTGTCCGGCCGTCCGTCCGTCCGGCCGTTAACACGATAACTCTCAAATGAAAGGAGTTAGAGGATTAAAATTTGCAGGGTAGGTTTGGAACGTAAATATCTCAGATGAGAACGGGCGAAATCCACCAAGCGGTTTCAGAGTAATGGCCGTTTTTAGTAAAAACATTTTTTATAACTATTCCCGAAACCGAACACTCGATCTATTTGAAATTTAGCATCAAATTGTAGAATAACGACCTTAATATGCATGTATGTAATCAGGTTGCCGTAATGTGTAAAAAAAAATTTTTTTTATTTTTGAATTTGGTTTCTACAATAACTCTCGAACAGAATAAGCTAGGCAGTTGAAATTTTCAGAGTAGGTTTGGGAGATGAATATCTTGACTATGTTCGTTGTTGGGCTAAATCAGCTAGACGGTTTCGGAGTAACGAAAAAAAATAATTTTTTCTATATTACAAATTTCAAATTCAATTTTTTTTAAGATGCAGTTCCACTATAAAAATCCATTGATATCATCTTCAACTCAAACAAGCTAATACTCGAGCTAATACTTTCGGTAATATGATTTTTTGAAATTTCAATCATGAATCGTACTTCCATATTTTCACAGAAGGATGTACTTAATTATTCTATCTATGAATTATTATATGATCTGTGTTCTTACATGTCATCTTATTTTCCTATGAGAGTTAAATGTCAAAATTATTTGTGGTTCGTTATCAAGCTATCGTAGAATTATGAGGATTATATGATATTATACTTTTAAGTTGATAATATAATGGCCGTGGATAATCTATATGATGATGGAAATACATTCTTTTGTAAGATACATAGTGGGTTCAATATCTCCTGTAAAAATAAAACTGCAATAATGTCTAATTGATATAATATAATTTTGAGAGTAGATTTGAGGAATGAATGTCTCGGATGAGTTCGTTATTGGGTGAATCGGTCTGTTTGAATTTAATTTCTTTCATGATGCAGTTCTATCGTAAGAATCCATTTATATAATCTCCAGAGACCAATAATTTAGTTGATATGATTTGTCAAAGTTTGAACAAGAGCGCCAAAGCTCCTGTCCACAGGTCTTGAACCAATTTTTATTCAACTGACTGCATTATCTGTTAACAGTTTTACAGGATCGAAAAATTTGCATAAACAAAAAAGTTATAGATCCTATTCGGGGTTATACCCAGCTTAAATTTATTTGTAATTCAAACACAATTACTCAAAATATACAAATTCGATCCAATTAAAACTTGGTAATTACTTGTAAAATGCCGTTCGCGAAATATTGTATCACTAGAATATTGTATCAAATGAAAAAAATTACAGACATTTGGTCAAATTGATAGGAACTCTGTTCAAAGAACAGCATGCCAAAAAATTTTTTTTGTTAGAAAATTTGATATTTCAGATACTATTTGTCCGCTGAAATGCCGCACATATATACCTTCAAGCCACCATTTTACAAGCGAGTACCGAATTTCAGCTCGATCGACTTCGTATGAGGCGTGAATAGACAATTGAATATGCGCGCAAAAGCTCCTGACTTCACGTTAGTGTTTTTTTAAATTTTTGATATGCACGTATCACAACTCATGGATTTTGAAAAACATTTTGGGTCAGAGTACTTAACTTTGTTCTTGCCGGAGATTCATTACCGAAAATGATGAAACAAACGCGGAATATTATTATGACATTAAATAGATATTAGAATTCATATAAGTCAATAATGCTCTGTTTGATTATCATAACATAATAACCATTTTTGAAAGATCCTGAATTTTTCATGAAACTATCATTATATTATTGAATCCATTATTGCTAAGTAAGTACTGCACTATTTGTCAGTGGATTGTAGTTTTATTCACTTGCCATTCTCCCTGATGGCGCTCAAAAAAGGTGAGTGAATTATCAAACATCTGTATAGCTCTGTATTGGCACCATTTTTGCGCGCATGTTCTAGGAATCAGGGTTCTATTATTTTGCCCAAATGTCTGAAATTTTTTGCCGAAAATGATCTCAAACGATTAGGTCCGACTTACTGATGAAGAATTCGTGGTCAAATTTGATTCTGCCCGGTCAGCCGTTGCCACGATAACTTTCGAACGCAAAGAGACAGCAACATGCAATTTTCAGAGTACATTGCGCATCCGAATGCGACGGTAATGTTCGTTAATGGGCATTATCGGCTTAACCCTTTTGGGGTTATGGATACCCTTCTAAAATATTGTTCCCTCAATAACTCAAAAAATACAGATCTGATCAAATTGAAACTTGGTAATTAGTCGTAGAATGCCACCGCAAATTTAGTTGATCGTATCATCAGAAAAAAAATTCTTAAAAAATTTTATATTTCGGAAACTATCTGTCAAATTCTGCTGAAATTCCGCAAAAGTCTTCAAGCAGCTATTTTACAATCTAATACCGGATTTCAGCTTGATCAGCTTCGTATTTTAGCAATAATTATTAATATAAAATTCCGTACTGGTATCTACTTCTCTGAAATATTTTTTCCTGAATAATTCAAATAAGGTAAATGTCCCAATTATCGACAGTGTCCCAATTATCGACAACTTCCGTTTATTTTCCATAAAACAAGACGAAGAAAATTTCCTTACAAATTTTAATTCAACAATTGTCTAGTTTATAGTTTCTTGAATGAATTTGTTCACACCATTAATTTCTCTTAAGCATCCTCAGCGAAAAATCAGCTGTTAATTGGCCGAATGTCGGTCTTCATCGAGTGAGCACTGTTTTCCTTGCTATTCTGATAAGTCCACACTCTTCATTTATGTCTCCCCAGATTCAACGAATGCAGGTGAAATTTAATTTTTTGAAGAATTATTAACTTGAGACGATTAACTGTATTCAGTTCTATTAAAAAAAAATTAATGTGTGTCATATTTTATGAGAAATTTGTGTGTCGATATGTGGTACTTCTGAAACATATTGTGTCCCAGATATCGACATCTATGTCGATATTTGAGTCGCTGAGGATGATTTTTGATTAACTTTCAGAAACGTTAACTCCATTTTCCTGGATACGATTGTTTCGTTATCCTACCCAAAAGATCCACAATTTTCAGTGTACCAATTATCGACACACTGTTTTCCATCGAATTACATGATAAAAGTACAACAAATTTTGATGTCGATACTACGTTCAACACTATGTCGATAAAAGGTGCAATATTCTGTCGACGGCTAAGACTCATACCATAAGTAAAAATAATCAATTATATGGAGAACTCATTAAACTATTTTTGTTATCTTTTGATAATCAGCTCATAGAATATTCAAAATTGCTCTCAGTACTGATCGACATTCGATTGTGGTCCATTTATATGATTTAATCATCCATTTTTTCATGACTGTCGATCATACGCACATTTATGTGGGGATAATTGGTCATATTTAGTTTCCAGTTATCTCATGATTACAAAATGTCTGAAAGACTGCAATGCACACATGAAAAATACTGTGTTCCGTCGGAAGCAACTTCTGACGCAAATAATAATTTTTAATCGAGTAGAATAGAAATTGCTAACTTTTCCCTGAATTCGTCTCTCTTGGATGTAAGGGAAGAGAATTTGGGTGTAGATTTAGTACTGGATTGTTATGACCGTGATTACTCTGACACTGATATAAATGTTTGTGGGCTACATGAAGATATGAATGGTAAGAATGGGGGGATTACAGATTATCTTTTTGAAGCCCAAGTTCTTGGTGAAGCAAGCATACAAAATGCAAAAAATAGTGAATCAAATGAGAGAGCCCTTGAAAATGACACAAAAGAAAATTGAGTTAGGACAGAGGAGAAAGAAGTAGAATTACCGAGCCTAAAAAGTTGAATGAACGTGGCTTATAGGAAGTATCTGAAGTGAAAACGTTAATTTCTAAGGATTAACCAAAGATCATCAAATATTTTTCATATTAAGCAGAGAATTTATATATCTCATGTTTTTTCAATTTTTGTGAACATTTTTAAACTGTTATTTTCACTAAATATATCAATATTTCTTTAAATACAAACATATTATTGATGCCAAAACCTGGATTTCACAAAGTGTCGATATTTGGTGCACATGTATGTCGATGATTGGTAATTCATATTTTTCCGGTGTCGATAATGGGTACATCTGCTTTGAGACACCATTCATTTTTTTTATAATATTTACCCCTTTCAATATGTTCGTTTTTTGTACTTTTATCAAAATAGGGGGTTCAGAGAAGTAGGAGCAGAATATTTCATTCATATAAAATTATTCTTTGAAGTCGAAATGTATTAGACACTTTCAGGAACACGCTATTGTGTCGATAATTGGGACATTTACCTTATACAAATCTAATTCAATTGAAACTTAGTAATAAGTTGTAGAATGCCGATTCACAAATTTTTGCGAAATTATGCGAGGAAAGTGTCACTAAACAAAGAAAAACATTTGTCTTCAAAAATGTTATATTTCAGAAACTATCAGATTCCACTTAAATTCTGCAGCAACCTTCAAGTCGCCATTTTACAATCGAGCGCCAGAATTAAGCTCGTTCGGCTTCCTATTTTTTGTATTATTGTAAAAATAAAAATTTGACCTGGTATATACTTCTTCTGAAATTTCAAATAATTGTAAAACATCATTCAAATCACGAATCATGATCTCAGAAAGGTAACAACACTGAGTAAGTTCCCTTTTATATTTTAAAATTTGAATTCAGTGGATACCAAATGCATTATTTCACGTATTAACGATGAAAAGACGACTTGCAGGACCATGCAGTATTTCGTGAGGGTGCCTTATATTATATTAGGCGTGAAAAGACAATAGAACATGGGCGCAAAAGCTACCGACTTTACGTCGTTAGTAGTAATGCTTTTTATGTTAATTTAAAGTACTACAATTCAATGCAATTTTATTACAGATTATCTATATTCATTCAAAAATAATTGTTCTGTTTGGCGGAGAGAAAAATGGTATTTGATCCATATTCATTTCAATTCTGTGGTCCATTTCTCTTTGGCAGCTTTATTACTATATAGATCAAATTTGAAAGGGTTCGACATTCCATTTTCATATACTGGAATTATGGGATTCGAATTGTTAAATGTGAGTATTTTCGTTATTCATTACGAATTTTTCAATAAGGACATATCAATTTGGTAAAAAACTGTTGATACCATTGTTCAACAAGTGCAGAGCGTTCTGCCAATAGAGTCTCGAAATGGGTTTGCATATTATTATTATACTTATGCATAGAGTCACAAATCAAATTAAAACCTAGAGGGTTTCATTGATTTACCGAGAAGCAACAACAGACGCGTTTAAGACTTCTTGGTCTTCATCAGTATTCTGTATCTCTCGACAAATTCAACAAAACTGGGCCGTGTTAAGCTTTTGATAGCCAACTTGAGTATATGTATAGCTGACCTGAGTATATGTATAATTTCTCACGCCACTTATGAGACAAAGCAATGCCACGTATGAGGGGCAATTTGAAGAGTATTGTATACCAAAATGGGCCGGATAATTTGGAAGACCTGCAACTTGAAATTCAGAGAGAAGTCGGAAGAATACCTGCTGCTGCGTTGAATAATTCATTGAGGAGATTCGAAGAACGGCTTGCACATTGTCAAGCAGTCAACGGTGCTCAATTCGAAAATTTAATTAATTAAAATTATTTTCCATCCTTCAATAGGAAA
Source organism: Halyzia sedecimguttata (assembly GCA_937662695.2). NCBI lineage: Eukaryota > Metazoa > Arthropoda > Insecta > Coleoptera > Coccinellidae > Halyzia > Halyzia sedecimguttata. The sequence goes on from OW569415.2 coordinate 31,967,602, forward strand.
CTCGTCGATTTCAAAAAGCAAGTTACCATAACAAATTGATTATTTTCTAATGTTTTAGTAAAAAAACGGCACAACCAATTTTCCTTTCATTCACACCGTTGAGTAAGTAATCAAATTACCTTTCATTAGATGTATCACAATCCATTTACATATTCCCATTTGAAAAAATAAAGTAGTGGGCTGCGGGGCTTGAGGGTGATAAATAACAAATTCAAAAAAGCACAGGATACATTTTTTTTTTAAATTAAAAACTGACGGGTGCCAGGATTTTCCTCAATAGTTTTTACGTACAAGAATTATTGACAAGTTACGTTACTTTTTTGGCACGCTTCATATTATTAATATTATAAACATCAAGAAATATTCCATCATAATCTGGGATAGCCACGTCATCGCTAAACCTCCTCAACTTCCCCCAAAAGAAGAAACTGGCAGATATGTACCGTTTGCATGGTTGCTAACAATCACGTAACTTAGTCACTAAATGACAAACGCAGGCGCTCTAGGAAACTTAAACCCTATGCATAAAAGCCGCTTTACACTATGCAATATTGGTGCAATGCAAGAGCAATGCAATGTGAAATGACCCAACGGCGCATGCGTGACGGCAATTTTCTGATCAGCTGATGCAACTTTTAGAATTAGAGCAGGGGCTATTTTTCATGCAATTATTTGGCAATTCTGGTTTGTTTTTTAGTGACTTTAATGGAAGCCAACATGAATATGATATGATAAAATTCACTAGTTGTTTGACTTAACCTATCATTCGAAACTTTTTTCAGCTCTATCTATTTTCATCAATTTTATATGGTTTCATCAATTTTATATGGCATGAAGGTATGGGTTCTCAAGTATGTTTAGTCTACAGAAACAGAACAAGTTCAATACTATTGTATATATATATATATATATATATTCTTTTGAACTAGAGCATTACAATTTGTTTTGTATCTAACAATAAAGCATGTGTATGAAAAAAGTGTTAGCAGAGGTTAGTGTAACGGGGTACCATATAATTTGATATAATATGATACTAGAGCTTAGGGAAAAAACCTCAGCAAAAAACCCTATCTCCCCGTTAGTGTTGTATTTATGAAAATTGAAATTGTTAACAAAATATGCTGAAATATTAAATATTGAAGGGCATCTTTTTCTTCATTATCGCTTCTTTTTCAACAAGCAGAGAAGATTCTCCAAAGGTACCCGAAACCCAATCTGGAAAAGGAAAAGACAAAGGGAGAAAACGAACAAATTAAAGATGGAATATTCTATATTTCATTAAATAGATTTGAAACTCGCTACCCATTCTAAAAAAGACACAGAAACATTATGAATAGCCCTAAAACCATCTTTGAATCTATATATGCGACAATTATTAACTAAATGATATATGGTTTCCTCTGCTTCCCCGCATTCACAACTAGGACTCTCAACTGAGTTGTATGAAAAGGATGCTCGCTTATATTCCATCAAGTCTGATGATTATCATAATAAAATAGTACGTTCGAGAGCACTGACTGATATTGCCCAAAACTTAAATAACTTTTTAGATAATCCTATTCAATAAAAGCTCGCGGAATGCCCAATTATCCATAACTTCTATTAATCGAATGACCCACCTCAGCCTTCCTTTTATTTGTTGACATATTTTCTTCTTACATAAAACACCGTTATAATAATTGAAATTTCCTCTGATCTCATACTGCAATATAAAAGGTGTGATAAAAGTATAAATGCAAAAGTGCCTTTAGTTTTCTTTAAGTTGATCGTACAAGTCCTTGAAAATAGTATTGCACTTAAATTGCAGTATGGAATAATCATACTCATGCAATGCAATGCGTTGCATCAATATTGCCTAGTGTAAAGCGGCTTTAAGGCTATCAATTGCAAACACTAGCTGTATGCGTCTGTTTGACACCATCTGTCAAACTATACCAAACGACAGCAAACACCAGTAGTAACCAGTTAGTTGAATGAAAGTAAGGCTAATGTAACTAGCGCCAACCAAAGAAGATCCTTATGAACTTCAATCATCTTATCTGTGATGCGGAAATGCTGGTCGACGTTCATTGTTTTGTCGCAAGTTTAGTTAAAGAATACCACAAACCAGCTTCACTTTAGGCTTGTTTCACATGCATACGGTTCCATTCGGTTCGTTTCGTTTTCGGTTTCAATTCGGTCGCTGGCGACAAGTGTGAAACGGTGCTCCGGTTTAGATTCGGTACCGAATAGAAACCGTACAGCACACGAATATGTTTCAATCAGGTTTGGATTCGTATGTAGGGAATACATATCAACCGGGGCGTTCACACAAATACGGTTTAGTTTCGGTTTTAACCATAAAGTAATAATATTTACATATATTTTCTGTCTCGTTCTGTGGTTTTAACCTCAAATCGAGCAGATATCTTTCAATATTTCCCGAATATAGAAATATAAACATACATATTTTCGGGATATTGTTGCTATCTCAGTATTCATCTCAGTATTCATGAGAAAAATGATGGTTTACCAAATGTGGATCGACTGATTTCTGCTGTAAATCTAAACCAGTGCTGCGGGACAAAACTTCCGAAAAATATAACGATCAATTAAAGACGTAGGATGCATTCAAAGATGTATGTGTCCAATTTTGAATGACTTTGATAAATCTGACGTCGCGGAAAAATTGGAATTGTAAGCCCGTGTCGGAAGATAACATAAAACCTAATATGAACCGTATATGTGTGAAAGGCCTTCATTCGTTTTCGGTTGAAACCGAAAACGAACCGAACCGAATGGAACCGTATGCATGTGAAACAAGCCTTACTGTGTTACTATGTTTTTTCGAAGACTGACACAAATTTCAGAATAAGTGATGAACAAAAAATGATCAGAGATGAAGATTATCGCTTAGTGTAGAAGTCTGATCTAGGCTCTGAAACGCTACAGAAAAGTTTCTTTTTAAGGTTGATGTTGTTTCGTTGATGTTTATTAGGCAACATTGTTCTATATATTGCTTCTGACAAATAACTAGTGTTTCTAACGCAGAACCAATTATAAAGAATTAATTTTCCTCATTTCATAGAAATTTTTCAGAATTTGGGAGAAAGGACCCAGAAAACAAACCATTGAATGATAATGCATTTCCCAAATTATCTTTTTATGATTACTCTTTTTAGTACCCTGGTGTCACTATCATATGCACATATTTGATGAAATCAGTTGCTGAAATTGACAAATTTCTGTTTGAAAATTTTGAAGACTATGCATCCAGAGGAGAAGAAGTTCATCAGAAAATCCTGAAGATAACAAGATATTTAAGGATTCTGGCATATGGCTGCGATGTTGGTGTTGTAACGTTGGGCGCTATACTCATCAACTCAGAATTTAGATGCAACAAATATTTATACGTATTTAAGTTGTTGGACAGTTTTGACTTGCATCCGATCCTCTACTGGGCATTTCTGGTTTTGTACCTCCTCTTCTTCCTCTATAATTGCAAGATCACAATGAGTGCGATTAACCTTTTTCCCTATTTCGTATTTCAATATACCCTTCAATATATTCTTATGAAAGAAGGTGTAAGTAGTCTACGGAAATGCAAGAAAAACGATGGAGCATATAAAGATGATGTGAAGCAGGAACTGAGGCGACTCATAATACACACTCAAATACTCACAAGGTTAGCGTAATCCATTTCTTGATATTGAATTTTAATTACAATAATGTCCTTATGGTATTATGTCTCAAGAAAAATTAGTGAGAAAAGTATCATAACAAATATAGTACTGATATAATGTTACTAGCTGACCCAGCGAACTCTGTTCCGCCTTAGAGGCAATAAATAAGCAGATTTTAGATTTTATTATACACGTTTGTCATAAAATATAGATAGTTTATATTCACCGTTTCTATACAATCCCTTTATATCTCAATAATTGAACGTACACGTGTGCAATTAGAAAAAAAACACCCTGTACAGTAATGATTTATTTTCAATGATGTATCCCTCTAAAGTTTATTTTTAACATAAATGAATGAAATTGTACGATTGTGGCATGGAAAACAGCAAGTTGCAATTGACGTTAAAGAAGAACACCCTGTATGGAGATTTCGGACGAATACATTATGAGAATCCATCCAAGATACCTATTTAGTTAATGCTTTGTTTGTGACACAAATCACTTCAATCACGTACAATTGTGCCATGAGAAAAAGGACACCCTGTATAGTAATGCTTTATTTTCAATGGTGTATGCCTCGAAAGTTTATTTTTAAACACACATGACTAAAATTGTACGATTATGGCAGGAAAAACAAGTTTTAATTGACGTTAAAAGAAAAACACCCTGTATAACACAAAAAAGTATCCTATGTCCGTCTCCTGGTTCTAAGCTACCTCCCCACCAATTTTGAGCCAAATCGGTATAGCCGTTCTTGAGTTATAAGTGAAGTAACTAACACGACTTTCTTTAATAAATATAGATGTATACGCTCCGTTTTGATAATTTGAAACTTATCAGTAATATGTAATTACATAAAAATCTTCATATTACCTCGTGGACTTACCTGATGTCTTAACTGACTAACGGAGTGAAGTATACTTGTTCATACCCAACTAGCAAAATAGACCCCTAAAAGAACGAAATGGTTTCATAACTATCGTATTGGGCCGCTTGAAAGGATAACATTATTTTTTAATGCGTCTCAATACGACAATTTGGTCATAAAATAGATGTATTTCTATAATGCTGTTGTATAGAAGTTCTTACAACTCATATAATACGACAAATTTTATAACAGTCGCATAACGTACTATAAAGTTCCTATAAAATAATTTTAAAACAGTGTTATACAGATTAGAATACGGTTGCATACCTATTGTATTACTTATAATAGCGACGTTAAAAGATGGTTATAAAGGAAGCTGTATAAACAGTTGCATTAGAGTTCTTTAAGAGAAGTAATAAGATTGTTGCTTTACGCAGAAGTTGAACACTACACAATAGATATAGAACTATTTTATAATCATCTTATAACTAAAACGGTATTCACTCTTATGAAGAGCTTATAGAATAAAAATGTGGTTCCAGGATTAAATTTATCTCATGTTCTGCGTTATAGAATCATCTACATATACCTACAAACATATAAACATAACCCAATAGTAATAGAAAAATTACGCGGGTTTTCTAGCAGTTTTCGGGTTCAAAATGAATTCGGCAATATCTGAGTGGAAAGAAATAAATAGCGTGCTAATTCGTTTCCCAGTTTGTGGGAACAATCGTCAACTCTTTTCTATTATTTTCCTCGGTTTCTACTATCTTGAACATATTTCAAATATATGAATACCGGTATAAATACATCCAATAATTTGAGGTTAGTTCACGATTGGAAAGAATCTGTATAAAGAAATTATTCGAAACACAATATAACTAAATAATTGTTTAATGTCGTACCGAACGCATGTTAAGCGATACTTCTGTTCTATTATGTAGTTTGTAAACGCGCTAAAGGATTATACGGAAATCTAACGTACAGTGTTGCTAGCTTGGCAGTTAGTAGTTATTCCGACATACATAAAATCAGTAGCAAAAAATATGTAGACTTTTTTATTTTATTATGATACATCTTGTAGTTCAAGATGTTCTAAAAGCACCTACAATGTATGTTTTGCAATTCAATCATGAAAAGTCATATATATTTGACACGGATTGTCACAAGGGTTCATTGTAAATTTTAACAGTAAATTTGTGCTGAAGAGAGTTTAGTCATATGAACAAACACAATATTGCGATAGATTCCTTTATTTTTACTAAGAAAACAACTTTTTTCTAAATAATAACTGAATAATTAGCACAAAAAAAATCTTGTGTAGCCTACACTTTATGCAAAACAGCAACGTGTACTTTTTGCACACAATGTGTTGGACCACTCACTATACCCGTGGTCCAATCCTGATCCTTTATATAAATATCTACCTATCATTTCTGTAATAAACAAAATCTGGCAACAGTTGAAAGTGGTCAAGAATCAAACTGCACCATGATTCCTGAGACTGTTAAAAACAATTTTATGGCGCTGCATTAAACAACATAATAAAACTTTAATATCGTATACAGCTCAGATGAAAACAGAATCATTGTATAAGGTATCTAATTTGTATTCTACCATATACGCCATATTTATTAAACGTTCGGCTGTTCAGAAACCGCCGCCATTGTGAAAAAAATCATATAGAAACGAAAAAGGGTGAAATAAAAATGGATTTTTTAAGGAAATATGAGATTTTTTCCGCTTTTACAACAGCAACAATACATGCTTTGTTTTAAGTTGAAAATTCAACAAATAATACATTACTTTTTATTTTTCAATACCAATAAAATGTACGCTAAACTGAGGCACTTTAATTTTTTACCAACAAAATATATATATATTGTCAGAAAAGTTAGCTGCGCAAATAAATTTGGCCCCCACAGTAGCGATATAGGTCTTCAATATGATTAACAACAGGTCCCATCTCCATCACCCACCGCCATAATAATGCCTGATATTGGATTACTCCTCTGTCATGACACAACGCGAACGTTTACACATACCTAATAAAATATTCTTGTGATAATTCTATTCCGAATTTCAACGGTAGAGAACAAAATTATTGTATTAGCTATTCTGTCTACATTATAAAATACTTATAAAATACTTTCTTGGTAGTTCTATATGTGTCCGTTAAATAGTCTTAAACCGCATACTTATAGGACAGTTATATAGTCATCATATTGATTATCCCATAACGGTTGTGTAGTTTACTAAAGGATGTCCTAAAAGAACTAAACGGTTGTGTAAAGTGGGGCCCTTTTTGGTTGTAAAGGCATTGTATAATGGGTTATATCCACATTATAAGATTTTCACGTTTCTATAAGATATGCTGTATAGCAGTTCTTACAACCTTTATAAAATTATTTTTGCTAGTTGGGTATACAGGGTGTTCGGTGAGTGAACCTATATACGAATTACAAATGTTGGTAAGTCTACTCATTACAGAAAAACAGGGTTCTTCTGCAAATTAATTTTATCCCTTGTAGCTTCTATGATTTTCCATGGATTTTACTTAAATTTGGTTCACTTCATAAGCATCGGTTTGGAATTCCCGGTCCGGACTGTGAAATCTTTTTTTCCTAAGGACCCAAAACAAACACCCTGTATGTATTCCTTAGTTTCCGTTTATAATCTGTACATAAAATTTCCTATGGAATGAGCTAATTAACAATATTGCCACACTTGGCAACACTGTTCTATACAGCAATAAAGTGAGCACAATTAGGTTTTCCAAAATTGAATCTTATTTATTCTTGGAAGAAATATTCTTCTGAAAGAATACTCAGAATGAATTAATTTTGAAATAATTTCTAGATAATCATACAAATTTTTGGAATGAAATATACACGGTTATATTTACACTAATTAAAAAGAAGAATCCCGCATGAACGAAAAAATTATTACTGAACAAAAAAAGCATAGATGAGCCAATGAAATTTTTGTATATTATATCGTGAGGATGAACACAATGATAACAACTCATTAATTTATGTTCAAAATTTGGCGTCATGTTTAATTACATCCGCACAGATGGGGCCAAACAATCTGTTGTTGTAACGGGTATTTTTTAGCTGCATGAGAAGTTTCAATGGTTGTTGTCTATGGTTTGACAGTTGAGAATGTCAAACTGGGTTGACATTTCTGTTCAGTAAAGTTTGTCAGCTGATCAGGAAACGTCAGACCAACGCTTTCAAATTGTGGAAATTTACTTTGAAGAAATAAATCTGTTCGCGAAATTCATAGAGAACTTCGTCCATTTTTCGGTCAACATAATCGGCCTAGTGAGCAAGCAAATCGTGCAGTTATTGATCGTGTTCGCACTAATTTTACTCATCGTGATTCAAAACCATCAACAAGATTAAGAAATGTGCATACCGATGATATTATTTCTGTCTTGTATTTTTAATTAATGTTCTCAAGCTCTTACAAAAAATACACGTTACAATCCACACCACATACATTTACAGAAAAACGATGTTGTGAGTTTTGTCGTCTCCTATAATTGATCGTCTATCTTTTTGGCCCTCTTGTTCCTCGGAACAAAGTGCTTATCAATTTGCCCAAATGTCTATAATTTTCGAATTTTTGGCTGAAAATGGTCTCAAACTTGTTGGTTCGACTCACTGATCAAGAGAATCCGTGGTCCAGATCGATTCTGTGCAGCCGTTAACACGATAACTCTTGAACGAAATGAGCTAGACAGTTGAAATTAAAGTAGGTTTGGGAGATGAATATCTCGGTTGAATTTTTTTTTTTCATTACAAATTTCGAATTCATTTTTTTTAAGATGTACTTTCATCATAAGAATCCATTGATATCATTCTCAAATCTAACAAACTAAGAGATACCTTCGGAGACCATTAATGGCCATTAACGTGCTAGTACACAGCCCTTACCTCATGGAAGGGGTGAACGGAGGTACTAAGCGTGAATCAAGAGTAGAAACGAAGTTCGAAGGGTGCAGTGGATTCCTACTTAGACGCAAAACTGATTAAAGGTTCGAGTGTTGTACAATCTTTTTAGACAGTTAGAGTTTTCAGAGTAAGTTCGGGAGATAAATATCTCGGTTAGGTTCGTTATTTGGCATAAATGATGGTTTCGGAGTAACGAATAAAACATTTTGTTTTCACATTAGAACTTTTGAATTTATTTTTTTTTAAGATGCACTTCCATCATAAGAATCCATTGATGTCATTTTCAACTCTTACAAGCTTATACTTTCGGAGATATGATTTTTCGAAATTTCAATAATACATCGTACTTCTATGTTTTCACAAAATGCGTTTTCTATCTGTTTGTATTCACTGTTCATTGATGTCATCTTATCTACCTATGAGAGACGTCATCTATATTTCTGTTCTAGTTTTTTTTATATAATTCGTACTTTGAAAATATTTTGTGTTGGGCGACAAGGTTCTGTGTCTTGAATTTGTGAATAAATACAAGACTGAATGGTTTCTTTCTGGGTTTTCTCTCCCAAACTCTGAAAAATATCTATAAAATAAAAAAATAATTATTATATAAATATTTTTCAGAGTTTGGGAGAGAAAACCCAGAAAGAAACCATTCAATGATGAATATACCTCCCACAGTATCCTTTAATGATTACTTAAATACAAGACTGTTTTGAAACCAAAAATAATATTGACTTTTTGCATATATAATAATTTATGTGCAAATATTAGGAATGATGTTTCAGAAGATTTAGAATTTAATCATTTTAATGATGTAGTTGATGATGGCGATAGGAAAGAACAACATAATGGAATCCTTAAAAGAAATTACTGTTCGTTGACCACCGAGGTTAATATTACCTTTTACTTCCTTAAGTAGTGAGACATGTTCCTATATACAGTATTTTCATAATGTTGCTAGCAAAAAAATGCTGAAATATTGATCTACATTTGACAATCAAATATTCTTTCTTGAGTTAAGGTTCATAATACAGAATGAATGTGTTAGTGGTATGAACTATTGAATTATGAACAGAGGATTGTATTTTATTACTTTATTTTGAACTATTAAAATAATTTGTTCGCCTATACCTATTCAAATATCAGAAATAAATGGACAATCTGCTATGATTGTCTCCAGCCTTGCTCTAGGCATGATAGACGATGATACTTTCCTTAGGTATTTCGAGTTGTGAAAACTCGATACAGGATACTGTGGGAGGTTTACTCATTATTAAAAGGTTTCTTTCTGGCTTTTCTCTCCCAAACTGTGAAAAATATCGGTTAATTTGCAGTTTAACGCCCCCTCGCCGATTTTCCAAATATTCTGTATATAGAATCTACATGATGTTGATATACCACAGTTTTAATTTTAGCACTGGCAAATGAGTATTTTTCGAGAAAATTCAAAATGAAAGTTTCACGCAGTTTGAAAATTGAAAATTAAAATAGAAAAATATCTAGTTTCCATGTTGATATATTTTTAAGAAATTTAAATTTATGAAGTAGTATATGAAATTAAAACCTAGGAAACGAGCCAAATAAATGAATCAGAGTTGAATTTAATCAAATTTTATAAAGTCAGTCTTCCTGCAAAAGAAAAAGTAAGTGGGAATTTCATGAGTGTAACACACTAAAAGTGCTTTATTGAAATATTTCTGCGGAATTCAACAATTATCTTTAAAATGCGTATTATTTTATCATGTGTGATCAATAGTTGGAGCATAATGGCCGACGGAGACAGCAACCCAAATGTACAAATCTGCTGTTACAACGTTTGCGGAGAATGTGCCTTTACAAACATTGAGTTTATCTGCAAAATTTCGGATGATGAAATAGCTCGCCACTTTCTTATTGAACATGGAGTTTTGGCTTGCCATTCAGTATGTGAAACTTGTGGATCAAGAGTATCTGCGAACTTTGAGAGAAAACAGTTCAGGTGCCGTAAAGTGATTCATGTGCCTAAACGGGGATCTGTTAAGTGCGATACTTCTCGTAGTGTCTTCAAAGGAACATTTTTGGAAGGTTCGCATCTTAGTTTGAGGCAAATGTGTTTCCTGGTCGATATGTTCCTCTCAAGCCGAGGTGCGAAAACTGAAGACACCATGTTTGAGCTAAAGATCAGTGAACATACAGTTGTTGATTGGTTTTCCTTTTGCCGTGAAGTTGAAGAAGACTATCTCATGCGGAATTCCCAACCGATAGGGGGGCTTAGGAAAATCGTTGAAATAGACGAAGCACTGCTGGGCCATAGGAAATACAATCGAGGACGTGTGTTAACTGAGCAATGGGTGGTCGGTGGAATTGAACGAGGAGTTCAAGGAGGATGTAAGGCGTTTCTCGTTCCTGTACAGAATCGCACTTCCGAAGCTTTGATCGGCATCATAAAACGTTTTGTACTCCCTGGCACAACGGTTATGACTGATTCATGGCGGGGGTACAGTTCTTTGCAAAACGAAGGATACCTACATCTCACGGTGAATCATTCTGAAAATTTCGTCGATCCACGAACTGGTGCCTACACCCAAACCATTGAAAGACTATGGGTTGAAGTTCGTAGACATGTTCCTTCGGCTGGATTCAGGAGAGAAGCAATTTCAGGATATTTGGCTGATGTTCTCTTCAGACGCATGATGCCTTGCTACGGTCGTAGGAGGCACGTCTTCTGGAAAGCTGCGGCAAATTTGTACTCGCCAGAGCATCCATTGGCATAAGGTAAATTGAAAAGTTTCTCTACAAGCAAAATCTATCCAAATGTGCTTTTGTGGTTACCGATTTTTTCCATTCATCTGTATTATGATAAACATTATTTAGCGTAGGCCCAAAGTGGCTACAATGATAGTTTTAAATGTTTCCAGGCCCGACTTTAAAGACAAATTTCGCTTCACATTATTTCGAAAAAATATGTAACTTAAAGTGAAAGATGACATTTAATAGTGACAAAATAGTCCAAATACTGTAATCTAAACAGGAGGGGAACTAAACAGGAAAAATGGGAGAGGAAATATATATCATAAATTAAAAAATTTTTTTCTTTTTTTCTCAAAAAACTACTACATAAAACTAAAATCATCATAAATAATACCATAATTCACACATTATAAATCAAAAATTTATAAATCCTAAGCTATACTATTAAATTAATTACCCCACCCAGCACCCCTATTCACTACCCATCCCGTTAGATAGCTCCAAAATAACTGGTTTGTCACTATTAAAAAATAACAAAAATCACTGTGCATTACAAATTTTCTTCGAAAAAAATTAATATTTGTATCATAAGATGAATTTTGATGATTTTTAATAGTGGCAAATTAGTCCATTTGGTGAAACCTAAACGGAAAGGGGGAGTGAACAGGAGTGCTGTGTGAGGTATTATATTCAAAACGATTAATTTTGGTTTAAATTTTCTCCAAATTTCAATTTTCATCATAAATTATAACAATAATCTTATTTTAATAACACAAAATTAAGAAAATCAGAGAAATCCTAATAAATTTATTACCCCACCCAGCACCCCTATTCACTCCCCATCCCGTTAGATTGATCCAAAATAACTGTTTTGCCACTATTGAAAATGATCAAAAATCAATGTACAATGCATATTTTCTTCGAAAAACATGAAAAAGTCGATATTTACGAGGGGGCGTTAAACTGCAAAATTACCAAAATATCTATAAAATAAAAATTTATTATTTTGTGATTTGTTTCTGCGCAAGAAACACAAGATATTTGTCAGAATGAGCATCAACGAAGAAACAACTATATCGTAACGTTTTGGAGTCTACATCAGACTCCTTCGTCAGACACTTAAAGAAAATCTTCAGAATTATTTAGTTGAGTGTCTGACAATGGAGTTTGTTATAGACTCCGATACGTTTCGATATAGTTGTTTCTTCGTTGATGTTGTTTCGTTGTTGTTTGTTAGGCAACATTGTTCGATTGATTGCTTCTGACAAACATCTTGTGCTTCTTACGCAGAAGCAAATCGCAAAATAATTCATTTTTATTTTATAGATATTTTCCAATGTTTGGGAGAGAAAACCCAGAAAGAAACCTTTTAATAATCATATGGATTATCCAAGGTCATTATAATTCTACGATAGCTGAGGTTATTTCATTGGTCATTTCGCATTCAATCACACTTTTTCGACTACAGCATTCTGTGCAATCATAGAACTACGATTTGATTTTGAAATGTTGAAAGATCATATCACTGAAAATATTAGCTTGTTAGAGTTTAAAATGATATGAACAGATTCTCATGTTGAAACTGCATTCAAAAAATAATTGAATTTGAAATTCGTAATGTAAGAAAACATTTTTTTCCCGTTACTCTAAAAATATCAGGGCCGATTTTGCCCAATAACAAACTTAACCAAGATATTTATTTCCCAAACCTACGCTCAACATTTCAACTGCCTAGCTCTCTCCTTTTGAGAGTTATTGTATTAATGGCCGGACAGAATAGATTTTGACCACGGATTCTTGATCAGTCAGTCGAACCAAATCGTTTAAGACCATTTTCATCCAAAAATTCCAAAATTACAGATATTTGGGCAAATTGATAAGCACTCTGTTCCGAGGAACAAGAGCGCCAAAAAGCATAGGGAGGCGAGCTTTCGAAATTACGTGTATTTGACGATAAGAAAACAAATATGGTTAAAATTAATGTACAACTTAAAGACTCACTCTGTATATACAAGGTGTTTTATTGGGAAACAGAAATACTTACAAGAAAGAATAGAGGGCAACGAGGTGGTTCTAGATCTAGATATCCCACATTTATTGGCTAAAACTGTCCTTGTAACCCACATACAGGATGTTTTATGAATTTTGCTCATTTCTTGCTGGGTTGATAACAAGTGAACCATGCTGTATACCCCTTTTATATTTGGTATACATATTACTTACTTGAAGCTGAATTGAATACTTTCCGAACCACAAGGAAAATCTAGATCCGTGTTAACAAAAACTTATGGTACGATTATCCTTGAAACAACACCTCGTATATCGAAATTTTGAAAAGAGCAAAAAAACTTAACTGAAACGTGTGCTTTACATTTTTGCGCCGACAGTTTTACTTTGACAGTTGACAGTTTTAACTTGACAGTGAAGTTTTTAAGAACTTGAATACAAAAATTGGTTCAAGCACTGACGTGAAGTCAGGAGCTTTTGCGCGTGTATTCTATTGTCCATTCTCCTTTATTGGACACTCATAATCGAATTTACCATAGTGAATTCTATTGTCTGTTCTCCTGTATTGGGCACTCCGAATTTACCATGGTAAATTCGATTAAGAGTGTTCAATACAGGAGAACACACAATAGAATTCACCATGGTAAATTCGATTAAGAGTGTCCAATACAGGAGAATGGACAATAGAACATACGCGCAAAAGCTCCTGACTTCACGTCAGTGCTTGGAAAATTTTTTTTTCGTGAAGTCAGGAGCTTTTGCACGTATGTTCTATTGCCCATTCTCCTGTATTGGACACTCTTAATCGAATTTACCATGGTAAATTCGGAGTGTCCAATACAGGAGAACAGACAATAGAATTCACCATGGTAAATTCGATTAAGAGTGTCAAATAAAGGAGAATGGACAAGAGAACATACGCGCAAGCTTCTAACTTCACGTCAGTGCTTGAACCAATTTTTTATCAATGATTTTTTAAAAAATTTCTAGTGCTACGATCCTCAAGAAATTTTGGAACAATTTTTGCGTTGGCATTCTACAACTAATAACCATATTTGAATTGGATCGGATTTGTATTTTTTGAGTTATTGAGGAAATATCAACCAATTTTCAGATGGATATAACTCCAAAACCATTTGGCCGATTATGCTATTCAACGAACTCGAATATCATATTCAGATGCGTAATCTACCCTGAAAGCTGCAAGTCGCTATTTTCTAGTGTTACGGTCCCCACCAAATTTTACACACGTCTTCATGTCGATATTCTACAACTAGTTACCAAGCTTCAATTCGATCGAGTCTATATTTTTTGAGTTATCGAGGAAATAATATTCCAGATGGATATAACTCCGAAACCGTTGGGCCGATTATGGCCAACAGCGAACATAACTGTTCCATTCAGATGTGCAACCTATCCTGAAAATTGCAAGTCCCTATCTCCTTCCGTTCAAGAGTTGTCGAGGCAACGGTCACCCATCCAGCTACTGAACTCACACAAGGCTGCTCGGATCTCCTACAATATGAATCCGATCATGTTCAAACTTGGAACTTGGTAGTAGAGATAGGTTCTGAATGCTCTCAGCGATATCAGACGAATAGTTTCTGATATATAGAATTTTTTCAATAATTTTCTATGATTTTTTTTAAATTTTCTAGTTATACGATGCTCACTAAATTTTGCAAGAATTTTCGCGTTGCCATTCTACAATTAATAACCATGTTTGAATTGGATCGGTTTTGTAATTTTCGAGTTATTGAGGAAATAACGAACAAACTTCAGATGGGTATAACTCCAAAACCATTTTGCCGATTATGCCTATAAACAAACTCAAATGGCGTATTAAGATTCTCAACCTTACATAAATATTTCAAATCGCTATCTTTTTCCGTTCATTGGTTATCGTGACGTAAATAATATTTTTTAATAATTTTTTTCAAATTTTCTAGCCATACGATGTTCACAAATTTTCACAAACGTTCTTAGGTTTATATTCTACAACTACGCAGCAAGTTTCAATTCGATCGGATTAGTATTGGTTGTAGACAAAATTATTACTCGGAAACCTTTGAGCCGATTATGCTCATTAACGAACTTGTCCGTCCTATTGGGATGCGTCACCTACCCTGCAAATTTCAAGTCGCTATCTCTTTCCGTTCTCAAGTTAACGTGGCCGGACAGAATCGAATTTGACCTCGAATTCTTGATCAGGGAGTCGAACTCAATCGTTTGAGACAGAAAATTACAGACATTTGGGCAAAATGATAACGCGATGTTCCCCATAACGTACCCGCAACAAAAAATTAGTTATAAGTGACTTTTAATAATAAAAGTTAACGCCTTGTATGTACATAATTCGAAATAGACAGGCTGGTCCACTTGTTATCACCCTAGGAAGAATGAGCAAAATTCATAAGACACCCTGTACCTCAGTATCAAAGACAGTCAGAGCCAATAAATGTGATATATGTATAGAACCACCTCAGTTTCCTCTATTCGCATTTTAAGTATTTCCGTTTCCCAATGAAACACCCTGTGTAATACGAAATCAAATAATCTACATAATCGGATTTCCTTCTTTTCTGATCTACTTTCATAGGTCATCAGACGTTAAAGCCTATTTTGGTGCTGCGGCTTTAGATTTTTTCTGAAAAAGCATTTTGCCTAAGATTTTCTTACGCACAAAAAAAAGTTTGAGCACTTACGGTAAAAAAAATGGATGACGAACCCAGTGAACAACTATTTAAAAACTTGCTCATTTCATTGTTGATATTCTAAAATGACATAGCACTTGCTACTCCAGCCTTCCAATAATAGAATAAGGCTTATTGAAGTAATCCAGGGTCTAGGCTCAGTTAACTATACTCCATTCACTTTTATAAAGTCTCCCGGTTGGCCATGATTTAGGTCTATCACGTTTTGTAACTAAAACAGAGGCAGGTTCGCACTGCCGAAATATCGTCAAGGTCAAAACAATTCGCCAAGACGTTGCCAATTTCTACTCTCAACATAATCTTCAATCATAGACAAGATATTATCACATACCATTATTTTCGAATAATAAAGAACTCTTCGCTTTGGAATTGAATATGCCTAAAGTAGGTTTGAAGAAGCAGAGACAAGGTATCAGGAAGTGCTATACAGAACCGAAATCTGCAATGGGAAAACTTCATTCTGACATTTTGAACTCTCGAATGAAATTACTTAGCTTCCTATCATTATATATTATTGAGGTATAAGAATGACTCAGGTTTCGTAGTCCTACTAGTACATTTTGAAACTGGTGTATTTCAAGTTGTGCAGCAAGGTATTTAAATGTTTTCTTGAGAAAAGTGGGGAATTCCATAGGTATGGCTGTTCGTTTAGAAGTTTTCCTGCCGGGTTATTCGGGTACTTTTATTCTTTTTTGGCGCTCTTGTTCCTCGGAGCAGAGTGCTTATCAATTTACCCAAATGTCTGTAATTTTCGAATTTTTCGCTGAAAATGGTCTCAAACGATTTGGTTCGACTCACTGATCAATAATGCGAGGTCGAAATCTATTCTGTCCGGCCGGTCCGGCCGGCCGGCCGTAGGCACGATGACTCTCGGACGAAAGGAGTTAGAGGATTGAAATTTGCAGGGTGGGAAGGAGCGTAAATATCTCGGACAAGTTCATTAATTGGCGAAATCCATCAAGCTGTTTCGGAGTTGTGGCCGATTTTAGTAGAACACATTTTTTATGAATATTTCCGAAACAGATCACTCGATCTATTTGAAATTTAGCATCAAATTGTAGAATCATTACCTTTATACGCATGTGAAGTTTTGTATTGACCAGGTTCCCGCAAAGCGTAAAAAAAAATTCAAAATTAAAAAAAAAATGTCTACAATAACTCTCGAACGGAATGTGCTAAGCAGCTGAACTTTTCAGAGTAGGTTAGGGAGATTAATATCTCGGCTAAGTTCGTTATTGGGCAAAATACGCCAGATGGTTTCGGAGTAACGAAAAAAAAATTTTTTTTTAAGCAACAAATTTCAAATTCATTTTTTTTAAGATGCAGTTTCACCATTAAAATCCATCGATATCATTTTCAACTCCAGCAAGCTAATACTTTCGGAGATATGATTTTTCTAAATTCCAATAATGAATCGTACTTCTATGTTTTCACAGAATGCTATAATCATTCTATCTAAGCTTTATCATATGATCTGTGTTCATACTCGTACATTTAATCCTGTTCTATAAGAGAGGGTCAAATTCAGTTCAGCTATTTTAATTTGATTTCTTCCATGGTGCAGTTCTCATTCTCAGATTGCTCATTTAATCTTGATAAATAAACTATTATTTGAATTGATGCAGTTCTATCATAAGAATACATTGATATAATTCCCAACTCTGAGAAACCAATACTTTCGGAGATATAATTGTCTGTTTGAACTAGATCGCCAGAAAGCTCCTGTCCACAGGGCTCGAACCCATTTTTGTTTCTTCCACATGGGAAGGCCATATTATTTTCAATTAGACAAACTAGAAAAAACATTTCAATTTCTCTTTTTCGTTATATTATGGATCAATCAATCAGTTATATTTATTTTTGGTTGAAAATAAAAGGATATTTTTATTTTCTTCACACATGACAAAATAATTGAAAAATAAATTTTTCAAACCACATTGCTATGTTCTGAGTACCTATTGAAGTATCCGAAGTAAAAAAAAATGGGTTCAAGCCCTGTGGACAGGAGCTTTCTGCCGCTCTAGTTCAAACAGACAAATTATATCTCCGAAAGTATTGGTTTCTCAGAGTTGAGAATTATATTAATGTATTCTTATGATAGAACTGCATCATAAAGGAAATTAAATTCAAATAATTTTTTATTTATCAAGGTTAAATGAGCAATCTGAGAATGAGAACTGCACCATGGAAGAAATCGAATTAAATCTGGCCAATTTTGCCCAATAACGAACTTAACCGAGATATTCATCTCCCCAACCTACTCTGAAAATTTCAACTACCTAGCTCATTCCGTTCGAGAGTTATTGTAGAAAAACTTTTTTTAAATTTTGAAATTTTTTTTTGACACTTTGCGGTAATCTGGTCAATACAAAACTTCACATGCGTATAAACGTCATGATTCTACAATTTGATGCTAAATTTTAGATAGATCGAGTGATCGGTTTCGGAAATATTCATAAAAAATATTTTTACTAAAATCGGCCATAACTCCGAAACCGTTTGATGGATTTCTCCCATTAACGAGCACGTCCGAGATATTTACGCTCCAAACCCACCTTGCAAATTTCAATCCGCTAACTCCTTTCGTTCGAGAGTTATTGTGCCTACGGCCGGCCCGCTGGACAGAATCGATTTTGACCTCGGATTCTTGATCAGTGAGTCGAACCAAATCGTTTAAGACCATTTTCATTGAAAAATTCGAAAATTACAGACATTTGGGCAAATTGATAAGCACTCAGTTCCGAGGAACTAGAGCGCCAACAAGTTTCGTATGACAATTGCTCAAAACAGGTTTAAAGGACCTACAAATAGTAGATTTTTCATAAAACATGTATCAAAGAAGAGTAATAATGAAAAATTACCTTGTAATCGAACAAAAATTTCCTGATCTACGTTCACCAAATTTTCTCCTTTCTCTAACAGCAGAATTATGCTTTCAATATTTACATTCTATTTGCATTCTATGTCTATGGATGGAAAGCAGTCTCACTACTCTCAGATCTCTTACTTCATGTTCCGTTCCAAAATGTAAGACTTTTCTGAGAAAAACTAATTTCGGAGAAGACAACTGAGATTTTTTTCACTTCGCTCACATTTCGGAATACACTTTATTCTCATAATTCTTCGATTGATTAGATAATGTCATGTCTCAGGATAATAAGTTGACATTATGACAATTCATACATAGATTAATTATATCACTCTGTGAAATACGATTTATCATTGAAATTCTGAAAAATCATATCTCCGAAAGTATTAGCTTGTTAGAGTTAAAAATGATATCATTGGATTCTTATGATAAAACTGCTTATTGAAAAAAATTTAATTTGGAATTTGTTCTTTAAAAAAAAAAATTTTTTTTTGTTACTCCGAAACCATCTGTCCGATTTTGCCAAGTAACGAACTTAGCCGAGATATTTATCTCCCAAACCTACTCTGAAAATTTCAACTGTCTAGCTCATTCCGTTCGAGATTTATCTTGCCTACGGCCGGCCGGCCGGACAGAATGAATTTCGACCACGGATTCTTGATCAGTGAGTCGAACCAAATCGTTTAAGACCATTTTCATCGAAATATTCGAAAATTACAGACATTTGGGCAAATTAATAAGCACTCAGTTCCGAGGAACTAGAGCGCCAAAAAAAAACAACTATATCAAGAACTATAATTAATTTAAGACTAAGTAGTTAATGGGGTCATTGGTGACCCCACGATAGTAGTTATGTTAGTGTGAATAAGCCATAGTTGTTGGGGGATTAAATATCAAAATTTGACATATCATTTCTCAGGAAAATAAGTTGACATGTATCAACACAGATCATATTATAATAATTCATAGATAGAATAATTATCGCATTCTGGTGATATAATTCTCACAAAATTTCGCATACGTTGGTATTTTACTAGTTACCAAGGTTCAAAGGAAGTAAACAAGTACCTTACAAACTGAAATGATGCATTAAAATGCGCAATCTACCTTAAAAATTGCAAGTCGCTATCTCTTTCCGTTCTCAAGCTATCGTGGCAACTGCAGAATCAAATTTGACCTCGAATTCTTCATCAGTGAATCTAACCTAATCGTTTGAGATCATTAGCGGCAAAAAATTCCAACATTACAGACATTATTTTGGGCAACCTGTTCCCAAGCAAAAAATGAAGCTATGCTGTCGCACCCTGTATATTACTGAAATCTAAGCCACATTGGGACTAAAATATTTCGAGGATGGCCTGGTTGGTATTTTTGGCAGGCTCATTCCCCTGTCACGCCTATAAATTTGCCTAGATGTCTGAAATTTTCGAATCTTTGGCCGAAAATGGCCTCCAACGTTTAATTTCGTCACTGATGATGAAGCCGAGTTCAAACTTAATTCTGTCCGACCGGCTGTAGGCCGACGTAGGATTACTCTCGAACGAAGTGAGTTGAAATTTGCAGGGTAGGTGTGGAGTCCATATGCCCTCGTTTAGTTCGTTAATGGGCAAAATCTGCCAAGTGGTTTCGGAGTTATAGCCAGCCGAAATTCTCTCTTCCCAAAAAATAAAAAAATCCTGATGTGCTCTAATTAAAGCTCGAGAGTTAGTTCAAAAATACAGACAAGAAGACTTATGTAAAATTTCGAGAGAATCGTATGGAATTAATTTTTCTTTTAATATTTGAAAAAAATCTGTATCTCAGAAACTATTCATCAGATATCACTGATTTTTCGCCAGAGCCTTCACAACGTTATTTTACAGCCCAGTTCTAGATTTGAACTCTATCGAATCTATAATGTTTGGAGATTTTAGGGAAATATAGAAACATTATCAAGTAGACAGTGAACCAGTTTTTTCCAGTTGATGAGCCGAATGTTTGAAGAACAACAACAGATACACAATTTCCGTAAGACTTCCTTCAGCGGCAAACCGATGTTTGGCAGTTTCCGCTGACAGTCGTTACGTTGAGTCGGTTGAGGGTGGCTGTAGATGTCGAATCAGTACCAGGACAATTTAGTTCAACTTCAACATTGAAATCATTTCATCATCAGTTAGGGCTATCAGACTAGACCCTGGCTCACTTTAATAGCATAATTATGTTATTGGGACGCTTGAATATGTGTTATTGCGCGTATGTTCTGGGGAACATCGCGTTATAGTTTTGCCCAAATGTGAAATTTAATTCTGTGGTGCCGTCCGGCCGTCCGGCCGTCCGTTGCCACGATAAGTTGAGAACGGAAAGAGCTAGCGACTTGAAATTTTCAGGGTAGGTGGCGCATCCCAATACGACGGACAAGTTCGTTAATGGGTATAATCGGCCCAATGGTTTCCGAGTAATAATTTTGTTTTCGACCAAAATGAATCCGATCGAATTTAAACTTGGTGAATAGTTGTAGAATATAGACCTGAGCACGTTTGTGAAATTTTGTGAGAATCGTATCGTTAGAAAATTATTAAAAAATTATTAAAAAATACTTTTGTTGTCACGATAACCAGAGAATGGAAAGAGATAGCGGCTTGAAAATTTCAGGTTAGGTTGTGCACCTGAATGCGACATTTGAGTTTGTTTATGAGCATAATCGTCCAAACGGTTTTAGAGTTATAGCCATCTGAAATTTTCTGAAATTTTGTTGTTTTTTGTTCCTCATTAACTCGAAGAATACAAAACCGATTGAATTCAAACATGGTTATTAGTTGTAGAATGCCAACGCGAAAATTCTTGCAGAATTTCGTGAGGATGGTATAACTAGAAAATTTAAAAAAAAATTATTTAAAATTATTGAAAAAAAATCTAATTATCATAAATTATTCGTCCGGCATGGCTGAAATTTTGGAAGAGCCTTCAGAACCTAACTCTACTGCAGAATTCCAAGTTTGAACACGATCGGATCTATATTGTTGGAGAACCGCGCAGCCTTTTGTGAGTTCGGTAGCGAAGCGGTAGCGCCGGTAGCGGATGCGAATCGTCGTATGATATGTTGTCAATGGTCGTATTTTTGCGAGAACCTTCAAAAATAAAAATATGAATGTCATGATGACATATCTTTTACGCGTATGTTATGGGATAATCGTGTTATTTCATCACAAATCTATAGGAGATGATAGCCCTACATTAGTGGTCAGACCTGGTTTTGAAAGAGATCCTCCTTAGGAGGAGGCAACTAAATATTGAAGGGATTTCTATGCACAAGAGTGAATATCTTTGAGAAATAGAGAAGACGATTCTTCTTCAAGAGATCCATGTGCCTTCAGAGGAGTATATTTGTGAGAGGGGACTTTTGAAAGGTTATGTATTATTTTTAATATGATATCGCTGAAATTTTGTTGAAGGCTTCTGATCTTCTAAGGTGAGAGGCTCATTTGTGGATATTAAATCTCGTGATGGGTAGAGAGGAATTTTAGGCCAGTTTTTCTATCACTAATGAGAATATAACTTCATGTTTCACCTCATCTCCTTTAGATCTATAAATGGACATTTATTGGTTAAGAATAAGAAATTGAATATTACTTTGAATTGAATTTAATTCAATATGTTAGTAACTAAACTTATAATTATCTTTACTTTGATTTATTTAAATATGACATTAATTCCAGTAATATTTTTCAAGAATAATTATGTATTCTTCTCCTAAAGAAGAATTGAAGGTAGACAATAATGTGTTAATTTTTTCATAATAGCTTTCTATCCTGACTTCACGAAAAAAAAAATTGGTTCAAGCACTGACGTGAAGTCAGGAGCTTTTGCGCGTATGTTCTTTTGTTCATTCTCCTGTATTGGACACTCTTAATCGAATTCACCATGGTAAATTCGATTAAGAGTGTTCAATACAGGAGAATGGACAATTGAACATACGCGCAAAAGCTCCTGAATTCACGAAAAAAAATGGTTCAAGCACTGACGTGAAGTCAGGAGCTTTTGCGCGTATGTTCAATTGTCCATTCTCCTGTATTGAACACTCTTAATCGAATTTACCATGGTGAATTCGATTAAGAGTGTCCAATACAGGAGAATGGACAATAGAACATACGCGCAAAAGCTCCTGACTTCACGTCAGTGCTTGAACCAATTTTTATAATTTTAGAATCACAATGAAATAAGCAAGTTTTCTAGTTGTTGGTCACTCGGGTCATACATTTCTTTCCACCGTAAGTGCTCAAACGTACCAGTTCTTTTTTGCATAACAAAACAAAATAAAGAATATAAAAAAGCACTGACGTAAATTCCGTACGCTTTGGCGCGCTTGTTCACGTTGGCTAATTTGAATTTAATGATCTGTGCTTCAAGCTAAGTGGATAGAGCAAGCCGGAGATCAAGTCAGAGGGTAATGGACACCATTCACTATCCAGTCAAAAATTAACAGTGCTGCACCTAAGCTGGCGTAGGGATATAGTAACAAAGTCGACAAAGAACACCACTCACTGTCATTAGTCGCACAAGCTCCTATAGGAAGGAGGGTCTGTAGAATCATAATCATGTCTATAGCAAGCACGCCAAAGCAGATTGACCCCAGTCAATGCTTTTTTAGCGTTTTCACTTCTTTCATAGTGAAGCCAATCTGCATTGGCGCGCTTACAATAGAAATGATTATGATTATACTGACTCCCCTAGGTCTTCCCCAAGCTCATAACTTATGAGAGTCAGTTGAGCTCTTTGTCAACTTTTTTACTGTATCTCTACGCCAGCTTTGGTATATGTGTTAATTCTTGATCCGACAGTGAATGGTGTCCACTACCCTCTGGTTAGATCTCCGATCGCTCTATGCATTGAGGTTGAAGCACCCTTCATGCAATTGAACTTAGCCAACGTGAATAAGTGCACCAAAGCGTACTGACTTTACGTCAGTTCTTTTTACCGTAGGTCAAAATAAGAAAAAAAATTGATTCAAGCACTGACGTGAAGTCAGAAGCTTTTGTGCGTATGTTCTATTGTCCATTCTTCTGTATTGGCCACCCTTAATCGAATTTACCATGGTTAATTATGTCGTCCATTCTCCTGTATTGGACACTCTTAATTCAAATTTACCATGGTAAATTCGAATAAGTGTCCAATACAGGAGAATGGACGACATAATTCTCCAGTATTGGACACTCTTAATTCAAATTTACCATGGTAAATTCGAATAAGTGTCCAATACAGGAGAATGGACGACATAATTAACCATGGTAAATTCGATTAAGGGTGTCCAAAACAGAAGAATGGACAATAGAACATACGCGCAAAAGCTTCTGACTTGTGTGCTTGAATCAATTTTTTTTTCGTGATTTTTTTTTAATTTTCTGGAGGCGCGGTACTCAAAATTTTTTTTTTCGTCATTTTTTTCAAATTTTCTAGGAGTATGGTTCTTACAGAATTTTAAACACGTCTTTGTGTTGATTTTCTACTACTAGTTACCAAGCTTCAATTCAATCGAATATTTATTTTTTGAGTTATCAAGGAAACAATATTCCAGGTGGATATCACTCGGAAACCGTTAAACCGATTATGCCCAAAAACGAACTCAACTCTCCCTTTCGGATACGCAACCTACCCTGAAAATTGCAAGTCCCTATCTCCTTTGGTTCGAAAGTTATCGAGGCAACGGTCACCCATCTACTGAACTCACACAAGAATGCTCGAATCTCCAACAATATTCAACCGATCGTGTTAAAACTTGAAACTTGGCAGTAGAGTTAGGTAATGAACGCTCTTGCAAAATTTCAGCAATTTCAAACGTATAGTTACTGATATATAGAATTTTTTTTTTAAATTAATTTTTTTATTAAAAATTTTCTACAAATGCTATCCTCACCAAATTTCGCAAACATTTTCGCGTTGGCATTCTACAACTAATAACCATGTTTGAATTCAATCGGTTCAGCATTTTTCGAGTTAATGAGGAACAAAAAACCACCAAATTTCAGATGGCTATAACTCTGAAACCGTTTGGTCGATTATGCTCATAAACAAACTCAAATGTGGCATTCATATGCACAACATAACCGTTCTCAGGTTATCGTGACAAAAAAAATATTTTTTAATAATTTTTTTGACATTTTCTAGCCATACGATTCGCCCAAAATTTCACAAACGAGCTTAGGTTCATATTCTACAACTACTCACCAAGTTTCAATTCGATCGGATTTATATTGGTTGAAAACAAAATTATTACTCGGAAACCACTGTGCCGATTATGCCCATTAACGAACTTGTCCGTCGTATTGCGATGCGCCACCCACCCTGAAAATTTCAAGTCGCTAGCTCTTTTCGTTCTCAAATTATCGTGGCAACGGACGGCCGGACGGCCGGACAGACAGAATCAAATTTGACCTCGAATTCTTCATCGGGGAGTCGAACTAAATCGGAGACCAATTTCGTCAAAAAAATTCGAAAGTTACAGACATTTGGGCAAAACTATAACGCGATGTTCCCCAGAACATACGCGCAAAAAGATTGTGGTTAGAGGACTCCCGTAAGGAACGTAATTGCTTACACCTATTCTTCAAATCCAAATGTAATTCAATATAAATCTTCCAAATATAGTTATTTATAAATTGGCTCCAAGGCCATTGTACGGCATTCCAACTCGGAAACAACGCTATTTCCTCGAAACTGACCTGTTCATGCACAGAATAGCCATGAATTTTCTTTTAAAACCTCACAATATCGGCTCAGCACCAAATCCATGACCGCTACACCTAAACCACTCCCAAGATGAGCCATACAACCCAAAAAGAGCCACTTCTCGTCTGCGCATGCGCAGAATACTCGTGTCTCCCAAATTCATACACCTCACACAATACTATGATTCTTCAACACCAGTTTCAGGAGATATTGCAGCTTCAATCCACGCATGCGCAGATCCTCCTAAGGGGAGTCTATGGAGGAATAGCATCCTGCACCTCAAAACCCCATTCCTCTCAGACGAAAACTCCAGCAGTTGAATCACTTCTCGTTTGCTCATGCGCATAAGGAAAAATGCCCGAAAGAGTTAACACGAATTTCAAAATTGGCCTCAGGGTCACGGTATGGATACTCCACTGACACCACGCTATTTCCTCGAAACTGACTTGCACACACATATAATTTACATGATGTGGTAATATGACCCTCGAGTTCCTCCTCAGTCTCTCAACTTCCAGAAAAAAAAAATTCTATACATTGCTCACCCATTTATTCAATTGCCACCATATGCACGTCCATATTTAAATTAGTTGCCTTGTACATACGTGTAGAAACCGAAGTGGAATGTATTACAGATGTGACTTTTCACGTAGGAGAACAACTGAAATAATTTGGCCAAGTAATCATTGAAGGATACTGTGGGAGGTATATTCATTATCGAATGGTTTCTTTCTGGGTTTTCTCACCCAAACTCTGAAAAATTGCAGATGCAGTGACAATATGTGACTATTCTCGAATTTCAGAGTAGCTAACAAGAAAAAATAATTCTGAAGATTTTCGTTAAGTGTCTGACGAAGGAGTCTGATATAGACTCCGAAACGTCAACATTGTTCGATAGATTGCATCTGACAAATATCTTATGTTTCTTACGCAGAAGCAATTCACAAAATATAGATTTTTTTTTTAGATATTCTCCAGAGTTTGGGAGAGAAAACCCAGAAGAAAACCTTTCGATAATAATTTTCCCAGTTTGGAAGTTCTAAATTATTAAGTTTTTTTGAGGCTCCTATCAGCGGTCTGTTCTCAATGAAATTTTGCACACCCCAATAGGTTAGTATTGGTCACTGATATGCCAAAATCAAACTAAATCCAATATTTGGTTTAAGAATTTCAAGCAGAATATTCCGCAAATAGTTGAAAATTTTTCAAATTTTTTCTAGACATGCTTCCTCTCGGAATTTTGCTCTAGTGTTTGCGTCGGTATATTGTATCTAACTATCGAGTTTTAATTCAATCAGATCATTATTGTTCGAGTTATTATGAAAACAAAATTATCAAATGTTTTATTTTTTTTTCAGTTTAAATCAATCTGATCAATACAAAAGTTCACATGCATATGAAGATCATGATTCTACAATTTGATGCAGTATATCAGATCGAGTGATTGCTTTCCGAAATATTCATAAAAAATGTTTTAAATAAAAATGGCCATAATTCCAAAACCGCTAGATGGATTTCGTCCACTAACGAACTTAACCGAGATATTCACGCTCCAAAACTACTCTGCAAATTTCAACTCTCTAACTCATTCCGTTCGAGAGTTATGGTGCTGATGGCCGGACGGACAGAATTGGATTTGACCCCGGCTTATTTATCAGTGAGTCGAAGTCAATCGTTTGACAAAAATTTTTGGCGAAATATTCCAAAAATACAGACATCCGGGCAAAATAACAGGCACGCTGTTTCCTGATCAGCGCGTCAAAAGGTCAAATATTCTTTGGAGAAAATCTAAAGCCAACCAAAACAGGCGTTCACATCTGATAGCAACTTTATCCACCAGTGCTATTCAAAAACCAGAAAATGTCTAGATTAGAGATCATGGTATCAAAAACAGTGATCAAGGGTGTGTTTTTCTCAAAATTATGAAAATGTCCAGAAACTCGAAAACCGTGAAATGTTCATCAAGCATAAATTGTGTTCATCTAATTGGCCATGCCAAAAATAGAGACAAATATGTATACCTCTCGATAGCTAGAGTAAAGAAAAAAATGGGTTCAAGCCCTGTGGACAGGAGCTTTCTGGCGCTCTAGTTCAAACAGACAAATTATATCTCCGAAAGTATCGGTTTCTCAGAGTTGGGAATTATATCAATGTATTCATATGATAGAACTGCATCCTAAAGGAAATTCAATTCAAATAATAGTTTATTTATCAAGATTAAATGAGCAATCATGAGAATGAGAAAAGCACCATGGAAGAAATCAAATTAAATCTGGCCAATTTTGCCCAATAACGAACTTAACCGAGATATTCATCTCCCTAAACTACTCTGAAAATTTCAACTACCTACCTCATTCCGTTCGAGAGTTATATCTATGTCTATGGATGAAAAGCAGTCTCACTACTCTCAGATCTCTTACTTCATGTTCAGTTCCTAAATGTAAGAATTTTCTGAGAAAAACTAATTTCGGAGCAAACAACTGAGATTTTTCTCACTTCGCTCACAATTCTTCGATTGATTAGATAATCTGTCAGGAACATCATTTGACATTATGACAATTCATATTCATACATAGAATAATATCATTCTGTGACAACGTTGAAATACGATTTATTATTGAAATTTTGAAAAATCATATCTCCGAAAGTATTAGCTTGTTAGAGTTAAAAATGATATGAATGGATTCTTATGATAAATCCTCTCATTAAAAAAAATTTAATTTGGAATTTGTTTCGTAAAAAAAAAAATTTTTTTTTGTTACTCCGAAACCATCTGTCCGATTTTGCCCAATAACGCACTGACGTGAAGTCAGAAGCTTTTGCGCGTATGTTCTATTGTCCATTCTTCTGTATTGGACACCCTTAATCGAATTTACCATGGTTAATTATGTTGTCCATTAACCTATATTGGACACTCTTATTTCGAATTTACCATGGTAAATTCGAATTAAGTGTCCAATACAGGAGAATGGACAACATAATTAACCATGGTAAATTCGATTAAGGGTGTCCAATACAGAAGAATGGACAATAGAACATACGCGCCAAAGCTTTGACTTCACGTCAGTGCTTGAACCAATTTTTTTTTCGTGATTTTTTTTGAATTTTCTAGGGGTGCGGTTCTTAAATTTTTTTTTTTCGTCATTTTTTTCAAATTTTCTAGGGGTACGGTTCTTACAAAATTTTAAACACGTCTTTATGCTGATTTTCTACTACTAGTTACCAAGCTTCAATTCAATCGAATCTTTATTTTTTTAGTTATCAAGGAAATAATATTCCAGGTGGATATAACTCGGAAACCGTTAAACCGATTATGCCCAAAAACAAACTCAACTCTCCTTTTCGGATACGCAACCTACCCTGAAAATTACATGTCCCTATCTTCTTTCGTTCGAAAGTTATCGAGGCAACGGTCACCTATTTACTGAACTCACACAAGAATGCTCGAATCTCCAACAATATTCAACCGATTGTGTTAAAACTTGAAACTTGGCAGTAGAGTTAGGTTATGAACGCTCTTGCAAAATTTCAGCAATTTCGAACGGATAGTTACTGATATATAGAATTTTTTTTTTATTTTCAATGATTTATTAAAAATTTTCTACAAATGCTATCCTCACCAAATTTTGCGAACATTTTCACGTTGGCATTCTACAACTAATAATCAAGTTTGAATTCAATCGGTTTAGTATTTTTCGAGTTAATGAGGAAAAAAAAACCACCAAATTTCAGAAAATTTCAGATAGCTATAACTCTAAAACCGTTTGGCCGATTATGCTCATAAACAAACTCAAATGTCGCATTCAGATGCGCAACCTAACCTGAAATTTTCAAGCCGCTATCTCTTTCCGTTCTCAGGTTATCGTGACAACAAAAATATTTTTTAATAATTTTTTTAAAATTTTCTAGCCTCACGATTCGCCCAAAATTTCACAAACGTGCTTAGGTTCATATTCTACAACTACTCTACATCCACCCTGAAAATTTCAAGTCGCTAGCTCTTTTCGTTCTCAAATTATCGTGGCAACGGACGGCCGGACAGAATCAAATTTGACCTCGAATTCTTCATTGGGGAGTCGAACTGAATCGTTTGAGACCAATTTCGTCAAAAAATTCGAAAGTTACAGACATTTGGGCAAAACTATAACGCGATGTTCCCCAGAACATACGCGCAAAAAAGAGTCTTTCTTAATTTACCCGACTGAAATCCTACGAAACCTCTCTACTATATATATATATATATATATATATATATATATATATATATATATATACCACTCTACACATAAGCCATTATATTACGACGAAAGGTAATATTTTCAGTAATATTTAATTATTTTTTATGTTTCAGGTATCATAATTTACTTTTGACTACATTACGTTTACCTTTTTTCATATTATTGATAGTTTTAGCATTTTGTCTATTCTTCATCTATTTCATGTCATTTTTTGTAAGTTGATATTTAGCCCACCTTGTGCATTTTGATTGAATTATTTTTTTAGGCACAGAATATTGCAGAATTCATTTTGATTTTCGGTGAATGTATTACTCAGTTTACGGCTCTATCTTTACTGGCTGCTCTTGGACAGTACTACACCAACCAGGTGAGTTTCAGCAGAATGATTAAGAATTTCATATTGAATGAGGTGAACTGTGGCTAATTGCCAATAACTAAAACAAGACACACGGTGAAATATCTATTGATTTTAACCAACAACAAATATTCCGCGTGGCCGGGCTAGATCACCTCATCATTCAGTGTTCCCCAAAGAGGAAAGTATCGTTCAGGGGCAGACAGAAACCCAGGGCTTCATAGTTATTACCAATCATCAGTGTGTCTTAGCCAAACACTGAATGAAAACTTTCCACGTTCTAGGAAACTTAAATCCATCGGCAGGCACGGGCCTAAGGGGGGGGGGGGGAAAAGATCCCCCTCCCCCAATGTTGAACGACGTTGGCAAATTTTCATAACAGTTGGAAATATTTGGCAAATTTTCAACGCAGTTGGAAACATTTCGAAGGAGTTGGAAAAAATTTCGAAGCAGCGGGAAATATTTCGATGTAGTTGAAATATTTCCGAAAGAATTGTCATAAAATGTGAAGGAATTTTACCGCCTGACCGGATAAATTCAAAGCACGCATACAAATAGGGACGGGATAACATGGAATAACATAATGTACCCTTGTACACATTTTTTTGCAGTAAATTCAATATTCGATATTTTTCGGCACAATAAGTGTAGCAGACAAAAAATAATATTTATCATTATATTGATTGCGTTCCGATATTCCTGAACAGTACTGCGCAGTAAATTACGTCGTTCCGATATTACTGAAATTCACTGGTAATGATATCGCGCCCTTTTTTCTGATACCCCGTTGGAGACTAGAAATTTACTGATTCTACTGTCACAGAAGTGGTCGTATAGTGCCAGCACAACCTACTATATCTACTAGCCTGGAAGATGATAAAATGGCAACACAGCTCGGAGACGTACGTCAGTCGAACGTTTGTTGGTTTGTTATTGTAAAAATGGACGATTACTTCTGATTCTGGAGTTAACCATTATTGTTTTTCGCGGGCATTTCGTGGTATTTTTGTGTACAACGGTGTCAAATGTGAATTAATGCAATGCAGTGATAAATATGGTCGGATATTTATATGTTCTGTGATTAAACTGCAGTGTGTAAATAGTGAAATTTCCTTTGGATTATTTCTACTTATTGGAGATGAGTACACTTCAGTTCAGACTATAGACAACAAGATGGACTAGAAATATGAGTGAAATAGAACTTTCATTTCTTCCGATTTTATAAAACATTTTGATGACCTTTCTAATAATTTTTCAACAAAAATTGATACATCTGGATAGGAGATCAAGAAGTTCAAATAATCTATTTATTTTTATATATATGTATTCAATTTCCAAAAGTCTGCATCTGTAGATGCTTCAGTTGAAATCAATAAGGACCTTATTATTCATTAAAAATGTTCAGATTCTCTGCAGTGATTTGAAATGGATTCTTCCTTTCGATCTTACGTTTACCCGAGCAGATGGTCTCAACCTCAGATCAATAAGAAAACATTTCCCGCTACAGAAATATAATTAATGGGGATTCAGATTCGGCATTTATCAATTTGTTTTATCAACATTTTTACACAGTTCAAATCAAAAAATAATTTTATGTGAATTTACTCTTTGTAGCATTGAATTGATATTCTGAATTCACATAGACTTCTAGCATCCCATAACTGTCTAATCGTCCTGAAAATTTACTCACTTGCTAATTTTGGGTTGTAGATAACGAATCTGAAGTTGAAAATCCGTACTCTCTTCTAGTTTTTTTTTTTTTTTAATCCCAAAGTGTCCAGAATCAAAACACTTCATCTCGTAATTACATTGTTTTAAACTGTTTTATCGGTAAATATTCATCATAAATAAGATCTTATTGTAGTCCTGATCATTTTTCGACAGTAAATCATTCGAAAAATGATGAAATAGTCGAAATTTCATCAAAATCCAGCGCTACCGCATTGAAGAAGTATGCCTCTAAGAGACAATTAATTGCGGCGTTGTCAGACTGTGTTCCAGGCTATCTCTATAGTGGGCTGTGGTGCCAGTACTGCCAGTATTCCTTCCCCAAATTCAAATAGTTTAGTTTATGAGTGTTTTTCAGTACTAATCAACATCAAAACGGTAAAATTGCTATCCCTGAGTATTGAATTCAATAAGACTTGGTTAATTTCAGCCATCGCATCGTTTCACCCACCGATTACGGACCTAACATTTAAAAGGACTTCAAATATGAAAATTATAGGTTATGTTGTTCCTTCGTTCGAAGCTTCGTTCGTTACTGCTCGAAGCTCGAACGTTCCGAAAATTAACAACAGTTTGAGATTACTGTCACTGAAAGAAAAGCGTTCCGATATTGCTGTGGCCAGATTGCCAGCAATTTCGGAACGCAAGGATTGCATTAGTAGTATTTGAACACTAAAATTATTTATTTTCTTTTGCGTTATCCCAATGCGGGACTGGAGTACTCGCTGGAGTATGTCATAAAACAAACCATCTGGTACCAATTTGAGCTGTTTGTTTATTTCAATTGAATTTAGCAACGTAAATATACCGGGTGGCCCACCACAGGCGCGGAGCTCGTTTTGAGGGAGATGGAGGTATTTTGAGAATATTTTTTATTATGTGTGTAGGGTGTTTAAAAGCACAATTTAAAATTATTTTCCTATATACTGGGTGTTCTAAAACAAAGATATAGGTCAAAGTTACATTTTTTCAAATGTAACACCCTATATTTGACCAATGGAATGGCAAGCTCAACTCATTATGAGTTTCTTCAGATCACTTTATACCTTAGAAGCCCCATTTACTATAAAATGTCGAAAAATTATGGAGTGTTTTTAAATAGCAATTAATGAAGAAACTGGTTACGCCAGCGATACAGACAGTATTATTCCGAGTTGATATATTAGCTACTCCTATAGAGAAAAATAAAATTACCTCTAGAATATACAGAGTGATCATAACTAATTTTCAAACATCAACTTCAAATAATTGTCAAAAACTTTCTTATTTCAAATGGCACACCCGGTAATCACGTTTAACGTAAAAATCGAAGCTATCTTCATAAGGTTTTCCTACACCCAAACCTGATAGTTTATCAGCAATTTTCGACCTTTATTTGTAGTTCGAAAATGAATTATTATCACTCTGTATATTCCAGAGTTATTTTTTTTTCTGTATAGGAGTAGCCAATATGTCTACTCGAAAAAAATACTGTCTATATTGCTGACGTAACTGGTTTCTTCATCAATTGCTATTTAAAATCACTCCATATTTTCGCCATTTTCTCGTAAATGGTGCTTCTAAGGTATACAGTAATCTGAAGAAACTCATCATAATATGAGCTTGCCATGCCATTTTTTAGGTCAAATACAGGGTGTTACATTTAGAAAAATGTAAGTTTGGTCTTTATCTTCGTTTTCGAGCAGCCTGTATATATGGAAATAATTTTAAATTATGCTTCTGAACGCGCTACATACATCATAAAACAATATTCTCAAAATATCTCCATTTACTCCCTCAAAACGAGCTGCGCGTGGGCCACCCGGTATTAGTAGGTACGCAGTTTGCTATTTTCTTTTAAAAATAGAAAAAGATCATTTTAAATTTCGGGAAACAAGTTTTGATGCTTTTGCTTCTGATGTTCCCCTCCAAATGTTGAACGGAGTTTTCAAAGAATTAAAAGCAGTTGGAAAAATTTCGAAGCAGATGGAACTTCCCTACCCTTGGCTTTATCTAATCCTTCAATGCACAGTTGGAAAATTTTCGATGCTTTTCCCCCCAAAAATTTAGCTTCAGCCGGTCCCTGTCCATCGGTCGAGAACCGATGACCATACTGAACCGGGCGTTTTCAGTCTGTAAAGATAAAGTCCTTGACCCTACTACGGCAAAAAAAAAATTCTCCATAGATGGCGCTGGTGGGATTCTTTCGCTACCAGTTCTCGACTGATGGATTTAAGTTTCCTAGAACGCCGTCAGTTTTCATTCTAGGTTCGGCTAAGACACACTGATGATAGGTAATAATCATGAAACCCTGAGTTTGTGTCTGCCCCTGAATGATACTTTCCTCTTTTGGGGAACACTGAGTGATGAGGTGATCTAGCCTGGCCACGCGGAATATTTGTTGATGGTTAAAATCAATACATATTTCACCGTGTGTCTTGTTTTAGTTCAAGAATTTCAAACCCAACTGAACGCGATCCAGGATATTTCAACAATAAATTTCATTTTTGCGTGCTGTTCAGGTGAACAGAGTACCTATCAATTCGTCCAAATGACTGTAATTTTTGAATTCTTGGCCGAGAATGGTCTCAAACGATTAGTTTCGACTCACTGATGGCGAATCCGAGGTCAAAATTGATTCTGTCCGGCCCTCCGGCCGTCAGCAAGATTACGCTCGAACGCAATGAGTTAGACAGTAGGTTTGGAGTCCAAATGCACCAGATAAGTTCGTTAATGGGGAAAATCCACCGAGTGGATTCAGAGTTTATGGCCATCTGAAATTTTGTTTGCCCAATAACTCGAAAGATAAAGCCTTATGCAAAATTTTCTGAAAATCACGTGACTGGAAAATTAATGAAAATTAAATTCTCTCTCTCCGAAACCATGGGTCAGCTTTCGTCGAAATTCTGCGAGGGCCTTCAAAACCTTATTTCACATTGATATTTTAGATTTAAACTCGATTGGATCTACAGGGTGATTCAAAACTCGAAGCGAATAATAATGAAATAACGTATACAGGCTGATATTCTTGATAAACAATGTAAAATGAAATATTTGGATATGGTTTGGTTTCCGAGATGTTAGACTTCAAGGTTTCTGCAGGTCATCAATTTTAAACTTTAATTTATAATATAAAAATTGGTTCAAGCACTGACGTGAAGTCAGGAGCTTCTGCGCGTATGTTCTATTGTCTATTCTCCTGTATTGGACAGTGTTAATCGAATTTACCAAGGTGAATTCTATTGTCCATTCTCCTGTATTGGACACTCTTAATCGAATTTACCATGGTAAATGGGAGTGTCCAATACAGGAGAACGGACAATAGAATTCACCATGGTAAATTCGATTAAGAATGTTCAATACAGGAGAATGGACAATAGAACATACGCGCAAAAGCTCCTGACTTCACTTCAGTGCTTGAACCAATGTTTACATTTGGAATTGGATCATCTGGATGTAACGCCATATATTCTCTCCTTGCAGTATTTGTGTTTTTATTGTTCTTCACATAAAGTGATATAAGGTGGGTGGACCATGGAAGGCCATGCTCCTTTGAAGGCCAACTATAAAAAAGTCATATTTATAGTCAGGTGATGACAAATTCTTTCCGCACACAATAAGCTCCAACAAACTCAAGTATACAGACGCGGCAGCGAGTCGCTCGCATTGCTATTTTGTCACTGTAGTACCTCGCTTCGTAGGCTTCGGTCGGCGACGTTCAAATTGTAATTCACGCGCTCACCAAAAGGTAAGTTTTTATGTGAATAACCTATTATTATTGTATTCTTTTTACTGTAAATTGTTATACAAGGATTTTTTGTGATAGGTACTAAAGAAAAAATATAATGATTTTGCTTCGATTGTAGTTGAAATATTGCCAGTGTTCCTATGAAAGCCGGTGGTTCTTTATAAGGCCAATAAAAAAATTGACGGTTGGCCTTGCTAGGGTACATGGGCCTTGCTAGGAACATTTACTAATGAAAATATTAACTTAGTTTTTACTTTGACGAGCCGTTTGGTTCTTAAAGCAATGTTCAATGATTATAATTTTATTATTCGTAAGGATTATTCAACTTTTTAACTTAGACTTTTTAGGAACATTTTGGCCTTACAAAGAACGGACTCGTAGGAAGGCCATTATAGGTAAAAAAACTATTTATAATTACATTGTAAAACACATTTAAAACTTATTTGTTATCGATGTAATACTTGTTACTATAATTTTTATATAATTTCCATTAATATATCCTTAGTTATAAGATGGTGTTCAGGAAATGTTTGTTGAGTTTTTCAATGAAGATTATAATGTGTTAGGCATTTCATTTTTTATTTAAATGAAAGAGCTTTTTCTGTGGTTTTAGTAAAAGTGGATATTTTGATTATTACAATTCTAGTTGTAAGTTGAACGACTGATTTCTAATATTGGCCTTGTTCCTTACAAGGCAGTCTAGAAGAGCTTTATAAAAGATTAGTTCCAGAAATAGTGATTACATCTAGAAAAAAAAAGTAATTTATATGATACACAATAAAATAAAGTGTTTATAAATGATTTGTTTCTTTTATTTATCTAGTAAATGAACAAATAAAAACTTTTTATACGTTAGAGTGGCCTTCCATTGTCCACCCACCTTAGACTCCGAAACGTTACGATATAGTTGTTTCTTCGTTGATGTTGTTTCGTTGTTATTTGTTAGGCAACATTGTTCAATTGTTTGCTTCTGACAAATATCTTGTGTCTCTTACGCAGAAGCAAATCACAAAATAATTAATTTTTTATTTTATAGATATTTTTCAGAGTTTGGGAGAGTAAACCCAGAAAGAAACCATTCAATGATGAATATACCTCCCACAGTATCCTTTAATGTTTACTTAAAGTCGAAATGTTTAAAATTTTTCCGCTTCTGTGTGATGCATGTCAAATGTGTGTCATATCGTTACCAATGCAGTTAGTTGATTTATTACAGCTTACCACTTGACAACTGAATACTGAGTTTGCCAGGTGGTTCCCAGAATTTAAGACTCTGTAGTTCTCAAAATAAGATAAATAAACCAACATATGCATATATATTCGACATCACAAGAGAAATAGTTATCCAAATATAATAAAATATATAGAGTGTTTCATTTAAAAAAATTAAGTCACACTCAATATCTTGTCCACCTTGTACATATTTCATTTCGTGCAAACGTCCTGAGAAAATTCAGGTAATTTCGTACAACTTTTGTACATAATATTTTTTTGTATCTCCATTCGTAACTAAGTTAAAGGGGGCTGAAATTATAGTGGGAAACCCGGTACATGACCCCTCCTAGAGAATTTTCTGTCTATTTTATGATTCTTCTTTATTGCTCAATACTCTAACATTTCACCTACATTTCGTCAAATTATTGTATATGAATCGCCAAAGAATTACATCTGTAACACATGAAAACTGTTGGCCCTGAATCTTCTTGCTGCAACAACCTTAAGTCTAGAATTGGATATCGGCGGACATTTCGAAAGATGTCAAGTATTCTTCAGAAGTTGATGATCTGATCAAAGTAGCTTGGAAAGAAGCACCATACTTTCTTATCATCCTGGAATCATGCAAAATTTTATAATTTCAGACAGATGACCTCTGGTATGACCTGTTGCAATGTTCTTGGTATGAATGGAATATCGAAAATATACGATCATATTGTATTTTGCTAACGTTTTATGCTGAAAGAGAAAATACGCTTTACTCGGGAATAATATCATTGACACATGAAAGCATTATTCTAGTAAGTATTTCGTATATCTAATTTTGTATATATAACTAGGTAAACTAGTGCTCTAGTGTAATTATTTTAATGGTCAATTGTAACTGTACTAGTGTCCAAACTTTTTGTGACATACTGCGAGTATGTAAGTTTTGAAGGAAATTGGTTGTTATTATTCTTGAAATCATCATGATATGTAGATCTGATGACAATACAATATAATGATTGATCATTATGCTAATTATACTACAATTATTACATGCATTGTGGAAAAGCCCAATGGAATGAAATAATTATCTTGGTCAAATTCAAATTTTAAATTGTCATTCTTCTTCGTAAACATAAGAACCCTACCTTCAACCCACTTCGAAAGACAGGTACAACCACCAATTTTTCAAATAGAAAGTATGGGTTTATGATACATCGTTCGAAACGTCCCACCATTCTCTATTCAGAAATTTTATCATATCCATATTTATTGCAAAAATTAAAATAGAAAGAAATAAAATCATGCAATTGCCGAAATTCATTATTATAATATTCCCTCGAATATTACCAAATCTTATTACAATAATCCTGAACTTATTTGCCTCCAAGATGTGATAGAAAGAGAATAGTAAATTGGTTCAAGCACTGACGTGAAGTCAGGAGCTTTTGCGCGTATGTTCTATTGTCCATTCTCCTGTATTGGACACTCTCAATCGAATTTACCATGGTGAATTCTATTGTCCGTTCTCTTCAAATCTTCTTCAAATTGGACACTCTTAATCGAAATTTACCATGGTAAATTTCGATCCTATACACCAGAACGGGCAATAGAATTCACCATGGTAAGTTAGATTGAGAGTATCCAATACAGGAGAATGGACAATAGAGCATACGCGCAAAAGCTCATGACTTCACGTCAGTGCTTGAACCAATTTTCTAGCGGTACGGTTCTCACAAAATTGTATATGCGTCTTTATTTCCATATTCTACAACTATTTAGCAGGCTTCAATTCTATTGAGTCTATATTTTTTGACTTATCGAGGAATAGTACATTCTAAAACAAGTTGCAGAATGGGTTCCTATTCAGACACGAATGCGAAATTCGAAAACGAGCGATGGAGGAGCGAGTTTTCTAACGCGTTGGAACGTTGGAACGTGTTGGAATTGCCTTCTGCAACGAGTATAAGACGATATTTTCTCTATTTCAGGCAAGTTTTGTAAAATACTGTTGAAATTTAATGACAAATTCGGATTATACATCCTAGTGACTTTTGTATTGTATCTTGGGAGTTGGTGTGACTGTTACGAAAATTGACAGATTACGGAATTTCAATTTGAAACGTACGTAGGGCATGGAGATCAGATTAAAACATTTTCCTAATAGCATAAATAATTCAAAATTAGCAAGAAGTAAATCTCTAGCGAGGGGTAAACTGCTAGGAATTCTGGTGTACAAGAAAGTAGAGTTCCATGGAATTCCTATTGAATTCCGAGGAATTCCTATTGAACTCCTGGGAATTCCTATTGAATTCCTATTGAATTCCATGGAATTCCTATTGAATTATTGAGAATATCTATTAATGTTAGAGTGCGATACCTATCGGACAATCATGTATACAACTCCAAATAGTTGATTTCAACCGAGGGGTAAACCGCTAGGAATTTTGGTGTACAAGAATAAAGAATTCCAATAGAATTTCAAAAGAATTCCTATTGAATTCCTGATGAATTCCGGTTGAGTTGGAATTCTGGTGTACAAATTTTTGTCAGCGGTTTCCCCCTCGATCTCTAGTACCTTATTTTTTTAATAAAAATAAAACTTTTCCTCTCAACAATTATTTCACTCTATCCAGGTTATAATTATTATATTGACAATAATTGACGTTTGTTGAAATTTGATAGGATCAAATGTCAGTGCTGACTAACACAAAACGAAAAATATACTAGAAACGATGCAGGAATGAATTTATTCCAGCACTGTTTTTAGTGCTGTAATGAACTTCTTACGATACTGAAAAAGAGAAATAATATTCCAGATAGATAGATATAACTCCGAAACCGTTGGGTCGATTATGGCCAACAGCGAACTTAACTCTTCCATTCAGATGCGCAACCTACCCTGAAAATTTCCTATCTTCTTTCGTTCGAGAGTTATCGAGCAACGGTCACCTATCCAGCAACTGAACTCACACAATGCTGCTGGGATCTCCAACATTATAGATCCGATCGTGTTCAAACTTGGAAATAGAATTAGGTTCTGAAGGCTCTCGCAAAATTTCAGCCATATTGGATGAATAGTTTCTGATATATAGAATTTTTTTCAATGATTTTTTAAAAATTTTCTATTTATACGATCCTCGCAAAATTTTGCAAGAATCTTTGCGTTGGCATTCTACAACTTATAACCATGTTTGAATTGGATCGGTTTTATATTTTCCGAATTATTGAGGAAATAACAACCAAATTTCAGAAGGGTATAACTCCAAAACCGTTTGGCCGATTATGCTCATCAAAAAGCTCAAATGTCTTATTCAGATGTACAACCTAACCTGGAAATTTCAAATCGCTATCTCTTTCCGTTCTCAGATTATCGTGACATAAAAAATATTATTCAATATTTTTTTTAAATTTTCTAGCGATATGATTCTTACAAAATTCCACAAACGTGTTTAGGTTTATATTCTACAACTATTTACCAAGTTTCAATTCGATTGGATCCATATTAGTTGAAAACAAAATTATTACTCGGAAACCATTGGGCCGATTATGCCTATTAACGATCTGTTCCGTTGTATTGGGATGCGTCACATACCCTGAAAATTCGCTAGCTCTTTCCGTTCTCAAGTTATCGTGGCAACGGACGGACAGCCAAACTGCCGGACGGCCGGCCGGGCAGAATCAAATTTGACCTTGAATTCTTCATCGGGGAGTCGAACCAAATCGTTTGATACCATTTTCGTAAAAAAAATTGGGCAAAATGATAACGCGATGCTCCTCAGAACATACGCGCAAAAATATCAAAACTTTTCCTTTGATATTTTTTTCCGCGTTTTACCTTCACCTGCAGTACTTAGTACGAACATTCGCAATTATTTGTTGGAAATGCCGACTGAAAAAAATGGTCCATTTCATTTGGAAAATATTTTTAAAAAATAATATAACATTGTGTTTTCCAGATGGTACCATGAAAACTAGATGAAACATTTTCTGTGGCAATGTTAGTTTCTTTAGAACGCCTTCGCACATTTTTTTGTGCTGATATGATGTTTGAATTTCATTAACTTCAATTTTGAATGGTTCGATTAACGGAAATGCACAAAATAACAATTTTACAAATGATTGGTTTCGGAGATAACACCCGAACACAAGAAAATGTAGTTGCTTGTTTCATCAGAAATTCTCAAATTTGCCGCCTATACCCCAAGGGACAATAAGTAAAATGGAGAAGTAGTTCCACATGAATTGAGTGGAGATGCCTCCACAACATCTAATGTCAGCCATACATGGATTCTAAACATTTTAAAACAAAATAAAATGCATTCCTATAAAATG
Organism: Halyzia sedecimguttata; assembly: GCA_937662695.2. Taxonomy (NCBI): domain Eukaryota; kingdom Metazoa; phylum Arthropoda; class Insecta; order Coleoptera; family Coccinellidae; genus Halyzia; species Halyzia sedecimguttata. The sequence continues at coordinate 32,008,702 of OW569415.2, forward strand.
ATACCCACCCAGGAGCTCTTGGAGGACGATTTTGATAGGAACTTATTTTTGTGAACAAAATGATGAACATGTTGGATGAGAAAATTATGCAATTAGTAGACGTTTTGTTTTCTGATGGGTGCACTTCTTCTCTCAACGGCCATGCTAATCCTCAAAATTGCCGCTACTAGTCTACCGGAAATCCTCACTGGATGAGCAGGAAATGTTCGAAACCATAATATAGTCCTCTCTTTCATTGAGGCAATTTGAATGGCGATAAATATTCAGCACTTCTTGAAAAAATGATATCATTCCAACTTTGGCAAATTTATATCCTGATCAAAGAAATCCTAAAGTTACCAGCACAATATCCGGCAGTAGCTCGACACAATATTTCCAAATCGATAGATAGAAAGGCGAGGAACGATCGAAAGGCCAGCGCGATCCCCTGATCTTAATTCATTAAATTTCTTTTTATGGGGATTTGTGAAGAGCATTGTGTACAAAACTAAACCCATTGATTTGAATGGCCTAAAAGATTGAATACCACTTGCGATTAGAGGGTAGAGTTCACATTTTTACAAAGAAGAATGACAATTTAAAATTTAATGTGTTTCGTGATTTTCCATAAATATGCACTGTAACCAAGATAATGAATTTATTCCATTTGGCTTTTCCACACTGTATGGTCTAGGTGTAGGACTTGATTATTATAACACATAGATCACATGGATGGAGGAATTGATGGACACTGCTCCAATAGCACCTACTTTCCTGGTATTTCTTTATTCATACCCAACATTCATCACTAGAAAATCTGCCAAAATCTCGGTGGTCGCGGACTCTTTCACATTAACTTGACCTCAGGTAGCACCACAGTCAGGTCTGGAGTTGTTAAATACCTACAGTGTTCCGACTAATTATGTTCACCAGACCTGCAGATGATAAGGCCAGGGGCTCTATTCACGACCATTCGCAATTTTTACGATCGTTCGCATCTGCCTTCTTTGCGAATGATATGGATGGGTCTGTTGGTGTTCTTGACCGTTCGCAAAGCGTACGAACGTTCGTATATTACAACGAGTGGTCTTTGGTACCCGCAGAAGTACCATAAACTTGAACAAAATTGATTGGATATTGCGATGAATTTATTCATGTCGGTGTCGCAACCCTCTGTATACACATCTATGGAAGAAGTGACCATTACTCTGAATGAACCCCAAGTTTTCAACAGATGAAAAATAATAATAATGAAAGTCAAACTATGGAGTATTAATTGAGTTTATGTATACTCCATTCACTTTTATAAAGTCTCCCGGTTGGCCATGATTTAGATCTACCACGTTTTGTAACTAAAACACAGGCAGGTTGGCACTGCTGAAATATCGTCAAGGTCAAAACAATTCGCCGAGACGTTGCCAATTTCTACTCTCAACATAATCATAACATAATCTTCAATCTTAGACAAGATATTGTCACAGACCATTATCTTCGAATAATAAAGAACTCTTCGCTTTGAAATTGAAAATGCTGAAAGTAGTTTTGAAGAAGCAGAAGTGCTATACAGAACCGAAATCTGCAATAGAAAAAAAAACTTTATTTTGACATTTTGAACTCTCGAATGAAATTACTTAGTTTCCTATCATTATATTTTATTGATGTATAAGAATGACTCGGGTTTCGTAGTACTACATTTTGAAACTGGTGTATTTCAAGTTGTGCAAGGTATTTAAATGTCTTCTTGATAAAAGTGGGGAATTCCATAGGTACGTTTGTTCGTATAGAAGTTTTCCTGCCGGGGTATTCAGATAATTTTATTCTTTTTTCAAATGAATTTACACAAAGTAACGGACTACTCTATCCATTATTATTCAATAAATTTCCAACACGGGATTCTTGATTTACCTACAAGAAAAAAGCACAATTGTAAATTCCAACCAGTTTATATACGTGAATTATTACTAGTAACAACAGAGGAAAAATATTCTTCTACAGTCGCCAGGACTGTGGAATTATTGAATTCACATAATATCTTCTCAAATTCATTATTTTTCCAAAGTAAATTCACATTGTGAAAATACGTAATTACTACGACTTCTGTGTAGAGAGGACAACGTTGCGTAGTTATCTGACAGGAAAATGACTATAACCTAACATTTTCAAAATATACATGGTGAAATGTGTCAAATTTTCATGGCCAACCGGGAGGCTTTATAAAAGTGAATGCAGTATACTAAATTTGTTTAGTACATACTTGATAAACTCAATTAATACTCCATATTTTGACTTTCATTATTATTATTTTCAGATATGTGATAAGTATTGTCACATACAGCTTTGGCTTTCCTGTATCACCGACTAGCTCTGATTCTATTAGGGCGCCACCTTCTTTTAATGAGTTATTAAAAATGATACAGAAACTCAGGGCGTGGGAGTTTTAGAAATAAAGAAGGAAACAAGCCGATCAAATAATGAACATATATTAACTAGAAATATAATCACAAAACAAGCTGTATGCACATCAAAAGGGGATGGTAAAGTGAGTTATCCAGAATAAGTCCACTATCGCTGATAAGGTTATGTTAAATATATTCACACAAGGTATCAATCAATAAATCTTTCAGAAGTAAGTGGCAGTAATAAGTTCTGATCAACCCTAAGATGTCAAATACAATTCACAATGAAATATAGTTCCCAGATATCTGTTCACATAAATTCTTAAATAATGATAGTGATCAATAAACACTCATATAATTCAAATATTAATTTCTGCTCAGTAGCAGTATCAGATTAAAAATCGTCAAATAATAACAATGGAAAAAAACAGAATGAAAACTACAATGCTCAAATGTCAAAGGCACGATAGAGTCTCTATGGTTCCATAAAACCTCAAAATTACCGTTATCTATGGTCAAATGTCAATGGTTTCGCCCAATTAGCGTTGAATTTCCAGATGTTCGAAATTAATAAATGCACTGACCTTACATTGTCCTTGATACCAAATTTTGTCCACAGTAATATTCCCGTAATTGTATCAAACCTGAATGTAAAAAGTTGTTATTCCAGCGATGTAGTCCAGTCTCGAAGAAATTCGTCCCGCTGAATGCACGTGATAAATTTCCCAACCTCCAATTTCTAGATATGACGAAGTAAAGAAATAATCCACACGATCGTCAATCATGCTTGAAAAGGTGTCTGAATCGAACTCAAATACGGAGCCTAAATAAGGAACCTGAACAAGGAACCTACACAAGGAACCTACACAAAGATGCAGAAAAATGGCCTCCTGGTTAATCCGAAAAAGATCGATCTTATTGAGCCAATATTCCAAAATCTTCAAATCCAAAACCAATATCATCAGCTTCAATAATTTTTACCAGCTAACAATCCTTCGATTACTCCGAAATTAATCGATATTTGCGTATATTGCGTATATTCAAAGGACAGTCGAAACCAATTCTTTCTACCTCTTGGCGTCAAAGAAAATCTCACATAAGACTGAAAATCGGCGTTTTCCGAGTCCGTTCCGACGCACTCAACAACGCATGACGTGTAGCAATATGTGCCAGCCCAACGATACTGGACAGCGCACTACCAGTGGTGGCACAAATATTTGGTCCAAGCATCAACGAATTTTTGTCGACGATTTTGAAGCGTGACATCATAGGTTGGAGATAACATGTGAATGCACGATACCCAGGAAGCACACATGACGCATTTATTTGGGCTAATTCTAAATGTACTCACAAACTAACATAATCGAGGACATAGAAATTACTATCTTTTGGGTAAAACGATTAATTTTATTAACTTTTTCTCTATTATTTTCACTGGATGCTGAAGCTATCACGATTACCCCTGAATAATATTACAAATTGGCTCATAAGAAAACTGGAAGTTTAATTGAGAGATGCAATTATATTAATATAAGATTTAGGTGTCTCCTCAAGCACCGATCATTACATTCCAAACCTGCTGTAGTATGCAGAATAATTAATGCCTGTGTTGTTATTCATAATTTGCATCGAATATAATACTCCAATGCCAGTGGTGGAAGATATTGTCTCAGGGATAATTTTTAGCGAAAATTTTGACAATAGTAACGTCCGACATAAGGAAGGAAGAGTGAATCCTGGACTTGCTGCAGGAAGAAGTGTTATAACTAACTTGATCAATACTATTGCACGTATGTTCTGGGGAACATCGCGTTATCAGTTTGCCTTAATGTGAAATTTAATTATGTGGTGCCGTCCAGCCGGCCGTTGTCACGATAACTTGAGAACGGTCCTGTAGCGGTCAGACCTGGTTTTGAAAGAGAGGAGGCAACTAAATATTGAAGGGATTTCTATGAACAGAAGTGAATATCTTTGAGAAATAGAGAAGGCGATTCTTCTTCAAGAGATCCATGTGCCTGCAGAGGAGTATATTTGTGAGAGTGGACTTTTGAAAGGTCATGTATTATTTTTAATATGATATCGCTGAAATTCTGCTGAAGGCTTCAAAACTTAACTTTAAATTAACCACACTTTCTGATCTTGTAAGGTGAGAGGCTCATTTGTCGATATTAAATCTCGTGATGGGTAGAGAGGAATTTATTCCAGTTTTTCTATCACTAATGAGAATATATCTTTATGTTTCACCTCAACACCTTTGGATCTATCAATGGGCATTTATTGGTTAAGAATAAGTAATTGAATATTACTGGAATTCAATTGAATTTCATTCAATATGTTAGTAACTAAACTTATAATTTTCTTTACTTCGATTATTTAAATATGACATTAATTCCAGTAATATTTTCTAGAATAATTATGTATGTCTTCTCCTAGACAATAATGTGTTAATTTTTTCATCATGGCTTTCTATCCTGACTTCACGATAAAAAAAAAAGTTCAAGCACTTACCATGGTGAATTCGATTAAGAGTGTCCAATACAGGAGAACAGACACTAGAATTCACCATGGTAAATTCGATTAAGAGTGTCCAATACAGGAGAATGGACGATAGAACATACGCGCAAAAGCTCCTAACTTCACGTCAGTGCTTGAACCAATTTTTTTTAGGAATAATTAGTCATGATTGCTAAGATCTTATGCATCTCTAAATATTCTAATATGAATAAATCGCAAAAGAATTAAATGTCTTTCTATCCCTGCCCATTGATTTCATCAAATTTTTTGATGTGTGAGAGGACATAAAAATTTAATCAGTATAATATTTATGATGATGACTGAAGGCCAGAGCTATATCAGAGGATGGGTGGAAGAAAATAGATACATATTAGTATGTGTAAAATCATCAAATTAACTTTTTGCGCGTATGTTCTGGGGAACATCGCGTTATAGTTTTGCCCAAATGTCTGTAACTTTCGAATTTTTTGACGAAATTGGTCTCAAACGATTTAGTTCGACTCCCCGATGAAGAATTCGAGGTCAAATTTGATTCTGTCCGTCCGGCCGTCCGGCCGTCCGTTGCCACGATAATTTGAGAACGAAAAGAGCTAGCGACTTGAAATTTTCAGGGTGGGTGGCGCATCGCAATACGACGGACAAGTTCGTTAATGGGCATAATCGGCCTAGTGGTTTCCGAGTAATAATTTTGTTTTCAACCAATATAAATCCGATCGAATTGAAACTTGGTGAGTAGTTGTAGAATATGAACCTAAGCACGTTTGTGAAATTTTGGGCGAATCGTATGGCTAGAAAATTTAAAAAAAAATTATAAAAAAATATTTTCTTTGTCACAATAACCTGAGAACGGAAAGAGATAGCGGCTTGAAAATTTCAGGTTATGTTGTGCATATGAATGCCACATTTGAGTTTGTTTATGAGCATAATCGACCAAACGGTTTCAGAGTTATAGCCATCTGAAATTTGGTGGTTTTTTGTTCCTCATTAACTTTAAAAATGCTGAACCGATTGAATTCAAACATGGTTATTAGTTGTAGAATGCCAACGCGAAAATGTTTGCGAAATTTGGTGAGGATAGCATTTGTAGAAAATTTTTAATAAATCATTGAAAATAAAAAAAAAAAATTCTATATATCAGTAACTATACGTTTGAAATTGCTGAAATTTTGCAAGAGCGTTCATTACCTAACTCTACTGCCAAGTTTCAAGTTTTAACACGATCGGTTGAATATTGTTGGAGATTCGAGCATTCTTGTGTGAGTTCAGTAGATGGGTGACCGTTGTCTCGATAACTTTCGAACCAAAGGAGATAGGGACTTGCAATTTTCAGGGTAGGTTGCGTATCCGAAAGGGAGAGTTGAGTTCGTTTTTGGGCATAATCGGTTTCCGAGTTATATCCACCTGGAATATTGTTTCCTTGATAACTCAAAAAATAAATATTCGATTGAATTGAAGCTTGGTAACTAGTAGTAGAAAATCAACACAAAGACGTGTTTAAAATTCTGTAAGAACCGTACTCCTAGAAAATTTGAAAAAAATGACGAAAAAAAAAATTTTAAGAACCGCGCCTCCAGAAAATTTAAAAAAAATCACGAAAAAAAAATTGATTCAAGCACTGAGGTGAAGTCAGAAGCTTTTGCGCGTATGTTCTATTGTCCATTCTTCTGTATTGGACACCCTTAATCGAATTTACCATGGTTAATTATGTCGTCCATTCTCCTGTATTGGACACCCTTAATCGAATTTACCATGGTAAATTTGAATTAAGAGTGTCCAATACAGGAGAATGGACGACATAATTAACCATGGTAAATTCGATTAAGGGTGTCCAATGCAGAAGAATGGACAATAGAACATACGCGCAAAAGCTTCTGACTTCACGTCAGTGCTTGTTTGAAAAAACTTTCTTGTGTTTCTGCTAAATTGCTGATAAAAGAATCATTATTATTAGGCAAATCTTTGCAGTATCCAATATAGGAAATATATTTCATTCTTTGCTATCTGCTCGAGAGCTGAATCTGCCTTTTCCTTCGCAGATCTCTTCTTGGCTGCTGCTATCCTCTCAAGCATTTTCATATTTGGAACGTATGCGCAAATCTAACATTCGCAGCCGTGCGTATGCGTATAGTTGCGAATGATGTCGATAATAGAGCCCCAGTATACTCGACGTTCGTAGAGATGAGTATTCGCATGCGATAACTCCTACAAGAAATCTCATCTCACTTCTCCCTCACTATTTAGAAGTAGAGAAACACACGAGCGACTAAATCCCAGGCTCCGTTCCACGATTTGATTGGTTCCATCTATGCGCCGATTTTATTGGTTGGAAGTGTGGCGGTATTTTCAAAAACCGCGGTTTTACTCGCCTGTTAATCCTAGACAAGGAATATATGCTGTCGATCAGGGAAATTACTCGTACGTGTTTGTTGATTTAGTGATTAAAACACACTATGGACATGCACTTGACTTACAACATTTAAGGCTTCCACAAATGGATAAATCAATAGTAGCATCTAAACTCACATTGGGAGTCCCACCATCAAGTGGGAGTGATAGGACTGAGAACCATGTAGCCATTGAAACCTTAATCGAATATCGAAATGCAGCTAAAAGATTCCGATTTTAGTTTTTTTTCTTCATTTTCAGGATTCTAGATTCATATCGTGGTAAAATTAATGAGGAAAATTTAAATCGAGAAGATTTAATATCAAGAAAAAATATTCAGAATATCAAAACATCATATCATATTAACATAGCAGAGGGAGTTAAGCATGATAATGATGCTATATCAGTCAATTTGTGGGTCGATCAAAGTAGGCAAGAAGAAAATAATTGTATATTGTATTATAAACAACAGGGAGTAGAGGTGGAGGATGATTTATGCAAGTTAAGTATAGTACAGATTTTTGTTTAATTATAATGACAGATTTTCAAAAAAAAAAAATTGAGAAATTTGGTAACAATATAGTGGCATTAGATGGGACTCATGGATTGAATAATTATGATTTTGAGTTAACAACAATCATGGTGGTGGATGAATTCGGTGAAGGACTACCGGTTTCTTTTATGTTTAGTAATAGAATGGACATATACATTTATGATTTTTCTTTATATAATTAAATTTAATGTAGGAGTAGTTTCTACAAAAGTATTTATGACTGACATTGTTCTCACCTTTTACAGCGCTTGGTGCAGTATAATGGGACCAGTAGAACAGCAGTTATTTTGCTCATGACACATTGACCGTGCATGGCAGCAAATCTTATCGAAAATAAATAATAAAGATCAGAGGTTTATAAATTTGTAAAATGTTTGCAGCAGTGTACTGACGTAGATATATTTGCTGAATGTCTGCAAAATACAATTTCACAACTACTTTTTAGATGAAACCCATGACTTTGGGATATATTTTCAAAATAATTATTCGAATAATTATTGCATGTAAATGGGCTTAAAAAGTTAAAAGATTAGATAAAAGTTTGCATGTGCTCCTAAAATATTTTAGACATAAGTCTGTTGATAGGGTTATAAAAAAGATCATAGGTAAGCACACTATTGATACAAAAAATATTTTATTGAGGCATAGGAGCTGCTCTTATGAACTGATTTCATTATATTAACGTTGACAATGATAATAAAAACAGATATCTCTAATCAGTATAGAGAAACTACGGAATGAAAGCTGTTGCGTTTTAATGTGTGAGATTTGTAAAATTTGTTATCACACATATTCCTGTACCTGCAGTGATTTTTCCATCCGAAACTTAATTTCTAAACGTGTTCATTTTTTGGTTATGAATCTTGAAAAAGAAAATGAATTGCCAGAAATACAGCAATTAGTAACTGATGATAACAATCTTGATAACACCACATTAGAAAGGAACGATAAATCTAAAAATTTAAAAGAAAATGTGTCTGCGCAAATTTTATGTACCATGCAAGCTCCAAAATAGTATAATTTAATCGATTACCAAGCAGTTCAACTGAATCATTTGTTCCTGTTCAGCCTAATGAACCTATAAATAAAAAAAATTAAACACCAGACCAGATATTTTTCAACTCAAAAAAAAAGGAAAGCTAATATAAGAAGCAGTGCAAAAAGCCAACTCATTCTGAATCGGTAGAAATAAGTGAGATTTTAAAAAATAATTTCAATCAATTATATGTATCCTCCAATCCTTCTGACGATCATAAATATTCATTATAAATGCCGTTCCATTTTTTTACCAGTTTTCATTATGAAATAGGCAGAGGTATATTTTGTAATTTAATACAATGTCTTTTTTTATTACGCTTCTGTTTTTCTCCTCTCCTTATAGTATAGTATTAATGACAAAAATAATAATAGGTACATATATGGATTTATTTTTTCCACAATATTTCAAATGCAACTGATATTCATTGTTATAAATTTGCAAGGAAAAGGGAGGTCAGGAGAGCGTGTGTGATATAAAATACGTTTTCTATAAAAACCAAAGGTATCCCATCTCCATAATGTTTACTGCAATACAGGTTTCCACCCTAGACGATGCATCTCTCATTTGAAAATACCGCCACACTTCCAACCAATAAAATCGGCGCATAGATGGAACCAATCAAATCGTGGAACGGAGCCTGCGATTTAGTCGCTCGTGAGAAACACATTTCAACCGACAAATCACATACGGAGTTTGCGCAGAGTCACTGACGTGATAAATCTCGTAGGGGAGATCTCTCTCAACAGTCTCAACATTTCGTGATTAGGAGCAAACTCGTGCAAGACCATCATACAGTGGCAGCTTGTCAGAGACGTCAAGGACGACAGAGTCGGAACTGTCGACCCAAAAAATCTCAGCAGGCATGCATGTAAATTATGACTTCTGTTAAATTACCTGAATTATTGAATTATTCATTATTTACCTTGTGCGCTGTTCTGATGAACAAATAAGCGCCTCTCAATTCATCCAAATGTCTGCAATTTTCGAATATATGGCCGAAAATGGTCTCAACTGATTAGTTTCGACTCACTGATGAAGAATCCGAGGTCCGCACCTGTCCGTCTGTCCGGTCGTCAGCACGATTACGCCCGAACGCAATTAGATAGAGAGTAGGTTTGGAGTCCAAATAAGCCGGCAAAGTTCGTTAATGGACAAAATCCATCGAGTGGTTTCAGGCTCATAGTCATTCGAAATTTTGTTTTCCCAATAACACGAAAAATACTGATCTGATCGAATTGAAGCGTGGTAGTTGTATCTCAGAAGCTATCCGTCAGATTTTGTTGAGAGTCTGCGAGAGCCTTCAAAACCTTATTTTAAAGTAAATTTCTAGATTTAAACTCGATTTATATCGGTAAAGATATTGTCGAAATATCGAGATCTTCCAACGATCGAGATGTTGAGGGAATTGGGGAAATGGGGACCTGCGGGGTTATAGGGGCCATCGGAAATATCACGGTTTAATTTTATTTCACATCAGGTAGGTACACAGTATGGTATTAGGTGTAGCTCAACTAGTTAACCAAGAACATTGCGGCGATTCCTTAGGTTGAAGCGGCCAGCACGGCATTTCAGTTTTGGTGTCGCAATATGTATTAATCGTTTGAAATGACAGGTTCTAAATTCAGATTATCGTGTTCGTTTTCCGGAATCTTTTTGCTGTGTATTCTTTCATTATCAATAGACTTCGGAGATAACAAACGTTAGTAGCAATTTGTTTAATTTTAGTATTTTTTGCGCGTATGTTCTGGGGAACATCGCGTTATAGTTTTGCCCAAATGTCTGTAACTTTCGAATTTTTTACGAAAATGATCTCAAACGATTAAGTTCGACTCCCCAATGAAGAATTCGAGGTCAAATTTGATTCTGTCCGTCCGGCCGTCCGGCCGTTGCCACGATAACTTGAGAACGAAAAGAGCTAGCGACTTGATATTTTCAGGGTAGGTGGCGCATCCCAATACGACGGACTAGTTCATTAATGGGCATAATCGGCCCAGTGGTTTCCGAGTTATAATTTTGTTTTCAACCAATATAAATCCGATCGAATTGAAACTTGGTGGGTAGTTGTAGAATATGAACCTAAGCACGTTTGTGAAATTTTGTGCTAATCGTATGGCTAGAAAATTAAAAAAAATATATTAAAAAATATTTTTGTTGTCACGATAACTTGAGAACGGAATGAGATAGCGGCTTGAAATTTTCAGGTTAGGATGTGCACCAGAACGCGACATGTCAGTTTGTTTATGAGCATAATCGGCCAAACGGTTTAAGAGTTATAGCCATCTGAAATTTTCTGAAATTTGGTGGTTTTTTGTTCCTCATTAACTCGAAAAATACTGAATCGATTGAATTCTAACATGGTTATTAGTTGTAGAATGCCAACGCAAAAATGTTTGCAAAATTTGGTGCGGATAGCATTTGCAGAAAATTTTTAATAAATCATGGAAAATAAAAAAAAAATTCTATATATCAGTAACTATTCGTTTGAAATTGCTGAAATTTTGCAAGAGCCTTCATTACCTAACTCTACTGCCAAGTTTCAAGTTTTAATACGATCGGTTAAATATTGTTGGAGATTCGAGCATTCTTGTGTGAGTTCAGTAGATGAGTGACCGTTGCCTCGATAACTTTCGAACGGAAGGAGATAGGGACTTGCAATTTTCAGGGTAGGTTGCGTATCGGAAAGGGAGAGTTGAGTTCGTTTTTGGGCATAATCGGTCTAACGGTTTCCGAGTTATACCCACCTGGAATATTATTTCCTTAATACCTCAAAAAATAAATATTCGATCGCATTGGTGCTTGGTAAATAGTAGTAGAAAATCAACATAAAGACGTGTTTAAAATTTTGTAAGAACCGTACCCCTAGAAAATTTGAAAAAAATGAGGAAAAAAAATGTTAAGAACCGTACCCCTAGAAAATTTAAAAAAAATCACAAAAAAAAAATTGGTTCAAGCACTGACGTGAAGTCAGAAGCTTTTGAGCGTATGTTCTATTGTCCATTCTTCTGTATTGGACACCCTTAATCGAATTTACCATGGTAAATTATGTTGTCCATTCTCCTGTATTGGACACTCTTAATTCGAATTTACCATGGTAAATTCGAATTAAGTGGACACTCTTAATTCGAATTTACCATGGTAAATTCGAATTAAGTGGCCAATACAAGAGAATGGACAACATAATTTACCATGGTAAATTCGATTCAGGGTGTCCAATACAGAAGAATGGACAATAGAACATACGCTCAAAAGCTTCTGACTTCACGTCAGTGCTTGATCCAATTTTTTCAGTATTATTATTATAACATGTTTGTTTTGGGGTAATCGTGGCTGGTCGCTGTGGGGTAATGAGAGCCGGCCACCATCACCCAATCAGTTCTGAAAACATTTATTTTTCATTGGAAAATGAAAGAGTCACTATTTCAAACATGTTGAAGGATACTTTCAAATAGTTTTTCAGATATCAAAGACCTATCGCAGGCAAACTGAAATAGGTTATTGGAAATGTGAACAGCTAAAGGCAGCCATAACTGCGGTTAGAAACGGATTTTTTTTTTAACAGGAGAAATCTTTTATAGACGAACCACTTTGAGTGGAACAGTGTGGGACAGTGTGCGTCCTTCTCCTGAAGGCGGTTACCCACTAAAACTCCTGTGATCGGGTTCCGGGCATTTTCGACTATAAACCAGTTATCTCTCTTCCTTGGGAATTTCTCACACTATATAAGTCGTGTTTGTGTTTATGGTCTACCTTCACCATGTTTGGTGAAGGGGCATCTTTTCCTCATTCGGTTTATTTTGAAATTAAGTTTACTAACGTAATATCGTTCTCCAAGTATTTGATCTCTCGGTCTTTTGTAATAGGGCTTTATATTACTGGCATCTTCTATTGGGTCGTAATTTACAAGTCTTCTCAGTTCCTCATTGGCATATAAGTTGGATTTTTCAAATATCCTCTCGGCTTTTTTCTTCATGAAAGTTATGATCGGCTCCCATTCTAAGTCTCTATGTATTTGTCTATTTCTCAGAAACCATGGTACGTTCATTGCTCTTCTTATTAATATGTCTTCTGCCGACTGTATCTTCTTGATGTGGCTTTTGGCTGCGAAGCCCCACGCTGTCGAACCATAGGTGAGTTGCGGTCTCGCTATAGTTTTAATCATCATCAGTTTTATGTTTCTATTCATACGGCTCTTCCTTCCTATTAGCAGATATAGTCGGCTCATTGCCACCTTTGTTTTGTCAATTGCTGATTTTATGTGGTTTTCCATGTAAGTCTTTTATCTAATATCACCCCTAGATATTTGGCCTCTTTTCGCCCTTTGACTTCTGCACCATCTATTATAAGGTTTCTTTCAACTTTCATTTGTCTCTTTTGTAGTAGGAAAGCTTGGCTCTTTCGTCCGTTCATCTGGATTTTCCAATTTATACACCGACGTTTAATACTTTGGTTGCTTCCTGTAGTCTTCGTTGAATGACATCTGCTCGCCGATGTATGAAAGCAATACCTCCGTCATCTGTGTTGAGGGTTACCATCGTGCGTGCATCTTTTGGCATATCGTGGATATATATGTTGTACAGAAGTGGGCCCAGAACGGATCCTGGGAGCAGTCCTGCTTCTAAGTATCAAATAGAAGAAGATTCATCCTCTATTTTGACGTAAAAATTCCTATCTCTCAAATAGTTTCTGATAATCTTGCACATTTTGCTCGAGTATCCTGCAGTCATCATTTTATATGCCAATCCTTCGTGCCATACTCTATCGATTGCCCTCTCCACATCCAATAGGACATTGCTTGCTTGTTCTGAAAGCCCTCCTTGATGTATTCAGTGAGCCTCAGTAATTGAAGTTCTGTTGAGTGATCCCTTCTGAATCCAAATTGTTCAGGTGGTATTAGGTTCAGTTCTTCTGTTTCCTCATTTAATCTTCTGGCCAGAGCTCTTTTCACTACTTTCCCTGAGGACGAGAGGAGGCTGATTGGTCTGTAATTCTGTGGCCATTTTCTTTCTTTTCCAGGTTTGTTGAACTTCGGCCGTTTTCTATCTCTTTGGGTAGTTTTCTGTTCGCATCACTCCATTCCTTATGTTTGTGAATGCTACTATTCCCTTTCTGGGCATCTTCTTTAGCATGAATTTTGTTATCTTATCTTTGCCCGGTGATTTTCTTCTTTTCAGATTTCCTATGATCTCTTTAATTTCGGTTGATGTGGCTGGTTTTGGAAATGTATTGCATTCAGGCGGTTCCATCATGAACTCGTTCATTTTCTCCTACTTCTCCTTCGAGATCTTCGTTATCATCTTCTGGTCCATAGTTTATGCTGGCTTCCCTTCTATTGTAACAGCCAGTGCCTTGGTTTTCTCATATTTTGAATATGCTAGGCCATGTACTCCGTGTAGTGAGGGTATTTTGGTTTTCTCTCGTCGTAGGCTTTTTTGCATTTTCCATGCAGAGTGGTCCTTCATATTTAGTTCACTTATTCTCTTGTTCCATATATCTGCTCTGAATTCTCTTAGGGTATTTTTGAGGATTTAGCTGTGCTTGTTCAGCTCCTTCTTGTCTTCTTCACTTTTGTGAATTCGGTATATTTTCCTCAGTCTTCGGTTTGTTTGTATCAATTCCCTTATTTCCATTGGTATTTCACCGTGTGGATGTTTAGGTGCTGGCTTCTGTTTTCTTCTAGTGCTTTCTTCGCATGCCTCTAGGATTTTACTTTCTAGTGTTTCGGCGGCATTTTCTAAATCTTCAGGTGTGTTGATCTGTGGAATTTCGGTTATCTTGCTCTGTAGAGTTTCGGTATATTTTTGCAGTGAGTGTGTTCTCTGTTTTGTATCTCTTGATTTCTAGGGCCATGACCTATTATGAGCACTATCGGATTGTGGTCAGACGTTCTTACTTAATTTTAATGCGTCTAACGTAACTTCTTGAGTTATATCTTTCAGTATATCTCGCGCATTAGGTAGGCCATTACCTTTAGGTATATATGTGGGATTTTCTGGTCCTAGTACCACCGCATTGTGGTTTTCAGCATATATTTTCAGTCTGCTTCCGTTTTCGTTTTCTGTTCTGCTGTTCCACTCCTGTGATTTGCAGTTTAGATCTTCTATCAGAATTTTTGGGTATCGTCCATCTAGTAACTGGTTTAATTCTTCTTTCATCAGCTCGTTGGTAGGTGGTATATATGCCGAAATTATTTTTATTCGTCCTCGAGTCGTGTTCACAATTACCGAAACAGCCTCTAGCTGTTTCTCAGCATTCTCTGCTATCATATCTGTTTTCGATATAAATTTTGATTCATGCGTACATAACTCCTTCTTTCTTTGCGTGCTTGATGTTTAATGTAACATAGCCCCTTCTATCACTGTGTATCTGCTCAGATATGGAGAATAGAAGCAAATCCTGACGGGACAAGTTACATATGCACATAACACCTTTTTGCATGATATAACCGAATATTTTCAGAAAATGTCACTTGACCCCTTCTTCCACTTGCCCCTTCAGTTGTGAAATAAGATTCTGGTGTTGGTCCCATCCTTATTTCATGCAATGCAATGACATCTGGGGACCTTTCTGCTATCAAATCTTCCAGCTCTATATCCTGTGCTCTTATGCCGTTTAAATTCCAGGAGACTATCGTGATGTTGTTTCTTGTTATGGTTGTGTGAGCCATTAAACTTTTCCCATCATTCTCTGCATTCTCTTTTCAAAATTACTCTCGAATTTCTTCATCATTTCATTGAAAATAGTTTCAGTGAATTTATCAAAATCGTCTACGGGCTGTACCTACTTGTTTTTTTGGAGCCTCCTGATGTTTCGGTGCTTCCTTGGGCTTCTGTTCCTGTTTCTTTTCAACAGGTTTTTCATTATACACTTCTCTTCTCGGTGCTGGGGTTTGTCTCGTGGTAATTTTACGTTTATCTTGTTTTAATACGAATTTCCATTCGTTACATCCTTTATAGCTCGCTGAATGTCCTTTTTCGCCGCAAAGAACGCATGTCGCATTGCTTTCTTCACTTTCTCTCGTCAGCGTGCAGTCTCTGGAATTATGGGCACCAGAGCATTTAACACGTCTCCATGAGAAAGTGCACTTGCTCTGTGCGTGTCCATACCGTTGGCATCAGTGGCATTGCCCTGGTCCTTCGGTACTCTTTTTAGGTTCAACAACACGGTTTATGTTATATAGTCTTCTTATATGGTTAGAAACGGTGGAAGTATTAAGGAGGTATCCAGAGCTTTCAACTTTCCCTGCAAAAGCGATTAGATCAAAACAGCTAAGTTGGACCTTCTCAAACAACGACGTTCTCCAAGAAAGAGCTGACTAAAAATTAATAGCTCTGCAAAAACATGCGAAGCCGAGAACTATTAAAGAAAAGTTTTTTCTCGCGACGTTAGTGACGATCACAGAGAAAACCATAAAGTTGACAAGTGTTACTAGTTACCTAGAGGAAAGAATAAGAAAAATTTACAGACTGACATATCTTTAGTGTGCGAGGAATTTGGTAAAAATGGGTTAAGGTGTAATTCTTGTGGATTTTGGGCTCATAAGTAAAGTACGGATACCGGAGAAGAATCATACATATACGATTATTGTGGTTACGATCTGTTTATTGGGGTAATAGTGGCCTTATGTCAAATACGTTAATCGAAGAAGAACTATTCAAATGATTCCCTTATTTTGGAAGGTACATATTTAGAAATTAAATTAGAATGAAATAAAGCTTAGGGGGCCATCATTCCTCCGGTTACCCCTATGGTCCACTGGTTTTACACTCGACCAGCGAAGCTGTCAACAGTTTTTGATTCTTGGCGTGATGAAGAAAATTTAATGAATTAGATCGGCACATGTCAAATTTGACAAGTCGATACGTCAGTAATATAACATTCGTTCAATACCTAGTGAGAATTGGTAAGTATATCTTGTCTATGACATGTAACTAATTTTACATGCCAGTTCTCGATTTGAACGAATTTAATAGAATAATATGTAACATGATAATATTTTCCTGAAATTAGAAATTTTCAAACAAGGTTTCAAAGGTCAGTATTACCATGAGTTCAAGTTACGGAATTCATGTTAATTATTTAGTGCTTCCGTGGCTCAGTGTTAGGGATACGTCTTCTTGGCAAGTAGGTATACCGGGATTGATTCCCCTAGCCGAAATGATCATTTTCATTTTTGTTTGCACTTCTATCGGAATAATAACCTTGTGAAAAGGGTTTTGGACGGAATTAAGTCGATATTTTCATAAAATTACGTTATTATTTTATTATAGTATTAGATATTGAAAAAATATCTGCTATTCTGATAAATGTCAATCCATAGGTCCTGAAACAAATGATAGGAATAATTCTCGGAATAATTTATTGTAAATAAAACCACCGCTAAAGGTACGTTACGCAGCCACAAACAAAGCACTCTTTATCTTCGACCCAAAAGTAAATGAATTTATTCTAATGGGTCCTTACGCCACCACAAACAAAGCACTTCTTATTTTTGATGGAACAGTGAATAGATCGTTTGATACCATTTTCGGCCAAACAGTGGATCTGTTTTTGCGCGTATGTTCTGGGGAACATCGCGTTATCATTTTGCCCAAATGTCTGTAACTTTCGAATTTTTGACGAAAATGGTCTCAAACGATTAAGTTCGACTCCCCAATGAAGAATTCGAGGTCAAATTTCATTCTGTCCGGCCGTTGCCACGATAACTTGAGAACGAAAAGAGCTAGCGACATGAAATTTTCAGGGTAGGTGGCGTATCCCAATACGACGGACAAGTTCGTTAATGGGTAATAATTTTGTTTTCAACCAATTTAAATCCGATCGAATTGAAACTTGGTGAGTAGTTGTAGAATATGAACCTAATCACGTTTGTGAAATTTGGTGCGAATCGTATGGCCAAAAAATTATTCAAAAATTATTAAAAAATATTTTTGTTGTCACGATAACTTGAGAACAAAAAGAGATAGCGGCTTGAAGTTCTCAGGTTAGGATGTGCATCAGAACGCGACATTTGAGTTTGCTTATGAGCATAATCGGCCAAAGGGTTTTAGAGTTATAGCCATCTGAAATTTGGTTGTTTTTTGTTCCTCATTAACTCGAAAAATACTAAACCGATTGAATTCAAACATTGTTATTAGTTGTAGAATGTCAACGCGAAAATTCTTGCAGAATTTCGTGAGGATAATATTTGGAGAAAATTTTTAAAAAATCATTGAAAATTGAAAAAAAAAATTCTATACAGGGTGAGTCTTTGACCACTGCATTAATTTTAACCAAAGATTCCTCTCATCGAATGAAAGACTTTTTTCATTTAACATTTTTCCAAATTCAGCTCAGGTAAAAAGATACAGGCTGCTGAAATTTTGAAAAAAAAATCAGTTTTTATTTGTAGCTTTGACATCTTTTTTTCGAATAAAATAAATGTTGGCGTAAAGTTTCCTATAACTATGATACATATTTTCCAAATATTAGTTGTTTTCTACTTCTACTGGTTTTCTAGTTATGGACTCGTGGATTCATAAAACTAAACGAAAAAATTGGTTCAAGCACTGACGTGAAGTCAGAAGCTTTTGCTCGTATGTTCTATTGTCCATTCTTCTGTATTGGACACCCTTAATCGAATTTACCATGGTTAATTATGTCGTCCATTCTCCTGTATTGGACACTCTTAATTCAAATTTACCATGGTAAATTTGAATTAAGTGTCCAATACAGGAGAATGGACGACATAATTAACCATGGTAAATTCGATTAAGGGTGTCCAATACAGAAGAATGGACAATAGAACATACGCGCAAAAGCTTCAGACTTCACGTCAGTGCTTGAACCAATTTTTTTTTCGTGATTTTTTTTTTATTTCTGGAGGCGCGGTTCTTAAATTTTTTTTTTTCGTCATATTTCTCAAATTTTCTAGGAGTACGGTTCTTACAGAATTTTAAACACGTCTTTGTGTTGATTTTCTACAACTAGTTACCAAGCTTCAATTCAATCGAATATTTATTTTTTGAGTTATCAAGGAAACAATATTCCAGGTGGATATAACTCGGAAACCGTTAAACCGATTATTCCCAAAAACGAACTCAACTCTCCCTTTCGGATACGCAAACTACCCTGAAAATTGCAAGTCCCTATCTCCTTTGGTTCGAAAGTTATCGAGGCAACGGTCACCCATCTACTGAACTCACACAAGAATGCTCGAATCTCCAACAATATTCAAACTTGGCAGTAGAGTTAGGTAATGAACGCTCTTGCAAAATTTCAGCAATTTCAAACGTATAGTTACTGATATATAGAATTTTTTTTTTTTATTTTCAATGATTTATTAAAAATTTTCTACAAATGCTATCCTCACCAAATTTCGCAAACATTTTCGCGTTGGCATTCTACAACTAATAACCATGTTTGAATTTAATCGGTTCAGTATTTTTCGAGTTAATGAGGAACAAAAAACCACCAAATTTCAGATGGCTATAACTCTGAAACCGTTTGGTCGATTATGCTCATATACAAACTCAAATGTGGCATTCATATGCACAACATAACCTGAAATTTTCAAGCCGCTATCTCTTTCCGTTCTCAGGTTATCGTAACAAAAAAAATATTTTTTAATAATTTTTTAAAAATTTTCTAGCCATACGATTCGCCCAAAATTTCACGAACGTGCTTAGGTTCATATTCTACAACTACTCACGAAGTTTCAATTCGATCGGATTTATATTGGTTGAAAACAAAATTATTACTCGGAAACCACTGGGCCGATTATGACCATTAACGAACTTGTTCGTCGTATTGCGATGCGCCACCCACCCTGAAAATTTCAAGTCGCTAGCTCTTTTCGTTCTCAAATTATCGTGGCAACGGACGGCCGGACGGCCGGACGGACAGAATCAAATTTGACCTCGAATTCTTCATCGGGGAGTCGAACTAAATCGTTTGAGACCAATTTCGTCAAAAAATTCGAAAGTTACAGACATTTGGGCAAAACTATAACGCGATGTTCCCCAGAACATACGCGCAATAAGCATAAAGAAAGCATATAAAGTTTTTCTTGAGTCATTTCAAGAATATTCCATCGTTTTAGAACATTATATTATTCTTCATCATTTCTCCTTAAACGCACCGTTTTCGAGATAATCTTCATTGAATGTTTTGAAATGGAAAACTCCAGAAATTTCACTACTTTTATGGATCCGTCCCTGAGCGATGGAATCCCGAATCAAGCTGTAAACCACGTTACCATGCCTTATTCTCGTCCGCCAACAATGTCATAGATAATTTATATGCGGGAGTGTATTAGCACATTGTGAAATCTTTAAACGCTTGTAACTTTTTACCTGAGCCGAATATGGAAAAATGGTAAATGAAAAAAGTGTTTAATTTGATGAGAGGAATCTTTGGTTGAAATTAATGCAGTGGTCAAAGACTCACCCTGTATATCAGCAACTATTTGTCTGAAATTGCTGAAATTTTGCAAAAGCCTTTAGAACCTAACTCTACTGCAAAGTTTCAAGTTTTAACACCATCGGTTAAATATTGTTGGAGATTCGAGCAGCCTTGTGTGAGTTCAGTAGATGGGTGACCGTTGCCTCGATAACTTTCGAACGAAAGGAGATAGAGACTTGCAATTTTCAGGGTAGGTTGCGTATCCGAATGGTAGAGTTGAGTTCGTTTTTGGGCATAATCGGTCCAACGGTTTCCGAATTATACCCACCTTGAATATTATTTCCTTGATAACTCAAAAAATAAATATTCGATCGAATTGAAGCTTGGTAAGTAGTAGTAGAAAATCAACATAAAGACAGGTTTAAAATTTTATAAGAACCGTACCTCTAGAAAATTTGAAAAAAATGACGAAAAAAAAAATTTTAAGAACCGTACCCCTAAAAGATTTCAAAAAAATCACGAAAAAAAGAAATTGGTTCAAGCACTGACGTGAAGTCAGAAGCTTTTGCGCGTATGTTCTATTGTCCATTCTTCTGTATTGGACTCCCTTAATCGAATTTACCATGGCAAATTATGTTTTATGTAATGGTCACTTAATTCGAATTTACCATGGTAAATTTACCATGGTAAATTCGAATTAAGTGTCCAATACAGGAGAATGGACAACATAATTTACCATGGTAAATTCGATTAAGGGAGTCCAATACAGAAGAATTGACAATAGAACATACGCGCAAAAGCTTCTGACTTCACGTCAGTGCTTGAACCAATTTTTTTTTAACGTTTGAGTTTACAGTCGGATTTATATTATTGAATTCTCTATATTAATTTATTTAATCACTGCCAATTATTTTTTCGTTTCCATAGATCTTTTCAATTCAAAAACCACACACGCTCTTGCTATAAGTTCTCAATATTAAGAAACAAAGTTCATACCATCATATGTCTTAAAACTCGTTACTTTTGAGCTCAGGGTGTTACAGTTTGGTAACCTTCTAGATATTTTTTTGAAATTTGTCACATGCGCTCTGAGCATCCACAGCCATTTCTTGATGTAGAAGGTTTTCTATTTTTTCAACCAGTGGCTCCCGTACGCGATAGGGAATATATATTTTCGGAAAAAAATATCGTACGCCACTGCTATTTCTCAAAATCAAAATTATTTTTTAAATCATCATTCATTTTGGGGCAATGTCTTTGAAGCCAGATGATTATACCAAGAGCGTTACCCAAACAGAATAGTTTCGGATGCAAAAACGATTTCAGGAACACACATAAAGTTATGTAAAACGGGATCAATTGAACCAAAAAACTACCTAAAAGAAGCACACCTGAGTGCGAGAACACCGGGAACCGAGGAATTTAGTGGTACAGAACCCTGATATGAGAAAATTGGGAATACTTTAAATGTTACTCATGTTCTAGTTTGGAGGATTCTTCATCAGTATTTATTAGATATTTATTATAAGCAACGGGTCCAAGCTCTGCTCCTCGGGACTTTCCATTAAGTACAAATTTCTGTCAATGGTTTCAAATGGTTGCCGGAAATCCCCAATTTTACGCCGAAATTTTCAGGGATGAAGCTAATTTTTCCAGGAACGGAGTAAGAAATTTTCAGAACAATCATTTCTGGGCTGAAGAAAACCCGAATGCTATTACGAAATACCACCACCTAGGTCAATTTTCAGTAAATGTATGGGCTGGAATTTATGGAAATTATTTAATCGGGCCTTGTTTTCTACCAGGCAGATTGGTTGGATATACTTATCGGCAGTTTTTTAACAGAGTTTACCATATTTGCTAGATGATGTGCCCATTTTAACCCGACATCGTATGTGGTTTATGCACGAAGGAGCACCTGCTCATAAAAATCGCTGGATAGGTCGCGGAGGAACACAATCGTGGCCACCTAGATACCCTGATACAGTCTAGATGTTTTCCTGTGGAGACATCAGAAGACGTTGAGACAATACATACCGTTGAGGAGTAGGGAAACCCCAAAATAGTGTTGTGAAACTAACAGAAATACTGCAGGCATTTTTCAAAAGGTACGATACTCAATGAGAAGAAGATCTGAAGCGTGCATACTTACAGAGGGTGGACACTACTAACAGCTTATTTAAATTTTTTGCGATTTTGTTCTCGTTGTTTAATTTAGGTAGTTCTTTTAATATAAAAGAAATTGTTGTTAATTGCTCCCTACCACATCTCGAAGAAAAATTTAAACATTGTAAGGTATAATAATTAGATACCTTGCATGTTTGTATTTTTTCTGCGAACACCGCGCGTCGATCGAAGAACAGTCAAGAAAACAAATTTGCCTCAAAATAAATGATGACTTAAAAAATAGATTTTATTTTAAGAAGAAGCAGTGGCATACCATATTTTTTTCCAAGAATTTTATCCATATCGCGTACGGGCGCCACTGGTTGAAAAATTAGAAAACCTTCAACATCATGTTATGGCTGTGGATGCTTAGAACGCGTGTGCCAAATTTCAAAAAAATATCCAGAATGTTACCAAAGTTTTGATGAGAAAATTGGTTCAAGCACTGACGTGAAGTCAAGAGCTTTTGCGCGTATGTTCTATTATCCATTCTCCTGTATTGGACATTCTTAATCGAATTTACCATGGTGAATTCTATTGTCTGTTCTCCTATATTGGACACTCTTAGTCGAATTTACCATGTTAAATTCGATTAAGAGTGCCATGGTAAATTTGATTAAAAGTGTCCAATACAGGAGAACAGACAATAGAATTCACCATGGTAAATTCGCTTGAGAGTGTCCAATACAGGAGAATGGACAATAAAACATATGCGCAAAAGCTCCTGACTTCTCGTCAGTGCTCGAACCAACTTTTTGTTTTCGTAATTTTTTGAACATTTTCTGGGGGTACGGTTCTTACAAAATTGTACACACGTCTTTATGTCGATATTCTACAACTAGTTACCAAGCTTCAATTCAATCGAGTCTTAATTTTTTTAGTTATCAAGGAAATAATATTCCAGGTGGGTATAACGCCGAAACCGATGAACCGAATATGCCCAAAATCGAACTTGACCCTCCCATTCGGATGCGCAACCTACCCTGAATTGTAGTTCCCTATCTCCTTTCGTTCGAAAGTTATCGAGGCAACGGTCACCCATCCAGCTACTGAACTCACACAAGGCTGCTCCGATCTCCAAAAATATAGATCCGATCGTGTTCAAACTTGAAACTTAGAGTAACAGTAGAGTTAAGTTCTGAAGGCTCTCGTAAAATTTCAGCCATATCGGAGGAATAGTTTCTTATATATAGAATTTTTTTCAATGATTTTCAAAAAGATTTCTAGTGATACGATCTTCACGAAATTCCGCAAGAATTTTTGCGTCGGCATTCTTCAACAAATATCCATGTTTGAATTGGATCGGTTTTGTATTTTTCGAGTTATTGAGGAAATAACAACCAATTTTCAGTTCCGATACCGTTTGGTCGTTTATGCTTATTATAAATAAAAATTCAAATGTCGCATTCGGCTGCGCAACCTACCCTGAAAATTACAAATCGCTATCTCTTTGTGTTATCAAGTTATCGTGAGATACATATTCGATATTTTACAATTAGATACCTAGATCCGAAACCGTTGGGCCGATTATGCCCAACAATTAACTTTACTCTCCCTTTCGGATGCGCAACCAAGCCTGAAAATTTCAACTCCCTACCTCTTTTCGTTCGAAAGTTATCGAGGCAACGGTTACCCATCCAACTACTGAACTTATCCAAGGCTGCTCAGATCTTCGAAAATATACATCCGATCGTGTTCAAACTGGGAATTTGGTAGTAGAGTTAGCTTTTGAAAGCTCTCGCAAAATTTCAGTGATGTCAGGCGAATAGTTTCTGATATATAGAATTTTTATCCAATTATATTTTTTTTTAATTTTCTAGTGATACGGTTCTCGCGAAATTTTGCAAGAATTTTTGAGACGGCATTTTACAACTAGTAACCAAGTGTGAATAGGATCGGTTCTGTTTTCGAGTTATTGTGGAAATAAAAACAAAATTTCAGATGGGTATAACTCCAAAACCATTTAGCCTATTATGCCTATCAAAAAACGCAAATGTCGCATTCAGGTGCACAACATACCCTAAAAATTGCAAGTCATTATCTCTTTCCGTTCTCGGGTTATCGTGACGTAAATAATATTTGTTTTGAATTTATTTTCAATTTTCTAGCGACACGATCTCACAAAATTTCACAAACGTCTTCGTGTTTGTATTCTACAACTTGCTACCTAGTTTCAATTTGATCGGATCTGTAATGGCTGATGACAAAATTATTACTGGGAAACCGTTGGGCCGATTATGTCCATTAACGAACTTGTTCGTCGTATTTGGATGTGCCACCTACCCTGAAAATTTCAAGTCGCTATCTATTTTCGTTCTCATATTATCGTGGCATCGGACAGAATCAAATTTGACCTCAAATTTATCATCAGTGAGTTGAACCTAGTTATTTGAGACCATTCTCGGCAAAATATTTGAAAATTACAGACATTTGGGCAAAATTTATCATTTTGCCCAAATGTCTGTAATTTTCGAATATTTTGCGATGTTCCCCAGAACATACGCGCAAAAACGATTTTTTTTCTTGAAATCTTAACACCGTGTAGCTTAAGAGTTAAGAGTTTTAGGACTTATATTGATATGAACTTTTCATCTCAAAATCACCCCCTTAAGGATCAGCATCCAATTTTGAAACACCCTGTATAATAAATATTGTATATCGGCCGATCCACGATGAGTTATCACGAGCCGCCACTGCCATTACATGTTCCACTTGCGGTTCCACTGCCATTACATGTTCCACTTGCCGTATGGTATGTTGCACCGCTCTGCTGAAACCACATGCCGCCTAAACAATATTATCTTCCAGTGGAAACAAAAGAAACTGGGACATCGTCACGATAATTTTCCCCATCCACGGAGTAAGATCCAATGATTCCTCCAGACCATAATGCACACCAAAGAGAAGCACGATTTGGATGCATTGCTCTCTGATAAATCCTTCGTGCAAAAGTTCGGAAATTTTTCATGGATGTGCACCTTAATTGTAATTTATTCCATTCAAATGGGACATGAATTGATTGATGACATTTCTATTTTTAGTTGTTTCGGAGAGTAGGAGCAGCAATTACATTCGTCAGTACAGTAGGAAATTTTTATTTCACTGAAATGTAATCCTACATGATTTAATCATGGTATGAACCATAGGGCTAATCAAAATGAGGCTGAAAATCGACCACGAAAATTCGAAATGCTTGATCAAGGAAAATATTCACACCTTTCATAAATAATTTTGCACTTGATTCAAAGATTCTGGGCCACTGGGATATTGCAGGGGCCACATTAACTACAATAAACTATATATTCAAAACAATAATATTTGGTGAGGAACAATTATGATATTTGTCACATATGAACACTAATAAAAAATACTGCAAATTACACACGAAGTTATATTCTTTCATATTCAAAATACCCCATAAATATCGATTATGTCCATACAGTGAGTGTAAAAAGTATGGAATAATGGATATTTTCTCCTTTTTCAGGAATAGCGGAAAATTATTGGATATGTCGAATTAATTTATGTTTTAAGGAACGTTTTCCCGCAGATCTTATTATTCTACCATTTGCGGTTACCAAGCAGTGACGTCATCGATATTTTTCTTAAATTGCCAGCCCCTATTTTTTTTTTATATGAATGAATCATACAATTTTGAATTCAGTGATGCACAAGTAACGGCATTTGGGTCAATAATTCTCAAGAATATTATTTATTTTTTAAATTTGAAAAACATGTGAAATTGTTTGAATTAAATATTCACCAAACCATTAACAGCTAAAGGAACAAGGACTGAGCTCTCTCACGTCACAGGGGCCTGACGTCACCACTGCGAGGTATACTTTAACTAAGGGTTCGAAGGATCGAATTTCGAACTTCCGAGTACGAAAAAACCATGTGGCATATCTTTGCACGGGTCTGCCTGGCGACTTTCTTTGCTATATCCCAAAGAAGTTATCGTAGAAATAGTTTTATATACTTATATAATATTCAACAAAATTTTAGCTGATTTTGAGGAACTTTTTGAGGAACAGTTCATAATAAACGTGCATTTCTTACACAATATATTTCAAAATTTCTTTCAGAAACCGAACATCTTCATATAGATCATAAATGTAATATTAATACGATACTTCATATTGCAAACATCGTAATAACCTCCACAGTAAATAATCTTCTAAAAAATTACTGTGGAAAATTAAACGACCGATTGGTTATATCGGGTGTCCCAAGGTGAGTGGCCTATTAGATTATTGTGGAAACTATTTATGGTAAAGATTTTAAATTTTGTGGATCGATATTTGGCCATGTAAGGTACATTTTTAGAATAATTTCACAATTCCAGTGTTGCCGGATGTATGACAATTTGGCAACAACTTTGTTATTTTAAATGGGACATCCGGTATTTCTATTTTTTTTATGATACTCCATAAAATACTGAATCTATTCATTCTACTTTTTCATACCCATCTTTAACGGTTTCTGAGTTATTAATTATTTTTCGAAGTTTTAGATCAAATAGGCGTGTTACGAAAATGACTCTAGTTCGCTCAATATTTGAGATTTGAATCAGAAAACTTAGCAAATCATTAGATATTGATCTGGTATATGTCACTGCTTTTGAATTATAATTGTCAGTTATACAGGATGGACAAAAAAAAACATCATTTGCTAAGTTACAAAATCGTAAAAAAGTCGGTTTTTTCAAATTAGACACCTAGTATATTATTCAATTTTTGGAATTAGTACAACACTCTCTACAATTTTTCTATTCATGTCCCTATACATCAAAATTTAAAATCTTTACCATTAATAGTTTCCATAATAATCTAATAGGCCACTCACCTTGGGACACCCGATATATTGATATATTGATTATAAGTTATACACGTTATCTAAAGGTCGTAAATTATAAACTTCAACTAAATAGACTTTTGATTGAAGTGTTGTATAGTTTTTGCTTTGAAACTTCGTTTTCCCATGATAAAATCGAATGGGGTGCGAAGAAGGGCTCAGTTGACGACTGGCACCCTCTTTGAACAAAAAGCCCTTCAATAATTTTGAAAAAAACTCTCTTTTAACGCTAAAACAACGCAAAACTCTGATAGAGTATAAGGTACGCCGGCACCAGAGCTGAGCCAAAGCATTGTGCTTAGTGCTTGCGAAAGTGCTTGAAGCCTTTTTGTGCTCC
Source organism: Halyzia sedecimguttata (assembly GCA_937662695.2). Lineage (NCBI taxonomy): Eukaryota > Metazoa > Arthropoda > Insecta > Coleoptera > Coccinellidae > Halyzia > Halyzia sedecimguttata. Next base: position 32,036,304 of record OW569415.2, read on the forward strand.
CGGGTACTGTGCTCCCGAGTACTTTTTAAAATCAGTGCTCAGTGCTTAGTAATTCAAGCACTCCATGAAAAGGCTTAGTGCTTAGTAATCCCTTAAGTGCTCTCGAGCACTTCGAAGGATTACTAAGCACTTTGCATTTCCGAAATATTGTCGTAACACGAATAGACGCTGATGCGCTGTGATCGGAGGAGTTAATGTGTACCAGGGTGATCAATTGAGTCTTGAACGGAACTTGTAATTATCAGTTGGTGTTTATTGATTAATGTAATGTGGCGTGGATATGTGAATATTACCAACTCCTGAAAATTATTCAGTATCAAAGCATTCTTATGTGGATCGTCTATTCAGGAGATCACCCATCCAGCTACTGAACTCACACAAGGCTGCTCGGATCTCCAACAATATAGATCCGATCTTGTTCAAACTTGGAACTTGGTAGTAGAGTTAGGTTCTGAAGGCTCTCGCAAAACTTCAGCGACATCGGATGAATGGTTTCTGATAGATAGAATTTTTTTCAATAATTTTCTATAATTTTTTTTAAATTTTCTAGTCATAGAATCCTCACAAAATTTTGTAAGAATTTTCGCGTTACCATTCTGCAACTAACAACCATGCTTGAATTGGATCGGTTTCGTATTTTTTGAGTTATTGAGGAAATAACAACCAAATATCAGATGGGTATAACTCCAAGACCGTTTTGCCGATTATACCTATAAACAAATTCAAATGGCGCATTTAGATTTTCAACCTAACCTGAAAATTTCAAGTCGCTATCTCTTTCCGTTCTTGGGTTATCGTGACGTAATTAATATTTTTTAATAATTTTTTTAAAATTTTCTAGCGATACGATGTTCACAAAATTTCACAACCCTACTTAAGTTCATATTCTACAACTACTCACCAAGTTTCAATTTGATCGGATGAGTATTGGTTCTAGACAAAATTATTACTCGGAAACCATTGGGCCGATTATGCCCATTAACGAACTTGTCCGTCGTATTGGGATGCGCCACCTACCCTGAAAATTTCAAGTCGTTATCTCTTTCCGTTCTCAAGTTACAGACATTTGGGCAAAACGATAACGCGATGTTTCCCAGAACATCGCGCAAAAATCTCGTCTCGGTCAATCTTCAAGCTCAGTGGATTGAGCGAGCCGGAGATCTACCCAAAGGATAAGGGACACCATTCACTGTCGGTTCAAAAATTAACAGTGCTCTATCTAAGCTGCCATAAGGATAGAGTAACAATATTGAAAAAGATCACAAGTGAATCTCCTTAGTCGCACAAGCTCCTAGAAGATTCTAAGGGATCTCCTTGGGAAAGACTTGGCAGGGTCAGTATAATCATAATCATGTTTATGGCACGCGCGCCAAAGCAGATTGAGCCCATGTCAATGCTGTTTTACACTTTTTCTTTCATTGTTAAGTCAATCTGCATTTGGCGCGCGAGCTATAAACATGATTATGATTATACTGACCCTGCCAAGTCTTTCCCAAGGAGATTCCTCAGAATCTTCTAGGAGTTTGTGCGACTAAGGAGAGTCAGTTGTGATCTTTTTCAACATTGTTACTCTATATTTATGGCAGCTTAGATACAGCACTGTTAATCTTTGAACCGACAGTGAATGGTGTCCACTATTCTTTGGGTAGATCTCCGGCTCGCTCAATCCACTGAGCTTGAAGTACTCATCACTCAATTCAAATTAGCCACCATGAACACGCGCGCCGAAGAGTACTGAGTTCACGTCAGTTCTTTTAACAAATATTGCTATCAATACAGTTGGGCTGTTAGCTTTACCGTAGATCGAAAAAAATTGCGGTTATGGGACCTCCGTTAGGAACGCAACGGCCTCTTCTCCAAATCCGAACGTAATTTAATATAGATCTACCGAATATAGTTATCTATTTATAAATTCGCCCCAAGGCCACGATACAAACATTTCAACTCGGAAACAACGCTATTTCCCCGAAACTGACTTGTGACTGAATTGCCATGAAATTTCTCTTAAAACCTGAAAATGAAGGCTCAGCACCAAATCCATCACCGCTAGACGCAAACCACTCCCAACATGAGCCATACAATCCAAACGTCTCCTCTGCGCATACGCAATTTACTCTTGGCTTAAATTCCCCTTAAAATAACACTTCACACAAAATTCTGATTCTTCAACACCATTGGTTCAGGAAATATCACTGCTCCAATCCACGCATGCGCAGGCACTTCGAAGGGGATTCTATGGAGGATTAGCATCCTGCACCTCAAATCTCCAATCCTCTCAGACGAAAACTCCAGCAGTTAATTCCCTTATCGTCTGCTCATGCGCATAACGAAAAATGTCCGTAAGGGGTTACATCAATTTCAAAATTAGCCTCAGAGCCACGGTATACATACTTCAACTCGGAACAACGCTATTTCCCACAAACTGGCTTGTGTCCGTGCACTGAATTGACATGAATATTCTTTTAAAACCTAACAATATCGGCTCATTACTTCCAACATAACCCATAAAACCCACAAATAGTCACTTCTCTTCTGCGCATGCGCAATCTACTCGTGGCTGCAAGTCCTCCCAAAATATACACATACCTTACAAAAACTCCGCTTCTCCAACACTAGTGGTTCAGGAGATATCGCATCTTCAATCCACGCATGCGCAGACCCTCACCAGGGGATTCTATGGAGGAATAGCATCCGCCACCCCAAAACCCCAATCCTCTCTGACGAAAACACCACCAGTTAAATCACTGATGTTCTGCTAATGCGCATAAAGAAAAATGCCCGTAAGGGTAACATCAATTTCAAAATTAGCCCTAGGGCCACGGTACGGACACTTCAACTCGGAAACAACGCAACATCCCCCAAACTGACTTGTCCTTGCACTGAATTGCCATGAATATTCTTTCAAAACCTCATAATATCGGCTCAGCACTCCCAACATAACCCATACAACCCAAAAACAGTCCCTTCTCTTCTGCGCATGCGCAATCTACTCGCGGCTGAAAGTCCTCTCAAAATCACACACCTTACAGAAAACTCCGATTCTCCAACACTAGTGTTTCAGGAGATATCGCATCTTTAATCCACGCATGTCCAGACCCTCAGCAGAGGATTCTATGGAGGAATAGCATCCGCCACTCCAAAACCCGAATCCTCTCTTTCGAAATCTACAGCAGTTAAATGACTCCTCATCTGCGCATGCGCATAACGAAAAATGCCCGGAAAGGGTAGCATGAACTTCAGAAAAATAGGTTTCGGAATTTCAAGCAAAATATTCCGCAAAATAGCAGTAATTTTTTGAATTTTTCATGTCACGTGATCTTCACGAAATTTTGCGAAAGTGTTTGCTTTGTTCTTTTGCATCTAACTACTGAGTTTCAATTCAATCAGATCAGTATATTTCGAGTTATCGTGGAAAAGAAATTTCAAAATTTTTGAGTTCGAGAGTTATCGTGCTAACGGCCGGTCCGGACGGACAGGATTGAATTTGACCTCGAATTCCTCATCAAGGAGTCGAACCCAATCGTTTGAGACCGTTTTCGCAAAAAAAATCGAAAAATACAGACATTGTGAGGAAATGATAGCATGCTGTTCCTTGCGGAATAACACGCGCGCAAAAACAATAAATTTCTCCAGATGTTCAAATAGAGACGAAATTTTAAAAGCATTGGTTTCCAGGGGCAATAAAAGTTGTCCGTTAAGTATTGCATTCATAATGGGATCAGTTTTTATGGTTGTGAATTCTATTTTTTCTTGAAAAATAATCTCAATTATCGCAAGTAAAAAGGTCTTCACAAAATTGTGTATTTCTAGCAGCCACCGGCCTAAGGGGTGGGGGCGATGGGGGGAAGATCCTCCCCAATGTTGAACGGAGTTGGCAAATTTTCAACACAGTTGGAAACATTTCAAAGGAGTTGGAAAAAATTTTGAAGTACTAGTTGCAAAAAAATTCGATGGAGTTGGAAAAAATTTCGAAGGAGTTGGAAAAAATTACGAAGCAGTTGGAAAAATTTCACTGGCAGCTGGAATATTTCCGAAAAATTGTGTTTGTTAATAGGCATAATCGGCCAAACGGTTATGGAGTTTTACCCATCTGAAAACTCGAAAAATATAGAACTGATCGAATTAAAACTTGGCTACTAGATGTAAAGGAAGGAAGGAATGGGATTTATGTGGCCTACCCGTCGTAAGACCTATGGCCACAGCCCCCATGGGCAAGGGATTGGGATACGCCCAGTCAGCGCGCAGCATCATAAGATGCTACTTCCAGTATGGCTTTGGTTTCCAAGACCTACACCCTCACTGGCAGAAGGAGGCACTATCCAACCTCTACTAACTCTGCAGGTTAGTTCCCGAGTTGTGGGTACGCAACTCACACGCCGAAGAGACAGAACCCTTCTAGCCCAGCTTGCGGGCTTTCAACCACTGCCACCACGAAACCTATCCCGATAGGGCGGGCAGGGATTCCCCTGCGGGCACCGCCCTCCCGTGGTAGCAATCATAGCGTCATTGCTGGGACATGCTTCGGGAACGTATTCCCTTGCAAATTTTAGACCTTGGAGTCCAGGCCTTGCTGAAGCCAGCTAGGGTAAAGCGGGTTAGCCATTCCCGTCGGCACATCTGGAATTGGTACACGTCAGGAGTACCCAGGCAGTGCTCCGACCCACCACACAAAGGCATCCTGAACGTGCCCCTTTCAACCAGATGTTACCGCCCTGCATATCCGACCCCTCCCAGAAGACAACACCCCCCCCACCCCCAACCGAAAGATCGCCGGGGGAGGGACAGCTCTACGAGTCTATTTCTCCTTAAGGAGATGAGCTTCTACCTTACTCTGCCTCTCCCCCCGCGCGAGCCATCCCAGGCCTTAAGTCAAAGATCGCCGCGGGAGGGGACAACTCTACAAGTCTATTCATTCTTCTCTTAGAGAAGGCCGCCCTGGAGTAGCTCTCCATCCACTCACACCTTTCACTCGTTTCAATCAACCAACTAACATCATACACTCCTAAGTCCATCCCCCCAATAATTCCCTCCAAAAACGTACCACGCTCGTTCCGGTAGACCTCACACTCAAACAGAACATGCTTCCAGTCTTCCACTTCACCACATATGCACCTGTCACTCTCACTGAGACCTCTTCTATACAGGAACTCATTCAAACTGCCATGACCCGTAAGTAGAAAACCCAAATACAGGCCAGGCGAAAACCACTCATTCTTGCTGACAAAGTCAACCCTTGGAATGAACCTATGGGTGACTCTGCCAGTCGTACTACCATCCCATCTTATCTGCCACTCTGTCTGCAGTGAGGTGCGCAACACATCCACATCAACCGCAGGATCCCTCACTGACCCACCCACTAGCACTCTATCAAATTCACTCAGCGTCATACTGTTCTTGAGCTTATGCTCCACACCAAGACCTCTCGCAACAAGATCCCACGGTGAGACACCCATAATAACACACATAGCCTCACGACACACTCTCAAGCATGCACTCATCACCACTCTCTGACATCTATTCAGGGCTCTCCTCACGTAATCATACTTTAGCGACTCATACCAAACACTCACACCATACATGGCGCATGCTTGAAACATGCCACCATATATCACATTCATAGCCTTTCTCTGTAATCCCCAATCTCTCTTTAGCACTCTTCCCATACAACCACACAGACGTACTAATTTTCCTCGCACATCTGAGAAGTGACTAGAAAACCTTAATCCCTCCTCCACAGTCACACCCAAGTACTTTACCTTCCTAGCGTATCTTACGGCCTTACCGTTAAGACGCACGTTAGGAGGCCTATTCACAGCTAACCTACCTTTCACCAACATACATACTGTCTTGCTCTCCGATACACTCACGCCTGCCTCAGTGGCCCACTCTGACACGACACTCATACAGCGCGTTCCCCTCTGCTCAAGGAGGAGACGACTGTTTCCCCTGACCAGAATGAGCACATCATCCGCATATGCAACAACTCCGCAACCATTTTCCCTCTCCAAACTCACCAGTAGGTCATTCATACTGACATTCCATACTTTGGGGCCCGCAATTGATCCTTGCGGGCACCCTCTCTCAGTCATTCTGCTTATCACTTCATGCTTTCCGATCATTCTAACCTCTCTTCCATCAAAATAGCTCTTCCAGAGCGCCATTTCCTCACAGCCTAACCCATTCAACTGATTCAGGATGTACCCCCTCCTCAGGAAGTCGAAGGCACCCTTGAAATCCACAAACACACAGAGGACATATTTCTCCTCACTCTCATTCAGCATTTTCACAAACTCATGCCAGGCATCAACAGTCGACCTGCCACTGACAAACCCGAACTGCCTACCTGACAGACTCTCACACTTTTCCTCCAGCCTGTTCACCATCAGTCTCTCCAATATCTTCCCAAGGACAGGAAGGAGGCAGATCGGCCGATATGATCCCACTTCCATCTTCGGTTTTTCCGTTGATTTCAGCAGGACCACGAGCGACGCAACCTTCCAGTCCCGAGGAAAATTTCCCTCTCGCCCCACATGATTGTACATAGACAACATGTACTCTGGCACACTCCTCCACGCACACTTGGCCATTTCAGGGTACACACCATCCAGTCCTGGAGACTTTCCACTCTTTATTCGGCGCACAGCCGCATTCACTTCCTCCATCGAGAAGTCCTCGAAAACGCTCATACTTAATTCATTTCCATTCATTTCACTTTCGTCTGCGCATGGAAAGAAGCCATCCATTAACGCATTCACCGTTTCATTCCAAGTTCGTGTAACTGTCCCACCTATATTCACACCAGATAATTCTGTCTTTCGCTTCTTCCCCAAACATATCTTGAACACCTTCCCCCAAGGGTTAGTGTTTCCTTCCACACTCACGAACTTTTGCCAGTCATCCTTCTTGCACTTCAATATTTCATCCTTGTAGAGCCTTCACAAGCGAAGATACTCCACCTTTTCACTATCACACGGTCTTTCTCTCTTCCTAGCTCTCTGATATTTCACTCGGGCCTTCCTCACATCCTTCTTATACTTTTGGAGCCTAGGCGACCACCAGACAGCTTTGTCCGGAGGGGGCTTCGGTCTCCTCAGCATCTGCACATTCACGCTAGCAATCCACCCGCCAAACATTCTCACCTTGTCAGCAGCATCGAGTCCGTCGTATCGGTCCAAACCAATACTGTCGGCCTCCGCTCTCAACATCTGACCATACTGCATCCAATTCACACCCTTGATATTCCACTTCTCTCCATGCATCACGTCTCCTTCCGTACGCTGCCTTCGAATTAGAGTAATAAGTACACCGTTATGGTCGCTTATACTCCATTCCGGCTTCACACACCAACTCGTTACATACTGGCCATCCATTCTCGCATTCATCAGGGTCAAGTCAATATCCGACTCACCCATGGGACCACTAAAAGTGTACCACTCTGACCATTCATTAACTACAATCAACGCTTTCTCATTAATGAACTCTTCCATCCTTACCCCCCTTTCCACACTGTTCCCGTACACTCCCACCCCCTTGCTATACCACAAGGGGGATACCGCATTCGCATCAAGTCCGATTAACATCGGACTGTTCCCAACCACAGCAATCACTCGCTCCAAGTAGCCCAAATATGGCCCCAATTCATCTCCATACTTGCAATACACCGAAACCAGGAAACCCTCCATGCATTCATTCCGAAACCACACACATACCCCCCATTCATCTGTCAACTCCGGGACTGGCACAACGTCACCATCATGATCATTTATCACGATGGCTGCCCCACCACCCACGGAGGCATACACTCTCATTGCACTGGGCAGACCGCAAACAAGGCCGTCCCGCAAGTACGGCTCTTGCAACAATCCCACACAGATCCTTTCACTCAGCATGCACACACCTATCTCACTCATGGTGCCGTAGCACCTCTGGCCATTAAGCTGTAAAGCTTTCAACGCCATTTCATACACCCTCACTCATTCTTCCCCTCATCCACTTTTCCCTCAGTTTGAATTCCGGACACTCAGCACTAGATGTTCTGTGCAGGTTGTCTTTCCTTCCTCTCTCCTTACAAATCCTGCACTCTTCCTTCTTCTTGCACTCTTTCACGATGTGGCCAGACTCACCACACTTCCTGCAAGCATTCGACTTCATCTTGCACTCTCGCACAAGGTGCCCGAAGTCCAGACACCTGTGACATCGCTGGACCACGCTCATCTCCTTCACTCTACAAGCATGGAAAAACACATACACCCTCTTCTCCGCTAACCACGCGTTCTTCAGCATCACTGGTACCTCAAGTACCACGTTCCCTTTCTCACCTGATCCGCCCCTCTCTTTCACCCTCACAACGCTCATGAACTCAGATTCACTCATTCCAGTCGAGTTCCTCCGATAGAGCTCTGACTTCAACATCGTCTCCGTTATGTCGGATGGGACGTCGAAGATCAGAACCCGCGCGTTCACCCTTCTCGGCTTTTCCGCACTCATACCAATCTCCTCAAACTTCTTACACTCTCTCAACAATGCCAACTCTCTCTCACTCTTCGTCTCAATGACGATCGCTCCCTCCCTCCTGCACTTTCTCACAGCCGTCACTCTCGCATTCACCGCCGGTGCCACCTCCGCTAACACCTTCTTCTTCACCTCATCGCTGCTCTGGTTTGTCCCCGACTTATCCCTCACCACAAGAGCGTAGGACCTCGCGGGTGAAGCCTGTACAGGCACAGCCGCAGCCCCCCCACTCAGCGGTAGGCTCTTCCTCGAAGACACCCCCCCTTGCACTCCCCCTTGCACACACCCTTGCACACCCCCTTGCACACCACCCATGCCACGTACTTCCAAGGCGCCACACGCCAATTTCTCCTCCCACTTATTCTTCTCTGCAATCACACCTTTCATTCTTTCTACCTCCAGAGATAGGTCCACAATCATACTCTCGTAGGAGACGACACTTTGCAGTATCGTCTCCGCCGATACCTTACTCACCTTGTTTGTTTCTTTTAAAACAAACTTCCGCAAACTCTCGCTCAAGGCACGCATTTTCCCAACCACTCCCATGTCCGGTTTGGAAATCTCACTCCTCACATTCTTCGCTTCCCCAACATTCATCCCCTCACTCACACTCACATCACTGTGCACACATACTCTACCTTCATCCTTACCTGAGCTACTTCCAGCGCCCCTGCTGTCAGTCAGAGACGAACTACGCCTCGACTTCCAACAACCACTAACCACTACATCTTCCGGTTTTTTAAATTGATCCATACTTGATCCCACGAGCAGGGCCGAAAACAACATCACCCACCAAGAGTGCGCCCGTACTGGAGGGAAGGCTAAATGTCCCACAGGGTTCGCCAGGTGCCCTGTGGTAAGGAAGTCTTGGGATCAGCTTCCCCTGACCATGCATCCCATCAGCGACCTCCAAACCTTAGGATTAGGGATTTTTATGGAGGTTAACTCCTCTTCGGGACGGGCGATTAAGCCAAGCCCCCCATCAGCAGAGACATGACCGTACTGACGGTATATACAAGGTGGCAAGCCACCAGGTCCATCGGGATACTCGGGTTTGGCGATCCCCGTACTACCCACCGAAGTGGTTAGCTCCCTGAGTTTCGGTCAACTTGGTTTCCCTGCTCTACTCGGCCCGCCCCGGCACCAGCCTCCCTAGTGGGAAACCGCACCGACGCGGACCGAGCGTCCTAGAAGGTACTCAGCCTACCTGCCACGACAAGGCGTTGACCATGCACTGGAATCGACAGGCACCGCGGAGTGCCCCGGTGGAACCTGGGCTCCAACGAACCACCCCCCGACGCGTGTCTTTGACCCAGTAGGTAGGTACTAGATGTAAAGGAAGGAAGGAATGGGATTTATGTGGCCTACCCGTCCTAAGACCTATGGCCACAGCCCCCATGGGCAAGGGATTGGGATACGCCCAGTCAGCGCGCAGCATCATAAGATGCTACTTCCAGTATGGCTTTGGTTTCCAAGACCTACACCCTCACTGGCAGGAGGAGGCACTATCCAACCTCTACTAACTCTGCAGGTTAGTTCCCGAGTTGTGGGTACGCAACTCACACGCCGAAGAGACAGAACCCTTCTAGCCCAGCGTGCGGGCTCTCAACCACTGCCACCACGAAACCTATCCCGATAGGGCGGGCAGGGATTCCCCTGCGGGCACCGCCCTCCCGTGGTAGCAATCATAGCGTCATTGCTGGGACATGCTTCGGGAACGTATTCCCTTGCAAATTTTTGACCTTGGAGTCCAGGCCTTGCTGAAGCCAGCTAGGGTAATGCGGGTTAGCCATTCCCGTCGGCACTTCTGGAATTGGTACACGTCAGGAATACCCAGGCAGTGCTCCGACACACCACACAAAGGCACCCTGAACGTGCCCCTTTCAACCAGATGTTACCGCCCTGCATATCTGACCCCTCCCAGAAGAAAACACCCCCCCCCCCCCCACCCCCAACCGAAAGATCGCCGGGGGAGGGACAGCTCTACGAGTCTATTTCTCCTTAAGGAGATGAGCTTCTACCTTACTCTGCCTCTCCCCCCGCGCGAGCCATCCCAGGCCTTAAGCCAAAGATCGCCGCGGGAGGGGACAACTCCACAAGTCTATTCATTCTTCTCTTAGAGAAGACCGCCCTGGAGTAGCTCTCCATCCACTCACACCTTTCACTCGTTTCAATCAACCAACTAACATCATACACTCCTAAGTCCATCCCCCCAATAATTCCCTCCAAGAACGTACCACGCTCGTTCCGGTAGACCTCACACTCAAACAGAACATGCTTCCAGTCTTCCACTTCACCACATATGCACCTGTCACTCTCACTGAGACCTCTTCTATACAGGAACTCATTCAAACTGCCATGACCCGTAAGTAGAAAACCCAAATACAGGCCAGGCGAAAACCACTCATTCTTGCTGACAAAGTCAACCCTTGGAATGAACCTATGGGTGACTCTGCCAGTCGTACTACCATCCCATCTTATCTGCCACTCTGTCTGCAGTGAGGTGCGCAAGACATCCACATCAACCGCAGGATCCCTTACTGACCCACCCACTAGCACTCTATCAAATTCACTCAGCGTCATACTTTTCTTGAGCTTATGCTCCACACCAAGACCTCTCGCAACAAGATCCCACGGTGAGACACCCATAATAACACACATAGCCTCGGTGGAAACCGTACGACACACTCTCAAGCATGCACTCATCACCACTCTCTGACATCCATTCAGGGCTCTCCTCACGTAATCATACTTTAGCGACTCATACCAAACACTCACACCATACATGGCGCATGCTTGAAACATGCCACCATATATCACATTCATAGCCTTTCTCTGTAATCCCCAATCTCTCTTTAGCACTCTTCCCATACAACCACACAGACGTACTAATTTTCCTCGCACATCTGAGAAGTGACTAGAAAACCTAAGTCCCTCCTCCACAGTCACACCTAAGTACTTTTCCTTCCAAGCGTATCTTACGGCCTTACCGTTAAGACGCACGTTAGGAGACCTATTCACAGCTAACCTACCTTTCACCAACATACATACTGTCTTGCTCTCCGATACACTCACGCCTGCCTCAGTGGCCCACTCTGATACGACACTCATACAGCGCGTTCCCCTCTGCTCAAGGAGGAGACGACTGTTTCCCCTGACCAGAATGAGCACATCATCCGCATATGCAACTACTCCGCAACCATCTTCCCTCTCCAAACTCACCAGTAGGTCATTCATACTGACATTCCATACTTTGGGGCCCGCAATTGATCCTTGTGGGCACCCTCTCTGAGTCATTCTGCTTATCACTTCATGCTTTCCGATCATTCTAACCTCTCTTCCATCAAAATAGCTCTTCCAGAGCGCCATTTCCTCACAGCCTAACCCATTCAACTGATTCAGGATGTACCCCCACTAGATGTAAAGGAAGGAAGGAATGGGATTTATGTGGCCTACCCGTCCTAAGACCTATGGCCACAGCCCCCATGGGCAAGGGATTGGGATACGCCCAGTCAGCGCGCAGCATCATAAGATGCTACTTCCAGTATGGCTTTGGTTTCCAAGACCTACACCCTCACTGGCAGGAGGAGGCACTATCCAACCTCTACTAACTCTGCAGGTTAGTTCCCGAGTTGTGGGTACGCAACTCACACGCCGAAGAGACAGAACCCTTCTAGCCCAGCGTGCGGGCTCTCAACCACTGCCACCACGAAACCTATCCCGATAGGGCGGGCAGGGATTCCCCTGCGGGCACCGCCCTCCCGTGGTAGCAATCATAGCGTCATTGCTGGGACATGCTTCGGGAACGTATTCCCTTGCAAATTTTTGACCTTGGAGTCCAGGCCTTGCTGAAGCCAGCTAGGGTAATGCGGGTTAGCCATTCCCGTCGGCACTTCTGGAATTGGTACACGTCAGGAATACCCAGGCAGTGCTCCGACACACCACACAAAGGCACCCTGAACGTGCCCCTTTCAACCAGATGTTACCGCCCTGCATATCTGACCCCTCCCAGAAGAAAACACCCCCCCCCCCCCCACCCCCAACCGAAAGATCGCCGGGGGAGGGACAGCTCTACGAGTCTATTTCTCCTTAAGGAGATGAGCTTCTACCTTACTCTGCCTCTCCCCCCGCGCGAGCCATCCCAGGCCTTAAGCCAAAGATCGCCGCGGGAGGGGACAACTCCACAAGTCTATTCATTCTTCTCTTAGAGAAGACCGCCCTGGAGTAGCTCTCCATCCACTCACACCTTTCACTCGTTTCAATCAACCAACTAACATCATACACTCCTAAGTCCATCCCCCCAATAATTCCCTCCAAGAACGTACCACGCTCGTTCCGGTAGACCTCACACTCAAACAGAACATGCTTCCAGTCTTCCACTTCACCACATATGCACCTGTCACTCTCACTGAGACCTCTTCTATACAGGAACTCATTCAAACTGCCATGACCCGTAAGTAGAAAACCCAAATACAGGCCAGGCGAAAACCACTCATTCTTGCTGACAAAGTCAACCCTTGGAATGAACCTATGGGTGACTCTGCCAGTCGTACTACCATCCCATCTTATCTGCCACTCTGTCTGCAGTGAGGTGCGCAAGACATCCACATCAACCGCAGGATCCCTTACTGACCCACCCACTAGCACTCTATCAAATTCACTCAGCGTCATACTTTTCTTGAGCTTATGCTCCACACCAAGACCTCTCGCAACAAGATCCCACGGTGAGACACCCATAATAACACACATAGCCTCGGTGGAAACCGTACGACACACTCTCAAGCATGCACTCATCACCACTCTCTGACATCCATTCAGGGCTCTCCTCACGTAATCATACTTTAGCGACTCATACCAAACACTCACACCATACATGGCGCATGCTTGAAACATGCCACCATATATCACATTCATAGCCTTTCTCTGTAATCCCCAATCTCTCTTTAGCACTCTTCCCATACAACCACACAGACGTACTAATTTTCCTCGCACATCTGAGAAGTGACTAGAAAACCTAAGTCCCTCCTCCACAGTCACACCTAAGTACTTTTCCTTCCAAGCGTATCTTACGGCCTTACCGTTAAGACGCACGTTAGGAGACCTATTCACAGCTAACCTACCTTTCACCAACATACATACTGTCTTGCTCTCCGATACACTCACGCCTGCCTCAGTGGCCCACTCTGATACGACACTCATACAGCGCGTTCCCCTCTGCTCAAGGAGGAGACGACTGTTTCCCCTGACCAGAATGAGCACATCATCCGCATATGCAACTACTCCGCAACCATCTTCCCTCTCCAAACTCACCAGTAGGTCATTCATACTGACATTCCATACTTTGGGGCCCGCAATTGATCCTTGTGGGCACCCTCTCTGAGTCATTCTGCTTATCACTTCATGCTTTCCGATCATTCTAACCTCTCTTCCATCAAAATAGCTCTTCCAGAGCGCCATTTCCTCACAGCCTAACCCATTCAACTGATTCAGGATGTACCCCCACTAGATGTAAAGGAAGGAAGGAATGGGATTTATGTGGCCTACCCGTCCTAAGACCTATGGCCACAGCCCCCATGGGCAAGGGATTGGGATACGCCCAGTCAGCGCGCAGCATCATAAGATGCTACTTCCAGTATGGCTTTGGTTTCCAAGACCTACACCCTCACTGGCAGGAGGAGGCACTATCCAACCTCTACTAACTCTGCAGGTTAGTTCCCGAGTTGTGGGTACGCAACTCACACGCCGAAGAGACAGAACCCTTCTAGCCCAGCGTGCGGGCTTTCAACCACTGCCACCACGAAACCTATCCCGATAGGGCGGGCAGGGATTCCCCTGCGGGCACCGCCCTCCCGTGGTAGCAATCATAGCGTCATTGCTGGGACATGCTTCGGGAACGTATTCCCTTGCAAATTTTGGACCTTGGAGTCCAGGCCTTGCTGAAGCCAGCTAGGGTAATGCGGGTTAGCCATTCCCGTCGGCACTTCTGGAATTGGTACACGTCAGGAATACCCAGGCAGTGCTCCGACACACCACACAAAGGCATCCTGAACGTGCCCCTTTCAACCAGATGTTACCGCCCTGCATATCTGACCCCTCCCAGAAGAAAACACCCCCCCCCACCCCCAACCGAAAGATCGCCGGGGGAGGGACAGCTCTACGAGTCTATTTCTCCTTAAGGAGATGAGCTTCTACCTTACTCTGCCTCTCCCCCCGCGCGAGCCATCCCAGGCCTTAAGCCAAAGATCGCCGCGGGAGGGGACAACTCCACAAGTCTATTCATTCTTCTCTTAGAGAAGACCGCCCTGGAGTAGCTCTCCATCCAATCATACCTTTCACTCGTTTCAATCAACCAACTAACATCATACACTCCTAAGTCCATCCCCCCAATAATTCCCTCCAAGAACGTACCACGCTCGTTCCGGTAGACCTCACACTCAAACAGAACATGTTTCCAGTCTTCCACTTCACCACATATGCACCTGTCACTCTCACTGAGACCTCTTCTATACAGGAACTCATTCAAACTGCCATGACCCGTAAGTAGAAAACCCAAATACAGGCCAGGCGAAAACCACTCATTCTTGCTGACAAAGTCAACCCTTGGAATGAACCTATGGGTGACTCTGCCAGTCGTACTACCATCCCATCTTATCTGCCACTCTGCCTGCAGTGAGGTGCGCAACACATCCACATCAACCGCAGGATCCCCTACTGACCCACCCACTAGCACTCTATCAAATTCACTCAGCGTCATACTTTTCTTGAGCTTATGCTCCACACCAAGACCTCTCGCAACAAGATCCCACGGTGAGACACCCATAATAACACACATAGCCTCGGTGGACACCGTACGACACACTCTCAAGCATGCACTCATCACCACTCTCTGACATCCATTCAGGGCTCTCCTCACGTAATCATACTTTAGCGACTCATACCAAACACTCACACCATACATGGCGCAGGCTTGAAACATGCCACCATATATCACATTCATAGCCTTTCTCTGTAATCCCCAATCTCTCTTTAGCACTCTTCCCATACAACCACACAGACGTACTAATTTTCCTCGCACATCTGAGAAGTGACTAGAAAACCTAAGTCCCTCCTCCACAGTCACACCCAAGTACTTTACCTTCCTAGCGTATCTTACGGCCTTACCATTAAGACGCACGTTAGGAGGCCTATTCACAGCTAACCTACCTTTCACCAACATACATACTGTCTTGCTCTCCGATACACTCACGCCTGCCTCAGTGGCCCACTCTGACACGACACTCATACAGCGCGTTCCCCTCTGCTCAAGGAGGAGACGACTGTTTCCCCTGACCAGAATGAGCACATCATCCGCATATGCAACAACTCCGCAACCATTTTCCCTCTCCAAACTCACCAGTAGGTCATTCATACTGACATTCCATACTTTGGGGCCCGCAATTGATCCTTGCGGGCACCCTCTCTGAGTCATTCTGCTTACCACTTCATGCTTTCCGATCATTCTAACCTCTCTTCCATCAAAATAGCTCTTCCAGAGCGCCATTTCCTCACAGCCTAACCCATTCAACTGATTCAGGATGTACCCCCACCTCAGGAAGTCGAAGGCACCCTTGGAATCCACAAACACACAGAGGACATATTTCTCCTCACTCTCATTCACCATTTTCACAAACTCATGCCAGGCATCAACAGTCGACTTGCCACTGACAAACCCGAACTGCCTACCTGACAGACTCTCACACTTTTCCTCCAGCCTGTTCACCATCAGTCTCTCCAATATCTTCCCAAGGACAGGAAGGAGGCAGATCGGCCGATATGATCCCACTTCCATCTTCGGTTTTTCCGTTGATTTCAGCAGGACCACGAGCGACGCAACCTTCCAGTCCCGAGGAAAATTTCCCTTTCGCCCCACATGATTGTACATGGACAACATGTACTCTGGCACACTCCTCCACGCACACTTGGCCATTTCAGGGTACACACCATCCAGTCCTGGGGACTTTCCACTCTTTATTCGGCGTACAGCCGCATTCACTTCCTCCATCGAGAAGTCCTCGAAAACGCTCATACTTAATTCATTTCCATTCATTTCACTTTCGTCTGCGCATGGAAAGAAGCCATCCATTAACGCATTCACCGTTTCATTCCAAGTTCGTGTAACTGTCCCACCTATATTCACACCAGATAATTCTGTCTTTCGCTTCTTCCCCAAACATATCTTGAACACCTTCCCCCAAGGGTTAGTGTTTCCTTCCGCACTCACGAACTTTTGCCAGTCATCCTTCTTGCACTTCAATATTTCATCCTTGTAGAGCCTTCGCAAGCGAAGATACTCCACCTTTTCACTATCACACGGTCTTTCTCTCTTCCTAGCTCTCTGATATTTCACTCGGGCCTTCCTCACATCCTTCTTATACTTTTGGAGCCTAGGCGACCACCAGATAGCTTTGTCCGGAGGGGGCTTCGGTCTCCTCAGCATCTGCACATTCACGCTAGCAATCCACCCGCCAAACATTCTCACCTTGTCAGCAGCATCGAGTCCGTCGTACCGGTCCAAACCAATACTGTCGGCCTCCGCTCTCAACATCTGACCATACTGCATCCAATTCACACCCTTGATATTCCACTTCTCTCCATGCATCACGTCTCCTTCCGTACGCTGCCTTCGAATTAGAGTAATAAGTACACCGTTATGGTCGCTTATACTCCATTCCGGCTTCACACACCAACTCGTTACATACTGGCCATCCATTCTCGCATTCATCAGGGTCAAGTCGATATCCGACTCACCCATTGGACCACTAAAAGTGTACCACTCTGACCATTCATTAACTACAATCAACGCTTTCTCATTAATGAACTCTTCCATCCTTACCCCCCTTTCCACACTGTTCCCGTACACTCCCACCCCCTTGCTATACCACAAGGGGGATACCGCATTCGCATCAAGTCCGATTAACATCGGACTGTTCCCAACCACAGCAACCACTCGCTCCAAGTAGCCCAAATATGGCCCCAATTCATCTCCATACTTGCAATACACCGAAACCAGGAAACCCTCCATGCATTCATTCCGAAACCACACACATACCCCCCATTCATCTGTCAACTCCGGGACTGGCACGACGTCACCATCATGATCATTTATCACGATGGCTGCCCCACCACCCACGGAGGCATACACTCTCATTGCACTGGGCAGACCGCAAACAAGACCATCCCGCAAGTACGGCTCTTGCAACAATCCCACACAGATCCTTTCACTCAGCATGCACTCACCTATCTCACTCATGGTGCCGTAGCACCTCTGGCCATTAAGCTGTAAAGCTTTCAGGTACGCCATTTCATACACCCTCACTCATTCTTCCCCTCATCCACTTTTCCCTCAGTTTGAATTCCGGACACTCAGCACTAGATGTTCTGTGCTGGTTGTCTTTCCTTCCTCTCTCCTTACAAATCCTGCACTCTTCCTTCTTCTTGCACTCTTTCACGATGTGGCCAGACTCACCACACTTCCTGCAAGCATTCGACTTCATCTTGCACTCACGCACAAGGTGCCCGAAGTCCAGACACCTGTGACATCGCTGGACCACGCTCATCTCCTTCACTCTACACGCATGGAAAAACACATACACCCTCTTCTCCGCTAACCACACGTTCTTCAGCATCACTGGTACCTCAAGTACCACGTTCCCTTTCTCACCTGATCCGCCCCTCTCTTTCACCCTCACAGCGCTCATGAACTCAGATTCACTCATTCCAGTCGAGTTCCTCCGATAGAGCTCTGACTTCAACATCGTCTCCGTTATGTCGGATGGGACGTCGAAGATCAGAACCCGCGCGTTCACCCTTCTCGGCTTTTCCGCACTCATACCAATCTCCTCAAACTTCTTACACTCTCTCAACAATGCCAACTCTCTCTCACTCTTCGTCTCAATGACGATCGCTCCCTCCCTCCTGCACTTTCTCACAGCCGTCACTCTCGCATTCACCGCCGGTGCCACCTCCGCTAACACCTTCTTCTTTACCTCATCGCTACTCTGGTTTGTCCCCGACTTATCCCTCACCACAAGAGCGTAGGACCTCGCGGGTGAAGCCTGTACAGGCACAGCCGCAGCCCCCCCACTCAGCGGTAGGCTCTTCCTCGAAGACACCCCCCCTTGCACTCCCCCTTGCACACACCCTTGCACACCCCCTTGCATACGACCCATGCCACGTACTTCCAAGGCGCCACACGCCAATTTCTCCTCCCACTTATTTTTCTCCGCAATCACACCTTTCATTCTTTCTACCTCCAGAGATAAGTCCACAATCATACACTCGTAGGAGGCGACACTTTGCAGTATCGTCTCCGCCGATACCTTACTCACCTTGTTTGTTTCCTTCAAAACAAACTTCCGCAAACTCTCGCTCAAGGCACGCATTTTCCCAACCACTCCCATGTCCGGTTTGGAACTCTCACTCCTCACATTCTTCGTTTCCTTCACATTCATCCCCTCACTCACACTCACATCACTGTGAACACATACTCTACCTTCATCCTTACCTGAGCTACTTCCAGCGCCCCTGCTGTCAGTCAGAGACGAACTACGCCTCGACTTCCAACAACCACTAACCACTACATCTTCCGGTTTTTTAAATTGATCCATACTTGATCCCACGAGCAGGGCCGAAAACAACATCACCCACCAGCAGTGCGCCCGTACTGGAGGGAAGGCTAAATGTCCCACAGGGTTCGCCAGGTGCCCTGTGGTAAAGTACCGGCACAAAAATTCTCGCAAAATTTAGCGAAAATCGTATGATTAGAAAATTTCAGAAAAACCAATTGAAACAACTCTATCCGCCGTATTCACAAAGCTTTAAATCTCCGTTAAGTCCTAACTGAGGTCCTCACTTAAGGATAAATAAGAATCGCAACCTCAGGTTACGTATGTAACGGTGGTGAAACAAGCCTGTTTCACGCTAATTTTCAAGTTAAGTGTGGTTGCGATTCTTATTTATCCTTAACTGAGGACCTCAGTTAGGACTTAACGGAGATTTAAAGCTTTGTGAATACGGCGGTATATATCAGAAACTATTCGCCCGACATCACTGAAATTTTACGAAAGCCTTCAAAACCTAAATCTACTGCCAAGCTCCAAGTTTGAACAGGATCAGATGTACATTTTTAAAGACCCGAGCAGCCTTGGATAATCTCTTCAGTAGCTGGATGGGTGACCGTTGCCTCGATAACTTTCGAACGAAAAGAGGTCTTCTTCTTCTTTACGTGCCGTCTCCTTTAAGGAGGTTGGCTATCATCATGGCGATTTTTATCTTTGAAGTTGCGGATCTGAACAACTCAACAGAGGTACTGTTGTACCACTGCCTTAGGTTGTTCAACCAGGAGATGCGTCTTCTTCCTATACTTCTTTTACCCTGTATTTTTGGCGCTCTAGTTCCTCGGAACTGAGTGCTTATCAATTTGCCCAAATGTCTGTAATTTTGGAATATTTCGATGAAAATGGTCTTAAACGATTTGGTTCGACTCACTGATCAAGAATCCGTGGTCGAAATTCATTCTGTCCGGCCGGCTGGCCGTAAGCACGATAACTCTCGAACGGAATGAGCTAGAGAGTTGAAATTTTCAGAGTAGGTTAGGGGGATGAATATCTCAGCTAAGTTCGTTATTGGGCAAAATCGGACAGATGGTTTCGGAGTAACAAAAAAAAATTTTTTTTTTACGAAACAAATTCCAAATCAAATTTTTTTTAATAAGCAGTTTTATCATAAGAATCCATTCATATTATTTTCAACTCTAATAAGCTAATACTTTCGGAGATATGATTTTTTAAAATTTCAATGTAAATCGTATTTCACAGATTGATATAATTATTATTCTATGTATGAATT
Organism: Halyzia sedecimguttata; assembly: GCA_937662695.2. Lineage (NCBI taxonomy): Eukaryota > Metazoa > Arthropoda > Insecta > Coleoptera > Coccinellidae > Halyzia > Halyzia sedecimguttata. The sequence continues at coordinate 32,056,701 of OW569415.2, forward strand.
CTCATAATGTCAACTTGACAGAAGGGAATATTGTAACTCTTAAAATATTGGGGTTGAAATACTCGTATTTTAGCGATGCAACGGGGACCTCACCCGAAAATGTTTGAAAATATTACGTAAATATTGAAAGCATAATTCTGTAGTTTGGTGAACGTAGATCAGGAAATTTTTGATCGATTACAAGGTAATTTTTTATTATTACTTATCTTCTTTCATATTTGTTTTATGGAATACCTACTATTTGTAGGTACTTTAAACCTGTTTTGGGCAATTGTCATACGAAACTTGTTTTTTTTGGCGCTCTAGTTCCTCGGAACAGTGTGCTTATCAATTTGCCCAAGTGTCTGTAATTTTGAAATTTTTGGCTGAAAATGGTCTCAAACGATTTGGTTCGATTCACTGATCAAGAATCCGAGTGCGAAATCGATTCTGTCCGGCCGGCCGACCGGCCGTAGGCACGATAACTCTCGAACGAAAGGAGTTAGCGGATTGAAAATTGCAAGGTGGTTTTGGAGCGTAAATATCTCGGACAAGTTCGTTCGATCTATCTGAAATTTAGCATCAAATTGTAGAATCATGACCTTTATACGCATGTGAAGTTTTGTATTGACCAGATTACCGCAAAGTGTAAAAAAAAAATTTGAAAATTTAAAAAAAGTTTTTCCACAATAACTCTCGAACGGAATGAGCTAGGTAGTTGAA